>JARFIW010000139.1:1335000-2670000 GCA_036346225.1 Platerodrilus igneus | reverse complement strand
CATCCTCAATCATAAAAAAAACAAACACATTCCTATCACAAACATCAACGTTAACTCTATTTATATCAATATTCACAATACATTAAAATTTCAAAATTAAAATTCAGCATAAATTTCAGTATCAGAAAATTTCAAGATAAAATTTATTATCATTTTAATGTGCATCCAGAATTAAAGTCCTTGTAGGATGCCTACTAATTACTATAACAATATATGCAGACCTGAGTCTGAGTACAAAGGGAGCATCTACCACCCCTTTACGTTAATTAACCAGGTTCGTCTAATTGAGCTCAAAGACATACCCAAATTTTCATCATAATCTCTGGATCAATACTAAATACCCCTTTCTACTTAAACAAGCAAATTTCACCTTAAAATTAAAATTTTATTGTTAGTACAATTTCACTACTGTCCATTTTAAGTAAATCAATTATATAGTTATTCAACACACACCAAGATATCAAAATCCAACAACAAAGCATAAGTTACCTGAAGGTTAATGCACTAGTGACTTCAATGTACATCGTCCTCTGTTAATCACACCAATCCAACTGGGTTATGTTTAGGTCCTCGTATTGCTGGTCGCCTTTAAAATTTTCTACATCACCATCCATCTAAAGTAGTTTCAGTGCTTTTCCGGAACTCATTTGTGTATATCTGAAGCTTGTTTTGTGGATCCAGTCACGTATACGAATCATTTAATTATTAACACCCCCGAAAAATAGCAAAGAAATTCATACTTCTTTCACAAATATACGCCAAAACTGCCTACTTTTGTGTATTCATTTGTCGTTGTAAATTTTACTAATAGGTACAGTGATACTAAACTTTATTACCTTGTATCTTCTTTTCTAAGTGCACTAAAGTACATTCATTGTAGCACGTAAAGAACAAACTGTTTTAAATCACCAAAATATACGAGCAAACTTTAAATTATTTTATCAAACTCGGAAAACTAAAAAGCACTGTTTAACGCATTGAATCAAGTCGCAGATCTAAGAGAGCTTGTTCGTATTAACCTGGATATATATAGAGGTTAGCCTGTCTGTCGGTCTAGTCCCCAAAACGGACAATTCTTCAGAATTTCGCATGCTAGGTTTCCATTCCGCAGCCCGGCATGCGATTTTTACGAAATTTGCATTCGCATCAGTTAAATCTCAGAAATTTCGACACGGCTCGCAACGTCTGGAAATAACTAATTAATTTTTATACAGAAATGTTATTTCTACCTCTCAAGTTTGCCTCTTATTTTCAACCAATCGCAACCCAGTGACGTTGCTCCACTCACGCCTTTTACTATATGTGTCTCGGTCTTGCGCATATTATCTGTCTCTATCTACTATGTTCTTATTGGTGCAAATTGATATTCTTTATTATCGATTATTTCAATCCATGTGGACTGTGAAATAACCCACCTTTAGCATTTCTCGTAACTATTAAGCTACGGTTTCTCCAAGATTCTCTGTAACCATTTGTTATCTGCCAAATTTACGCAGAATGAGCCTTTTAAAAATACGCAGGTGTTCAAACATAATACTTCTAAATAACACTTCTACGATTTGCATTTTATTGGGTTTTTACAAGTTTTTATAGATATTATATGTTACTAATGGTTCAATTAACTCCAATTAAAATAATACCCTTTAGTGACTCCTAATCAAATATTAATTATTATCTGTACATTTTGTTTAATACCGGTTACTTAAAATTGAGTTAATTAATATAAATTTTGCACGTAATTTTCTATTTGTTTCTTTACTAGGAATAATTAAATTACACGCAGAGCTTTTAATACTGCTTCCTTTTTTTATAGCAAGCGTCTTGTACATAATTTAACTCCTTATTTTTAATGAAACGAATGAATTTTTATGCTTCACGGTTTTTAATAGCGCGTACCTTTTCCCAAAGCTTCTACACGGTGATTAAAATTATTTGATGTGATTATTTAATTTTCTACCCTGGTCTAAATATGAGTAATATATATATATATATATATATATATATATATATATATATATATATATATATATATTGCTGTGATCCTCGTCCACAGTAACTGGTACTTTCTACAAAACATTCGAGCCCAACAGATTGGGCGGCAAGAATTGCTGTGATCCCCTCAAAATTAACTGGTCCGTTACTTTCTTCTGATAATCGCCTCTTTACTTTTTCCGCCTCGGCTGCTCACCTAGTTAAAACTTTCATCCTCATTCATAAAAAAAACAAACACATTCCTACCACAAACATCAACGTTAACTCTATATATATATCAATATTCATAATACATTAAAATTTCAAAATTAAATTGTAGCATAAATTTCAGCATCATAAAATTTCAAGTTAAAATTTGTCGTCATTTTAATTTGCATCCAGAATTAGAGTCCTTGTAGGATGCATACTAATTAAGTTAACAATGTGTGCAGACCTGAGTCTGAATAAAATAAAAAATAAAATCTCCCACCCCTTTACGTTAATTTAACAGGTTAGTCTAATTGAGCTCAAAAACAGACCCAAATTTTCATCATAATCAAAACATAAACCTGATAAATACTCCTTTCTACTTATATAAGAAAATTTTACCTTAAAATTAAAAATTTGTTGTTTATACAAATTTACTACTGTCCATTTTTATCATAAAAACAAATTATAAAGATATTCAACACACACCAAAACATCTAAAATTTAACAAAATGCATAATTTACCCGAAGGTTAATGCACTCGTGGCTTCAATGTACATCGTCCTTGCTAATTCCACCATTCCAGCTGGGTTATGTTTACGTCCTAGGATTCCTGGTCGCCTTTAAAATTTTCTACACCACCATTCGTCTTAATTGTTTCAGGGCTTCTCAGGAACTCATCTATGTATATCCAAATCTTGTTTTGTGGATCCAATCACGTTTACGAATAACACTTGATTACTCACTCCCGAAAAATAGCAAAGAAATTCATAATTCTTTCACGCTGTACCCAAAACTGCCTACTTTTATTTATTTATTTATCGTTACTAATTTGGATAATTGGTACAGTAATACTCGCAAATATAACTAGACTTTAATACCTTGTATCTTCTCTAAGTGCACTAATAACTTTTATTGTAGCACGTAATCACCACGTATTCTACTTAAAGTATTAAATAATCAAAAAATAAAGAGCAAAACTGTTTAAAGTATCGAATAAAATCAAAAATCTAAGAGAGCGAAACTCCTATAAACACGGGTTTATATAATGTCCCGCTTGCACGTCGAATTTGTCCCACAACGGACAATTTTTAGAATTTCGCATTTTCTTTTCCCTTGTAACAGTTTTATTTTCGAGTTGATAAACCTCTTCATTAAAGGTACAAAAATAATAAAACACATTTATTAAGTAAAGTCATAATACGTTTAACAATTAAATTATTACATTGAAACAGCATGTAGACTCGTTAGCCTATTTGTTTTGGATGTCGGTGTATTCCACAGCCAGTCGCAAAGACGCTTAGAGATGTGACAACCTCCCCCCTTGGACCCTCCGATCGTCCGAGAGCGCGTGATAAGCACTCGGCCATAGGTAGAAGTAAGAGCAGGATGTATACGAGGACGATGGCCAGTGACCTGCGGGTCGGTTTGAATGAGTGAGCACATTCTTAGAATAACGATTGGTAAAGTATACACTTTATTATCTTATTTAATTTGAAAATTTGTTTAGCGCAACAAAATTTAGGCGATGAGAATCTAAACGACATGAATGTAGGCAACAAAATTTAGGCGATAAGAATTTAATTTACAATTTACGATGCAGTTAGTACCTTAAATACGAGAATCGACGTTAAGAAAACCACTTCATTTTACCATGTGTATTTAGAGGATGGAATGCTGATCTAATTAATAGAAGATCGTTTGTTGCTCCGAGCCGAGATGCTACGTTGATAGAATGTAAGCAGTAAATGCCGCATGGCGATGCACTTCCTAATCCAGTCTTGGAAAGCAGTTTTATTTGGTTCGTAGTAGCTTTAAGAAATTCTTTTGTGTTTCATTCAGGAAGCACGCTATTTTGTTTCGATGTGTAGAAGTGCGTATTTGTTATTTGCTTCAACTATTGCTAAGCTGGAATTCCCAGTATTAAATTTAAAATTCACTCACTTGATTTTGTAAGAATATAATCTGTTAGTTACAATAACAGGTGTAATTATATCATTTGTTTGTTTGAAATATGTTGTTGACACATGTATCCGTGATGGCAGATGCTTAACACTGCGTCACTACCGACTTTGAAAACAAGAATATTTTTGTGAACATTTTCATTTTAAACTGAAATTAGTACTTCGAACTTAAAGAGAAAAATTTGTATTTTAATTTCTATAATGTGATTGACCTAAACAGATCTGAGTGGGTTAGAAAATATTGGTGTAACAAGTTACACTTTGTTGTAATGTATTTGATCATGAATAGGGTTGATAAACCTTATGTTAAATTTACAAAGTAATTCAAATAATTTTTTTTTAATTTTATTGCATTGAATTTTATTTAAAGATAAACAGATTCTTTCGAGTAAATTATTAAGCCAAGCTTAAAGTTTTTTTTATTTTGATCAAGTGTGATCAAACCTAACCACCGAAATTTAATATCTTTAAGAGTTGTATTTTGATACCACCCTTATATAGAAAATATTTTTTTTATATTTCTTTAGGTATATTTGCGGGATACAAACAGTGTTCCAATTTTCTATGTTGACTTAATTATTATTCTTTCTTACAGGAACTGCGTCTTATTCTGTTAAGACAGGTCCTTGTCAGCGAAGGCGATCTTTTTTTTCTTTGGGTCTCCACGTCCGCCCTTAGAAAGATGCCATGCCATTAACGTGAATCAATCGGACTTGGTGGCGCCTATTTGTTTTAGTTTGAGTATGATCCCCAAACAGATTTCGACTTACCCCCCCCAATTGCTCATGGCTCTACCCAAGGAATAGACCCCTAGTTACGTCGGAAGACTTTGTTTTGCAGACCCCCAACTTCTAGAGTCAGATATAGGTATTAAGAAGAGAACGCTAGTTAAGACCAAATAAGAAAAAATGTAACACTGACACCCAATGTGGTGTTTTAGTAGTTCAAAAAATAATTTGCAACACCCTTTCGACGGTCCGGCACAGCGATTCTACTAAAATTTGCACACGTCCAAGTTAAAAATCTAAGAATTTTCCACACGCCTCGCAACGCGTCCGCGAACAACTAACTAATTTTATACAGAAATTGTTATGTTTACACCTCTCATGTTTGCATCTTATTCCAACCAATCGTAGCCCTAGTGAAGCTTCGCAAATCACGCCTTCTATTTCCGTGTCTCTACTTTACGCTTTTTATCCGTCCTTTTCTACCTTGGTCTGAGTGGTACAAATCGATATTCTTTACTATCTGTTATTTAAATCCACGTGGATTCTTACGTAAGTAAAATAACCTCTCATCTAGCCTTTCCTGCTAAAACATCCGACCGTTTCCAATATACGTAGAATCTGCATGTTTATCAGCTCGAATTTATTAGAATTTGACATTTAAAAGTTTGCAGGTGTGTGCTCCTAATGAATGTTTTAAATATAATTCTTCGAGCTTTATTTCATGCTATTTTAACCAACCTTGGATTTTCATAGGCTTTTATGCTTATTATATATTACTAATTGTTCAATTAACTCCAATTAAAATAATAATGAATGGCATTGACTTCTATCCTTTAATTTTTAGCGAATACTAATTAAATATTAATTATTATTTGTACACTTTGTTTAATACTCGTTACTTAAAAATTGAATTAATTAATATAAATCTCGCACGTAATTTCTATTTGTTTCTTTATACAGGGTGATTAAAATTATTTGATGTCGTTAATTAATTTTCTACCCTGGTCTAAATTTGAGTATTTTCCCCCTATTTGAATACAAATAATCCCACTTATTTAAATTCAGATACGAAACCTCTAGACTACAAAAAAAATTACAATTCAATTGCTTATCTCACTCTACACTTATCTTTCTAGCTTACCTAACTTCTATCCAATCCTAAAAATATTTACACATATCCTATATCCCTATCCTATTCCTAACTCTCACCTAATTTTATAAACTGAAATTATCCCTAACTTTATCCTACTTCTCCATCTAATCCTATATACATCCTATATACCTATCCTATTCCTAACCTTTAACTAATCTTCACTATACTCACTTCCATCTAACTAATCCTATATACCTATCCTATTCTTATTCTATTCCTAACTCTCCACTAATCTTATAAGAAATATCTACACTTAACCTATCTTATTTTCTCCCTACATTTACTTTTCATTCTCATCCTATATACCTATATCTAACTATCTCCCATATTTATCTTATACCTAGCTTTATTTTCTATAAACACTTACTTCTACTCTTCTATATACACCTATTTTATCCCTATATTTTGTTCATTTAATCTTCATTTCTTATTTAAATCTGACTCTTTTCTTGATCCTCCAAGTCTTTCTTCTCACCATCCTAATACTCTTCATCCCTATTTCTCCTCCTTTTATATCTATACTTATCATCCCTATTATCTCACATACAATAAACTTATCATCCCTATTATCCTGACTCTTAAATATTGCTTCTTCTTTAGTCCCTACACTTGTCTGTTTCTCATTTATTATTATTTCCTTTTCTGCGGACAAACCAAACGATACTACCTTAAAATTATAGATTTTTCCCTCTACGGAAAATCCTGTGTACCTTCTTGAATCCTTGTGTAATGGAATCAGCCATAATGAATTCCTTAAATCTAATTTACTAAAAACAAACTTGCCACTTAACCTCGTCAAAAGTGTGTCCATGGATGGTGGACAATGGAATTGCGGTTTGGTCCGTTGGTTAATTTTTCGTGCATCTTTATTTAATTCTGCCTTCACCTGCTCCCAATATACTGCTCTTGCTTTTACTTCCACTAATTCTGCATGTTTTTGTAATAAAGCTTGAACTTCTACTATCCTATCCTCTGGACATCTTATTGTGTTGATCTGTTTAACTCCATCATCCTCTACCTCTACTACATTAATACTCAACCCCGTGTCATCCTCTGTGACTTCATAACTGCCCTTCCATGGCACTACCCTATCCTTAATCCTTACTACCTTCCTTTCCATATCTATCAAAACTCCTAACTGCATCATACAGTCAACACCTAAAATGCTCTGAAACTTCAGTCCAGGTACAATTACAAACTCCTGTTCACAGCTTAAACCTCCTATATTTATCCTAAGCACCACAACACTATTTACTACAGCAAACTTCTTTTTATTTGGAGCTACTAAATGGCTACGCTTTATAGGCATAATTCTATCACAAACCTTATCCCTAATTTTGCTGACGAATTCCTCCGATATTAAACTCGCCTCTGCCCCTGTATCAAGTAATACTTCTACATTATTCTCAAAAATCCCTATATTAATAATTGGCAAACATAATTTTTCTACAGTTTCTGGCTCTATCTCCTCCTCAATTTTGAAAAATTCACGTGGATGTTCGTACACATTTACACAGAAATCTAGTGGTCTGTCGCGTTCTAAAAATCCTATCTCGTCCTGTTTTCCGTGCTTGGTCCTGGTTGTCCTTCTACAACCTATGCGTACGACCTCCTCGTATTACTATCCGTGTTCCTGTCTCTATTCGGCGTGCTCGTCACTGTCCTGTTTACTTCCGGTAAACTGTTCTGTCTCGTGTAACTCGGTCTTGGCGTCGGTCCCCTAGTCGCACTATTGCTCCTGTATTCCTGTCCTCGTCGTTCCCTATTCGGTCGAAAATTCCCATTGTAGTCAGGCCGTCTCGCAAAATTCTGTGTCCTGTTGTCAAACCTAACCGTATTAATGTTTCGTTCTCGTATCTCTCTTGTCCGTCCTACACATACATCGTCATATCTCTGTAAGTATTCTAAAAATGTCTCCCGTTCTGTGATGTTTTGTAAGGCCACGTGTTGTCTGATTTCCAGTTCAAAATGTCGTGATAAGTACTTGATTATTTGTCTGTCCGTCAATGGTGGATTAAATTGTTTGGCCACACTGTATTTGCGGATGGCATATTGCTCCCTAGAACCTGCAAACTCTCCCTTAAATTTTCCTGTAATCAAGTCGTCCCTAATCTGATCCTGTTTGTGATCACTCCAGTAATGTTGTAAAAATTTGTTTTCAAAGTCCTGATATGTGTCTATGTCCTGTACTACTAAATTAAACCATGCTTCCGCATTGTCTTTCTATAAAGCCTTTATCGTATTCAGTTTAGTCTGTTCGTCGAATAAATTTCCCACTAGATTTCTTACACTATTAATAAAAATTTGTGGATTTACCCTGTTATCGCCATAAAATTTCATATGTTGGTCCAATGATACGCCACCTGTATAAAATCTGAGACCATCCCCCCTTAAACTTGACATGTTGTATTTAATACTACTAACTTCGCGTTCTACCCTGCCTAACTGATCCCTACATGAGTCCGTTACTTCAGTCACTTTTATATTTATCTCTTCTTCACAAAAAATGCGTACTTCGGACCTTAAGTGTCCCATTTCCTGTCGAAGACCTGTAATATCACGCTCATTTTTATCAACCCTATTTTCAACTTCCCCCATCTTTACCGTCAAACTATTTTTAAATTCCCAAAATTCCTTCGTCGAGTTATCAATTTTCATACTAATTTGCTCAAACTTTTTGTTCGATTCGTCTCTAACCCCGCTTAACGTCTCATTCATTCTTTCGAGCATCTTCATTATCATCTCGTTTCTTTGATCTCCTGACTCCGTCCTTGACTGATCCCTACTACCTCCAGCTTCCTCCATTTTTGAATTTTTCTCACACAAGGCACTATCGTCACTACCAATTTCCACCCCTTGACTTCAAAGCCACTCTTTTCTCTGCTTACCTCACACTTTTCACCCCCACACACTCCTACATACTTCTTTCACACACCTACAAAAATATTCACACTCAGCTCCTAATTTCAGGGTCGTCAGTTTCCTGAAACAGTTACACACTATCTGGATTTCGAGCCCTCACGTTCGGGTCGCCAAGAGATGCTGTGGTACCTCACCATTATTCGGGAACTAAGGTTTTCGAATCGAGCCTCACAGATTTGGGCGTCAAGAGTTGCTGTGAAACCCTATAAGAATCGAGCCCCAGCGTTGGGCCGTCATAGAGATGCTGTGAAACATACAAAAAGCCTCACCAGAGTAAAAAAAAATATTCGAGCCTCTCGAATTGGGCACCAAATTAACTGGTCCGTTGACTTTCTTCTGATAATCGCCTCTTTACTCTTTCCGCCTCGGCTGCTCACCTAGTTAAAACTTTCATCCTCATTCATAAAAAACAAACACATTCCTACCACAAACATCAACGTTAACTCTATTTACATTAATATTCATAATACATTAAAATTTCAAAATTAAATTTCAGCATAAATTTCAGCATAAATTTCAGCATCATAAAATTTCAAGTTAAAATTTGTCATCATTTTAATTTGCATCCAGAATTAGAGTCCTTGTAGGATGCATACTAATTAAGTTAACAATGTGTGCAGACCTGAGTCTGAATAAAAGAGCATCTCCCACCCCTTTACATTAATTTAACAGGTTAGTCTAATTGAGCTCAAAGACAGACCCACATTTTCATCATAATCAAAACATAAACCTGATAAATACTCCTTTCTACTTATACAAGAAAATTTTACATTAAAATTAAAAATTTGTTGTTTATACAAATTTACTACTGTCCATTTTTATCAAACAAATTATAAAAATATTCAACACACACCAAAACATCTAAAATCGAACAAAATGCATAATTTACTTGAAGGTTAATGCACTCGTGGCTTCAATGTACATCGTCCTTGCTAATTCCACCATTACAGCTGGGTTATGTTTACGTCCTAGGATTCCGGGTCGCCTTTAAAATTTTCTACACCACCATTCGTCTAAATTGTTTCAGGGCTTCTCAGGAACTCATCTATGTATATCTAAATCTTGTTTTGTGGATCCAATCACGTTTACGAATAACACTTGATTACTCACTCCCGAAAAATAGCAAAGAAATTCATAATTCTTTCACGCTATACCCAAAACTGCCTACTTTTATTTATTTATTTATCGTTACTAATTTGGATAATTGGTACAGTAATACTCGCAAATATAACTAGACTTTATTATCTTGTATCTTCTCTAAGTGCACTAATAACTTTTATTGTAGCACGTAATCACCACGTATTCTACTTAAAGTATTAAATAATCAAAAAATAAAGAGCAAAACTGTTTAAAGTATCGAATAAAATCAAAAATCTAAGAGAGCGATACTCCTATAAACACGGGTTTATATAATGGCCCGCTTGCACGTCGAATTTGTCCCACAACGAACAATTTTTAGAATTTCGCATTTTCTTTTCCCTTTCGACGGTCCGGCACGGCGATTCTACTAAAATTTGCACACGTCCAAGTTGAAAATCTAAGAATTTTCCACACGCCTCGCAACGCGTCCGCGAACAACTAACTAATTTTATACAGAAATTGTTATGTTTACACCTCTCATGTTTGCATCTTATTCCAACCAATCGTAGCCCTAGTAAAGCTTCGCAAATCACGCCTTCTATTATCCGTGTCTCTGCTTTACGCTTTTTATCCGTCCTTTTCTACCTTAGTCTGAGTGGTACAAATCGATATTCTTTACTATCTGTTATTTAAATCCACGTGGATTCTTACGTAAGTAGAATAACCTTTCATCTAGCCTTTCCTGCTAAAACATCCGACCATTTCCAATATACGTAGAATCTGCATGTTTATCAGCTCGAATTTATTAGAATTTGACATTTAAAAGTTTGCAGGTGTGTGCTCCAAATGAATGTTTTAAATATAACTCTTCGAGCTTTATTTCATGCTATTTTAACCAACCTTAGATTTTCACAGGCTTTTATGCTTATTATATATTACTAATGGTTCAATTAACTCCAATTAAAATAATAATGAATGGCATTGACTTCTACCCTTTAATTTTTAGCGAATACTAATTAAATATTAATTATTATTTGTACACTTTGTTTAATACTCGTTACTTAAAAATTGAATTAATTAATATAAATTTCGCACGTAATTTCTATTTGTTTCTTTATACAGGGTGATTAAAATTATTTGATGTCATTAATTAATTTTCTACCCTGGTCTAAATTTGAGTAATATATATATTCATAAATTTGACTTCAAAATTTATGACATCAAATTGATGTATATACAAGTTTAATGTTTACAATTTATTTTTAAAGAACTTTTAATTTTGTTAGTTTTACGAGTTTTTCCAAGATTTTTATTATGTTTTTATGCTAGTTTGCAATTAACCTCAAGTTTATATGCCTGTGATCAAGAATTTAAAATAAATTCGAAAATTTAGGCCATAGAAAAGAGTTTTCACCTTAATCCAGAGACCTCAAACCCACAAATAAATTTTGAATTACAAATATATAAGTCGTAATTATTATCACTTTATATATATATATATATATATATATATATATATATATATATATTACTCATATTTAGACCAGGGTAGAAAATTAAATAATCACATCAAATAATTTTAATCACCGTGTAGAAGCTTTGGGAAAAGGTACGCGTTATTAAAACCGTGAAGCATAAAAATTCATTCGTTTCATTAAAAAGAAGAGATTTCAATTATTTACAAAACGCCTTCTATAAAAAGAAGCAGTATTAAAATGCTCTACGTGTAATTTAATTAGTCCGAGTAAAGAAACAAATGGAAATTACATGCAAAATTTATATTAATTAACTCAATTTTAAGTAACCGGTATTAAACAAAATGTACAGATAATAATTAATATTTGATTAGGAGTCACTAAAAATTAAAGGGTATTATTTTAATTGGAGTTAATTGGACCATTAGTAACATATAATATGTATAAAAGCTAGTAAAAACTCAATAATATTCAGATCGTAGAAGTATTATGTTTGAACACCTGCGTATTTTTAAATGTTTTATGTTCTGCGTAAAATTTGCAGATAACAAATGGTTACAGAGAATGTTGGAGAAACCGTTGCTTAATATTTACGGGAAATGCTAATAAGGTGGGTTATTTCACAAGTCCACGTGGATTGAAAATAACCGATACTAAAGAATATCGATTTGTACCACTCGGAACAGGGTAGATAGAAGCAGATAATATGCGCAAGACAGAGACACATATAGTAAAAGGCGTGAGTTGAGCAACGTCACTGGGTTGCGATTGGTTGAAAATAAGAGGCAAACTGGAAAGGTAAAAATAACATTTCTGTATAAAAATTAATTAGTTATTCCCAGACGTTGCGAGCCGTGTCGAAATTTCTGAGATTTAACTGGTGCGAGTGCAAATTTAATAAGAACCGACGCACAGGCGGTCGAGATGGGAACATAGAATACGAAATTCTAGAAACTGGCCGTTTTGGGGACAAAACCGACAGACGGGCTAACCACTATATATACCCGGGTTAATATGAGTTTCTCTCTCTTAGATTTTCGATTTGATTCAATGCGTTAAACAGTGCTTTTTAGTTTTTTAGTTTTAGTTTTTGATAGAATAATTTAAACAGTTTGCTCGTATATTTTGGTGATTTAAAACAGTTTGTTCTTTACTTGCTACAATGAATGTAATTTAGTGCACTTAGAAAAGAAGATACAAGGTAATAAAGTCTAGTATCACTGTACCAATTAGTCAAATTTGCAACGACAAATGAATACACAAAAGTAGGCAGTTTTGGCGTATATTTGCGAAAGAAGTATGAATTTCTTTGCTATTTTTCGGGGGTGTTAATAATTAAATGATTCGTAAACGTGTCTGGATCCACAAAACAAGCTTCAGATATACACAAAGGAGTTCCGGAAAAACACTGAAACAACTTTAGATGAATGGTAGTGTAGAAAATTTTAAAGGCGACCAGCAATACGAGGACCTAAACATAACCCAGTTGGATTGGTGTGATTAACAGAGGACGATATACACTGGGGCCACGAGTGCATTAACCTTCAGGTAACTTATGCTTTGTTGTTCGATTTTTGATGTTTTGGTGTGTGTTGAATAACTTTATAATTGATTTACTTAAAATGGACAGTAGTGAAATTGTACTAACAACAAAATTTTAATTTTAAGGTGAAATTTTCTTGTTTAAGTAGAAAGGGGTATTTAGTATTTATGTTCTGGATTATGATGAAAATTTGGGGTGGGAGATGCTCCCTTTGTACTCAGACTCAGGTCTGCATATATTGTTATATTAATTAGTAGGCATCGACAAGGACTTTAATTCTGGATGCACATTAAAATGATAATAAATTTAATCTTGAAATTTTCTGATACTGAAATTTATGCTGTATTTTAATTTTGAAATTTTAATGTATTGTGAATATTGATGTAAATAGAGTTAACGTTGGTGTTTGTGATAGGAGTGTGTTTGTTTTTTTATGATTGAGGATGAAAGTTTTAACCAGGTGAGCAGCCGAGGCGGAAAAGAGTAAAAAGGCGATTAACAGAAGAAAGTCAACGGAACAGTTAAGGTAATGAATAGTTTTTTGTAGGATTCACAGCATTCTTGACGCCCAATCTGTGGGCCACGATTCGAAAACCGTAGTTCCCGGATTTTGGTGGATTCACAGCAATATATATATATATATATATATATATATATATATCGGTATGTTTGGCTATTGTCAATTTATACTTTCAAATTAGATGAAACACATTTCATAAAAAGAATCTGGTTTTCCAATTAACACTTTCTATTTCTGTGCTTCATTAAAAATAGACGATTTGGTTTGTACCGTGTTAATAATTCTTCGGTAATATTATCAGAAATTCAAAAGGGTAGAGTAACATATATACTTCCTTCAAACATTCTTCTTGGTGTAGCTATAGGTGACGAGTTGTCCTCGTGGCGAGATGACGGTGGCGAGATGACGGCAGCGAGTCGACGGCGGCGAGTTGTCCGATCCCGTACTTGGTGTAAGATGCCTCATTTAGGTTCTGACACATCATTTCATTCAAATGTAGGCCAAACGGCACGGCGTTACAATAATTTTAACCTACAATTTCTAACCTCGTTTCTCTTACCTCCTCATCTTCAACGCACTGCGAACGCTTAACGCACCGAATCATAAAGAATTCTTTTCCTTAGTGGCTTTTTCCTTCTGTCCTCTCTATCTTCTGTAGTGACCTGTGACCCTATCCAAGATCTGAACAGGGTCACCTTGCCGAAGTAGGGTGGGATTTTATGACGTCTTTGTCAATCATAAAAAAACTTAGGCAACACCGTTACGCAAATAAGGAAAAAATCGGTTATTTTGGTAGAGGTTAAATTGCTTACACTTTATTCGCTTATTTTTGGATATATAGAAGCTATAGTAATTCCTGATACAAGATAGAGAAACAAAAGTCGAGGAATATGTGGTGGCATCACAAGACGTTATAAAATCCCACCCTACTTCGGCAAGGTGACCCTATTCAGATCTTTGGTAGGGTCACAGGTCACTACAAAAGATAGAGAGAACAGAAGGAAAAAGCCACTAAGGAAAAGCGTTCGCAGTGCTTTGAAGATGAGGAGGTAAGAGAAACGTTTTAAGGATCACTTAAATATTTGTATTTATTACTTAAGTGAGCGAATGAACAGTAAGTAATCAGACGATTATCTAAATACTACCGGCAATTCTCATTCATGCTACCACATATTCCTCGACTTTTGTTTCTCTGTTTTGTATTAAGAATTACTATAGCTTCTATATATCCAAAAATAAGCGAATAAAGTGTAAGCAATTTAACGTCTACCAAAATAACCGATTATTTCCTTATTTGCGTAACGGTGTTGCCCAAGTTTTTTATGCTTGCTTTATTTGGGAAACTAATGAGACAAGAATTCAGTTAGTTTCCAACAAGAAGAGTAAACGGATATTTAAAAGGGTATTAGAAGTGAGGAAAGAACAGTTGCATAGTTAGTCGCTCTTTATGACAGAAATACGAATCTTTAGGACCATTCTCCCCGGTTTCAGACGGGTAAATATAGCTTTATTTGCAAATCATTATTTTTTGGAATTAAAAGTGGATGGCTAAGCACCTCAAATTTGTCATTGCAGTAATTTAAATAATTTGAAAATGTAGAAATTATTGTAATGTCAACACAAAGTCCGAGGAAACACAATATAAAGTTTTTTAAATCTCTTCATGAAATCAAATCAAAAGCTTGAACGAATTAATGTCAGTCGGGTGAAAATCGGATTATTCCATTCTTCCACAAGATTGGTCTGTATTATGACATGCCGTTTACATTCTCGGCTGCCACGCTACTCCCGAGGGAACTACAGGAAGAAATAGGGGAAAAAATTAAGAAACTTTTTAAGTTCAGAAGATGTGTATATAGTAAAGTGTCGCTACCCTAAGGGATAGACCACATTCCTCCTGTAACTTAAAAATACTCGTTCAGATTATCGAATCAATCTTAATGTTGAAATTGCGTGTTTAAATAATGTATTTTTAATGGCACGTTTTACCTTTTTTTAACATGTTTGAAAGTGTTTACATGAACCGTTACAATCCCAGATGAAAAATGAAGTGAAAGGGCACTCGAGTTAAATTTGGAGTGTTTCTCATACACATAGAATAGCAATGGTCGCTTATTTAGCCCTAAATTGCTTCGTTACTGTTCAACTAGGGTTCTAAAACGATTATTGTTTGACATTATTGTTGGCTTAACTATTCAAATTGTCCCGTATCCACCGGCGACTTGTTTGAACATCATTGCATACAAAATGGATTAATTTCAATGGCTAAATGTGTATACGCCAGCAGTTTAGGGGAGATGCGCAATTTACACTGGTAGTTAGCGTGCATCTGTGAAAACGATATACGTTTTCTATAGGAAATGACGTAAATAAATTTTTGTGCATGCGAACAAAGGTAGGCACACGAAGTTCACATTTATTTTAGTTTCAGACCCTTGTGAATCTTAACAGTGGAAAGCTTTAATTACCGGAGAAGAGGTTTAATGGCTTCTCTGTATTTGCTTGTTGGTGCTTTCTGGATAGCTCTGTTATGTACAAACCTGGCTTTACATTGTATATTTTTGATATTATATTAGAAAGTGTGAAATGAGCACCTGTTTCATCAAATTGCTATAATTATAGAAAAGAAACGCATTATCTCAATTTTTTAGTTCAGTTTAGATTTGCTGAAAGCTACGTTTTAGCTCTATTAAACGGGAGAGTCTATTCGTCCAGAAGTAACTTCTCCCCAAACGCTACTTCGCTACAGGACACCTAACAATTTAAGTGTGGCGCGCATATGTACGTTCAAGAGCAGTTATACAGGTTGTTATTACTAAAATAAGCTACACGTCGACTTCTTACTACTTAAAATGACACAGTCCAAACCCAGAACATGTAACTCCAAAGGTAAAATCTCCAACAAAATATAGAATTAATATAGTTCATGCCTCCTAAACAATCTTGCTTGTAAAAAAGTAAAACAATGTCTATATATTCTGCATCTATAAAATTAAGAATACTCTATACGCTAAATGCATTCACAGTATTCTTTTTCTTAAACATCCAAAGACGATATTGGGGTATTTGTTGGCAGTGTTGAAGGAAGTGTACTATCATTTTACAAACAAATTATATCGCAAAGTTGATCCATATCAAGAGCTATTTCAATTAACCATTATGAACTGTAATGCAACTTCTTTAAACTGAGCTTATTCCATTCTTTTATCCAAGATTCGTAATACCGGTAAAATCTTGACTCTGCTAGTTTTTAAATTTATTAGTATAACAAACATATTTCGGCTACTTTTCAGGTGACTATGTTTTTCATAGCTATCTAGCCTTGCATTAACGAAAGAAAACAGCAGTCAGTAAAGAAATTGTCTACACCGAATTCCGCAACAAAACAGGAATAGAATGTTAAAATCGAATTAGAATTCGAGCTAGCTCAAGAAAGTCGTAGAATGGCGTGGGTGAAACAGAAAGAACACATTGGAGACTTCAGTAAAACTCTACCAACATACAATCTCGAAAGACCATTTACAAAACAACAAAGAAACAAATAATTTGCGTAATCGTTCTGTAACAACGTAAGGTAAACAAAGCGTCGTAACACAAAAACATAAACTGGTAAGCAAATATGAAATCTTAGAATCTAGATACTTATTCAATGCTTAAAACCTTAAATACATACAAAAGAAAATAATCATAAACTTTACAGTAATTCTAGTAAAAGAAATATACATAATTTATACATTCTGTATTGTAAAGTGCACCTCCTCAAAAAATAGCGTAACATTAAATTTAAACATTCTAACTTAAATGAATCAAGTATTAACTACGCTTAAATTAATGCGCAAGTTGTTGAAATTAATTTACATGCAAAAAGACAAAGCAAACAGTAAAACCGGCTGTAACACAAGCTTTTATTAACTAATTTTTGACTTGGAGAATGATTACATAGTCGCTCATGCATTGTGAACGTGAATTTTGTAACGTGGTGTTGGTAATTTACTGGATAATCAGGAGTAATAACATAATGAACAGCAAATGGAGTGCAGCATCAAAAAATAACAAACATAGAAAAACTGTACCTTACACTAAATTGTCTGTCTTCTGGTACCATCTTACAGGATGAGCAAATGCGGCTGCATTTGTCTATGGGCTGCGGGCTGGAACAACTTAAATATACTAGCACATAAAACATTGTAAAAGCGCGAATTTACAACGATTTTTCACTAATTCAAAAGTACCGCTTTCAAAGCACGGTCTCTATTTATAAGAAAAAACCATGTATGGGGGTAGATATTTTACTTTCAAAACATTGCCGAAGGATGGAATGTACAGAATTCCCAGACGGCAGCTGCAGGGATACAAGCTGTAACAGCTAACAAAGAGATAACGTGTTAACAAAGGGTTTTTAACAAAGTGAAACAATTTTACTACTTTGAAACACCTATACAGCTGCAGGGTAATCATACAGCTTGATGTAGTATAAACTTGGTATAGATAATAAACCCATTTCAAGTGTTCATTTACTAGGCGGATGAGTTTATGGCCATACCTTTTACAAGAAGGCCGTGCATTTATGTGCAGCTGTCATAGAAATGTATTCACTGCAGGTGGTGGAATTTATTTGTAGCGACTTTGTAATGTGAAGTTTTCTAAGCAGCTGTTTAATTTTATAAGGCAATATATTATAGAGTAATTACTTGAGAAATTTTATAAATCAACCTAATTCAAGTGGCAGGATATCAAGCTTGTTGAACGAAAGTTTTTATGATTTGTCTAGAAAGTTTAAAAAGTTTTAAATAGAAGTAGGATAAATAAATGTTAATGTAAAAAAATTGCTTGTAGGGTTTTGAACGTAACAAATTTTTAATTTCAAATTTCCATATATTATTCATACTTAGTTGAGCCTTGTAAACTCTTATACTTTAGATGAAGAGGCGATAATTCGCTGTAGATAATAAATGTACTGTGGTTTTTATAACAGTCGATTAACAAATGGAATCGGATTTGGTGGTAAACCAACAGACACAGTGGTAGTTCAAGTATATATCCCCCCATAAAATCATAAAAAGAGGTCATTGAAAGTATGCATGATTAATATTTAAGGTATTAGAGACGAGGTGAGGTGGCTAACTCTATGAGATTTTAAATCAGCTGTAGGTCAAGGTTGATCAGAGGAAGAAGTAGATAAGAATGATTTGTTACGCCTCAGGCTAAACAAAGCTATCGTTTTAATATTAGGAATATGGTATTATATAAACCAAGAGGGAAAGATTTTTTCATCTTTGATTTACTATAAAATTGCGTTTTCCGTTCTCAGCAATAAACTACAATTTTACTGTATATGTTTGTTTAGACACGCTTTTTTCCAGGACAAAAGGATTGTGTGGTCAGGGCGCTTAGCCCATACGAGAGCTTTTATGGTAAAAATATGGAATCAGTATTAAATATTTTCAGATCTATCATAACCTATCAAATAATTAAATATTTCAACAAGAGAACTAGTAATACGAATTGGGTAGTAAAGGATGAAATGGGTATTATGGTAGTAAAAGCTAAAATATGACAGTTAGAAGAAAAACTTATGCAGAATCCTTGTGTTTTGGACAGTATAAAAGCCATATAGGTTACACAATTCTAAGAACAAAGGGAGTACAAAACACTTTATATAAGCTGATAAACAGGTAGATTAGTAATGTTTAAGAAAACAGTGCCAAAAGAGTCTATATATATATATATATATATATATATATATATATAAAATGCTGTGATATTTTAGCCCCACAATTTTGAGCGTCATAAAATGCTGTGATATACCCCTATATTAGGCCCTCCGGTTGGGCAGACTATCAAATGCTATGATACTTTCTTTATTATATTTAGCCCCTGTGATTGGGTCTATCATAAAATACTGTGTTATCCCCTTTTATATTAATCAAGCACTTATGTGAAATATTAAGTTATGGATTTTCTTTGCTTCAACTAGCTGATTCAATTAAATAAAGCAATTCTACAATACACAATATAATGATTAAATATTTACAACCATTTTAAAATCTCCCCTTTTCAGAATATTTACATACGCCAGATTTAAGAATTTGAAGCCAGCAAAACGAGCCTTTTGTTATATTTAAAGACCTTTTGAAACATTTCAAGATGCCTATTAGATTTCATAAAGTGATCAAAAAAAACCCGGTTTTGTTAGCTCTTACATTTGCGAAAAATATTGAATTAAAACAGTTTACAAAAATAAATTATCAACATAGCTAACCTGGAATGGTTCAGTAGTTTTTCTGCATCCCCCAAGAGTCCTCGCGTCCAGTCTGAACATATAGAGTCGAATTTGGAAGTCGACATCAAACCAAAATACTATCCAAATCGTTATTCAAAATCCCACAAGTTACTTCAACTTAAGATTCAAATTGTATATCAGCAAATAAAAGGTTTTCCATCTCCGTAATTAACAAAACAGTAATAGAACATGTACCACGTCAGTGATTACCAAAATTAGTTTAACAAGAGATGATTAACCAGAGTAATCTCCCGAGTCGTCTCCAGAATCGTCTCCAGAATCGTCTACAGAGCCCTGTTTTATTTATGTTAGAAATTGTATATTTTTATAAAATTGTTGTTTACTTACGTCTATAATAGATCGGCTCACTAGCACAATTTATACACTTTTATAAAATGATTTTCATTTATTTTTGTATGAGTGGTTAAGTAAATAATCTAGCACTTCTGAGTATCGCGATACGCCAGTTTTAAAATGTATACTAAACTCGTCGTTCAATTGTTATTGAATTCATAGGCCTTGCCTCGTTGTTTTCTATTCGTTGTTTTACGTGTTGGGTCGACACCTTCTGCCATTATCTTTTGTATACACCGAGAAATTTTACCAATTGTATAGTTCAAGTACTTGGGTGAACGCTTAAATTGTCACGTATTCATTTATATACCATGATGTTTAATTGAGAAATCCTACGAATTTCTGAGTAAATTGTCACGTCCTCATTGTTATTTGCTTATTTTAATCTAAATAGAAATAAATTTGGCGTTTGTTTATTTCTTAGTTAAATTGGATTTTTGAACAAATGTAATACTTTTATGTCACGTACGATTTATTCAAATAATGCATAATTTTAGCTGCGTATGCGATGATATATTTAACGCACTTGTTAAATATTTATCCAGCCAATTTATATAGGTTTTCGGTTAATTAAATTTTGATGCATTTCGTTACATTTTTAAATCTTATCTTTGCTCGTAACTCATAATTACCACATGTTATTTTGCGTTACTTTAAAAATATGGGTTATATTGAGGTCATGTAATTTAATTTTTAAAGAAGATGTCGAATTTTTTTTATAGGATATAAAGTAAAACTAACTTTTTGTTTGAATGATACATTTTTATAAGACGTTAAATAATCTAATTTCCTACTTGTAAAGCCGACGGTAATACTACAGATGACTATAATTAAAATTTGAAATATGAATTATTAAGAAAGTATATACCTTATAGTAAACTTATGTAGAAGTATTCAATTTAGAGGTCCTTGTGTTTTTTTTTGAAGACAGAAACATATTAGTTTCTGTTTATGTAAATTTTTGTAGAAAAAGTTAATACTGAAACAAGCTAAGACAATTTAATTGAATATAATTTATTTTTGCTTAACTCTTTTATTATTAAAAATTCAAGTGAAATTTATAGGTCCTTAATAAGCAAAAGGTTAACTGTGTTTAAAGATAACAAATATCCTGCGTGTATATATTTTTGGAACTTAAATTCAATTATATTATTTTTGGTGAATATTTTTAAGTACATAAACGGTGTCCATGTTGTGCATTTGTTTGTTTGCAGGTTAAGTCGAGACATCTGTAACACATCTGGCAATTGATATTTTGGTAAGTGCTTTGCAAGGTTAATATATAGGTTTTGTGGCTATTTAAGCGGTGTAGACTTCAGGTTTCCGCATTCCCCTAATACAAGTACATGTATCTTCGTATGTTGTTGTATTGAAAAATACGGTGGCTCTTTATCTATATTTTTGGTCAACAGACAACCCATGACCCAAGCTCATGATCTACCCAGAGCTAACGCTCTACTAGCCGTTTATCCCTAATGAGTTTTTCTTTTCCTCAAGCCGTTTTCCATCCAACTTTACCTTGGGCATCCATCATTAATAAGAAAATCTCGACCTTGTGATATCAGGTAAGGTAGTCGTTTATGTTATATAGAGATCCAATCTGCTATTTGATATTCACGAGGGATTTTTAGTTTTTAATTTAAGTTAATTTTTAAGTAGCGTTGTATTGATGAGTTTTCCATTTTCATTGTATATTACAAAAGCAAATAACTGTATTTAGCAATTTTCATATTTATGTGCAGTTTATATTTAACTTTGCTTTTTTATTCACTGTTACATTTTAATTATTAAATTACGGTCTGCGTATTGCATACTACAAAATAACATCCTTGAAATTCGTTACATATTGCTTAAACGACATGCACTCATCAATTGATTCTAATGTCCATTGCTTTCGTTTATATATAAAAATTATCTCTTTTCTAGAATGTACGAGTGTATACGTGATTCCATTCCAAATACTACACGCCTTTCTGACGTAATTTTCTGGAAATTCCTTATTAGCGTGCAAAATCGCCGCGTTATTACCGCGTTAGTGTTGATTTATGTGCTCTGTCCGCCTTTCTCTAATACATATAAAGTTATTGTGGCGTCGCATTTCTCCTACAGTGATTGCAAAAGCTAATAGATAATTCTTATTAATTTTATCGGTTTTCAATATTCATGCTGTTTCTTAAAATAAATATTTATTCATTAATTAGTTATTTACGTTGTTTTACGTACAGATGACGCATTTTCTATTTTCCTCTTGAAAATTTATGTAATTTATGTAATACTGTTACGTACTTGCCTACATCGATCTCTTAGTCTATTCGTTTCTTAAGGAGGAAGAACTAGTCTCGCTTAGCGTGCTGGAGGTGGTACGTAACGACGGTCCCAACTAACCGCGGGATCGTCAGAAAGGTTGTAACCCTAACGTATGACACAAGACAATGACATGTTACTTCACTTTATTACAAACAGAACGCATGTGACATAACATCAGTTCATACTATTGGTTAGTAAACGTTTCTTATGCTAGGGATAATAATAATAATATGGTTCAGACTTACATGTTCTTAGCTGTTGGGGAGAATGACTGACTGGCCTCGCACCACGGAATTCAGTATCGCGAACTAAACTGAACTGATTGTTCATTTCGTGACTGTCTGCTGACAGACTGCCTTGTGTCGCATGAGGCCGCCTTTTATATAGGTAACGCCCGAAGGTTATCGGAGCGTGTGACTAAAACTGTGCGGCATCTATTGTTATCGCTGACCGCCGTGAGTGACGTGTCCGGAAAGCCAGCACTGGGTGTCTTAATCTTTGGTGGTTTTTTGTAAAGCATGATTAGATTAAGAGTGCAAGCAGGAAGCTCGAGGTTTCCTGAGCAAACTACAAAATGTGGTGATCTGATTTAAGAACTAGGAAATGTGACTAACGGATCACGAGCTGTGGGTTTGAGATAACTAGAATGTTTGATTTTCCACAAGGAAATGATGTCATGTAGCATGATTGTAAATGGAAACCAATTTAAGAGGTGATAAAAGAATAATAATTTAATGATGTAAAAAGTTGGGAAAATGAAAGGTAAACGAAAATAATTAAGTGTGTATATAACAATACAAAAGATCAATTTATACGATTAATTTAAAGCTTTAATGACTTTATCAATTGGTTTTGCACATGCAGAAAGACACGCACTTCATGATTCTAATAAACGATTTTTTCACAGCAAAACGTGTTTTAATACATAAATTATATTAAGAATACATGACCAGAAAGGAAAAGTCCAACACCTGATAAATTCAAAATAAACACGGTGTGGTGATAAATGCAAAGTTCAGCAAATTTATTGTACAAACAACAAATTTACATAAAGGAGGAATGAAAAAATCTAATAGAACGAATGCATTAACTTAAAGTATTATGTACCGAAAGTAGCGCATCAATTTTGTGTATACAGCAAAATTCCATAGAAATACCCAAAACCTTGTATGTAGGAATCACGTACAATAGCGTAATCGTTAAACTCTGTGCTTGTCAATAGATAGACGATCCTTTTAAATACGACCGGATTTGTAAACAAGTCATTTCAAAATGAATTAAGACATAGTCCACATCACTTAGAAGAAAGTATTTACGTGAAAAGATTTAGAAGTAATTTATTGTTAAGTAATAAATAGTACAATGGTGATTGTGAAAAATTGAACGAAGTTAGTCGTTTTAATCCTTTAAAAACATAAGTAACTAAAAGTTGTTTTAAAGGAAATTTTAATATTAACATTAATAAAAGGACTCTGAATAATTACTGGATCCGATGTGGAAATTTAACAAATATTTAATTCAATTATTAATCACTGGATTCGATTAGAAGTTTGCAGAGTCGCTGAAATAATTCACGAATTAATTAAAAGAAGCTGTACTAAGAGAAATGCACGCCATTTCTAAAATCGACGTTGGTACTATATAAATCAATAAGCTGAATACGGGAGCAGTTGCAACAGGGACCGATTAAAGCTTGAAACAGCAGGTTAGTCAATCTGAATGTATTGTTATTTCATTTGTGAATATTTCGTTGTATATTTCTAATATGAATAATTTAAAAATTGCTTTCATGAAAACTTTATGTGGGTGTCAACAAAGATCGTTTTTTAATACACGTTAGAAATTACGTAAATATTAAAGCAAGTTTAGTGACCGTTCATGGGGCTTCAGACAATAATAGTAAGGGTGATTTTTGCTGGCTTTTTAATTAATTTTGGGAATGATAATTATTGAAAAAATTTTTATTCAATTATTAAAAGAAAGTTCTATTTAGAGAATTCTCAAACATTTCATACATTGTAAATATTGTTTAGAATATTATAGTAATTGTGCCTAATGGTGTTTTGGCTTAAAGAAACAAAAAGTATAGCTAGAAGAAAAACTTAAAGGCTTTGTTGTCGTATTATTGCAAGCTCCATGCGTGGTTAAAACTGAGCTAGGCAAAGTATTCAAAATTAAAATTAAGATTAAAAATTAAAAATTGACAAAAAGAAAATTTTAACCTTTTTATTTTATTAAAAGGGAGCACCGGCAATACATATATATATATATATATATATATATATATATATATATATATTACTATGAACTCCTTCCAGGAACTGAATTTATCGAGCCCTAAAGTTGGGCTGTCATATAAATATGCTATGAACTCCCTCCTGGAACTATTATTTGTGCGCCATCGTTCGGGCGGCCAAATAAATATTGCTATGATCTAACTGTACTAACAGGATTTTATCGAGGACCGACTTGTGTCGGCCAATAACAAAACTTGATGTAATAACGCCTTCCTCAATATCAATGGCGTATTCTGCTTATAACTCCGCCTCTCTTTTTAAATTATCAAATTACACTCCCATAAATTTTATCATTTGGCCTCGACCAGCTTTTATCTTGAATTATAAAATGAAGTTAATTCAATTCCATATAATGAAAACAAATATTATGTACAGGTTTTGTAAATTATTTAAAATACACTTTTCAATCAATTAATGTTGTAAATCTTATTTATCCCAAAAATCATTATGCTTTTTAATCAATCTAAAGTCACCAAAAAAACCTATTGTTTTTATAAAAAGAGGCCTGGAACGTTCAAAACCTCTTGATCATATAACGCACTTTCTACGTATACAAGTTCGTTGTTGATTCCGTTACTATAATTTATATTCATTAAGCAAATTCAATATTCAATAGAAAAAAAATGTCTTAAAACTAAAAATCCAACCTGGTCTGTTTTCTTCGTTATTTCCTTCTCGCAACCAAAATTATCGACGCATCCATTATCAACTAGAATTTTCCATGCATTATACCATCCATTTGGATTAAAATTATTCTCCACCAATTCAGAGTTATTATCTACCCATTTAAAATTTTATCGATCCACACGCTTGAATTATAAATTTAAATTGTTGTCATCACCTTCTGGATTATTATTATTCAACTTAGACTTATGCACCCCAAACGTAGACTTGAATTTTATGTTTACCGGCCTCAGACTATCATTTGAAATATTATTTTACTTTATCTCACCAGCCTCAGAATGTCATTTAAATTCCCCGGACTCAGAACCTTTTCATCTGCCTCCAACTTAGAGTATTTTTCTCCCTAGACTCAGAGCCCTTTATTATTATTATATTTTAGTTTAAATAAATTTCCCAAAATCTACTTACGTTTAATCAGCAATAGTAATTTTCATGTTTGTCGCACTAACTGTCACTTAAACAATTTTCACATTTAAATATTATTACGTGTTACTCTCACATTCAGAGTGATGCACCTTGGCTTTTGTTGAGTTGAGAACTGACTTCGTTATCATGTCGCTGTTAATATATGCTTGATATCCCACTTCGTCTGTGGGCATGGCCTACAAGCCTGTCGCTAATTTTAACCAATCAAGTCTTTGCATTTTCTACACTTAAAGTAGTTTTCTGATGTAACATTCTCGTCCTCTCAAGTAATTGTTATTTGCTTGCAGCTGCTTCGTTATCAGACATGCGGTGTTTTGAGAAATATTATCGCTTTTCCATATTATACACAAATAACTGATGCAATTCGACTTTTAATTTTCATATAGGCTTGTTTATTTACGCAATTTATGATCACCTTTACTTATCAAAATTGTCAATTGTTTGTACGCACTTGCACTACGCTTCTTTAAGTTTTATCTTTTATCTCTTTATTATCATAACTGATTTGAATTCTTTTGAATGCGTGTTTAATTATTTCCATTATGCTTACTTATAAATACGCGTGCTTCTACTGAAAAATATCGTTATTTGCATTACCTAAATTAACTAAAACTCTATCTACAGGGTGTTAAATATCCGTTATTAAATAAATGTAGTTTTCTGCTTCCTATTATAATTTCTAATTTCTGCACGACCTTTGCTATAAAATACACCCTTAAACAACCCCTTATCACAGCAATATATATATATATATATATATATATATATATATATTTGAAATGATCATTTGTGCTTTGCATAAAAATCTAATTATAAAACTTTTATGCAAAGCACAAATGATCATTTCAAATCGAGTTAGTAATTGAAAGATGGAAAATATAAGGTCCCGAACAGGATTCAAACCTGTATCTTAGACTTTCGCGGCCAATGCGTTTTCCAATCACGCTACCGGGACTAGTAATGACAATTGGAAAATTATACAAATCTAAATCATGTACACAACCACATATCAACATAATTTTCAACTACGTTTGGCAGATTTGTCAATCATATCTGACAGTGTCAGATATAGACAGGAAGCGACGTTCTAAACTACGGCTGATGCCAACTATTAAATATACAAATTGGATAATTGCACAAGGCAAGTTAATTAATACTTCAGTATTAGTTAATAAGTTGAAATAATAACTTAGACTTTTATGCAAAGCCAAAATGATCATTTCAAATCGAGCTAGTTATTGAAAGATGAAAAATATAAGGTCTCGGACAGGATTCGAACCTGTTTAAGATTTTAATAAAAGCAAGAACAGATTACAAATTCAGACGCGCAATTTACTAAGTTATATAGGAAAAACAACTATAATATAAATAGATTAAAGTCGCATAATCAAACATTGCCAAAAGTGTAACGTAAGGATATCCTTTATCGCCAACCTTATTTATTTTGTATACGAGGCAAGCAATAAACAAAATCAAAAGAGCATAAGATATATCTGTCATACTTCATGGCGAGAAAATTCAAATAATAAATATGTCAGTACTAAAATTATAGTAGCAGAAATAAATGAAAAGAAATAAAACCAAGTAAAATCAAAGAAATTTTTTAATGAGGTTTATGCAAAAGTTTATTGTGTGCACCAGGAGAAATATATGCGATTTTGTTAACAGGATAGCAGTGAAAGTGGGGTAACACATATCAAGTTAAAAAATTGAAAGAAGTAAAAGGTTTGCTAATAAGGATTTAGTAACAAGTAGGTAAAAATAGAATGACCCAAGGCAATAAAAGCTTTTCAAGGCGAGATTCTAAAATCTAAGAAAGCTATAACTATTAAGAAAAGATTATTGATTAATATTTGACAGATTAATTAATTAATTTCAAGCAAATTTATTTGAAAATAGGTTGTTTTCTTAATTACAGAAATGTCATATCAATTTTAAAATTCGAATAACAAGTTTTCTTCTTTTATTAAGTAAAATACTGTCTTATTTAATGAAGCAAACGTTATATATGCGGCTACATTTTTACAAAAGAAAGAATTACGGTTCATATAAATAAATCGTTTCCAACTTGTAGTTACAAATGAAGTTTAAGTTTTTTGGAAATTAAGAAACTTACACGCATTCTAATTCAAATATTGTTAAACGGGCTGCATTTGGAATATCCTGCTTTAGTTAAAGTATTAGCATGCACATTATATATTCTATAAAATTATTTTAACCATGAAAGTTAACTGCAATCCAGTCAAATATTTTAGTTTGGTTAAGGGGATCGAATCGGAGAAAAAAGCATTAAAACTGTATACAATGAAAAATGTCAAAAAATAAACAAAATTTTAAGATATCACGGATTAAAGGCATTCAGTAAAGCATAGAGTCGTGTCTTACTCCCAATGCATCCTCTTGCTTTAAATTTTTGGAGAAACACATTATTAAATTTAAATTTACTCATTCTTAAATTTGCAATGTTTTTGCTTCTAACTCCCACAATTACTCGTTGCACTCTCGGAAAAGCATCCGACCTTTATTAAAAACTTCTATATAAGAAAAACACATTCCGAATACATGGTCATTCACATCGTAGACATTTTGGAACATGCAATCATCCTAACCTATGTTACTATTATTGAAATAGGGTCTAAAAATTTGCTAACTTCATTTTAGTTTTGAAAAATGTGTAACATGCCAATTTGCCGTTGTCTTGCTATGTTACATTGTGGTCGCACTTCCTTCAATATAAAAGTATTCTTCACTTTAATTTTATATTAATACCGTTCACAATCACAAGTTAGTTTTGATTTATGCAACATTTCCTTTTAGTGTTATAAAACAATACA
This sequence comes from Platerodrilus igneus, assembly GCA_036346225.1. NCBI lineage: Eukaryota > Metazoa > Arthropoda > Insecta > Coleoptera > Lycidae > Platerodrilus > Platerodrilus igneus. The sequence goes on along the minus strand of JARFIW010000139.1, from coordinate 2,641,252 downwards.
CTAAATACCCTGATTTTTAGTTTTAATTTAATATTCCTCCCTTTGTATAGATAATATAAATAATTATGATCATATGTAGTTTTCTAATTGGTAAACCTCTGAACTATGTCCCTAAATACACAACTGGTGTATACATGAATCTGTCATTTAGGATGGTTTTCTTGTTTGTCCCTCTCTCAAAATGCGTGGTTATCTTCGAACCAGAATAAATTTTCGTGCTCTTGATCTCTGACTGCCTTTTTGTGCACATATCGTTTTCGGAGAAAGAGGTTCTTTCTAAGGTCAAGATGTCGTACCTGGTATGCAAAAGGTGTATTTTCTTTTATTCTTGTTGAAATACAACAATATCGTTTTAGATTATAATTAACAAGTACATGGAGAAAGTCTGCGTAAATTACCTGTTCAAAATGTTTATGAATGGTAAGTTGTTCACAGATAAATTTTAAGATTGTTTCCTCGTTTCTTGTAACACGATTATTTTCCAGGGTTCTCTGGTGAAGTGTCTAATTATATATTCTATGCTATCTAAGCCTATGCATTAATTCTACTATCTACAAAATATCTATTATCGTACAAAAAATTTATGTTGTCGTTTAGTTACCTTCTAAAAATAAATTAAATAACCGTTAACATAACGTATGGCTGTGGAACAAAAAGGTTTGGCTCTTACAAATTTGAAGTTTGAGGTTAACTACCAAACTAAATATGGATGGTGTTCGTCTTAATAAAACCGTCTAAAGAAACTGAAACGTTGATAATTCTAAACAAGCTAGAGCTCGATACTTAAGTATACGTTTCTTTCAAATTATGTAAATACAGGTATGAGATTAATCTTACTTACTTTTGTGACAGAACAATGTGCATGTGTTTTCAGTTTTAATCTCAAATATCTAGAAAAATAATGCATTTAAAAGTAATACGTTTTACTTACCTATTATATTAACTAATTTAATAATACATGTACTTTCCTGAAACAACCTTACAAGTGTAGACATAAAAGTTTTCATGAAACTTTTTGTGGATATGAAGTTACATTCAACTTAAATGTTTTATACAAATTTTCTTTAAGATAAGGTGGGGTAAATGGAGCACCAGGGTATGTGGGTCACTGTCTTTTATTGGTGGAACCGCTCACATTAAAAATTCATCTTATAATCTATAAATTTCTACTCTAATAATACTTCATAAAGCAACTTTTCTGTTGGCAAGTATGTCAACTTATATAAGTCAAAAGTTGTCAAATTTTAATAACGGATTTTTAATCAGTGCAACTTTGTGCAAGGTTTTTCTAAAATATTTACTCTGCATAGTAGAATTGGTATAGTGTCAGTATTTTATGAAAAAAGTAAGTGCTTTTAATATATTTTTCATTGCATTCTTGGCCAAAGCAACTATTTCAATTTTCTGAGGTTATGAAAGGAATGGCCCGCTTTCCCCAATTTTTTTCTAAAAAGGGATCCACTCATGTTTTACAGCCTTTAGATGTTGTTATATTCAAATCTTTAAAAAATGGGTGGGAAAAAGAACTTGTGAAGTGGCAAAGAAGTAATCCACGGCAAAGAATTCCAAAATCAATCTTTGTCGCAATTTTAAATAGAGTTTATGACAATTTGAAAATAGATATGATTAAAAATGTATCTAAAGCAACTGGAATCTATGACAAAACATGTGCACTAGAAAATAGAAATACTGGAAATAAATATGCCCTTAAACAAGGTGTATTTAAACCCGAACATATTAGACAATATAAGCAGCTTTTATTAAAAAAAAGCGAAACAAACCAAACTATTCCTATACCATCGCAGTCAAACCATGAAGAAAACTCAAATAAAGAAAATGAAATAAGTATAAATAAAGACGTTTATGCGACCACTAGGCGGGAAATCGAACAAAAGACTGAACTTGCACTTGTAGAATCTGCATCCACTAGTACCGACCGTAAGGTGAAAAAAGCATGTGAAATTGACACCAACTTGATTACAGAAAAAACTAATATATCAACCAAGTCATTTGAAGATATTCTGCTTAGTTTTGTAGAGAAGAGTAAAAGCAACACTACACCAAAAACTACAAGAAGAAGAGTATGTGACAATGCAAAAATAATTATGACAGCAGAATATTTAGCAAAGTTAAAAAGTGAGGATGAACAGAAAAAAGAGACATTATTGCTTAAAGAACAAAAAAAAAGTTTGATATTAAAAAGGAAGCTAGAGAATGAACAGAACAGTACGTAACAGATGAAAAAAAAGAAAACGTGTTGATTCAACTGATAATGAGGATTAAAAATGCGTTGATGTTATTATTAATGATTATGTCGTTGTATGTTATGATGAAAACCACTATCCTGCACAGGTAATAAAATTAGAAAAGGATGAAGTAACTGTACAACATATGGTTAAATGTGGAAAATTTAATGGATGGAAATGGTCAGAAAAGCCAGATGTGCTTACTTATAAATCAAATGAAGTCTATACAATAATACCGGAGCCAATTGCTATTAATAAAAGGGGTATATATATATAATGTTCCTTATATGAAGAGATATTTAGACGAATTTTAACAAAGTAAGTCCTTAAGAAAGTAAGAGTTTTCTTATCATTTTAAGTAAAATTCTTATATTAATTGCTTTTTCATTTATTTGGATATGTAAGCATTTGATTTTGTGAAATGATTAAAATAAAGTTAGACTAAAGCATTTAGATTTATTTTGATTTGACTTCATAACTTCAAAACCATAAGATTGTTCCTAAAGTTAAAAATAGACTTGAACGAAGGAATATTCAAAGGGTGGACCACATACTACCCCATAGTTTGTGGTAAGTGGGCCACACTCCATTAAAAGAAAGAATAGCCCAAAACAGACTACAAAAATGTTTGTAGTTTATATTTAGAAGAAATATTCCCAAAGAACTGTTTATGTACTAAAAACAAGTTGCACTAAAAAGTTTGACAAGTACTAGAGATATGCTACCTTCAATTTGAAAAGTTGTAAATTGGGTTCCCACTTACCCCACCTTATTTTACTATGTTTAATACAACAAAGCGTATTTATGATTTCTTTTTACTTAGAAAATTATATAATTTAAAATTGTGTTTAAGTACAATAATAATTTTAGATTCTAATACCTTATCTAGTACAGTTTAAGACGTCTTTAAAATTATGAGAGAGTAGATATATGTACTACACTTAGTGATTTTATTACATGAAAACTTGGTTATAAGAAAATAAGAGAATATATTTTGTTTTTTTAATGTTATTAACTAAACGTCAATTTAAAAGTTGTATTAAGGTATTTTCTTTTGTCATATTTTAAATTACATCCCTATAACTGGTCTTGCTAAAATTTAACTTTGTTCTCACAATATCTAAGAGTAAAAACCCCTAAGATACAGTCTTTTGCAATCTACGGCAGGCACCAAAGTAGAGGATTTAGTGACGTTCTGTGCCCACACTTGTTCCAGCAACCACATTTGCTCCAACATCTGGACCAAATTTACATGTAAATTCCCATAAGGAGCAAATGTGGAGATGAATCCCCTATGAGGAAATGCATAGATGAATCTACGTTTCCATCGACTATCCATTGCACCTTTCGAGATAAATATTTCTTGCATTTTCATCTTAGCATCCTCATTTGCTCCCACATCTGAACCAAATAGTTTTTTCGACTATCCACTGCATCTTTCGAGATAAACCTATCTTGTTTGGTATCAATTAATACTAGATTTTTCTCAGCTACCCGAATCTCTAGGAATTTTTCAAATTGCATCATCCCCCAGAGAGCTACCCCCATTTTAAGATTTTTTGCTGATAGCGATTTCTGACCGTCCTTATAAAAATTTTTAGACATGGAATACACCAAATTAGTCTAGAATTTTATGCAAAATCCGAATCTGCAAACAGATTTAAAATAAAACCACCCCTTACAAAGTTACACTTTTAATGTCCTAAACCTCTAAATTTTACGCTTTGCTCTATAAGCAAACCTAACAAATAGTTTTCTTCGACTATCCATTGACCCTTTCGAGATAAACCTATCTTGTTTGGTATCAATTAATATTAGATTTTTCTCAGCTACCCGAATCTTTAGGAATTTCTTAGATTGCATCATCTCCCAGGGAGCTACCCCAATTTTAAGATTTTTTTTTAACAATGGCGATTTCTAATCATCCATCCTTTTTAATATCTAGAATCCTTTAACCAAACACTTAGCGGTATTAACACAAAGAAATTAAGCACTCAAAAATTTAATAATTTATTTTATCCGATTTACAGTTTAATATACTAATTGAATACAATATTTACAAAGTATAACATTATCTTCTTAGTGTAACCGAATCCAAGCAGGTTAAAATAACCTGTAACAAAATAGACATTAATGTGTTTAAAAACACCTATAACAAAAAAGAGATTAATGTGCTGTTTAAAAAGAGAGGAAACGTGTTTCGCTCAATAGGACATATCGTCGTTAATCTAACAATATGAGAATAATGTAAAACATTCCAATGTTATGTGTTTTCAATATGTAAATGGGAAGGTCAAGTTTAACGTCATCATCGCTCCGAATTACATGTGAAAACGGTGTATAATAATTTTTACAAAAACAGTTTAAATTTTGTAAACCACATTTCTAAATACATATTCACAATTTTTTATTCTTAACCTAGGCCTCGGTATGTACGTTTAAGGGGAACATGTGCGTCTACTTTGGCCAAAGAACATGGTATTACGCGATTGGAAGCGACAATATACAACTGTACAATTGGAAGCTATGTCAATGCGGAATGGGTGTATAATCCCTTAAAAGACTGTTTAACCTTATTGGAAAATAGTATGTTATACTTCCTAAAGACGCCAATGTACTCGGTTCCACTTGTCAAAATGTGGAGCAAGCTATCGGACAAGCTACAAAATAGCTGCTGTTTACTGTATAATAACCTACTGCAATACGTGTATTGGGGGAATAGCAATACAAAGAAATTGACGGGGTTGCAAATTAAGTTGTCCGAAAACCAGAGGAAAGGGAATAATTGATAAAGTATGTGCTTTCGGTTTTTAGTTTAAACTATTTACCTGTAAATTATTTGGAGATAGTACAGGAAGATAGTCAAGATATAATAAAAATCTTGCACAAGTGCTACATTAAAGCAGGTAGTACATATTTTACACAATCTGCAACACCATATTCCACAATTCCAAAAGAAATAGTCATTTTGGATTTGGGGTTGATAGATACGCTTAACATTCGCCCAGAGGTTGTACGACAACGCGTAAATATTGGCAGTAAACTCTATCCATTTACATTAAAGGAAATTGCCCCATTATGCACGCCATACGCTGTAAGTGGAAGAAAAAGACAACTGGAATTAGAGAAAATGGATGCAAAAAGGCGAAAATTGGACTACTTGGAAAATACTGCGAATATACGCGAACAAAGATGTGTTAAACAAAGAACACCTTATTAGAGAAAATGAGAAAGAATTAAAAGATTATTTTATGTGCCGATGGTTTGACTTAAATACATCTGGGTTCTACAAGCTGTATGCATTTGCGGTTAGTAAGAAAGACTCTTTTAGTTATCTAGGCGTCCTTACGGAAAAGGATGGTACTAAATCCGTATATTTTTAAAAGGTTATTCTAAAACGTATTTATCGAAATGGCAGATAACATAGACGACCTAAGGAATGCGGGTTTCGTAACCTTGGCGTACACCACGCGCAAAGGGGTTCCGTTAAACATTGTATATTTGCCTAGTAAAGAACCTTTCGGATCATTTAAAACCGAGGGTCTTAGAACATATATTTCCAAAAGTGGTGGACATGCAACTATGCAACAGTGAGTGGGAGAATAAGGATTTCCTCCAATACCGACAAGAAGAAGTCGATCAAGATAACAAGGTACGTAAGCAGGATATAGTGGGATAGCCGCTATTAAAAGATTGTCACAAGCTGCAAAAATTTCACGAAGGATTGGGTCTGGTTGTCGGTGGAATCAAAGACTTTATATATAGAGGCAAACTTCGGTACATTTTACAATTCGAAAACCTAGACGGTCTCTATGTTTCAAACTATTGGCTAGAAAAGGAGATAGAGGACTTTGGTGTCGATTTAAATTTTAAGCTGCGAATAAAATTAGATAAGATTAAAAGCATTCCAAACAAACTTAAAGAAAGGACTGTCTTCTGTGTATAACTTTGTATTAAAATTAAGTTTAAATGGCTCCATGCTTGGCATTAAATATTTTTAATTTTTGTTATGTATGTCAGAATAAACATCTTAGAATAGTATTACATAGCTCTTTATTTACAAAAAACTGTGACGTTACCACGAAGTAGCAGTCGCACAGAGAGGGGTGCGCATGGGCATCGCTCATGGGCAGGGGGGCGCACGCGCAGGGCTGCGCATGGGCAGGGTGCGCATGGGCAGGGGTGCGCACGGGCTGGGATGTGTCTGGGTATACACGAGGGAAGCGGATGTTAACAGTCACCAAGCATCTAATTCTTATTTGGTATGGTGTACTTGCCGGCATATGTACCCAGAGTAAAAAATACGATTTGTACACGCAGATTATTAGTAAAATTAGTTTATCGAGCGAAGATGACTAGCGTAACGTCATCTTAATAGTACAGCAATCTACGCATGGGGGGCATAAAGATATAGTTCTAAGATAGTTGTATAAATTTTATAAATCTATTGTATATATTAGTTTTAAGATTCCATAATTTTTAAGTTCTTCTCCCACCTTCCCTTCTTCCAAATCCTTCCTGCTTATATCCTGGTTGACAGAATATACGTGTTATCTCCACGTGGTGTTCGTGGAACACAGCGGTTTTAGATTTCTCGGGAAATGGTTGGCTAAGGCATATGTCTTGCGTAGCGAAAAAAGGTTCTAAAAATGGAGTTAAATAAAGATAGGCAAAAATTAGAGATTTGGGTCTTTAAAAGGCGTAACTTTGTATGGGGCGGTTCTATTTAAAATCTATTTTAAAGTTTTTATTATTTTGACAACGATCCTTGTCATGGATCGAAACGTAAATAAAGATGATTTTAAAAACTTTGAATGGTTTAATTCCCAAAGAAGATTAAGATGAATCTATTTACAGGCTTGGACTTCCTAGAAAAATGTAGTATTAGTTGATACCAAACAAAATATAGTTATCTTAAAACAGTGACTACCCCGCGGATAATAAATACAATATACCGCTTGTCAACAAAAAAAATTGTACAGAAAATTAAAGATGAATTTAATGGGGATCTAGTATTATAATTTGTTGGTAGTAGGGCTAAGTCCTGCTGTATTGCAAGCGAAGGCGGCTCCGTGGCGTAGTGGTATGTGTGTGACTACTACGCCCAAGGTCCCGGGTTCGAATCCCGACACGGTCCGCTTGAAAAATGTTAGGCGAGCATTTTTCACAAAAATACACCCTCGTTCGGATGAGAGGTAAAATGGAGGTCCCGTGTGTGAGTGTTGTCACGCACGTTAAAGATCCCTACCTTGCTTGGAACAGCAAGGGTTCGGCAAAATTCAAAATTTTCAGGTAAAAAAACTCGCTTCCTGGCCAATGTAGTACCTTCGGGTGGAGCATTGGAAAATCAAATGTAATGTATTGCAAGCGAGGCGGCTCCGTGGCGTAGTGGTATGTGTGACTACTACGCCCAAGGTCCCGGGTTCAAATCCCGACACGGTCCGCTTGAAAATGTTAGGCGAGCATTTTTCACAAAAATACACCCTCGTTCGGATGAGAGGTAAATGGAGGTTCCGTGTGTGAGTGTTGTCACGCACGTTAAAGATCCCTACCTTGCTTGGAACAGCAAGGGTTCAGCAAAATTCCAAATTTTCCAGGTAAAAAACTCGCTTCCTGGCCAATGTAGTACCTTCAGGTGGCGCATTGGAAAAAAAAAAAAAAATCAAATGTAGTGTATTGCAAGCGAGGCGGCTCCGTGGCGTAGTGGTATGTGTGTGACTACTACGCCCAAGGTCCCGGGTTCGAATCCCGACACGGTCCGCTTGAAAATGTTAGGCGAGCATTTTCACAAAAATACACCCTCGTTCGGATGAGAGGTAAATGGAGGTCCCGTGTGTGAATGTTGTCACGCACGTTAAAGATCCCTACCTTGCTTGGAACAGCAATGGTTCGGCAAAATTCAAAATTTTCCAGGTAACAAAAACTCGCTTCCTGGCCAGTGTAGTACCTTCGGGTGGAGCATTGGAAAATCACATGTAATGTATTGCAAGCGAATGGCAGGAGAGCATTTTTCACAAATATTACGCCCTCGTTCGGATGAGAGGTTAAATGGAGGTCCCGTGTGTGAGTGTTGTCACGCACGTTAAAGATCCCTACCTTGCCTGGAACGGCAAGGGTTCGGCAAAATTCTAAATTTCCAGGCAACAAAAAACTCGCCTCCTAGCTAATGTAGTACCTACAGGTGGAGCATTGGTAATGTAAATTAACTGTATTGCAAGCGAATAAAATGATGGCGGCGGCTAAAATAAAGTGGGGTTTCAGGGGCGAATCGCTGAGGACGGTTTATACCGGAGCAATTGAGCCGGCAATACTGTACGCAGCTTCTGTATGGGCAAAAGGTTGTAAAGTCCGGGAGATGCGTCAATTAACGAGCGTACAACGCACGTTTGGTGTGTAAAGGCGCTAGCCGACATAATGCTTGTGCGAGTGCACCTGATAAATAGGGTGATGCTTTTACTATTTTGTGCACTGCTATATGCTTAACGCTTAACGCTTATTAAACATTTATTTATATATTTACATAATTATATTTATTTATATTTTATATTTACACTATATTTATTTATTTATTAGCATGTATTGTAGTATTAAGTGGCATATTTGTTTTGTTTGACGTTCTGTCGCCATTTTGGTTGCAGTATATATTTGGGAAGGAAGAGTAAAATTGTGAAGATTGTAATCATAATATAAATCAGTTAGGGAATGATAGGGAAAGCTAGGGTTGGATTTAAATTAGTTAGCTAGATTTGGATGGTTTTAAGACGACCCTTCAAGTCGCACTGGTGAGCAGAACCGGCGTCTGCTATCCGGTATTACGGATCTCTCCCCCTCTCATTTTTGCTTGTGTCTTGTTGATCGGGTACACTCGAAAGTCAGCGCTAGGGATACCATTATTTACAACCCTGTTTTTAGTTTTTGTTTTGTTTTTGTTTCAGTTTTTGTCAGATTTTTAGGTTTGTTAGATTGTTAGAGTTTGTTAGGTTTGTTAGATTTTTAGGTTTGTTAGATTTTTATTTAGGGTGGATCAACTATGAAGTTAGTATAAATTAGAAGCACGTTATTTTTCGCGTTTAAACCCAATGTAGTACCTACGGGTGGAGCATTGGGGACGTGGCCGCAAGTATAGCGGCGCTTATTCAAATTATAATGTATTATAAGCGAGAAAGACGCGATTAAAAAGATTAAAGGGGTCTCACGAAGTGTAGTTAAGTAAAACCGATGATCCTACAACCTATAACGAGCATATATTCCCAAAAGGGGTGGGTATGCAACTACGTAACAGTGCTTGGGAAAATAAGGATTCTCTCCAATAAGAAATTAAAGTTTCCATGTATGTAGCAACAGTCGTTGGGAAATGGTAGAAATGTGGAACCTATAAAGGCTATTATTATTGTGGTTTTAAAAAAATAGTAGTTTTCTTAGTCTAAATAAAATAGCTGAGACTGATTAATGTATATGGTTACATATTCTCGTAGACATCCACAAACATCTGCTTACATCCACATACGGACATCGCGATGTCGGTAGTTTTTGTTTAACAAATAATAGAAAAGATACGTTAGGTGTTAGTGTGTGGAAGCCCATCGGATCGTTGTATTCAAAAAGAACTGTGCGATGGAATGTATGGTGGTTCCCGTTAGAATAATCGAAAGTGGTTAATCGATCGTATTAGATGTTTAAATATGCGAAAGTGTAAAAGCATGCATAAGCAAAATTTAATTATCTGACAAAAAAGTGCGCGATGTGCTATACTTTTAAAGAAAGTATAGAATGGTGCTTTACAGCGGTCCTAGCAGTAAAAAGGACGACTGACTTTTTCAAGCAACTACAAGAATAGCAGTAGCGCAGGGAAGGGGTATGCATGTATTATACAGCGCATTGTTAGTTTACGGGTAGCTCGAACGTGTAATTGATCACGACTTATAGTTCCCTCGGAGGTTTAAAAATTCCTAGACCATTGTCGTTTGAAAAATGTTTGGAAATTATCAGAACGCGAGCGGGTCGAAGTATAAGTTGGATGGATGATTGACTTAGTTTTTCTACCTTTCACGAAGGAATCGAAAGTTGATAGACATCGAGCATCTAATTCTCTATTTGGGCGATATCGAGTACTTACCGGTTCTAGTAATCATTACGTGCTGCCGACTACTATGTGGAAGATTTGGTTCTAGGAAATGAGCAACCTACGAAAGCATAGAATACTCGGTATTAATGATAATTGGTTTAGTGACCGCGTTTGTGCACTCTTTGAGTGTCTTCGGCAATCTTCGATTGTTTCCAAAGAAAATATTCAAGCCTGCCATATCCGAAAATATGACGTAGAAGCTATTTAAAATTAAATTGCTTTATTAGTAAGTATCCTGTAGATAACAAGTTTGGTATTCCCTTATTAAAGGTTTAAAGTGTTTTATTAAGTTTTTGTTTATAGTAGCACTGCATCTTCTACCACACGACTTGCAACCAATTTGTGTGTGTATGTGTGCTACCACCCTTTTGGATTTTTAATATGCACGCGATGCGATTGTTGACCCGTATAGCATGGAAGACGTTTCCAATGGTTCTACTAACTGCATTCGCAGCATGGACGAAGCGAACCGGGCGCATGCATTGGTGCTAAATGTACTGGACGAGCAGCAAGGATTGGTAAAAGATGACGTTATATAGTTCCCCGCTGAATCCACAACTTCGTTCGGCTGTTTTCGGAAACCTTTGGTTTGCATTCTATAGGGAGCATAAAGCAGTTACGCAAGAGTAAACTCTTTAGTTATAAGTTAGTTCGCTTACAAGTTTAACCAAAGTCCTATAGTGCGGATTTTGTTTTGTACTAAAATGGTTCCTGCAAACGTTTATAAATGCAACTCTTACGGTGCTTTCTATACCTGGAAAAACCGCTACTGGCGAAGATAGTGCAGAAATGGTTAGCATAGTGTTTAACAACCGTATGGCTAGCTATGGCATAAAGAACGCTAGTGTCGACGATGGAGTGCCCGAACCGAGAAAGAGGTAGGCCTAGGTTAAGAATAAAAAATTGTGAATATGTATCTAGAAATGTGGTTTACAAGATTTAAACTGTATTAGTAAAAATTATTATACACCGCTTTCACATGTAATTCGGGGCGATAATGACGTTAAACTTGACCTTCCCATTTACATATTAAAAACACATTACATTGGAATGTTTTACATTATTCTCATATTGTTAGATTAACGACGATATGTCTTATTGACCGAAACATGTTTCTTCTCTTTTTAAACAGCACATTAATCTCTTTTTTGTTATAGGTATTTTTAAACACATTAATGTCTTTTTTGTTACAGGTTACTTTAACCTGCTTGGATTTGGTTACACTAAGAAGATAATGTAAATATTGTATTCAATTAGTTTATTAAACTGTAAATCGGATAAAATAAATTATTAAATTTTTGCGTGCATAATTTCTTTGTATTAATACCGCTAAGTGTTTGATTAAATGATTCTAGATATTAAAAAGGATGGATGATTAAATCGCCATTGATAAAAACATTTTAAAATTGTGGTAGCTCCCTGGGGGATGAAGCAATCTAAGAAATTCCTAGAGACTCGGATAACTGAAAAGAATCTAATATTAATTGATACCAAACAAGATAGGTTTATTTCGAAAAATGCTATTGATAGTCGAAGAAAACTATTTGTTAGGTTTGCTTATAGAGCAAAGTGTAAAATTTAGAGGTTTAGGACTTTAAAAGTGTAACTTTGTAAGGGGTGATCCTATTTTAAATCTGTAGACTAATTTGATGTATTGCATGTCTAAAAATTTTTATAAGGACGGTCAGAAATCGCTATCAGCAAAAAATCTTAAAATGAGGGTAGCTCTCTGGGGGATAATGCAATCTGAAAAATTCCTAGAGATTCGGGTAGCTGAGAAAAATCTAATATTAATTGATACCAAACAAGATAGGTATATCTCGAAAGATGCAATGGCCAGTCGAAGAAAACTATTTGTTAGGTTTGCTTATAAAGCAAAGCGTAAAATTTAGAGGTTCAGGACTTTAAAAGTGCAACTTTGTAAGGGGTAGTTGGATTTTAAATCTGTTTACAGATTCAAATTCTGCATAAAATTCTAGACTAATTTAATGTATTGGATGTCTAAAAATTTTTATAAGAACGGTCAGAAATTGCTATCAGCAAAAATTCTTAAAATTAGGGTAGCTCTCTGGGGGGATGATGCAATCTAAGAAATTCCTAGAGATTCGGGTAGCTGAGAAAAATCTAATATTAATTGATACCGAGCAAGATAGGTTTATCTCGAAAGATGCAATGGCTAGTCAAAAAAAACTATTTGTTAGGTTTGCTTATAGAGCAAAACGTAAAATTTAGATGTTCAGGACTTTAAAAGTGTCACTTTGTAAGGGGTGGTTGGATTTTAAATCTGTGTGCAGATTCAAATTCTGCATAAAATTCTAGACTAATTTGATGTATTGCATGTCTAAAAAATTTTATAAGAACGGTCAGAAATCGCTATCAGCAAAAAATCTTAAAATTAGGTTAGCTCTCTGGGGGATGATGCAATCTAAGAAATTCCTAGATTCGGGTAGCTGATAAAAATCTAATATTAATTGATACCAAACAAGATAGGTTTATCTCGAAAGATGCAATGGATAGTCGAAGAAAACTATTTGGTTCAGATGTGGGAGCAAATAAGGATGCTAAGATGAAAATGAAAGAAATATTTATCTCGAAAGATGCAATGGCTAGTCGATGAAAACGGAGATTCATTTCCGCATTTCCTCATAGGAGATTCATCTCCACATTTCTTCCTTATGAGAATTTACATCTCCACATTTCCTCCTAGGAGATTCATCTCCGCATATGCTTCTAGAAGATTCATCTCTACATTTGCTCCTTATGGGAATTTACATGTAAATTTGGTCCAGATGTGGGAGCAAATGTGGATGCTGGAGTAAATGTGGGCCCAGAACGTCACTAGACCCTCTACTCACCAAAGTTCGACGCTAGTCCCGCCAGAGTTTTTTTAGACTCTGTTGTACACCCATATCTACCTGTAAAAAGGAAGGGTGCAAACGCAGAGCAAGTTGCATAGTTGCTCTCTTTTTGACTTAAATTACAAAATAGTTTGAAAATTAATTTTACTAAATACGCACCTACTATTGCAGAAATACACTATTTAATTAATTTAATACCATAGCGAACAATGAGAAAGCTCGGACGGGTTGCAAAGTAGGGCTAGTCTAGTGTCGTATAAAGCATACGTTCTAGACTTTTGAATGACGTTTATACCCCTTGCGTAATTCGAAATCACATCCCGCTGGTATAATAAACCGACATTGATCAGAAGAAAACCCTTTACGCAGCCCACAAGGAATACTCCCGTTTAACCCTATCGTTTAATGAAATTAGCATATACATAATTCATTGCTGCTACTTTTACAAGTTACCTCACTTTTAATTACATAAATTTTTATGTACTACAATTAAAGCTGCTAGATTAGGAAGGAAATTAAATGCTGACCGCACTGGTCCCTAAGGAACGTATTCGGTGTATTAGAGAATACTACAAAAGGGACGTCCTAAAAATTAAATTATTCTGATTCGTTACCGTCACAGTGCTACCCTCTTTACTCAAGGAACAACGGGGATGATGTTAATTGCAACTTCTTATTCACCACAGTTTGTATTAAGAGTGCTACCGTTCTGATTTAGAGCCTATATAGAATGATCCTATTTTATATCCTGCTCCACTGGCGCGCGCATTGACAGTCCAATTAAAAATTAGCTTAGCAAAATCTCTGTAGACGCGTTCCATTTCGATGCTTCATTTAATTTAATTTTGTACGCATAGATGACAAGTTGAAATTTTTCAATTATCAGCCAAAGGGTCCACTTCCATATTTATTTACCGTAATCTAAATGACTGCGCACTAAGGACTTCGGTAATAAAGATTAATTATGCTAGTGGTTCGAAAGCTTTTGAGGTAAAAAAACATCGAATTGCACTTAGCTTACTGATACCGGGCAATCCGGAAATCTTTTGGAACACCATACTCTTTAATGATAAATGTGTGCAGTCGATCGCACCAATATGTTGGCAAAGACTTGTGTACAAAACGATGTAATGAAATAGAGTTAGTATGTTCTAAATTCTAAAGTAAACATTAACGTTATCTCTTGTTATATTATTACAAAAGTGGCCAATTTAGAAAAATTATCCGAAAACAATTAACCGAAGGATATTTCAGGTCCTGGCCGTGATAGTCCACCTGTGTTCAAAATGTGTTGTGCCAAGCATATAGAATATTAATAGAAAATTAATAGAAAAATATTTCAATATTAATAAATATAATAGCCAAACAATTTTGACAAATTATAGGTTAAATAACAATTAAATAAACATTAACCTAAAGAAGACCAATAATTATTTATCGTAATAAAGAACACGATTTATTAAAGTTTTACACGCCGAGCTTTAATTTCAAAAAGCTTTTGGACAATATACCATGAATATTTAATGCATCCAGTATTTCTGATTCAATATTTTCAATGTTTTCAAGATCCAAGATCTAAGTTGAGTAATAATGGTTACTAGCTGTTGGAGATTAATTTTCAAAATTTGCCATACCGTTTCCACTGGAAAGTGCGAAGACACACTAAGTTGAACGATTTTTGGAAGAAAAAGTCTTTCTGGTTTACGGCGTAAGTTACATATCCCCAAATTAGCATATATATGTAATCAAATGGAATTATTAAATCTTAGGTTAGATTGTAACAATGTATAATTGAAGGACATACTACAAAAGGTTAATGGATGTTCATAAACCAGACATGAAAACGGATGTGAATACTTTGTATTCCAGACGTAATATGACACTGCAGGTGCAGGTCACAATAGAATTGAAGAAACTTATTGTTAGAATTAAGATTACTAAGAAGTAATACTTCGTATCGAATAAAGAAGTAGCAGACATGGAATCTGCAGTTCCCATAAGCAATGTGAGGACCAGGAATAGAATAAATACCCCCAGGAGCCCAAGATGGCCAGTCAGACTAAACTTTCACAACTTTAACATTGTTGGTTGTTTAGCTACTTACCCTAATTTTAGTTTATTTAAATAGCGAAAGTCAACTTAGAATATTTTTGATCTCAATACGTTACTGCATATAACGTATCCGTTATTAAATTCAAATTGTATATTTCTGTTTAAATAAAATCGATAGAAAAGTTTTTTTTGGAAGAGGCTATCTAACAAGTCGCTCCAAGAGTCCCAAAACTTATCAGGTGCAGTTGGAAGTATTCCAGAAGGGCACTAGCGAATCCAAAATCGAGGAAACTGGTGGTCCTAAATCTTTATTCTTAATCCGGAAGAACAAACAAAAATTTGGACAAGGTACAAAATCGACCAAGCCCAAGCAAAGAAAACTGAAGGAACTGGCAATAAAACTTATGTATGTCCATTTATCGTAACCATTTTTCAATTATTGATATTAGCTAGTAAGCAACGAATATACGCATTTTTTGCACATATTACATTCTATCGCAATTTATTAATGAAAGAATTTACTCAGCAAACTCATTTTACCAAGGGATTTATATATACACATTTATGCATAAGTATTGCAACTTATTACGATTTATAAATGAAACAATTCATTCAGCAAGTCTGAGCTTTAGAGTATAATTAGAACACAAGTGTAAGTACAGTTTATTACAGCAATTTTATTATTAAAACGATTTACTCAGCAAAAATCTGAAACAAAAGCGTGTAATTATAACGCAGGTCTTACACAATTTATTGCAGAAAACTAATACTAAAATAAAATTATTCAGAAAAAACCTGAATCTCAATTAGCATCACTTTGCAAGCTATACACGAGTTATAATTATCCACTTAACGCAACAGTAACTGATGAGACAATTACTCAGCAGAACTCTTCAATGTAATTATAGCACTTGATAATTACATATAAAATATACGTGAAAGATAGGTGATTCTTTAAATAACTGGATACTAACTTAAAAATAATACAAACTCGACTGAGAAATAATTATATCAATAATTTATGTAAAAACAAAGACCATGGAGAACATGCGGTTGTATCTTGATTCAATCCCCGTATACGACGTAAACCTAGCAATATTAGGTGTCTTTATCACTGTTTGTGAGACATTTTAAGAATCTTTTTACAAAAAGGGTGACATTGATCGCAACGTCATGCTTTTACGCCTGATTCTCAGCAAATTAACCGGAAGAGGATTAACACTAATTGCAAGTCGCGATGACCTCTAACAGTGGAAAGATTTCAAACGTTTATCAATAGCGTATTTCGGCGACCAAAGAAACATCAAATGTCTTGTCCGAGATTTAATAAAGCTTCGAATGAAACCCAATCAATCACCATACCACATTTATTTCGAGGTGCCAAGATGTGAGGAGCTTAATCTTAACCAAACTGAAAATCGAAAAACCAGACCAATATATACGTTTATTAAATACAAAAATGTACTACGAAATGGCATTAGACACACACTCACATCAACGCATTACCTGAACGGATATCGGACAAAATGAGATTTCAACACCCCCAAAATATAGAGGCAGCAATGAACATGATAGTAGAGGAAGAAAACGTTATGTATTACAGAAATATGATATATAACCCTAATGTAAATAAAAACTACTTACCGATGAAAACAATACAATCCGCGAGACAAATAACCACACAATCGAAATTTACAACACCCTTCAACGCACTAACGAACTAAGTTCGAAAGAACAATTCAAACTCTAATAACACAAATTTCAATAGCCAATTTAGAAAATTTCCAAGACCAACATTTAACTTAAACTTTACAAAACGCGTATTTTCCCCAAGGTTTAATCAAAATTAAACCAACTAAGTTCAAACATTTGGCGCAAATTTCAACAAAAACACACCTGTAACAAATAACAATAATAACCCCAACAGTTACTACAAACCAACTCTTATGGACACTTCATCTAGTAACACTAGACAAAACACAAAAATATCGCAAATCAAACCGAACTATAACCAAAAACAAAACTTCACTTCCGAAGAACTATTCCACGTAATTAACCCTTAACTACAGACGTACATACAACGTCACGCCGACACAGACGTGTGGTCAGAATGACCCCTTTTTTCAAAAATGCAAAATAACATAAAAAATCTAAATATTTCCAACTGTGACAATATAATAATATTATTTGAGCCCTAAATGTTTAGGCCCGCACGTTTAAACAAATTTATAATAAATTAAGATGTACTTTTGCAAGCAGATTTATTTGGAATGCATCTTTTACATTATTTTTGACATACTATTGCCTTATGGAACGTACAGAGAAAAACTATAAAAAATATTATTATATTGTAACTAAATAGGTAAATATAAACCTAAATAAACATAAAAAACAGGTATTACTCTAAAAACAACTTATAATGTAAAAAACTGCAACCGGTTTTTTTGACATGTTTCTCAAGCAGCGCAGTCTATACATACTCTCTTTGTACATTCCATACAAATGGGAATCTTACATATAATGCAAAAATGGGATATCTTTCTTCTTTTACTCGCAGGGCACCTTCTGCACGTTTTTCTGACTTCAAATTTTTTTTCTTCGCCAGCATTATAGTCTTCTTTTATTTGCAACACTCTCCTAATACACGCCCTGACTTCACGTGCGATGCGAATATTCAGGTTTAATCAATTGCATTGCTAATTTTTTAACAAAATTATATCTGGTCAGCTTCGGATTATCTCTGTATGACTGATGAAGTAAATAAGAATTTACAGAAGAAATGTCCACCATTCTGAAAAAGATAGCCATAGGCCATCGCCTTGTCCTTCGACCCGATGAATAAATACTACATTTTTCATCCAGACTATCCACACCTCCTTTTGTATTATTGTAATAGGAAATTATTTCTGGTTTACCATTGTCAGTGCCTTCTTGGTGGTGAACAGAAGAAACTAGTATGACAGCTTTATTTTTTTTCGTCACATAAGATAACATTGTTGCTCTATTGGTATATCCATATAAAGATGAACCTACATCCCTTGTTTGTTTTGGAAGAAACTCTGGTGGAATCTCTTTCTTGTTTTTCTTCAGAGTCCCTACATAAGTGAGTTTTGCTTTCTTTAATGCATCTATCAACTCTATGGAAGAAAACCAATTATCGGCCGTTATTTTTCGATTTGTGCCGATAATTGGTTCCACGAGCCTAAGTACAGATTGGGTTGGCTTAGAGTACTTCTTCAGATCGTCTGATAAATCATGCCCATCCGAATCTTTGCCACTATATATATAAGCGTTTAGTAGATATCCAGTTCTTGCATCCGTTAGAGCCATTATTTTTAATCCATACTTGCAGGGTTTTTGAGGCATGTACATTTTGAATTTTAAACGGCCCCTAAATAAAACCAACATCTCGTCCACACATGCACAAAAACCTATTGTGTAAACGTTTTGACAATTACGAATAAAGGCATTAAAAATTTCTGAAATTGGGGCAAGAATATCTCGATTTCTACGTTCAACTCTGGTATCGGGATCGTCAAATCTTAGAGCTGAAAGAATGACTGCAAATCGGTTGGCATTTGTAACGCATCTGAATATGTCACGACCTGATCCATCAATAGCGAATAGAGACCGTATATCTTCATGATTAGACTTGAAGACTGAAGTAAACAAAAGCAAACCGATGAAAGACCTAAGCTCTATGACATCCAAATCACGAAGATCACTTCCAGTTTCATTCTTATATTTCAATCTTATTCTAGCCATGCGTGTATTTGTCCACTGAAGAATGACGCCCATTATCTCATCATCGAAGAGATTATTCCATACATCTTCTGGCTCTTCTTTTTTAACATCACGATTTTTCAACCCTGGACATTTTATGACAATATTATGATTCAAGGTACGCGTGTTTTTACTGCATGGAGGTACTTTAGACCATTTGTAGCGATTTTTACCATAGAAACAATTTGTGCTAGGAGAAGATTCTGGTTCTTCAAGCTGTAGTTCTTCATTTTCAGTTGTATCAGGCTTTAAATCTTCATCTGCTTCTATTTCAGATTCGGTGTCATGATCGCTTGGGACAAAATCAGCATCCGATTCTACGTCGCTTTCGCCAGAACTAACTTCTTCTAACCATTTTAGCAATGTTTCATCTTAATCTTTATCTCCATACCTTACCCTCTTTGAGGGCCCAGGCACTTGGTCCTTATTCATTGTTTCAACCTAGATAACACATGCAAATCAATTTTGTTAAAACAAGAATTATCACTTATGTACAGACCTGACGTCTTTTTGACCCCTACGAATTTTTAACACGTAATAAACAAATAACTAGTCACAAGAACAACACACTACTTTGGCAGACGAGTTTATACTGAAAAGGTACTGCAACGTACAGGCGAGTAACTAACAGGGGTGGGGAGAAATCAGAAATTGACAACCTGGACGGAGTCAATTTGACTCCTCGTCTGTGGTTAAGGGTTAATTTAAATAACATCAATCAACACATTTTATCCGACATAGAAATACCTCACGTAGAACTTAAATTACTAATCAACACCGAATCTTCAAAAACTTTAATGAGACCCAGAGCAGTACAAAAACATCATTTAGATTTTGTATAAAGAGAACCTTTTAAAATCAAGACAGCCCACAAAACGACAATACACCAATTTATAGCAAACACACCCCTACCAAAAACTTTTAACGTAAAAATGAAGCAAAAATTTTGCATCTTTGAATTCAACGACAAATACGACGAATTAATAAGCATGGATCTTCTAAGAAAATTAAGAGCAAACATTGACATAAAAAACGATTACTAAGAACGAAACACGGACAAATCTCCATTAAATTCCAAAACAGTAACATTCAAACCGATCAAAAATACACAATCCAACCCAGGACGGAAAAACAAATAAAAGTTTAATACACTCAAAAACGACGCAGGAATTATAAATCACACGACAATTCAACCCGGAGTAGAAACACCCACTCTGTTAGTACAAATAAAAGACAGTTACGCCAACACAACAATTTTAAACTCAAACGATTACCCCATAGAACTATCATTGACAAACCCAATAGACATAAAGGAAGTAAATTTTAACGATATGGAAATCGACGAAGAATATGAAAGCGGTTCCAACCTTACAAGAAACGATAGAATGTATTAAAGAACGCACTCGCTACTTTTCAATGAGTAATGGACAATATTTTAAGAGGTATACACAACGCAAAATGCAATGTGTACTTAAGACGACATTATCGGATACTCAACATCACTGACTGAACACATCGAAAGATTACGAGAAGGTTTTGAACGATTACGAAAAGCTCATTTTAAAGTTCGATTAGATAAAAGTGAATTTCTACAAGAGGAAGTATCATTTATAGGACATATAATAACCCCACAAGGTGTTATGCAAAACCCAGATAAAACAAACGCAGTATTAAATTACCCGTTACCCAAAACTAATAAGGAAATTTAAAAAATTTTAGGACTCGGGGGTTATTACCAAAAATTCATCAAAAGTTACACACAAATAACCAAACCACTAACAAATTGTTTAAAAAAAGGTAATAAGATTGAACACACACCGGAATTTATTGAATCGGTGGAGATAATTAAATGTATCCTTACGAATCACCCTATATTAGAATATCCAATTTTTTAAAACCATTTATATTGACAACCGACGCATCGAACTTAGTATTAAGCGCAGTATTGAGCCAAGGAAAAGTAGGTAGCGATAAACCAATTAGCTAAGCATCACGGACACTAAATGAAACAAACAAAAGTACAGCACAATCAAGAAAGAATTATTAGCAACAATATGGGCAACAAAATATTTTAGATCATATCTTTATGGAAGAAAATTCTACATACACTCCGACCATAGACCATTAGTATGGTTATGCAAACTCAAAGAACTGAATTCAAAATTGCAGAGATGGAGGATTAAGTCTAGAAGAACATGACTATGAAATTATATACAAAAAAGGAATTTATAACAATAATGCAGACGCACTAAGCAAAATACAAAACAACGCAATAGAAACAGAGTCACTTATAGACAATGTAGATGAAACAGAGATAAGGGAAGACCCAGAAGAAATAGAAACCATACACTCAACGCAAAATGACGAACCAAAAATTGCAATTAGAATAATAAATGAAGCAATAGACACGAAACCAAATCAATTAATAATTACCGAAATTTTAACCAACCCTAATCCAGTAAAATATACAAAAACGGATAATAGAAAATGTACCAAATTCAAATAACAAAAGACGATAACGAGGAGCAGATAATTAAAATTTTAAAGGAATATACGGCAGAGAAAAAACGTTTTTACATTTATTTCACCACCGAACATTTATACAAGAGATTTTCAGAATTATATATTTGATTATTTAATAACTCAGGATCCGAGATTATCAGATGTACACGGGAATTAATAACTTTAGATGACCCTGACGAAATAAATGGCGTAATTCGAAATCAACATGAAGAAAAAACCAACCGTCGTGAAATCAATGAAACATTAAAAAAACTCATAAGAAGATACTACGTTAAAGACATGAATGAATTAACCACGGATTTTATCAAACAATGTGAACCATGTGACAAGGCAATATATGACAGATCACCCTCAAAAGTACCTTTAGCGTTAACTAAAACATCCAATAAACCTTTTCAAAAACTACACGCAGAGACTTTGGTAGTAGAAGCGCAAAACTTTTTAACAATCGTAGACGCATTCACAAAAGTGGGCCAAGCGATACCCATTATTTTAAAAAATAGTACCGATGTAACTCAAGGATTCTTACAATACTTTACATTTTATGGCACACCCGAATCAATAACTTTAGACAATGCAAGCGAATTTAAAAACCAAACAATACAGAATACCCTGGAACTTTATAAAATAAAAATTTATTTTATAACAGAAAATCACCCGGAGTCAAATGGACTAATTGAAAAATTACACCTAACCTTATTAGAACAAATCAGACTATTAAGATTAACCTATAAGAAAGAGCATATAACTAATTTAATATGATACGCACTAATTGCGTATAGCAACACAATCCACTTATCAACTAATTTTACGCCCCTTGAATTAATATTAGGACACTTAGATTCCCGCAACCCTTATGATATATACTATAACAAAGAAATATACCAACAGTATGCAAAAGTAAATTAGATAACGATAAAGAACATGTTACAAAAACCCGCAACGAGAACGCCAATATAAATAAATTTTCAGTAGGACAAATAAGACACACAAAACGGCCCACAAAAATTTAGGTCAGTTTAAAATCAAAAAGATCCCAGATAGAAATGTAGCCGTAGTATACAGCAGAAAAATCGTAAAATACATTCACTTAAAGAATCTAAGATACCCTGTAATTTCAGATGGATAGCCATCACCTTTATCGTCAACCTCCACCCAGGTAGAACGGACATCATCATCATTTTGTTATCGACCTTACTTAAGGTCGGTTTGACGCAGCTCTAACTTCTTTTCTATTCTGTGCTAATCTAAAAAGCTCTACATACCCTTCACAACCTAAATTTCTAATAATTTGACTAATATAGTTTGGTCTAGACCAAACTAGGTCTTCCTATATCCTTCTATCTTTTTCCTATCCAGCTGGCTCTACATAGATATTAGCAACCTGATGGTTGTTAAAGAACTCTAACATGTTTACATGATTACCATTTATAAGGAAATGAAATATAACCTGGTTATCCGCTTCAAAAAGGAAAAGTGTTAAATTATATGTTATGGTAAGGCTTAAGCAACGAATCGCTGCCAACATGCCAGACCGCTACCTAATTGTGAGTTATGCCATGGTGACGTTTATTAATTTATGTTATGGTAAGGCTTAAGCAACGAAACGCTACCAACATGCCAGACCGCTAACCAATTGTGAGCCATGTCCTGGTGACATTTAGTTAACTGATTTTTATTTTTCTTTTTGTATTGTTTTCGTACTTACTTAAAGTCGGTTTGACGCAGCTCTAAATTCTTTTCTATTCTGAGCTAGTCTAAAAAGGTCTACATACCCTTCACAACCTACATCTCTAATAATTTTACTAATATAGCTTTGTCTAGGCCTTCCTACTCTATTTTTATTTGGTAGTCTATAATCTAAGACTTTACTAAATAGTCCCTCATGTCTTAACTGGTGCCCTATCATTCTATCTCTCCTGACCTTCAATTGTTTCCATATACAGGGATCCTTTCCTATCCTTCTATAAACTTCCTCGTTTGTTACTCTATCTGTCCAACTAATCTTTAACATTCTCCTATAACACCAAGTTTCAAAAGCTTCTATCTTTTTCTTATCTACTTCTTTAATTGTCCAAGTCTCACTACCATATAGTAGAACGCTCCATACGTACGACTTTAAAAAACTTTTTCTATTATCTAAACTAATACTATTAGCTATTCGTAAGTTTTTCTTTTTTAAAAACATTTTTCTAGCTTGAGCTATTCTAGCTACTATATCCCTTCTGCTACGTCCATCTTTTGTAATTATACTACCTAAATAGCAAAATTCATCCACCTCCTCTAACTCGGTATTACCTATTTTTAATTTTGGATTAGAACTAGGCTGTAACTCACTTGTCATTATCTTTGTCTTTACTGAGTTAATTCTCATACTATAGTTACTCCGTAGTATCTCATCCAAAATATTTAAAAACTCTTCTAACTCTTTTCTAGACTCTGCTATAATGGCTATATCATCTGCAAAACGTAACATGTCTATTTTCTGTCCCTGTACACTAATACCTATCTCTTTTCTCTCTCTAGCTAAGTTTAAAGCTTCCTCAATATAAACATTAAAAATCAAGGGAGACAGTATACAACCCTGTCTAACACCATTTCTAATCTTAGCTTCCTTTTCTATTTCATCAAATCTAATTACTGCGCTTTGGTTTTTATATAGACAGTAAATAATTTTTCTATCCCTATGAGAGATTCCTATTTTTTGCAGAACCCTGAACATAACAATCCAATTAACCCTATCAAATGCTTTTTCTAAATCTACAAACGCGAAATGAGTCTTTTTATTTTTTTGTAACCTTTTTTCGATAATTAACCTAATCATTAGTATCGGTTCTCTAGTCCCTCTGTCTTTACGAAAACCATATTGGTCTTCGCCTAAATAATTCTCGGTCAAAGCTTCTACTCTATTTTTAATTATTATTGTTAGTATTTTGGAAGCATGAGAAGTTAAACTAACCGTTCTAAAATTCTCACACCTATCAGCTCCTGACTTTTTTGGGATTGGGATAATAATATTTTTTTCGAAATCTATTGGAATCTCACCTGTGTCATATATTGCTTTTACTAGTTCATATAATCTATCTAAAGTTTTCTGACTTGCATATTTTATTAATTCTGCAGGAATATCGTCTATCTCTGGCGCTTTATTTATTTTAAGATTCCGAACAGCTCTGTCAAATTCCTCTCTTAATATTGAGAACCCTATTTCTACATCCTCTTCTTGGTCGTTTTCTAACTCATCTATATCATCTCCCTTATATAAATCTTCTAAATATCTTTTCCATCTATCTGCTACCTCAACTTTATTTATTAGAAGCTCATTATTCTCGTCTCTAATACCATTATATTTTTTCCTATCTTCCCCAAAAAACTTTTTAACTGCCCTGTAAGCCCTGTCTGTCCTACCTACTCTCAAATTTGTATTCCCTTACAATTCTCCTCCATTCATTTATTTGTAGCTTTTCTACACTCATGTACTATCTTATTTCTAACTGTATTATATTTTTGCTTACTTTCACTATCCACTTCTCTGAAAGGTTTAAGCTTTCTTCTATTCTCTATTAAATCTAATATCTCCTTTGTTACCCACGGTTTTCTCGCTTCTATTTTTTTCTTACCTATAGTCTGTTTTGCTGTATCATGTACAATCAGTTTTATTTCTTTCCATCTATTTTCTACGTTCCCTCCTACAGCTATCTCTTTGCTCTTATTATCTAATACTTGTTTATATTCCTCTTTTACCCTACTATCATTGAGCTTACCTAGATCCCATCCCTCTCTTTTAACCTTTCTCAATTTTTTGAATTTTAGTTTACACTTCATTTTAACTAAGTTATGATCGCTATCTATGTCAGCCCCTGGATAACTACGACAGTTTTTAACTTGGTTTCAAAATCTTTGTTTAACTAAAATATAATCTATTTGGAATCTAGCCCTATCACCTGGCGCTTTCCAGGTATATCTTCTCCTAACATGTTGTTCGAATAGGGTGTTTACAGTTACTAATCTATGTTCCTGGCAAAACTCAACTAATCTTTCTCCTCTATCATTTCGTCTGCCATACCCAAATTTTCCTACCATTTTTCCCTCACTACCTTCTCCCACTGACGCATTAAAATCGCCCATAACTATTAAATTCTCATCTCCTTTTACTTTTCTCACTATACTATTTATATCCTCGTATACCTTTTCTACTTCCTCATCCTCGTACTGAGTTGTTGGCATGTAAACCTGAACTAAAACAGTGTCTGTGGGTTTGGACTCAATCTAACCATAATTATTCTATCACTAAATTGTAAGTACTCTTTAACTTTATGCCCTAATCTTTTACTTAACACTATTCCTACGCCTGCCTGTCCATTAGTTGAAGAACGGACGACAGTGACATAATAGTGAAAGACATTAAAAACAACCCTGGTATACTACCAGTAAAATTGGGAAGTATGCAAAATACAATAGGTTACTGGACATTTGCACAGAAATTTGATTAACCGAACTAAAACAAAAACTTTATATAATTAGAAATAACTACTACATACTGAAACAATCAATGGATACAGCCAAATTCGGAAAAGAATACGCGATAAAAATGCTTAATTACAAAAACATAATGGAGAACATTTTAAACAACACAAACCACAAATTCGCTCGATTGATACCAACAGACCAAATTGCAAGACAGAAAAAAGGATTCATTAACGGACTAGGTAATATTATAAAAGCGATCACAGGTAATTTTGACAACCAAGATGCTGAACGATATGACCACGCAATACAACTAATTGAAAACCAGTATGACATAAAAACTATTGTTAGAAATCAAATATCCTTAACCCAGTCAACCATAATAAAATTCAATTGTATATTAAGTAAATTAGTAAAGAACAAAGACAGTATAACTAACAGAATACTAATCCTTGAAAGTAACATGCAAACCACAATGCTAGGAATGCGATACTTAATAAGATTCAACACGATATTCAATCAGATGACATCAACCATTACCATAATTCAACAAATTTTAGACACATTAGAAAACGCTGTAACATTTGCAAAACTAAACATATTACATGCTAGTATTTTAAACTACTTGATTTATTAAATGAATTATTAGGAATTAGATCACTCATAACTAACAGTAAACTACCCTTTGAAGTAACAGAAACCGACATACTTTTATTTGAAAAAATAGCCATAGTAAAAGGTTATGTAAAGAATCATGAAATTACGTTTTTAATAGAAATTCCCTTAACAGAAATTGACCCTTATAATTATTTGCATTTATTAACGAGAATTGTGAATCAAAACTTGTACAAATTACAAATATGAAAATTCAAAAACTCACGGATAACAAATGGATGGCTGTATTTCCACAAGAAGTAATAGCAACCTCTCATTGCAACAAAGACAAAAACAGTCTAACTTTAATTGAAAGCAAGGTAATCACAATAAAAGAAGATTGCTATTTAAAAATTAAAGGTAAAATTATTCAAGTATACCAAAACCCAACAATAACGAAGAAATTCTCAAATCTACCCCAACTACAGTTCAAAGTTACACAAACCGAAGACAACGAAATAATCAAGAAACCAATGCAACTAGAACATCTAACCGTAGACGACCGCAACCAAGCCGTATAGTGAATGGACAGTTATATAGAACATTTAAACGAAGTGAAAGTGCCAAAACTACATTACGATAATATGAGTGTTTGAACAATTTTATTAATTATTGTTATAACTTTATTAACTATGTATTTATGAGCAAAATGTATCTTAGATATAAAAACAAAGAAAGAAATTTTAGTTGTAAGAACAAAGAAACAAAGGTAAATAAAGAAATCATAAAAGACCTCTTAGGGACAATAAGTTTTAAAAATTAAGTAAAACCCTTAATTTTCATGTATTCAGGAGGAGTTACATATCCCCCAAATTAGGATATATATATATATATATATATATTATATATATATATATATGTAATCAAATGGAATTATTAAATCTTTAGATAGATTGCTACAATGTATAATTGAAGGACATATTATAAAAGGTTAATGAAAGTTCATAAACCAGACATAAGAACGGATGTGAATACTTTGTATTCCAGACGTAACATGACACTGCAGGTGCAGGTCACAATAGATTATAAGAAACTTATTGCTACAATTGAGATTACTAAGAAGTAATACTTTGTATCGAATAAAGAAATATCAGACATGAGATCTGCAGTTCCCATAAGCAAAGTGAGGGGCAGGGATAGCATAAATACCTTCAGAAGCCCAAGATAGCCAGTCAGTCTAGAGCTTCACAACTTTAACCTTGTTGGTTGTTCAGCTACTCACCCTAATTTTAGTTCATTTAAATAGTGAAAGTCAACTTTGATCTGAATACGTTACTGCATATAACGTATCTGTTGTTAAAATCAAATTGTAAATTTCTGTTTAAATAAAATCGATAGAAGAGTTTTTTGGAAGAAGCTTTTTAAAAAGTCGTTCTAAGAGGCCCAAAATCTATCTCGTACCACAATTTATCATTTGTGATAATGAACCTCAGTTAAGGAGACGTGTTTTTAAAAGTCTCTGTGAAAAATATGAAGCTGAAAAAAACCTGGTATAATGCTGTTTTCTTGCCACAGTGAATTTTGTTGAGCAGGTTAACAAAACTATTGGTACTGCCATTCGCTCATATATTGAAAAACATGATATTTGGGATGATAAAGAGTTTTCTCGAGTCCAGTGGGCGATTAATTCTGTGAAATATAATTTCTCAGGATTTTCTCCGAATTTTTTAGCTTTTGGTCGCAATGTTCCCGTAATAGAAAGTTTTATGGTGCAGGAAGTTATTCTGATTATGTGTCTGATCGACAGTACTTCGTGAAATTTTTAATGAAGTTCGTTCTAAGTTACATTTAGCCTACACACGCTTTAGGAGTCGTTATGATCTGAGAAGAAGAGATGTTTCTTTTAAGGTTTATAATATTGTTTGGCGAGCGAATAAAATTTTATCACCTGCTGGAGAAAAGTTTTTTGCTAAACTTGCTCCGAAATTTATTTTAGGTTAAATTCATAAGAAAATGTCAAATGTGGTTTATGAGCTAAAGAATATAGATGACTATAATGCTGGCAAGTGGCACGTTAAAGATTTGAAAGCATATGTTGCTTTTTATGATGTCTTCAATGATAAACAAAAATTTTTAGATAGTAAAAATTTCTTTTATTTCTTTGGTAAGCTTTAATTGTGCTTTCTTATTCTTATTCTTATTCTGCTAAATTTTCTATTAAAAAAGCATAAGCATATATATGAACAGAGTAACAATTACCGAGCTACACCCACGTGAAGCTATTAATGTTGGCGCAATTTCAGCAAAATCCATTTTTTTAGCTAAAAATTCATGGATTTCTGTTAAGCACCATTTTAACCGCAAAGTGATGGAAACCGAGATATATCTAGAAAAAGAAATACATAAAAAGGTCACATTTTGATGTTGCTTCTACTCTAGGTCAGATTTAAAAAATTGATCTCTATCTAGTTTGCTACAAAAAAATGGATTTCACCTGAGATCATGTCAACATTGAGAGCTATACGTTCTTACTGTCGACAGAAAATTCAAAAAAAGCAAGACCTCACGCAATTTTACTAAACTTTGAGCCACTTTTCAACTATAGAACATATTAAGTCCCTACTTTTATTGCAAAACTATGGACAATTGACTAAAAACTGGGTCTTTAAAACGGTAGCAGCATTGTCGTAGGAGTAGAAACATCTCACGAGACACCTGCGAGTCAAATCCATCCAAGTTGCTATGTCTTAGTTCGCGAAAAGGCAACTTACGAGCAAAAGCAAATCCGAGAAAAAATAAAGAAATACGATCTTAAATACCTCACGTTGTTTGACTTTGTTGAAGTTGGGAACAACATGCACCGGAAGAGCAATAGGTTAGCTGTCATAAAATTGTTGCTGATGGCTACTTGGTTCCATCCACACTAGAAAGACATCTGGAATTCAAACATTTTGATTTAGTAAATAAAAGAGGTGAAAAAACCTTTAAATGCCACGCTTTATCTCTTCATGCGGAGACGTGCATGTTGGAAAGAATATCTAAAAATGGAAATAAAAACGCAACAAAAGCTTTATTTATTGTTAGTTCACACATTGCAAAAGTTAGAAAACCCCACACTATTGCCGAGATTCTGATTAAACCTTCTGTGAAGGATATTGTAAGTTTCATATTAGGTCAAAGAACAAAAAAGAAGATTGATGCTGTACAGTTGTCAAATAGCACTATAAGCAAGCGAATTTACACAGAATATGTGGAGAACGAGCGTATAAGAAGTTGGAAATCATGTGAATTTTTTAATTTACAGCTTGATGAAGGTACCGACGTAGTGGGACTTGCTGTTTTTCTTGTGTTTATAATGTATCTATTCGAAATGCAAATACAATAAATGCTGCAACTTACAGCAATAGCAACAATGTTTTCAAAGCTATCGACACATTTATCTAGAAAAATGATTTGGAATGGAGCAAGTGTGTGGACATTTGCAGTGATGGAATGGCTGCAATGGTTAAAAAACTAAAGGGAGAGACGTCTAGGATCAAGCAAGTGGCAGGAAATGCCATCAGCAGCCACTGTGTCATTCACTGCCATTCTCTGGTAAGTTGATGGACGCCCCAAGATTTAAAAGTTGTATTGCACGATGATGTCAAGATAATTAATCATGTTAAAAGCCACCCGTTTCAAGCACGGCTTTTAAAGCTTACCACCGAAGATCTGGTGATGAATCACTTCCATATTTTGCCGCACAAAAAAGTGCGGTGGCTATTAAGAAATAAAATTTTAGCCAGACTTTAAATTAAAAGATGAATTTGTGACCACATCTACAGAGGAGTCTTTTATCAAACAATTAACTGATGTCAATTGATTTCTTAAATTGGAATACATTTAGGACATCATCTCTGAAATTTGAACAGCCTGCATGTATCACTGTCTGATCTAGGTCTACATCTACCTCCACTTTCCTATTTCTGCTTGTAATATATCCCATACTATTTCATAAAAATGCCTTAGAACGTGTTCTGCCCTTCTGTGTCTCCTATTTTTTTTCCACAGATGTAAAATGGAAAAAAAAAGGTTTGAAATACTCAAAAAGATTAGAATGAGTTTTAGGGATAGACGGATAGTACATTGCTTATACAAAGAACAAACATCGGTAATAGAATTAGAGCAAGAAAGTAGAGAAGTAAATATTATGAAAGGGGTGAGACAGGGATGTGGCCTATCCCTATTAATTTTTAACTTGTACATTGAAGAGGCAATGAATACTGTCAAATGCAGGAAGACATTTGGAATTACTATGCAAAAAGACGCACAATTCAGCAAAATTATGCAATAACCTAGGGAAGTTGCAGTTATAAAACAAATCAATGAATTGTAAAGGCGGGATTAGACACTAAACATAAAACGTCAAATTTTCGAATTTAATTCGCATCGACATGCGGACTCTTATCGAGACGCGAAAGACGTAGAAAACCTGATGCTGTAGTGTAATATGACGACGTTTAGACCGGGAGCTGTTAGTGCGAGACAGAATTCCAAACGCGTTGGTAAACGCGGATATGAAAAGTACGAACCTTGTAGAAGGTGACGAAATGGGAGCTTTTTCAACAACAGTTGGATGTTTAGCTGCATCAACTTTCTGTACTGGCTGTTGATGAAGCATCGAGAAAAGAAAAATTCCGATACGAGTAGAATTGTAAGTCAATTAAATTTTTTTATCCAGCTTACAGATATCATCTACCGTTTTGTTTTAATTAAGAACTGTTTGTACATGTGTTATTGATGGTAATAAGGCGTAAAGATTATTAAAAAAGATTATTAAGGTTTGTACACGTTTATTTAAGCGTTGCAAAAAAAAGGACAACTTAAAGCTCATTGAATTATTATTTTCATAAAGAGAATTACATTGTTATAGAAGCTAATTTAGCTTGTACAATTCAGTTGATTAAATTTTCATAAAACCGAAATATTAATTATCATTTTTAGGTCTCTAGTCCTAGACCTGCTTAGACGCGTACTTCCATTGTTTTCTATTCTGAGCTAACCTACACATTTTCCTGAAGTATCCACACCTCACATCTTTTACCATCTGTGTGCTATAATCTAATCTAGGTCTACACCACCTCTCTTCTTTTCTTCTCTGCTTCTAATATATGCCGTGTTATTACCTCGTGCCTTAGTATGTGTCCTATCATGCTATCTATAATATTTTTTAGTATTTTTTAAGCAATTCTTTCTTATCCTATCATTTCCAGTACCTCTTTTGTTTAAGTTTGTCTACCCACGATATCTTCATCAAGCGTCTGTAGCACTACATTTCAAACGCTTATTTTGTCTTTTTCATATCTGCTTTTCCTACTGTCCAAGTTTGACAGCCGCAAAACTCGCCTTTCAATTAGACTTCATTTTTCGTCAGGTGGATTGGCGCTCAAAGGCATTGGTACAGACAAAAGAGTTCAAAGACGTTTCAAGGTAGAAGTGTTGCAACTTGAATTCCCCTAAGGGTATTATATTTGCTTTTCATAGAACTCGCCCTGCACTACTTTAAACTGGCCGGCACACCAATTAACTATTACGTCACTCCGTCCATGTAAAGTCAAAATAATTAAACAACGTAGCGTCAATTCAGCACATAGCATGACACCCAATTATACAAACATACATTGGAAGTTACAGGTTAAGTCCTGTCCGCGATCTTATATTTTCCTTCTGTCTTTTACTAAATCAATTTGAATAATCATTTAAGCTTTTAAAAAAACTCTAATTCAATGTTATAGCTACTTTTGTCACATTTATATTCAATATAATATTAGAACACACAGGAAGAAAGCTTCGGTTGTGTTATATAGTAAGGCTAATTTGGCTCCGAAAGAACTACGCCTTTCTAATTCTTGTCTGCCGTATAAACATGTCTGACTAATTCGAGATCACATCTCGTTAGTACAATAATTTGACATTGATCGGTAGAGAATTCCTCGAGTAATCTACAAAACAGTCGCGTGTTTATCGTTCTTTTTTTTATATAAAATGGGCGAAAGCGTTTTTCGCACTTACAGTTCAAGTTACCTAAAGCTTGGTTATAGAAATTTTTACGTAATTTAATAAAATCCAGTCGTCTGGACATGGAGATTAAATGTCAACTACACCGGTCTCTAAAGCACGTCTTCAGTGTATTACACAAAACATCGAAAAGGGCCGCCTTAAAAATTTGATGACTCTGGTTCGTTACTGTTACAGTGCTACCATCTTTTTCAAGTTGTTAATTGCAGTTTTTGATTCATCACAGTTTGTAATAAGTATGTTACTGTTTTTTAATTCAAGTGTATATAATGTCATTTTATTTCGTAGCGCTCTCCGCTGGAGTGCGCATTGACAGTCCAATTAAAACGAACTTAGCAGAATCCCTATATGCTTGTTCATTTGGGTGCTTTTATTTAATTTTGCAGAAATACAGCAGCTACCTAATGAATTGAACGTTTTCAGTCTACAGAGACAGTGCCAATTTTTATATTTGTTTACTATAAATGATTGAAAACAGCCAACTTTAGTAATAGAAACTAATTTTACTAAGAACCCGAAGACTCTGGAGGTGAAACACAGAACTGCACTCAGATTACGGATAACAGACAATCTGAATATCTTTTATCTACAATAATACACTACTTGTTGGAAAATGTGGGAAGTCAAACGCACCAGTGCATTGCCAATATAACTTACTAGAATTTGCTCATACTGTGTACAAACTGGTGTATTGAAATGGAATGTGTACTCTAAACTCTAAACTAAACAATAATGTATCTGTTTGCAAGTTGTAAGGCCAATACGATAACCAAGATGCGCTTCAAATTAAAGTTGGAAAGCTAGCGCTCTAAAATGAAACTATTAGGAGTTGATTGATTTTTCCAAGTACGAAGTGTATTGAATACAAATATACTAAGAGGTGACTATCTGTTTCTTATTCATAAAGTTTTTGTATAACAACTACCATTCTCGAATTTCCGAACATAGTAACGGCTTGATTTAAGGCGACTGACTTCTATTGCCTATCTTCAATTAGCTCTTTTAATATATCGTTGAAGTTTTTATACAAAAGGTTGTCCAGATTATTGTCCTTTCATACTTATATGCTCTGCTCACGATTTTAATAATTCCTAAATGTCTAAATGCAATATTCTTCATCTTACCTTTGTCTGTTTAAACTTGTAACATCGCGATTTTCGTAAATAATCTCTAAAACTCTATACCAACTTTTCCGTGCAAATGATGTTAAGCATTTTTCTGTTTTTTAAACCCAACGTCCACGTTTCTCAGCTATTGTCATAATTCTAAATTTATCGTCAGCTTCTCATTATTACACTTTTAATCACATCTTTACATTTTTTAATTTTATTTAGTCTCACTTTCAACTTTTTATTTCTTTATGGTGAAAGCTTCCACTCAACACTTTGCCTCAGCATTTAAACTCCATCTCCGTCAGATGACACCAAGTCTTCTACCTGTTTTATCTATTTCGCTTTTCGTATTCAATTCAACCGTGTCCAATATGATGACTGATTTCTTTAGTCTGCTCCTTATTGTACTTTTTTACTACAGCTGCATACTGCTTTGTTCAAAATCCTAAAATGTACTGCACTTTTCACTCTCAAGATTTTTCTTCCCTAATACAATCTCTCTTTTTAATATTAATCCTACTTTGATGGTAACTTGCATAAAACCTCTCTTCTTTCTAAATCCCTATCCTTCTTTCTGTAGCACCTTCTCATTTCTTTTATGGCAGTTTAAAGTTTTCAACCAACATATCAATTCTCTCTTGCCGAGTCATTATATCACTAAACAATCTCACTTTACAATCAGGAGGTTCAAAATGTAATACCTATAAACTAGCTAAACTAGCTGAATAAGAAAGTTTATGGCGATTACTTCTATACCATAGGAGAGCTTAAGACTCAAATGGGTCCATAACAAAATCAAATATTATTGCGAGCAATTTTAAATTTGTTTACACTTTCTAAAAAATTGTAAACCGTCCATGTAAATCTCCAGTGAATTTCAGGTTCCATTCCAGAACAGGTTGTGACTTCAAATTAAAGTATTAAAGGAAGCATTTAATGTAGCAAAAGGGTTCATAGAAGCTTCAGATGATTTAGCGTCAGTCTCAACATTCAAAAAAAAAAATTATTAGGGGCCAAATCAGAACTATACGGCAGATGACCCATCAATTCGATGTTTTGAATGCTCAAAAAATTATTTGTTTGAGCCGATGTGTGCGAATTCGCATTGTCATGATGGACAATGATTAGGCGTCGTCGGTTTATTTTTCTTATTCTTTCGAAAACTTGTGGCAAATAAATGATTGTATACCAAGCAGAATTAACTGTTCCACGATCCTCTATAGCAACGGTCGTGACATGCCATTTATTCCGAACCATTTTCTTCAAAGTAGTTCGACCGCGGACAACTTTGTTGGAATTCGTTTGTCTTTGAAGACCCATACAGTCGACTGCTGTTTACTTTCGGATTCATACGAATAATTATGTGGGATCCAACGCACACATAGCTTTCTCACACCTAAATGTTCATATAATATCGAATGTACACGTGTCACTAATGCCTAGGAATGTCTGGATCTCACGATAAGTCACATGACGACCTTGTATTATCAATTCGCGCACAGCATCGATGTTTTCTAGCACAACGGCCGATTTTGGACGACCTACTTTAAATTCATCCGCTAGCGAACTACGACCACGATTGAATTCACTATACCAACGATATACAGTGGTTTTAGTTGGAGCTTCTTCCCCAAAAATCGAAGTAAGTTGAGTCAGGCACTGTTGTGCAGATGATTAAATTATTAAATATTAAAATTAGGTGTAATTAATAATTCTAACTTACGTTATTCAAAGTTAACGGCAACTTCTATCGGAAATATATTGGCACTAGATTATCAGGACTTTTATTAAATAATTATTTAATTTTACTGTTTTCATTCCGCGTGATATTACACATTAAACTGTTATAAATTGTGCCTTGGTCGAAGAAAACCCGATTGTTTACCAAGTCCGTGTTCTATATAAAGACTACGCGCTTCACCTGTACCATTGGTTTTCCTAGCATACTTTGTTAATTGAAGCGTTGCACTTTTGCCTTATCATTGCAGCTGTCAGATTTTCTACAAAGTTACCATCAAAACTAGTGTTGAAGTGATACATTTTCTCACGTAGACATCCAATTTGTATAGTGTATGTATTCCTTTGAATATCCAACTTTGAACTTCATTCAAGTCACGTCCGCTTGTTTATATTTGCTTTTATTCAAATTTTCCTGTTTAATTTATCATGTAACCAAATGTCCTTTTTGTTGTTTAGTACTCCAAAATCTGTTGGGTTTTATATGAACTTACGATGTACAGATCACGTAGTCAAATTTCTATGATGATGTCCTCGAATGCGTTTAGGCATTTATGTTTTGAACGGGTTATTTTCTTTCACTAATTGCGTATTTATTTCAATAAAACTCGTTGGGTTTAAAATGTTATTCCTGGGTATTTATTTTCAATTTTATAGTTGTATATTTAATTTAAAATGCATTATGTACAAGTTATTTATCTTACTAAATATGATTCGATTTTTGAAGAATGAGCTTTCTTTCATAAAGTAAAGTTAGTTGCGATTTTTATACAGTGTGCTAGATATTAGCTTTTTGCATGATTGTCGAGTTACTTCTATTTTATGATGAAATTGTTTAGTTTTCTAAACTTTAGTGATATTTAAATGTAGCGTACGACCCTTATAACTCAATATACCTCTAAATTACCCTATTATCATAGCAATATATATATATATATTGACGTGAGAAGGGGTCTAGAGAGGTCATTGATACCCTAATTCTAAAAATAAATTCCACCAAAATATAATGGAATCCGGAAAAAATGGAATTTTCCGTAAATTCATGGTTACGCCCTGTATAATACAAGCATACCTTTATTCATTGATGTACAATCCAAAAACGCAAATTGATAAAAATGCATTTGATTTGCTGTAAATAGAACGAGCTTTACGCTTTTAGTTTAAAAAACTTCAATCAACGTGTGTTTAAAACCTCTTTTGCATTAAAAAGCAAATAAGGCTTGAATTAATTTCCTATAGTATTATTACTATAGTAATTTGTTCTAAACGTAGAGAATTTTCTAGACCCTAAAAGAATGAGTCATTGGTATTTTAAAACGATGTAATTATCATTAATGAATAAACATTTTATTTATAGAAATCGCCGAAACACAAAAAACCTGCAAAATCCCTGAAAAATCCAAGAAAGTGATTATCTTTAGCATTAGTATGAGACGCCACAAAAATTGTATGTGTTAAACAAGAACAGATAACACACGTTACGGACAACTGGAACGATAATTAGGTCATATAACTCGACAATTTTAGACGCTAATAGGGTTTTCCAAGTACCCTTACATCATAATGTTCCACATTTTTCTAGTAAGCTTCTGGAAACAGATAAATTTGTATATAAAGGAAGTGTGTAATTCGAGAATTCATTCATTCATCGATTTCATTCATTAGAACACGAAATGTTATTTAAGTAAAAAGCACAAGCTGTTGCTATGCGAAGTTATTAATTGAAATATGTAGTAAACATATTGTAGTTAAATAGTTGCAAAGTTGCAATGAATAAAGAAGCAACGTTTTAAACGTAACTTACAACGAAAAATAAAAACTATAAATTACAAGAGGGAAAATTCTTCAAGATAACGCTATTTAAAAATTTCTACTAAATAATTGAAATAAAGAGTTAAGCATAATGTACGTTGATAACTGCTGTTTTATTTGAAGTTTTTTTTTAAACATGGAAAAACTTGTGAGCTGGTTTGGCGTCAATGTAAAATAAGGTTTTTTTTTTATTACGAGGAACATTTTTGTGGATTCCGCAAGTATTACTTTTGGATTTATTTTTAACTGATTTATAGTTAATGTAAGGTAAAATAATAATAGTTGTTAATCATATAATATTTTTTAAGTAAAAGGGTTTTACCAAGAGAATATGTGATCAGAGTTCGAAATACTCTGACCTTTTAATAGATTATCTGTCAAGGATTTTTTGGCTGAAACAAATCTTACCAGCGTGGAAATAATCATAATCAGGTAAAGCATTCTCAAAAGAAAAAATTTAATTCTGTAAATTTAAAATAAAACAAGGAACATATTTTTTTATATACTTCTTGGAAATTATTTTTGTTTGAAAGAAACAATGTAGTAAAAGTTTTAAATGCTTTTGTATACTGTACACTGTATAAATGCTATATGATTTTGTTGAGTTTGATTTCATTTCGAAACACTCCGCCAGGTCTGTTGAGCTAGCCAGGCAAAGTTTAAAAAGGAAGGTAAGTGAACCAGTTCAAATTTTACAAATTGGTATCGGTATCACAGCACTCTTTAGTGACGCACACAAAGCAGCCATTTTCTTATCACTCTTTCAGCGACGCGCCAAAGCGAGCCCGTATCACAGCACTTTTTAGCGACACCTCAACCTGCGGCCATTTTCATACCACTTTTTCAGCGATGCACTAAACGCCGGCTTTGCCACAGCACCCTTTTAGTGGCACCAGAACGTGCGGTGTTACCACATCACTCTTTTAGCGTCACCTCAACGTGCGGCCATTTTCATATCACCGTTTTAGTACTGACCAACACGGCCGTTGTCACAGCGTAGAATAATTTCATTTGTTTTATATAATAGGTTGATGTGGCACTACCACCGCCGTCACTGCTAATGATTGAAACGTAGGTGGTGACGGTGGAGATCGTGATGACACGCTAACGCCAGGCGGTGGCGGCGGTGCACTTAAATCGACCAATTTGCCCTACTACCTATGCGTATTATTTTGCCTTCTCACAGTTGCTATTGTCCAAATATAAATTGTAGTATGCAGCAGCAACTATTACCTAAAACTAGTAAGAATACGCAAGCGTTTAACGCACAATAGAATACTCTTTAAAAGGGAATTTTAAATAAATACAATTGCGGTATTTAGTTGCAGATTAAATGTACTCTAATTCGAGTGGATGTGCTCCGCATATGGCAACGCAAAAAGAATTCATCTTATAATAGTAGTCACTTTTCAAAGGACGAAGCTTTGTAATTACGACAAACCCTTATAAAAGTGCAACTAATATCTTATTCCTACTTTACATCCATATGTTAGCAAACTGTGCACAAGGAAGAAACAAGTCCTTCCAGTAGTAATTTGTTAGACTAGCAATTTTATCTGCAACCACTTATTCCTTAATTTATTAAGCCTGCAATTCCTTAAGCCGATATAGAGTATCAAGAGGAGCCAGAAGGATATTCATATCGAATTACCAACATTGCAATCCTTCATAATCATGAACTCGGAGTTCGAGAAACACGTAATTGTACTTCATCATGTCGTTTGGTATGCAGATCGACACAAGTAAAAATTGCAGATATCGTTGATAATGCAGTCCTACAAATGCCTTCACACATCTATCATTAAGCCGCATTGTATTCCAAAGAGATCCCGGGTGCCCGTTATCCACAAGCTGAGTGCATTTCAATGTTTTACCTCCAGAATCTCCTGATCGCGAGTATCATTCATCTTTATTACGGAAGCTGTTAGTTTTCATTCATTTAGCGTAAATAAATATGGAAATGAAATACGGGAAACTGAATACTAACTAACGTATACGTACGAAATCAAATTAAATGAAGGAATTGCGTGGAGTCCGACGAGAGCAACGCTTAATAAACTTTTAATTTTAGTCGCAATAAGCGTAAAGTAGAATCTGTTTCTTTGAAATCAGAACAGAAAAATTGATAGTGCCTTTGTTTTCTAGTGTAAAAGGTAGATAGCACGGTGCCGGTAGCGAATTAGGGATAATTTAATATATAGCACAGCCCTTTTGTAATCCACTCTTTAGAGGTAAGTGTGGTCATCCTTTCCGCTTTACTACTCCAGTAGCAGGTTGCACGTCCATTAATATAACAATTTCTACATTTAAAAGCACGATATAGGATATAGGACAGTACATTAATGAATCCCGTAAACTATTTAGATACCACGTGATAAAATAAACCTCGAGGCCGAACAAACTCGAGTCTGATTTAGAACGTCGTCTAATGTCTGCTATCATACTATATTTCTTACAATATTGCACAAGACGTTTTCTGTATTATTATGATCGGAGCAAAGCAACTTGTGTCCTACATATAGTAGATACCAGAAAAGACGACATCTACTTCATAGATGTCTGACTAAATTCACAACATACCCTAATGGTCCTTTAAACGTTTAACCATGCACATGATAAAGATATGAATACGATTTGTACGTATTTTAAGTAAAGGGTTACCTTGTGAATCTAGTCAGACATTTATGACGTAGATGTGTTCTTTCCTGGTTTCTACTATAATCACTTTTTGTTTTTTTTGACATATATTTTCGGGGTTGGGAGAAGTGGCGCAATCACGCGCATACACACACACACACACACACGCACACACACAACTTTTATCTTCACTACTATAATAAAAGAAAAGGGTATAAGAATGTGTAACGACTAGACGTTGCGGTAAACAGAAACCGAACGTAAAAAGAAAAATAATTTTAAACGAACACATTAATATTGTGCACCCTATACAATTCTAATTTCATAAATAGCCAATACTATTTAAACCTTGTATTTTAATTCCTTCGCTTTTAAAAAATATAATTTCAGTTAGTATAAACTAATAAAGAG
Organism: Platerodrilus igneus; assembly: GCA_036346225.1. Taxonomy (NCBI): domain Eukaryota; kingdom Metazoa; phylum Arthropoda; class Insecta; order Coleoptera; family Lycidae; genus Platerodrilus; species Platerodrilus igneus. The sequence goes on along the minus strand of JARFIW010000139.1, from coordinate 2,600,838 downwards.
GCAAATTTTCTTAAAAATAAATTAGTACAATTTAATACAATACTAATGTAACGCATTAGTCATTAAATAAGATAAACGTTGCTATAATAAAAACCGTTGCAACCAAAGATGTTATAAATCATACAATGTAATAAGTATTTAATGAATGCAGTTCGATATGCAATAGACAAAAACCACAAAGTGTACATTAGTGAGATAAACTAAGACGTGAGAAATGCAGAATCATATCTGAAACATTTCTAAATGTTCAAGGTTAAATTGCAAAAGTATGCAAACTGTTAGGTGATTAACAGGACAATAATTTCATTATTACGTATAGGTTAAAATGGTTACACTGTAGTACCCAATGCTGACCGCAAATAATAAGATTCTCATAGTGGGAAAAATAGGAATAGTTAGACCCGATGGAAAAAATGAATTACTTATCCCTGAACAGTTACTTAGAAAGCGTTAAAAAGTAATAATACCAAAAGTAGTAAACGGGAGACTACAAGCGGAAAGTAAACAAAACACACTTTTAGAGAAAAAAATAAAATTTTCCGCGAGGATAACAAGTGCTACGCGCGACTTCACTTTTTTTTAACTTGCACTTGCACGGATAAGGTACTTTAAATTTACATGCTTGTGGAATTATCGTCGTTACGACCGGTTAAAGAGGTTAGAATGTAAAAAATTCATCATTCCAATAACTTGAAATTTTGTGCTGCGTTAAGTTAATGGATTTAGTTAGCTGGAAGACCGAGAATTTAAATTTTAGAGATATCTGGACAACCTTAAAGATATCAATTAAGCAGTGAGTAATTTATGAGTTTTTAAGTTTATATTTTTTAATAAAGTGAAGGGATTAGTATTCATGTAGTAGAAAATTAATCAAACATGAGAGTTTACTTATTTTGTTGAACGATAAATTAGCGATGGGATTAGTGTATATTGGTTTTAAAAATAACCTTTATTAGTGAAATTAATGTTGGTAAAAGAGTGACAATTTAGTATTTCTAACGAATATTAGAATAGTAAATAAAAAGTTGGTATTTAGCTGTTTTCTGTTTGTTATTAAAGGCATTTCTGGAAATTGGAATTTAGATGGTGTCAAGTAATTTAATATGGGAAACGGAAAAATTGCAGTTATAGTTTTATTGAGGGATGTCATTCTTTTAGAATTTGTTTTAGCAATACTTGGCCAGAAGTTTTTTTTTAAGTATAATTGCATTTATTTTGCAATTATTTAACGTTAATAGAGATGAAGTTAAATCGAATTTTATTTGCATTTATTTATAAAGCAGAATAAAAATCAGGTCGTTGTAACAGAATATCAGCTCATCCCAGTGATGGAGTCGTATTTGAACGAGGCATTTTACTTTATACTTTTTTACAATTAAGACAAAATTAATAAGCGGCTTTATGGGATTTTAGAGAAAGACGACGCATAAGGTGATAGAATTTAGAAAATTGAGTCGGAGAGACCTATGCGGAATAACTGTCTTCCGTGTAGGAATAGCATCGTATGGATTGCTGTGACACACGGTTTGGCGTCTTTTAATTACTACTATAGAAATGTCTTTCAGGGTAAGTGATTCATATGTAACGTAGTTGTTGTATTTCAGCCATTTTATTTATCGTACAATTATTTCCTATTTCAAATTCTATTATATTTAACAATTTCTTCTATAGGAACCTACCACGTACCACTGTAGTTTTCAAAAGGAGAAACAAAAGAGTAATAATAAAAACTAATCTCGAAAAAGCAACAGAACCGGATGGAATAACAAATGAAAATGTTAAGAATATATTAAATGGCTCTTAAATTTATTGTTGAAATTCATAATCAATGATTGAAATTGGTCCGTTTTCCAAAAGAATGGAAATCGTCATACGACGAAACACGAAAAGAATACAAATGAAACTACAAAATTGCGTCCTGGTTCAACCACTATTAGTGGAAAGATTTTAAAGCAGCTTATGATAAGCAGGATACTTATTGAACGAAAACCAATACAACTTCATGCCTTAAAGAAGCTTAACAGGCTTGTTAATGGAGATGAAAATATTTGCTGAAAAAAGCTACAACGGAAAATAGTTTTTTATAACAATCAGCTCAGACGTCAAAGAAATGTTTGATGCAACTAAAAGAATTTCAACGTCCGAAAAATCTATAATATAATTTTTGATTATTTTAAGCATGGAAAGGTAATTTGGGCAGTAAATGGCATAAAGTTGGAAAAGGAATTAGTAAAAAAGTGCCCGCGAAGGTCTTGTTGCGCTCTGGGATATTGGAATATACAGTTCAACTCACTGCTAAATCTCAACTACACAGAACATTTGCACATGCAAACCATTTTTTAATTTTAGTCTAAAGAATAGCTTTACAAAAAACGCAAAAGTACGAAAAATTTAGAAATCCAAAAATATTTTACTCGTCAAAACATAATAAAATTCAAGTTTATGAGGAAAAATCACAAATAATGTTCAATACAAAAAAACTTTTGAACCAAGAAATAAATATTTACTTAAATTATGAAAAACTAAGGCCAGTAAAAGATATGAAATATTTGGGAGTATGGATCGATCATAAATTTGAATTTGATAAACAAATACAACAAAGAAAAGCTAAATGCTACAGATTAATGTTTACTAGATCCGTCAAAATATCTTAGAGGTTAAGCAAAAAATCTTTGTTAACAATTTACGGGAAACTATTTTACAAATTATGGCATATGTAGTTCTATTCTGGATAGCTGCTTTGAACAAAAATTCCAATCAGGTTAAAATAAAAGAATACAAAAATTAATAAATATAAAAAATTTAAAAGCACTTCGAATCATTTCCCATTACTCTTTTACAATTAACTGGAATTACTCCAATACAAATAAAAATTATGGAATAAGTCAATCCATATGAAGAATTAAAACGACACCACCACACGTACACGCGCGTGCACACACACGCATGCAGCTATGCGTGAACACGTACACACATACATGCGAATACACGCACATACGCAAACCCACACAAACACAAGTAAACACAAATGGAATTATATGAATCTTTACATATAAAATAGGATTATACCGTAACGCGTTCGCGTTACTTTAGATATAAACCAGATAGAAAAATAAAAATTAATTTTGGGTGGCCAAAATAAACGCGGGTATACGCTGTATATTTAGATTTGGCAATTTGTTAAAGTTAATTAAGCATGACATTTCATTTTTTTAAAATTTTTATAAAGGAAATTTAGATAATAAACTTAAACCCCCAAAACTACGAAACTATTTCTTTTAGAATACATTGTTAAACGTAACCCAGGACAACGATTTATTTAAAAATCGAAATGAAAATAGATTTATATCTTACACACTACCAACTGTATTACAAAAACGCATGTATGCGTAATTATAATAGATAGTTGTCGTCCGCACCGAAAATCAAGAAAATGTACAACATTACAACAGCGATTAATGGTACAATAACCTTGAATTTAGCATAGATAATATGTTACTTTGCGAGAACGAACGTTGAAGAAAGCAAAATGTTATATTATGACTAAGCCTAAAAAAAAGAAGTTCAGCTTCAAGATATAAACGTAGACTTTTCCAAACAAAAAGCAAAGCGCGAACTTTTTTTAAACTACGTCTGCAAGTGTAGGGTATGTATAAAACACGTGTCCGTGGATTTATACGGCGTGATGACCTGGGTAAAGGGGGTTATGAATTTGGAATTTCACCACACAAATATTTTTTAATTTAGTTTTGTGTTAAGGGAACTGCCATTAGAAAAAAAAAGAAAAACTGGTGTTGTCGAACATTCTAAAGGCAACTTGAAATTTAACCTTGAGTAAAGTTTGAGTTTTTTTGTTTGTGATTTATAAATATATACACGTGGATTTAGGTGTAAGTTATAAATCGTTTGTGTTTATTTAGTAGAAAATTGACTACGTTAACTAATTATTTGTTGGACATTTGAATGGCTTTGAAATTAGTTTTTTCTAGAAAGGAAGTTGGAACAGTGTAAAAAATTAAAAAATATGTGCGTATTAATTTTAAAGGTACGCTTTATTTCTAGGAATTCTTGTTAGTTAAAGAGTTAGTGAAAGTGTAGTACTTTTAATAGGCAGTTGAATGGTGAAAGTAAAAGTTGGCATTGAACTATGTTTCTGTGTATTATTAACTATGGCATTTCCAGAAATGGGATTTAAAATGTCCTATATAAATATCTAAAACCTGAATATTTTATGGGCTAGAATTATTGATTGGTTTAACGTTTTTTTAAGGTTTTCCTTTTTAGTAATACCTAGCCAGTCTAATGTTGAAAAAGGTTTTTTAGGAAAGTATTTGTATTCTTGTGGTAATTAGTTAAAGTTAATAGAAGTATAGTCTAGATTGAATTTTATCTGAACTTATCGATAAAATAGAAGGAAGTAGACAAAATTTGTGAAAGGATATTCAGCGACCCCAGTGATAGAGCTGTATTTGAAAATAGCCCATTGTTTACAAAATTTCTTTGATCTGACAAAATTTTATGAGTGTTTTTAAGGTATTGTGTGAAAAAGTCAAAGTATGATGTGACAGATTTGGAAAGCCAAAAGTAGAGAAGACCTCTTTGAAACAAACGTCTCACGTGTTGGGAAAATATTAAAAGGATTGCTAAGACAATTCGGTTTGTCGCCTTTCAATTGTGACAACAGGTAAACCCTCTCAAGGTACGCCGTCATTATAACGTAGCATTTATATTTCAGCAATTTCAAATGTTTATTTTCTTTATTTTTCCACAGGAATCCGAATCAACTCCTAGAACACTGTGGTTAACCGGTGCACCATTAAAATTGTTACGAGGTTAAATCTAAGTTTGTAACATAACATTCCTTTTACTCGTAACAATCCGAAAACCATTACATAAATTTTGGTATATCTAGCGAAATGCTAGACAGTAAATATTTGTATAAGATATAGAATCATATTGAAATAGCCTCCACTTATGGACGGTGTGGTTAGATATCTTACCTTTACAATACTAGAATGATTATGCTCAATTCTTTCACATTAATAAATCGTTGAAAATTGGGATCCACTACTATATACTTAGCGTTTGGTTAGTAATTTTTAATGCTGAGTTGTTGAATCTCAGAGATGAAATATATGTTAACAAAGTTAATCGTTTATAAATTACTAAACTTTGGTATATACGTATATTTTTTATTATTGCATTTTTGCATGCTGTAACCTTAAGAAAATCGCCCCTATTTGAAGCGACGTTGTAACACTTTTTATTATCTGGGTTATTAAAGATTGAACCGAATCCGCTATTATTTATCCTTTGTACTGATAGGTTAAAAACATACTGCCTACTATAAAAAAGAGCCTAGGCGAAAGATGGTAAACGGCTTTAAAAGAAGCTAAAGCGCAACCTCGGCATAGCTCGAACGCGACTCTTACAGTAGACAAGAGTTGATCCTTTGCACATTTTACAGTTTTTTGAGTTCCAACTTTAATCAGTGTGTAACGGTTGTGTGGTAGCAAACTTTTAGTGATGTATGGTCCAACAGATTAGCAATTAAAGTTTTCGGGCCTCTAGCCTCTACTGAGTAATACTGCATTCCCAATTTTAAAATTTTCGCCCGCTCTTTGCTTTTCATTTAAAGCTGATCTATGCTTTTAGGTATTGTGCCTCAATTTATTTACTACTTCTGTACGATCTACAGGAATAGAATTGACTTCACAGATCGGTAAATCAACAAGGAGGGTACGAATTTGTAGAGTCTGGCCCTCTTGCCCAAAAACTATTTAAACGGAGAATGCCCAGTAGTTTTTTTGTATTGTGGTATTAATTTGAAACAATTTTCGCCTCCACTCGTTGGATACAAGTAAAGCTTTATTCTCTTTTACTTGTTCGCGGCTTAGTCTGGGAATTACCCCAAGGGTGAGCAATGAGAAAGGGCGTGGGGATGGTATAAACTCTACAATAAGCTAACATAGAAAGAAAAAAGAGAAATTGAGCGCCACTGTATCTATATGGACACCACAAGAAATTCAATACTCCTATGAGAAGTTACAGACATTCATTGGATTTAAGCACCATAAAAAAACTTACAACTTAATGAACTAACACATCTGGAAACCTCTGGAACATATTTACAACCTCTTCAATCTCGATGATCCTGAAAGAAAAAATTACACAACAAATCTTCTATTAAAAAGACACTGTTTGTGCTTTTCAATAAAAAACATACTAATAATTATGAGTAGGTAATCTTGAGATTACCACATCAAAGATATTTTAGTTAAAAATGGATATCTAGAAGAAATCACTTGTAACATTTCAGCATTCGTCTAATTTCATTATTCAGAAAATTTATTTTCTCTAAGATATTCTTATTAAAATTAATTATGCATGGAATAAAAAACTTGAGTCCAAAAATGTAATTTAATATAGTTTCTCTCTTTTCGTTTTTTTTTCGTTAATATGGTTACAAATACAAAATAATAAAATTGAATTCTAGTTTTTCTTATAAATCTGTCTTGACATAGCAAGACCTTACTTTTAATAATATTTCAAAACAAGATTCCTGATACCCAACGGACAGATCTGTGTATTGGTTTACATGTATTTCACATCAGTTTAATTTATTTCTTTATAGAAAATTTAAATCACATGCAGCTAATTTGAGTAAATAAAATTTCAAACTTATTCAGACATAGAAATGATTAATGACCTTATTAAAGATTAGACATCTGTAATGAACTTTTTAAAAAACAGGAAGTGGACTTTAGAATCACAATACTTTAAACACATGTATATTTCACGTGTCTTACAAAATTACTTTAACATTACTTCTTAACAATCATATTTCACGTTATTTAAATTTGTTTAGCATAATTTTAACAAATAACCTTGTCATCAAATTAAAGAAATATTACACTTTTATAATCTCACGCAAGGTTGATTCGTGCACAAAATTTAGCATGAATAAGCAATCCTTTATTAAAATTCAATATGAACACTTTTAAAAGTCTAACAAACATAGGAACTGGAAGTTTTGCTACCTGTGCTTAATGAAGAAGTTACCTCATGCTATCGAACTGCGATGTACACTTTCCGAATCCAGCTTACAAATTTGATGCCCAAAGACTTCGAACAAAAGCTTTACATACTTCGTAAACGAAAGTTGCCCCAAGTACTAAATATATAACCATGGTTATTTCATGCGCTAAGGAATTAAAGATATTTTGTATTAGTATAAAGTTATTTAAATATTGTGGGCTCACTGTTAACAATCACCGGCCTGTCTGACCATTTTTAAGAGGAAGCGTTATTTTGTTAGACTAAATTCTTAACATATTAGTAATGGTAAGCATATGGCGTTTTACTTCTCCGTTAGAGCGATGTACACCCGGGATCGTCACGTGTAGTTCATGTTGAAATGTTTAACACCCCATTTAAAATCTTTGTTGTAAAATTCGTTCCAGCATCACGAACTATTTTAATCGGTGTCGCAAAAATGCTAATAAATGTTGTAAAGTTGGTTTGTCTCTTCTGCAGTAATAGAAGAATGCGGATAAAGAAAAAAGGATCAACTAGGACAATAATGTATTTGTACTTATCCGGATAGTCAGGTAAAGGTCCCAAACAATCCACGTGTATGGTATGGAATGGTTCGTTGGGTTTTGTAGTAGACGTAAACAAACCTTGCTTAAGGTCATAACTATTTTTACGCACAGCACATATCAACATACCTTTTTACGTAACGAATCATATTTGGAACCTAAAAGTACAATTTAACAGAAGCGAGTGTTTTTTCTGATCACGTGACTTTGGTCGCCATGAATGTGTCTGGTTGTCTATCGTTCCAAGAAGTATGTTTACTTTGTCAGCGAAAACAATTTTCTATGCTAACACCTAGTTGTTTACAGTACCTACCAGCGGCGTCAATTCTTTGTTTCTCACGCATATGTGAAGCTTTACGATTAGAAACAAAACCAGCGCGGAAACTCTTTTTATGGCAGGTAAAACAAGTAACACCTGATGCGGAAACTGACATTGCTGCAAATCTTCTTTGCGCAATTGAGCGCCTGAACGAATATTATGTCCGTTAAGTGGTGTCTCACCACCTGTATCTTTTACATAATTTACTAAAAGGACAATCAAATCGCTTACTGTCGTAATATTGCAGTTGAAAGCTACGGTACATACCGCCGGATCTGTATTATATGCACGACAATTTCAATCAAATTAGCACGTACATATTTTAACTTCTCTGATTTCCTATAGTAGGGGATAAAGAATACTACTATAGTAAGCCTGCTTATCGTAAAAGGCGATTAAAAGGCGCAGCAAGGGGCAGCAGCCTTGCTGGCTAAAAGATATTGGAGGAGGGTCGGTTGGTCTCGGGCGATCCTCAATAATTTACAAGCTTGTTGGGGGTTGGCCGTGACGGATACGGCTTTTTGCTAAAATCTTTAAAAACTGCGTTGTGGAAAGATATGGGAGCCTACCACAATATTTCCCAGGTGTGCGTGGCCTTAAACACGAAATACATATGATGGAGAGCTCACAAGTAAAATTCTTGTCCGGAGGTAAAATACTCCCTCATTCGGATCTCCGGGAGGGGGTACTTGGGGCTCGTCATCGTAAGAATATTAAACAACAGTTCGATTTAGTGATAGGGACTTGGAATGTAAGGTCATTACTTACAGTAGATAAGTTAACGAATTTATTAGTCGAAATGAGAAAGGAAAAGCTGGACATTTTAGGTATTAGTGAGATGAGATGGCCAGATAGTAATGACTTTTGGAAAGATAATTATAGAATAATTACAACTTCTTCAACTAATGGACAGGCAGGCGTAGGAATAGTGTTAGGTAAAAGATTAGGGCATAAAGTTAAAGAGTACTTACAATTTAGTGATAGAATAATTATGGTTAGATTGAGTACAAAACCCACAGACACTGTTTTAGTTCAGGTTTACATGACAACAACTCAGTACGAGGATGAGGAAGTAGAAAAGGTATACGAGGATATAAATAGTATAGTGAGAAAAGTAAAAGGAGATGAGAATTTAATAGTTATGGGCGATTTTAATGCGTCAGTGGGAGAAGGTAGTGAGGGAAAAATGGTAGGAAAATTTGGGTATGGCAGACAAAATGATAGAGGAGAAAGATTAGTTGAGTTTTGCCAGGAACATAGATTAGTAACTGTAAACACCCTATTCGAACAGCATGTTAGGGTGATAGGGGTGATAGGTGATAGGGCTAGATAACAAATAGATTATATTTTAGTTAAACAAAGATTTAGAAACCAAGTTAAAAACTGTCGTAGTTATCCAGGGGCTGACATAGATAGCGATCATAACTTAGTTAAAATGAAGTGTAAACTAAAATTCAAAAAATTGAGAAAGGTTAAAAGAGAGGGATGGGATCTAGGTAAGCTTAATGATAGTAGGGTAAAAGAGGAATATAAACAAGTATTAGATAATAAGAGCAAAGAGATAGCTGTAGGAGGGAACGTAGAAAATAGATGGAAAGAAATAAAACTGACTGTACATGATACAGCAACACAGACTATAGGTAAGAAAAAAATAGAAGCGAGAAAACCGTGGGTAACAAAAGAGATATTAGATTTAATAGAGAATAGAAGAAAGCTTAAACCTTTCAGAGAAGTGGATAGTGAAAGTAAGCAAAAATATAATACAGTTAGAAATAAGATAGTACATGAGTGTAGAAAAGCTAGAAATAAATGGATGGAAAAGAATTGTAAGGGAATACAAGATGATTTGAGAGTAGGTAAGACAGACAGGGCTTACAGGGCAGTTAAAAAGTTTTTTGGGGAAGATAGGAAAAAATATAATGGTATTAGAGACGAGAATAATGAGCTTCTAATAAATAAAGTTGAGGTAGCAGATAGATGGAAAAAATATTTAGAAGATTTATATAAGGGAGACGATATGGATGAGTTAGAAAACGACCAAGAAGAGGATGTAGAAATAGGGTTCTCAATATTAAGAAAGGAATTTGATAGAGCTGTTCGGAATCTTAAAATAAATAAAGCGCCAGGGATAGACGATATTCGCGCAGAATTAATAAAATATGCAAGTCAGGAAACTTTAGATAGATTATATGAACTAGTAAAAGTAATATATGACACAGGTGAGGTTCCAATAGATTTCGAAAAAAATATTATTATTCCAATCCCAAAAAAGTCAGGAGCTGATAGGTGTGAGAATTTTAGAACGGTTAGTTTAACTTCTCATGCTTCCAAAATACTAACAATAATAATTAAAAATAGAGTAGAAGCTTTGACTGAGAATTATTTAGGTGAAGACCAATATGGTTTTCGTAAAGACAGAGGGACTAGAGAACCGATACTAATGATTAGGGTAATTATCGAAAAAGGTTACAAAAATAAAAGACTCATTTCGCGTTTGTAGATTTAGAAAAAGCATTTGATAGGGTTAATTGGATTGTTATGTTCAGGGTTTTGCAAAAAATAGGAATCTCTCATAGGGATAGAAAAATTATTTATAGTCTATATAAAAACCAAAGCGTAGTAATTAGATTTGATGGAATAGAAAAGGAAGCTAAGATTAGAAATGGTGTTAGACAGGGTTGTATACTGTCTCCCTTGATTTTTAATGTTTATATTGAGGAAGCTTTAAACTTAGCTAGAGAGAGAAAAGAGATAGGTATTAGTGTACAGGGACAGAAAATAGACATGTTACGTTTTGCAGATGATATAGCCATTATAGCAGAGTCTAGAAAAGAGTTAGGAGAGTTTTTAAATATTTTAGATAAGATACTACAGAGTAACTATGGTATGAGAATTAACTCAGTAAAGACAAAGATAATGACAAGTGAGTTACAGCCTAGTTCTAAACCAAAATTAAAAATAGGTAATACCGAGTTCGAGGAGGTAGCTGAATTTTGCTATTTAGGTAGTATAATTACAAAAGATGGACGTAGCAGAAGGGATATAGTAGCTAGAATAGCTCAAGCTAGAAAAATGTTTTTAAAAAAGAAAAACTTACTAATAGCTAATAGTATTAGTTTAGATAATAGAAAAAGTTTCTTAAAGTCGTACGTATGGAGCGTTCTACTATACGGTAGTGAGACTTGGACAATTAAAGAAGTAGATAAGAAAAAGATAGAAGCTTTTGAAACTTGGTGTTATAGGAAAATGTTAAAGATTAGTTGGACAAATAGAGTAACAAACGAGGAAGTTTATAGAAGGATAGGTGAGGATCCCTGTATGTGGAAACATTTGAAGGTCAGGAGAGATAGAATGATAGGGCACCAGTTAAGACATGAGGGACTATTTAGTAAAGTCTTAGATTATAGACTACCAAATAAAAATAGAGTAGGAAGGCCTAGACAAAGCTATATTAGTCAAATTATTAGAGATGTAGGTTGTGAAGGGTATGTAGACCTTTTTAGACTAGTTCAGAATAGAAAAGAATTTAGAGCTGCGTCAAACCGACTTTAAGTAAGTTCGAAAACAAAACAAAAAGAAAAATAAAAATCAGTTAACTAAATGTCACCAGGACATGACTCACAATTGGTTAGCGGTCTGGCATGTTGGCAGCGATTCGTTGCTTAGGCCTTACCATAACATATAATTTAATAAACGTCACCATGACATAACTCACAATTAGGTAGCGGTCTGGCATGTTGGCAGCGATTCGTTGCTTAAGCCTTACCATAACATATAATTTAACACTTTTCCTTTTGAAGCAGATAACCAGGTAATATTTCATTTCTTTATAAATGGGAATCATGTAAACATGTTGCAGTTCTTTAACAACCATCGGGTTGCTAATATCTTTGTAGAGCCAGGTAGATAGGAAAAAGATAGAAAAGTATAGGAAGATCTAGACCAAACTATATTAGTCAAATTATTAGAAATTTAGGTTGTGAAGGGTATGTAGAGCTTTTTAGATTAGCACAGAATAGAAAAGAAGTTAGAGCTGCGTCAAACCGACCTTAAGTAAGGTCGATAACAAAATTATGATGATGATTTCCTGCGTGCATACTCAACATAACTACTAGAATTAATGCTGGTGTAATTGACTCCCACGGTCAACAATTTTTCCAGATTTTGCTGTCTACGGAAAGATTCAATAGTTGGTTGCCAGGCAGCAAACCAATTTTTAACAGATTTCAATAAAAAAGAACCAACTTCTACTTACAGTTTCTGTCTGACCATCCAAACTCATCTTTATATCCTTCCATTTTAGATAACCAAACACGTTTGTGAGTGGTTTTGAGCCTCGGTTGTAGGAACAGTAAGTGGTTGTTCGTTGGCGTTTACATGCCGTTAAAGATCAACCAATACCGAAGTAATTTCCCCGTGGGACATACTTAAATTTTTAATATCCATTTATCGCATTTTATGTTCAAAGCAAACGAGACGAATAACAAAGAAAATACAATCAATTTATCATCACATATGTACCCCACACCTGATGTTAGATCAGTATAAATTATTAGATGAGGCGTTTTAGTGATACATTGATAGACAGTCCTTTCGATACCCATGTTGAGCTCAACTGTGTGTGCTATAGGTGAGCAATATACCCACTTCTAAATTCAAATCTGTAAGAAGGAATTTATTAATATTATCGATAAATTCTAATTGAAATGTTTTTTAATGGAGCGTATTACAACTAATAATAAACTTAGATAGTATTTATTTCCAGCTACGTCCGGGTGTTTATGAATTGTTTCGCAATTGAATTATTAATATATATTATTAAACTCTGACTTTTGCAGATTCTTTAAGTTCACAATTAGAGATGGACACGAACCGAACAGGTTCGAGGTTTGGTTCGAGGTTCGGTTCGATTTTTCGAACCGAACCGAACCGGACATTTTATTTTTGAACCGAACCTCGAACCGGACCGGCAAATTTTTCGAACCGAACCGAACCTAGCTCAAGGTTCGGTCCGGTTCGGTTCGATTTTTTAGATAAAAATTTAGTTTAAAAATTTAATTTTCACTAAAAACATGTCATTTCTCCCAAATGCACATGTAAAAAACCTCTAGTCACAAGCATATCAGAAATAAAATGATTTTCTAATGTACATGTCCATCGAGTTTTAAGCATATAGGTAAAAAATGTAATAGGTATTAGTGTTACATATCTAATAAATTTTGTCATCGAGGCACGTTTGTAGATAAAATTTTTTTAGATTAGTTGGATTTGTTTAATGCTCCTTATTTCAAATTGTTGCTTGTTTATAACTAGTATTAGATATTAAAGAAACTCGAAATGATTTTGAAAATTTGGTTTTAAAAACAAGCTTACTTTATTTAATGAACAGAAGTCGTGTTGAAAACCATCTTAAACATATACAAGCCGAGGTCTACAGAAGTTTTCAGAATAAACGAAACAATTTAATTCTTAATTAAGTATGTATTACTAATCCATCATTTTGAATTTTTTACTTTTGTATAAAAACCCGCTCTCTATTAATATTACAAAAATTTTCCTTGACGAAAAAACTAATCTCCTTTTCTTTTGTACATAATCGCTCAACAAATGGTGTTACAAAATGCATGGTACCATAATTTTTACTATCTATTTAGTGTGGCCATTACCACCAACGTCTTTAGAAGTAGTCGATACTGCAGAAGCATGACCCCGAATTTTCTCTCAAAACCAAGGGTTGAAGTTTATGACATGGCGGCATAAACTTTTCAATCAATGCCGACATAAAATAATACAGTATAATGCAAATAACAAGCAGACACAAGTAAATACTGTTATATTTTATTATGAAAAACGTAAACGCTATTTGAGGTAGATTTACGATTCTTTCCGAGAACCATCTGATATTGTCTTTTAAAAGAAATAATTATAATAATAAAGATAAACTGACACGCAGCTTTTTGTTTGTACTGTATAAGAAATCAGCAACACGTTACTGTCTTGATACTCTTTTTCTACTAACTAAAACTACAATAAAAGTAATCGCAAAGATCGTGTGATATCGTTCTTTCACGGTAAAATGACATTAGTAAAATCATCAATTATTAACACATTCTAAATCTTAGAGGTGACTTTCACTATTAACCTAATTGTAATTACGCTTTGTTTAAGATAGTACGTATTGAAAAATCGAACCTGGACAAATAGTATTAATATGATTTATGCTACTAAAATCTAAAGCAAATTAATCTGGGTTTATTTGAAAGTAGCAACTACTAAATATAAAAACTACATTAAACATATAAATTGTTGTAGTTGAACGCACTAGTTGTTTAAAATATCAAAATGTCGAGCCGGTTCGGTTCGGGGTTCGGTTCGTTTTTTTCGAACCGAACCGAACCGAACCGGAATATATTTTTTCGTAGCGAGCCTCGAACCGAACCGGACTAAAAAGTTTTCGAACCGAACCGAATCTAACATATGGCAAGGTTCGGTTCGGTTCAGTTCGAATCCATCACTATTCACAATTGATGTATGGTGAAATTGCTAATCTAATGCCGTTGATAGGTACATCGTTATCTACATTTTACACATCATAACTGCTTTGTAAAAATATTCTTCATAAATCCTGTAATCAAAATTGTTTAACAGTTTGAACGGAAAGGTAAAGTACGGTAACATAAACTACGGTTCTTTATTATCAAACTGGCCACACAAGTCTTTTCAACAACTCGTAGCTACAATGCTATTGTTAGTGCACTCAAAAATTTATCTCTCGCTATTCGCTAACAGTAGAAATACTTCTAAAATTACAATGATATCTTTATAATTACTTACTAATAAAGCACTATTATTAAGCTATATTAATTTATGATCAAAATAATAATTTATCTCTATCATTACAATAATTTATCTCAAGTAGGACAACTTATATTACCAGTATGTACCACTAATTAATATCACGACCTTATAGCTCGAATAAAAACGTAAGACTGCCTAATTAAAGTTCTTGGCGGCTTTTTATATTTTATCCAATTGTTCCAGGTCACGTCCAGAACATACCAAAACATGCAAATAACTTGTTGTAGGCTTAATAAAGTTACTAAATGCAATCTCATGTACATGTCAATCAAATGTATCTTAAGATATAGCACCGCCGGGACCCATCAGTCATCTTTTGTGTACACTCGCATAGCTTACATTCTGTTTTATTATTTAGGTCATAGATAGACTAAACGGCGCTACAATATCAAATATCACAATAGTGGTACGCCACAAAGGCCAGAAAGAGCATTTCAAACGACAATATATTAAATTCAAACCGCCAAAATAAAATTTTAAGTTACTTAACGTTGTGAAATCTCAGGAATATTTATGATTTTAACGCTTATGACACCGATGATGTATTTCCACGTTACATTAAAGTAAGAAACAGTCCATTGAAATTAACGAGCTAACAAGCGCTTAGAACTTTCAGAAAACTGATTCAGATCCTTGATGTAGTAAGACATCGTATTTTGATAGCTACTCGTCCATTTGAGTTTGTATAGTATTTACATGATTTTAAATATACTTCCGAAGTAGGTAGAGGATTTTGTGGTACTTCGGCTCTTTATACTCCTTCCGGTCCGTTCTCTTATCCAAGATTATCTTCTGCATCTTAATCTGCGTTTAGGCTCTTTTTAAATGGCTTTTTAGGCGATTGAGTGGATACTTTACCCAAAAAGCAATCATGCACGCTCATAAATACTCCGGGCACTGTTGAAAAGATTATTTTCGAAGATCATTACGTTTGATGACCACATTTCGTTTGTATATTTATTTAGAGCAATGCAAAGTACCCTCATGAATAACAGAGAGGACATACTTTCAATTGGAAAGCTTTGGAGGTAAAACATCAAAATGCACTTAAGTTACGAATAATAAGCTAAGATGTCCTGTGAAATACATTTAAGCTTAATGAGGGATGTTACAAAACAGTAGACTCATACGCCCATTTATAATTTAAAGGAATTCATTCTAGCGATTGTATGTACTCTAAGCGATATCATACTAAAATATGCTTTAAATTTTCAGCAACAGCAAACTATCAGAAGTAGTAGTTAATTCAATTCCTTACCGCAGTTCATTGCCTATAGAAGTTTGTATCTGCTATCAACTTCCAAAGTCGATGCATTAACGGGTAAGTGACGAGAAGTTAAAATTGCAGTTCCGCAATGCTATTACTTGCGGATGCTTGTTTCTTAGTGTGCGCCCTATTACATAATGTAGAAAAACGTAGAGAAAAGTTGTAACTAGCTCTCGCTTCCTCCACTATTTATTTCTAAAGAACTACTATTACGAAGTTTAATACTTTAGCAAAGTTACATTTTGGTAAATTGTGTAACTCTATTTGACGATGTCCATAGTGTATACGACGATTTAATGATTCAAATGTTTTATTTTTTCCTCTTTCATTGCGGTATTCTGCTTGTAAATGCTAATAAAAGTATCAGTTGAAGTTCAATATGAGGTGATCCAAATAGGAATTAGATGGGCGATAGACAAATATTGAGTGCTTTTTAAGCTAAAGGTATAATTTAGCACCTAACCGTTGCGTGCAGTGTCGAGTGCAACATGACCATCAGGCAATTCTTTTAATGGATTTCCGGTAATACGTTTCAAAATCTGCCCTCGTGTCCGATAAGTTTGTATATTGATTCCATTTTTAGTGCATATAGGATAAGTTGAAAAGGTGGTTTCGTTGCCTGGGAATCGATATATCCAGCATATCATATTGTCCCGTTTGTATATATAGTTATTTTACTGTTAGTTATAACATAAGATAAAGCTTGCGGATAAACTCGCATCCGCCTTGTGGACATTAAATGTTATTAGATTTGTCGCGATTCAGCCTTAAAACTACTCTGTTTTAATGATGTTCTGCGAAAACTTATTGTTAAAAGTGTGCTGTGCGTCGTAATGGTATTTTTTTTAGACAGATACGAACTTCTGTCAAAAAGTCGACGTTCTTTACTACTAGTTTTCCAAACACCGCTAAATCTTATGTAAGTACTTGAAGGTTTTCGCTATTCTTATTGTTAAGTATACATGTCTACTAATCTCACCATCTGTGGTTATTGAAGTTAACCGCCGCATTAACATATATGATCAATTCGAGCCGGATCTGAATGTTACCTGCAAGCTCTAAAATTTTTATTACCTTGCGTTGTTAGATACCGTTAGATTCCAAGTGTTCATTTACTAGGCAGGTGGTTAAGCACCTTTATCTTTTAAAAGAAAGCCATGAAATATGTGCAGCTGTAATTGAAATCTTTTCACTGCAAGTGTAGAAAATACTGCAACTACTTTGTAACGTAAAGTTAATAAGCAGCTGTTTCATTTTATAAGGCAACATATTATAGAGTAAATACTTGATGGAAGATAATTTCAAGTAGAAGGAAATCGAACTTGTTGATCGATAACTTTTAAGATTTGTTTAGAAATTATTGGGATTCTTAGATAAAAGTAGTATGACTTAATATTCACGCAGAAAAGATTGCTTGCAGGATTTTAAACGTAACAATCTGTGCATTTAACGATGATACGAATGTGCAAATAATAGTTTCGATTGATTCGAAAGTGTAGCGATTAAGGTACCTGCTTTGCATTTGGTCAGCATATATTCGAGTACCTCCTCAAATAAATTTTTTTTAAGTGAAGGTAGCCGTTCTGAATAGACCTGCACCTTGAAAAAATTCAAGATTACTAGAACGGGTAGAAGAATGTCGAGTTCCAGTGATCTAAAGAGTTGAACTACAATTTTAACCAAATTAGTGGGATCTCTAGTGAAGAACTAGACTAAGAGAGGTCCTCGAAGGAAGGCAGCAGTTCTTTCGGTACTTAGAGTGGCAGAGACCATACGGGTCAATATGGCATTCTAAGACATACTACTGTGATATGGAAAGTAGCGGAGAATATCCACATTACCTCCAAGTATACAGCATACTTAAATTGTTATGACATCTTCTGGGGTACAAAATTCCGAAGCTAAAATAGCTCCCCGCTCGGAGGATGTGATTGGAAAGTTTATTAAAAGACTCGGAAACATTTTGCGAGTCGGAACGTGGAATATCAGGAGCATGGAGCAAGTAGGTAAACTAGAGAACTTGAATTGAAATGGATAGGTTAGCATTAGACATAGTAGGTATCAGAGAAGTTCGGTGGACAGAAGCGGGGGAGTCTTAGAGCGGAGACTTTAGGGTAATTCATGCAGGATGAGAAGAAGGAAATTTGGTTGTAGGGACCCCGCGTAGACAAAAGAATGAAACAGTACTCATGGTTAGATTATAATCTAACCCGATAAATACAGTTGTTCGAAATACTCCAAAAGATTGGAATGAGTTTTATGAACAGACAGATAGTACATTGCTTATACAAAGAGCAAACAGCGGTAATAGATTTAGAGCAGGAACGTATATAAAAAATATTAGGAAAGGGTTGAGACAAAGATGTGCCCTATCCCCGTTAATTCTTAACTTGTACATCGAAGAGGCCATGAAAACTGTCAAATGCAGGAAGACATTTGGAATTATTATGCAGGGACAAAAGATTGATATGCTTAAATTGATTTGCAGATAATATAACGGTATTAGCATTGTACATGTCAATGTTTGTAAGATAATACGCATATTCCCGGCCACACGCCTAAACACCTATAGTGGAAAATTTGATAGCTATAGAAATAAATATAAACGGCGAATTGTAGACGAAACTCGCGAGAAATTTATTAGAAGAATGATGCTGGAAAAAACTACTTACGTAGACTGGAAGCAAAGGTTATACAATAAGGATATACTGAACCAAGTGATCTACCATCTTTAAAAACACAACGTGTTATGAAATATCAAACAATGAAAGTCAAGGAATTGCATCGCGATCCAATTTTGATACTGTTGACTTTAAAAGAAAACCTTCCGTATAGTCAGACTCTACGAGAGTTGGGATATGGTCAATTCTTCTTGCGTTATTGGTCGATGACGAAATTAAATACATATAGGCATTACTGCAAACAAAATACTGTTCCACTGATTAATATTGAAGCTAGTGGAGGATTTGTTAGAAAAATGCACTTGATTTCCGAAAGAACAACAAAAGAAATTTTGTTATACAAGATTGTTGTAGGTGATTTGGTGGCTGAGTGCCAATTTCCTCTGTCACATATACTATCAAAAAAACACAACAATAACGTTATCGCTTATTGTATCGATTAATGGTTGAAAAATGATATTCGTTTGCCAAAAGTTGCGGTTTGTGATCATTCACTTGCACTTATGATTGCTATTGTAGGTATATATACTTCTTACTAACACTGTTCATGTATCTCAATGTTTGTTCTATATTGGTACAGGAAACCGATGCTAATGTAGAGTTGCCACGGTGCCTTCTTAGAAACGATTTTAATCATATCATGCACATCCTCAGTACGTGACCCGTATTCAAATCTGCCACATTTAGAATAAAGAATTGGTTTATAAATTGTATGCATCGATTGGATTGATATGAAGAACATTTTCAAATGTATATGCTCAGTTGCATTATGGGGAGGATTTAAAACAACGATTCGCTTTCCATTCATCACCCAACAAAAAACCTACGATCCATGGTAACGACATTGACAAAGAAGGCATTGCAGATTTTACAATAGGCGAAATGGAAGAAGCGAGACTCTTTGAACAAGTAAAAATCATTTACAATAATTGTTTGCAGCAGAGCACCCGTTCAAATAGTAAGGGTAGTCAAGATAACATGCAGTTCGATTCGGAGGTTGCAGAACAATTGCTTAAATTTTCAAAGCGAATTGTATGTTGGTTAGCTATAATGACACCCATTCTTGGATTTTCGGAATTGATTGAAAGTAGTGCCTGTTCAGAAAAAATTTAACGATTTAAAAAATCGTGTATTTAAACACGAGACGTTATCTTTACGCCTTGATTAGTTCGTCTGCATCCATATAGACTTCATTCTTGGCTCTATGAATATAGTACGGGCAAGAATGTACACCAAAACTTGTGCAATATATAAGAATGATGATGAGCAAAATAAGATCCATGAAAGAAACATTGGTGCCACGGAAAAAAGATTACTGTTACTGACTCCGCAACGGAAAATTACCGAGATATAATGGTGGAAAACGAAATATAAAATTAACAAGGTCTTGCTGCCAAAAATAAAAGTCAAAAATCAATTGTCAACTACACCAAGGCCGACCCCACCGTAGTGCGACCTAAAATGTATCAGGCTAGATGACAATAAGTACACCGCACTAAATACCTGCTCGTTTGATAGTGCATTTTAAGTGTTTTGTTCAGCTTATGCAGATAATAGTCATGTGTATGCTCGATATATCGATTTCCATGCAGCGGAACCGTCTTTTCAACTTATCCTATATGCACTAAAAGATAGAATGTCTAAACTTATCAGACACGTGGACAGATTTAGAAACGTGTTTTTGGAAACCAATTAAAAGAGTTGTCCGGTGGTCATGTTGCACTCGACACTGCACGCAACGATTCGGTGTTAAATTATACCTCAAGCTTAAAAAGCACTCAATATTTGTCTATCGCCCATCTAATTCCTATTTGGATTACATCATATTAAACTTCAACTAATACAGAACATATTTTTATTGTGGCACAAGATAAATTTGGGTCGTTGGGAGCTTCTTTTTAAAAAGTTTTATTTCCAATAACACATTTATCAAATTTATTTTTAATTGTATAATTACAAAAATTGATTTATTTTCTTTTACAACTTTGGCGTTTATGTTCATTAAGCGAGATTTAATTGAAGTTGACAAAAGTATTCTAAGTTACTATTTCAACAAATTAATAAAAAAATTACAATGAGTAGCTTGAACCACCAACAATATTAAAGTTACGAAGCTCGAAGATTGACTGGCGATCAGGGGCTCCTCACAGTATTTATGAAGCCTCTAGTCTCACTTCATCTTGTGGGAAAGTGCAGATCTTGAGGTCTGCAGTTTCTTGATATTCGTACAATGTCATTTTAATTAAGACGGCTTTAACGCAGTTCATTGTTTCTGCAGTTGCAGTATCAGGTTGCGTCTGGAATACAAAGTAGTTGTTTTTTTACTTATTTCTGAAATAAACTCCGTTAAATTTTAATTATATAACCTTCATTTAATACAATGTAACATGCTATTACTAAGACATTACATTTATTTTATATGCATTTTAATTTGGAGGATATGTAACTCATACCCATCGATAGTTTGTGAAATAAAGGCTTACGGCATTTTTTTACCTTTACACTTTACTACTCGTAGCATTCGAATCGAAAGTAAGGAATACGTGCTTCGGGGTGTACTAAGCTTTATCGCTCCGTTTTCTAAAAAGATTACTACGATCGGCCATTACAACTGTTACAGGATACATAGCAACAGCTGAGAAATGTACAACAACCTGCAAACAAGCATGAAAAACGTTAGAAATACGACTCATTTCAACCTCCAATATATACTTAAAATGATGATCAACCTACCACAATCCTTACGTATGTACGATTAAAGATCAGTTGCTGATACAAATTTTAGTATAACTCAGAGTGAGAACTAATTTTTTGCAACTGGAAATTGGTGTTATATCTTTATTTTCTTTCAATTTTTCTTGTATGAAACATGTTTGTATTTTTACTGTATTAATACCTCTTCATTTTGTTTCCCAAAATGTACGCATGGCTGAAATAAAACTTTTTTATTCAAATGCTTCATTGCAATTGTAATCTAGTTGTTTCTGTCAGGCTCAATTCAGTAAGGCTGGAAAAATTTGATAATTGACTAAACAAGTACCATACGAATTTAGAGTATCAGTAAGGTATTAGGTTATTCACGACGTATTCCCTATTAACATCGCAGTCCTTTGTTAGGAAGTTATTTCAATTAATAATCGGTCATTTTTTATTTTGCAATATCTTTATGACGTATATTATTTATATTTCATTCTTCAAATGCTCAAAGAACAGAGCTCTCATATCGCAGCCACTTACAGGAATTCGCTCTTTTAAGGGATGGCACTAACGTCGAGAATGACGGCACTATTCAGCACTAACATAACACTAACAATTTCTAAGATTTCATCCAAAAATCCATAGGGGGGTGTGTTTGCATGTCGTCAATTCCTCGTAGCAATTCCTCCTTTACGGAAATAGCACTAACGTCGGGAATAACGACACTACCCAACACTAACGTAGCATTAACGATCTCCAACGTTCCATCTCCCATATCCACAAAGGTGGGATCGCATATTTCCAATTCCTCGTAGCAATGCACCCCTGTAGGGAAAAGCACTAGCATTGTAAATGGTTGCACTATCCAGCCCTAACGTAGCACTAACGACTCACATTGTTTAACTCTGAAAATCAAAAAATGGGCCTGGCAACATGGAGCTGCATGTACAAGCGTTTCATAGAGGTGCCACATTTTTCTAAGTTTAACTAGGAAACACAGGTATATTACACTAGTCGCTTTTTATTTCTATGTTTAAATCGAGTTTAAAGCGCAATTACCGCTTTTAAATTCAAAAAACAGTTGCGTAAATGCTTGACCAAATTTTACCAACCTTATACATAAAACTTTCCAAAAATATAATTGACTTTTTACTAGGGGTGGCAGTATTTTAGTTCAATCTATCATTAGTACCAATACAAATGATAAAACCAGCAATACTTGTCACATATGAATGCCCAAAAAGTGTTGAAAAATGTTTGCCTTCCCACGATAATGCCGATAAACATTGTACCAGAATTATTTCTCGTTAAATTATTTTTAAGTGTATCCATTAGGAGAAGTTGTAATTGCTCAAACCTCTATAATGTATAAGAAGTCGCGATATTACTCTAAAATATCTTTGTACATGAAATACTTAAAAACTTTCATACGCTTGCTTAAGTGTTCTGCAGAATCTACGGGTACGTGACTTTTGATTGACATTTAAACTGTGGTGTAACTCGAGGGTATGTCGCATTTGTATAACAAACAGAGGTTGATCAGTCAAAGAACCCCTGGTTAATACAGAACAAAAATGTTTTCTAAATTGATCTGATTTAAAGTTAGATAGATATATGCAGAATGCGTATAGTTCATTCCATTTATATTAACCGCATTATTCTGTACTTGGTTTCGTTTGTTTTGAGCAGATATACTCTATCGAGTGAGATATTCTATTGTGTCATAATGACAACAACCCGTGTAAAAGTGTAAAATAATAGTTAACTGAACTATTTTTTCAGAATCAGGTTTGCTAGTTGAAATTACTGGGTAGTATTTAAATTCTTTAACTTACTATAAGATTTTGTTCTTTATTGCAATACCCAAGATTGGAATTATTCTATTTTGACTATCTTTACTTGGATAAAGTACACTGCTACTTTTAGAAAAGCTCACTCAATAAGATTTCAATAGCAGGTAATAGTAGTAATAGTAGGTAATAATTCTATAAGTTCTAAAAAGTATCCGTTACTTTTAATTGTGTAACTTATTTGAGGATCTTCAAAATACCAAGTCTATGACCAGAAAATTTTAATATTTCTATATTTTATTAAAACAATAATTGTCTATATTTCCATTTCGTTTATAATATCGTTCCGAGAATCGATCGTAAAATTTTTTTAGCTCTTATCTAGTTCCTTCCATTTTGTAAAGCTTTTCATATGAACAGAACCTGTTCCGTGTTTGCATAAATCGGTAAAAAATTTTCTCAATCACTATACGCTTCTACGGGACTGTGAGATCAAACCTATTCAAAAAGGTTGCAGTAAACAAAATCCATGAATTCAAATACAAAGTGGCGCACATAAAACCAACCCTGTAATTCAATGTCTTATTTCTGTAAGAAAAATCAATAACGGAAATCAGTGTGTCTGTATCTTTAGTTGTTTACTATGCTTTTATTAAATATACATTACATCATTTTAATTTATTTAACAGAACGTTTTTGAAATCAATTTAAAGCATATGTTCAGAGTGTTCTCCACCGACATTCAAAAAAAGTTGTAAACATCGAGGAAAGTTATTGAAAACAGTTTTCAATACACGTTGAGGTGTGTTAGAAAGCTCTTCTTCTTAATCTTTTTTGGGAATTAAACCACTCCTAGTTTTTAGAAATAAAATAAAGATAATTTTAAAAACTATGAGTGGTTTAATTCCCATAGAAGATTAAGAAGAATACTAAACAAACCTTAACAAACATACAGGGAGAAAGCTCTTCTCTGTTATCTTTTAACTCATCGAGTATTCTGGAATTGTTGCGGTAGACTTGTGCTTTAAGAAATTCTCACAGAAAATAGTCACATGACGACAAGTCGGGAGAGCGAGACGGCCACAAATCCTTGTTAATTGGTCCTTTATTGGAAAAAAATCGGAATATATACGAGCTAGTGACAGATCCGACGTATGGCAAGTTGTTTAATCTTGCTATAAATAGGCTCAAGTTTATTCGTGTGGAATTAACTATGCAGGAAATTGATTATAGACTTCAAGTAGACGTTGGTATTAACAATTTCAGTAGAGAATATTGGATCGATTATTCTGTTACCAGAAAGAGCAGATCATACACCAACTTTTCAATCGTATAACGGCTTTTGTACGAACTCGTGTGGGTTCTCTGCAGCCCAGTGTGGTTTGTTTTGAAAAAGAGCATAACCGAATAGATGAAACTAAGTTTCATCCGTTAAAAAAAAGAGAAATAGATCAAAATTTACCCTGAACAACATTAGGTCTGTTTACACGTTTGCTCCAAACGACACTCCTGGCTTGCTGTTCGGTTTGGAGCGGTGCTCCTGGAGCGGCGCGCCTGGAGCGTGAGGATAGAGTGTGGTAGACAAAAAGAGCGACACTCCTAGAACGCGCTCTGGGAGCGTCAGTTGGGAGCGCACACGCCAAGCCTTTCATGTAAATACAATATATAAAGGTTTTGGAGCGGCGCGTGGAGTTTCCACATAGGTGGACATTCCACGCACCACTTCAACAATCTCTGTGGTATCTATTCGGTCAAATTTAACACTTTGGAGCAAGCGGACCACCTTAACATGAGTTCAAGAAAAAAGAAAACTGCTATTGCGTGTGTAGCGCTTTATGTGTTATGTAAAGAAGAAGAGAGAACCCCGCGAAAAATATAGATTAAGCAGTGGAGAATAAATCGTGAACGCTTAAGTCATATACCTCTACTGAGAGAACTCAGAGAAAATAACCCTGATAATTATAGGAATTACTTAAGAATGGACGACAAAACGTGTCAGGTTATTTTTAATTTAGTTCGCCCTTATATAACAAAAAAAGACACAATTTTTAGAACAAGCGTAAATGCAGAAAAAAGTTTGGCTGTTACTCTCCGTTATTTAGCAACTGGAAGATGACTTCAAAATCTAAAATTTTCATCTTGTACCTCAGCTCCTGCCTTGTGTTCTATCATTCCAGAAACATGTTGAGCTATTTATACTACAATGAAAACTAACTATTTGCAAGTATGTTTTACAAAAAGAAACAATTACTTGTTTATAAATTATGTAATTTTGTATAAAAAAATATATTCACATTTGTAGTAAAAATATTTACTAAATACTTAATGTTTTTTTAGGAAGAATAATATTTAGAAACTCTTGGTTGCAATACTTATTAATTTCACAAGTTTGTGTATTGGTTTTCTAAAAAATAATTCTGTGATGAACTTAAAGATGGAGTTGAAGTGATTAGTGGCATTGCGTGTGTCACTTTCCATAATTGTTGTGCTTCGTGTTATTTGGTTCAATAAACCCTTGCTTAAAATTGCATTTATAAGGCTCTCAGCAAGATTGCTTGCACACTTGTCCATCTTTTCCAACTTTTGAGTTACATATATCCCTACTGCTTCATACTCATAGGTTTCAGTTTTTTCTAGAGCGCGATTAGAAACTTCCAGAAATTCTTGATACTGATTAGACCTTTTTCTTTTTGGAACTTTTAGTTTCCAAAATGGTAAAATTTGCTTCTATTTTCCAGTTATTTAAAAACAAAGAAAATTGGTTACGGATAGCAGATGTATTCGGGAAGAAGAGGAATTTCATAAACTGTGGGGGAGCTATGGATGGAAAACACATTCGTATTGTACAGCCACCGAATGCGGGAGCATGTTATTATAATTACAAAAATTATTACAGCATTGTAAATACCAATTATGAAATGAAATGTCAATGTAGGTGAAAACGGAAAGGTGTCTGATTGGGATGTTATTGCATATATTAAATTTTTCAATAGGCTGCAATTAAACAGACATAATCTACCTTCAAATCATGAAATAAAAAACAATCTAAATTTTGTTTTTTTAGGAGATGAAGCGTTTGTCCTTGGGAACAATTTCTTAAAACCATTCCCTCAAAAAGAATTGACACATGAAAGACACATATTTAATTACAGGTTGGCCAGGACGAGAAATGTCTCTGGAAATGCTTTCGGTTTAGTGAATAGTAGATTTAGAGTTTTAAATATATTCATTAATATATCTCACATTTCCTGAAATAGTCAACTACATTGTTTTAGCAATTTTCACATTGCACAATTGTTTAATTAAAAACTCTGCTTCTTATTTATGGTAATATAAATGAAATCCCTGGGGAATGCCTAACTGAAACAAACCACTTAGAGAATTTGCAGCCTTGTAGGCCTAGTAGTGTATGTTCTAAAGCTATACAAAATCGGAATAATTACATGGTCTACTTTAATAATGATGGTAAAGTATCATGGCAAGACGATATGTTAAGGAAAAGATTTATATGAATAGCAATGAAGATAATTTATTTACTTGTGTATCCTGGTTGCTTGTCTCGCTTATTTCCTGTACAATTCTTGAATTTTCGGGAAATTCCTCTTTAGCCAGTTCCTCACAATCAATATTGCTTCTACTGGTTAATGGTTCTTCTTAATCCTTTTTAAATAATAATAAATGAAAATATCGTCGGTTTGTGGACTTCTTCTGTGCCACTCCTGCTCGTTTTTGAATCACTAATTCTTTTAATCCCTTTCGGAAGGCGCCTCGAATATCTTGTATTTTTTAAAAGCAAAGTCTTTGTTTGCTCCCGGGTTTACATATTTCTTGCAAAATTTACATAACTTTTCATAGGCACAATTTTTAAGATTTTTATTTTTATATTCCTCACTTTTTACTTTCCATAGACAGCTAATTATCTTTACAACATGAATGAATACATTCGTTGAACGCGATACGACGGGTGAAGTGTATAGTTCAGATAAAATAAGACGTATTAATAGGTCATAAATTACAGTCGGGAGCGATAACCAGCTATCAAGAATACATAGTTTCCATTTGTAAATAAAAGATAGCAGGACTTTACGATCGCCATAAATTGAACTAACAGTTAATTAAAACAAGAAACATACGTAAAACGAATGAAATTACAGTTAATTATTACTTCATCTTGATAAGTCATATTGTCTAGAGAAGTGTAGAAATTCTAGAACCTGCAAC
The DNA here is from genome assembly GCA_036346225.1 of Platerodrilus igneus. NCBI lineage: Eukaryota > Metazoa > Arthropoda > Insecta > Coleoptera > Lycidae > Platerodrilus > Platerodrilus igneus. Next base: position 2,573,404 of record JARFIW010000139.1, on the reverse strand, counting down.
CTATTGAAGATTTTATTATATAAAATCCGGTAGATAATTAGAAGAGCCATTCATTCACCAACAGTTTGCGAAACAATACGAATTATGTGTTTATAAAAGAATTTCATTTATAGTTACTTAGTGAATAAAGTTGCTTGCCAATTGTCTGCTCCAATAAAAAAATTATTTAAATTTTGGTACAAGGTTGTCTTGCTATTTTAATATTTATAAAGTACTTTCTGAAACTCATGAAGTAAATAAACTTTGACAAACAAAAATTTATTTAAAATAAATGAAGCAATGGATTTACCGATGCAGTCATGGATAATATTATTCTAAGTGGAAGTAATCTGGGAATGAAGATTATAATCAAAAATCTGTTTTAACGAAGACATGAATATCTGCCGTAAAGACAATTCATGATATAGTTAGTTTAAGTAGATTAAGCTTGAATTTTTACATACAGATATTTTTGTGTAAATGGATAGTGTAATGTTGTTTTGAGGTCAAATTTCGATAAAGTTTGACCATTATAAGAAGTTCCAGTTCTTACCAGTGATTTCTAATCAGTTAACGGTTTCTTCAGAGGTAAAAATTTCTTTTTACAATTATTCATAACTATTGTTAATAATTTGTACATAGAATGACATACATAAGAAAGTTTAAGAGAGATTATATGCTAATCACTAGTACTTATGAATTGTTATTATTTTTCAGATTCAGGTTGAAAAATTGCATTGATATGCTCTAATATTGGTATGTAAGTAACCTTTTTGAACAATGTGTGTTAAAGAAAGATATTTGTGAATGATTGAATATAATTGTGATGTAGAAATTTTGTTGTTTCATTCCATCTGAGCTAGCAAGGTAATGAGCAACCTCACGTAGAAGCAATCAGATTACATTTAACTAGCATTCACAGCAATATATATATATATATATATATATATATATATATATAATGGTAAAAATTTGTATATAAGGGCTAATATGTGGTGGATTTAACACTTATAGATTAATTTAACCCTTAAAAATAATAATAAAATTAGACACCTGGTTGCGGATTAAAGTAATACACATTAAAGTCAAATTCGGAAATACCATATGGATATTTAATTACTGTGCTAGCAAAAATAAAAACCTTTTCTTGTGGTTGAATTATTTATTAGACATTTATAAGTGGTGTTGCAAGCGTGGGGCCGAGTAGAAAAGGTGGTGCTTCATTGTAAAGTAGAGCTGTTTAGGGCTACCAGAGGTGCCAAATGATAGTCGTTGGGTGGGGCATTCAAGCAGATTTGGAAAGAGATATGAGGGTTGAGACTGGGTTAATGGGAATACAAAGAGAAACGATTGCAGCAGGGGATGCTAGAGAAGTTCTACAAATACTAAAAAAGTAGTAATTCAAGGGGGTGTGCACTCGATCGAAAAAAACTCTGAGAATCTAAATGTATAGGACATCATGAAGTATCTCAGAAGATGTCAGATGAACATCAGTGATGCGTTAACTGAATTAAAGGCATCACAAGCAGGGGTATAAGCAGAGTTAAAGGAATCCCAGGCAGAGGTTAAGAAACGGCTGGATCACATCGAGAGGTGAATCCACGGAATCAAAGAGCCGATGCAGAATAGCTGGCCTCTGTTTAAAAATGAAGTGAGGAAGGACGTAGAGGATTGGGTCAAGGGTATCGAAAAAAATTTATTCGCAGGGGTGTCCGAAGAAAGAGGTATCTAGACGATCAAAGGCAAACAAGTATTAGTCAGAATTCAACAAGAAAAATGATGAAAATGATTCAGACTGAAATTGAAGGTACAAGGTAATTAATTGCGGAAGTAGCTGGGCTTAGACATAGCGTCAACAAAAAATTGGGAAAATTTGAGGATAGCGTAAGGGGGATGAGAGAGCAGGTAACATTTTTAGAAAGCGGCCGTACAAACGAAATTGACCATAGACATTGTATAGACGGACAGGGGACTTTACCGAAACTTGAGGGAATACGATACAAACAACCCACGCTATACTTAGATAGGTTAGACGTGGTAACGAAAGGTGAACCGGAAAGGGTGCGGTTGCAGTTAATAGGGGCAAGTCTAAGGGGTCACGCCAAAAAATGGCATAATATTATAAGGAAAACTATGACACGATCAATTTAGTACATATTTAAAGTACAACATTGGGGTAATGCGAAGCAAACCGAGTTAGGACAAATTACTCAGAGAACGGTACATCACAAATATTGGGTTGAGAGAAAAGTACGTTGTTGACAATTTAAAACAGTTAAAAAGTATTTAAAGTTGTACTACAAATTAACTATCATGGCATTGTAATTTTGAGACCAGAATATGTCTAGTTCTAAATTTGGAGATACGAATATTTAAGTCGGGACATAAAAGTTTTTAATTTCACGAATAACAATTCTAAGGCTGGTGGGAAAATTTACTGACAAACGATCCTAAAGCTGGAAATCGCAATTTAAGTGGAAATTAGACAGAGCAATAATTTTTCAAAGCAGTCATATTGGGAAAGATATAACAGTTTTAAATATGATATTCTGAAGTTGCAGTAGTCAGCGTGTCTTGAACGAGGCAAGTAGGTATTGTGTTGTATATGTACAGACGAGAGCCTAGCATCACAGTATTATATATATATATATATATATATATATATATATATATATTGTAATACTTTCCTTTCGTTATGTATGTAGTATTTATGATTACTTTATTTTAAATTAAAATATCAAATTGTTCAAATAAAATATTGGACCTTTATAATTTTGTAAGATATTGTAAATCCATTAGTCAAATAAGTAATAAGAGCAATGAGTTACTTATGGTTGAATCTTTAATAATAATGTAACGGGCTACTACTACCGCGTTTCTTTAATTTAAAACAAGTAATAATAATGGTCTTTATTACTCACTGTTCACAAGTCTAATTAACAGTATATGCCTTATTTATAGATGTTTTCAGTCCACTTAACAATGAAGCACTATTACACTAATGAATTTACAAGCACTAATATCTTCTTAAACTAACTTCTTTACCCTAGGTCCAATAACCACACTAACACAACTATTTGTTTATACACTTCTATTTATTTATGTATACTGCAAGCTGCATGCACATTAGACACAGCATATCATTTATGTATATATTCTAAAAACTCAACTACGTTTACTTTACAACGATATAATTTATATTAGACATTCAAAAATAGACTAACTCTTACATTCATAAGCGGCCTTATATATACCCTGCATTAAGATATGACTCATTATCTAGAACTTTGTAGAAGGATTCTCGAATGCTGAAGAATACGCTGTGCCCCGGGCGTTTGTATGTTTGACGGGTTGCCTAATAGTGGATCGCAACAATAATAAAGATTCAGGCTAGCTAAATTTATCACTTTCTATTCGACGATCTCAGGGAGGGATCAGGTCCATATGTAACTTTGTGTTTGTTTACTAAATTTACTTATCTTTACTTAGGACAGTGTTACAAAATAGGATCGAAACAATATTAAAATGTTTAAACACTTACGTTTGGAATCCTGTTAGCAGCGTATTATTTTATCGTTCAAAACAGATATTTCCTTCAGGGATTATGTCCTCCTCGAATTATTTCCAATTGTGTCAATCTATGACTTTCTTTTCAGGGTAACTCGTCACCGCAAGGTTCTTACTACAACCTCAGTACGTATTAGTAATTTGAAAAATAATTCTAAAACCTCCTTTCAATCTCGCATCTGTCAACTAATTTTGACAAATATTGTTTATTGAAAATAACGAAATCGCTAGAAAGTTTTATTGAGTATTTTAAAGGATCGGCTTGGAATTTCCTCCAGGACCTAATCTAAATAGCAATACATATACAATGATTACTGGTAGCCTGGGTGTCTGGTAACCCTGAAAGATACTAATATAATTAAAATTAATAATCTACTTTCCTTTATATGTTGTTTTGTCCTGGGTTCATACACCTCAAAAGGGTCCTTCTTTGGTTGGTTTATTCATAAATTTTTCTGTATTTTAAACTGCAACTATTCCTTGACAAGCTGATTATTCTATTGTTTCCGGATTTGTTTTCTAGCGGTTTGAAATCTTCTTGTCTACACTTGGATTAAATTTTAACTAGACTTCAAATGACAGACAGGAATTTAATTTGACTTTTTATTTTTTTGTTTTAAAGACAACCAATCAATCACAACTTCAAAGAACTTCTAAATACATTTCCAATAATTAATGTCTATATACAATGTGTCCAAATATTCTGTTTTCATATCAATCTCAAAATTATTTCTTCAACAATAATCTCTTCTTCTAATTTCTTCTCTAATACATTATTTCTACTCTCTATTATAAAATCACTTATTTTCACTAAATTTACACAAAGCTGATTTTTATACAAGTCTTTGTGTTCATAAATTATTCGTCAACTAATTAAATTTTCACTGAGCTCAATTTCTTATGACTATACACGTTGAAGAATTATTTGTAAAAGACACTTTATTTATGTTTCCCATTACCCAGGTAACCTATAACAGCACACTTCTATCCCTAATATTTCTTTTTACCTACTATGATATCTCTTTTAATCGTTTTCTAAGCTAACCTGTTTATTTGATGATATGTAGATGTAGCACATTCTACCTTTTGTTGCTACTACTGTAATGTAAAAGGGGTAATTAAACTTTAAGTAAGTTTATTACTCTTTATCCTCGTGACTATCAGCTATATACTAAACCTCTCTACATTAATCTGATATCACTAGGTCGAGAATTTCTTCTTTTTATTCCAAGCCCAAGGTAATGTCGGATGGAAAACGGCTTTAGACAAAGAAAACTCTTAAGGGTTAAACGGCTAGTAGAGTGTTAGCTCTGGGTAGATCATGAGCATGGGTCGTGGGTGAATAATTGACCAAAAATATCTTTAATAAGCGCCACCGTATTTTTTAATACAAGTGCCAACAAAATTTAACTGTGTTTGTATAAGGGGAATGCGGAAACCTTATCTTAACACCACTATCATAGCCATAAAACTTGAATTTCACTCTTTAGCACACACTTACCAAAACCTCAACCACCAGATGTCAAACAGATGTCTCAGCTTTACCTGTGAACAAACAAAAACACCACATGGACACCATTTGTGTCCTCAAAAGCATATTCCCAAAAATATAATAAGTGACTTTAAACATCTGTGAAATACTAAAGGGATTCATTTTCATTACTCTGTCTTTTTACTTAAGGAGGATTTGCTCTAGTTTTCTTTTTCCTAATTTAAATGTTGAATAATAAAACGTCTTTCATAAGAAACAAAAGGAATTCTATTTATATATAGAAATCTGATTATATACATGTGACTGCAATATATATGATTACTATCTTGTCTTAAATTTTTATAAAAGAATTTTAGTGAAGTTTAACATTCAAAATAAATATGTATAAATGGATCATTTCTATAAAATTTAGTTTAAGCAAACATGTAATAAATTATTAGTTCATAACACATGAGTTTATTTTTACCATAATCATTGAAGTACTTCATTGACCATTTACAACACAGATTTGTCATAAAAAAACACACGATTATAAAATGCAAATACTCAAATTTAACTGTAATCTACCAAGAAAATACGCGAACTTCAGCACCAATAAAAAGCTTTTACATGACCTGAATGTTTTTAAGCCAAATGTGAAAATTAAATCAAGACTGCATCTGGCGTCTAGATTAGGAAACAGAATCTATACTATTTTTTTACCTTACATAAGTTGTCATTCTAGATATCTTAAAACACATTGTATGCGTGTACAAATAACTGACAAACTAGATATTTATTCGTTGTGTTACTAACTTTAAAAAAAACTACTTTATATTTTTGTTACTCTAATAATCAACGTAGGAAATCTCATAATAATTTACTATACTTTCAAAGTTATGGAAAGTTTCAAACACTCACGTGTATCCAAATAAATTGCAGGTGCAAAATCATGACGTCAGCTGTTGTATTTTTTCCAGCGTATTAATCATCGGTAAGTTTGTAGTGTCAAGATTCCTTGTAGAATAAATTACTGCTATACTGCGTCGTTATTAAATAGAAGGAAACCATAACTGCTTGCTTTAAATTATTGCGACGAAAATTTATTATAATTTAACATTGAAAATTGTTGTTGTAGATATGTCCATAAGATATTGCATGTCTTAAATGATGTATATTATCGTTCCATGTTCTCAATTCAAGTTCTTCTTCTTGACCCTATTAGACGCCTCGTGTTTTAGTCGGGCCATCTTGACTTTTATCTCTAGTCTACAAAAAGCGACTTCACTCTTGGACGTTGGAAATAAAAGTGCCGATTATTTACTTGACAGCGCTTGGTAACAAGCCTCAGAATATATATCTTCTAGAATCTATGTGTTATTATGAACATTATACTTTAATTTTTATTGGCTGAATATTTACGAATTAAATGCTTTAAAATTTATCTGTTTTATTATTAATTTATTAGGCTTGGTGTAACTAGGAAAAAAATACGTTACACTACATGCTGACATGCATATTGTTTTTATTTACACATACTAAAACTAACTTAATATTTCTAATGATTGTCTTTTCAAGTCTTTTGGGCAAACTTAAAACTACCTTAAGCTATAACCCGGAGAAATCTCCAATTCTCCCTTTAAAATTTAAAATCTCCCACTTTCTATGTCGTAATAAAACCCCAGTCCAAAAATACACCACAATATATATATATATATATATATATATATATATATATATATATATATATATTGATATGATAACGCCGTACTCGATGTAATAGACGTTTTTACTTAACGCCACCGCTCTGCGTTCTCACTTCAAATTTTACTAATTTTATTATTATGACACGGCTAACCCTTCTTAATCTGCACAGAGTGCACAACGTTACGATGATCAATTTTTCTCTTCACCACCCCCTTATGATTACCTATTTGTTTGAATTGATAAAACGAAGTCAATTAGTTTCATATAATGAAAAGAAATATTATTTACAATTTTTGAAATTCTTTAAATACACTCATCAATCAATTAATATCATATGTATCGTTTATCCCAAAATTTATATACTTTTAATTTAACTTAAAATCACCAAAGAAACCTGGAACGTTCTAGACCTCTCTATAATATATTACGTAATTTTAACGTGTGCAATGTTTGTTGTTGACTTCATTACAGGTTTTATATAAATTGAATAAATTCAGTATTAAAATTTAAATAGTAAAAATATCTTAAAATTAAATAAATCTGACCTGCGATATATTGGTCGTGTTGTGAATCAACACCCTTTTCTTGTCCTCATTCGTATACTAATGCTCTGCTTAGTTGAACCAATATTTGAGTACCGTTACCCCTTATTTTCCAAAAATTACTTCGTGCTTCTTTATTTTATATGCCTTGAATTTCTTTCCTTAAATGCTTTCGACGCCAATCTAAATTGTACCAGAATTATACCAAAATATAATTGTCGACGCTGATTTGAATTGTTCATTTGGGCTTTACATAAATGTCTAAATTATTATTTCACCTTATTCACTGTAATACGATAGTATTTATCAACTTACCTTGTGTAATTAATTACCTAAAATATATATATATATATATATATATATATATATATATATACATGTATATATATATATATATACATATTTTTAAATGTAAAACATCATTTTATTTTTATTAAGTGACAATTTTTAGCAAATTTTATATTCGTGACAAATGTTTAAATGTTTTACTTTAGCTTAGATACACAATCTACAATTCAGTTGTAGGTATGTAATTATTAAAAATATTTTTCATATTCTATAGGTAATGTTTTGTAGAACATAATTGATAATGGTCCTGATGACCGAAACGCGTCTTAAAAATAAAATAATAAACGCAATTACAAATTGTTATAGTTATTCTACCTACTTTTTAAAATAACTATAGGTATACATTGACCAACGTCCAAGAAATTACAATGTTATATCTAATACAGATGGTCAAGAAATTAAAATATTGTTTAATATATATAATATATATATATATATATATATATATATATATATATTGTCGTGGAATTATAGGTTAAATTGTTATAGTTATTCTACCTACTTTTGAAATAACTATAGGTATACATTGACCAACGTCCAAGAAATTACAATGTTATATCTAATACAGATGGTCAAGAAATTAAAATATTGTTTAATATATATACATATATATATATATATATATATATATATATATTGTCGTGGAATTATAGGTTAAATAGGTCTAGACAATAAAATTTCAACAACTGTGTATATAGGAAATAGGAACAATTTATTTACGCACCAAATTAATCAGTTTAGATAGTGAAGACGGACAGTTATTAACATAATTTGTATTTCTAAATTAGAATGTTAAAATTGCATAAAGGGAGAACGCTTTAGAGTACATAAAACTCAAGGATGAGCATAATTAGTTGTAATAAGTTTAGATCAAGCCCATGGAATCAGAAACGGAGCTTTCAAGTATAGAAAATCAATAATTTAAACGTATATTTCCATTTACATAAACGAAAACGTTCGTTTTACAAATCTTAAGAAGGGGATAAACTTGGAATTGTTATTTTAAACAACAAGTGGCTTCAAAGAGGAACCTTTTAGTAAATGTCAAGTTTATAGAACTTAAACGAACGTTGGCACAAAATTATAGAAAACTGTTTGCAACGGTCGGTTCGAAAAGCTGTTAAAAATAACAAGTGCTTTGAAGACTAAGTGAAATAAAAGATCTGTAATGTAAAACAGACAGAGAAACGTATAAGAAAACGTTGGTTACAAGTCACGTCTAAAATACACGGGGAAAGTGAAGGCCAACAACAATATCGATTTTCTGTAGCTTGAGAGGGGTTTCTAAAAGAGACAATAAATATGGGTGCAACGGAGAAAGATAGCTGATAGGTAGAGCGTTATAACGTGGGTAGCTATATCATTGGTCTAAGGCGAGCAGTTTTGAGAAGTTCTCGTCCGTTAAAGTTAGTAAACGAATTTCAGTGTAACATTATGATAATCTCAGAATTTTTCAGCGTATAAATACGCTGAAAAGATATTAAAGCTCTCTTGCTCTTAGATCTTATATCGCGCTTAGATCTCCAACGTCATTGCTAGTACGTGGTACTAAGTATTGTTTATTCGTTGAAAGGTGCATACAACATCCTGTTTTAAAGTATGTAAAGCTGTTGTAACGTACCGGAGACGTATTAAAAGTGATTTGCACGAGTGGGTGCTAAAGTTACAAAAGGTGCCGTTACTACACTATACAATTGAATGATAGGATGGTACTTGGGCAAGCGAATCTTAAAGCTTAACTAGTATGTGTGAAGTGTAGTAGTATAGGATGGTACTTGGTTTGGACAAGACAAGTATCCGGGTAGAATATTAAAGGTGGTTGCAAAAATTTGGATCCAGACATAATCGAAGTATATGGACACAACGACGAGGGTTTCTGGTACACATCTATTGAGGTAGCGATGGATGAAGCTTACTCCAGGTAAAAAAAAATTAATTTCCTGCTTTTTGCTTAAACATTTGTCCTGCTATTTTGTGTTTGAGTGTTTTGACTTGTTGGAAGTGTATTTATTACCATAAAAACTCATTTAAAGGGGTATATGTACAGGACAATTAATATTGATTCTTTAAAAATGTTCATTGATGATATAAAAATGTTTATTGATGATATAAAATGTTGTTGAAAGGAGTAAACGGGTTTTAGCTTTATCTTAAATAAAAAAGCAAGGTTTAAAAGCATTTAGAGGAACTGGGTTATAATGAGCTCAAAATAGACCAGAACAAAGTCAATCTAGGGTTGCATGACAGGCCCATCTACTTGTCTAAAATAAAATTGTTGAAATATATTAAAATCATAAAACTTTCAAGGATTTAAGGATTGAGATGGTAACAGTTTTATCAAACTGTATGTACCAATGGGTAAATATTTTCTTAATAATGGAAATTTGTTAATATGTGTAAATAAAAAGGTTGTATGTTTTGTTGCATTATTTGAGTGATAATTTCATTTGACTGTGTTTGTGAGAAAGGAATGTACTTAGAATGGTAGGTATTTAAGAAGAAGCCGATTGTTGAGCTAGCCAGGGTGTGCAGAAATACGGAGGCGTTCCAAAGGTAGTGTAAGAATTTTTTTTATTTTCAGAGAATTTTATGACGCCCAATTTGTGGGGTGAGAGATTTTTGTAAGTTCCGCGGCAATATATAAAATTGCAATTAGTCTACCCTTTACCATAATAATACAATAGAACGTAAACGAACCTTCTGTAAACAAAGGATGATTGATAGCAACTCTGAGATGTAATATCCTCGTATGAACTTGATTGGCAGTTTATAAAAGGTTGCTGTAATAACGTTATTAAGCTTACAATAGTAATTTTCCAGATGTTATTTGCTTAACTCTAGTACGTTTTAGAAACTATTGGTTATGTATATAAATTACCGTTCACGGCAATTTCTAATTCAAACTATGTAAACAATGCTAGTTCTCTTGTTCGAGTCGTGTATTAATAAATTAGTGGTAGTTCTATGTGGTATAAATTATTGTAATAATCGATATAAACTAACACTTAGTGCCTCGATAGTTAATTATAGTGCTTCGATAGTAATTAAGGGGATTGTATTGTAGCTTTAAGAAGTTAAAATTCATTCTGTTAACGATTAGATGAAAATAAATCGTCCGGAGTGAGTGCTTTAGAATTTTACTGTAGCTACGACCAGATAAAAAGGCTTCTGTAAGCAGTTGATAACAAAGAACTGTTGCTATTGCAAAAATAGTTTTCGTTACAATATGTACTAGCTTTCAGTTTAGTGACACAATACGTTAATTTTAAGATTTTTTTATAAACTAAGTTGAAACATCCGATTCAACTCTGCAAACCTCAAATCAATCAAAAGTCGCGTTTACCTCTAAAAGTTTCATAAATTTGTACAAAGTGCGATAATCTTTGAGGTGTACAGCCTATTATGTGTTCATGTCTTTTGATTGAGGTTTAAATTCTCAAGTAACTCAAGGGTACGTTCAACAAACTGACATCGATCAGTCAAAAATACCTCTGCTTAATACAGAACGATAATTTCGTAAATTTTATCTTATTTATAATTAAATGTATGCAGATTGTGTGGGGACTGTATTTTATATTTTTAACCTCATTGTTTGTTACAAAAAGCAATATGTACTTGTGATAAACCCTGAAAACAAAACAGGAGGAGGAAAACGCTGACCACATTGGTCTCTAAGGAACGTATTCATTGTGTTACAAGAAACTACGAAAGGGACGTTCTAAAAATTAAATTATTCGGATTCGTTACCGTCACTGCACTACCGCTTTATCCAAGGAAGCAAGGGGATTGCGTTAATTGCGATTTCTTATACACCACGGTTTTCATTAAGAATATTACCGTTCTAATTTCAAGCTAACATAATATCATCTTGTTTTACATTATGCATCGTTGGAGCGCGCATTGCGGTAACAATTAAAAATCAGATTCGCAGAATTCTAGTAGGCTTAATTTGTATAAAAGATTTTCACACGTGTATTAAGCTCATCTTGAAGACTCTTTTAGCCGTGGTATATTATGACTTCATTTGCATATGCAAAGAGAAGCAAAACGTGTTTAATAGAGATGAATTATACTTGTTATTACAAGCTTTGCAAGTAACAGCAAAACGCACTTAGTTTATGTACAGCATACAACCTGAAACGTGTTCAAAATACAATTAGGTTTATTATAGAACTGAGAAGTCTACCATGTAATTCACTGAATCATCAATAATTTATTCTAGTAGAGCCTCCTAATTACGCAGACTGCAGAGAATCACATACGAGAGTAAGGTCTACACACATTTAACACTAAACTAAAATGGACTAATATAATATGGTCAATTAGATATTATACTGAATGTTCCAAATTCGTAAGAAACTTTTTACCCGTTCAATTTCGTAGTTTGAATATTTTCTGCAATCTACATTCGATTCTCTGTTTAAATAAATGTTTGCTTTCACGTTTGGAAAATTGTTTAATTATGCGAACTGCCTATGATACGTAGTACTCGATATATATTGCAATTAGATGACCTACTGTAATTGTAATTAAAAAAAGCTGCTGCGTTATCTTTGAATGCTAGTAATATGCTCAAAGTTCATATTATTCTATAATGGGCTTTTTGTGAGGTACTCTTCAGAAAACAATGTTATAACATGTTCGTGGCACCAATCCACTATATTTCAAGTGTTGGTTCGCGTGGCTTTTGCTGTAATAAATATTAATAGCTTCAATTAGCAGCTACAAAATCTTTATGTTAAAACCCTGCTCCTTTTTATGCGACTGGTAGGTAATTAAAGGATGATGTTTCTGTAAAAAAAAGTTGAATGTTTCCAGCTTGAATCGTAAACCATATTCTTCGGATTTTAGCCTCCATTCCTAGGTTCTTTGGACAAATGATTACTTGATCGTAACACAGAAGTCTCACTTTATCGTTACTACACATTTCTTCATTTCGTCATCGCGGTCTACAGATAAAGATAGCCTTACTCATTTATATGTGGATTTTTACTTACATTTTATAAATATTGAGATCAGTAAATCAATTTTGGTTATTAAATACTGCTGTGTATTATAATAAGAATATAGTAGTATATATTTTCTGTGATATTGTTTTTATATTGATCCAACTGTGATATTTGATTAGTCATCGGTGCTGATTTGTTGATTGTACCTAAATGTACTATCGTAAATATGAATTATGTATCTTATGTTTTAGTAGATTCTGCTTTGAGCGAGCACAACATCGACATCATAGTAATTAATTAGGAAAGATTTTAGTCTTATTTATATTTACAGTAGTATGGGTTTCTTCTATTTATATTTGTGTGATATTGAAACATTACTAAATTACAACTCTCAATCAGAATAGAATATCTCATACATTTAATCTTTCATACACTATTGATTTTACACTTTACGAGAAACCTTTGTAACCAATCTAGCATATTTCTGTTTTGTGTGCTGTAGACATTCAGGCGCAAGTCTTCATGGTATTATATCAGCTCATTAAAAATTCATCGTACATGTAGATTGACACGCATACGTTTTAAATCATAATGCTCGGTTATTATCTGCGTTCGTGCATTCTCTCGCAAGACCACCTAAAGCCAAGGTGTCGAAAACTAGGTTGGCGTGGGAACACCGTTTTGGTATGAGTAACATAATGCTTTCTCCTTAACAATAAACAGTTGTCGATTTTCTTCAAAGCTATAACTAATTAATGGTAATTGTTTTCGAACAATTTCAATTATTAATTTTTGTTTTATAGCATAAAGATATAGGAGGTGGAATTTAACGTCGATGGCGGTGTAATATAAGAATTTCTATGAGCAATAATTATACCTAGTTCCCCGAAGATCTGCTAGAATTGTATATCATGGTTTCATAGAGAGAGAATGTACGTCCCTTGTTGTGGCAAGTTGTGTAAATTTTTTGGTTGGTAAGATCGATAGGAATGAACATCCATTATGTCAGTTTGGTGAGCATATGTGTTAGGTATGATTTTTATCAGCATATGTAAGTGTATTTGAATATATTTTAGTAAATAAGGAAGCATTATTTTATGTCCGTGCTGACAACGCAAATTTGATAAAATCAAGGTAAATCTACCCATAAGAGAAATTTTACATTTTGTATAATTACCATGTTAGAAATATTAGTAAGCATTTGTTCGGAAATAGATAATGTTCTTGAAGGCGTTAAGAAACAAAACTGCATATTTTTTAATGACATACTAACAGATGTTTTGTAAGACAAACCCGTCGGTATAAGACAAAGTTGTGTTAATAGCAAGTTAAAATTGGCATATGCTCATCGTATAAACACTCACTTCTATTAATTTATTGTAATTATTGAAAGTAATTGATATTTTTTTTAATCGTGTATAGCATACTTTGGAAAATCATAAATGAGATATTGTTAAGGAATTAATCCTGTTAACTATACAGTTTTGAATGGGAATAGTCACCCTTAAATTATATTAGTTAACAAGTCAAACTATTGACAAACTACATTAGTATTTCATAACATTTTTTACTCTTGATTTTTATTTATCAAACTGTAGATACCCAAACTACTTTAATTCTTAATTTTTATTATTAGACTTGGTTACAATTTTAGTCGTTCTTTTATTTTTTTATCAGATATTCAAAATCTAAATTTTGAGTAAAATTAATCAAAGGGGAGAGGTGAAATGAATTTTATTTAAAGCGTTAAATAAATAGCAAAAATGTAAGTATTTGTGCAACAATTTCGTAAAGATACTCATAGAAGAAGTGGTTTATCACGATTTTACAGCAAGTGTTTACAACTACCTACATTGAACACATGTGAAAGAATCAGAGAGTTAAACAACAACAGGTTTTATTGTCGTTTAAAAATTTTACTGTGATTTTTATAAGTATATTATTTTTATTTGAAACGCAAATAGTGTTTTCTGTTATAATTAATGATATTTCCTTCAGATGCAACTTAAGTAACAGTGTTCGAGTTCTTTTAAAGCCATCGTTAGTTTATGGTACATTTTGTGATTCAAGGAGTTCTGCGTTTTCTCAGAACCTTTTTCCTTTATAATGGTTAAGATTTTAAACGCTGTGGCATCCTCTCCTCCATCCCCTCCCATTATAGTTTTTATTTAAGACAAAACAAAGTCGGTCGCAGCCCTTCTCATGCATCAGCACAGAAATAATACTTCAGAGCTTGTTTAAAAGAAAACAACAATGTAGTTTTTTATTCACATTTGAACGATTTTGATTTAGTCCTTCACATTATATTTTTGATAAAGGTTTAAAAATAAACCGAAAGCTTAGATTATAATAAAGAGTTTACTTCGAGTAGACCCAAAAGCCCGTTATATATTATATATATATATATATATATATATATATATAGTGCAGTAACGGGTTTATAGGTCTACGTTCATAAATAAATTAAAACTCTTTGTTCTTTACCAAGCTTTCGATTTAATTTTAAATCTTCCTCAGGGTGCTACAATTAAATCGAAAGCTTGGTAAAGAACAAAGAGTTTTTAATTTTACCTTTATGAACGTAAACCTATAAACCCGTTACTGCACTTCTTATTGATAATAATTAAAGGTCGTTACACATAATAATATATATATATATATATACATATATATATATTGTAGTGGTTTTAAAGGGTTAAATTTAGGTATGAACAAGGTAATTTCAAATACCCCTGTATAGAGGAAACAACCATAATCTACGTGCGAAATTTATTTCATTTAGTTAATTTAAAGTAACAAGTATTACCATAATTTTACAATTAGTGATTAAAATTTAGTTAGGTTCGTAAAGAAAATAAATTATATAAGCCAATGCAAATTATAAATTAATTTAATTGAGTTTAATTCAAAGGGTTATAACGTCTAATACGCATAAGAGCATGAAAAATCGATAATACCAAGGCGAAGCGCTTTACTAACAAACAAACACGTCGAATATATGAAATATCTTGAAACGCAAACTCCTAGAAATGTTATTTTAAAACGTTCGTTAATTAGGCACAGGTGCATCTTTTGAAAGGTCAACTTTTCCTTATTTGTGTAGATAAAAGACAAGATTCGAGGTATATTGTGCAAACGGTCGGACGGTTCGCATGAACGCTAACCAAAAGCTTCATTAAAGCGCAGATGGGATGGACAATCAATGATATGCTTCGAAATGAGACAGGCACAATAGCATTTCACTTTTAAACGCACGTATTCAGTCCACGTGGGTTAGATAGCACGCAGAGAGTAATATCGATTTTCTACCACTCAAGCGAGGGTAGAAGGAAACATTTAATATGCATAAGAGAGGAATAGAGTTAATATAGGCGGGGTTTTTAAGACGTCACTGAAAGTATCATTGGTCTAAATAGTTAGTTGTAAAACAGACAAGCACGGGAAAATTGAATGCGAGTTTTTCGAAAAATATCGTATCAACGAGATAAAATTCGGGGAGTTTTGAAAACGGTTATACCAAAATTTGTAGAACGGATATTTCGCCTTAGGAGGGTTTGGAGAGGTTACACTTAAAATCGTATAAATACAAGAGAAGAGTTATTAAGTCTCTCTTTTGACTTCGCTTTTTGACTTCGTTAATTTGTATCGCTTACTACGTACAGAAATCCACCACGAGCTTGTAAGTATTTAAAATTTTTAAATTAAATAGTACAGTGTTGGCCTCATAGTTTGAAACGCGGATGGTGTCGAGTTTAATTTTAACTAAGGTGTAACAGATATTTTAACAAGCTCGTTAAGTAAAGTAAAGTAACGTAAATTAAATTATGCAATAAAAAAAGTGTAATATACTTTGATTTGGATTTGGATGGATCTTGAATGAATAGCATGCAGCACAACTTAGATGGTGTTCATCTATAAATAGCTGGAGGCGGCAAGCAGAGCAGAACCACGAGACCGAGGGTGCAGGAACTTAACTTCATCGTCAACGGAGTAGGGATCTTTAAGTTACCAGTAACGCATTAGAATTTGCTGTTTTTTATAAACTATGAAAATTATTGTGATGTGTGAGAGTTAACTTTGATGGTACTTTGCATTATTTTGCGTATTGAAAATAATATGTATAACTAACTTTGATTATGGTATTTGAATATAAATCTAAAGGTGTATATAAAGCTTATTAGTATTCCTCATGAATTTAAAATTTTATTGTTAACAGTACATGGGTTTTTTTGTGTTTGTAGTAAGAGTATGCAAAGTAAAAATCATACATTAATCATAATAAACTGGGTTATCATGAGCTCACCATACTCCAGAGTGTACTAATTAGAAATAATTATAAATAAAAAAGAAAAATAAGGTATTATTCAGAGCCCATTTACTCCTGTTACATTCAATGTGTTTGATATTTCAATTTAAAATTCTAGACTTTACAAAGATAGAATTTATTGAGGTGTAACTTGAGCACCGAAAAGTAAATAATCTTGAAATTATTATTTGTAAATAGTGGTAAATAAATATTGTATGATTGTTGTATTATTTTGTGGTTTTATTGAGAGTGTGCGTGAACGGTAAAGAGTATGATAGTAAATATAGGTATCCAAAAGGAGGCCCCACTGAACTAGCCTGGGAGCTGTTGAAGAAATCAATTAAAGTGCTGGAGCAGGAATCTGAGTAAGAATTATTTTTTTTTTGAAAATTCTCCTTTTTATGAAATTTATGACGATTTTTGGTAAATTAATAAAATACTCAAATGTTTTTTGAGAAAGTACTGAGCTTATAGGGGTTACACGGCAATTTATGACGCCCAATTCGTGGGGCACGATTCTTATAGGCTAACACGGCAATAATATATATATATATATATATAATATATATATATATATATATTATATATATACATTATATATATATAATAATATATATAAATAATATATAAATATATATATATATATATATATATATATATATATATATATACATCTGTGATATTGAAATAAACTTCCCTATGCTACAGACGCAGAGTCTTAAATCTAAATTTAAGAAACCACTTTTCTCGACAAAATTAATTGGTAGTACATGAACACTTTTCTGCTCCAAATAGATCAGTAATAACTTTTGCTAAAATTTTAAACATGCAAATATCTGCAGATAATAATAATATAGAAAAAAGTTAAAATGAGTGCAGTATGTATGACATAGAAAAACAAAAAAAAATAAAGCTTCAACTTACATTGACGATAAGTTTATGTTAAACTTCCAGTGTCAGCGTACTTTCATTACCGTACTTACTTCTTTAAATATATACCTTTTGTCAAACATACGTGTAAATTACTCTTTGTTGTAAAGAATTTTCTAAATGAATCTTTGGATTAATTAAACCTTTATGCTATGACTTCTCAAAATAAAATTATGAAATACAAAATGCTCATTTACACATTTTTATAAAGTTCTTTACAATAAAACACAAATTATAGGAGCTAATATAACTTTTGTACTAAGGAGCTTTTATTAGTTCAAGACCTAACAAGTTTCTTAATGCTTTAAACTTTGAGAATAAACTTCTTTCAGTAGGATTGCTTCTTGAATAAAATTATACCAGATTTTCACCACATCTATATTAAAAAAAGCTAGTTTGTAACAAATTTGATCTCGGTAAAATAAAATAAATCAGGTAGATTTTGACGGAGTGTGATCTAGTATTTGAGCAGAACTAACATTGCAAGAAATATTTGAAGTACTATTAGAAGCAATACTTGAAAAATATATGTAGTAGTAATTCAAACCCCAAGACAATCCTCATTACTTAAACTAATTTATAATATTCAGATCTACTTACAATTTTTTACAACCGGCAAAAAACAAACTAACTGCAAACACTTGCAATTACAATATTTGTACTTGCACTAAATTTTATAGAGTACGGTATTTTAAATTGCTTTAATAGTTCTAAGGACAACAGTAATCATTGTTTGAAAGTAATTCTAGTCCTATATATAACATCTAATTCTGATTACAAGCAAGCATATTGTTCAAAGCACTAAAATCCGAAAGAGGCACCTACTTCAAACCAATAAGAATCGATTCAGTTTCTAACAAAAGAATCCATTCGTTAAGCGCTCTGATTAATGAAAACTCGACTTTACTTTTTAGATGTAAATCTCTATCATATTAATTATTAAATTCTTCAAATGTTTTTTTGGTAAATAATAAATTTATATCAATAGTTCCGCTTTCGCACACAATCGGCTTTTATTTAATGAATTAACTAGCATGTACGTGCCTTGTCTATTACCTAGCACTCTAAATAATATATCTATGGCTATGACTATAAAGTAACAATATGAAGGATATTAAAAATGCACAATTATTTTTGAAATATTCTCAGAAGCAATAGTTATTAACGAATAATCGTATATGATTAATGTTCAGAGTTTATTCTTAAATTAATGACAAATTCACTAAAAAATATATATTTATAAAACTATCCCATCACTTTTCATCACTAATTATTCAATATTTACAACACGTATGAGCTACCGATAGGCGATACGCAGTCACGAATAATAGTATTTCGACAGTGGCAACAGTGCCACGCACTGACGTCAAAAAATTGATGACGAAAGTTGATTTATAAATTACAAGGATTACATGAAATTTTTCCATTAGGTTTCAGACTTAATTCAAATTTTTTAAACTTTTAAGTCAATTTTACTCAAAATGCAATATATTTATTTCAAGATTCTCCTACACAGCACGTCGAAACGTCAGATTCAACTATATAAACCTGTAACGTATCAAAAGTCGCAGGATTCCCTAAAAGGCTTTACTGCAGCAAATAGTAAATGATTTCATAGATTCGTACAAAGAGTAGTAATCTTTGTGCTGTACAGTCTATCCGTTCTTGACTTTTGATTGACATTGAATCCTTGAGTAGCTGAAGGGTATGTCGCGTTTGTATAATAAACTGACATTGATTAGTCAAGAAACCCCTGCTTAATACAGAACAAAAGCGTTCCCTAAATTTCATCATATTTAAAGTTGAATATATGCAGAATGCGTAAGGGTTGTATTTTATACTTTTAACCATCTTCTCAATTACAAAAAGCAGTATATACTTGTGATAAACCCTGAAAACGGAGTAGGAGGGTGAAAATCCTGACCACAGTGGTCTCTAAGGACCGTATTCATTGTGTTACAAGATACGACGAAAGGGACGTCCTAAAAATTAAATTATTCGGATTCGTTACCGTTACTGCACTACTGCTTTATCTAAAGAAGTAAGGGGACTGTGTTAACTGCGATTCCTCATTCACTACGGTTTTCATTTAGAATATTACCGGTCTGATTTCAAGCTAACATAATACCATTCAATTTTACATTGTGCATTGTTGGAGCACGCATTGCGGTACGAATCAAAAATTAGATGAGCAGAATTTTAGTAAACTACTGGCTTAAATTGTTTTGCATTATCCATGACAAATGTACGTATTTTAAGCTCATGTGAAACTATTCTAATTGTGGTATATTATCACTACACTCGCTTTTGCGAAATGAATCAAAACTCCTTTAATATTATGCTTGTTCTCAAGAGGCCCCGGAAAAGATAGTTGTAACATAGTTATTGAATGATTGCAGCATTTTCAACATTGATTTTGTCCTATAATATGCGTACGCTACAGTATAAACATATGTTTACTGTTTAGTAAGATATTTTCCGTTCTGAATGGACCAACACCTCGGAAAAGTTCTAGATTACTAAAACGGGTGGAATGGCTTGTGAGGTCTTTAGTGACGAACCAGACTAAGACAGGTCCCCGAAACAGGGCAACGGCGCTTTCGGTATTTAGATTGGCACAGACCAAAAAGGTCGATATGGCATTCTAAGACAGTGGCGCGATATGGAAAGCAATGGGAAACCACCACATTACCATTCAAGTACACTGCGCACTTACCTCTGGGGTAAAAATTCCAGAGTTAAATTAGTCCTCCATTCGAATCTTCGAGAGGGGTCGACTTCGGGGGATGTGATCGAAAAGTATAAAAACGGAGCGGTGAATGCCAGAAGTATGAAGCAAGTGGGTAAGCTAGAGAACTTAAAAATTGAAATCGATACGCTAGCATTAGATATAGCAGGAATCAGCAAAGTTTGGTAACGAGAAACGGAGATTTCTTGGAGGGGAGACTTTAGGGTACCTCAAGCAGGATCAGAAAAAGGAAATTTGGGCGTGGTGATAGTTATGCGAAAAGAGATAGGACACTGTGCAGAAAACTACTTACAAAAGAACAAAAGAGCACTCATTGTTAGATTAGATTTTAAACCGGCAAATATAGTAATAATACAACTATACATGCCCACCTCTAGTTACAATGAGAAGGAGATAGAAGCGATCTATAAAGATATCGAAGATCTACTAAGAGGCGTTAAATCACATGAAAATTTAATAATTACGGAGATTTTAATGCAGAGGTAGGTGAAGGTAGGGAAGGAGCGGTATTAGGTTTATTTGGTTTACGCTAGAAGACGATACACATGGAAGATGCCAGGAAATATAGGACGATATCAAATACATTACATTCTTGTTAGACAACATTTTAGAAATCAAGGAAAAGACTGTAGAAGCTACCGAGAACCAGATATAGACACGGACCACAACATTGTAATTATTAAGGCCGTGCTTAAATTTAAAAATTTGAAAATAAGAAAAGGAAAAGGCGCTTTGACTTTGAGATACTAAAAGATAAAGATAGCCACGAAAGATTTGAAAAAAGTCAAATGAATTGTTGAAAGATATCGGAATATTTTTGATACTAAGGAAGTAGACACAGAATGGAATAACATTATATTCAGCTTAAACACGGCAGCCAGAGATATTTTGGGGTATACACAAAAATAAAATAACAAATCATAGACAACAAATGATATCCTGATTTTAATAGAAGAAAGAGGAGCTTATAAAAACAGACCAGACGAAGTAGGAAAACAGAGATACAAAGCTATATAACAGGAAATTATTTGGAAATACAGGAAAGCTAGAGAACAATGGATTAATGGAAAATGCAGATGTACAAACTAAGATGGAAATAAGAAAGATAGATCAAGCATATAAACTAATTAGAATGAATTTGAGTGATATAAAACCGATAGCAAAAATATAAAGGGTACGAAAGAAGACATCATCCTAGGAAAAGAAGAAAAACACGTTAGATGGCAAGAATATACAGGGAAATTATATGCAGGTCATGAATTAGCAGCATTAGAAAAGGCATCAGACATTGAAAAGGATGACTCGGGATACCCTATGCTTAGAGATGAGTTTGAATTAGCATCATAGAGTCTAAAAAAAACTGTAAGGCACCTAGTATAGATGGGGCGCAAGGAAGGATTCTAAAAGCCGCTGGACAAGCAGTAACAGAACGTCTCTTCTAACTGTAATAAGTATGAATCAGGCCAGGTACCTAAAGATTTCAAAGACATGTAACATAACTAGGCTGCAAGACATATACTAGTAGAAGATCAATTTGGGTTTAGAGTCAAACGGGAAATACGAGAACTATTTTGGCATAATGGTTGTAATGAGACGACAACAGAAAAAGAAAACGTGTATATAGGGTTGTAGATATGACAAAGACAATGTAAAACGGAAAAATGTCGAAATACTAAGAAAAATTGGAATAAATTTTAGGGATAGGCGGATAGCACATAGTTTATACAAAGAGCAAACAATGGTAACAGAATTAGAGCAGGAACGTAAGCAGTTTAGGAATTATTAGTGCAAAGGGATCGAAGATGGATTGCCTATGCATTAGATTTGCGTATTGTACCTGAAAAGGATTAGAATCTAGAAATGCGAAGAGTTAGAACATGGAATTACTTATGAAATGGACAAAGATTATACTACAGCAGGTGATGTACGGTATGAAAATTAAACAGAATACAAATGGAAACAGAACACAAAACAGATATAAAACAAAACAAGATGGGAAACAAAGATTAAAACAAGGTCTGCTGCATTTATTAAGAAAAAGCAACTACTATGTTCTGAGACAACAAACATAGAGACAAGGAAAAGATTTCTTAAAGCATATGTTTCCAACACAGCACTGTACGGCTGTGAGATTGGGACAGTAAGAGAAGCGGACAAGAAAACAATAGAAACCTTTGAAATGTGATGCTACAGACGTAAGATGAAGATATCAAAGACATACAAAGTTAAGAAGAAAGAGGTTCTAGAAATGGTAGGGGAAGCAAGAAATATGTGGAAAACAATAAAAAATAGGAGAGATAGGATAATTGACCAGAGAGGTAGAGGTAGACCTAGGTTAGTCTATTACACACCGATAGTCAAAGGTATACACTAGGGGAATTTCGGGGCAATGTGTAGGCTAGCTCAGAATAGAACTTAATGGAGGTACGGATCCAACCAGTCCCAAGATGGAAAAACTAATGACAGAAAAAATAATTGTACTTAAACCTGATAATTATTATAAGCAACAAAATTTATTTGTTTTGCAATATTCTCAACTAATATTAATTGTGCGAAAGGATTAGAAATCTTCATAACACTACGTGTTGAGGATCTTGATCATCTAAATCCTTCACATACCATTGAATACCCGTGAAATAGGGTATATATTTAGAAAACAATAGAAAGGGAACCGAGCTGTACCTAGCTGTGGGATTTTCAGAAAAATGTGTAGGCTAGCTCACAATAGGAATCGCTCGAAGTACGCATCCAATCAGTCGCAAGACGGAAAACCTAATGACGAAAAATAATTGCACTTAAACCTGATGATTATTATTATAAACAACTACAAGTGTCTGTTCTGAAATATTTTCAACTAATGTTGATTGTGCGAAAGGATTTCTTGGAGAACTATTAATTCGACAAATGTAGCTGCATGTTGTTTAGACCTCTTTCTCACATATCACTGAATATCAGTGAAATAGGATATATATTTAGAAGGGGAACCGAGCTGTATCTAACGAGAAACAAACGTAGAATCAAGGAAAATATTGTTGAAAGCATATGTGAGTAGCACAGTACTGTGCGGCTATGAAATAGGGCCAATAGGCGAAGCAAACAGAAAAAAGTAGAAGTCGTTTGTAATGTTGTGCTTTAGATGTATGACGATGATAACATGGACAGACAAAGTTAATCACAAAAAGATTCTAGAAATAGTAGGGGACGAAAAACATCTGTGCAAAACAAAATAAAAATAGAAGAACTAGAAAGGCAGGACACGTTCTAAGATATTTGGGGAAGTAATGCGGGATATATTACAAGTAGGGATAAGAAAACATAGACCTAGATCAGATTATTACACGCTAGATAGTGAAAGATGCAGACTGGGAGTTTCAGGGAAATGTGTAAGTTAGCTCAGAATAGGAAACAATGGAGGTACGCGTCTCCAAGACTGAAGACCTTATGATGACGAAGATATTTTATTTTGTTTCAATCGTTGATAGATCTGCATGCCGTTAAATGCTAATAAATGCACCACTTAATGGCACGTTATCGTTCGATAACAGCCAGTACTGTTTTCGTATACAAGTGAGTATCTAATATTTACAAAAGTAATTTCAATACCTTAAAATCAAACCACCTTAGTTAATGATACCTATCCCCATACAGATTTCCAATTTTTTTACGTAACATCGGCCTCATAACATGTTTCAGCAAAATGAATATATTGATAAAATACACTCACAAAGTTGCGGTGGTTTCTAGATTATTAAATTATTTGCAGTTCAATCAATTGTTATACGAATTTCATCAAAATAAAAAATTTACACCATGTTCGCCATTATTCCAATTTGTTTAAAGTATTTGACTTAATTTGTAATATTTAATAGGAATTTTTGTTGTAAAAATTTTAAAAATAGCAATAGTGCAGCGTGACTATCGTTTCTGACAATATTATTAATGTATCTAGAATTATACCTTTCGTGAATGTACACGTGGGGGCCCTTATTCCGTAAAAAAACTGTCAACCTGTTTAATTTCTTTATTAATAGTCTGATGATTTCGAAAACGATTTTTTTTCTCTAAGGTAATGGTTAAATATTAGTTTAAATGTAAATGTTCTCACTGCTAATTGGAACATTCTTCCCTTTACTGTTAACAAAAATACACGTCTAAATATACAAGAATAGTTTCTGTTGTGTCCGCGAGTTACGTTGAACCTTGGGAGCTGCCTTTTTACGGTCTTCTTCCAAAAGTTCTCGTAACAATTTATTTATTAAACAGAAATTACAATTGAATTTTGACAAACTTGATAAATTTATTCTAAGTCAAAATTGAATAATAATTGAAGTTAAATGAGGGCGAGTAGCCTAAGAAAACAACAATGTAAAAGCTGAAATACTCAAGGCTGACTGACCGATCTGGGGCTCCCGGGGTATTTATGTTGTCCGTGCCCCTCACATGTCTGTGGGAACTTGCAGAGTTCATGTCTGCTTATTTCTTTATTCTATTCATTATACAATGTAACAATCTTAATTTCTAATAATTGCGGTTTCTTAACCGTCTCTGACCTGCACCTGCAGTATTACATACGTCAGGAATACAAAGTATTTACATTCGTTCTCACAACTTGCTTGTGAACTTTCAATAACCTTTTCTTATTTTTTCTTGAAATACAATGTTGCATTTAACTTAAGTTTTTTAACAATTTCCTAATAATTTCTATTTGATTATACATATATGGATTGGGGGATACGTAACTCGCGTAACCATTTATTTATAATTTAACATTATCGTTCTTCTGTTAATAATTAATTACGTACTACTGTAAACTGTGTTTGTTTATTATTGCAAAAATACATCCTTAACGATCCTATACTGGTTTGGTTAGTAACGGAACTGCTAGCCAAACAATAATGGGTTACTTACAAACACGATCGACCGAATTCCTAGAAGGAACCTTAGTTACGCAGTAAAATCACTAAAATGTTTTTTTGTGGCGTTATATTACGTTTGCTGTTCTTCAGAGCGATAGTGATTTTTAAAAATCTGGGAAGTGTATTGTGTTGACATTGACTACATTTTAAGTATACTTTTTACTCCATTAATATTTTCTGTTTACAATTATAATCCACCGAAGCTGTTACGTATATTTTAGTTTTATTATTTTGTGTTCGTAATCTATACAGATTCTTTGGTCAAATGAGCGATTCCTAAGGCTATAAAAAAATAACCGATTATTTTTGTATCGTGCCTATTCAAGCAAAGAGGCTGAAAGTAGACGCATGCCATTATCTTTATACAGAGGTAGGTCTAGTAGAAACCACGAAAGAAGATTCTGCGTCATGACTTGTAACTGTATGTATTAAGTTGAAAATTTCAAGTCAATGTAGCATCTAGTTCATAAATACCAAATTAATATCAGTTGTGAAAAATATTTTATTTTCACACAAGTAGTTGCTTTTACTACTTTAAAATTGTCGTCTTAATACTTTAAGGGTTTAATAAATTCAATTAATATTGTAACAATTTTATTTCTTGGTTATTAAATCCATCCATAAAAGTACAAAAATTATGAAACGCTTTTATTAAAATAATAAGTAAAATACATTTAACAACTTTGGTATTACGCTAAAGCTGTATCTATATGTAGCATTCTATGTATAGTCAAATATCTGTGCCTTCGATAACTATTCGCAAGCGCGTTTTGGTTGAAAGCCCCCTCCTGGAACAGGCCGTTCGTCCGAGCGAGCGTGATAACCAGTCGGCCATGCGAGATAGTAGAGTCAAAATGTACGATAGGAGGCAGGCCGCCAATTTGTGGTTACATTTTAAGCAGTCGAGACCTATCTTTAAATAGCGGTTGGTATCCTACGAACGTTATTTAATTGTTTAATTAAGATATTTTATTTAGCGCAAAAACCACAATAAAATGCAACTTTGAAAACAACTAATCCAACCACTGATGTTAAAACCACTTTGTATTACAACCTGTAAAAAGCAACTTAGATGATGGAAAATTTGACTAATTTATAGAAGACCATTTCATTACAAAACGTAAAGATGTTATTTGGTAAGGCAGCGGGGTTCAACATATTGCAGCAGCTGACGGATGTATGGTGATCACGTTTGATATTACAACACCTCTTCACAGCTACAAAACGCAGCTTTGGTTTCGTAGATAACTTTAAGTAATTTTTCGTGTTTCAAATTAGAAACACGCTATTTTGCTTAGTGCATAAAAGTACGAATATTATAAAATTTCAATTATTTGTTGCTGGAATTTTCCAGTGTTAAAATTATAATTCACAATTTTTAATGGTTTAAGAAACCATACACGTGGTTCATTTTGTACTGTTAGTAACAGCGACAGGTGTTATTGACGTCACTTGTTTGTCTGCAATATACTGCTGACACATGTGTTCTAGAAAACATATGCGTCGAACAGTGTTTGCCCATGTTGAGTAAACAAGAATATTTTTGTGATCTGCTTTTTTTTATTTGAAATTGAAACTAACACAAATAATTTAGAAAAGAAAACTTGAGTAACAATGTTTTAAATTGTAACCCACCTGAACAGATCTGCACGGGTCGGACCTTTTTTTTGTGTAACAAGTCACACTAAGCTGTAAAATGTTTGATTATCAACTATTTTGATAAACCTTAATTTAAAACTCATGAACTCATTTAATTATTTATGAAATTTTTTTGCATTGAATTTTGTTTTAAAAGAGAATCTTTTGAGTAAATTATTGGTTTAAGATTAAAGTTTTTTATTTTGATCAAATATATAGTGTTCCACCCTTCTATTAAGCTAATTATTACCATTTCTTACAGGAGCAGCGTCTTATTCAGTTAAGACGGGTTTCTGTCATCGAAGGCGATTCTTTTCTTTGGGTTTCCACGACCGCCCCTAAAAATATACCACGCAATTATCATAAATAAGTCAGGACTTGGTGGCGCCTATTTGTTTTGGATTAAGTTCAACTTACAATCAGAATTCGACTTACCCCCCCATTTCTCATAGCTCTACCCAAGGAATAGACCCCTAGTTATGTCGGAAGACTTTGTTACACTTGCCCATGCGCAAGGATAGTCTTGTAACCGTTTAGAAAGGAATATAAAAAAAAACCAGTTTCAATATAAGTGCAAGTACATTAAAATAAATATATGTCAAATAAATTAATTTGACAGATTGGATTACCGCCCGAGTTATTTATCATTTTCTAACCTACCAAAATAGATAGAATGCTTAAATTCTGAATTTTGTAACCATCACTAAACTGAAGTGGTATTTCCATAATTTTGATATTATATTTAAATTATTCCATATTTAAAATAGAAACTGTTTCAAGCAAAATACATAGTTGTATAACCGAGTCATCATTCTCAATTCTAAGCACGCAACAGCCGAGAAAACATATGCGTCGAACAGTGTTTGCCCATGTTGAGTAAACAAGAATATTTTTGTGATCTGCTTTTTTTTATTTGAAATTGAAACTAACACAAATAATTTAGAAAAGGAAACTTGAGTAACAATGTTTTAAATTGTAACCCACCTGAACAGATCTGCACGGGTCGGACCTTTTTTTTGTGTAACAAGTCACACTAAGCTGTAAAATGTTTGATTATCAACTATTTTGATAAACCTTAATTTAAAACTCATGAACTCATTTAATTATTTATGAAATTTTTTTGCATTGAATTTTGTTTTAAAAGAGAATCTTTTGAGTAAATTATTGGTTTAAGATTAAAGTTTTTTATTTTGATCAAATATATAGTGTTCCACCCTTCTATTAAGCTAATTATTACCATTTCTTACAGGAGCAGCGTCTTATTCAGTTAAGACGGGTTTCTGTCATCGAAGGCGATTTTTTTCTTTGGGTTTCCACGACCGCCCCTAAAAATATACCACGCAATTATCATAAATAAGTTGTAGCAATTTTATTTTCTACCTCATATATATATCTGTATAATCAATCCTTTTATTAAATATTAAATAATATAACACATTATAATGTAATCCAATCCACTTAATATAATTATATCTATTGTCCAATAAAGAACTAGTATTTAGTTCATGTTAAAAGTTGAATTCTACGGAGACAAGATAAAAGCTTTTGTTTGGTATCCTTCCTGGATCCCCTTCCACTCAGGAATCGTAACGTAACTTTGTTACTGGGCAGCAACAAGCCGCCAGGTCACTTCCAACACAGCTGGGGTTCAAGCAGGTCGAAAAGTTGTTCTTAGGAGCGATGTCCGTGGTTGATTTTTGCTGTTGGAGGCGTGCACGATGGAAAATTGCCCGTGTATGCTATTAGGAACATGTAACTTTGGAAACTAATAAATTTAAAACATGTAACATTGGAGATTATTAAATTTGAATTTAAATTATATTGCAACGTAGATTGTGAATAAGCTCTTTTCTGAATGGTATTCATTCGAAGTTGATGGAAAACAATTGTATCTTTGTATAATATGGAATTACATATATAAAGTTGTTCGGATCAATTACAGACAACATTTGCTTTCTTGTGGTGTGAATTCTTGAAACGCAGTTAATGGAAGCCAAGTGACGGTTTTTCAGTAAGCGGCGCAGCTGTTTGTTTAGAATGGAATTTTCCGTTGTTCAAACATATGTCAGCATTCACGCAAGTATATAGGTGCAAATTGGAACTCTGGTATGTACAAAAAATTATGTTCGTATGTTGTCTGAACTGTCGACGTAGTAACGAGATAAATTTTGCTGTAATCGACTTGTGTTAACTTTAAAACAGGTCAAGGCCAGACCTCAGTTATATTTTTCGTAGTCATACGTTACGAATCTGTAATTTGTTTCTACAAATTCTTTTATTAACTCAAAGAAACATCAGAAGATGTCACTACTAATTAGATAAATTAAATTCTCATAATTTTAAACCTTTAGAAATTGAATCTTTACATTTGATATTTTATGAACAATTAGCTGTAATTATCTACTGTGAAATTAAGGTAAATTTACCATAATTAACTCTTTCTTTAAATGAAGCAATTTTATGCTTTGTCAATTTGTCATATAAACTTCATTAAATAGTAAGTGGTACGGATACTATTCAGTACCATTGTAATTAAGATTTTCTAATTTAAATTAACTTATAAAGGAAGACATATTTTTGTAAACGAAAATTACTTTATTGGATACCAAAAGAATAGATTCTTATTTTCGGACTAAAGATTATCTTTTATTTAAGAGGAATGAAAGTCGATTCTGATAGTGTTTAATTATTTTTGAATTTGAATGCACAAACAGTGCTTTCTTTGTTTAATCTGTTCACAGGTGCAGTGCAGGATTGCTAAGGTCAAGGTCGAACCATAAGGTAAGATACTTCAAAGATTAGGAGGTCTTTAAAAATTATATAGCGGTTATAGAAAATAGGTTTCCGCATTAGCCTTGTACAAGGGACTTGTTTCAGGTCTTCTCAGTATAAAAAAATACGGTGGCGCCTTATTCTTATTATTAGTGGTTGCAATTACACCCCGACCCACAGCTCATTCTCTACCCAGAGCATATAGTTCGACTAGCCGCTTGCCTTTGAGATTTCCTCAACTTAGAGCCACCTTCCATCTTAATTTGCCGTGGGCTTCATTTCTAATTATCGGAAATTCTCGTTAAACTAAAATCAGGAAGTAAAAGGCTACAAATAGCGCCCAGCGTGTAGGCCTCGATTGCTGTATCAATTGTATAAGCACATAAAGTATAGGCTTCGATTGACTTTGGTTGTTTACACTTGTGGTTTGTAATTCATTTACCCTCAGATTAATTTAGTCTATTGATGTTGTTGTTTAATTGAGTTTAATTTGTAATTAGTTAGTTAGTCTATTCCATGATGGCTGAGACGTATCAAGTAGTTTATTTGCATAAAGATGAGTTGGATTATGAATTGAGAATTCGTGGAGTTGTTAGCAGCAGACCGATGCAGGATAAGAGGAAAATGTTAGGCCGATTATTAGCCAAAGAAACAACATTACCTGGTCGTTTAATTGATCTTTCCACATATGTCGTAGATTATTCAGATGAACGAGATGAAATTGAGGCTTCGATAGAGTCAGTAAGAAATGTTTTATTAGAATTTGAAGGCGAATTAGCAGACCCTACATTTAAGAGGATACAGTCGAGATTGATACATCTTGATGGTCGAGTTAGGAGAATAAAATCCTTTAGATAATTCAGATGAAGTAACTTTATTTAAGAATGAATCATTGGCAACTATTCTTACCATGGAGGCAGAGCTACATGAAAAGCTTAAGAAGAATGAAGATGTAAACGCATATGGTGAATTTTCAATGAGA
Organism: Platerodrilus igneus; assembly: GCA_036346225.1. NCBI lineage: Eukaryota > Metazoa > Arthropoda > Insecta > Coleoptera > Lycidae > Platerodrilus > Platerodrilus igneus. The sequence goes on along the minus strand of JARFIW010000139.1, from coordinate 2,542,548 downwards.
GAAACCATTCCAGCAGTTGTCAGTACTCCTATTCATACTGTTTCATATTTAGTACCCCCTATTCCAATTGGTTCGTGGTCAGTAAAATTTTCTGGAGATCCAAAACAGGTTCATCAATTTTTAGATAGAGTGGCTGAGTTAGCACACTCGCGTAAAGTATCTGAAGAAGATTTATTTAATGCTTCTGTAGAATTGTTTACAGGTAACGGTTTAGAATGGTATCGTTGTGTTCGAAATTTCGTTAACAAACTGGAATTCATTAGTTATTCGATTAAAGGAAGATTTCTTACCATCACACTCAGAGGACGAGATTTGGGAAAAGATTAGGTCGCGTCATCAACAAAAGGAGAATCTGTAGTCATTTATATAGCTCATATGGAGAATTTGTTTAGTAGGTTACCACAATCACCTGCGGAATGTACAAAAGTTAGAATGGTAAAAAAGAACCTATTACCTGATTTTATTTGTCAATTAGCTCTAACGGAAATTGATAGTATGTCTACATTGATAAGGTTGTGTAAGAAATTGGAAGAAGCATATGCATCCAAGCATAAATTAGTACAAAGTCCAGTAAAATATGTTCCGAAAGCATTAGGAAATTCAAAATTTCAAGTTGAAAATAAGTGGTCAGCTCCTGTAAAAACTTTTCAGCGCGAACTGGTCGTAGTTTTATAATCAATCATTTCCCTCAAATACAATCTCTGGCAACAGTAATAGTAATAATAATAATAATCCTCTAGTAGAGTCTTTGTAAATAAATATAAATTAAATAAACTTACATGTTGGAATTGTTTGGATGAAGGTCATACTTTTGGAGGTGTAAGATTCCTCGTAAAATATTTTGTTATAGCTGCGGATATAGTGGATTTAAGTCAATAAATTGTCCGTCGTGTTCAAAAACGAGTAGATAGGCAGATGCAGAGTGGCCGGCATCATGCTTTCATGCAAAAGGCTACGGTTATGTTGTGTAAGCAGGAAAATTTTTTGATATAGATGATTGGTCAAAATGGCTAGGCATCGTTAAAGATTTTGTCAAGGGAACGTCAAGCCAAAAGCTGACGCGTTATTTTTAAGGAAACCTCAGGACAATCGTCCGTACATTATGGTAAAATTGTTAGATAGAGACGTCACAGGTTTGTTTGACTCTGGTTGTACTACTACCGTTGTTGGTTCATTAGCGTTTTCTGTTCTTGAAGAATTAAATTTGAAGGTTTTAAAACTGAGAAGAGAATTAGTTTCCACTGCTGATGGTGCTCTTCAAGAAGTTATTGGTTCAGTTGATTTACCTATTAGAATTGGTAGACAATATCGTATTGTTAACGCTTTGGTTGTACCATCTCTTCCTCACACATTTATTTTTGGTAGCGATTTCGCAAAATCCTTTGGTTTAATAGCAGATTTCAAAAACAATACGTGGCAAATTCAAGATTTTGATAACAATAGTATTTCGTATATTGGTCATTCGTCAGTACCCTTAAGTTGTAGTAATCAATTACTTAGTTTGGATGATTTGTTAGAAACACAACAAGAAAAAGCACGAATAGCAATAGAATCTTTCAAGGAAATTAGCAGTGAAGAGAGACTAGGGCGTACCGATAAAATTGTTTTAGATATTGATACTGGTGAAGCAAAACCATTTCGTAAAAAACCATATGTCATGTCCCCCTTTATGAGCAGGATGTTAGATAAAGAATTAGATGAGATGCTGAGATTGGGAGTAGTGGAAGAATGTCAGAGTCCATGGTCATCCCCTGTATTGTTGGTTAAAAAACAAGACAGTGAGTACAGATTTTGTTTTGACGGAAGGGCACTCAATGATATTACTAAACATGATAGCTACCCATTGCCAAATATCGATAGGATTATAAATTTACTTAGAGGTGCAAATTACATTTCTAGTTTAGACCTTAGAAAGAGTTTTTGGCAAATCCCACTTTCCGAAACGTCAAAGGATAAAACAGCGTTTAGTGTTATTTCGAGAGGACAATATAGGTTTGTCACTATGCCATTCGGATTAAAGAATGCTGCTCAGACGCAACAGCGTTTGGTTGATTCAATTTTGGACCGAAGTTTGAGCCACATGTTTTTGTTATTTAGATGACATTATTTTGTGTTCATCATCTTTTGAGGAACATCTGAAGTTATTAGAAACGGTGAAGGAACGTCTTAAGGAAGCAAACCTTACGATTAATTTGAAAAAGTGTGAATTCTTTAAGAAATCGTTAAAATTTCTTGGTTATATTGTTGGATCGAACTCTCTTCGTACAGACCCCGAAAAGGTTTCTGCGATGGTAAATTTCCCCAGACCTAAGACAACTACTGAGGTCAAACGTTTTTAGGAATGTGTAGTTGGTATCGTCGTTTTATAAAAACTTTTCATCTTTAGTGTCACCGATCAGTGATTTGGTAAAAGGAAGAAAAAGGGTCAATCTATTGTTTGGACATCTGAGGCTGAGAACTCATTTGTACAGATTAAACAGGCTTTAGTTTCCGCTCCATTGTTATCGCAACCGGACTATTCAGTTCCATTTATTGTCGAATGCGATGCTAGTGATACAGGACTCGGAGCAGTTTTAGTTCAAAAATCGATGATGTAGAGCACGTTATCTCTTATGCAGTAAATCACTTACCCGAACTGAGCGAAACTATTCAGTCACGGAGAAGGAATGTCTCGCTGTAATTTTCGCTATAGAAAAATTTCGACCTTGGGTAGAAGGTACCCGTTTTACTGTTATCACAGATCACTTTTCTCTGTTATGGCTTAATAATATACAAAACCCAACCGGAAAATTAGCTAGATGGGCTGTCCGTTTACGACAGCATACTTTTGAGTTGGTTCATCGAAAAGGGAAGTTTAACGTAGTTCCAGATTGTCTTAGTCGCGCAGTTCCAGTCGTGAGTCATGTTGATAATTTAGTTGAGATCAAGTTAGATGATGTGGATCCCTGGTATGTGTCTCTTCGAGAGAAAATTTTAGTTTCACCTGATGATTACCCCCAATGGAACGTAGAAGATAATTATGTATTTAAATTTCTTTCATCAAATTTACCACTCTCGTCGAATGTAAGGGAATGGAAATATTTAGTCCCTAGATCACAGAAGGAACAGGTTATTCGGATAAATCATGACCCTTCAGTGGCCGGTCATTTTGGTTTTTTTAAAACATTGGCACGCATTCAAGAGAATTTTTATTGGCCAAAAATGCGTATTGATGTGTTGAAATTTTGTAAAAATTGTTTAACTTGTGGTGCACAGAAGGCATCGAATAGAGGACCCCTTGGTTTAATGGGAAAGGAAAAGAAGTGAAGTTCCCTTTCAGATTATTGCTATAGACCTCATGGGCCCATTTCCACGGTCTAAGGTTGGACACAAATGGTTGTTAGTTATTGGTGATTGGTTCTCAAAATTTACGTTGATGTTTCCGTTACGTAGTGCAAAAGCGCATTTAATAGAACGTGTGTTGGAGGAAAAGTTTTTTAGTTTATGGTGTTCCCAAATACATTATTTGTGACAATGGCTCACAATTTAGTGGTAGAAATTTCAAGGCAGTATGTAAAAATATGACGTTCAAAAATTTGGTTTAATGCAGTTTACTCTCCCCAATGTAATTTTGTAGAGAGGATAAATAGAACAGTCGGAACAGCTATACGTTCGTATATTAAAGAACATGATACTTGGGACATAGAGTTACCCCAAATTCAGTATGCGATTAATTCTGCAAAACATCATGCCACTGGTTATTCGCCAAATTTCTTAGTTTTTGGTAGACATGTTCCTGTGTCTGGAAGATTTTATGGTCTTGATGTGGAACCCTCAGTTGATATTGATTTTATTTCTAGTGATAGACCTTCGTATGTATCAGATCATCAAGGACTATTTGATATTTTTATAGACGTACAGAAAAGGTTACATTTAGCTTACATGCAGTCTAGTAATTCATATAATTTAAGAAGACGTAACATTTCTTTCGAAGTAGGTGACAAAGTTTGGAGGTCAAATAAAGTTCTTTCGAAAGCAAGTGATAAGTTTACAGCTAAGCTTGCGCCAAAATATGTTTTGAGTATTGTTAAAAGAAGGTTTCAATTTAATTTATGAATTGATTAATGAAAATGGTTCGAGAGCAGGCAGATGGCATGTTAAGGACTTAAAACCTTATTCAGAGTTCAGTGGTGATATTGAAAAGAGAACGTTTCTGAACATTAATTAGTGTTGTTGATATATTTAATGGTTGATAGTAGGAATTATTTCTGTCTTATCTTTTAGTAAAGATTTAAATATTGTATTGGAATACTGTTTGGTAGTCTAAAATTTTAGATGTTGGATAAGAAGTATAAAAGAATTTTTGTAGTGCAGTAAGGTTGACACTAGACTGTGCTGATATTGTTAGTTGCAAGTTATTTATTTGAGTCAAGGTAAAAGTTACATGTTTCCGTTTGTCAAATGATTTCATTGGTCGTATAATTCTTTAGTTCAAGGTTATAAAGGAATGTTTAGGTATTTTTATGATTAAATTGTTTGATAAATAAAGTTGTATATTAGTTTATTATTATTTTTTGGATTTGTGATTAAAGTATTTGATAATTATATTAGGAATCAGGTAGTTGAGTCCATATTAAATATTGGTTGGAGGTCAATATTGTTAGTAACTTTGATAGTTATGTTTAATTGTGAATATCGCGTGAGATAGCAATGTTCTATGTTTATAATGAATATTGTGTGAGATAGCAATGTTCTATGTTTATAATGAATATTGTGTGAGATAGCAATGTTCTATTTTGTTCATTCATGCGTGAGTGAGATTTTTGAGGAGTAAGACGTGGAGACGTTTTACTTGTCTCTTCTGGGAAAGAGATATTTCTACATTTTGGTTGCATATACATGCGGTAGATTGTTGAACGTTAGTGATTTCAAGACATGTTTGCTGTTTTGAAGTTATGTTTGGAGTGGATCTCAAAGATAGTGAGAGTCCTTTTCTTCTTTTGTAAATATGTAAATTAAAGTTAATAAAGTAAAAATATGTTTGTCATGATAATTTGATATTTTCATTAAGGAATTATAATACAGCAGTATTATATGTTTTGTTGTTTAAGTTTCGAGTATAAATGAGTGATATAATAACCCCGAATATGATTAAACGATAATGACACCCTACCGATTAAGACTTCCCGAATTTGTCCCCTTGTGGCGTATAGTACGCGTAGTTACTCATCACTCATTTTCAACTATGTTGTATCATAAGTGGTAATTTTTGTTTTATTTTGTAAAAATTAATAATAATAAGTTCGTGAATATATAACTATAAATCAAAAAAAAATTCTTAGATTTATTCCAGAATTTTTCTCTTAGAAAGAGGCAGTGTAGCAATTTTATTTTCCACCTAATATATATATCTGTATAATCAATCCTTTTATTAAATATTAAATAATATAACACATTATAATGTAATCCAATCCACTTAATAATAATTATATCTATTGTCCAATAAAGAACTAGTATTTAGTTCATGTTAAAAGTTAAATTCTACGGAGACAATATAAAAGCTTTTGTTTGGTATCCTTCCTGGATCCCCTTCCACTCAGTGAATCGTCAAACAGTAACTGTTGTTACTGGGCAGCAACAAGCTGCCAGGTCACTTCCAACACAGCTGGGGTTCAAGCAGGTCGAAAAGTTGTTCTTAGGAGCGATGTCCGTGGTTGATTTTTGCTGTTGAGTGCACGATGGAAATTGCCCGTATGCTATTGAACATTTGGCATTTTTGTTAAATGAACGTAATTTTGAACTTAAATAATTAAATTTGAAACATGTAACTTTGGGAATATAAATTTAATTTAAATTATATTGCAACGTAGATTATAAATAAGCTCTTTTCTGAATGGTATTCATTCGAATTGATGGAAAACAATTGTATCTTTGTATAATATGGAATTACATATATAATTTGTTCGGATCAATTACAGACAACATTTGCTTTCTTGTGGTGTGAATTCTTGAAACGCAGTTAATGGAAGCCAAGTGACGGTTTTTCAGTAAGCAGCGCAGCTGTTTGTTTAGAATGGAATTTTCCGTTGTTCAAACATATGTCAGCATTCACGCAAGTATATAGGTGCAAATTGGAACTTCTGGTATGTACAAAAATTATGTTCGTATGTTGTCTGAACTGTCGACGTAGTAACGAGATAAATTTTACTGTAATCGACTTGTGTTAACTTTGAACAGGTCAAGGACCAGACCTCAATTATATTTTTCGTAGTCATACGATATGAATCTGTAATTTGTTTCTACAAATTCTTTTATTAACTCAATGAAACATCAGAAGATGTCACTACTAATTAGATAAATTAAATTCTCATAATTTTAAACCTTTAGAAATTGAATCTTTACATTTGATATTTTATGAACAATTATCTGTAATTATCTACTGTGAAATTAAGGTAAATTTACCATAATTAACTCTTTCTTTAAATAAGCAATTTTATGCTTTGTCAATTTGTTATATAAACTTCATTAAATAGTAATTGGTACGGATATATTCAGTACCATTGTAATTAACTTTTCTAATTTAAATTAACTTATAAAGGAAGACATATTTTTGTAAACGAAAATTACTTTATTGGATACCAAAAGAATAGATTCTTATTTTCGGACTAAAGATTATCTTTTATTTAAGAGGAATGAAAGTCGATTCTGATAGTGTTTAATTATTTTTGAATTTGAATGCACAAACAGTGCTTTTCTTTGTTTAATCTGTTCACAGGTGCAGTGCAGGATTGCTAAGGTCAAGGTCGAACCATAAGGTAAGATACTTCAAAGATTAGGAGGTCTTTAAAAATTATATAGCGGTTATAGAAAAAGGTTTCCGCATTAGCCTTGTACAAGGGACTTGTATTCAGGTCTTCTCAGTATAAAAAATACGGTGGCGCCTTATTCTTATTATTAGTGGTTGCAATTACACCCCGACCCACAGCTCATTCTCTACCCAGAGCATATAGTTCGACTAGCCGCTTGCCTTTGAGATTTCCTCAACTTAGAGCCACCTTCCATCTTAATTTGCCGTGGGCTTCATTTCTAATTATCGGAAATTCTCGTTAAACTAAAATCAGGAAGTAAAAGGCTACAAAGTCAGGACTTGGTGGAGCCTATTTGTTTTGGATTAAGTTCAACTTACAATCAGAATTCGACTTACCCCCCCATTTCTCATAGCTCTACCCAAGGAATAGACCCCTAGTTATGTCGGAAGACTTCGTTACACTTGCCCATGCGCAAGGATAGTCTTGTAACCGTTTAGAAAGGAATATAAAAAAAAAACAGTTTCAATATAAGTGCAAGTACATTAAAATAAATATATGTCAAATAAATTAATTTGACAGATTGGATTACCGCCCGAGTTATTTATCATTTTCTAACCTACCAAAATAGATAGAATGCTTAAATTCTGAATTTTGTAACCATCACTAAGCTGAAGTGGTATTTCCATAATTTTGATATTATATTTAAATTATTCCATATTTAAAATAGAAACTGTTTCAAGCAAAATACATAGTTGTATAACCGAGTCATCATTCTCAATTCTAAGCACGCAACAGCCGAGATTGATATTTTGTGACGTCATGGACGGGACTGCGGTGAAAGTCTCCTGTAAAATCCATGTCCATTTTTATATTAGGATACAAACATACGTCCATATAACTCTCTCTGTCATTATCTTAAATACACCTGTTCACGATGTCGTTACTTAAAAACACAGAAATCATATTGCTATCTTTCTCGTATCCATTGGTAAAGCTTTAAAAAAATCTTAAATGTATGTTGTGAATTGCACTAGGCGCCTGTGACTCATTAAACTTACTTATCTTTTAAATGAAAACTTTTGGGTATGGAAAAAGTTAGTAGAGCCGGATCTCCTCCGTGCTAACTGTTGCAAAAAAACCGCGATGATAGGTGAAACGACACGAAGACACATATTATGAGCTAGGTGATGCTGTACTTCCCATAAGGTGTCTGTATTAAATATTACAACTTTGCTAATCCTGTCCTGATGAGCCCCAATTAGGGCGAAACACGTCGACGGAATGCCCTCGTGGCTGAGTTTAAGTCACCTGCCATTGATTCTTTTTTACTTTATATACAGGGTGCTTTAGAATAAAGTACCGTAAATTGGACAATGTATGATCTTTACGAGTTATCAAGAAAAGTTAGATAACAGTTTCCTGTAAACCCACCCGTTTCCATTATACAAGGTGATGAAGTGATATTGAAAAATACATGTCCTTTAGAATATTTTCATTTAGAGTAGAGACTTTAATTTGAAAATAGGTAAACGTTAGTTGATTACTAATACGAATTATTACACTTAATTTCGACAAAATAAGATAATTCATTGGCGTAGAATAAGGGGGGTTATCAAACAGTTTTGACCTATACTTTTTGCACACCATGTATTTCATAAAAATTAACTCATGATTATTTCTCATACAATTTGCCACAAAAAAGGTACTCTTGGTTAATCTTTGTAAAGCTTTCCATTTTCTAGATATTTTTAATTAGGTCATACTCAACTCATGCATGAAAAGAACGTATTATTAATTCTTTCAAAAATGCAAAGATTTATTTTATGAATTCGAACTGGTATCCGATTTAATGTTGTAGATTTTTATTTGTCTTGGGATATTTTTAGTAAAATTAAATTAGATGTTAAAAATTAATTCGTTTAGTTACTTGACGTTTCGCTTTGGTTTCTCACCTTATTCATAAATATTGACTAGGATTGAACATTAAATGGAAACTAAAATATATAAACCATTTCTATCTTGTATGTATGGAATATAAAACGCCGTGGGGTTTATGTTTGAAATGTACATTGTGATCTGTTGTACATCTCTTTCATATAGAATCAATCTGCTTACATTTTAATCTTCTAATTAGCTTACTGTATATGTGTAAGTTCAGCACCAGTTCTATACGCAACACTAATTATACCTAAAACATAGTGTAACGGGCTACTATTAACGCGTTTCACAAATTTAAAACAAGTAATAACAAGTCTTTATTACTCACTATTCACAAGTCTAATTAATAGGATATGCCTTATTTGTAGATGTTTTCAGTTCAATTAATCATGAAGCACAATCACACTAATGCTATTAACAAGCACTAATATCTTCTTAAACTAAATTCTTAACCATAGGTCTATTAACAACACTTACACTCCTATAATTTTTTTATTACACTTTTGTCTATTTATGTATTCTACAATCTGGCGGTACAATATACACGTTCACATAACACAAATTTATATTAACTAAAATATTTTCAGAACGTAATGAGCAACTAACTATATACGAGATATTTATATACGACATTTGATATAGTCTAACTCCTACATTTATCACCGATCTTATATATACCCTATAATTAAATAGATGACTCATATTCTACTGTTTGCTAGAACGTTCGAGACTTCTGTAGGATATACCTTCGGTTATGCAGCTGTGTGTTTGACGGGTTGCCTAACAGTAATTCGTAACAATAGTTTTATACGTACACACACGTACACACGCATGCACGTACTTACGCACACACAAACATATACACGCATACGCCCTGTCAATCCTCTCTCCTCTATCTTTCTCTCTGACATACATAATTTGATTGTGCCAGTAAACGAATAAACCAATAATAAATAAATAAACCATTAAAATTTCAAAGTGAATGTTTAAAACATCCAGCAAGTTTATAAACTATCAGAGCGGTATATTTTTTACCAAACAAAACTCTTAGTTTGTGCGAAAAAGTAAGCAAATTTTAACGAAGGGTTGATACGATTATAAGAAAACTAACTCTTAAAATTTTGTGGGGATTTCCTGTGCGTATAAATGAATCCAGGGTAAAAGAATAATGACAAAAGGTTCTAGAAAATAGGAAATCTGTTATCTTATCATTATTCGAAATTACATTATCGAGTTGTATATGTTCTCCGTCGTAGATAAAGTTAAAAGCATTTGTTGTTTTCGACTATTTCGTTCTTGTCAAATATTTCGTTAAAATCTTGGGTTATGTCTAGATCTAGTAGATAGTAATCTTCTTTCTCGAGCTGGTCCAATATATCCGACAGTTCCTCCTACAACATCTCTAACTTAGATCTGTTAATTCTAATTTGCACGGAATGCATATTGGATTTATATACTTCTTGTTTATACTTTTCGTACCTTTTTTACCAATAAATAATACGCTTTATTCATTGCGCCATTTTGTTTTCGGTTTGTAGTAGGATTGGAAGGTTAGCAGTAGGTAATGTGGAAGGTCCTGGCGTAGCGCCACCCCCACCGCGCCATTAATCGTTTTTAATGGGTTTTTAATAAAACCCATTAACACTAATCGCTTTTTAATAGGTTTTCTCATTAAAAACCCAATAGCACTAATCGCTTTTTAATTGGCAAACTCATTAGCACTAATCGTTTTTTAATGGGAAAACTTATTAGCACTAATCGTTTTAATGGGAAAACTTGACATTTTACATCCGCTCAATTTATTGCTTAGTCACGCCCGATAAAAGATGCGTGCGTTACGTACGCAAAACGCGATGGAAAAGTGTCATAAGTGTATCATTTTGTTAGTCACAGCAACGCATGGTTACAACGTACGATAATGTTTCCAAAATGACGGATGGAAAATGTTCAAAGTGACAGTTGTGATAAAAGATGGTAAGCGTGACGTAAGCAAAAATGACGGATGGAAAATGTGTCAAAGTGACAGTTGTGGATAAAAGATGGTAAGCGTGACGTAAGCAAAAATGGCGGATGAAAAATGTGTCAAAGTGACAGTTGTGAAAAAAGATGTAGGGCGTGATGTAAGCAAAAAAGGCGGATGGAAAATGTGTTAAAATGACAGTTGTGGATAAAAGATGGCGGGCGTGACGTAAGCAAAAATGGCGGATGGAAAATGGGTTAGGATAGGATATGATAGGATAGGATAGGATAGGATAGGATAGGATAGGATAGGATAGGATAGGATAGGATAGGATAGGATAGGATAGGATAGGATAGGATAGGATAGGATAGGATAGGATAGGATAGGATAGGATAAGATAAGATAAGATAGGATAGGATAGGATAGGATAGGATAGGATAGGATAGGATAGGATAGGACAGGATAGGATAGATAGATAGGATAGGATAGGATAGGATAGGATAGGAAGGATAGGATAGGATAGGATAGGACAGGATAGGATAGGATAGGATAGGATAGGATAGGATAGGATAGGAGGATAGGACAGGATAGGATAGGATAGGAAGGATAGGATAGGAAGGATAGGATAGGATAGGATAGGATAGGACAGGATAGGACAGGATAGGATAGGATAGGATAGGATAGGATGGAAGGATAGGGATAGGACAGGATAGGATAGGAAGGATGGATAGGATGATAGGATAGGATAGGATGGGATAGATAGGATAGGATAGGGATAGGATGAGGATAGGATAGGATAGATAGGATAGGATAGGTTAGGTTAGGTTAGGTTAGGTTATGTTCCCCCTTGCGGGTTATCACCTTGTTGCGGTGAGAGGGCTCAGTACTCTTTACGCATGTATGTGTAAAGGGGAAGCCAAGATAACCAACATCACTTACACTAACACAAATTAAATTGCGCACACACAAACACCACTTACATACTAACTTCTAACACGCATGAGCGAATGCCCTTACACGTGCACATACACAAAGCTGTACCTTTCAGAATCTTTTTTTTCCTATTAGGGGGACGCTCTAGTTTCCCGATTCTTGTACTTCAGGCCCTTCTTGGATATTAGGGTACCCGAGGGCAGAAGGGCCTTTCCACTTTCTTTACTTTCTATACCTTGGCGAGAATATGGTTACGATTTGGACACGGATTATTTAGCAAATGCTGGCGCCATGGCGTCCCAGGAGAAAACAAAAAATTGCCCCAATGAGGACCCCAAGCGTCCGTGAGTGAGTTAGTAAGAGGCTGGAGTCGCAGCACGTCCGGCACGTCTTGGCTATTAAGTTAACCGAGGGCAGGCGTGCCTTTTCTGTTTCTAATCAATCTTTCTTTTATTGGTTACAAGATGACAACTGGCGAGGAATATGGCTATGATACGGAATACATGAAACACAAAGTTTCCAGGACACCACGAACATGCTGGCGTCACGGCGTGTAAGGTCGAAGGGGACAAAGAAAAAGTGCCCCGATGGAGACCCCAAGCGTCCGCTGGGTCTCCTGCCTGGCAAGCGCTTGGGGTGGTGCCCACGTCGTTGGAGGCGTGGGACCTCTGAAAACATTATGCTAGTAAGAGGCTGGAGCCCCCCGGGGGTTGAAAAGTCTCCCCCACACGGGCATATTTGAGCGCAGCATGAGTTCATGCTGGTGGTGGAATTTTCTGCCATGGGTGTACCCCGCTCAATAGCCTCCCCAGGACAGGGATTAAGACAGGATGTGTAACGAAGTACCAATAGGCAAAATCATTGACATTGAAGAAAGTGACCAGGAATTAAACAGTGTAGAAGAAGAAGAGACTAGGGAAAACCAATCCGAACAGAGAAGCATTAAGTCAGCTGGCGCTGAGAAGTATTATTTTGAGATAGGAACTGACCCAACAGTCAGAAGGACGGCATTGCCGAGAACACCACCGGCAACACCAACGGCTGTGCAGGAAAGGGAAACGCAGGAACCTGAAGGTGAGCGGTTCTGGACACCAAATCCCTCAAATAAAGGGACAACAATTAGCTTCGTCTCACCTAAGCGATAACGACGCTTATGAAGATGAAAACTAGAAGACAGCCCTATATATAAGCTGATGCTGGATCAACCACCAGAGACATACAAAAAATCCAAAAAACCAAAAATTGAGAAACCGGTTAAAACTAACCCGGCCGTCTATATTGAGAGGCAGAAAGATTTTCCAGTGCAAACAGACCACGCAGGAAAATCCGAAACAACGCCATCGTCAGACAACCTGGAGGGTGGAAAAAAGAAAAGAAAGAAAAAGAGGCGAGGAGAAAAAAATAAAACACCACCAAGAACAACCCAGTTGTTAACCGCCTGTCTTCAGGAGCTGGCAGAAAAGGTGGAAAAAATGTACACATTTAAAAACGCCAACAGATCTGTGCATCGGGAACTTAAAAGTGGCATAACCGAGATCAGGAGTTTGGTCAGAAGGGCTATAAAGGAATATGCTGAAGCGGCAGAAAACCGCAAGACATTGGAAAACAAGGTATATGAGCTCGAAGAACAGCAGGAGACATTGAGGAGAGAGATTGCCCGTAGGAAAACACAGGGAACAGACCAGGGTAGCCAAACGACACCTTGGTTTGGAGGAAACGGGCACACTGTGATAACAAAGCTGTCAAAAGATATTAAATGGGACACCTGGCAATCCATCAAGCACAGTGACTGTGCCCAAGAGCTCTTTCGAAGTACGCAAATCGTTGTTGGAGACCCACTTGATACAGAAGATGAGGTTACGAAAGTTGTAATAGTAAACGCAAACGATGTGGATATGACAAGCGGTATACAACGGAGATTTAAAGAACGGTTCCCTGAACTCGCCTACAGCAATGAGGAAATTGAAGTTCTAGAAAATCTGACGAAAATACGATCGAAATGGCCTGGAGCCACGAACCGGAAAAAGATAATTAGAGTATTACACGATGAAACTGAGAAAGGTGCCCTAAAGGTAATCCAGTTAATACAAACTGAAACAAAAGATAACCAAAGAATAGCACTACACTGCATCGATACCATAAGCACGGAGATCCTGCGTAGGATGATTGAATGGGTGTTTCAACCATCCGATACCAAGATAGACATATATATCATGGCGCCTGACCAGACGACAAAGAAAAGTACCCCAGCAGGTAGAGACACATATGCTTTGGTCCTGGAAAGGAAGGGGGCGGATTACAAGACGCTTCTGACAGATCTTAAAACTGGGCTGCAGGAAACTGAGGCAGCAAAAAGCATACAAGACGTCCGCAGCACCAGGCAGAGCAAGGTGCTCCTTACCTTAGACAAGGATGAAGAGGTGATAAATAAGATTAAGGAAGCAGTGCTAAAAAAACATTTTAGCCAGACCAGCGACTAGAAAAGTAGATAGGAAGTGCTGCAAATAAGAGGGTTAGACGCTGCCACTAATCGTGAAGATGTACTAGCCGCAATAGAAAAAAGGATTGGCAACTTGGGTGGTTTCAAGCTTGGTGAACTAAGACCTTACGCTTAAGGTACCCAAGCCATTACCCTGACGGTTAACAAAGAAGACACAGGAAAAATCACCAAGCACAAGCTAAGAATTGGATTGGCGCCTTGTGTGATTGAAAAACGAGTGGATGTAGCAACATGCTACCGATGCTGGGAGCATGGTCACACCACTAGAAACTGTAAAGACCAAGATAGATCCAAATTATGCATGAAATGCGGTAAGGACGGACATAAAGCCAGGGAATGTGAAGGGCAAGAGTTCTGTCCTCTCTGCAATAAAACGGGTCACCGAGCCGGCGGAGGAACTTGTGATGCTTTTCGAAGGGCCCTAGCAGCAGCGCAACATGCGGCAAGAGCACTGTGATAAACTACTTATCTGTGATAATAGCTGTGATAGTATAGGATAGATATATAACTGACTATGTTTTTAAATGTGCACGTACTGATTTTATTTATATACATTATTTATTTATGATCAATACAAACATAAGGAACTTATCGACCAGTATAAGCTTTCTGCAAATTAATTTGAACAATGCAAAGGTGGCGCATAATCTTCTTGAGGTGGCTACCAGAGAGTACGGTAGCGACATCGTAATAGCCTGCGAGCCAAATAAGAATATGAGTAAAGTTGGCTTAAAGATAAAAACGAGGTAGCAGCCATACTGTTGGTATATAAAAGAATAGGCATTAGCGATACTGGCAGGGGTGAAGGGTATGTTTGGGTCCAATGTGAGAACCCAGATATAACGTTATACAGCTGTTACTTCTCTCCGAATAGAAATCAAGATGAGTACACTTTATACTTGGATACACTGCAAAGGAGTATCAGGAATCACCGAGGTGGCATAATAGTAGCAGGCGACTTTAATGCAAAGGCCAATGCCTGGGGTGCTGAGGTTACTGACAGACAGGGGAATGTACACTAGAATGGCTTGCTAGTCTAGATATGACAGTGCTAAATGAAGAAGAAACACCAACTTTCGTCCGAGGTGATCAGGAATCTTTTATTGACATCACGGTGGCTTCCCCAGAAATTGCGGCAAAAATCAAGCAGTGGGAGGTCAGATATACAGAAACCATGAGCGATCATAGGTATATAACCATCCACTTTGAAAGCCAAAAAATCGATCAATACCGAGCACCTCTAGGATGGGCCTTAGCTAAACTAGATAAAAGTATTCTAAAAAAGGAGCAGCAGGAACACTCACAAATAGAAATGAATTACGGGAGTTTAATCAAAGTGGTGAGTGAGGCGTGCAATAAGACTATGCCTAAGAAGAAACTTCCAAACAAAGCGAGGAAACAAGTATATTGATGGACCCCGGAGATCACTGAATTAAGACGTGAGGTAAATTTAGCTAGAAGAAAATACCAAAGAAAGAGACGGAAAACGGAAAATGAATGTGGGCAGAGCGAGAAATGTTAAGACGCAAGAAGAAAGCGCTGAAAGAAGGAATTAAGCAAAGTCAAAAAAGGTGCTGGAGGAAATTATGCAATGAAGTTGACGAGGACGTCTGGGGGCTAGGATACAAAATAGTAGCCCAAAAGCTGAGAAAGCTGACGAATGAAGAGCTCCCTCGGGACAAGCCCCATGAAGTTCTTACTCAATTGTTTCCGCAAAGTGACATACATGAGTGGGAGGAGTCACGCCGACCAATAGAAGACAGTGAAATACCTCCCTTCACACTAGAAGAATTAGGCATGGCAGCCTGCAGGATGAAAAATAAAAAAGCCCCTGGCAGGGATGGTATACCAACAGAAATTCTTAAAGAAGCAGTGCAGATAATACCAGATAAAATCCTTGAAGTCATGAATAAAATGCTAAAAGATAGGGTTTTTCCAGAAGAGGGAAAAAACGCAAAAGTTATCTTGATCTGGAAGCCAAACAAGCCACTAGGAATACCTTCTTCATATAGACCAATCTGCTTGATTGATACCACAGCTAAGCTGGCGGAGCAGCTAATAAATATAAGACTGAAGGAGAAGATAGCACATAGAGGAGGTGTATCAGAAATGCAGTTTGGCTTCCGTGAGGGTAAGTCGAGACAGGATGCAATTGATGAAGTGATCGACGTGGCAAAACATGCAAAGAGGGGTACCTGGAGAACCAGGGAGCTGTGTATAGTGAGATTGCTAGATGTTACAAATGCTTTTAATGCTGCCAGATGGGTTAAAATAATGGAAGCTCTGAGAATGCTTCGAGTCTCGCCTTACCTAATTAGGTTGTTAGGCAGCTACTTGTCCAACAGGGCTATCACGTACATCAGGAGAAGTGGAAAAAGTCATAAGATGCGAGTCACCACTGGGGTTCCCCAGGGCTCCGTCCTACGCCCTACACTCTGGAACCTCATGTACAATGGGGTTCTGCAGCTAAATCTCCCAAAGGAGATGAAATAGGCTTTGCGGATGATTTGGCAGTAACCATAACTGCTAAAGATGAGAACTAGCTGTGCAAGAAAATGAAAGAAGGAATTGAGTGCATTCAAGGATGGATGGAGGAAAATGGCTTGACACTAGCGACGGCCAAAACAGAATTAATCTGTATCAGTGGCAGGCGACAGGTAGCCCACATGGAGGTTGACGTAGGGGGACAGCCAGTTGCTATGAGTGGCCACGTGAGTTATTTGGGGGTTACTATAGATAAGAACTTAAGTTTAAGGAGCACCTAAGGCGACAATCAGAAAAACCGCAAAGAGCCGTGGACGGCATATCGAGGTTAATGCCAAACATACAAGGCCCAAGAGCCACCAAAAGGAAAGTCCTGGCATCGGTGGTGAACTCCATTGTGCTATATGGAGCGCCGACATGGTATCCAGCAATGAATGTTCAGGCTAGGAGAGCTGAGTTAATAAAACTCCAAAGAAAGATTGCGGTGCAAGTAGCCAGTCCATACAGAACTGTGTCGGCTGACTCCATTATGGTGATAGCTGACATAATACCACTTGATCTGTTAGCGAAAGAAAGAGTTGACATAAGGCGCTACAATCTTAACAAAACGGAGGCTAGACGTGACACAATAGTTGCCTGGCAAAATAGATGGAATGCCTCCAAGAGAGGTAGTTGGACAAGGACGTTGATACAAGATCTAGGCTCCTGGCAGCAGGAGGCAAGGTGGGGTACCATGTCACGCAGGTGCTAAGCGGACATGGCTGCTTCGCCAATTACCTGTATGCAATTGGAAAATATAGTAATGACCGCTGTATTATGTGTGGGGAAGAGGACGATCCTTTCCACACTGTGTTCGAGTGTATTAGATGGCAAACCAAGAGGTTGGAATTGGAAATATATTTAGGCGTTTGTTTCAATTCTGGAAACCTGGTAAAGACTATGTTGGAGACTAGCCGAAACTGGGCAGAAATAGATCAATTCATAAAGCACATAATGACAATTAAAAAACAGGTTGAAAGGACTATGCAACAAGAAGGAAGAATATGAAGACAATATGAAGACAAACAAAATACCTCGCAAAGACTGTGAAGTAATGCCCCAAAGGGAGGTTCCGCAGTCCTTTGTCACTAGAAGAAAAAAAGTAGGATATGTTATGTTAGGTTAGGTTAGTTTAGGTTAGGTTAAGTTAGAGTAGCGGTGCGGTGGTGGCGCTGCGTGTATCATACCCTAAGAAAAAACGCTCCGAGTGGTGGATCCCATAAGGTGGATCTGACGTATGGAAAAATGATAACATCGTTAATGAGTTTTACCATTAAAAAGCGATTAGCGTTAATAAGTTTTCCCATTAAAAAGCGATTAGTGTTAATGAGTTTTCCCGTTAAAAAGCGATTAGTGCTACTGAGTTTTCCAATTAAAAAGCGATTAGTGCTCATGAGTTTTTAATGAGAAAATCCATTAAAAAGCGATTAGTGTTAATGGGTTTTTAATGAGAAAACCCATTAAAAAACGATTAGTGGCGCGGTGGCGGTGGCGCTACGCCAAGACCATCCACATTACCTACTGTTAGCTTTTACTCCATGCCTTCGCACATAGTTATCTATTAAAAGAGCCACATATCTTTTTCTTAACAAAAAAATTACGCTTATTTTTTAATTTCACAATGCAATTCACAAAATTGTCAATTTTAACTAGCATTATATTATCGCAGAAAAGCTCGGTAATTTGGGATTTGTAAGTCGTTGTATTTGGATAGCTTGATTAAGAACTTTTCTGCAATGATTATTGTCTCTATTAAAGACATTTATAAATCAATACTAGTGCCAAAGATTAGCAACAACACCGCACAAAGAGTAAATCCATCTATTTTCCTTATTGATTTTTCACCAACATGTGAGAGTAACTCTATCTATGGGATTCATAATTTTTGTGATTCTGATGTTTAAATCAATAATAAACCTTATGGTTCATAAGCAACGATTAGATGATGCACAAGTTAAACTTATTTTTTTACTTTAGTGAAACACGCGACAATGGATTGTCAATAAAAATACAAGAAAAGCTACGTCAAGTACGATATATGCGTGTGGTCTATGCATGTCAGGGAATAGGACAATTCGGTTTACGTCTCTAGTAACTTTTCCAAAGCACGAAAGTTAGAAATGGTAGTTCTGTTAGGGCAATTCTACTTTATTACCTTATATACTGCTCTGAACATTAAAGATACAAGCCGTTTCAGGTAGTAACGTTGCACAAATGTAGTTTTGTCTTGCAGTCACTTATTGGTTAATTTATATCCCTGCAGTTCGTAAACTGCTAGAAAGTTTCTTACGAATTCAGAAACGTAAATATAATATCGAATTAACAGTATAGTATTATAGCTTGTTTTAGATCGCACTCTCGTGTCATCATTGTCATCCTCTATTCTAGATAATAAGGGAACTTAACTAGAATAAATTTTTGATGAATCGGTAAATTCGAGCTAGACTTTCTACAACGTATAATAAACTTAATTGTACTATAAAGGAGTTCCATGACATTTCACTATTAACTTACAGCAGGCGTAGATTCAGAACGGATTTTCAGGAGGGGCGGGTCATGAAAATTTCACAATAGGTCCCAGTCGTGAGTGCTGATCAAGTGTATTGCAGAATTAAATCAGAGGCTGTGAAGTATATGCTTTAGTATTTTCAAAAACGAGTTAAAAGCTTTTTTTCAATAATATGAGATTGATAAAAATGTTGTTTATTAAAAATAGTCTTATATCGGCACAGCTACTTGAGTGCTTCAGGGCAGGTTACTTATCTTTCAAGCAGTACAATCTTACTCATAGTTAGGGAAAGTTTACCGCAAAAAAATCACACTGGTATCTTTATTCTACTTATATACTTAATTTACAGATATAAACAAGGAAATGCATAATAGAAAATCCATTCGCTGACTACTTTTTCTAATAAGTCTAGAGATAATTTCCTCTACTGGAACTGGGACTGGTTTACAAATATACATCAAAACTAGCCCATTAGTCTTGCCTGTATCATTGTAATTCGGACATAAGTTTTTAAAAAATTTAAGGACGAAAAGGATCTTTCAGCAGACACTGTCGATACTTAGAGTGTTTCAAATGTCTATAACATATAAGGCGATATTAAAATAATTGCTTTATTTTAAGGTAAGTTTGTATTGATTACACGCATCTTTAAAAACATTGTATGCTAGCGTAGTAAGCTGAATTACACGACAGGAAAGCTGTCGATGGCTTGATACTTTCTTCACTCCACTTCTGTTTTCATCTTTCGTATTTCGCCAAAACAGTTTCTGGACCAGATATACAATTTTTGTAGAGACAAATAATGCCATTAACCTCATCGTTACTGTATTTTGATAAGTACATCGGAATTAAAGATACAAGCTTTGCAACGGTTAACTGATGGCCAAATCGTTATTGAAACTGCATTATCATGTTGTTTAAAGTTGGAAAAAGAGGGATATTTGATAATATGCTTTGAGTTCAGAATATGGATGGTTTTTGCGAAGAGTCTGACGATGAAACGTACAAGATATATATAGGGGTTCGCCAAGTAGAGTTTTTGCTTCTTCATAAAGTTCCAAAAATACGTTATTTGCGTTTTCTCTACATTGCTTTACACAGTTTAATGTATCTGAATTTCTTTGAAACTAGAAAAAAAGATCAGTGTTTTGCTTTTGTAACGCTTGTGATAAGGGAAGCGTTAAACATAGTAGCTTCTTCAGCACAGCAGGTGATATGACAAAGCCAGACGTTGAAATACTGTTAAGGAATTTTCTTGCTTTACAAGAAGTTTCTGAATCTCTGATGGCCTGATGTCAAACATTTTACTTCATATACATCAGTAAGGGGAGATTGACAGTTTTGGAACCACATTTTCTCCAGCATCCAAATTTCCTGATACATCTGAACCAAATAGTTTTCTTCGACTAACCATTCTCATCTTTCGAGATAAATGTACCTTGTTTGGTATCAATTAATATTAGATTTTCTCAGCTACCCGAATCTCTAGGAAATTTTAGATAGCATCATCCCCCAGGGGGCTACCCTCATTTTAAGATTTTTTGCTGGCAGTGATTTTTTGGTCGTCCGTCATGCAATACATCAAATTACTCTAGAATTTTATGCAGAATCCGAATTTGCAACCAGATTTAAAATCGGACCACCCCCTGCAAAGTTACACTTTTAAAGTCCTGAACCTCTAAATTTTGCTTTTTGCTATATAAGCAAACCTAACAAATAGTTTTCTTCGACTAGCCATTGCATCTTTCGAGATAAACCTATCTTGTTTGGTATCAATTAATATTAGAATTTTCTCAGTTACCCGAATCTCTAGAAATTTTTTAGATAGCATCATCCCCCAGGGGGCTACCCCAATTTTAAGATTTTTTGCTGGTAGCGATTTCTGACAATCCTTATAAATTCTTTTAGCCAAGCGATACATCAAATTAGTCTAAAATTTTACGCCCAATCCAAATATGCAAATAAATTTTAAATCGGAACGTTCCTTACAAAGTTACACATATGCCCTCTGCGAGATAAATCTTTCTCTACATTTCCACCCGCGAGATAAATCTATATTGTTTGGTATCAGTTAATATTAGAATTTTCTCAGCTAGCCGAATCTCTAGAAATTTTTCAGATAGCATCATCTCCCAGAAAGCTACCCCAATTTTAAGATTTTTTTACCGCTAACACTCTAAACCAAATAGTTTTTTTCGACTAGCCATTGCATCTTTCGAAATAAACCTATCTTGTTTGGTATCAATTAATATTAGATTTTGCTCAGCTACCCGAATCTCTAGGAATTTTTTAGATAGCATTATCCCCCAGAGAGCTACTCTCATTTTAAAATCTTTTTGCTGGTAGAGATTTAGGCCGTCCTTATAAATTTTTTAACCATGCGATACATTAAATTAGTCTAGAATTTTACGCCGAATCCAAATATACCAACAGATTTGAAATAAGACCGTTACTTACAAAGTTACACTTTAAAGGTCCCAAACCTCTAAATTTTTTGCTCACCTATGACATATGCTTTAACCAACCATTCCTGAAAATCTAAAACCGTGGAGGTTTTATAAAAGAACTCTTATAAGCCATAAGTGTTTAATATTTAAAACCATTTTCAAACAGTAATGTACTGTTTTTAGAATATTCAAAACCATGACTTTTAAAATTTTAAAACGTCATAACATAATTATGTAGTCAATGCTAATTAGGTACTTAGAAAATACAATTCGTTTCCGAACTAATTTCTTGACGATTATGAATTATCCAAATTACATGTGAAAACGCGGTATAATTTCTTTTAAAGCGTATTTCTTTTCCAAACAAATACATTAATCACAGAAAGAAAGTACGCTGAATGCAATCCAATTAATAGCTAAGAACACAAAGAAAAGTTTAATAATTTATTTTATCGCAGATTGCCGAAGACACTCAAAGAGTGCACAAGCGCGGTCACTAAACCAATTAGCATTAATATCAAGTATTACGTACTTTCGTAGGTTGCTCATTTCCTAGAACCAAATCTTCCGCAATGTACAATGTCCTTAAAACTATCTACATTAATAATCTTAACTACACTTTGTGAGACCCCTTTAATCTTTTTAATCGTGTCTTTCTCGCTTACAATACAGTAGGACTTAGCCTTACTACCAACAAATTTTAATACTAGACCTACATTAAATTTGTCTTTGAATTTCGCTACAACTTTTTTTGTTGACATGCGGTATATTGTGTTTATTATCTGCGGGGTACACCACTTTAAACCTAAAAATAAAAACAAGATAGTTTAATACGTCTATTAATAATTTTTGCTAATGTTGGCGATACAAATATGTAAAAACAAAGTTTATCAAAAAATATAATGTTTTTAATAAAATACATGTATTGATAACATCTATAAACCGCTGTTGTAACCAGAGCCTGGCGAATTTCGGATAGCCAAATCTCTAAACATTTGCTCAAGCGATTGCCTTGCAGTCGCATCTTTTAAGTATTGGATGGGGTAACATTTAATAATTTCCAACACTGTCAAGTAATTTAAATTTCTGCAATCATTAGTCAGAGAAATACTGGCACGGCTTTCTTCCTCTAATAACGTTTGAACCCTTTTTTCCTCCGTCGTATTTCCACATACTTTTTTTATATCACCTACAAATCTTTCGTAAAAATCTGGAAAGTTTCTACACCTCAACTCAGTCATTTTAAAACAGATTAATTCTTGCAAATTTAATAGCTTGATGCACTCGTGCGCAGGTAGCACAATAACATTCCGATCTTTTGTAATTTCCATATTATATAAATTCTCTTTTCACGAACCATATAGTAATGCATACTATATCAAATGTTCATACGATGACTCGTTTAACAAATTTGAATTATATAGAGGACATGAAGCTGCTAAAGTCTTTATGCAGAAGTTGAAGGAGGAAGCCCGCAGATTGGGTAAAATCCTTAAAACTAATGTACCGATGACAGCATTGGAACTTTTAGACGAGCTATTATTTTATATGGTAGATGATTGTGGTATCTGTAAGAAACCATTGGGAGATGATCGAATAAGGGATCACTGCCATCTTACGGGGAAATTTCGCTTTGCAGCACATACCCAGTGCAATTTAAAATACAAAGTACCTTGGTTTATCCCTGTTGTGTTCCACAATCTTAGCGGATACGACAGTCACTTTATAATAAAGGAGTTGGGGTGTGATAAGGAATAAGCCTCGGTGATCCCAAATAACAAGGAAAGATTAATTTCTTTCACAAAACATGTGAGACTATCTGATGATGAACCAGACATAAAAGATGATGATGATGATGATGAATCCATCAATTCTACAGTGCAGCTGCAATTCGTCGATTCGCTGCATTTCATGGCGTCTGGATTGGATAAATTGGTGAAAAATTTGAACACTCAAAAGTTTATGGAGATGAAAATATGCTTCCCTGATGATGAACACTTTAGATTATTGACTAGGAAAATAGTGTTTCCGTATAAATATATCACCAACATATTTCCAATTTACCACCGAAAGAAGCCTTCTTCAACGACTTGACATCCGCAGATATCATATACGCGGACTATGGACATGCCCAAAGCAACAGTGTTAAGCAAAAATGAGTAAAGAAATCATCGTTAAGGAATTATCTAAACCTGCAAGAAAAAATTTTCAGCGTCGTCATACAAATCTGAAATATGTGAAACGTGATCTTATCCAATCGGACTTGTGCGAAATGCAACCTTACTCTCGTGTGAACAATGGGTACAGATATATTATAATAGCGGTGGACTGTTTCACAAAATATGCTTTAGCAGAGCCTTTAAAAAATAAAACTGGATCAGAAGTTACAAATGCTATGAAAAAAATATTGGACAAAATGTTGCAAAGAGAGAATAACTCAAAAATTAATCTACAAACGGATTTTGGGAAAGAGTACTACAACCGCTGGTTTAAAAATCTTATTCAAAAATATATGGTAAACCCTTATTCTACGTATTCCGCAATCAAAGCTAGTATGGTTTAGCGGTTGATCAGAACAATCAAAAACAAATTGTACAGAAGATTTTACTTGCAAGGCAGTCATAGATGGTTGGATATTTTGCCTAAGGTTATAGAAGAATACATCGGACTATTAACATGACACCTATAGAGGCGGAAGAACATCCGGAAAGAATAAAACTTTACACCGCTGACAGTGCTTCTAAAAGTCGCAAGAAGTTGTATAAGGTTGGAGAAATTGTACTTATATCAAAATATGAAGCAGTATTCGACCGAGGATTTCATCCAAACTGGAGTATAGAACTATTCAAAATTGTTAAAGTACAACCAACGAGACCGATAACCTATCTGCTACAAGATTTGGAAGGTCGACCAATCCTAGGTGCTTTTTACGGCGATGAGATTCAACTCACAGCAGCACCTGACACCTACCTAGTGGAAAAGTTTTACGGAAACGAAAGCACGGATGTGAACCATTAGTGTTGTGGTTGGGGGGATAGTAAAAGTTGGATTAAGAAAACAGACTTGCTTTAGTATCAGCCAAAGTTCTAGATAATTACCTAGTTGAAAAAATCATAAAAGGAGTTGGCTAGGGTAAAGACCTCTAACTGGCTAGATAGGAGAGATTTGCTTAGAAGCCCATTTCCATGTATCATTTGAAGCAGGAAGCATGTGTTTCATAATCGATTTACAAGGATATCAATACAAAACTAGTGATTTCTATTGCAAGGAGATCGCCATTTTGGATGTAGTGAATAATGTAATATGGCATGTGATACTGAACATGGTGGTGCGCTATAACACCCTAAGTGATGATTTCAAAAAGCAAGTTCAGTGGTTAAAGAAAAGAATCCATGAACTCTGCTGGGATGAACAGGCTACGAGTGGATATACAAATGTGGGTGATTTACTGAAAGAAGTCATACCTCCCGAGGCTACTGTCTATGTTAAAGACGAACAGAAAAAGCAGTTACTATCGAAATATTTATCAAACAACATTTTAAACATGGAAAGTGTATTCTCAGTTCCTAGACTCAAAGAACTGAGAAGATCCGGTGATTGGTACAATCACTGTTTAAACCATTGTTTGAATAATTTAAGTTGTTTCAAGGTGAATGTTTTACTGTTACAGCCTTTTGTTAGTGTTTAAATGTATTTAATTTTTTAATAAAATATTTGTGGAAATTGTTTTTTTTATTATCTTAGCTAAGAAAATATTTAAAATTTTAAAAAAATATATATTTAAAACAGCGCATTACTTTGGAAAAATTAATAGCGACTAATAAATTACACAATGTAAAATCTAAAACGAATATTAGATGTTTTAAAAATACAATCCGAAGCAATAGTAAAATACACGATAATTGGTGTTTGCAAATAAATTCAGTTTTGTTTTAATAAAAAAAATGCTGACTTACCTTAAATTTTCAATATGAGGAAAATCACTGCACAAAACGATTGTTTAAATTTTGATGAACTTTGCACAAGGCGTACGGAACTAATATACTTTACTAATCAGACCGGAGTATATACAGTTGAAATAATTATCCGTTAATTGATCTGTATTACTAAATGAAGTTTGTTTTCCCTAAATACGTAGTTGAGGATGGTTACTAGAAAGTACCTTGTGTGAATCCCAAGCAATTATACGTCAATTTCTAATGCACTGTATTCAAACATAATTAATAGAAAGTCCAAGAAAAGAAATTATACACAGCTTTCACATGTAATTTGGGTAATCCATAATTGTCGAGAAAACGAATTGTATTTTTCAAGTACCTATTTAGCATTGACTACATAATTATGTTATGACGTGTTTAGGAATTAAAAAATGTTAACCCAGAAAATTGATAACTGTTTAAAATTTTAAAAGTCATGGTTTTTAATGTTCTAAAAAACAGTACATTACCATTTGAAAATGGTTTTAAATATAAAACAGTTATGGCCTATAAAGGACTCATTTCTGAAACTCCCGCAGTTTTAGATTTTTGGAAATGGTTGGTTAAAGCATATGTCATAGATAAGCAAAAAATTTAGAGGTTTTGAAGCCTTTAAAAGTGTAATTTTGAAGACGGTAGTCCGATTTTAAATCTGTTTGCAGATTCGGATGCTGCATAAAATTCTAGACTAATTTGACATATCGCATGGCTAAAAAATTTCTAAGGACGACCAAAAATCTCTACTGGTAAAAAATCTTAAAATGAGGGTAGCTCCCTGGGGGATGATGCTATCTAAAAAATTCTTAGAGATTCGGGTAGCTGAGAAAAATCTAATATTAATTGATACGAAACTAGATAGGTTTATCTCGAAAGATGCAATGGCTAGTCGAAGAAAACTATTTGGTCCAGATGAGTGAGGAAATGAGGGATTCTGGAGGGAAAGAGGTTCCAGAAACCCTGTCCTCCTCCTACTTACATCATAGAAAACCATGACAGCTTCGTGTCTTTCCGCCCATCTCGTATCCTACATGTAATTTTCCAATGCTCCAAACGAAGGTACTACATTGGTCAGGAAGCGAGTTTTTTTTACCTAAAAAATTTTGATTTTTGCCGAATCCTTACTGTTCCAAGCAAGGTAGGAGTCTTTAACGTGCGTAAAAACACTCACACACGGGACCTCCATTTTACCTCTCATCCAAACGAGGGCGTATTTTTGTGAAAAATGCTCGCCTAACATTTTTCAAGCGGACCGTGTCGGGATTCAAACCCGAAACCTTGGGCGTAGTAGTCACCCGCATACCAACTACGCCACGGAGCCACCTACCCATCTCGTATCGTTCATTTAAATTTCCAATGCTCTACCCGTAGGTACTACATTGGCCAGGAGGCGAGTTTTTTGTTGCCTGGAAATTTAGAATTTTGCCGAACCCTTGCCGTTCCAGGCAAGGTAGGGATCTTTAACGTGCGTGACAACACTCACACACGGGACCTTCATTTAACCTCTCATCCAAACGAGGGCGTAATATTTGTGAAAGATGCTCACCTGCCATTTTTCAAGCAGTCGGCCGTGTCGGGATTTGAACCCGAGACCTTGGGATCCGTAGTCTTACGCTTACTACATTGATCCACGGCGACGCCACCATCTCGTATCGCATAATGATACAAACCTTCTACGTTTCCCGATGCCGATGTTAGACTTTTCTAATTCGTCGGAGAAAAGCTGTATTCTTTTTGAGGAGTTATTAATAACATTGATTATTTCTTTAATGTCACCAAAAGAACTCCTAATGTCTTGAATAGAACATTAATTTGTAATCGTCAAATTTAAGTATTGCGCTGTACAGTGAACATAAGCAGCACTATGTGCCATGCTTCGTATTTCCCCTTCATTCCTGGCGCCAGCTCCGTCATATCGTAGTTCGTTTAACAAAGTTTATGCTATGCCAGCTCCTGTAAGATCTACAATATGCACGAATTTGAAGACGGATCCCACAGTATCGCCTTTTTCTGTAACATTTCGCGTGTCAAACTGCTCTTTTCGAGACGTATCTCTAGTTTCATCTGCTATAAAGGAATACACTGTTGCCGACTTGATTTGACTAACAAGATCTGATAAAATCACATTGCCACAAACTACAATAAGTTCATTTTGAATAGTTTTACTTATATACGTCGCACGCTTAGGTACAGTCTGTAGATGCTCTTTTAAGCAATCGTCACCAGCATCTATTCTGAAATTTAGAAAACCTTTAAAGTTTCCCTCGCGTACTGCTATAACACTGCTTTCATTATCGAGTATCACATTTCCATCATTTTGATGGACTCTGAGGGGTATACCCTAATGCCCACACAAAATTATAATTTTTACAATGGAGGCAAGCTTTTTCCGATTTTCCTTGATTTATAAAAGTAAAAGAAAAGTTCGTCATGGAAGGAGCATTACCATTTAAAATTTACTATATTAGAAAATTTAACTCTCTATTTGTAGAATGTTAAGCTTATTAATCAAGGCGAAGATTTATTTTTTACAATCTTCTATTAAACATTAACAAATAAAACAATGCCCAAATAACAAATAAGGATATGAACGTTACTTGTTGAAGTCTTGCAGAATAAAGCAAATTAATGTAGAACACAAACGGATTATCCGTCCGTTAAAGAATTCTTCCGCTCTAAAACAAGTTTCTCTGTGACAGTCCCTTCCTATGTGAGTAGAAACATAACTATCTTTACCAAAATTCGTGCGTAATTGTCCATTGGTTTGGTTACCAGTTTGCCCAATTTTTGGTGTCCCCCTTTTCCTAAAGTTTCTGCGGTAGTACTAAAGAGAACGCATTCTAGGCAAAATACGCCTTGTTTACGATTTGAGAAAGTTAATGTTGGATATTAATCAAAATGTTTTTTCTCAAATAATTTTTTTCTTCTTTGCCCTTTATTGTACTTTTAGAAAAAGGATACGCAAAGGTGCTAGGTGGAATCCAAGGATGTTTTAATAAAAATTATCTAATGTCATCGGTCATTTCTGTGTTTTCTAAGTAAAATTCAATATTGAAGGTTTTGGCATTACTAAATAAACTATTAGACGTTCCACTTTCACATGTAATTGAAAACACAGACTTTACCGGATTTGGACTCATTTCTTGTTCACACGCATGAGCAATATTATTTTGAAACCCGAACGAAACAGGAACATTAAAGATAAATACGAAAGGTACTAGTATGACAGGTATAGCTCGAGCAATCTAAAATCCAAATACGTCATAGGTGTGATTAATAAGCATATCAACATAAACCAATATTTTTGTCCTTTTCTATCTTCAACAAACTTCACGCGTTATGTTGGTCAAAAATTCAACGATGCCGACTACTCCGACAAATTAGTGTTCAATTAAAATAGGGATAATCAAATCTTTCGTGCTAAAATACGACGGGCGACATTTAAATTCCCATCCGTCTCAGAGAGGCATCGTTAAAGGCCCCGCTTTCCACGATCTAGGTCAGAGGTTCGTTGCTCAGCTACGTCTGCTTTTTTTTATTTATATTGCATTCTTTTTCATTTTTCATCTTCTACTATACATAGTAGGAGCAAAATGAACTTTTTTATTGTCGATGCGGTCTGGAATATCTAAATCATCACTTACATTTGATAAAATGTATGTTGCATTTACTGAAGAAAGGTTTTGTAATGCCTAAGTAAGTGTCTCTCTCTTTTGATTTTATCATTATACAATGTTTAGCATAGTTTATGTGTTTACTTTAAGAACTATTAAACGACGGACATTTACAATCTTGTTTGTCTATGTGGCACGAAGCGTTATCGACGGTAACACTACAAATTTGGAATAATGCTGTAGTCCATTGTCACAAATTAGTTACTGAATGTTGGGGTAGAGAAGTAAAATATGATACTGGAGACGTTGCACCTCTCGTTATTAACATTGACGACTTCTTTAATAAATAACTTGTGATATAATAACACAGTTTGAAACACGAGAACTTTTTATTAACCAATCATACTACTTTGAATAATTCTAATAAAATCGATAATATTATGTAATCGCTAATCGTGTTTGTAGTCACAACATTTTAATATTTTGATAGCGGCAACGGTGCTTCTGCATGACATCATAAATATTGATGACGCACATTGGATTTTAAATTACTTGAATTATAACAGCATAAAATTCCATAAACCATATAGCAACCCTGTTTCTAACAAATAATAACCAACAGTAGTAGTATAAGTTAATTTTAAGTAGTAGAATAGGGAATTTCTTTTCTTTTTAACTAACGCTAAATTTTAAGAAGTTACACATACCTGAGGAAAACAATACAGCAAACAAATCCTTTCCTCTGAAAGAACCTAATTTTTTATTTCTGTAATAGTATAAGTTCAAACATGTACAAAATTATACTAATGCAATCCAACCTTTTAGTAACCTGGGCAAACATAAACACAAATTAACATTTCAAACACACTTCACGCACACACAAACACATACTCTCACACACACACACACACACACACACACACGCACAGCGCACGCGCACGCGCACGCCACGGCACGCGCACGCGCACGCGCACGCGCACGCGCACGCGCACGCGCACGCGCACGCGCACGCGCACGCGCGCGCGCGCGCGCAGCGCCGCGCGCGCGCACGCGCACGCGCACGCGCACGCGCACGCGCACGCGCACGCGCACGCGCACGCGCACGCGCACGCGCACGCGCACGCGCACGCGCACGCGCGCGCGCGCGCGCGCGCGCGCGCGCGCGCGCGCGCGCGCGCGCACGCGCACGCGCGCGCGCGCACGCGCACGCGCACGCGCACGCGCACGCGCACGCGCACGCGCACGCGCGACGACACGCACACACACACACACACACACACACACACACACACACACACACACACACACACACACACACACACAAAACACCTCTTATGCACTGTGCAAACACAAAACACCATTCACACACTTACATTGCTTTTTCAACATCTGGATTTCCGGCTGCCGATGGTCTAGACTGATAAGGCAACATCCGTCGAGCGTTTCTCTTTGACGATTGGGATATCCGGCTTCCGATGGTCCTGGTCCTAAACACACACACACCTAAACACACGCTTCCATTGCCTTTTCAACATCTGGATTTCCGGCTGCCGATAGTCCGGAATGACAAGGCAATGTCCGTTGTGCGTTCTTCCTTGACGACTGGAATATCCGGCTGCCGATGGTCTTGGTCCTAGTGGGGGAACGGAACACGGACCAACATCACACATAGTACAGCTACACACAACCCCCCCCACACACACACATACACACATAACACATAATGGTTACTGTCTGTGGGGAAGCCAGGTCTGCTTAAATTTCAGGTAGCAGACTACTAAAACGTCGGAACAGATAAATAAATAAATAAAAAAAAACCATAAAAGCTATCATGCTTGTATACTAGAGAGAGTTATGTGGACGTATGTTTGTATTCTAATATAAAAATGGACATAATTTTACAGGAGACGTTCACCGTAGTCCCGTCGATGACGTCATAAAATACATATTTATAGGAAATCAGATTAATACCAAGTTTTTATCTACATAAAAAGTAAATGTGAATATGGATAGTTTTTATTTATCATTTTCTAACCTACCAAAATAGGTAGAATGCTTAAATTCTACATTTTGTAACCCTCACCAAACTGAAGTGATTTCCATAATTTTGATATTGTATTTAAATTATTCCATAGTTAAAATAAATACTGTTTCAAACAAGATTTATAATTACATAACCGAGGCGAGGCATCATTCTCAATTCTAAGCACGCAACAGCCCAGATCGATATTTTGTGACGTCATGGACGAGACTGCGGTGAACGTCTCCTGTAAAATCATGTCCATTTTTATATTAGGATACAAACACACGCCCACATAACTCTCTCTGTCACCACAGAAATATATATATATATATATATATATATATATATATATATAAAATACTCAAATTTAGACCAGGGTAGAAAATTAATTAACGACATCAAATAATTTTAATCACCGTGTATAAGGAAGCTTTGGGAAAAAGTATGCGTAATTAAAATGCCTAGTGTAAAGATTTAAATCATTCAATTAGAATGTAGGGTTTGTATAGAATTTTATTAGATAATACGTGTTATTAAATCCGTGGAGCATAAAAATTTATTCGTTTCATTAAAAATAAGGGATTTAAATTATTCACTAGACGCTTTCTATAAAAAGAAGCAGAATTAAAATGCTCAACTTGTATGTAATTTAATTGTTCCGAGTACTAAAACTAGAGAGAGATTACGTGCGAAATTTATAGTAATTAATTCAATTTTTAAGTAACGGGTATTAAACAAAGTGTACAAATAATAATTAATATTTAATTAGTATTCGCTAAAAATTAAAGGGCAGAAGTCAATGCCATTCATTATTATTTTAATTGGAGTTAATTGAACCATTAGTAATACATAATATGCATAAAAGCTTTTAAAAACCAAATAATACCAAATATGAGACGCGTTGCTAGCATACAAATCTATCAAGAAAGTTAAAATACGTGGAATATCCAAATCGTAGAAGTATTACGATTGAACACCTGCGTATTTTTAAATATCACTTTCTGTTAAATTTGAATAGATAAACATGCAGCTTCTACGTATATTGGAAACGGTCGGATGCTTTAGCATGAAATACAAAACAGCGTTTATTTAAAAATCACGTCGCGAGTCCACGTGTAGTTTAAACAGCCGATAGTAAAGAATATCGATTTGTACCACTCAGACCAAAGTAGAAAGGGATGGATAAACGTGTAAAACAGAGACACTAATAATAAAGGCGTGATTTGTGAAGTTTCACTGGGTTTGCGATTGGTTCAAATAAGTTGCAGATATGAGAGGTGAAAACATAACAATTTCTATATAAAATTTAATTAGTTGTTCTCGGACGTGGCGAGCCGTGTAGAAATTTCATAGATTTTCAACTTGTACGTGTGCAAATTTTGTGGAATCACTGTGCCGGACTGTCGAAAGAGAACATAGAATGCGAAATTCTGGAAATTGTCCGTTGAGGGACAAATCCGACGTGCAGGCGCGCTATTATATAAACCCGTGTTTATAGGAGTTTGGCTCTCTTACATTTTCGATTTTTATTTTATACTTTAAACAGTTTGGCTCTTAGATTTTTGATTTTATTGAATACTTTAAACAGTTTTCTCTCTTTATTTTTTGATGTTATACGATACTGCAAGCAGAATACGTGCTACGATACAAGTTATTATGCATTAGTGCACTTAGAAAAGATAGATAAGGTAATAAAGTCTAGTTATATTTGCGGGTATTACTGTACCAATTATCTAAAGTAGTAGCGATAAATAAATACATTGAAGTATGCCGCTTTGTATAGCGTGAACGAATTATGGATTGCTTTGCTAATTTTCGGGAGTGAGTAATCAAGTATTATTAGTAAACGTGATTGGATCCACAAAACAAGATTCAGATATACATAGATGAGTTCCTGAAAAGCCCTGAAACAATTTTAGATGAATGGTGGTGTAAAAAATTTTTTAAAAGCAACCAGTAATCCGAGGACGTAAACATTACCCAGTTGGAATGGTGTGATTAACAAAGGACGATGTACATTGAAGCCACGAGTGCAGTAACCTTCAGGTAAATTATACAATTTTGTTCGATCTTAGATGTTTTGGTGTGTGTTAAATATCTTTATAATTTGTTTGATAAAAAATGAACAGTAGTGAATTTGTATAAACAACAAATTTTGAATTTTAAGATAAAATTTTCTTGTTTAAGTAAAAAGGAGTATTTAGTATTTATGTTCTGGATTATGATGAAAATTTGGGTCCGTCTTTGAGCTCAATTAGACTAACCTGTTTAATTAACGTCAAGGGGTGGGAGATGCTCCCTTTTATTCAGACTCAGGACTGCAAATATTGTTAAATTAATTAGTATGCATCCTACCAGGACTTTAATTCTGGATGCAAATTAAAATGATAACAAATTTAAACTTGAAATTTTATGATACTGAAATTTAGGCTGAAATTTAATTTTGAAATTTTAATGTATTATGAATATTGATGTAAATAGAGTTAACGTTGATGTTTGTGGTAGGAATGTGTTTGTTTTTTTTTATGAATGAGGATGAAAGTTTTAACTAGGTGAGCAGCCGAGGCGGAAAGAGTAAAAAGGCGACTATCAGAAGAGATTCAACAGGGCGAGAATCACAGCAAATCTTAATGCCCAATTCGAGAGGCTCGAATATTTTTTTTTACTCTGGTGAGGCTTTTTGTAGGTTTCACAGCAATATATATATATATATATATATATATATATATATATATTACTCATATTTAGACCAGGGTAGAAAATTAAATAATCACATCAAATAATTTTAATCACCGCGTATAATGAATATTATTAAATAATACGCGTTATTAAAACCGTGAAGCATAAAAATTTATTTGTTTCAGTAAAAATAAGAGATTTAAATCATGTACAAGACGCTTTATATCAAAAGAAACAGTATTAAAAAGCTCTACGTGTAATTTAATTATTCCTAATAAAGAAACAAATGGAAATTACGTGCAAAATTTATATTAATTAACCCTATTTTAAGTAACCGGTATTAAACAAAGTGTACACATAATAATTAATATTTAATTTGTATTCGCTAGAAATGAAAGGATAGAAGTCAATTTTAATTGGAGTTAATTAAACCATTATTAATAATAAGCATAAAAGTCTGTGAAAATCCAAGATTAAAATACCACGGAATAAGGCTCTGAGAATTAATAGTATGTTTGAACACCTGCGTAGTTTAAAAAGCTCATTCGGCGAAAATTTTGTAGATAACAAATGGTTTCAAAGAATCTTGGAGAAACCATCGCATAATAGTTACGAGAAATGCTAAAGGTGGGTTATTTCACACTCCACATGGACTAAAATAATCGATAATAAAGAATATCAATCTGCATCAATAAGAACAGGTTAGATAGAGACAGATAATATGCGCAAGACCGAGACACATATAGTAAAAGGCGTGAGTAGAGCAACGTCATGGGGTTGTGATTGGTTGAAAGTAAAAGGCAAAATTTGAGAGGTAAAAATAACATTTCGGTATAGAAGTCAATTAGTTATTTCCAGACGTGCGTGCCGTGTGAGAATTTCTGAGATTTAACTGGGACGAGTGCAAAATTCGTAAAAATCGCATGCCGAGCTGCGGACTGGGAACCTAGCATGCGAAATTCTTTAGAATTGTCCGTTTTGGGGAACAGACCGACAGACAGGCTAACCGCTATATATACCGAGGTGAATATAAACAAGCTCTCTGACATCCGCGACTTGATTCAATACGTTAAACAGTGCATTTTAGTTTGATAGAATAATTTAAAGTTTGCTCGTATATTTTGGTGATTTAAAACAGTTTGTTATTTACGTGCTAACATGAATGTACTTGAGTGCACTTAGATACAAGGTAATAAAGTTAGTATCACTGTACTAATTAGTCAAAATTTACAACGACAAATGAAGGCAGTTTTGGCGTATATTGGTGAAAGAAGTATGAATTTCTTTGCTATTTTTCGGGGGTGTTAATGATTAAATGGTTCATAAATGTGTCTGGATCCACAAAACAAGGGTCAGATATACACAGATGAGTTCTGGAAAAGCCCAGAAACAACTTTAAATAAATGGTGATGGAGAAAATTTGAAAAGCGTTGAGAATCAGAAGCTGTAAATATAACCCAGTTGGAATGGTGTGATTAACAAAAGGGACGATGTACATTGAAGCTACGAGTGCAGTAACCTTCAGGTAATTTATACTATTTTGTTTGAACTTTGATATTTTTGTGTGTGTTGAATTACTTTATAATTGATTTACTTTAAATGGACATTAGTGAAATTGTACTAACCATAAAATTTTAATGTTAAGGTGAAATTTGCTTGTTTAGGTAGAAAGGGGTATTTAGTATTGATGTTCTGGATTATGATGAAAATTTGGGTATGTCTTTGAGCTCAATTAGACGAACCTGGTTAATTAACGTAAAGGGGTGGTAGATGCTCATTTTGTACTCAGACTCCGGTCTGCATATATTGTTATATTAATTAGTAGGCATCCAACAAGGACTTTAATTCAGGATGCACATTTAAATGATAATAAATGTAATCTTGAAAATTTCTGATACTGAAATTTATGCCAAAATTTAATTTTGAAATTTTAATGTATTGTGAATATTGATGTAAATAGAGTTAACGTTCGTGTTTGTGGTAGGAATGTGCTTGTTTTTTTTTATGAATGAGGATGAAAATTATCTAGGGGAGCAGCCGAGGCGATTAACAGAAGAAAGTCAATGGACCAACACAGTTAAAGTAATGAATAGCTTTTCGTAGGATTCACAGCATTCTGGACATCCAATTCGTAGGGGCTCGATTCGAAAAGCGGAGTACCCGGATTTTGGTGGTATCACAGCAAATTTGACGCCCAATCTGTGGGGCTCGAATGTTTTTTTTTAAGGGCCAGTTCCCGCATTCAAAGAAGTACCCGGATTTTGGTGGTATCACAGCAATATATATATATATATATATATATATATATATATATCGCTGTGTTCTCTGGGACACCCCTAGAACCTTCTCCTAAATCATTCAAGCCCCACGAATTGGGCGTCATAAAAGTGCCGTGGTAGGTCACCAAAATTCGAGCCCCACCTGGGCCAACACAAAATTCTCCAAAAAAAAATTTTATAAAAAAGGTTTTCTTACCCTTATGTTAGGACGCCTTTAAATTTCTCTGCTCACCCTTGCTAGCTCTGCAATCAGCTTCTTCTTGAATACCTATTTTTACGTACATACCTCTCTCACACTTACACACCATCAAATGAGATTACCAAAATAATAAAACAACCATACAACCTATTATTTACACTTATTAACAGATAAAATATTTACACATAAGTACAAACATTTTGGTACAATTATTACCAGCTCAATTTTTGAATGTTTTCAAGTCCTTGATTTTTAAATGATTTTAAACGTATTCAAGTAGATATGAGTAGATGGGCCCCACATGTAACCCTAATTTGACTTCATACTAGTGTATTGTGAGCTCATTATAACCTAGTTTTGTTTATAAATGCTTTTTAAACCTTGCATTTTTGAAAACAAATTTACAGACCCGTTTACTCCTTACAACCACAATTTATGGTCTGAATAAATTTTTTATATATTTTTAATAAACCCCTTTTCAGTACTCAAAATTGTTAAATTGTCCTGCACATGTACCTTTTTAAATAAGTTTTAATAACAATAAATACGCCACCAATAAGTCAACCACACAAACACAAAAATATCCACAAATGTTTATATAAAAACAGACATTTTAAATTCATTACCTGGAGATACCTTCACTCTTCGTCACCGCAGGAGATGGCTACCAGAAAACCCTCGTCGTTGGGTCCATCTACTATGCTGATTCCAGGATCCAACGATCCCCCTATTTCATCTAATATCTCCGCTAACACTATTCTGCTTCTCCCAAGATACTTGCTTCGTTTCAACAGTAACATTCCATACCAGATACTTCATGCATACAAATTTTTTTCAGTTCTGCTTACTCCAAAATTATTCATCCATATAATAACTTAGTCGTAGTAACGGTACCTTTTATTTAAATAAGCACTAACTTGTCCGCTACTACAACTTTTATAATGTCAACTAAGATGTTTAATGTAACATTACTGAACACACAAATTCTAACGGAAAGCTTTGACTATTATGTAGGTTAACCTGTATTCAGAACTCGATGAAAGAAAAAAGAGAGCTTTAATATCTTCTCTCGTGTATTTATACTCTTCTCCATTCCCCCTAGTAGAACCCGTTTCATGAGAAAAGCTTGTTTTCAAAGCGGCTTCTTAAAATTATGAACGTTGCTGACTCTAAATTCGGAAAAATTTCTCCCGTTCGTCGTGCTGTTTACATAGAATTTCATTCCCTACCTACACGTACCCACACTTCTCGAAAACTGTTGGCTATCAACCAATGTTTTAATTTGCTGTCGTCACAGTGTTCCACCTATCCGCTACCCAACTCTGTTCTATGCATGTTTGTTGTCTCCCTTCAAACCTCACTTGAGTAACAAAAAATCGATATTGTAGACGTCCTTTGCCAAGTCCAGGTGCATATCTTACGTGACTTGTATCCAACGCTTGCTTTATTTGCTTCGCTATCAGTCTTACATTATGGATTGTTCATTCCACTCACTCCTTAAAATATTTGCTATTCTAGCTGCTAATACAAATTGACCGTTAAAAACAATTTCTATGGAATTCTACATTAACGTTTGTTTCATATTCTCTGAATGCAACATTTAACCAACAGGTGCTTCTTAAAATTATTGACCGTTTGAAAATAACAATTCCTAGATTCTCTGCTTAGTAGTATCCGTGCAAATGAACGTTGGCTTTTAAAACGAATACATTTGCGTTAGAAATTATTGATTTTCTTATACATGCAACCTCCCTTTTTGCTTTCATGCGTTTGATTAAAAGAAATTATGATTAAATATGCGTATCCTTGAGCTTCTATGTACTTTAAAGCTTTTCTTCCTTTATGCAATTTTCACATTCCAATTTAAATATAAAAATACCTTAATACCCGTCCGTTTCAATTATATAAATTAATTAATTCGGCGAGTAAATATTTTGCTCCTGTTTCTATATACATGGTTGCTAAAATTATATTGTTTACACCTATTTACCCTTTAAATCCACAACAATATATATATATATATATATTACTGTGATAAGGGGTTGTTTAGGGGTGTATTGAATATCAAGGGTCGTGTAGTAACCATAAATTGCAATAGAAAGCAGAAAACTGCATTTGTTTAGCAGAAAATTAAGTAATTCGTACATTATGTAAATAGTAAGCATTTAACACCCTGTATATGGACCATAGTTAGCTTTAACCGATGCAAAGAAGCATATCTTATAACAATAGAACGCGTATTAAGCAGGAAAATAGGTAATTCATACATTATGTAAATAACAAGTATTCAACACTCTGTATATAGACCTTTATTAATTTTAAGTAATGCGAGTAAGAATATCTTTCAACAAAAGTACGCGCACTCAAGAGAAGTGATAGTACATGTAATTAAACACGCATTGAAAAGTGTTTTAATTAGTTATAAAACAAATACGAAAATAAGAGATAAAACCTAACAAAGCTTTACGCAATTACGCAGAAACAATAAACATTTTGATAAGAAAACGCAGATTCAAAAATACATAAACGAAAGTAGAATTAAAGTTACATCATTTATTTTGTTCAATTATCGAAAAAGGCGATATCGATACAAAACAACGTATTGTTAAGATAACGAGGTATCTATAGCAAATAGATATTACACGGAAAACTGAATATATTACATCAGAAACAACTTCAAAATGCAGGAAATACAAAGACCTGATTGGTTGAGATATCTACAAGACTTGTTAAAAACCCAGCCCACATGTATGTGGGAACAGCCTATATTAACACAGAGCAATGATAAGACGGGTCAGTTTAAACTCAGGCAGGGCAAAGCTGCGTCACTGTTAATCAGAAAGTGACGCGTAATTATAATAAAATGTCAAGTACGTTATAGTGACAATAAAGTGCAACGATTATGAAGACTCTTTTGCCGTTTAACGCAAGTAGAATTTGGGGTAATTTATTTAAACTAAATATAAATAATAGTAGGGCTTCGAATGTGTGGATATTTTTAATAAATCGATATAATACTTTGAATTTGTAATATAATAATTCTAATTGGTGGTACATTTTTCAATACTTCGAATCTATGATAGAATAATTCGAATTGGTTGATATAACATTTCGAATGTCTGGAGAATTTCTGAATAATTCAAATCTGGGTCAATATGATATTTCAAATCAGCGTCGACGTTTTGGTACAATTCTGGTACAATTTTGAGTTGCGAGATTTAATGCAAATAAAATAAAGAAGCACCAAAGTAATTTATGGAAAACGAGGGGTTCAACTAAACAGAGCAGTGATAGACGAATGAGGATAACAATGAGCTGTTGATCCACAACCCGAACAATCTGTAGCAGGTCAGATCTAATTAGTTTTAAGATATTTTTTCAATTTAAATTTCAATACTGAATTTATTCAATTTATATAAACTTGTGATAAACTCAACAACAAACATTGCATACGTTAAACTTACGTAATATAGTATAAAGGGGTCTAGAACGTTCCAGGTGTCTTTGGTAAAAAAAGGGTAGTTTTTGGTGACTAGATTGAATTCAAAGTATATAAATTTTGGGATAAATGATACATATGATATTGATTGGTTGAAGGGTGTATTTAAATATTTATCAATTCAAAACATGTAAATAATATTTCTTTTCATTATATGAAATTAATTGACTTCGTTTTATAAATTCAAACAAATAGGTAATCATAAATGGGTGGAGAAGAGAAAAATTGATCATCGTAACGTTGTGCACTCTGTGTAGATTAAAGAGGGCTAGCCGTGGCATAATAATAAAACTAGTAAGATTAAATTTGATGTGAGAACACAGAGCGGTGGAGTTAAGTAAAAACGTCATTACATCGAGTACGGCATTATCATATCAATATATACATGTATATGCACCCAAATATACATGTTCTGTATCTCTTATACTCAATGTATCTCCATTATGTAACATAAACAGCAATTGCTAAACGAACATGGGGGATTTTGTAGGAATTTAAATTGGAAAAACGCACTTAAATTGTACACTAGTAATGATTTGTTTCTTAAGGGACTTAACAGCAATTTTAGATGAGCCCTCTTCGATTAATACATTGTAAGGGAACATAAACCTTTAAAGAAACATGATTGAGAATGTGTGTGGCTCTAGTATATTAAAAGCATTTATAGAAAATTAAGAAACAATGTAGATTTAACTAAGAATTGTTTTCTTTAAAACTTCTCAATTTTTAAAGGTGCAAGGTGTTTCTAAAGTAAAGCTTCAAAACGGTTTATTGCGCTCCCATAGTTAATGCGTGACACAAACATTATACTTGGATATTCTCAGTTGTAGAAGCGTACATGACGTTTAATTTTCTATGTAATAGTCGCTATGGCTTAAAGCATCAGTTTCTTCATAAATTCTCAAGTGGGTTATACGATATCCGACCACACACGATATTAAATCGAATCTGGCGTTAACCACTTCAATAGAATTATTGCAGACACTTGTGGTAAACTCTATGAAGTGTTTGC
Source organism: Platerodrilus igneus (assembly GCA_036346225.1). Taxonomy (NCBI): domain Eukaryota; kingdom Metazoa; phylum Arthropoda; class Insecta; order Coleoptera; family Lycidae; genus Platerodrilus; species Platerodrilus igneus. Next base: position 2,501,671 of record JARFIW010000139.1, on the reverse strand, counting down.
TTTGTTAAGTGCAGAGGCGTTCTTTGATCGTAATTATTAAAACGCTCCTTTGATTTAATTACCTAACCGCATCAGTTGCTGCATCTATGCTCCTCGTCGTGTAAATCTTACGGATAACTTTAGGATTTCCGGTAAACTCCGGCAGAATTATTTTTATTTTTATGAAAATAAACTCCTTTAAGACGCATAATGTTTTCAAACAAATACCAGATGGCGTCTAGTTTAAACTTTCGAGAAGTTGTAAAGAACTTTTCCGGTTGTATACGCAACTTATGTATATTTTCCCTCATATCAAATGCTAAATTATTTACTAACTGAATATATATGGAGTTACTGGAATCTCCTACAGACTAGAGTAAGAAGCTTCATGCGCACACCCGGCGTTTTCCACGGTATGCTTTTCAGCATGCGGACGATAGGTCAATATCGCTACGCCAAGATGCGGTTAGCTTTGCAAATATTTAACTTTCTTTTAACCTCGGCTCAGCCTTATTTGAAGCTATTCAATTGCTGGGGAAATTCTAAAATGCGGTTTTTCTGAATTATCAGCAATCCACTCTTTTAAGTAAACAAGGAAAAATTTGAATGTAGGTTTAGATGCAAAATCACAACTGAAACGTGAATTATATAAGAATTGTTAGTACATTCAAGTTTAGTGTAAATACATAGTATTCAATGTGATGTAGAATATTTTAGAGAACTTCAATAAACTCACAAGCAAACACCAGCAAAACGGGTTTAAATTGTAAGAATATTCAAAAACTCATACACTACACTTTTTAATCGTTATAAATGTAATTTCATGAACCTCTCGACCATGTCTAGACGATAGCGTAACTTTTCCTAAATTCGTTTAAGCATGTTTGATGTTACTAAATCGAGAGTATTACGAATGCATATTCCTAGATCGTGCAACTTGGCTGCCAATTGTGACACATACACATTATCTATTAAAATGTACTACCAGAAAAAGTTGCTTAAGTTGTTTTCCAGACGCCGACGAGGCAGCAACGTATATCTACCACCTCCTCCGGGCGATCAAAGGTGAGCAGCGGAACGGTGACGTCCTGAGTGAGTTCTCCAGCTATACGGGGTGCCGAGGAATGTGTACACAAGTGACGTGGTCGGGGATGCACATCCGTCAGTCCTGTTTGGACGAGCTACCTGACGATGGAGCGGCCTGTGGCGAATAGCCATCCTGTCGGTCAAAAACCACAGGCCAGTGGATCCAGGATCCGGATATCGTGTAGTTGGAAGTCAACCAAGGGGAAGATCCGGGAAACTGCTCACTGCAACGAAACAAGAGGATTCCAGGAGCAGGTCTTTTGGAATCCAGTCCAACATATTTATTAAAAAGTCCAACCAAGAAACAACACCACAACACATCAATCATCATCATCAACAAGCCCAAAAACTCTCTAGAGTTGTAAGGCACTTTAACGACGCTGAGAGCGTCGTGTCCAGCTACTGTAGAAAGTTGCTGAGTGTGAAGTCTGTTGATCATTGAGGCTATATATGTAACACGTTGTCGTTCGTTTCAGCACCACGAATCAACGACTAGAAATCACATTTTTGAGGAATTCAAGCATGACCAGCTGCCAATGAAGAGGAACACAATTTGGTTGAAAAATGGAGTCCTTCGAATTTTCTTGTAATTGCAAAAACAGTCACATCTCAGTCATATCTTTACTGTTTGTTCCGTTAAACATAAAGCTCATTCACTTTCGTTTACAACATTGCACGAAACACATTGCTACGTTCCGCCCTGCTAACTAAACAATTTGGCTCATATTTAATTTAAAATTTTATATCCAGAACTGTTTACAGGGTTATTTTGCATGTTTATTAGCAAGCCCGACCCCTTTCAATTTAAACGATTATTTGTCTAGCATTCTGTAGAATTTTATTGATTATTCAGTTATAAATTTAAATATTTTAAATCTATTTTATTTCGAATAAAGCTTCAAATCTGGTATTTATTTAACGAAACATTTGCAAATATTCCAATAAGTATAAAACGTGGTATTCGGTTATCAATAGCATTTGTTTTAGAAAATTTTACAATTAATTACGTACATGTTTCTACAAGGTTATCTTCGCTTCGTTATCTTTATACGAATTATTAATTAAAATGTTAAAATTTTGTAATTTTATGCTAGAAGTAGACCACCTATCCTACACTTACTTGATGATTCTGCAAGATTGGTTGCAGATACACCTTAGCTGGTAGAAACGTGCTATTTTGGACACGCTTCGACTCGTTGTGCAAAATAGACGTAAACGTGGAATTTTTCTTTTTATCAAGGGAAGATCGCTTTGTTGTCCATATACAGGCAATGTTTGAAAAATATCTTCCATATGATTGTTTTACCAGCAGAAAATATTGTAAAGGGAAAATACGATACTTTCAGGTGGTTCATTATCTACACTTAGATGTTTACAAGCAAAGCTACGATCGAAATAAATGATTATTACTGTGCCAATTTTCCGCGGGTGAGGTTATTATTGTTTAGACGATTACATATGGGCGATATAAATAATGCGTTTGAATACGAGTGCAAGGTATTGATTTTTGTGTCGCTCTTTTGTCTTTAGGAAGCCAGTTGCGTGTGCAAAATTAGAAAGATGGTACTTCTATAAAATATAATTTTATGGAATGTTTTAGTGATAACTTTCTAGTGTAAATTCTGTACGTGTACTAAATCCTCAACCTGAAATCAAAATCCCATTTGCGGGATATTCGTTTTAAATACAATTTGGAAAATTTGTCGTGTCCATCCTGAAAATGAATCACATCCTTAGTATTGAACTTTGAAGGTGGAGCAGCTAAAAAATACTAAAACATTAAAATCGTTTTCACCATCCCGTATGTATGGTTTTGGAATTTGACGTGTTGGCGGTTGTGAACCTATGGAAAGGAAGATACAAAACGTCAACTCTAGCTGTTTCTATAAAGCAATAAATTTGGGTTGGATTTTTTTTAAGTTTTTGATATTGGAAATGAATTTCATCTCGCTCCAGACAGTCGAAATACAATATGATGACCGCTGTTATAGGTATTGATTATAGAAATTAAGACTAACACTTTTTTTAGAGATACCATAATGGTTAGGTATAATATTATCACCTGCTCCAGTTGAGGAAATGCATTTCGATTGGCAGGAGGTTACCTGTAATTGCGCTAAATATGTAAGTGAACCTTTTTTTCCTACTAACAGCTAAATTATTTTGATATCAAATATTTAATAATTGCAAATATAGCAGGACTGAAAGCAGTCCATTCTAGATTTTGTTTAAACTTGTTTTTGTTTAATGTACATGTAAGAAGTTACTATATAGATTAATATCAGGGAATTCAAGAAGGTAGTTAACTATTTTGCGAAGATTTTTGCACTAAATCTTGTTTTCTATACGATTTGGTTTTTTTTTTATAATATATGGACTACTGAAAGGTTTGTAAATAAATTCTCTTTCTTGAGGTTTCCATTTTCTTTCTGTATGACCCCACACCACTCTTTGACGTTTTAGCTAGCACGGTATTAATTCTTTGGATTTCCCTTGTTGCGTTGCGGTACTTGGTGCGGATTATTTTCTTTGCTTACTTGACTTTCTTGTCCGTACGGATTACCGTAACAACATTTACTATTTCAGAAGTGAATACGTACAGGTTCATGTGGTGTGAGTTTCAGTTTCTTGGATGCGCACAATCTGGCAGTATACTGGTCTAAAAAATTTCACTTGCTTTGACTTATCAGTAGGAACCAAAACCTGGAAAAATGCAATCTGTAAGGCTTCGTTTGTTTTTTATTTCTTGGGATACTCCATACACTTGATTGTGGAAACCTTACTTCGCGACTCGCCTTTTTGAGTCGTGAGTAAATGTTACTTGCGCATAATTTTTTGTGCTTTTGCCCTTAAAGCCATTCCGTTTCTTGAAAATTACGACAGCACATACGAATGTTTTTGTCAAAAGAGTCACCTTTCAAACGTCTTTACGATGGAGTAACACAATGTAAAATGTAAAGTTCCATTTCTTGTTGAAACGTCATTTGTTTGTCATATCCTGATAGTAACATCCCCCAAAATTTCCACAGCGCTTCACCTTACCAGAAATTTGAAAATAATTCAATTAAAATTCATTCTGACAAGTGCATATTTTAGAAAAGTATTTAATAATTCCGAACATCATTATAATGAATATATATATATATATATATATACATATATATATATATATATATATATATATATATCCAAGCTGTCGAACAACTAAAACCATTGATTGCAATTTAAATATCTTTTTAAGGATATCTAAAACTTTTCTTCTCAGATAATAGAGAGATTGTTATGGGTTCAGGTTTGATGCTGTCACGTTTATCAGAAACCCAAGCAATTATCCGTTTCAATTGGACCCGCACTTTGAAGAAGTTCTAGACTACTAGAACGGGTAGAATGGCTTTCGTGTTCCAGTGACATAAAGAGAAAAACTACAGGTTCAACCAAAGTACTAGAGTCTTTAGTGAGGAACCAGACTAAGACAGGTCCCGAAAGAGGGTAGCGGCTCTAGACCATAGGGGTTGGTATAGCATTCTAAGTCACACTACCGCGATGTAGAAGGCAACGGGAAACCACCACATTATCTCCCAAGCACACAGCGTACTTAAATTGTATTTAAGATGATGACATCCGCTGGGGTAAAAGATTCTGGAGGTAAAATAGTCCCCCATTAGAATCTCGGGGAGGGGACTACTTCGGAGGATGTGATCAGAAAATTTAGAAAAAAATCGGGAACATTCTTCGAGTCAAAGCGTGGAATGTCAGAAGTATAAAGCAAGTAGGTAAGCTAGAGAACTTAAAAGATGAAACGGATAGGTTGGTGCTAGGGATCAGAGAAGTTCGGTGGCCAGAAGCGGGGGATTTGTGGAGTGGAGACTTTAGCGTAATTCATACAGAATCAGAGGAAAGAAATTCTGGTGTGGTTACAGTTATACGAAAAAAGCACTGTGTAGAAAACTACTTACAAAAGAGTGAAAGAGTACTCATGGTTAGATTAGCATCTAAACCGATAAATACAGTAATAATCTAAGCATACATGCCCACCTCTAGCCACAGTGAAGAAGAGGTAGAAGCAATTTACAAAGATATCGAGACATACTGAGATACTTAAAAGGACATGAAAATTTAATAATTACGGGTGATTTTAATGCAGCGGAAGGTGAGGGTAAGGAAGGAGTGGTAGAAGGTTTATTTGGTTTAGGCACGAGAAACGACAGGGGAAATAGGTTAAAATTTTGCGACAAAAACAATTTAACCATCGCAAACGCATTATTTCAACATCATGCTAGAGGACAATACACGTGGCAGATACCAGACACCATGATTGCATTCTTGTTAGACAACAGTTTAGGAATCAAGTAAAAGACTGTAGAAGCTACCCAGAAGCAATTATAGACACTGACCACAACATCGTATTTATGAAGACCGCTCTTAAATTTAAAAATCTGAAAGAACAAGGAACGGAGAAAAGCACTTTGACTTTGAGAAACAAAAAGATAAAGATATCCACGAAAGATTTGAAAAAAGTCAAATGAGTTGCTGAAAGATGTCGAGAAAATTTCTGATACTAAGGGAGTAGAAACAGAATGGAATAACATTAAATCTAGCTTAGACATGGCGGCCGAAGATATTCTGAGGTATACACAAAAAGAAAATATGAAAAACCATGGACAACAAAGGATATCATGAATTTAATAGAAGAAAGACGAAAATACAAGAATAGATGAGACGAAACAGGAAAACAGAGTTACAAAGCCATAAAATTGGAAATTAATCGCAAATGCAGGAAAGCTAAAGAACAATGGATTGATGAAAAGTGCAAAGAGGTACAAACTAAGATGGAAATAAGAAAGACTGACGAAGCATACAAACTAATTACAATGAATTTTAGGGATATAAAACCGTATAGCAAAAATATAAGGGACACGAGATGGAATGTCAATATAGAAAATGTATAGAAAGGTGACAGGAATATATAGGGAATTTATATGCAGGAGAGGAACTAACAGCATTAGACCAGGAATCAGACACTGAAAAGTGTTAAAGGGTCTAAAAAATGGTAAGGCGACGGATGCAGATAAGGTACAAGCAGAAACTCTAAAAGCCGCTGGACAAGCAATAACGGGACGTAAGCTAATGTATGAGACAGGCGAGATACCCAAAGATTTCAAACGTAATATCATAGTCACTCTACCAAAATAGTGAGACGCGGATAGATCTGATAATTTTCGAACAATAAGTTTGACATTACATGTGATTTTCCAATGCTCCACCCGAAGGTACTACATTGGCCAGGAAGCGAGTTTTTTTTTACCTGGAGAATTTTGAATTTTGCCGAATCCTTGCTGTTCCAAGCAAGGTGGGGATCTTTAACGTGCGTGACAACACTCACACACGGGACCTCCATTTTACCTCTCATCCGAACGAGGGTGTATTTTTGCGAAAAATGCTCGCCTAACATTTTTCAAGCGGACCGTGTCGGGATTCGAACCCGGGACCTTGGGCGTAGTAGTCACACACATACCACTACGCCACGGAGCCGCCTAATAAGTTTGACAGCACACGTGTCAAAAATGCTAACAATAATTGTACAAAGACGAATGGAAAAACTAGCTGAAGAAATATTAGGAGAAGATCAATTTGGGCTTAGGCGAAACAGGGGGAATACGGAAGGATAAACGCTCTAAGGGTGATAATGGAAAAAACAATAGTAAATGGGGAAAGCGTGTATATAGTGTTTGTGGACCTTGAAAAAAGTATTTGACAATGTAAAATTGGAAAAAAATGTTCAAGATTGGAATGAGTTTTAGGGATAGGCGGATAGTACATAGTTTATACAAAGAGCAAACAGTGCTAATAGAATTAGAGCAGGAGCGTAGAGAAGTAAATATTAGGAAAGGTGTGAGACATGGATGCGCCCTATTCCCATTAATTTTTAACTTGTACATCGAAGGGGCAATGAATACTGTTAAATGCAGAAAGACATTGGGAATTATTATACAGGGACAAAAGATTGAAATCCTTAGATTTACAGATGATATAGCGGTATTAACATCTAACAAGGAAGAGTTAGAAGCTGTTCTTAATGAAATGGGCGTAGTTCTAAGAGAGAGATAGGGTATGAAAATTAATAAAAATAAAACTAAAGTACTAGTATGCAAAGGATGGGAAAATAAATCAAAATCAAGAATTCAAATAAGGTTAAGGATTTCTGCTACCTAGTAAGCCATATAACGTGAGATGGGGAAAGCGAAAAGATATAAATCAAAGATTAGCACAAGGTCGTGCTATATTTAACAGTAATAAGCAAATACTGCGTTCAAAGACATAGAGGCAAAGAAGAGATTGCTTAAAACATATGTGTGGAGCACAGCACTGTACGACTGTGAAACTTGGACAGTAGGAAAAGCGGACAGGAAAAAGGTGATAGCCTTAGAAACATGGTGCTACATACGTATGATGAAGATGTCATAGACAGACAAAGTTAAGAACAAAGAGATGCTAAAGTAGTAGAGGAAGCAAGAGATATGTTGGAAACAGTAAAAAATATGAGAGATAGAATAATAGGCCACATACTAATACATGCGGGAATATTGCGGCATATATATGAGAAGGAGAGATAGCAAAAATGAGTAGTCACATCGAGATCTAAACACCGCCACAGTATTCTCCACACTGGACCTGAAGTCGGGATACTGGAAAGTCCCCTTAGAGGAAGGCTCCAAACATTTGACAGCCTTCACCACTCCGGACGGAGCATCCTACCAATTCACAGTCATGCCGTTCGGTCTAAAAGGTGCTCCTAGCGCCTTCCGAAAACTGATGACCCACAAAGTATTAGCCGGATACCTCCGAAGGTTTGTCTTAGTCTACCTACACAACTTGATAATCTACACCAACACCCCCCACGAGCACTTACGGCATCTTCGGCTGGTCATGGAGAGACTCCAACAACACCAACTACACTTGTCATTGAATAAATGCCACTTTGGAGTACCCACCATCGAGCACTTGGGGCATGTGGTAACCAAATCCGGTAACCGGTCGATGGAACAACATGTCCAGAGACTTCAACAGGCACAAAAGCCCAAGAACCGTAAAGAACTCAGAGGCTTCTTGAGACTACTTAACTGGATCCGGAATTATATCCCCAGGAGCGCAGATATGCAACACCCCCTCACTGATCTGCTAGCCACTAGCTAACTGATCTATTGGACTCCTGAGGCCGACGACGCCTTTCACAAAATCCAGCGAGCAATGGAACAACCATTAGCATTTCACAGGCCAGATTTTAATGAGCCCTTCGTACTCCAAGCCAATGCCAAGAGGATCAATCCTGTTTTGTTGCTTCGTGATCACCAAGTAACACGACTAGTTGTGATGCACTATCATGAGCAATATCTACATTGTAATAACGAAACTGTTATAAATGAGATCCGCCATATACCGGCATAAGCATTTCCGCCTTCTTACACCAAGATGTCGGGCACATATTGAGCTATGCTAGCACCAAACTCCACGGTGCACAAAAAAAACCACCACATCAACGAGTAAGAATACCTTACAGTAGTTTGGGCCATTAAGATATACTGCCCACACCTGGGGACAGGAAATTCACTGTCATACGTGCAAAATTTCAGAAGCAAAATAGGACACGTATTTGTGGATTCACACAATATACAAATGCCCATATAGCTGTACGTGTAAGATATTTTCATAAGTAAAAGATCGCCCTTTAAGAACCAAGTGTGGTCTATGAAGTTTCTTGTTTGAATTGTTTATGCTTATACGTTAGTAAAACACCTAGGTAACTGTCGGCATAACTACAGTATTGCCCGAAATAAACAGTACTGAAACTAAGTTGGCGGTGTTTTTATGCGTGCGCTGTCACACTCAAGTTAGCTAGTATAGACCTGTCAAGTAAACCTCAAACAAGTAATTAGTAGGGCCTAATTGTTAAAAATGGTGTTAAGTACAGAGGAGAAAGTGTTTCTGGTAGAGCATTATTTTCGTTCATACGGAATCGGCCGACATAATGGTGCAAGTTTGCTATACGTGTCTGATCAATTCACACAAAGGTTTAATAAACGTTCTCCAAGTAATGCTGTAATTTTGAAGTTTATTGAAAAGTTTAGAAATACAGGTAGTGTATTGTGCCAACGAAAAGGAAACTCGGGGCGTCCCAGAACAGTTAACAACAACAATAACCATGAACGTGTTTTTGAGCAAATCTTAGAAAATCCGAAAGTCAGCCAGGCAAGGACAGCGTTACAACTTGATTTAAAAAGAACTTCCTTTCAAAGAATCCTGAAGGAGCTGGGTACATTTTCGTATGTGATTCAGGTACATCAACAACTACATCCTCGGGATTATCGCAGTAGAGTGGAATATTGCGCCAGAATTCTCGCGTTACAGTATGAAAATCCTGAATTTTTGAAAAATGTTTGATTTTCAGACGAAGCACATTTTCACTTGCCAGGCTATGTGAATCGTCGCACAAATCAATTTCTGGGCTTTGCCAGACCCGATGAGGTTCAAGAGGTTCCTTTACATGGTGAAAAAGTGAGTGTCTGGTGTGCTGTTTCCGGACACGGAATCATTGGTCCGTACTTTATCGAAGAGAATGGTAGGCAAGTCACACTTAATCAACAGAGGTACAGACAAATTTTAACACGATTTATCCCTGATCTACGTCAATTCTGTCGTGCACGTAACTTGGCATTTCGAAACCAATTTTTCAGCAGGACGGGGCAACTTGCCATACTGCTGCCGCAATTCGTCAATTTCTTCAAGAACATTTTCCAAGCAAATTCATATCACGATTTACTGACTTCCCTTATCCTTCACATTCTCCAGACCTCACACCTCCAGACGCATACATTTGGGGCATGGCTAAAAATGCCGTTTTCAAACGGGCACCACAAACCATCGATGAATTAAAGAATGCCGCCCTGAGACAACCCTTATTCAATAACATGACCAGAAACTTAGAACATCGTTATGAAGTCTGTCTCGAACGAGGAGGTGCACATTTAGAACATATAATAAAGTGTCAATAATATGTATTTTTTAAATATACAAAACAATTACAATTTCAGTACTGTTTATTTCGGGCAATACTGTACTTCTCATAGTAGTGTTCTATTGTTCTCTACTATCAAGTAGTTGAGTCAAAGCGCTACGCTAATACAAAAATTATATTTTGGAAGTGGTTACTTTATATCTATGTGTAGTCTTATACATAATAGCAGGGTTAAATATACAGAGAAGCAAATTTATCGCACTTAACGTTAACTGTTTATTACCACTTAACAATTGATGCAACTTCCTGAGTTGAACTTTCAAAAATATCAAGGTCGACAATAGGTTCATCAGTCAACAATACAAATATTTCAAATATCTATTTACAGATTTTTGTTTGCTGCACAAAATCAACTCAAACAAATAGCATATTCTTAACCAGCAGTAAAACTAACATCTAAGACCATTTCGTCCCCACTGCGACAGACTAGCGAAAATGTTATTCCACAACTTTACAAGAAGCTGCAGTCAAGATTGAAATTTTCATTTAAAATCAATTTTAATATTTGTGCGGTTGATTTTTGCTGATTGATAACCCAGAAATGAATATTATTAAAGGCGATTCAAGGTTTTGAAATAAACTGTGTTATGGAACCAAAAATGGCAGATTCGCTACTTTGCCAGAGCAATGCTAAGTTAGAGTTGGTTTTCATCTATATTCTGTGAATATTGAACCTGCACTACGGTTCGCTGTTTTAAGTTATTATTTTTTATTGTTATTAGTGATAAAATATTGCAACAGAAATTTGAAATTAGTTAAATGAGCGCAATAGTTATGTACCCAATTGGCCTTTATCAATTTTTAACATTTCAGTGTAAATAAGCACATGGAAAAAGACACAAATAAAAATAAAGTAACGTCTCCTAATATACTACTAAATACCGCTCTAACCAAAGTCAGATTCCTCTGAAATAATTAGTTCTAGTAAAGCATCCCTAACTTTCACAGTCTATGGAAGATTTATAAAACCTGTGAAATACCTTAGAAATCACACAATTTATTCAAATCTTTGCGTTTGGCTTTGGATATACAAAATCTTTTCGAATAAGGGTATAGTAACTCGGGTTTTGATGGACGGCCTCGCTTTTGTTTGAATGTGAATGCTTCAAAGACCTCATTGCCATATCCAGTTTTTATGTGAACTGTATTTGGTGTGTCTTTGTGTAACGAAACCATACCTGTACACGCGCGGGGGTCTTATAAATTTATAAATCGACTTACCTCCGCGGTGTTTTGTTTTTCTAAACTGCAGTTCCTCTTCCTTCAACCAAGTGGACTGTATGCGAATTGAGTTTATATGTTACGTTACACTTGCACTGTGTTTTTAGAGTTTAACAACGAAAGTCTGCTGCGGCACTTGACTAACTTAGGGTACTGAACGAAGAAACACGACCGTTCTGCTTCACTATCCATAAGAAAGTGTTTGTTCACTACTCTGTCCACTTATTCACACATGCCCAACGAATTTTTATGGCAGGATATAAGGGAACAAGGGATGACAGTTTTACTATTAGATTTACGACTACAAAATTTACGACTTAAAATTAAACACGCAAACATGCGACAAAGAGACCGAACATCCCGCCCACCAAAATAAGTATGAACTAACTTATTTTATATTTAAAAACTAATTAGAGCTATTAACTAAGAAACCTAACCGACAAACTTATATAAGTGAATATATGTGTACATACCATTAGATATCAAGTAACTGGCAGTAAACATAGTTTCACTAGAGGGCGTTTAACTAACCCTTGGGATGTCTTGACTGTAGCTACCCGAACGATACCGTCTCTACCAGGGTGAACATCTACGACCCTTCCTAAACGCCACTGTAGAGGGGGGTTATTTTCTTCCTTTAAGAGGACAAGCGAATCAATAGGTAGGGTAGCGGAATTCTTCAACCACTTACCTTTCTGCTGCAACGTGTGCAGGTATTCAGCACTCCATTTCTTCCAAAACCCTTGTTGCATTTGCTGCAACAATTGCCAGCGATTCAAACGAGAGGGTTTATGGACAACAAATCTGGATCTGGTAACACCGAAACTGGTTCAACATTAAGAAAATGACCCGGGGTCAAATACGAGAAACCATGCGGTTCGCAACTCAGTGCGCATAGTGGACGTGAGTTGAGAATCGCTTCGATTTGAATCAATACCGTCGAGAATTCTTCAAACGACAAAATTTGTTCACCGATAATTCTCTTTAAATGGGATTTTACCGATTTAATCCCGGCCTCCCACAACCCACCAAAATGAGGAGCAGCAGGAGGATTAAACACAAATTCGATTCCCTCAACGCCTGCCGAATGGCGCATCAATTGAGAGATTTCACGAGAGGCCCCAACGAAATTAGTACCATTATCACAATGGATTTGAATACATTTGCCTCTTCGAGCAATAAATCGACGTAAAGCACCCAAGAAAGCGTCTGTCGACAAGTTAGACACTAGTTCCAAATGGATGGCTTTAGTGCTGAAACAAATAAATAAGCAAATGTACGCTTTCAATGATTTTGCGCCACGACATCGATTCATCGTGACAGAGAAAGGTCCACCAAAGTCGACTCCGTATGTAAAACGCCTTACCTGGAGTTAACCTAGAAGCTGGTAAATCCCCATAGGGGCATAAAGCCACAGGGTTTACACGAAAACAGCGAATGCAGGATTTCAGACATTGCCGAATAGCCCTCTTGGCGCACAAGATCCAATAATTTTGAGTTAGTAAAAATTGAGTTGTTCGATTTCCAGGATGTAAATGTCTTTCATGACAATCTAATATAATAAGTTCAGTCAACCGATGCGACCGAGGAAGCAAAATTGGAAATTTTGCATCATGCGACAACTCTGAGTTACGTAGGCGACCGCCCACCCTCAACAAATCATGATTATCTAGAAACGGACTAAGGCTACGAAGTTGTTTACTAACAAGTTTTCCAGTTTTAATATTTGCAATGTCTTGAGCAAAACATTTGTTTGAACTCTTTAATCAATAACTGTATAGCCTCTTGCTGTTGAGCTAGAGACAAACTATCAGCATATTTTGAACGCAAATCTGGACATTGAACATTACGAATGAAATGACGAATACATGTAATAATCCTACAAATTTTCTGCAGTTTTGAAAATTTATCCAACAACAAATCTAAGAAATTCTAAGACATAACGACTGTTAACGACAGAGTACGATATTCGACGTCCATCTGAGATGAGTCGATAAGTTTTGGCAGCGATGTTACTGGCCATTCTTCATTACGACGCACTAACCAAGAAGGTCCTGTCCACCATAATGGATGATGAACCAACTCTGAAGCCAAAAGTCCACGTGAGGCACAATCCGCAGGGTTATCCTGGGACTTAACATGAAACCACGAAGATGGAGGAATACGTTCTTGAATATGCGAAATACGATTGCTAACGAATGTCTTCCACTTATGCGAGGAAGACCGAATCCAAGACAAAACAACAGTAGAATCTGACCACGCGAAAATATTACTAAATGATAAAATATCTGTATAAGTATTTTTGACAAAATCTACTAAATCTGCCAAGAGTACGGCAGCACACAATTCGAGACGGGGCAATGAAACGCGATTAGTAGGAGCAACCTTCGATTTTGCGCATACTAATGAAATGGTAATATTACCTTCTAGATCGAACGAACGGAAATAGATGACAGCTGCATACCCGGCTTCAGAAGCATCACAGAATCCATTCAACTCCACCCTTTTAAAATTATGACATACGATGCGACGCGAAATCTCAATATTCGAAACCGCTGGCAATTCACCCAAAAATGTTTCCATTTTGTATGACTTCAATGGAGGCTCTTGGTCCCACCCGAGACCTAATAGCCAAAGATCTTGAACTAAACGTTTAGCGAACAGTACTACAGGTGCTATCAAACCGAGAGGATCAAAAATTTTTGCGATAGCCGACAAAATATTACGCTTAGTGCAAGTGCGCTCTTCAACGTCTAAGTTGTATAAAAATGCATCTGTAAGAGCACGCCACGAAAGTCCCAAAATTTTTATTGAACCACTATCTTTATCTTGAAATGTAATTGCGTCCGAACTGGACAGGGACTCCCTCAAGTTGGACATCACTTCCGGGCAATTACTACTTCATTTTCTTAATTGAAAACCACCACTAGAGGAAATACTATTCAATTCACCAATTAATTGATTAGCAGCTTCAATCGAATTACATCCAGTGACTAAGTCATCAACATAGGTATCGCTCGCCAATACGGATGACGCGAAAGGAAAATTAATTGATTCTAACCTTGCCAATTCTTGAACAGTACGCAAGGCCAAAAAAGGCGACGACGAAACTCCATAAGTTACAGTATTTAATTTAAAGTCCATAATAGGATCTGACGGAGAAAATCTCCAGACGATACGTTGATAATCACGATGAGTATCTTTAACCAAAACCTGCCGATACATTTGTTTAATGTCAGCTGTAATTACGATAGGGTGTACACGAAAGTGCAATAACAAAACTGCAATGTCCTTTTGCAAAGCAGGGCCAATAGCCTAGCTATCATTTAACGACTTTCCAGATTGATCCTGACACGAAGCATCGAAAACCACACGCAATTTGGTGGTAGTGCTATCCCGCTTATGTACAGCATGATGGGGAATGTAATACATTTTTTCATAACCTGACGAATTTTCAGGCGATTTCACTTGAACCATGTGACCGCTTGTCAAATAATCCTCCATAAATTTTTTATAATCTGAATACAATTCAGGATTTTTTAGCAAACGACGTTCTAACGACAAAAATCTTTTAATACAAATTGATCTCATACCCACAAATGAGGGTTCCGAAATTTTAAAGGGCAAGGACACTACAAAACGACCGTCCTTGTTACGTCTATAACCTTCCACAAATTGATTTTCACACCTTTCTTCTTCAGGAGAAATGTGTTTTTTGAAGGGAATATTTTCTAATTCCCAAAATCGACGAATGTCACTGTCTAAGGGTTCAACGAAAGTACACAACGACGTAATTCGGGGAAACGACCTTTCCCGTTAAAACCCAACCAAAGGTTGTGTTAATAGCAACTGGCTCGTTAGCGACACCCCAACGAGACTCGTTCAACAAAACCTGAGCAAAGATTTCCGCTCCGAGTAGCATGTCAATTTTACCAGGAACATTAAAATTAGGATCAGCTAAGGCCAAACCTCGAGTATGCGACCATTCCTTGACCCCTATCGACGACGAAGGTAATTGATTACAAATGTTCGGTAAAATATAACAATCAATTCCATATGCTGGAGACCGTGCTCCCGAGGGACTGACTACACACGATAGTGCACCAGACACCAACGACGAATTCAAGCCAAGTCCTTGAACAGTGACATTGGCTCTCCGTTTCCTTAAACCTAATTTCTGACGGCACCTTTCAGTCATAAAACTTTCCATGGATCCGTTATCTAATATTACACGAACAGATTGCAATGTTCCTGTATAATCAAGAACCGACACCATTGCCGTAGCTAACAGCGTGGTTGTGTGTTCTAATGACGTCGAAATCAACGAACTAGTGACAGGTTGTTCATGCACAACCGACGACGACAGATTGTCTTCACTAGGTCTACTAGTAGAAGTAAGTCTAGGCGCCGCTCTCCAAGGAGACGCTGACCTTTTACGATGGGTTTGTCGGCGTGGCGACACCGATTTTTCTTGTTTATCGAAGTGAAGCAACGAATTGTGCGACTGATGACATTTTCTACACGACCAATCTAACGTACAATTTTTCATCGAATGTGAAGGAGTTAAACATTTAATGCAAAGATTTTTAAGCTTTACCACCTCAAATCTTTCTTGAGGGGTTTTATCGAGAAACTGCTTACATCTATAAATAGAATGCACAGCTTGACATAAACTACAATTTTTAACATCATTGGTGGTACTAACTAAAGAAGTTTTAGCCGAAGTGCTAACGAACCTTCCTTTTTCTCTTTCTTTAACGGAATCTCGAGATTTTAAGCATGTTCCTGAAGCAATGTCATTGATTTCCAACACTTTACATTGTTTTTCAATGTACAACCTTAAATCTTTAAACGAAGGAATTTCGTCACTATTTCCTAATTCGAAACGCTTTAAAATGTTTGTATCTAATTTTTTCGATAACAGATTAAGCAACATGAAATCTAATAAATCTATTTCCATCTGCCTTAACGCGAATATATTTTCATCAAAACAACTAATTAATTGCCGGAGTTCCGCATGCGAGTCTGAGGAACTGACCTTAGGGCATTTTCGAGAGCATTAAAATATGTTGAAAGTAATAACCTCTTGGACTGAAAACGATTAGTAATGATTTTATAGGCTTCCACGTATGCATAATCATTTAATGGCAAGTGTTTTATCAACGCACGCGACGACTCATCTAATGTATCAACGAGATGGCAAAATTTTTCAACGGGTGACAAACTGACATTATCATGAATCAACCGCTTATAGATTGCATTGTAACTCTCGAAATCTGAAATTCGTCCGGAGAAGCGGGGAACGGAAAGATGTTTCAAGCAAATTCCACAGCTTGACGAAAAAGAATTATTCATATTTTCCAACTTTGGCTTATTTTCTACCCGATCTAATTCGCATTGTTCATCGATAATACGAATATCTAATAGATAATCATCGATTTTCACCCTAAGAGCCGAAAATTCATCCAATTGTTCACTTTCTTCATCAAAGAAAATATCCTTGCAAAAGGATTTGAAAAGCGTTTCAATCTGTTCGACAGTTTTAATCGACGCTCTAATTAAAGCAATCGATACGTCTTCCGATTGGTTGATCTTACTGTAAATGTGATCCAACCTTTTAACTACAAATTTAGCTTCAAGAATAGCTTTATCAATTGATATAACCACCATATTTGATTAATGATTAATGAACGACAATAAAATTAATATAAAAACAATGCGTAACTCGAATACGCTAAATTACTAATTCATCTACGAAATTAAATTATTAATAGAAAAGTGCAACTAACTACAGTGCTTGCCCGACAAAGCTTTTAAGGTTTCAAATAAATACCAATAACCCCTTTGTTATACAAGTTGCATGAACCCGAATGGTTGCTCCAACTTGAAGTGACAAATAAGGTAAAGATCTAGGACACAATAACACTCATAAATAGTTTATATAAAAGGATACGGACGACGACGACCCTAATTTTTGCCACAAAGGATAAGGAATGTATTGTAAAATCTACCGTTATAACCAGATGTATTTAGCATTAAATGTGTAAGCAAGATGTTCTTTTCTGTGTAACACGTTTAACCATAATAAAAACTACGACAATTTTATAAATTTGAGTATAAGGAGCTTAAAGGATAGGAACTAATTGTTTAATTAAAGATCCAGCGATGAAGGCCAATTTTGTACACGCGCGGGGGGTCTTATAAATTTATAAATCGACTTACCTCCGCGGTGTTTTGTTTTTCTAAACTGCAGTTCCTCTTCCTTCAACCAAGTGGACTGTATGCGAATTGAGTTTATATGTTACGTTACACTTGCACTGTGTTTTTAGAGTTTAACAACGAAAGTCTGCTGCGGCACTTGACTAACTTAGGGTACTGAACGAAGAAACACGACCGTTCTGCTTCACTATCCATAAGAAAGTGTTTGTTCACTACTCTGTCCACTTATTCACACATGCCCAACGAATTTTTATGGCAGGATATAAGGGAACAAGGGATGACAGTTTTACTATTAGATTTACGACTACAAAATTTACGACTTAAAATTAAACACGCAAACATGCGACAAAGAGACCGAACAATACCGTTTGACAAAAAGGCAATGGAGTATTGTGATCTACAGCTGTAAAATTAGTCTTGTTTATGTTAAATTCTATAAGATGATTGTGGGCCAAAAATGTAACGTTGTATGGTGCCGGATTCTTTCTTGCATTTCTATTTTGTTGAACCTATCCTTCAGTGGAAGTTGCTTTGCTGTCATAAATCTTTTTTGATGAATTGCATCACATTCCATTGAACTGTGTCAAGATTTATAAAATGTGGTATATGCTTTGGATATTTAGATCTCTGTTTATTACTTCCAGGCACATACAAATAAAATTTGAATTCTTTTGTTGGCCTCCGCAACTGTCTTAAACCATCACTACAGTCTAACATTAGGGTACCGTCAAACGGGGTTATATGAGACTTAGGGGTAATATGGGACAAACATGGCCTACTTAAATTAAACACGTATTTTGCGCAAATAAGGTATGTTCTATTTTACGATCTTTAATTATATGCTCTATGGTTTTGCCTGTTTGTGTTGGTGTTGTCTATTTGATTCATTCTATCTCTTGTCATGATGTCAATGTCATCTGAATTCCAGGTTAAGAAATTGTTTGTTTTGTAAAGTGCAGTTGATTCTCTTGTAAAATTTGTACAAGACTACCTTAAGAAACGAGGAACAAATGTTTCACGTTTCAGAGATAGCATGCCAGGTTGGTAAACAAATACTTTTCTATGGTTTGGAAAAACTATATTTATATTTTTTTTTTTAGGACCGGGCTGGCTAAGAAGTTTTCTAAAACGTAATTCGCAACTGTCTATGAGGTTAGCGAAAAATACGAAAAGATGCCAGGCTGCTTTATCGCGGGATTCAGTAAATGCATACTTTGATGAACTTGAAATAACACTGGCAAACATATCAGTTGATAAAATAATTAACTACGATAAGACCAATTTACCCGACGATCCTGACCGCGAACGAAGAATAGTTAAAAAAGTAACAAAAGTGCCCGCCGCACTATAGACTCTTCTAAGTCATCGGTGTCGATCATATTTGCAGCAACTGTAGGTGGTAAACTAATAGCACCAAATGTTGTGTATAAATCCAAACATTTATATCCTGAATGGATTGAAGATGGTCCAGATGGTTGTCAATGCAAGAGATCACCATCTGGGTGGTTCGAATCCATAATTTTTGAGAACTGGTGTTTTAAAATCATTCATTCTTATTTAAAAAGAAAAAATGGTCAGAAAGTTCTCATAGGAGACAATCTAGCTAGCCACCTTTGTGAATTAGTTGTCAAAGCTTGTGAAGAAAATAATATTAAAATCGTATTTTTTTGCCTAACAATACACATAGATATCGACCCTTAAAAATTAGCTGGCATCAAGAAATAACGGAATGGAAACTAAGGCACCCTGGGTGCATTCCTAAAACAGTGTTTCCGAGTTTACTAAAAAACACTTTAAGCAAACTTCGTTCTGTTGAAACCATAAAATCGGAATTTAGCGCTCCTGGAATCACCCATCTAAATAGAAATGAAGTTTTGAAACATTTGCTTTCAGATCCTGAAAATATTGTTGACGATGCATCGGTATCGTCATTTTCTAACGTCTTGAAAAAGTCAGTAATTAACTTAGTTCCACCAATCAAAAGATCTAAAAAACTACAGGTTGCACCAGGTCGATCAGTTTCAATTAGTGATTTGAAGCTTAACGACAATATTGTAAACGACCATAACAGGGATAAAGATTTAAGTGACGGACCTGCAAGTTCCTACTGTGAAACTGAAATAGAAAACGAAGATCGTGGAAAGGGAAATTACTCTCATGAAATGAAGAATCCAGTCGTCAACAATTTTATAGTGACGAAATGTTTATATGACAAAGTTACTAAAAGGGAAACGTTCAATTTTTTTATCGCTCAAGTCATTGATATATGGAGGATAATATTAAAGTTCGTTGTATGAGATCTTATATAAAACATGAATACATTTTCATATTCCCTCAAATAGAGAATATTGTTAATATTAAATGAAATGATATCATCAGTATTTTGGTCTTACCCGTAATTTCTAGAGGTCGTCATATATGGAAGAACATTATATTAAGTCAAAAAACTGTTTCAATTTTGGTTTTTAGTGTTTGATTTTATGCAATATATGTATAAACACTTGTTAAAAAGAATAAACCTTTTTTTCACTATTTTTAGTGCTTTATTATAAAAGTTTTTCCAAAATTTTGTAAAAAATTGATAGATCTGTCTGAACTTATTGTGCTTTTGGGTAAAGTAGGACAAATTTTGCAATAGCATTGAAATTATTATATCATTTTCTATAATGTCCCATTTTAACCTGATTAGGTTTTAATTAGGGACAACAGTATTTGACGATTTTTTTAGTAATTATGTACGTCAATAGTTCAATAATAATTGGATTTGAAAGCCTAATACACCCTATAACTATTGTTATATTTTATTCTTTAGTAAATTACTCTGAAAAGGTAGTGAAGTTGAATTTGTCTCAAACTGTCCCATTTAACACCGTTTGACGGTACTTCATCAGGTATGAATACTTGAAGTTGAAATAACTACACTTCCTCTCTTTCCTTCAGTCTCGTCCCAAATAAAACAATCCATTGATTCATCTTCTAAATTATTAACAATTAAATTATACACAACAAGCTTTTTTACGTAGAAAAGCGGTCCTTGAGATGATACTTTTGTGGTACTTAATACGGCTTGCAAATAAAACTGGAACGCCAAAACCTTTTCGTTTTCTTTTGCCTTGTGCTTATTATTATTTTTTAAATTACGGTCAGCTTCTTTCCTACCAAGGTGTAGATTAAATGCTTCCATTTTGGTTTCTAAAAGTTCCACCAGGTTTTTTCTTCACTTCGAATTTTAAACAAATCTTGCAGCGGTCTTCTCGAGGAACATGAAACGTAAGTTTGTATTCACGGAAGCATCTCGTATACTTTTCAAAGCTTAAAGGTTTTCTAACTGCTTCTTCGTATTTAATTTTATAGAGTTTATACATTTTAGTTATGTTTAGACTAGGTTCTAAATATCACTTTTTTCGACGATAACGTTATTCTAGACTGGAAAAAAACAAAATATGCTCCTTAATAAAACAATGATCTTGTATTGTCAACTTGTTCTTGGGTTCGTGTTTTATCCTCATATCCGGAAACATAACACTTCATTTTGCTACCTTAGTGCTTCTC
This sequence comes from Platerodrilus igneus, assembly GCA_036346225.1. Classification (NCBI taxonomy): domain Eukaryota; kingdom Metazoa; phylum Arthropoda; class Insecta; order Coleoptera; family Lycidae; genus Platerodrilus; species Platerodrilus igneus. Next base: position 2,480,541 of record JARFIW010000139.1, on the reverse strand, counting down.
TCACCAAACTTTCAACAATGTTTAAAGTATATAAAAAGAATTCTCGGCACGCAGGCTCCTTTGTGGTATCCTTTGAAAAACTATAGTTTTTAGTAAGTGATCTCCTTAACGGTCGATCAGTTGTTTTTCTCTTGATCTTTTGTTCCGACACATAGGTGATATATTGGCGTTGGTCTGTAAATGTATGCAAATTTCGGAAACTGTTATAAACATTTTTCCTTACTTCTTCTTAAATTTGTTTGAAAATGTGTGGCTAACTTTGTTCAAGCGTCGAATATTAATAGGTCTTGAACCTACATGTTTTCCCGTACTTATAAAACTTTCTCTCATAAGGCATTTCGTTTTCTGGATGTTTCTTTTCCATATACTGACATTCAGCTTTCTACGTTTCTTTGGCTGTAATTGTGCGTTAGGCAGCAAATTTTGACCAGTTAGTAGCCGATAACTTGCAGAACTAGACGTTAGCAAAAGCGAGCTTTCATCACCTACAAAAATTTTTGAAACCTCTTAGAATTTAGAGTATCATAATTTAGAGTTAATGAAATATTTTCAGCAAACGTTCTTGTCGACTTTCTCCTAAAAAAAAGTATTGCAGTTGTTGGTGTTGCAAAAATAATTGCATATCTACCTTTGGAATTGTAAGAATATGATTTTGATGTTATTCCACCTAAGTGATGTTTTGTAGTCCAAACGAATCTATTACGGCTATTTTCAGATTGTGGATCTTTATCTGAGTCGTCTTCAAATTAAGAGTTGCAATTTAAACAATCATCAACTTAATTAACACCATGCACACAAAAGGTAAGAAATTCAAATTCTAAATCTTTACTAAGATAGAAATGTAAATTTCAGTTATAAAATTCTTTGTAAAATGAAAGTAAACTTTAATACATTGCGTATCTTTCTAACAGACTTAAAAAGTTATTTGAAAACTGGATTGTGCAATTATTTATAACTTTAGCATATAAGGTAAACCTGAAATCCTGCATTTTGTTATAGATTTCGGTAGTAATACCATTAATAAAGTCTTATAGTGGACAAGCCTTAATAGATTACAACTTTAGACAACAAATTTATAGAGCAAGATTCTAAACGGTTTCATTATTGTAGCGAAGTAGAAAGTAGAAAATGTGAAGCATGGAAAAGAATCAAACGGGGCGCTTATGTTAAATAAGGGTTCTTAAAGCAAATCAGATGCACAAAAGTTGTTGCCGATTTATAATATCGTTGCAATGTTTCAGTACATTTTATTAACACTATAGTAATACCAACATTATAAACGATAATCTACTATTAAGCAATACTAACTTCCATTAGTGCCGACGAACTTGGAGCTGGGCTGCTTAAAACTGACTGCTCATAGTTCCTGAAGAGCGCTTACTACCAGAGATGAAAAGGTTCATGGGTCAAGTGAGCCAGTGAGTCCAAGTGGTCACTTTTTCTTTGGGTCACCGGGTCAAGTGTATCGACCCGAATTGACCCGGTGACCTAAATTGAAAAGGCAACCCAAATTGATTAGACAACCCAAATTGACCCGGCGACCCAAATTGATCCGGTAACCTAAATTGACCCAGTGACCGAAATTGATCCAGTGATCCAAATTAATAAAGTGACAGAATGGCTTTCTCTAGATAAAGCTATAGTAGTGAACTTTCAGGTCAGTTTATTAAGTACGTTCACAAAATTATACATAAAGTTATTAGTTCAGTTAGTCACTTGTACTCATTTTATGAATTTGAAGTATGCGCCAAAATAATTTATAATGTGATAAGAGTAGGTACTGCGCCTTTCTTTTAATATGAAACTGCATTTTTAAATTTTTTCAAAGAAACGTGCTATGGCACACAATTCGGTGTTATAAACTTATAGAAATTTGTATGTTATAATCTTAATAAATTTAAAAATTTCTGTTTCTAGCTTCTCTTCTCACTATTGTAGCAATAATACTATAAGATTTCAAAATTTGCATCATTCTGGATTGTAGTTGGACTTTAAAAAAAAAAACAATGACAACTAAGTACTAACATCAGGGTTAGTAATCGTCATATTTAGACGTGATATTTTTTTGATTGAATCAAAGGATGGTTTGTGGAGTTTACGCAGATGTATGTATGCTTGTAAATCTTTTCCTCAAAAGAAAATTGCAGAGAATATTGCGTTTGTTTTAGATACTATATTATTAGAATGCAATTGTAATGTTATCGATATTCCAATAACAACAGATTGCGGTAGTAATATTATAGCTGCTACCAATTAAAAGTGGGTGTAGACTGTGCGCGTCATAGACTAAACCCCAGCCTACAAACTGCTTGGGAACAGTGTAGACAGTTAAATGAAAATATCAATCTTCTCTATGAGAGATCGAATGCACTTGTAACATACGTGAAGATGACAACAGACATCCAATCGGAATTGCCTCGATCCTTGAAGCATGGTGAAAAAACAAGGCGGTCATTACTCAACATGTTTAGTTCGATTAGCGAAAATCTGAATGTAACCGATGAACGGGCAGTTTCAGTATTAGTTTCTCTTTTAACGACACGAGGGAGCAACGGTTTGATTGAGTGCATTGATCGCCAACTGCTTAATGATATGTTAAATTTCTTAAATCCTGTGGGACAAATGTTTGATGTTCTTGAACAGTCTTTCCGATGCATCCTCTAAAACGTCTTACCTTCGTTTTACTGTTTGCGAAATATGTGGGAAATTCAAAGTCCACAAGATCCCGCCAAAATTAAGTTATTGAAGCGAAAATTTGTTGAAGCATTGAACGAAAAGTTTTTGCCTTCAATAACAACCTTGCATTTGATGACAACATTTCTGGATCCATCATTAAAAGATTTTCTATATGTCAACAAGAGTGAAGATAAAAATAGTTTTTACATGCAAATTCGCGAAGGTTTGCTAGAGTATGGAATTTCGGTAGCTAAGGAAACCAATCTTTCCAATATAAATTCATCAGGAAATAAGGAAGCCCAGGATGAGTATTGTTGTTTTTGGCTAAGTTCGCTATGGTAAACTATTTACACATTATAATATATATATAATATATATATAATATATACTTGCGGCTACGTCCACTATGATCCACCCGAAGGTACTACATTGAAACTATTTACACATCTGATTGGCTACTTTTCTGTATTTGAATTTGCTAATATTGTAGTTGAGTTAAACTAATGGAGCAGATAATATACAAACGGTGTGAGCTACATATACAATGCTTTGCTAGAGTACAGATCTAGTGTAGTGAGTTAGATGCGAATTATAAAGCAGTTTTGCTACTTGTGTCAGTTTCGCTAGTCTGCCGTAGTGGGGACGATTTGTATAGGAAAGATGAATTTTTTTATATAAATAAAGTATCGGAATAACAAACGAAGAAAATAAAGCATAAATTATAATATTCCGTAAACTTTTCTTATACTTATTTATATACAAAACACTATCTGAAAACGAGCATGTCTAAAGCCATTTAAACAGCATCTAAAAACTTATCTAAAAATAATCACTTCTTTTAAGTAAAACGTACATCTCAAATCTAAGAAACCAAAATATCTTCAACATTTTAAACTTATCCGATGCAATTGGATGACAGAACAACTGCCCAAACAGGTTGACACAACATACTTCTATATTATATACAGTAATGAAAACCAACCGATGAAGTGCTAATCAGACCTACTCAGAAACCTTAAACCCAAAAGTAATATCAAAATCGATTTCAGCACTAGAAGATACAGCCAGAAACAACTATATTTTGTCCGTTTTCGATTAGGCAGAGACTAATCTCGTGGGATCTCGGAAAGCTAGAAAACTATTGTGTTTAAATTTCAGGTAGGCGTAGACTTTGTTACGTTTATAATCACACTAAAAATAAATCCTTATTCTTTTAACTAGTACTTTTCCTACTATCTCGAATTGAACTTATGTACTGTATACAAATATTCCATAGAAACTTCCCAGCGCTTTGTGCTTTGTTCATTTTAAGCATGAGTTTGTGATAATTGAGCTAAAGCTGTGTTTTTTTACGTTTGAAATTACCTTTCGCATAACGAAATAATTTAGCAACAGATATTTAAAATTCATATTTTATATCAAAGGCGAACTTTCTCTTTAATGCATTCTGTGGCGAACACAATATTTCCTTTTGAATGGAGACATCGATATTGCCCCTTCGTTTCAGTAAGAAGGGTGTTATAATTCAAAAATACAATACCATCCCTTATCTGGCGCATCTGTCGGCATCCTCTCATAATAGGATGCCATATGCAAATTCCTTGATGTTGACAAGTCGTGAAGTATTAAAAACTTCAAGGAAGTTATCGTATTACGGTTTTTTTTTTGTTCTGGCAATATAAATATTAAAAACTTCACTGAATACTGATTAAAATCTTTAATATGGTTGGGTAAAGCTCGTTACTACTACCCGAAAATGTTATTCATAAAAGCAAAATGAACTCTTCTTTGACAAAAGTTAGCTCAAAACTAATTTTAAGAAATAACATAACCGCATTGTGCATTAATATTGAAATGCTGTTTTAATTAAGGAAAATCTGAACACTTGTACATTGCATTACGCAAAAAAGCACATATGAGTATACGCAAAGAAATATTGATATTAAAAGTAACTAATTTACTTAAATAAAAGAATTTTATACTCTTTTAAAAATTTATTCTTTTCCACTAATCGAGTAATAAAATTCATGTTCGAATAATACATTTTAATTACCTGACGGTGTTAAAAAGGTTTGTTTTTGAGCTTTGTTTCAAACAAAGCTTTTGCCTATTTATTAGTTGCCAGTATATATTATACCTTTCAATGTTGGATTAAAATTGTAGCGCTGTTTAGTCTACCTTTGACCAGAGTAATACAACAGAATGTAAAGGAGGCATTTGTACACAAAAGATTATTGATAAACACCTGCGGAGCGGCATCTTTAGATGGATTTGATTGACACGTACCAAAGTTTACATTTCAGAGTTTTATTAGTCTCACAATAGGAAACCGCTAGAATGTTATTTGCATATTCTGGTATGTTCTCGAGATATCTAGAACAATTGTATAATGAATATAATGCCGTTATTAGCAGTAACTAGTTCAATTCTAATTGAGATTTTGATTGTAGTATTACGTTTTTATTCGAGCTATAAAGTCGTGAGATAAATTAGTGGTACACACTGTTAATATAAATTGCCCTCTGTAAGATAAATTATAGTAGTGATCGATATAAATTTATTATAGTGATCGACATAAATAGTCGTTCCATATAAATAATTAAGAAGATATCCTCGTAGTTTTTAGAAGTTAATACGTACTGTTAGAAATTAGCTGGAAATAAATTGTTGGGAGGCTTTTAGAATTTGATTGTATTTACAAATTTTTGAAGTGGCTTGTGTAAACTGCTTGATAATAAAGAACTTATGTTTTGCAATTAGAGTTTTTTCACATTGATGACAAGTGGTGGGGGATTGTAGTAAAAAACAAATTTTAACGATTTCTATTTGCATGCCAGTACTTCGTAATCAACAACAGGAATTGAACAGCGATATTCTTTCCTTTTTGAAGGATTTCAAGTCAGGCATTGAGGAAAACTTTACAAGCCGGGTAGCACAGTTAAACGAATTCTCCAAAATTAAATGAAAATGCGGAAAAACAATAGCGAGTCACCGCAAGCCTTCCAGAAAAAATGTTAACGACTGCGTAAAATGGAAAAAAAACAGCACAAGAGCTAGAGTCCGCATTTTTAATGATACAACAGCACGCCCCAAAATATCGGGAATGCAAACTTACGTCAATGTTCAGGGTGAAAACACCCATGTTTGATGAAAAGCCCCCTTAGCAGACATTTTAAACAATTCGAAGCTGTCGCGAAAGCTAACGGCTAGAACTACGGCGAAGTGCAACCGCATTGATTGTCGCGTTAGGCGTTGAATATTCTGTAGACCATACCAGACCATCACTAAAGAAGTTACGGCGTCTTAACATCAAGGCTGGAGATGAGGTACAGCGACTCTCATTTACAAGTGCACCACGCTAAAATGAAAAACCTTACCAAAAGACCAACGACATTTTGCAGGAGTTTGAATCAGATATTACTCGCTTGGATCCACGAAATGCGCATATTGTAGCTAACATGTAATAAATATAATTGGAAAAAAAGTAATGCTTAGATTTTCTCATTAGCAAGCATGGTAAATTAAAGTATTAAATGTAGAAAGAGTTCCAGTAAGCATTAAAAAAATAACCCGGAGCACTAGCGATGCTAGTTTTTAAACGGGTTTCGCACCAACATCAACCGCTGATAAATAATAATTCTTGGTATGAACAAAAGAAAACAAGTCACACACCTGTATGCGTCGGTATACTTATCTTGCATTCCATCGGAGATGGATCAATACAGTGATGCCGCGGTAGTCAGGATCGGGTTTCGCACCAACATCAACCGCTGATAAATAATAATTCTTGGTATGAACAAAAGAAAACAAGTCACACACCTGTATGCGTCGGTATACTTATCTTGCATTCCATCGGAGATGGATCAATACAGTGATGCCGCGGTAGTCAGGATCCATTCACCCTGCTACCATAACTGTAACAGCGGTTTACAGACAAAAGCAGCTGGTCAACGTCAAAGAATAGTCGGGCCTACATAGCAATTTGTCTTAACGTAGGAGAATCATTGCGTCTACGTTGAAAAGCACTACCTACGTAAAAAAAGCGATGGACCCAAGATGTCTAGTACTCGCGAAAAAGATAAACGTGCATCGCTCTTGCAGTAACAGTATTGAGCACGTAAAGAGTACATGTTATGACGGCGAAAAGCAAGAGCAAAGTCAAGTGAAATTAAGAAACGAGATGATAAGAAATCCAAATACCTGGGTAACACATGTCCTAAGAACACTTTTAATGACGTTGTTCTGCATGAACGATAACAAATACCGTAAAATACCAATACAATTGTAGAAAATTTACGCTGTTCAAACTTCTATATTCTTTAAAAAATAAAAATTGTAGATAACCGAGTTATATTTGAAGCTTTATATCAAACCATAAAGATAAATCGAGGTACTTTGACTTAATTTAAATGTGATAATTACATTCTACAGAGTGTTGCAAAAGTACACGTTTTAATGGTATGAGGATGAGATTTACAGCAACAAGTCGATTTATTTAAGTAGGAGCGTAATCAGAGGCGTCCTCTTTATCCGGTAGTTATATAAAATATCGAAGCGGAAGCGTGAGAATATTTTTAAAAGATCTTAAATTAAATCCAAATATGTATTAGAACGTAACACCTTGTTGACGGGATTCACGACAGAGAGATCTAACAAGCACAACAGTTGGCTCGACCAAGTAAGATGATTCGCTAGCTCGTGCTTTAGAATTTGAAGCGGCAAAGCAAGGTACACCATAGAGAAGCAGGGTCAAGAAAGCATAGCGTAGGTGATTCAACGGGTACTTTGTGAACACCAACCAAAGAAGAAGCGACCAGATGCAGGAATTGTGGCGAGTTTGTGCACATACAGTTAAAATGTAACCAACCCAAGAAAAAGTAGAAAAGTCGGAAAACTAAAGGAAGGTGACAGGAAGGGGCAAAAGTCTACCTGCAAGGATTCTGTCCCGAATACCACCATCCACATCGAACGATCTAAGATTGTAGACATCATATACATATATGGACAGTGAAGTTTTTGGTTCAAACCGGAGCCGTTAGGACAATTACTATTCCGGATGTAGTACACGGCAGTGAAAAAGTGTCGCCCGCGGTCGTGCAACTTCAATCCGTGGCTGGTGATAAAATTCAAAGACAGTGAATGCTAGGTATACAGATCGGAGTTTGACAACTAGGTAGTAATAGCGAACATCCCAAAGGTGTTACCTTAGTAATGGATATATCGATGGGGTATGGATTCCATGTAGATATAAGCGTAGAGAAGAAGGAAGTGCCGTTTTGCAAAACAGGCGATGAATCTGCAAGTTTGTTTGCCGGACAATCCTACCTAGAATGACAGAAAATGTGGTGATAGGACGCTTGCATGGTGCTCTCTGGGAAGGCTTTGTGCGCACTATTGAAACGATCAGTGACGAATCCAGCGGGAAAGGCAAGCTCGTGGGCAAGGCTCTGGCCAAAATGACGATTTGTAATCCTGTTAAGATTTTTAACAAAATGACTACGATATCACGCTAAAAAAATTGTGTTTATCGGTCGTTCACGAGGCGGGGGGTGTTGGTGTTGAATAAGAACCTCCCACCAAAATGTGTTCCGCGTAGTTATTGGACCAGTTTGCAAAACCATGCCAGCATCTTGAACTATAACAACTAGGCCGGACTTAAGAACTTAATTCGACGGTACTCGGACTTTTTCGCAGTCGACGGCTGTCGATTAGGAAAGGCCGAAGTAGTCAAGCATAGAATCGATACAGGAGACGCCCGGCTAATAAAACAACAACCGAGGAGTCTCCTATTGGCCAATTGAGAAGAGGCCGGTAAAATGACTGGAGAGAAGGAGTGATTGAGTACCCTGCATATTGTACTTGTTAAGAAGAACGGGCCAATAAAATTTTGTGTGGACTACAGGCGATTGAATAACGCCACCAAAAAGAACAACTACCTCCACACCTTAGAAACACTTTTGGGGTTGCGATGGTTCTCAACCTTGGATTTGAAGAGTGGTTACTAGCAAGTAAATATAGAACCCAAATATCGAGGAAAGACTCATTTCACTATTGGTACGGGCGTATGGCAACTTACAGGCAGGCTATCTGTGCCCTGCAACGCTCCCGACGCCTTCAAGCGTCTAATGGATAACATCTTGCGCAGGCTGTCGTAAAACGTGTCTAGTATATTTAGCTAACAAAATTGTGATTGGGAAGTCGTTACGGGAACACTTGGTAAATTTGGAAAAAGTGTTTTGAAGTCCCGGAAAAAACAATCTGAAGCTGAGTCCAAGAAGTGTCACCTACTGGTCGAAGAGGTGAAATATCTACTGCTTGTAATTTCACGCAATGGAGTCAGTGCAGACCCGAAAAAGATTAAGGCGGTACAAGAGCGGTCGACGCCAAAAGACAAACATTTGTTACGCAGCCTACAGGGGTTGTGCCACTCACTATAGAAGGTTCTATTTCGGATTTGCGAATATAGCCAAATCCTTGACCAAGTTGAACGAAAACTGGGGTGATTACGCTTAGGATGAAGTTTGCCAAAATACGTATCAAGAACTAGGGCATCTATTGACAACAGTTCCGATTTTAAATTACCCTCGGTCGGAAGGCAAATTCATCTTGGTACAAACGTAAGCAAGGTCGCCACGGGCAGTGTACTAATGCAAGATTGGCAAGAAAAGGTCATAGTTATTTTAGCAAGGTGCTCTTGAAACCGGAACTAAACAATTACGTTACGAGAAGGGAACTATTTTTGGCAATCGTGAAATCTGTAGAACACTTTTATAAGTACCTATACAACAGAAAATTACAACTAAAACCGATCACGCCCCCCTGAAGTGACTATTACAGTTCACAAACCCCAAAGGAGAAGTCGACAGATTGATAAAAAAGCTGCAGGTGTATGACTTCCACACAGAACAGTGTGCTCGTAGGAGTCATCGTAATGCGGATGTGCTTCCGAGAGGACCCTGCATTGAAGATTATTGTCATGGCTCTCGGTTAATAACAGAATGTGATCTACTTGGTCGGACTAATGTGATCAATGACGATTGGCAGCTTCTATAGATACAAATAAAACAGGAGAATTACTAAGACTTAGATGTCATCCTGGGTTAGAAAACTAAAAGAAAACAAACATGCTAGCAAGACATTAGTCCATTGAGTGGCACCCTGAAGTCGTACTGGGTTCAATGGGATTCCCGGCAAGTAATGTGACCTTAAGGCCTCAATGAAGCAATACAACGTTGGGAGATTTTTAAAAAAGTTTCCAGTCGATATTGCCGATCCATTTCTTAAGACCTACTCCGGAAATAAGTACATCTTGGTAGCCATGGACTATTTTACGAAGTGGACCAAGAAACTGCACACGTAGCTGACGTGCTGGTACGGGTACTTTTCTGCCGCTATGAAGCTCTTGTTGAGTTGCACGCCGACCAGGGTAGAAATTTTGAGTCAACGTTATTTCAATAGATTTATCGGTTGCTACGGATGAGGAATACTCTTACAACGCCATTCCACCAGCAATCGGCTGGTATAGCAAAATGCACAAACCGCATCTAGCGGAAATGCCTTTACAAAGTGGTCTACTGACATCATAGAGACTGAAACCAACATTTATATCTATTTTCATTGGCGTATCGTTCTTTGGTTTATAAGGACGCTGAGCAGACACATTTGTGTGCTATGCTGGGGTGCAAGATGCGCTTACTGTGTGATCTTTTGTTTGGATGTAAACACGGAGTTGACCTCGCAGGCGAGTGTTACACCGAAAAGCTCAAACGCAAGATGCACGATATCCATTATGACGTTCGCAAAAATATCTATATCGCAAGCTACCAGATGAAGACCAGGTATGATACCAAGGTGCAAGAGTCTGGTTTTTAAAAGGGAGACTACATCTGGCCATACCACCCCAGAAGGAGGCGTGGCCTGTCGCCAAAGCTTCAAAAACATTGGAGGATCAAGACAAAGTTGTAAAAAGGATCAATGACGTCACCTATCGTATTCGTAAGCTCCCAAAAGGAAAAGTAATGGTGGTGCATGTTAACCAGTTAGCATTCTATGATAGTGATGACATCGGCAATGCCGATGAACGGCAAGCAGTGAAACAAACAAACAGTTATGCTCGCGGTCTGGACCGAGCTATAATTGGATTATGTCTCTGTACAGAGACACAGGCAGAACTAGATTTGGAGGCACGGAAAAGATTCAAGTTGATCTATTTAACGTGCCATTGGAATACTCCGTGGAACATTGCGTTGCGGCGGACCTTGATGTATTCTGAGGACTTGCACAGGTGTTTAGAAATAAATTTGGTGGTGTGGATTCACTTGGCTGACAACAGTCAGAGGTTGGAAAAAAAACGGCTAAAAGTTTGACATAGGGGCATCTACTACATGATGGCTAAGCAACAGTCTTCTGCTAAATCGGAATATCAGGCTCTGTGGAAAGTGTTAATGGATTTCAAGGGTCAGATGATCATATTTGAAGACAAGAAGTTGGCTATACCCAAGATCGGTTGTTGACTGATGGGTTGAACTGGAAGCTAGTAGGAAACATGCTAGAGGTACTGTTCCAGAATACCGCGGTTCAAATTTGGTATGTGGTTACAAACCACATGGTATAACACCTACTATGAAAAGTGTTGATTGCTAATTCTATCGACAAGCAAATTGTAGAAATGGTTTTGACTGCCTTTACGGCCGCGAAGACTTTTAACGTTCAAGCCACAGAGTGTTCTGAGACAACAGCTTTAAGAGAACGGCAGTGTAGCGCAGATGAATCTGGCGTTGACCAGATTCATATATCGGAATTTAAACAAAGGGGCCACTCTGTGGCGTGACATCTTCAAATAAATATAATTGACAGGTTCTGCCGTGAGAAATCACCACTCGATTGACAGGTACAAGGCTTTTACATTTTAGGGTTATTTAGATTACAATTAGAAATCCCAAGAATGTAATTTGCATATTCTGGGTTGTTGTAGATTAGTCTGAAACGATATAAATTTATTATGGTGCTTCATTAGTAATTTAGAAGGAAGCATTGCAGTTGTCGTATTTAAACGATGTTACTTGTACTGTTAGTTAAGGCTCTGAAAATAAATAGGTGGGCGAGCTTTTAATATTTTTATAGTAGCTACGAGTTACTGAAAATGGGAAGTATAACCAGTTTGAAAATAAAAACTGTTATTATTGAAAAAAGAGTTTTCTTTACAATATCTCGAGACAGACCTAATAACCTATTGTAAATAGTTGTTATGTAAATTTGAAATGCTTAATAATTAATATAATTATCTATTCTTACTTTAAGAACTAAAATATACGAAAAGGTCATTTATTAAAAAGGTATCTATGTTATTTAAAACTAATATTGAAATATTATTTCTTTCTTGAAAGAATGTATTGGTACGTTTATGAACCTTATTCATCAATATTAAGTAACAAGATATCAGTATAAAAGAAAGTAATACAAAGAGTTTCTGTACTAACCTTGTATACTGGTACTCACACCAACATGAACGCTTTACTTATTTTGAGGAAGATCACTTATCACTTTTAGTATAAACTTTTTATCATTAACCTTACACTTTTGCTGGGAAATTTATGGGCAGGTGTTCGTCATACTTTTAGCATTGTTACTTACTGAAATCATTAGACCAGGCAACGAAAATATGTTTACACAAATATTTAAAGTACTTTTTACTAAAAGAAAATTAAGTTATAATATTTGTTATCTAATGAAAATGACCGAGTGATTAAAATTATTAGAGTCATGTTGGCAAAACTTGCTTATTTGACACTAGCGCTCAATGACACTAGGGCCATGTTTCATAAAGGTTGACAAGTCCGACAAGTGACAGGTCACCAGTCACCTGTCGATGACGTAATAGATGACAATTTTACAATTTGATAAGTTTCTGTTTCATAAAACGTGACCAGTCTACAAAATAATTTGTCAACAAACACCAACAAATATGTCAGAATTTGTGACAAAATTGTCGATTTTGCGTTTTATATATTTTTATAAGTGACAGGCAATTTATGACAATTTGTCACTAAATTTCTTGACATATTTCTTTATGAAACAGAATAAATAGTAAGATTTGCCTACAATTTGATATATTTGTAAGCTTGTCATCTAAAAATTGACAGAAGAGTAACCCTGTGTCGCATTTTTAGGATAAGTAATTGTAGAAAGGATTTCTGTGATAATATATTGATATTATTATTGGTAATTTCTGTGTTGTGATGAGTTGAAGTAGTAGTAGCAGTAGCAGGGATAGTGATATTGATACGGAAGTTAATAGGCTACTCAGACATTTTAAACAAAGAATAAATTTCAAGGATTTTGTGAGTGATTTCACATTTAACGAAAAATTTCGTGTTAGTCGTGTGGTTATTGACTTTCTAAATAACCGATTTGGTGAGTACCTGCAGCGAGAAACAACGCGCAACCAAGCTCTTAGCCCGACCGAACAGATTTTAACTACTTTACATTGGCTAGGTTGTAACGTTTTTTTTTTCGACTTAGTTACACTCTAAGTTTCTACAATTCCAATCGTTCGTCTGTCATTTCGAATCACTTTTCGTTTAGCGCTTGAAGAAGTAAGCAGCTCTCCGGAGCATAATCTAAAAGTCAATATGCTCAGGCACATGGCCTAGAATCGCGTTCGTAAGAGAAGGTAATAGACGAATATTTTCGTGTCTTGATGTGGTTCCTGACAACTTTCGGTGCGATTAATTTGATTCTGTATTCCACCATCAGAAAAGTCAGTTGATTCCTGCAGACCGAAGAAGATTGGAGTAACCATCATTGAAACAGTTGGTATAATTAATTTGATAAAATTTACTAATTCGTTTCTCATAGTGCAGTACCACTGAAATAAAGATTTAGTTTAAAATCTAGAAAACATGAAAATAATTGGACATAATTAACGGAGATTTTGTTTGGTTGGATAATATTTTGTTCTGAAGGTTTTTAAAAATTCCATGGTAAAATTCAGCATAATGGTATGTTTTCATATTGCGTGCATCGCAGATGTGTAGATTTGTCGACATCTGGTGTTGTTTGGTTATGGTTTAAACGTTCAATTTTTTTTGAATGAACTGTACAAGCACGTGAGTGATATTTAACCTTTAATTTAACTTGTATTTATTTAAATGTTTTACGTATGATCAAAGGTTGAAATTCTACTTTGATTTAGTTATTTTGAAATTCATTTTGTAAGAAACATCCCGTTTTAGTTTAGTAACTTTACAAAATTTTAAAGATGGCTCCCTAGTTGCCTATTACTTTTGTTTCACAATCAGACAGTTATAGCTTCACTAAAAAAATTGTTATTGACATGTGATGTCAAAAACAACTAGTTATTCAATATAATTACCACATGTTATTTTGTGTTACTTTAATAATATCTTTGATTATTTTGAGATCGTGCAATCTAATTTTAAAAACATGATAAATTTTTGTAGGATATAAAGTAAAGCTTATTCTTTGTCTGAATGCTACATTTTACTATTACATAAAATAATCTTGTTTCTCATTTGTAAAGTCGACTGTAGTACTACTGAAGGCTTTAATTAAAATTTGAAATATGAAATATTAAGAAGTCAAATACCTTACAATAAACTTACGTAGAAGTATTGAGTTTAAAGATGTTTGTGTTTTTTTTGAAGACAGAACAATACTAGTTTCTTTTTATGCAAATTTTTGTTGAAAATATTAATGTTGAAACAAGCTAAAACAATTTAATTGAATAGAATTTATTTTGTTTAACTCTTTTATTATTAAAAATTCAAGGGAAATCTATTGATTCTTAATAAGCAAAAGATTTATTCTAACTTATGATAACAAATACCCAGGTGTATATATTTTTGGAACTTAAATTCAAATATATTATTTTTTGGTGAATATTTTCAAAGACACAAACGCTGTCCATGTTGTGCATTTGTTTGTTCACAGGATATGCAGAGACATCTGTAATACATCTGGTACGTGACATTTTGGTAAGTGCATTGCAAGATTGATATTTAGGTTTTGTGGCTATATAAGCGGCGTAGACTTCAGGTTTCCGCATTCCCCTAATACAAGTACATGTATCTTCGTATGTTGTTGTATTGAAAAATACGGTGGCGCTCTTTATCTATATTTTTGGTCATTTGACAACCCATGACCCAAGCTCATGATCTACCCAGAGCTAACACTCTACTAGCCGTTTATCTCTAAAGAGTTTTTCTTTTCCTCAAGCCGTTGCCATCCAACTTTACCCTGGGCTTGCTTCATTAATAAGGAATTCTCGACTTTGTGATATCAGGTAAGGTAGTCGTTTATGGTATATGGAGGTCCAGTTTGCTATCTGATATTCAGGAGGAAATAATTTTTCTTTCAAGGTTGTGGTGCTCAATACCATGTTACTGCTGATGCATATCGGCTTTCAAAAGTAACTATTCACCGTTGTGTAAAACAAGTATGTTCATTATTGGTAGAACATTTACTGTTGGAAGAAGTTTCGTGGCCCGTAGAAAATATACAAGCACAAATGTTTATGAGAGTAGCAAATTTGCCTAGAGTTGCGGGAGTCATGGGTAAGTCATTAATTAAAATATATGCACCCCATAATAGTTAGTCTGCATTTGTGGACAGGAATGGAAATCACTCCATCAATTTAATGGTTGTATGTGGGCCTAACTTAAAGCTTTCTATGCAAGTGCTAGATGGCCAGATTCTGTACATAATGAGAGAGTTCTGCGGTGTTCGTCACTAGCACAGGAATGGGATAATGGTTGGCGGCCATTTCGAAATGCACTGCTTTTGGGTGACAGTGGTTCTAAATTGAAAAGTGGCTTCTGCCACCAAACATTTCAGTTGAAGTCCCAAGAACGAAAGGATTGAGGAGACTTCTCAGAACATTTAAATATTCTCGAAGACTAGTTCAAAATTCACTGGGAATCTTAAAGAAAGGTTCCCTTGCTTAAACCACCTAAGGTTGCAACCATAGCAAGCATGCAATGTTATTTTAGCATGAATTATACTGCATAATATTGAAAAACGATTGGGTTCTGATGTATATGAACCTAACGATAACAATGCCATTGAAGATTATAAAGAACTTGATGAAATAGAAGAAGAGGGTGAAGTTGATCCAAGATCTGTTTAAGTTTTGAGAGATTTGATTTTTTAGTTTGAAGACTAAGGTTTTGCAGCAGTATGTTTAACCGTGAAATTTGTCTGTTACTATTTTGTAGTTATTGCAAATATAAAACGTTTATGTCTTATATATTGTTATTAATTTATTGTGATTTTCATGAACACGACAACAAGATATCAAGATTACATATGACACTCTAGGAAAACACTACAGGAGAAATTTTTAAAATCATAAGAGTCATACCTAGTTTGATAAAATAATAAAAAGCAAACAAAACACTTTATAAATGGTCAATAATCTTACAACTAAGTGAATTATAAACAAAGAAAATTTTACCACAAATAAACATATAACTGAAATTAAGAAAAGTAGTGGTTAATTTATTGTAGAAGCATTAAACACAGGTTAAATTTCTCACTACAACTTCTGTAATAAAGACCATGAATTTCAGGCCTTTTATGTTGATATTTTTTTCAGTCGTCTAAAACATCAGCAACACTCAGCAAAGCTCTCTTCCAAGACATTATTTCCGTGTTCATCGACGAGGAATACCTCACCATCAACATCAACAAGGATTTCATTAAACACCGGTAACTCAATTCTTGATTGATATAGTTGTTGCGTAAACTCCAAAGGTGGCAACTTTAGCTCATTTTCTAATTTAAACAACTCTAAATCTAACTTATATTTTTCACGCTTAGCATTTTCTTTTTTTCTGCCAACAACGTAGTTTGCTCCTTAATTTTATGTTTTTTCAAAGTCAATAAATCATTGTCAATAAACTTAACAATGCGTTGTCTTTTTTTCGGTTTGCACTCCTCTCTATTTAACATGAAGTTGTTAGTGGGTCTGTTTTCATCTTCACAATTGTGATATTATTATGATCTAGTTGCCTGATGTTGTTTATAGATATTCACTTTCCTATCTGTCATTAGTTTTAATGTGTTTAATGTTTACTCTAATTAACTGTTTATTTAAACCTTAAAAGAGGTTCTCCATTTCATTACAATTTAATAAACAGTTAATCAATATAAATGGATCGTTTTCTGGCTCCGGAACGATTCGACATCGACCCAAACTCTATAAATGCGACTCTGAAGTGGGAACACTGGTATACAAAATTTCTTAATTTCTCATCTGGAAAAGAAGACCCTGATAAATTGAAAATCCTTTATAATTACATCTCTGCCAAAGTCTACCAGTATATTAGTGCTGCTGGGACATATAAAGATGCTATTTCAATCCTCAATGATATATAGGTGAAGCCAGTTAATGAAGTCTATAATCGGCATAAGTTAGCCACTCGAAGTCAACTATCTAAAGAAAATGTTGACCAATTTTTACAAGCTTTAAATCTTCTATATAATGGCATATTCGATCCAAATGTCCAGCTCGAAATAGTCTTTGTAATATACGCCAAATAAAAAGTCACTACTCTAAGGTATGCAAATCACAAAAGAATGGGTCCAACTCAAATCACTCTGCTTCTATGAATAGCTCTATCAATACCAAACCCATACCTGAATGTTTGGCAAAAGCTGTGATTCGTGTAGAAGTTAATAATTCCTCTCTCTATGCACTAATAGATACTGGTAGTTCCTGTAGTTTAATTAGTGATCAGGCTGTAAAGAAACTTAAATTACCTATAATGTCTTCACAAGAGTTTGATACAATGACATCTACATCCTTCAACTCTAGAACATCTGGACAATGTATTATTAATCTTCGTACCAAAGATCACTTCTATCCTAATGTTCGTCTGTCTATTCTTCCTAATCTTTGCTCAGATATAATAATTGGCCACGATCTTATGAAACAACACTCTAAAGTGGAAGTTGAATTTGGTGGCTTAAAACCTTCGTTTAAAGTTTTGTGCTTTAGCTACAGCTAGTATTGAACCTGTAACTCTTTTTGAAAATTTAACACCTGAATGTAGACAAATTGCTATAAAATCTCGTAGACAAACTGAAAGTGATTCCAAATTCATAAAAGCTGAAATTAAACGCTTACTCTCTGAGAATATAATTGAAGAAAGTAAATCACCGTGACGAGCGCAAGTGCTAGTTACATATTCAGAAAATCACCGCAAACGTATGGTAATCGATTATTCTCAGACAATCAATAGATTCACTCAGTTAGACGCATATCCTCTTCCGCGTATTGAAGATATTGTAAATAGTGTGTCTAAATATCAAGTCTTCGGCAAAATTGACATGAAAAGTGCATATCACCAATTTCCCATCAAAAAGGAAGACCGGCCATATACTGCATTCGAGGCTTGTGGTATACTTTTACAGTTTAAGCGAATCCCCTTTGGAGTAACGAATGGAGTAGCTGCATTTCAAAGAGGCATAGACTACATTATTCGCAATTAAAAATTATCAGATACATATACTTACCTGGATGATATCACTGTTTGTGGTAGAGATCAGAAGGAACATGATGAGAATCTTCGGTGTTTTATAGAAGCTATTCAGAAATTCAACCTAACCATAAATAATGAGAAAAGCGAATTCTCTCTTCATTCGATTCACCTCTTAGGATATTTGACATCCTACGAATTTTATTAGGCCTGATCCTGATAGACTCAGAGCATTGCATGAAATTCCACCTCCAAATAACACAACTTCACTAAAAAGAGTCGTTGGAATGTTTGCACATTTTTCAAATTATATTACTCGTTTTTCACACAAAATAAGTATCCTTTCTCATAGCAAATTCCCACTATCTCCTGAAGCTCTAAAAGTCTTCTATAGTATAAAAAAAGAAAAAATGCTTCGTTCGCACCTATACGTAGTGAGGATATGTTTACAGTAGAAACTGATGCTTCAAATGAAGCAATAGGAGCAACTCTTTCACAATCTGGACGTCCTGTTGCCTTCTTTTCAAGGACTCTTTCTCAATCAGAATGTAAACACTCAACTGTAGAAAAAGAAGCATATGCAATCGTTGAAGCAACTATGAAGTGGCGGCATTTCCTAATGGGAAGATATTTTAAGCTAATCACCGATCAACGCTCTGTTACATTTATGTTTGATCTAAAATCCAAAAGCAAAATAAAGAACGAAAAAATTCTACGGTAGAGATTAGAATTATCGTGTTTTAGTTACGATATTATTTATAGACCTGGACCTCAGAATACTGCTGCAGATGCACTTTCTCGTATTTGTTCTGCAACAACTGCTAACGAAGCTCGACTTATGGATTTACATAATACTTTATGTCACCCTGGAATTACTCGAATGAATCATTGGATTCGAATAAAAAATTTACCTTATTCTATGGAAGATGTAAAGAAAATGACTTCTTCTTGTCCAGTATGTTGTGAAATTAAGCCTAGATTCTATATATTTAAGGGAAGGCTCATAAAAGCTACTTCCGCCTTCGAACGTTTAAGTGTGGATTTTAAAGGCCCTCTTCCATCTTATACTAATAATCGTTATATTCTCACAATCATTGACGAATACTCACGATATCCTTTTGCCATCGCCTGTCCAGATATGACTTCTTCAACTATCGTTGCTGCTCTCAAAAATATCTTTTATCTCTTTGGAACTCCCTCTTATATTCACTCTGACAGAGGGAGCTCATTTATGTCTAATGAATTAAAAATGTTTTTGAACTCTAATAGAATCGCTTCTAGCAGAACTACACCTATAAGCCTCACGGTAATGGCCAAGTAGAAAAGTACAATGGTATCATCTGGCGTACAATTCAATTAGCTCTAAAATCCAAAAATAAAAATATAAGTCAATGGAAAAGTGCACTTCCAGAAGTACTACATTCAATAAGAAGCTTACTCTGTACCTCTACAAATGAAACTCCGCATGAACGATTGTTCAGGCATCAAAGGCGAAGTGGTAATGGAGAAACGATTCCAACGTGGCTTTTAAGTCCAGGTCCTGTTTATCTACGACAGTTTGTTCGTAATTCCAAATATGATCCCATAGTCAGAGAAGTTACACTACTCGAAAGTAATGCCGAATATGCTCATATTAGAGATTCTGAAGGAAGAATTACCTCTGTATCTACACGGGATTTGACTCCAGTTTGTAATGCTGAATATACTCAGATTGGAGATTCTGAAGGAAGAATGAACTCTGTGTCTGCACGAGATCTAGCTCCAGTTCCTAATGTCCACATTAGAGACTCCGAAAAAGAAATTTTAACTCCCGAAACTAACGAAATGCAATCAGACACTCCTGAATCACAAATCGAATTAAATAATTCTCGAAACGTTCAACCTATTGTACGTAGAAGTTCTAGAACAAGAAGACTACCGTCTCACCTCGAAGAATACGTGTTATAATTTATAGGCAGGGGTGAATGTAATATTATTATGATCTAGTTGCCTGATGATGTTTATAGACATTCACTTTCCTATCTGTTATTAGTTTTAATGTGTTTAGTATTTACTCTAATTAACTGTTTATTAAAACCTTAAAAGAGATTCTCCATTTCATTACAACAATTAACGCGTCGACAGTCTTCAGAAATACTAGCTTGAAGGTCCCGTCCGTTTTCAATGTGATCTCAATTATCTCTGCTGGTGGTTTTGGTAAAAATTATATCGGTGATTGCTTGAGCATCTCTGCCTGAAGATACGTGTACATTAATACCATCCAACAACGGTGAATCATATCCAATTATCTCAAGAATGAGCTTATTCGAATCATCATATTTGTTTATCTTTCCTCTCACTGTTCCAGTTTTAGCTCTTCTATCTTTCTTCTCCTGAAACGAAAATGAAGGTACATTAGCAATGTAGTAAAAGATTGTGTGTCTCCTAGTAGCAAATATTATAGCTATACGCTAATTTTTTCACAATACTTCGAAAGTTGCTTTAGACACTCGGGCGTTTAACATATTTTTAAATATATAAATACAGCTTAAACCTAATTTAGCATTTAAAATGGACTTACCAGGGTTCGCTTTTTCCAATTTTGCCAAGCTGTGTCTCTCAGGTACTTCCAATCCTTGCAAAAAATTCCAAGTGCAGTAGCTTTTTCGCATATATCAATACAAGTCTTAACTTTATCATTATGGGTTAATGTACTAGAAAACTTTGTAGCATACTAAATTCCTCAAAAGGTAAATAGTATGTCTACTCTACCATATAGGCAGAGCCTCGATAGATTACGAAGGGTTCCTGTTTGACGGTTAAGCCCAGGGTAAAAAGGATGTTAAATGGCTTTGAGAGAAAAAGGTCCCTCTAACGAGAACTTCCAGCCAGCTAAGCTTCTTCAACTTAGGGCAGAGCTATGAGCTAGGGTCGTAGTATGGTATACGATAAAAAAAGAAATGTTATTGAACGCCACCGTATCTTAATGAGTGTTATGATAAGAAACTATCCGAAGATCAGATACGGAAATCTTCGAAAGAAAAAATAACTTAAGACGAGCAACATAAAAAAAAACTTACTTTTGTCTCTGCAATCTGGAATGGGAACGACGATCTCGTACTAACTGAAAATTTAACCACATCTAAACATTCTCAAACTAGGGCTTCGTTAGAGCCTAGTCACTTTATCACCAATAAAATTTATAAATAGATCCACTAGTCAAAATTATACTTAAAAAAAAACTTTTAAATTTAACACCAATAATACCTTTCTTCAATACCAAAACTTCATATTTGTAAAATGTTTGCTTCTATAGGACAATTACTGCTGCCTTCAAAGAAAGAAAGTTTTACGACAATTTATTATTTTTTCTATTAATTTAATATATATATATATATATATATATATATATATATATACATTGATTATATAAAGCTATCTGTACGGAGATTTTCAAAACAGTTTCTTTATTACGATTTAACATTAATCTCTGAATATTCATGGGATATTTTTTTATTGCATAATTTACATTAATTCTCTATAAGAAATATATTATTTTCATTTTTTTGTTACAGTTTATTCATGATACTTGAATAAAATCCTGTTCATTTACAAGAAACAAATTAAATGCTCATAAAATTTTTTTGTAGATTATAGAACTATATTTTTAATAGACATCTTTAAAGCAATCAAAGGTCAAAAAAAATACTTATTGTCGGCATTAAGCTGTACTTCAGGTGTACTGTCAAAATGTGTTATACACAATAATTCGACAAACAATTCTTATCGTATCACATGTTTAGTTATGCAAACATTTTAATATAACTTTGTAACTTCAAAATTATCTTCTAGAAATACCTTGAAAAATAATCAGGTCATTTATGCATTATTCAAATACTAAATTTTGAACTAAATTTTACGTGTATCAATTTAAATGATTATCAAACCTTCACAAAAATTTCGAGAATTAAATTTACATAAACATATTTAGCCTCTTCGAAAATTATTTGTACATTTTAAATGAATGTTCCTTAAAAATAATGTAGGTATAAAATGGAGG
The DNA here is from genome assembly GCA_036346225.1 of Platerodrilus igneus. Classification (NCBI taxonomy): domain Eukaryota; kingdom Metazoa; phylum Arthropoda; class Insecta; order Coleoptera; family Lycidae; genus Platerodrilus; species Platerodrilus igneus. The sequence goes on along the minus strand of JARFIW010000139.1, from coordinate 2,458,326 downwards.
ATGACTCATCGCTGAATATTTGCTTGTCGGCTGAATTTCTTAAACATCTACGTACTTACAATTGTGGTTGCGGGCTGCTGACACAGGTGTTCGGACTTGACCTCCATACTAACCAATCATGTGTGGGGATTTCCACTCTTTTGCCTAGCAACAATTGAAACTGCATCTAAAGCTCAACCAATTTCCATACGGTTAACAGTTGTTTAATATAATACATAATTTCCATTACTTTAATACTTGAAACTTGAAATTAATATTTTAAAACTTGCAACTTGCATAACACGGGCGTAATACTTCATAATTTATAACTTTAAAACTTGGAATTAATACTTTAAACTTGCGCTGATACGGAACGGGAAAAATGGATTTAAAAGTAATTTTGAGAATTATTTTCTTACCTTAGAAATGTATTTTAACCATCTTAGGTCGATGCTACAACTAAAATTGAACCCATGGTAATCGTTGACTCCACTTTACTACTTGCTGGGACGGCATGTTTAATTAAAAACCTGCAGGCCCTCGATAACACTTGTATTCGGATTACATCTGATATCAAAATGGCTTTTGACTACGAGGCAATGTTAACTATTCAAGCATGCGCCGGAAAAGGAGATATTGTATCAAGATACAAACAAATAGAAGAGCACTTAAAGTTTACTTTGACTATTCAAATGGGGATGGGGGCACTATGTATGAATTCGTAATATAAGGTTTTAATAGAAGTCTAATATTTATTGAATAGGTGTATTGAACAAAAACGTATATTTAAATAGCAGAAAATCGTAATTGTTACAACTTTCCAAACAGTATATGTTCATTTTCTTTTATTAAATTGAGAATAGTGAGTTTTTCATCAGTCATGTTGACAAATATAACTATTGCAGTAAACAATGTGAGGTTACAGATATCAAATCAATCACCTGTCACAAAATAAATAAGTTGACATGTGTTTTACGATAATTGTGGGGTAGTATTAAACGATGTTAGTATACTTGGACAATTGTCAACAATTACATTTTTTACCTGTCACCTGTCGCATTTGTATAATGGACAATTTATCATTAAATTCTTCCAAAATTTGTCGACTTTTCATCATTGTCGGACTTGTCAAGTTTTATGAAACAGGGCCTAGGGGGTCATCAAACTAGCAAACTCGACTCGATTCGATAAAAATGGAGATAAACTTGAAATGACAATCCGAACATATTTTTGGCGCGGTTCGAATCATAGCTCAATTTCAGGATAAGCTGAGCAAAGCTGAAGTTCGAATCAATTCTTAATTAAGGACTAATGCATTGTGAAAAATTTGCGATCAGTTGAAACCAAAACTTGAACCATATTTCGCAACTAGAACTAACGGATAACACATTCGAAACATCAGGTTATAGAAATGTGGGTTCTAAACCCATAACTTATCATTCGGTGAAAAACTAAAAAACTTAATTGATTATTAGATATCTCACAGGAAGATAAACTAATTAGTTTCAACATTTTTTTACTTTGGCCGTCTCGCGTGTATGAATGCAAAACGCAATAAACAGATTTTCCATATTTTTCTTGAAGATATATGCAAAACCATTTTCAATATCGAGACACAATGCTTTAATAATATTTTGCTAAATTAGTTTTTGAATAGGGCTTTGTCACGGTAGCATTTGCATCATTAATATTCGGATAAAAATAACGAGCTTTATTCGCTTTTATTATGCATTTTAATCAGTATTCAGTAAAAAGTTTTTAATATGAATAAAACTTGTCTTGTGGATACAAACTGTAACGAGATAACTTTCCTAAAGTTCTTAATACTTCACGACTTGTCAACATCCAGGAATTTGCATATGACATCCTAGTAGAAAAGCATGCCGACAGATGCGCCAGATAAAGGACGGTATTGTATTTTTGAATTATAACAGCCCTCTTATTGGGACAAAAGGCAAAATCGATGTCTGCATTCATAAGCAGATACTAACTACATCACAAAATTCGTTAAAGGAAAATTTTCGGTGTTAATTTAAATATCATCGTTTTAAGGTTGGTTGGTAATTTACCGTGTTAAACAAAAGTTAACTCCAAATCTAAAAAAAAACAGATTTAAGGTAAATTATCATAATTTCGTGTTTGAAATGGGATAAAACATAAGCACCCGGATATTTACTTTGCCTGCTTTTATACAACATATAACATCAATTCCTGACAGCAGCGAAGCAACGAGTTAAAATCATAAGGATTTATTTTCAGTGTAATCACGAACGCAACGAGGTTAGCGTCTACTTGAAATTTAAACGTTGTATAACTCGCTACTTTCCAATTTCCCACGAGATTAAACCCACTGTATAGTCTGAAACGGACGTAAAATATTGTTGCTTCTGGTTACATCCTTTAGTGGTAAAATTGATTTTAACGTATTCCACATAGGATTATTTAGTGCTATATCGTTGCTCCGTTCCGAAACCCGTCTTTTCACAGCTATATACTTCGCTTTATCACAATATACAAGGATACGGTCAAGCTAAATGTTAAACGCATGTAGATTGTAGACGCAGTTTCCTTAATACAAGTGAAAATTATATTCAAAACGAAAACATTTATGTCTAAATATGTTCACAAAGAAACCTGCATTTCTATAAAGGGTGTGCTCAGTTTCAATTACCTATTGGTATCTTTATAGACCAAGAGCTGGGAGTAAAATTATCTTACTCATAAGATACCAAAGGTTTGCTATTGTAAACGTGTAATGTTGTAAGCCGTTTAATATGAGCCACCCGTCTGCCGCCCCAAAACAGTCGCCTTTACCGACCCCATTTTTTTTAAATTGATAAAGTGTTCTAGAAATGCCTAATTAATACCAGGGTCATGTGCGTGATAAAAAAGATTAGAGAAAAGTGATTAATTAAGAATAGACGTCTCTGTCACCTAAAGTGGTCGCCTTTTAAAAGCAGACGGTGTTGAAATGAGAATAAAACCGTCACCAACTTCCTCATAAGATTATCATCATTGGGTCTTCAGTCCTGGAACTGGTTGAACGCGTACCATCATTGTTTCCTATTCTGAACTAACCTACAAATTTTCCTGAAATTTTCACAGTCTGCATCTATAACTATCTGATCTAGGTCTACATCTACCTCTTTTTTCCTATCTCTGCTTGTAATATATCCCATACTATTCTCCAAAAATTCCTTAGAACGTGTTCTGCCCTTCTATTTCTCTTATCTTTTTCCCTAGATATCCTTGTTCACCTACTATTTATTATTATCTTTGTCTGTCCATGCTATCGTCCTCATACTTCTGAACCACAGCATTTCAAAAGGCTGCTACCGTTTTCTGTCTGCGTTTCAGACTGCCCGTATTTCATAGGCATATTGTGCTGTGCTCCACACATATGCTTTCAACAATTTTCTTCTTGTTCTATGTTTGTTGTCTTTTCTCATAGGCGCTGTTCTTTCTTGCTAGATGCAATTCGGTCACCTATTGTTTTACAATTATATACCCTATTTCTCCGACCTTCAGTGGTTGTGAAGGGAGGTAAGCAGCCTGTGGCTGCCAAGTTCCCCCAACACTTAACCATTTACCAATTTAATATATTTTGCAATATATCTTTTCGCACAGTCCTCAATAGTTGCAGGTATTTCGCAACCAACAACTAGTTGTTTATACCAATCATCAGATTTATCTGCGCTTATTTCTTTGTCATTAAGTTTTCCGTCTCAAAACTGGTTGAACACGTACCTGCACTTATTTATATTTTGAGCAAGCCTACATAGTTCCCTGAAATTCTCACACAGCATGTGTATACAGCTCGTTCCCGTTCTATTGTTTTCTAATTTTATGCCCTATTTCACCGAGATTCAGTGAAGGGGGTTAAGCAACCTGTGGCTACCAAGATCCCCCAACACTTAAACATTTGCCGAAGTAATGGTTTTCCAGTAAATCCTTTCACACACTTAACATTATTCGAGAATATTGCCCAACCAATTCTTGTAGTTACTTATAATACTCATCATGTTTAACCACAGTTATTTTTTCGTCATTAGTTTATCCATCTTGGGACTGGTTGGATGCGTACCTCCATTGATTTCTATTCTGGGCTAGCCTACACATCTCCCTGAAACCCCTACAGCCTACATCTTTTACTATCTGTGTGCTGTAGTCTAACCTAGGTCTACCTCTTCTTCTCTTTTTTCCTATCTCTGCTTCTAATATATTCCGCACTATTCCCTCATGCCGTAGTATGTGGCCTATCATCCTATCTCTTCTATTGTTTACCGTTATCCACATATTTCTTTCTTCCCCTACCATTTTTAGTACCTCTTCGTTCTTAACTTTGTCTGTCCATAATATCTTTATCATACGTCTGTAGCACCACATTTCAAAAGCTTCTACCTTTTTTTGTCCGCTTCCCCTACTGTCCAGGCTTCACAGCCGTACAGTGCTGTGCTCCACACATATGTTTTAAGCAATCTTTTCCTTGTTTCAATGTTTATGGTCTTTGAGCACAGTAGATGCTTTTTCTTGTTAAATGTAGCACGACCTTGTGCTAATCTTTGTTTTATATCTTTTGTGCTTTTCCCATCTTGCGTTATTTGGCTTCCTAGGTAGTAGAAATCCTTAACCTCTTGTAAGTTCATGTTACATACTTGTATTCTTGTTTTTGATTTATTTTACCCACCTTTGCATACTAGAACTTTAGTTTTAGTTTAGTTAATTTTCATACCGTATCTCTCTGTTAGAACTGTTACCATTTTATTAAGAGCAGCTTCTAACTCTTCATTGCTAGACGCTAATACCGCAATATCATATGCAAATCTAAGCATATCAATTTTTTGTCCCTGCATAGTAATCCCAAATGACTTTCTGTATTTGACAGTATTCATTGCCTCTTCTATGTACAAGTTAAAAATCAATGGAGATAGGGCACATCCCTGTCTCACCCCTTTCCTAATGTTTACATCTCTACGTTCCTGCTCTAATTCTATTACTGCTGTTTTCTCTTTGAATAAGCTTTGTATAAGCTATTGGTCTATTGCTATAACTCATTTCAATCTTTTTGAGTATTTCAAACATTTTTTTTCAATTTACATTGTCGAATGCTTTTCCAGATCTACAAACCCTATATACACGCTTTCCCCTTTTACTATTGTTTTCTCCATTATCATCTTCAGAGCTAAAATGGCCTCCCGTGTTCCCTTGTTTCGCCTAAACCCAAATTGGCCTTCTGCTAGTATTTCTTCCGCCAGTTTTTCCATTCGTTTTTGCACAATTCTAGTTAATATTTTTGAAACGTGTGCTGTCAAACTTATTGTTCGAAAATTTTCACATCTATCCGCTCCTTTCTTTTTTGGTATAGTTACTATGATGCTACGTTTGAAATCTTTGGGTATCTCGCCTGTCTCATACATATAGCTTACAAGTTGGAAGAGACGTTCTGTTACTGCTTGTCCAGCGGCTTTTAGAGTTTCTGCTTGCACTTTATTTGTACCCGGCACCTTACCATTTTCAGACACTTTAATGCTAATTCAAATTCATCTCTAAGTATAGGATATCCCAAGTCATCATTTTCAATGTCTGATTCCTGTTCTAATGCAGTTAGTTCCTGTCCTGTATTTAAATTCCCTACATATTCTTGACATCTACCCACTTTCTCTACGTTTTCTATAGTGACGTTTCCTTGTGCGTCCCTTATATTTTTGCTATACGGTTTTATAACCCTAAAATTCATTCTAATTAATTTGTATGCTTCGCCTGTCTTTCCTATTTCCATCTTTGTTTGTACCTCTTTGCACTTTTCATCAATTCATTGTTCGTTAGCTTTCCTGCATTTTCAAATAATTTCCCATTTATGGCTTTGTATCTCTGTTTTCATGTTTCGTCTGATTTATTTTTGTATTTTCGTCTTTCTTCTATTAAATTCAGGATATCCTTTGTTATCCATGGTTTCTTATTTTCTTTTTGTGTATACCCCAGAATATCTCTGGCTGCCATGTCTAGGCTGGATTTAATGTTATTCCATTCTGTTTCTACTTCCTTAGTATCAGATATTTTCCCGATATCTTTGAGCAATTCATTTGACTTTTTTTCGAATCTTTCTTGAATATCTTTATCTTTTAGTTTCTCTAAGTCCAAGTGCCTTTCTCCGTTTCTTTTTTTCACATTCTTAAATTTAAGTGCAGCCTTCATAATTACGATGTTGTGGTCAGTATCTATATCTGCTTCTGGGTAGCTTCTACAGTCTTTTACATGATTCCTAAACCGTTGTCTAACAAGAATGTAATGTATTTGATATCTTCCTATATCTCCTGGCATCTTCCACGTATATCGTCTTCTAGCATGATGTTGAAATAATGTGTTTGTGATGATTAAATTGTTCTTGTTGCAAAATTCTACCAGCCTATTTCCCCTGTCGTTTCTCGTGCCCAAACCAAATAAGCCTACTACCGCTCCTTCCCTACCCTCACCTACCACGGCATTAAAATCCCCTGTAATTATTAAATTTTCATGTCCTTTTACGTATCTTAATATGTCTTCGATATCTTTGTAGATGGCTTCTACCTCTCCGTCACTGTAGCTAGAGGTGGGCATGTATACTTGTATTATTGTTGTGTTTTCCGGTTTAGATTCTAATCTAACCACGAGTACTATTTCGTTCTTTTGTATCTAATTTTCTACCTTCCTCTGCTCCTATATAAATTACCCTGAAGTCTCTACTGCAAAAATCACCCGCCTCTGGCCACCGAACGTCGCTAATCCCTACTATGTCTAGTGATAACCTATTTATTTCGATTTTTAGGTTCTCTAGCTTACCTACTTGCTTCATACTTCTAACATTCGACGCTCCGACTCGCAGAATGTTCCCGAAGTAGTCCCCTCCCGGAGATCCGAATGGGGGACTATTTTATCTCCGCAATCTTTTACCCCAGAGAATGCCATCATGTTTGTTGCAATTTAAGTACGCTGTGTACTTGTGAAATAATGTGGTGGTTGCCGGTTGCCTTCCACATCGCGGTAGTGCGTCGTAAACTGCCATACCGACCCCTATGGTCTCTGCCAATCTAAGTACCGAAAGAGCCGCTGCCCTCTTTCGGAGACTTGTCATAGTCTGGTTCCTTACTAACGACCCTACTACTTTGGTTAGAGCTATAGTTTGGCTCTTTAGCTCATTAGAACACGCAAGCCATTTCACCTGTTCTAGTAATTTAGAACTTCGGCAAGGTGCAGGTCCATTCAAAATAGTTACCGACCCCATTTTTTAAATTGAATAAGTCGTCTAAAAATGCCTAATTAACACCAGGGTCTTGTGCGTGAAAAAATGATTAGAGAAAAGAGATTAATTAAGAATAGACGTCTCTGCCACCTAAAGTGGTCGCCTTTTAAAAGCAGACGGGGTTGAAATGAGCATATAACCGTCATCAACTTCCTCATAAGATACCAACAAATTTTTTGCGCAAAATAATGTATTATCATTTAACCAATCTAAAAAAAGTAAACATCGGCAGACGGTCGCGTTTCGAGGGCAGACGAGTTCAAAGGTGACGAAAATAACCCTTAGGGATCCTATGTTATACGAAAGTGGTTATTGCCTTGTTTATATTCGGCTGGTTTTTTGCACTTCAAAGCAGGTGCGAATACAGGGGAGGTGCGCCCCCTCCCCCCGTCAGCATTGCCTACGTTAACTGTGTGAATGAATCAGTATATTAAAGGCAAAATCAGCATTTTTTTCAATATATTTGCGACACGTTCCCCAAACAAAATTGCCTCCGCCCCCCCCCTAATTTTTTCTTAGATCTACGCCGGCCTCAAAATATTGCTATAAGAGCGTCGGCCACTTAATATAGGCGGTCGCATTTTTAAAGTAGACGCATTTAATCAGAATAAACTATTAGATTGATAATTGCAAACTACATGTTTTACCAAGTTACATTTTAGTATTTAAAGGAAATAGAACTGTACTAAAAATAAGTGCTGTGCACCAGCTGCAGTAGGCAACCTATACAATTTCCACCATTCTTTAGCTATTATATGTATTATCAGTATAAACGCGAGTGCGTGTTTATTGCAGTGAGGTGTACTCTTAAATCCTTATCTTTCCTTCTTGACCCTACTGGATTTCACTAATGCCTTTAATTTAGTTGATCATGACATCCTACTAGCTTATTTAAAAATGTATAATTTATCTGTAGCTGTCATTACATGGTTTGAATCCTACCTAACCGAACGTGAACAACGTATACAAGTCAGAAGTGGATCTTCTAATTTGGTATTAGTCATCAAGGGTGTTCTCCAAGGTAGTGTACTTGGGCCGTTGCTTTTTAGTTTGTTCATTGCCTCTATTAGTAAAGGTTTAACCTGTCGTTATCATTTATTTGCTGAAGATTTTCAAATTTACAGGCATTCAGGGGTACAGCATATTAATACTACAATTGGTCTAATAAATGAAGATTTGAGTAAAATAGATGTTGGATTAATAGGCATGGTCTAGCAATTAATCTTAAAAAAACCCAATATATTATTTTTGGCTCACCTTATAATAAAGTACTTATACAGAAGAACACCCTTACCTATATAAAATTTATTGACACCGTAATACCTTTTAGTAGTGTAGTTAGAAACCTAGGTACGCATATCGATAATACTTTATCCTGGATTCCACATGTAAATAAAATTAGTCAAAATTTCTTTTTTACCTTCCATAAGCTAGCATTATTAAAATATTTTCTTCCGTTCCAAGCCCGCTTACGTTTAGTCAATGCACTTATAGTTCCAAAAATTGAATACTCTGATGTAGTATTTACAGATATGGCTGCGTATCTGCGTAACAAACTCCAACGTTTACAGAATGTTGGTACCAGATTTATTTATAACTTACCTAAATTTGATCACATTACTCCATACAGGGATAAACCAGCTTGGTTAACCATAGACGACAGACGTAGTATGCAATGCGCTGTATTACTTTACAAAGTGGTAAAAACAGATACTCCTCAGTACCTACAAACTAATTTTCACCTTTTGTCAGAACAGTACTCAACAAGATCGACTGATAATGTTCGTTTTAAAAAATTCCAATTCATAGAACTAATTTCTACAATGATTCATTTGTTAAAGCTAATCGACAATGGAATTTGCTTCCGATAGATATTAAAAGTATCTAATTCAATTAGTATTTTCAAAAATAATATCCAACTGTATTTCTTCAAGACCTAACTTTCATGTGATATGCTTCCTGTTGTTCCCCATTCCAATCCGTTTCCGTCCTTTCCCATCCCTCTATGTCTTTCGTTTAACGTACAAATAACTATGCATTTTTATTTAATAATAGGTATACAAATCCGATTACTAAGTTAATATTTTCTATTGTTTATTAACTTGAGGTTTCGCCAATGGTAAATTGGAAGAAATCGACAGCTGGCGATAAATTCACCATTTGTGAACTTTGTAATTAGTTTACTATTTTTCTATTTTATGCACACATGTATAAATGTACAAGTTCTCAATAAAGAAGTCATTATTATTATTCAAAAAAATTACCTTTTAATTATCTTACTATTCTGTTTCCTAAAGTTGTAGGTTCAACAGCCTACTTCACTGCCAAAATTTGGACAAAACATAAAAATGGATACCTCCTTTCCTTTTTCATATTTAGACGTCAGCGGAGACATACCTTCATTTCTCCAAAGTTTATGAAGAACAAAAACACATTATTGCCTTTTATACTCTTCGGCAAACTAACACCGGTGGTACTGATTCTTTGATAATAATACTTAATATTCTTATTGGACGAACAAATACTCCTTAACTCTAACTGAAACTAACTTCTTTGGAGCAGTTAATATTTTTTTCTATACTTCCTTTAAAATATTGTTTATAGGATATTTAAATCATGCTTTCAAAAATCGCTTAGCGTATTTTTTAATTTATTTAAAGTAGTTTTATAAACTTACCACTAGTTTTGGGTAAAGTTGCTTCGATATGTTTTGCACTTACCTAGAACAAACAAAATAAAAAGGTTTAAATTTGTTATAAACTACGCGAGTTATGTCATTCCCCATTTGTTATACCTATATAAAACTAATACTTAAGAAAGTTATTAGGAAATATTAGGAAATGTGCAACAATGTGATAAAAGACAATTTGTTACAATTTATTTCAGTTTATAAACGTTCATGGGAACGGAAGCGCTACAAAGTAGCACAAGGATAAGTGACACTGCAGATGTCAGGTCACAGACGGTCGTAGGAAGTCACATACTGAGATTACGCAGAAGTAAGCCTGCAACAAAGTAATTATGAATAGATTTAAGATAGCAACTATTATCATGAATAGAGTCAAGTGTAAGCAGACATTAGGTCTGCAAGTTCCCACAGAACTGTGAGGGGGTAGGGAGATTATATAAGGCCCGGGAGCTCCACTCGCAGGCAGTTCATCAAACGTTCAACTTTTGCATTGCAGTTCGTAAATAACTCATTGTACAATTAAGTAATTAGATTTCGACTTAGAATAATTTAATTCAAGATTATAAAATTCCATTGTTCAAATCTGTTTAAATCAAATAAATTTGTTAAAGTTCAAAGAAGTCTTTTTAAAAAGGACCGCTCGAAGCCACGAACCTTAACTCGCGTTATTTTTTAATGAGCACTTTCTATTCTTTTTTTAATTTAAACGAATCAGATGTATGATTTTATATTCGATTAATGAGTTTATACCTAAAATTTCGTACCAGTTTAATTGACAAATACTTGCAGAAAATGCAGTTTATATTCATGCAATTGCTCGTAACTCAAGAACGATTTCAAGTCATGAGCTAAGTGTTATGATCGGAAAATTGCATATTTTACAAGTTCTGTCATACTGCAATCCAAACATTTCCTGTCGGTTTAATGCTGTTTTAAACAATATCAGTATTAAATGATTATATCATAAGCAATTAACCGAGATCAACCCCTTTATCACGGTAATTCAACAAAACCGTAATTTTTCCTTATTTGTAACTTTTGAAGTGAAAGTTCTTAAAGGCAATTTTTAATCGTTTGGAAGTTGAACTCAGAAACCGTCCATACGTTTAGAAGTTTCGTAAAAGTATTCAAAATTAATTAGTTTATCTATTTCTTGTTTAAGCTTTTTTTGGTACCCGTCCATTTCGGATTCTCATTCTAACTCTATGTGGACATTTTGCAGATTTCTGCTTTGTTCGGGAATTTGTATTAAATTTCTGGAATTTGTATTTTGCCTCAACTTGTTCAAACGTAAAATGGGCTTGGCACTAGCAGATTCATGAGAAGTACATACACCTAATTGTTATTAAACTACAAAAGACGTTCATGGTTCATTGCAAAATATATAACTAAGCCTTAACAAATGTTCTAGTTAGTATCAAAATTGAGGAGCGATAATAACAAAATTTAATTTATGCAACCATTGTGACAAATGAAGAAAATAAGTTTATTCGGTTCATTTCGTGTGTTTTGCTTCTTCCTCGACTATTTCAACAGGTAGAACATGAAGACTCTCCTGCTCGAAATAATGAGTATACTAACCTTTGTTAAAATTTTTGGAGTACAAATATTTATAGATAATAACATAGACAAAAATGAAAATAAGTGCAGTATGAATGATGTCACTATACAAGAAAAGTTTACCAAACTTTCAACTTACACGCAAGATAAGCTTTCATTAAACTTTCAGTGGCAGCGTACTCATACTACCGTGTTTGCTTCTTTAAAAATATACCTTTAAGAGGGATACGTGTAATTTGCACATTTGTTATACAAATAATTTCCTAAGTGAAATTTTGAATTAATTAAACCTAAAAATTACTTCTTATAATAAAATTATTAAATACGAAATGCTAATTTAAATATTTTGTTAGAGTTTTGCGCAAAAAACTCAAATCTTAAAAGCTAACATGACCTAATTTAATTTCAGTAGAATTGCTAGCGGTGTGTGAAATAGTATTTGAGCAGAACTAATACTTGATGAAATATTTGAAGTACTATTAGACATAATAATTGAAAAAATATTTGAAGCAATAATTGAAACCATAAACAATCTCCATTACTTAATTAATTTAAAATTTGTTAGCTTTCTTACGATTTCTCAAATTCGGCGGAAAAACAAACTAATTGCAAACATATTCAATTACATATTAGACCTTGCACTAAATTTTATTCAGTACAGTATTTTGAATTGCTTAACTAGTTCACAAAACAACATGAATAATTTTTGAAAGTAATTCTAGACCTATATATAAGGTTTAATTTTAATAATAAACAAGCTTATTATTTAGCAAATTTCATTCTATCAAAGTATTAAAACCTGTAACAAGGCACGTATTTCAAACCAATAAGAATTGCTTTAGTTCATAACAAACAGTTCGTTCGTCAAAAGCTTTGATTAATGCAAAATCGTCTTCATTTACAATACGTAAATTCCATTTTTAAATCCTAATCGCATTGAATGTTTTTTTTATAAATAGCAAATTTGTTTCGATATCGCTCCTCATCGTGAAAATGTTAACTTTTATTCGCTGAATTAACTATCTCGTAAGTAGCTACTTTCTCATAACTATTATATTCAGAGTTGATGCAGCTTTTCAGTAATGTGAAAGAGTCTTTCTTATAAAAAAATTTTTCTCTAAAAACCGTATAAAAGTTATGCATCTATTTAAGTAATACAAAACGTTCGTTTATATACACGAGCGTTATTATTGAAAGTTTACTCTGCTATGACTAATTATTGCGAATTCAAATTTTGCTCTGATTGAACAAGATGGCGTCTTTTTTCATCACTTTACTTAAAAAGTCTAAGTTATTATTTCATCTTATTAATTTCTATATATATATATATATATATATATATATATATATATATAGTATAATTTAAACGAGACACCGTAGTTTAATGGCATCAACAGATACAATGTAGTATTTAATCGCACCTAAAGTGCACTCTAAACTTCAGTCCACGAGGATCCTGGCTCAACTGCCTTTTTCCATAGCCAATAGATATAATTTAAACGAGATTTATCTTTATATCTTTATATCTTGACTATGGAAAAGCATACCGACTCCTTGCGCTGTCTGTTTAAACCTGCAATGTAGGTGAAACGAACATGCACAAATTCGAGCTATGATGCTTACTTCCATAAGGTGTCATAGTATTATAATATTACAACATGATCTACTCTGTCCTGATGAGCCTCATATTATGACAGAAAAGCAGTTGACGGATCCCGTGCTGAATTTGAGTCACTGCCATAATCGCTTTATTTATATAATATAATATATATTATATATATATATATATATATATATATATATATATATATTACTCATATTTAGACCAGGGTAGAAAATTAATTAATTACAGCAAATAATTTTAATCACCGTGTATAAGGAATTTTATTAAATAATACGCTTTATTAAAAAACCGTGAAGAATAAAAATTCATTCGTTTCATTAAAAATAAGAGATTTAAATTATTTACAAGACGCTTTATATAAAATGAAGCAGTATTAAAATGCTCAACGTGTAATTTAATTATTCCGAGTGAAGAAACAAATGGAAATTACGTGCAAAATTTATATTAATTGATTCAAGTTTGGGTAACAAGTATTAAACAAAATGTACTGATAATAAGTGAATATTTAATTAGGATTCACTAAAAATAAAAGGGTATTATTTTAATTGGAGTTAATTGAACCATTAGTAACATATAATAAGCATAAAAGCTTGTGAAAACCCAATAATATTCAAATCGTAGAAGGGTCATTTAAAATGTTACGTTTGAACACACCTGCGTATTTTTAAAAGGCAATTTCAGTTTAATTTGTTTAGATAAACATGTCGATTCCACGGATATTGGAAACGGTCGGATGCTTTAGCACGAAATACAAAACAGCGTTTATTTAAAAGGCTCGTTCTGCGTAAATTTTGCAGATAACCAATGGTTACAGAGAATCTTGGAGAAACCGTCGCTTAATATTCACGGGAAGGCTAGATAGGGTTATTTAACCCAGATAACAGTCCACGTGGACTGAAATAATCGATAATAAAGAATATCAATTTGCACCACTCAGAACAGGGTAGATAGAGACGGATAATATGCGCAAGACAGAGACACGAATAATTAAAGGCGGGATTTGAGCAACGTCACGAGGGTCACGATTGGTTGAAAATAAGATGCAAATATCAGAGGTAGAAACAACGATTTCTGTATAAAATTTAATTAGGTATTCTCAGACGTTGCGTGCCGTGTGGAAATTTTCTGAGATTTTCAACTGGCGCGTGTGCAAATTTTGTAGAACCGACGCACGGGCGGTCGAGATGGGAACAGAGAATGCGAAATTCTAAGAATAGTCTGTTTTGGGGACAAAAGCGGCGCACGGGCGAGCTATTATATATACCAGTGTTAATATGAGTTTCTCTCTCTGAGATTTTGACTATTCGATGCTTTAAAAAGTGCTTTTAGATTTTGATTCAGTAATTTAAACAGTTTGCTCGTATATTTTGGTGATTATTAAATACTTTAAAACAGTTTGCTCTTTACGTGCTACGATACAAGGTAATACAATTTAGTTATATGTGCGAGTATTACTGTACCAACTATCAAAATTGTAACGATAAATGAATAAACAAAAGTAGGCAGTTTTGGCGTATAGCGTGAAAGAAGTATGAATTTCTTTGCTATTTTTCCGGGGTGTTAATAATTAAATGGTATTCGTAATCGTGATTGGATCTACAAAACAAGATTTTGATATACATAGAGGAGTCCTGAGAAGCTCTGAAACAACTTTAGATGAATGGTGGTGTAGAGAAAATTTTGAAAAGCGACCAGTAATCCGAGGACCTAAATATAACCCAGTTGGAATGGTGAAATTAGCAAGGACGATGTACATTGAAGCCACTAGTGCAGTAACCTTCAGGTAACTTATCCTTTGTTGTTCCATTTTTGATGTTTTGGTGTGTGTTGAATAACTTTATAATTGGCTTCCTTAAAATGGACAATAGTGAATTTGCACAAACAACAAAATTTTAATTTTAAGGTGAAATTTTCTTGTTTAGGTAGAAAGGAGTATTTAATATTTATGTTCTTGATTATGATGAAAATTTGGGTTTGTCTTTGAGCTCAATTAGACGAACCTATTTAATTAACGTAAAGGGGTGGAAGATGCTCCCTTTTATTCAGACTCAGGTCTGCTAATATTGTTAAATTAATTAGTAGACATCCTACAAGGACTTTAATTCTGGATGCAAATTTAAAATGATGACAAATTTGATTTTGAAATTTTATGATACTGAAATTTATGCTGAAATTTAATTTTGAAATTTTAATGTATTATAAATATTGATGTAAATAGAGTTAACGTTGATGTTTGTGGTAGGAATGTATTTGTTTTTTTTATGAATGAGGATGAAAGTTTTAACTAGTTGAGCAGCCGAGGCGGAAAGAGAATAGAGGCCAATATCCGAAGTGAATCACAGCAAACATGACGCCCAATCTGTGGGGCTCGAATGTTTTTTTTTAAGGGCCAGTTCCCGTGACCAAAGGTGTCAGTTAAGGTTTCACAGCAATATATATATATATACATATATAATATAAAATTGTTTAACAATAATCTCTAAATCCTTTTGAAATTTATAGAAAATTTTACAACGCGGAAACTCGAAATACCACCGTCTATAAGACGATTAAGCAAATAAAAGTAAATTTACCTAATGAACAAATTATTATTCCTGAATTACCCAACGGATAAACTTCAATTCCAATCGGACTTTTGATAATATAAATCGGTGTAACCACTTTAGAATTCAATAATTAATCTGAAGGAATAAAATTATTAGAGATTGATCTTAACTTTTAAACCCAGATTATTCTAAATATTCTCAAACGGCTTATGAATGCTATAATTTAGATTCAATTATTTCCACACACGAATCAAATAATTCCAAATTTACCTTCCCAAAAATCAGAACTGCCAATCTAAAGAAAGAAGAGAAATAAATTTTAAAGAATCGTTCAGTTAAATATAGAAAGATAAGATACAACCCTAACAAAAAAATTAAATTTCACCAATAAAATAAATCACAAAATCACGACCACTGGAAAAGTACCCATCCACACAAAGTCATATAAATATCTACATTATACACAAAATTGAAGTACAAAAGCAAATCACGAAAATGCTTGACGATAGCATAATAAGACCATTTCAATCTCCATGGAGCGCACCAAATGAATCGTCTCAAAAAAAAGATTAGGTCACAGTAGAAGGAAAAATGTCGTATTGTCATAAATTATCGAAAATTGATCGAAAAACAACAAATGACCCGTTACCCCATTACCAACATTACGGATATTCTAGATCGCCTAGAAAGAATGCAATATTTTTGCACGGTTTTAGTCAAAAATTTTGTTGAAATTTAGCTACACCCTAACTCAATTCCAAAAACGGTATTTAATGTAGAATAGACAGGACGAATACCTCAGACTACCCTTTGATTTACAAAGCGCACCAGCCACATTCCAAAATGTGAGAACCACTTCTTAAGAGAACCAATAATTAAAATGTGCCTAGTGTAATGGACAATAATTGAAATATTGTATTTACAATGGTTAAATTGTTCTTGTCGCAAAATTCTACCAACCTATTTCTCCTGTCGTTTCTCGTGCTTAAACCAAATAAACCTACTACCGCTCCTTCCCTACCCTCACCTCATCATCATTTTGCTTTCGACCAAACTTAAGGTCGGTTTGACGCAGCTCTAACTTCTTTTCTATTCTGTGCTAATCTAAAAAGCTCTACATACCCTTCACAACCTAAATTTCTAATAATTTGACTAATATAGCTTGGTCTAGATCTTCCTATACCCTTCTATCTTTCTCCTATCTACCTGGCTCTACATAGATATTAACAACCTGATGGTTGTTAAAGAACTCTAACATGTTTACATGCTTCTCATTTATAAGGAAATGAAATATTACCTGGTTATACTCTCCAAAAAAGGAAAAGGGTTAAATTATATGTTATGGTAAGGCTTAAGCAACGAATCGCTACCAACATGCCAGACCGCTAACTAATTGTGAGTTATGTCATGGTGACATTAAGTTAACTGATTTTTATTTATTTATGATTTTTTGTTTTGTTTTCGAACTTACTTAAGGTTGGTTTGACGCAGCTCTAAATTCTTTTCTATTCTGAGCTAGTCTAAAAAAGTCTACACACCATTCACAACCTAAATCTTTAATAATTTGACTAATATAGCTTTGTCTAAGACTTCCTAATGTAGTTTTATTTGGTAGTCTATAATCTAAGACTTTACTAAATAGTCCCTCATGCCTCAACTGGTGCCCTATCATTTTCCTGACCTTCAATTGTTTACACATACAGGGTTCCTCACCTATCCTTCTATAAACTTCCTCGTTTGTTACTCTATCTGTCCAACTAATCTTTAACATTCTCCTATAACACCAAGTTTCTTTTTGTTATCTACCTCTTTAATTGTCCAAGTCTCACTACCGTATAGTAGAACGCTCCATACGTACGACTTAAAGATACTTTTTCTATTATCTAAACTAATACTATTAGCTATAGTAAGTTTTTCTTTTTTTTCTTTTCTTTTTTTTCACCTACCACTGCATTAAAATTCCCGTAATTATTAAATTTTCATGTCCTTTTACGTATCTTACTTTGTTTTCGATATTTTTGTAGATCGTTTCTCTCTCTTCCTCGCTGTAGCTGAATGTGGGCATATATACTTGTATTATTGATGTATTTACCGGTATAGATTCTAATCTAGCCACGAGTACTCTATCGTTCTTTTGTAAGTAGTTTTCTACACAGTGTCCTATCTTTTTCTGCATAACTAGCCCCACACCAGAATTTTCTTCCTCTGATCCTGTATGAATTACTTTAAAGTCTCCACTCCAAAAATTCCTCTCCTCTGGCCACCGAACTTCAATAGTCCCTACTATGTCTAGTGCTAACCTATCCATTTCAGTTATTATATTCTCTAGCTTACCTACTTGTTTCATACTTCTGACATTCTACGCTCTGACTCACAAAATGTTCCCGATTCTTTATCCAAGCTTTCCGATCACATCCTCCGAAGTAGTCCTCTCCCGAAAATCCAAATGGGGGACTATTTTACATCCAGAATCTTCTACCTCAGATGATGCCATCGTTTTAAATACAATTTAAGTACGCTTTTTACTTGGGAGGTATTGTAGTGGTTTCCCGTTACCTTCCACATCGCAATAGTGTGTTTTAGAATGCCATACTGAACCCCATGGTCTCTGCCACTCTAAGTACCGAAAGAACCGCTGCACTCTTTCGGGGACCTGTTTTAGTCTGATTCCTTACAATAAACCCTACTAATTTGGTTGAACCTGTAGTTTGACTCTTTAGATCACTGGAACGCGGAAGTTATTCTACCTGTTCTAGTAATCTAGAACTTCTGCAAGGTGCAAATCCATTCGGAATGATAAAATAACAACATGTCGTGGAAAAATATAATTTATAAGAAGTATGTACTGTTCTTGTTTGATTAACTAGGATATCATTAATATTACACATCCCTACCTAAGATAAAAAATAGAGGTATTGCTATTTTCAGAGTGAAAGCTATAATATTCTTAAGTCTAGGTTTAACAATTTTAGAATAAATTATATTAGAAATTATAGTCCGGATCACAAAAGAAGACACTTTACTTGTATTCGTCTGTATCAATATGAATTTCTGAAGTCAAATGACCATCCACTTACATTTATTGATAAGGGTTATAGGAAAAAGCAACATTGCCAATTCAATTTTATTTTGAAACATTTCGATTACTGTAGGATTTACTACTCATAACTACGTAACATGTCTTTTGGCCGAGGCCTAGCCATGTTACAACGTGCTTCGCACTTTTTAAAATATTCACGTTTTTCTTACTCTAAAAACACATTTCTGGAGTTAAGTTTGATTTTGTATACATCTTCACGTTTGCTCTTGTTCTAGAAAATTAAGTTTATTCACAAATTTTCTCTTTTATTTACGTTTTACAAATAAATACCTTTACAAGTAATTTTCTGGTTGGTTGATTACTTTAAGCATGTCTTTTACAACACAACTAGTGTGTTGTTTGCAGACGACATTAAACTGTATAAACAATACGTCAGTAGCGGATTGCAACATGCTGCAAAATGATCTGAATAGTTTACTAAGCTGGTCAATAAGAAATAAACTTCTTTTTAACTATGATAAATGCTTTCATATAAAATTTTCACATAAGATTAACAATACAAATTTTGAGTACTGTATGAATAATAAACCAATATTGCCTATATTCAGAATAGAAGATTTAGGAGTTGCATTGGATAGTAAACTCAATTTTCAAGCACATATTCTGCAAATTATCAAGGAGTCATATAGTACAACAGGCCTCATCATAGTAAGGAATTTAGAGATCCTACTACACTCATCCTACTTTTTAATAGTTTTGTTAGGTCAAACTTTGAGAATTATTCCACAATTTGGTCCCCTAGCCACATCAGCAATTGTTTTAATAGAAAGTATTCAGAAAAGATTTCTGAAACATGTACTATTCAAGCAGGAAGGAAAGTATTCTCTGTATCTATCATATGAACGAACCATTACTTAATAATTTTAATAGTATCAGCTTCTGTAAAAGAAGACTCATAGCTGACATTTTATTTTTATATAAAACTTTGTAATGCAAATATTGACTGCCCTGATCTGTTAAGTACAATCTCGTTAAAGGTTCGATCAGGAATGTCAATGAAAATCGCTCACACCTTCATATATAATTGTCCTAGAACCAAATATATATATATAATGCATTCAACGTTAGTTCGTTCCGCCAAAATGTTTAATGATTTAGATTTGTTTAATTTCATCACACCTGAGATTAGAAAATATTTATTGGGTAAAATATCAAATGACTATTATAATACCATATGATAAAAATTAATGGCATAAAATTATAATGTGGGACTATTGTATAACCTAATCGCAAGTTAGTCAATACTAAGCGGTTTTGCCAAAATGTTTAATCTACTTTGTTTAGATTTGTATATTTTTGCACCACTTTTGCTGGAACTAGGATACATTATTTACAATATCTTAAGATAAAAAGATTATCAATATTACATTAAAATGTTGGATTGCAATATAATCTTAAACGTTAATAAATTGCTGTTAAGTTTATGTTTATGTTATATTAGCCATAAGTTACCAATTGTTTATGTTATATTACCTTCTCTGCAATGGCATTGTGCTGTTGAGAAGTTGCTGAATAAATAAATAAATATAAGCGTTTCATGGAAACCACACAAAACCTTGGATCTCACGTAACTCTGGACATTTATTTATGATTTGTGGTTTGCGAAAACGCTAATATTGCGATTCTCATGCTTAATGCCTAGCAGTTTTGCGTCAGAACTTAAACCTCTCTTGGAGCGGAGATGATTCGTGGGAGCAGATCTGTCAAAACAAAAGTACTTGACTACCTGCCTTCCTTGAATGTAGACATGTCTCGTAGAGTGCGGACAATCGACGAAGTGGTCCATTTTTTTCATTCCCTTTCCTGTGTCGTTCTACGAAATAATGGCGCTTGGTCAATAGGAAGAGAGCTACCGCCAACAAAACCAGGGAACATCCGGATGCCACCTCGAGAGTAATGCCACATCGGGATCAGGATACCACGGGATAAATGTATCTTTAGAATTTGCAAGGCATTTAACATCCTGGGGAATTTAATAAGTAAATTTAATTATAATTATATGTAGCATTATTGTAGTGAAATTAACATTTTAGCTTATGTCCTACTTATCTATCTGGGCACCTTCTACAAAAACACGCACAATAAGTTTTCAATGTCAACAATAATTATTAATTCTGTTCTTTTTTGTAAAGTGTATACCATTTTAAAGATGTTGTGATCTTCAAATTAATTTAAAGAGATTCACGATAACAGTTGAATTGTAACACTAAGATTTGTAGCATTACTATGTTACTTTTTAATGTTTTATTATAATTCCATTAAGCAAATCGTTAGATTTATTATCTTTTGATCTAGGTTGGATAGAAGTTAAGCCTCTTTTGATAATGTGTCACACGTTAAGGGTTATAACTTCAAATACTAGATTACGGTGGGTGGAGGAGATAGGTCATAAAATTCCTGAACCAACATTTTAAAATGTCCCCCTTATTTTATTTTATTTCAGATATTCATTTCCATAGGAATGAACATAAAAAAGCATTATGGAACAAGTCAACATTCACTATTATCTATAGAAACATTAAATATTAAATATAACATTAAAATTTTAAATATACCTCTGTATTTCATATACCACACTATAAACTTATGCATACTTCGAAAGTTTCAAACTATAGGAGAAAACTCTTCAATGCTGTAAAAGCTCTGAGCTACCAAGAAACTTTTTAGTTTAACTCTAAAAATTTTTACATTGTGTGAGGACTTTATTTCTTGAGACTGTTAAAATTTTTTTGACCTAGATAAGTGGGAGATGTCCTTCCAATTCTATACTTAAAGCTGGGAATCCTGAGATCACTTTTATTGCGAGTGTCATGGTTATGATAGTCGTAGCCATGCGAGTAATCTGATTTATTCTTATAGATTAGAGTGGCCACTTCTAAAATGAAAATCGAAGGTAGAGTTAAAATACATAATTGCTTAAAAAAGGCACGGCAAGATGTAGTTTGTGAAATACTAATGATATTCCTGACCACCCTCTTTTGACAAATAAAAACATCACGTGCATCGGACGACGCACCCCAGATACATTCCATATCTCAGTCTTGAGGAACAATGAGAATTGTATACCAACAACAGTTGGTTTGTATTCAAAAATGATTTAAGGTTTCTGATCAAATTGCATAGTGAATTTAATTTTACGCACACTTTCTCACGAGGTTTCCAATTTAGATTTTGATCTATATTCACACCCAAAAAATTAATACTACCTGTTTGAGGTATTGGGGTGCCATTGAGTGTAACGTCAATGTTCACATTTTTGCTATTGTAATTGTGAAAAACAATAGTCAACGTTTTGCTTGGATTAATGTATAGAAAGTTCATAAAGAACTAATTGAACAAATGATCAAGATTTATTTGCGGGTTTGACTTGAGAGTAGGAGGAGCCTGATTAGAAGTTACAACTGTAGCATAATCAGCATATAAAAACAATGAGCATTCTTTCAAATGCATGTTGATGTCATTGATATACAAAAGGAATAGCACAGGGCCCAAAACTCAGCCCTGTGGCACCCCGACCCTATTTTCAAGTACCGTCGAGTTAATAGACCTACGTATGTTACCCATAGTGTGTTGAACCGACACATACTGTGAACGACTGTCTAAATAACTCTGGAGCCATGCTAAAGCTTTTCCTCGTATGCCATACTTCTCCATCTTTATAAAAAGTATCTAGTGCAACACACAGTCGAAAGCCTTGCTAAGGTCACAAGAGGTCCCAACAGGATTCTCACCAGATTCAATGGAATTAATAACGATTTTAACAAACTTGAAAATTGCATCCACTGTGCTATGATTTGGTTGAAAACCGAATTGATTTGTAATTATGATTTTGTTAGAATAAAGAAATTTCGATAGTTTATCTAGATAACAGTACTCAAACACTTTAGAAAAAACTGAAATGAGGGCAATTGGACGATAATTATCCAATGAGTCTACATTACCTTTCCTGAAAAGAGGAAGAACCTTGGTAAGCTTCAGTTTCTTTGGGAAAACACCATAGTCAAAACTAAGATTAATGAGAAAAGTTAGGGGTTTTACAATTCCCTTAGACTTCTTTTTATAAAAAAATTTGGGATTTCATCGAAACCACTTGACTTTTTTGATTTTAGTTTTTTGCTGATTAAAGAAATAAACTCTTCTCCACAAAAAGGATTAAAAATAGGGAGTTACTGTTGTTCTTTATTTTTGTAGAAAAAGGTACCTTAGGGATGTGACTGATAATCCTATCTGCCACATTTACAAAAAACTCATTAAATTTATTGGCCACCAGAGCAGGATCTTCAATTAAAGCATCACCATCTTGAATTTTAATTTCACCTTCTGGTTGCCTTTGATTGTTTACAGAGTTAATTAATTTCCAACTGGATCTAAGCGGATTTTGAGCCATAGTTATTTTATTCTGATAAAATAATCTTTTTGTTTCTCGAATTAGGTGAGAATGAGAATTTTGATATGCTTTATAGTAATCCCTATATTCCGGAAAAGATTTTACCAATGTAAAAAGATTCCTTAAATATTTACTGGATTTTTTGACCATATTGTTAACCCAATTTCTTTTTTTATCATTATTCTCCTTCATGTACTTGCGCTTTAGTGGAAAGTGAATATTAAAATAGAACAAAAATATATTGTGGAAGTTTTCAAAGGTATCATCCACTTTTGTGCACATCATTACATCACCCTAGGTCTCATGAGCTAAATCACCCAGAAAGTTTAAAATGACATCTTCAGGAAAGGCTCTTACATATTCGTATTTAATTTTGACAATTGGACCCACTTTAATGTTTCCTCGAAATAAAACTGCTCTGTGATCGGAAAAAAGAGTGTCGATCACAGTGGTTTTTGTTTTGAACACAGAAGTACTAGTAAAAATATAATACAATGTATAATTTAGACGAGTTTTATCAAAGACTGTATTTCTGACTGAGAAACTATCACAGAGACTAGCAAAAATTTTGAATCCATTGCAATTCCTATCCGGGTCGAAACCTTTAATTTGTTGATTATCTGTACCGTTTGAGTAACGTTCGTCTCTTTTAATATGTGACTGTCTACTGATGCTGGAGTCGACAATGTTAACATAGCTATAAATCGCTATGAGGTCACTTTAGTACGTATTTTCTATTTAAACATACAACGTTTTTCTAAAAACAATGTTGTAGACGTTTTACGTGCGTGGCAAGATGTTGCCTGACATAAATCCGTCCCATAAATTGAAGATGGTAGGATATTAGCAGATAATTTTGGTTTGTTTCGTCGAACCATGTGCATTGTATTTTGGTAACACAGTTGATTTTGCATGGTCTAAATCCAAATTCAAGTTCAACTCAAAGTCTAACTCTACTTTAACTTCAAATCCAAAATCAATACATATATGGGCAGTTATTTCTATATAAATTTTTATCCACGATCATGTCTTTGGTTTTACGTTTTACGTTAAACATCGTCGCATTCATCATAAATTTCTCTCAACGTTTGATATAAGAAACTAATATGAAATGCAACAACTACACCTACATCGTATGAAATATCTGGACGTCGGGATTTTTCTTTGATGGAATCTAATTATTTTTAACTGTAAATATTTAGCAAACAAGCGGAAAGTCGAAACTTTGTCAGCTATTCATATTTGGACGAGGTGTTTAACAACCGCCGGATATTTTCTACAAAATGCCGCGTAGAACTCAAAGAAAACTTAAATATACGTAACAATCTAAAATAGGCGAGTTTTACTGTAATTTCTTTTATTGTAAATGGTAGTACAAAATATCATAACCTAACTCCTTACACATATCTAAATTATTGATGTGAGTATTCACAACAGTGATTTTGCTTTTCTGCTTATTTTTCACTTAACTAAAATGTGCTCTTAAGGATTTGTCTTACTGCTTACTGCTTATACATAATGGAGAAAACAATAGAAAAAGGGGAAAGCGTGTATATAAGGTTTGTAGATCTGAAAAACGCATTCAACACTGTAAACTGGAAAATATGTGCAAAATACTCAAAAAGATTAGAATGAGGTTTAGGGATAGACGGATGGTACATAGCTTATTCAAAGAGCAAACAGTCGTAATAGAATTAGTGCAGGGACGTAGAGAAGTAAATATTAGGAAAGGGCTGAGACAGGGATGTGCATTATCCCCATTAATTTTGAACTTGTACATGGAAGAGGCAATGAATATTGTCAAATACAGGAAGACATTTGGAATTGCTATGCAGGGACAAAAAATTGATATGTTTAGATTTGCAGATGATAAATCGGTATTAGCATCTAGCAAAGAAGACTTAGAAGCTGTTCTTAATGAAATGGAAACAGTTCTAACAGAGAGATACGGTATGAAAATTAACAAAAATAAAACTAAAGTACTAGTATACAAAGGAGGGGAAAATAAATCAAAAACAAGAATACAAATAGGTAACGAGAACTTACTAAAGATTAAGGATTTCTGCCAATTAACGCAAAATGGAAAATAACAAAAGATATAAAATAGAGATTAGCACAAGGTCGTGCTACATTTAACAAGAAAAAGCAACTACTGTGTTCAAAGACAACAAGCATAATAACAAGGAAAATCTTGCTTAAAACATATGTGTGGAGCACAGCACTGTCCGGCTGTGAATCCTGGACAGTCTGAGATGCGTACAAGAAAAAGGTAGAAGCCTTTGAAATGTGGTGCTACAGTCGTATGATGAAGATATCATGGACAGACAAGGTTAAGAACAAAGAGGTACCAGAAATGGTAGGGGAAGAAAAAAATATGTGGAAAATAGTAAAAAATAGGAAAGACAGGAAGATAGGTCACATACTAAAACATGAGGGAATAGTGCGGAATATATTAGAAGAGTCTTGTTGGAAAATACTAACGCGGTAACACCTCTGAAATCTCTAATATTTGGAGAGTTGTTAACATTAAAGCATCCTATTCTGAGAGATGCCAATAGATACGCCGGGTAAAAGTAGATATTGCATTTTTAAACTATAGCGCCATGCTTTTTCAGACGAAAGACTGCATCAAAGATTCTATTCTAACACTACAAAATCGTTACAAAAATGGTTCCGGATATTATCGGAGATTTTCACAACCGGTATAGTGATTAATAATACGTATTCCGAATTTGGACCGTGTTATATTAAAAACTAATAAATTCAATGTTGTGCCCATTTTTGTAAAAAGAATGTATCAGAACAAGACATGGCTGTAAAAATGGCTATTTATAAACAAAGTCATTAGGAGTATCAAAGCAAAAAATGTCTAGCAGAAATGCTAGCTACTAGGCACTTTGTAGTTTGATTAATCGTGTAAATCTGCTCGCTCAAAAGTAACTTGCGTGCAACTCGTCTTATCCTAATGATGAGTTTTACGAAACTGGGCAAAACGTCGACTTCTTTAACTTTTAATATAACACGATCCAAATCGAACACGTATTATTAATCAAAATGGTTTAACTTTGATTTAAACACGAACTTTGTATATTTGCCACTAAAATATTTCACGCTAAGTGAAAATTAAATTCAAACATAGAAAACAACATTACCTTAATTATCACAGTTTCGTGTTGGAAATGGAACAAAGCACGATCGCACCTGGAAATTAGCATGAACTGCTCATGTACAACGTATAACGTCAATTCGAGATACCAGCAAAGCGACGAGTTAAAGGTATAACGATTTATTTTCAGTGTGCTCATGAACGTAACGAGGTTCACGTCTACTTGAAATTTAAACATTGTATAACTCGCTACTTTTCCAATTTCCCACGAGATTAAAGTCACCGTCTTGTCTGGAACGGACGTAAAATATTGTTGTCTCTGGCTAGTGGCAAAATCGATTTTGACGCTACGTATATTTATAGTTTTTCACCTGGGTTTATTTTATACTATATCCCTCTAGGAAAACTCGTTTCACTTTATTGAAAGTTCACTTCCTTTAAAGTCATGTAAATGCGTTTGTTCGCACTAATTGTTAAACTAGCTCTTTGTGTTGTCAAAGCAGTTTCTGTTGGGCAGTAGAATATTAGGTTTGGAACGTAGACAATTATTTGTAAATATATTCACAAACCACTTCACACAAACAACAAAATATTCATAGCAGTCTAGCATATAATTTGCAATTTTAAAATGAATATCTATAACTTGTGGATTGGTCAGTAAATGAAATAAAATTAGTTCAAGGAACATGCCGCAATAGTGCTTGCGGAATATCTTAAACTTTAGTCGCAAAGAGGGACACGCGCAAGACCTGGTTGTGAATTTATTTCTTTTGAAAAATTAACTTAGAATCACCAAATTCCAGCGTAAACAGGTTAGAGACGTCGTAAAAAACCACGATGTAAACCCGAATTCTTTGAAGAACGATGCACAAAACCGTCAGCAGAAGATAAATATAACTTCAAAAAGATTGTGGCTATAGAAAAATACAAAAATAATAATCAAACCTCGCCAATTCGCGTACACAGGAAGTTGAGTAGACCTTCCTAAAGTACCTGCATCCATACCAAAAATATTGATATCCAAAAGATGCTATATGCTTATGATTTCAAAAGGTTACTTCCATAATTCTATTATATAAAAAGTATTAAATAGCATGGAACAACTTTGCGAAATGTGTTGCACCGACTAGAAATTAGCATAGCAGAAGTAGACACAACAGAAAAATCAGCACACTACTTGTTCATTGTGATTTATTACGATTCTCGGTGTATATTTTGTAGACTAAAACTTAATCGATAATTCTATGGAGAATTTAAACTTATTGGAGTGTTTCAAATCAGAGCAACTATTGCATAGTCACAGGGATATTCATTGAATCCTCTCATGTGCATGGTAAGGTACACGGGTACCTTTTGCATTTTCATGAGGATATTTTTATTACTTTGCATTGAGTTACACTGTTTAAACTTTCGCACAGCCTAAATTATTCCATATGTTCATTACATAATGATATCATCATGGGAGTCATCAAAAAGTTAAGCCTTGGCCTAAAACAGAATTTTAAATCTTAAAAAAATTCTTAAGGTACCCTGGTATATATATATATATATATATATATATATATATAAATTAATTAACTTAACACACATCTTGACCAGTTATAATAATATTCTTCTTATTCCTGGAATTTGGTCATCAAATAACTTGAAAAAAAACGAAAACTACAACTTTTCGTATATGAATATATTACATAATTGCTATACGCGTTTCGGTACAAACTACCATAATCATTAAGCACCTACAATATTACATAGTTATTACAAAAAAGTTTTAAAAATTGTTATACATACCCAAAATTATATAAAACTTTTTGATATTAAAGAGTTTGCTATTGGATGTGAACATTTTAGTCAGTTAGATACAACACATTTATCGTAAAAATAACTAAGATTAAAAATAGACAAATAATAAACAAAATTTAACAATGTATCACATCTTCTTTTAAGAACTAAATTGCTTAAACTAAATTATTATGCTAAGGTAACCAACAAACTAATTGTTATCATTGATAAATATTTAGCGCGGGCAATGTGTGCATTTGTTTTAAACCAGACTTGTATTAAGTGTATGAATCTTTACAGTGTTGTATTAAGCAAAGGAATCTGAGGTTGAAATAGTTTCATAATCATATTTTAAAAACGAATTATATTGTTATATATCAGTGGCGTAACTACGATTTTTGGGCCCCCCCGCAAAAATTTTAAAGTGGGCTCTCTTTAAAATGTATTACTTTTACTGGCTTATATTTAGCCATATTTTTAAATTATAGTACATGTAGAGAAGGAAGCAGTATAGAATTAAATACATATACTATATTAATCAAGTGCTTTATTAATTATAAAACCAAATTACATAAATTCAAACTTATAAGTTAATTAATATTAAATCTACATATTTATACGCCGCACAAAATTATTTACACCTAAAAATTTGATACAGTAAAAAAACCTATGAGCTAGCAGACATTCCAAATCAAATTCAAAATTTTGTTTTTCTTGCATGTTTTGCTGCAAACGCGTTTATTGTATCCTCTATATTCATATTTTTGGCAGTGTCATGTTCTACTGCTAAGAGGATAAATCGTCTAATCTATCTTGTGAAGTGCGGTTCCTAAGATAATTTTTAATAATTTTTAATTTTGAGAAAGATCTCTCCGCACTTGCAACGCTAACGGGGAAAGTTAGGTATAACATTAAGGCTGTTATGGTGTTTGGAAAACTGCTAGAACCTGTAGATTTGGAAAGTACTAGATATTCTAAAATTGTAAGATACCGTTAACATTTTTAATTCATCACAAATAAGTCTATTATTTTGAGTGTAGTAAGTTCTATACCTATAGCATCATTTAAATCTTTGTAGTAAAATTTTTGCAATTGTTTTGCCTTAGATAAAATATCGTCTGCAGTTAAATTCAAAAATACATTAGGTTCTAAGAAATTAAACTTTTCGTTTACATGAAAAAGCGATTTAAAACGATTCGACAGCTGTGAAATTATAATATCCATTACGCGATAAAATACATTTATTTTAAATTTAAATTCTTCATCATTAAATCGATAATCATTGGATAATTCATCGTAATGCTTTTTTATTTTGGTTGCCTTTTTTTATAAATTCCGGTTTAATATTCCATTGCCCTGCAACTTTCGCTGCTTCCTCCTTGATGTTGGAATAGTTATTTCTTGTTTCCTTGAAAAATTTTAAAGTTTTTGTAATAAGAGAGTTATCTGATTAATATTCGCCTTTTCACTCTGAGCAGTTTGTGAGAGCTTGTTAAGCTCTTCTAGAATTTGACTTAAAAAACACTTAAAAAATAAAATTAAAATTATCCATGCTAGTTAATATTTGCTTTGCGTCATTTCGTTCATCTGTTTTTTGATATCATAATAATTTTATTAAGAGACATTACTATATCTTTATACCGAATTCTTATGGCAGCTAAAGATTTTACTCGATCCGCCCAACGTGTCGGATTTAAGCGTTTCAATTGTGTGAAATTTTCTTTAAAAACAGAAAGCCAATTCCATCTTACTATACTATTAGCAAAAATGTATATATGTTTTCTAAAAGTAGAAAAACGATTCTATTTCTTTTATACCTTTAACGGCATCATTTATGACTAGATTTAAGTTATGGGCACTACAGTGCATATATAAGGCTGCAGGCTCTATGTTTAAAATTCTCTTTGCACGCCAGAATACGTACCGCTCATAACGTTAGCTCCATCGTAGCCCTGCCCTCTACATTTATTTATATCTAATTGCATGTTGGTTAAATTGCTTAATATAGTATTACATAGTCCTTCAGCAGATTGGGACTCTACTTTGTAAAACCCACAAAAGTTTCACAAATATCTATTTTGGTTACCTCTCCCAAGCTGTCTTTTTAAAATCAATATATCTTACAATTTTACTTAATTGATCAATCTTAGTTATATCCTGTGTAGTGTCTATTATGATTGAGAAAAAGGAGCGGATCTAATTTTATTTAATAAAATATTTTTAAGTGTGCGCTTAAAGTATTAATAATATCGTTTTGAATTTTTGGGAAAGATATTTAATTGAACCTTTGGGTCGTTCAAGCACTTTTTGTAATATAGGATCATAGTTACTAATTAAATGAACTAAACTTAAGAAATTACCGTTGTAACTGTCTTTTGAATCAGAAAAACTTTCTCTATGTCCTCGAAATGACAGCATGCGCTGGGATAGTGTTAAAGTAACATTGAAAAGTCTGTGTAAAACATTTTTCCAAAATTCAGTTTCTTGTTTTAATAGTAGAGTATCTTTCTTATCTATGGTATAATTTTTTCCACATATCGTAAATAAAACAACAAGTTAAATGAGATTGAGCAAGCAAATGCTCTTTAATTTTTGATAAACCCTGCCAATCATTAATTCCGGTCGTCCAACTTGACCTTACTGAAGCAAACAGCCAACATGGTTGACAATAAACACAATTTTTAATTTAGAATAACACAACCACCCATTTGAATTGTGTGGTAAGTTTAACGTATTGCTTTTATTTTCGCTTGCAGTTATTAAGTAATAATAGTGAACTGAAAACTTCTATTTTTATTATCTTTAGGAAACGCACCATCTGGTCTACACAATCCGTAATTAATTATTTCTTTTCTTAAATTGTCATGTTGTAAAACATTGATTTTTAAAAATGTGCAAAATCGGTTGGATATTCTTTCGTCAGATCCATAGATAGTTCATTAAGTGAAAAGTACTACTCACATTTACCTCTGTAATTGTAGTGGTATCTAGTTCCAAATTTCTATCGCGGCCGTCATTATGTGATGTACTTGCGCCCTAGGTGAGAGTTTTTAAAATTGTTGACGACTGCTGTTCGTCTGTAGCGGAACTAGTAGATGCTACTGTCGAAAGCCCAATTTCTTTCATAGATTGTTCTTGTTTTCGGACTCTTTAGAAGTAAAAAGGAACTTATTTTTGGAATCTTGCTCTTTGATTCTTCCAATAGTTTCCTTTTCGTTTTTGCAGCGCCGCTTGTAGTGCTCATTGTATATTATTTCCTGCAATTTTGAATGAAATTAATTATAATGTAATTAGATAAGTAATAATTATTTAAAAGCCTTTTGAAATTACAAATAACACATACATACTTTGCTTTAAATGCTTTAATTAACAAAATATAAATGATTTTTATTGAATGCTTAAAGATTTATTTATATGTATTTCTCAGCGCGACTTCAACTATGATCAAATCAATAGTAGTTTAATAAAAAATAGATATAAATACTTACGTTTAAATATGAAAGACCTCCTGTAATACGAACACAACACTATTTACTTCCTTTCCGTTATATATAATGCAGCTAATGCAAATACGTTGCAACCAGCTGACTAGAAACCACAAAATGAATTTCTTTCTAGTATTATATTTCTAGAAAGCGAAGGTTACTAAGCTACCTGCCATCCTGTGAATCTGTACTGTACAGACAATAGCCCTTTTATTCCTATTTAAAATCCCACAAACCAAACTAACCCTACTATACGTCGTTTAATAATGCTTTACCACTTTATACAACTTATCACTTAAGAATAATATAGACATCTTTGTTATTAAAGTTTACAGTCTCTTTCATCTGTTTATTAACCCTTACAAAATAGGACAGAACGGATAGAAAGAAGAAAGGATGCAGGCTGCAGGTGGTGTTCAGTATTTATCTTAATTATTATTTCTTGTATTTCAGCAGTTCCTAGTAGTAACATCAAGAAAACGTTCGTTAACCTGCGGTTTCTGAATTATCTGCAATATTTTCTTGACCGTTTCTTACCTACCAAATACGTTGAAGATGAATAAGTTGAGTTTATTATCGTTTGGGCCTTCTTGCACTTGGGGCCCCCCCGCATAGCGGGGGCTGGCAGGGGTGTAGTTACGCCACTGTTATATATGTTGATGAAATTATCCTGGTCTAGTTTTGAATTGATCGCGTTCGGGTGTTTGTGTATTTTAATAGTTTCTCAGATGTTTCTTTTCTTATCGTTATTTTCAGTTGTAGTTTTCGTTTTTCTTCAAGTTATTTGATGACCAAATTCCAGGAATAAGAAGAATATATATATATATATATATATATATATATATATTTTGATATTTCTTGATCTTTATTTAAAATATAAAAATTTTCTTTTCTTGGGAAATAGGTCATTTATTAAAACATTTATTCTTCTCACTTAAATAATATGTAATACTAACATAACGCGTTTCGGTTATCATAAACCTTGGTCACATGTAATTAAAATTCTTGGTAACATTATTTTAAATCTATTTGCAAATAGATTTAAAATAATGTTACCATGAATAAATGTTTTAATAAATGACCTATTTCCCAAGAAAAGAAAATTTTATATATATATATATATATATATATATATATATATATTATATATATATATATATACATTTATTTTACCGCTAATACAGGCCCGAAATGCTATACACACCCGACGTTATTAAAGCCAACGCGACGTTACCAGACCCGGGTCTGGGTCTGACAAGGTTTTGATGTATTTCTCCATTCCTTGACCTCTATAACCCTATAAGCACATTTTTACTTTTATATGATCGGGATTGAAAAGTCGGTTTAACATACCGTTATATACAAATTTAGTTCACGTAAAACTAGTGCAGAGAGCGTTCTAGTCACTTGATATACAGACGATGTTTCTCAGTATCTTCAACCGACGTACTCAGTCCCTCCAGCCGGCAACCATGCGTTCGCTTATTGTGATCGGTGATGTATCCTTACTGGAATGTTTACAGCAAGAACAGATGTCAGGTAACGATGTAAGCATTTTTAGTAGGTTCACTAAAGTTTATTAAAATTTCTGCACAACTTTGAGGTACATTTATTTATGCAAATTATTTTGCACTTTGGATATAAATGATTATAACCCCAACAAGTTTTCTGAGGGCTATAGCTCTGCACGTAAATCGAATAATCGGTCGGTTCGTTTCTGGTTTTAAATTATAATGGGATATTAAAAGTATAATAAGGGGATCTTCTAAAGCAGTTCAAGAAATCTAAATCGGGCGAAGTTCGAAATTTGTGTAGGCTATAGAACAATTTGATTAATAATATTATAAAATGCAGCTTATTGCCATTTCTGTATATAATTTTAAATCATTAATAAATAACAAAGGGTTCACTTTTAATTGTTTGTCTTTGATGTCAATTCTACAGCCACTTTCAAAAAAGTTTAGTCAATGAGAGACTGGGTTTAGTGCAAAACAAAACTGTATCCGGATCAACAAATCTCCTTGAAAATATTCCTCACTCTATATGAATGGTTCCAGGTCTAGATATTTGTTACTGACAACAAGTTGTGTTTCCGATATTTCCATTATTTGTTAGTAATAATATTACCTTGGGTCAAAGTTACGACAGTGAAACTAGCAGCTAAAAGTAGTGGCTGATTCTAAAAGCCGTGATTGTGAACCAGCTACACCCTATAGCATAGTATACTCTAAATTTTAAAGTTAATAAAGCATACATGAATACATAGTAATCAAGTATATTTTGTTTGCATAGCATTTTAAAGAAAAGCGAGGCCTGGGGAAACTAATATTCTAGAGGCCCTTCAAAGTTTAAAATAGAATGTGTGCAAGAAAATAAAATCAAGAGTGTATAATATTCTTCGGATCATTACATTTAATTATTTACAGCAGCTTTGAGCGCTAATTATTTCAAAATAGTATAAAATACGCGCTATCAGGTTATTAATGAGGATATTGCTAGTGCATGCAGTCGTTTACACAACAAACGTGTTGTCAGTAAAACATATAAATATTAAAATATCATTATCAATAAGTTATAAAAGTCATGTGAACTGGTCAGTTGGTGGATGACAGGTATTCTTGTATAATATATTTCCTTCTTAGCAAACATTTTACAATAGTGTTCCTTATTCAATGCTTTGACTTAAATCTTCAAAAGTTTTAAAAATACATATCTTTTGAATATACTTGTCGACTACATTCAAACCTTATTGCTCGATTCGAAACAGACTATAAAAGATTAGTTTAGTAGTCATTTCCTATTTGCATTGTGTCATTTATGATTTATGGTGTGTTGTTGAAGTTTCATGTATATTTCAAGTTCTTGGTATTTAGATGAAATACTATGCTCTGATTATTGTTACTAAATTACTAAGAAAATGTTTGTTAGTCCCGATATTTTAAAGAGCAAGTGCTTCCTTTGCTTAATAAAAGCGCAGCAAGCGCAACAAAATCTAGGGTTATTTATTGTTTTAATTATTGTGACTGAGAGTGTCAGCGGGCAGTAAGTACAGCTAAAACTTGTCGAATTTTTGTATCTAACTCGTGCATAATAGAATAGTTAAGGCTTTTGGTCTCAAAACCTAATGGTAAGTTTATATTTTATAGTAAAGTTCAAACTGTTTCAAAACCACAAATTAGTTAAGGCACAAGTTATGTTCTTTTTGGTTCCCTTACAAAAATTTGTTATGTTTGCATGTCTATTTCAGATTCATTTCACTTCTAATACAGTAGAGCAGAAAGAGCGAATAGACTTTTTAATTTTATTAACCGCCATAAAATATAAATAAACAACATGCTGCTACGCTATTTTATTTTAATTTTAAAAGTAAAAACAATCAGTTTGGCAAGGTCGAGATAGGGCAAATCCCTCTCAGTCATATAATGCACGGTTAAAAAATATGACATTTGGTGCAAAAGAAGTTATTGTCGTTAATAGTACTCCATTTTGACAGGCGAATAACAATTTGGATAGAGAATATTACACAAATGGCAGCAAAATTGACAATTTATTAAAACATAAACTTTTTGTATGTCCCTGGACCCCAGAGGATAACTATTTAGTTTCTGTGGTTAAACACGGTAAGAAATCATTTTAGGCTGGTACCTAATTTCTAGATAACGCTTACCTTCAGGAAATAAAAATTTAAAGTTTCAAAAACAATGGTTAAATAGATTTTCTTGACTAAATATACAGGGCAGCGTGGTAACGTAGCGCTTTGTAAATACTGTGTGTTCTTTTCAATCAAATTTATGGGTAAAGGCGAGGCACAGAACACAGGTGCCGTAGTAAGAAAACCCTTTGAGGTTATAAAATGCCGTATAAGTATTTAAGGACCATGAAAAATTAAAATACCATATCAAAATCGCTGTTGATGCTAATAATTTTTGTAAAGCCTTTACTAAATCACAAGATGATGTAGTATCAAGTTTAACACATACTATAGCAGGCAGGTAGCGCCAAACCATCAGAAAATAAAACCTGTTATAGCAACTACAATTCTTTTTGGCCGACAAAAATTTCCCTTGCGTGTAACTTCAGACTGTAGATCAATAGGTTTTAATATTCAGTGTTACACAAAGAGGGTGTATTTCGGGCTCTTCTGCATTATCGTATTAGTGCTGATGATAAAGTGTTACTAGGACATTTACAAAATTCTACACGTAATGTAATATACCGTAGCGCTCAAATACAAAATTGCATAATATCGTAACGTGGGAATATAATTCAGAACAAGCTCGTAAAACAAATCAGTAACTCTAAAGGATTTTCTATTTCAACCAATGGAACTTCCGATGTTTCGAGAACAGCACAATTATCACTTCGCCTGCCATATTTGGATGAAAATCGATCAATACGAGAAGATTTTATGGAAATTGTTTCAGTAAAAGAAACGACAGGTGAATATTTGGCTGTAGTTATAATTGATTTGTTGAAAACTTTAAGAATCAAAATGAATTATCTTGCTGGACAAGGCTACGACGGAGCGGCGGTCATCTCTAGCAGTTTTAAGGTAGTACAGTCTATTATTGAAAGAGTACTGAGAATCCTATATGTGCATTATAATGCTTATGCATTAAATTTGGCAACAGCTCAGTCTTGTCAAAATTAATGTATTAGTAATTGTATAGGAATAGCTAAGTTCGGCGGAAACGTTTTTAGAAATTCGCTTAAAAGAATAGAAATTATAAAAACAAATACAGCAAAATATTTGTCAAATTCTAAATAGCAAAAACTTACCGCTATGTGTACAATCAGGTGGGTTGAAAGCCATAACGGCCTTTTGCGTTTTAAATAAATAGATCAACTGCTTGTGGACTCCTTTGTATCGAAGCGACAAATCAGGATGTTTCTTGAAGTGCTAGGCAACATTTAAAGTGCATAATCACGGGAGAATTTGTTGTCGGTATAGGTGTTTCTGACTATATATTTTCACATACAATAACCCTGCGTAAACTTTTGCTAACAGCGGAATGCAATTTATCTGCCGCGCCCGGCTATATTGATGACATAAAAAAACTATAGTAACATCTAGTACAAACAGATTCGACGTTTGAAAAGTTTTCTCAGTCAGAACTTCTATTAGAAAGTATTGGCTATGACATAACTATCCCTAGATTAACGTCAAAACAAAAAACGGCGTAAAGGTAGTTCCTTCGAGCCCAGACCATTATTACAGAATATCAGTCGTAATCCCTTTTTTGACGAACTTTTAACATAGTTTGATTCACGGATTTTAAATCATAAAATGTTATTAAAGCTTTAGGTTGCATTTTGCCTAAGCAATGTGTAAACTTAGACTTTAATGATGCTATTGTGGAACAGTTAGAAATATATAAACAATTATTTTATAAAGATACTTCACTTAGTGAACTAAATATTTAGAAGACAAAGGGCAAAGAGGTACAGACTAAGATGGAAATAGGAAAGACAGACGAAACATACAAACTAATTAGAACGAATTTTAGGGATATAAAACCGTATAGCAAAAATATAAGGGACGCGGAAGGAAACGCCATTATAGAAAATGTACAGAAAGTGGTTAGATGGCAAGAATATATATAGGGAATTTATATGCAGGAAAGGAATTAACAGGAATCAGACATTGAAAAAGATGACTTGCGACATTCTATACTTAGAAATGAGTTTGAATTAGCGTTAAAGGGTCTGAAAAATGGTAGGGCGCCGGGTACAGATAAGGTGCAAACATACACTTTAAAAGCCGCTGGACAAGCAGTAACAGAACGTCTCTTCCAAATTGTAAGCTATATGTATGAAGCAGGAGAGATAGCCAAAGATTTCAGACGTAGCATCATAGTCACTATACCAAAAAAAGAGAGGCTTGGATAGATTTGAAAATTTTCAAACAATAAGTTTGACAGTACACGTGTTAAAATTTACTAGAATTGTACAAAGAAGAATGAAAAACGCGCTGAAGAAATACTAGGAGAAAATTAATTTGGGTTTAGGCAAAATAGGGGAACACGGGTGGCTATTTTAGCTCTCAGGGTGATCATGGAGATAACAATGGAAAAAGGTGAAAGCATGTATACAGGGTTTGTAGATGTGGAAAAAGCATTCGACAATGTAAAATGGAAAAAATGTTCGAAATACTCAAAAAGATTGGATTGAATTTCAGGGATAGACGGATAAATAAATATTGAATATATATTGTAAAATCTGTCGTTTATGTAGTGCAAGTATCAGAAATACAATATTTATAAAATATTTGGAGGTATCAGAGAACTCAAAGAAGAGTGTAATTTTGCAATTATTAGTAATAAATTCCCTATACAAAATTTGCAAAATAATACAAATTATTAATTAATATCGTAATATAAACGAAACAAATTAAAACACTACAACATCACCATCTACAACACAACCTACACCTATACAGAAAACTTACATACGTACATATTAATTTTTAACAAATTCACAGGCACTTAATAGTCAGTTTCTGACTACTCCTAAATTGTAAACAAAAAACAAATATTCTTAAAGAAATAAGACAATGAATTACAAATCCACTTCAAAACTTTTTAATGCAACACGATGCAGCGGTTTTATGTACTGTATCAAATTCATTTATTGCGCTTTCTATATCTAGCTCTTTAACTATGGACCCTTCGATATTAATTATTGCTAAATATTCTAGTCGATCGTTTTAAACGTCTTAAACAAGAAAAGTATGTTCGCAAGCAGCACTTGACACGGGGATCATAACAGCAATTACTGCAATTTTAAACGTTTCATTGAAAACAATTTTATATGCTTTAAGCAGGCCAATATAATTTAAAATTGTTTTTATTATAAATTTGTTTTGCTCTTTGTATCATTTTAGTGTATTTGGTAAAATTTTGAGTTCAGCTTCCAACCATTCCAAATTTATTTGTAGTGTTTGGCCATCGGCAGCAGATGTTCATAAACTAAAAAATTTACATTTTAAGGGTGAAGAGAGCCACTGGATACGATAATGTTGGAACACTGTTCAAATCGTTCATTGAGTTCTGATAATACAGCGTCCAATACCAGTAAAACATGTTTATTTTACAGTAGTTTATGACTTCACTTTATTGTTTGTTTTGCACCGAAGTCACTTCCTCTATGATGTAATTTTAATAGTTTTGCGGTAACGTTCTATTCCGCTCACTTTTGTTGCGTTTTCTTGCATAGACTGAGGAATATTAATTTTATTTCCGTTACACATTTTATAACTTCGGAATATAAGTTTGCATATTCCTTGAAACCTTCATATGTTCTCCATTCTTTAAATGTTATTCTAATAGACATTATCAGATCATTACTTGAACTTAGGTCAGCTGTAACTTTTGCAAATAATCACTAACACCTTTGAGTACTAACAAAATTTTCGAAAAAGACAAATATTGAAAACAAATTGAAATTTATCTGATACAACAATCCAATTGCCTCGGCAAAATGATTGATCCTCATTAATCAATAAGTCGAGTAATACTAATATTTTGCTTAAATTTTTTTACACTTAAACATGCAAAAACTTGGGCCGGCCATGTTGTATAATAAATTTTCTTTAATTCTAATAATCGTCGTCTGTTTGGATGAAGCCTTTTTTGCAAGTCAATAAATCTCGCATAAACAGTCCATTGCGAAATAAAACATACAGAGTTTGTAATAAATTAAAAACTTATTGCTCTTACCAGCCTTTTTGCAGACATCCGTTATAACCAAGTTCAACCGATGATTATAGCAATGTACATAAATTGCTTGATTAACCTCATACCTAAAAAGTTTTTGAACTCCGTTATTCGTACCATTCATTACATTTGCACCATCATATGTCTGTGCTACGCATTTTTCAAGTCTACATTTAGTCGGGCTAATATCTCCTTAATATAAATAAGCAATGAACCTAGCATCTAACTTATTTGCAGCTTGGAAACCTATAAATCTTTTATAGATTGTCCATCTAAATAATACCTAACCACAACTAAAACTTGTTCAATTTTTGTGACATCTTTTGTCTCGTCGCACATTATTGAAAAGCAAATTACGTTCTGTAGGTCTTTGCGTATCCTATCTAGCATCATCTTTGAAAAAATAAACAAAATTTTATTCTAAACTCTGGCTAGTATATTTAGCGTTTGCTGCTATCCCTTCACCAAGTTTTTTCTTAACTATCTCATGATACTTACTGAAAAGTTTAAGAAGTTCTCTAAAATTACTCCTATTAGAGCTTTCTACAGTTTCAACATCTCCTCTTTCAGCAATATTCTGAAGGCCCGTATATCGCATAATGTCGACGATTACTCCAACATATATTCGGTTTTCTTTAACGAAGTTCAAATGTGCTTCACTTATTTGTCTGACTACTGCGGTGGCAGTACTTGGTGATTTAATGGCTTTATAGGACGACCATTTAACGAATAAATGTTTATGTTCTAAACTATTTTCGTGTTTTTTGTCCAGCATCTTTATTCAATGCGTTTTTCCAATTATTAAGCCCTATTCCTACAAATACTGGATTAGAGTCCTTTTTATTGTAAAATGACGACACAAAACAATAAACAATGATATTCCATCCAGGAAAAGAGTTGATACCAACTTTTATTAAAGTGCCTTAATCTACCACTAAATTTAGTTTGCGGGTAAAAGTTTAAAATAGGCTGAAATGGGCTATCTTACACTTTGTGAAGGATTTGACGGTCCTGGCGTAATATTTAAAACACAACAGGGCACAATTTTTGTAGAATAAGGTGATGCAGTTTCGGCAATTGCGCAACTTTTTTGTTGACGCCAGTTACATATCCCCCAAATTAGGATATATAGGTAATCAAAAGGAATTATTAAATTTGAAGTTAGATTGTTACAATGTATAATTAATTGGAGGATAAATAATAAAAGGTTAATGGAAGTTCATAAATTAGACATGAGAACGGATGTGAATACATTGTATTCCAGACGTAATATGACACTGCAGGTGTAGGTCACAGTAGACAATAAGATTGAATTATTAGAATTAATATTGTTACTTTGTATTGTATAAATGAATAAAGAAATAAGCAGACATAAGCTCTGCAGTTCCCACAAGCAATGTGAAAGACAGGGACAACATAAATACCCTCGAGAGCCCAAGATGGCCAGTCAGTCTTGAGCTTCATAACTTTAACCTTGTTGGTTATTCAGCTACTTATTCTAATTTTTGTTCGTTTAATTCAGTAAATATCAACTTAGAGTAACTTTGATCTCAATACGTTAATGAATATAATGTACTTGTATTGAAAATTCAAATTGTAAATCTGTATAAATAAAAATCGTTAGAAGAGTTTTCTGAAGATACTTTTAAAAGTTGCTCAAAAGGCCAAAATCTATCTTGCCAGTTTTCAAAAATTAAATCTGGCTCATCATCGTCTTGCGACACGGATTCAAATATAAATGCATTTAGTTCATTATCACTATCACTATCACCTAATAGACTTGGTAAATCATCTAATTCTAATACATCTAGCTCGATGTTTTTTGATGAAGTAGGTTCTTCTTGAGGTTGACTTTCATGTAGAATTTCATTACTTTTTGATTTTTTAGCAGCTGGAACTGATTTAAAGTAATCTACTAACGAATGTTTTTTGCATTCATTGTAAAAACTGCTATTACGCAATCAAAGGGAAGACTTCTAAGAAGTAAATAAAGCAATTACAAAAACAAAAGAATGGCAAGTAGAAGAAGATAAAATTAAAAGAGAATAGACCGTATTCACAAATAGTAATCGCAACCGAGTGTTTTAATACACAACACTACTTAAACTAATTTATTAATGTCACTTATTTTTAAACTACTTGAGTGAGGATTTCTGAAGTAGCAGTAGCGCGGAAGCTTTCCACC
This sequence comes from Platerodrilus igneus, assembly GCA_036346225.1. Classification (NCBI taxonomy): domain Eukaryota; kingdom Metazoa; phylum Arthropoda; class Insecta; order Coleoptera; family Lycidae; genus Platerodrilus; species Platerodrilus igneus. Next base: position 2,416,889 of record JARFIW010000139.1, on the reverse strand, counting down.
TGCACTGAGCGTGCATGAGTATTTAAAATTCCAAAAGTTCAATTACTAATATTATTGCGTTATAACTATTAAAACGGGCATACAAATAAGATATACATACAGAATAGCACATTTATGTAAACAAATGGATACAGTATCAATATCTACCCACTTTTAATTCTCAATCGCCCTGGTTTTGATTGTGCAATCGGCCGAAAGGGATACAATGCACAATGGGTCAGCCCAAGCTACTAAGTGCAGTCCGGCACAAAGCTCGGTGCAATGCGCCTTCCATATACCGATTGAGTTAGAGTACGTGACCACTGCAAATATCTCCGAAGATATTAGTATTAGTAAAACGTTATAAATAAATTGCAAAAATAAAGTTTGCGTTAGTAGCGTTAATTTAATAATTATAAATATATTTATATGAGGATAAGGTAAAAATGTTGGAAATGCAGTGCACGCGATAGCTATATATCAGGAATGTTTTCTAAATAAACCAGTAAAAGTTTGTAAAAGTTATCATCAAGACCATATGAATGTGATATAGCATAGCATTCTAGAAAATTAAGGCTTTCCAATGATGTCAATATCAATATAGAGTACCATTTGAAATTGAAAATCACCCCACCTCTTAACAAAGGGTGCAAAAAATTTTTGCCATATGACATTTTATAAGGATAGTAAGCCGAGGACATTTTATTTATAGCATTTTTGCTTATTGCTAATACTTTCGAAGGTATTTGCAGTGGTCACGTTATCTGACTCACCCGCTATATTTATTTACTTAAGTAGTTCTGATACAAATAGCTCAGAGGAATATGCGCACTTTTCTCAAGCTATTAGTAGTGAACTGCAATGATTGGTGACTATAAAAGGTATAACAGGCAACGTAACCTTCCCTTAGCAAAATTGCCGTTCTGTATATAACTATAATTAATAGTATTAATTATCATTAAGCCCCAAAAGGTAGATCATCTAAATTCACATTTCAGCAACAATAACAAACCCATAACGATCATAAAACTATATAGAATTTCAATGCAAGCTGCAGTCATTTTACACATAAAACATTCTAATTAAACAAACACATTCAATTTTGCATGCTAAACTCTGGTATGCAGCAAAATGACAAAAAATGCTTTATCCGTTTTAAACCCCCATTTCCACAACTTAAAAGGCTCCAATTAGAATGCAGGTGGTTAAGAACCCTTCCCTAAAATCCAAAGAGATAAAATTTTGCACACAACCAGACTATAGTATGTTCGTTACAGAAAAATTGAAACATTTTTTTTCAATTTGACGCCCGGCCCTCACAGCCTAACCTAATTGGGGTGTGATTGGTTAATAAAGACCAAAAATGATAAAACACGCTACACAACCTGGCTTTGCTATGCTCAATACAGGAATATTTTAAAAACTGAATTGTTAACATGGCCTTTGCAAAGTTTAAAAGAACTTAATTGGGCGGCGTGTGTCAAAGGCGGTTCCTGGGTACCTACGTATATGAAATTTAGCATAAGTCATGGTCTGATATTTGTAACGGAACTGTAACACTATCCTAGACCGTAGCTTTGTCATTTTGTAACGATACTTTCTACCCTACCTTTCATTTTTAATTTTTTCCCTTAAAAACACCAAAAAAAGGACACCCCACCATACTCCTTTCCGTGTAATATTTTAAGTATTATTAATCGAGATCTTTTAAAGATTCGTTGATTATAGAGATCATTAATACCATTTTAATATTTCAGAGAGTTACAATACTTTTCGTCGATTGTTCTTTATTTATTCGAGTTAGTTACAAAATTCTTTAGTCGACCGTACTTTAATAAAATGAAGAACACAATATGTTATTTAGTTGTTATTTAAGAACTAAACAAAAGACAAATTGAACTGTGCACTTATTATAACTACTATAAGTTTAGCTTTCTTTGTTTTCTTTATTAGAGGTCACGATGCATCATTTTGTTAATACATTAATGAACCATCACCTGGTCGAGCATTAAGAAAATATATGTAGTTTAAACAAAATAGATAATTCCTTTGCGTTTATTAAACATTACTTAAAATACATACATTGATAAACACAATTGAGTAATTATTTATTTCCATATGTGTTATATACCAGTGTTTTATTCGCACCCAATCACTGTTCTCAAATTAGTTGAATGTTTGTTCAAAATTCTATACATTCTTGCTTTTTGATGATGTTTTGTATCGGATGTGACTTTTAAAGAATTCTATAACAATTTTCTTATCTTTAGTCGACCAGCAATTTCTTACGGAACCCTTGGTACTATCAGAATTTTTGACACGATCAATTTATTGTACCGAATTTACATCCACTGTAGATTTCACTCTCAAAGCTAAAGTTGTTCAAATGGGTTTGATGCCGCTTGACACTAGACGGCCGCCGTTAGCGCAACATACTCTGGTTCAGTACCATTAGTTGAATCAGTACAGTCCTCTTCCTCGTATTCAACAAGATCGTCAGTAATTTGAATATCTGAAAAGATTTTTTCTTTACACTCCATTTCTCCTCCGGCATTTAATAATAATAAAACTTTTGCAACCTTCACTGTTTGATGAATGTCTTCTGAAAACCTAGAACAATAAAATTCTGTAAATATATTTTTAATATACCTGCACAATCGTATCAATTTTCTACAATCACTAATTAAACAAGGCTTTTGCTTGACCCCGACAAAGAACGTCCACGTTAATTGAAGCGAGCGATTAAACTAAAAACTCGCATCGTCTATAGCAACCAGTAAATAAGCATCTCAATTTAATAATTGTCAAATCTGACAGATTCCAAGATTTTTCGCTGTATTAAATTTATAATAAAGTTAGTAAATAAAAATAGTTCTACTTTAGTAAGTAGCTGTAGGAAAATTTCTATATTATAACGTGATAAGGAGATTACGAGAGGTCATTGATACCCAACTTCCATAAATAAAACCCCACGCAATTAGAAAGAAATCGGAAAGAAAAATTTTTTTTTGAATATTTATTGTTCCACACTGTATAAAATTACAAGCGTATTGTAAATTCAAAGCCATTAAAATGCAAAGCGAAATACAATTCCGTGTGTGTAGCAATCATTTTAAAGCACATTGTAAATACAAAAATCTATTTAATCCATGTTAGAATAATATGAATTTATTGTTTCTTATTCGTTAAAATACTAAGTATATTAGTAAACAAATCAATCTGGACAAAGAAAGCAATTAAACACTTTGGTTACTTATGTAATAAATAATTACCCCGTGTGTAAAATATCCGCGTAAAAATAATATATATCCTAATGCATTTTTACAAACAAACTCTTATGAAATATGTGCGTAAAATATGCATTAGAACACATTTTATTTGCAAATATTAAGATGTAAACCTTTTGCATTAAAAGAATAAATACAGCAATTAAAGCTTTATTTAATTAGCTAAATTGACTTTCGTATAACATTTTTAAAAGCATGTTCTAAAAGCTTGGGAAGAAATAGAAAAAATGCATCATATGTACTGAAAAATCATTAATAGTTAAATTAATAAACACCCTACTTAAGAAACTCGCGTTATCATTAAAAGGCATAAAATCGATTTTATTGCAACGCCATCATCAACTCCTACGTTGGACAAAGATTAACATCACCTTTTACAACATATACAAATCACAGTTTGACGCAAATTAGGTCAATAAACCGGCGGAGTTCCAGGAAATATTACTTCACGTAGGGGACAAAGATTCGAATAAAATCGCGTAAAATCTAGAATCATGACGTACTTTGATAATTTTAATATAATAGCTGGAACTTTATTAGTGATTTATTCATTAATTCGCGTCAACAAACAATATGTAGCAGTTTCAATTTACGAGATCCAGGATAAAAATTTCATTAGTTTGCGATTCGTCATGTAAGACTTTAAACATAATTAGATGCAGTAATTTGATTTGCAAAATATAATAAAAATTCAACATTTTCTGATACAAAAGGTATTCTAAAGTTAATTAAAAAAGAAGATGCACTTTTGGTAACTGATATCGTAAATGGAGATTTCAAATAATATGGAAAATCTTGCAAGCTAGTTTTTGACATCAATTTAAGAATGAAAGCAGAAGGTATTTAATAACGTTAATTACAAATTGGATAAGTACTATTGGATTTCGTAAGTATTAATTTTAGATTTCTTTGTTTGTGATTGCTATTTGAGTATTTTATCATTTGAATTTAAGGTAGAATAAGACTTAATCATATAATTTTTTGTAAAGATGTTTACCAGAAAGTTTTGGATCAGAATTCGAAACATTTTAACCTTTAAAGAGACTGTCTATTAAAGCTTTTTGGCCATACACAAGCGTGGGAGTAAGAGACCGGTAAATTATCCACAAAAAAAGAGATTTGCTTTCAGTAAATTTTAACCAAGACGAGCTGAAGAACATTTTAATAATTAAGTAAATAGGTATTTGTTAGGAATAATTTTGTTTGAAGAGTTATGCTGTAAACTTTCTATATTCGTTTGTTAGAAAGCAAATTGTTTTTGAATGTATAGATGCCTTTTCAGATTGTTGTATTTGATTTCATTTTGTAAATTCCGTTACTTCCGTTGAGCTAGCCAGACAAAGAAAAGTTAGAAAGGAAGGTAAGTCAGTAATTTCAAATTTACAATTTGCTGTACCGTCACAGCACTAACATAGCAATATAACACGAACGAAAATTTATATTAGTGTCCTCAAATGATTACTGCTTCGTGTAACGCCATAACCGTCATTTTTGAACAATAATGTAGTAGTTTTCAATTATAATATGTAAATGACTAATATAGAATTCAAAAGCGATCTTTATTGCACTGATGTTTTAAAGATCGCTAAGCAACAACATAAAAAGCTTTTCATTTATTGGTCAAATTATAGACACATGTCAATCGTAAATATTTTAAAGTGAATGAACTATTGATCATTTCAAATAAATAATGTGTAATTGAGTTCCAAATTGAACATTTATTTTCAAATTGCACTGCAGGTACGAGGGTAAGGTAAAAAAATCTTGGCCTGACACTGAGATGGCGTTCCAATCAGCAAAAATTTGTGCTTCCCGCCATCGTGCACATATCATTAGTTCGTATGATAAGTTTCAACTAGCTATCTCAAATAGTTTGTTTATACGAATTTTTTCAAACAGCCGTCTTATGCGTGTTTCCTTAAGATGAATAAACTTGAATATCGTGCGGTCATAAAATTCTTCGTTTTGGACGGATTAACCCCTTAGGAAATTCATTCAACCGCAACCACACCGTAAACGATCGAAAAAGTGCCTGATATCGTGTTGGACGATAAGCGAGTGAAAGTGAAGGAAATAGCTGGGGCTGTAGGGATATCGGACGAAATGGTGGGAAACATCTTACACAAAGAGTTAGGGATGCGAAAACTCTGCGTAAGATGGGTGCCGAATTTGCTGAATGCCGATCAAAAGCAAATGCGAAAACGAGTTTCGCAGCAATGTTTGGCGCGGTTCATTAAGAATCCGAGCGATTTTGTGCGGCGATTTGTCACTATGGATGAGACATGGGTCCACCATTACACGCCAAAAACGAAACAGCCATCAAAGCAGTAGGTGGAATCCGATTGTTCAGCGCCAAAGAAAGCGAAGTCGATCGCATCTGCCGGAAAGGTGATGGCCAGCGTGTTTTGGGATGCGAAAAGAATCCTGTTAATAGATTACCTTGAAAAAGGCAGAACAATTACAGGCCAATATTACTCCACCCTTCTTGACCAGCTGAAGACCAAAATTCGCGAGAAGAGACCTGATTTGAAGAAGAAAAAATCATCTTTCACAAGACAACGCACCTGCACACAAGGGCACGTTGGCGATGGGAAAATTGAAGGACTTGGGTACGACTTGATCGGCCATCCTCCCTATTCTCCTGATTTGGCGCCCTCAGACTTCTATTTGTTCCCAAACTTGAAGAAATTTGTTTCTGGGAAGCGCTTCATGTCCAATGAAGGAGAAGTTGAGGAGGCCGTAGACGAATATTTTCACAGCCTTCCAGACTTTCAATTCCGGGAAGGAATACTGATGTTGGAGAAACTCTGGACCAAGTGTGTTAAAGTTAAGGGGGATTATGTCGAAAAATAAAATCATTTTGTCACTAAAATTGCAATCTTTCATTGTAGGACGAGAACTCTTCACCTTACCCTCGTAGATTAAAAAATTGCGTATGGTACTTGATTATAAAGGCCTTTAAAGGGCATGATCTAAAACGCTGCCACGTGCTTTTAAAGACTCACTTATGAAGTTGTATATCATAATGTACTATTAATCTAATTAAAACAAAAAGTTACATATTTATAACCAAATGAACTATAAAACAACCAGTTGCACATAACCATCGTAGTAAATGTATATGTCGAATCCAGAAAATGTAAGTGTACATTTAATGAAAAGACATGCACTTCATACTGTAATTTTAAAGTTTTCCACAACTTGGACAAAATTCTATCCATTTCATGAAGCAGAACCCATCTTCTTCCAGATGGGGATTTTATATAAGACTACAGCATATGGTTAAGCAAATTGGTCATATAATGCAAATGTTGAATAGAAAGCAATAATTGGTGTAATAATAGTTGCGTCGTCGCAAGTGGATCTCAATTCGTGTTCACTGTTTTGTACCTAGCTATGTGGTAAAGTGGGAAGAAAAATTGTTGTTTTTGCTGTACTATATTTAAAAACACCTATAGCAGTATGTGTTAAAAATAAACATTAAACATTGAAACGAAGAACCAATACTAATATTTGATGAGTAGTTATAAAATTTAATTTTCTGGCATATAAATGTCTGATAATATATGATATAGATATAGAATAAGGAAGTTACAATTGTTTTTAAATTATAAGCTACTTGTTTGCACAATTCAGATTTTTAAAACAACGGCTGGAGCATATCCTATTGGATTTAAAACAATTACATCTTTTATATTTGTGTGATAACTGTTTTGGTTTCTGAAATACTCAAGTTGTGTACATAGTTCAGTTTAATAATTTTAGTGTTTAAACAAATTGAACCATTATTTAAATTTTCTGAAGGTTGATTTATTTATTTTCAGCATTTCGTAACTTGATTTGAATTATGATTTAAATATTAAAAATATGTTGATATAAATCATTATTTAAATGGAAAAAAGGAGTTGATTTATATTATAATTTAAATTTTGATTTATATCGTGGCAACCCTGATTATTATTATTATTTTTATTATTATTATTATTATTATTATTATTATTATTATTATTATTATATTATTAGATTGAAAATTTTCATGTAGAACATTACCCACTGTTTATATTTTTAAAGCAACTGTACCCCAAACCTAAGATTAAAAACATCATGAGTAATTTTAACAAGCAGAATGCATGATTTTAAATACCATGTTTGAAATTTTGATGCCTTGCTGTATGAATTTACGTACGAATAACATTAATCATGCGACAACGTTCTTGATGAAAACTAAAAGTTGACAAATACTCATGAACGTTTAGGAATCAAACAGTTCTTCTTAATCATCGCTGATTAATTGTTTATTAAATTTGCTCAACTTTAATAACCCTTGAAAGAAGAGTAAAACGCGGTACTGTAATTTAGAGCGGATTCATCGTGTGATAAGATACCATAAGTAAGATATTCAGTCTCCGTTGCATTATTCCGAATTTTGTTGAACTGCAAAATAATTCCTCATTAAAATTATTACCGATATTATTTAATAAAATAAGTAGTACAGTTAAAAATTTAGTATCGGCAAATTGGCAGTATTTTATATTTATGTCTACAAACGCTTAATCAACAATTTTACTGGAATGAACTGTAAACTCGTATCAAATACCATGATAAATAGAAAACACTGTATGTAGCGGTGTTCGATGTTATAGATTAAAAGTGTCGTTAATGAAACAGAGTTATTGTTTACTATATGAAAGCATTTAAATATAACTACCATACTTACCAAAATTGTCGCATCTAATTACAGGATTATTACGTTTAACCTTCCAATCTACAAAAGTCAATGTTAATTAAAGACGAAGATATGCTTTAACCACTTCTTACTTACTAAAGCTGTTTCCTTATCTTCATCCCTGAAACCACTAGTGGACTCCCATTCTAGTCGTAGAAGAAGATTGTCATTGGTATTTAAGCACATTAACATTATATTCTTGTACCTGGAAGTCATCGTGAAGACTTTTTGGTTTTCACATTCACTTAACAACGCATGTAAACAATAACAGAAAGGTAAGGTGAAAGTCTAATTCAAGCCCACGATGCAAGTGTAATAAAATATAATATAAGATTAAGCTTTACAATGATAAAATACTGTACACAAACGCGGCAACGGTGTCGGGCATGCGAGCATCGCTCAAACATCATTTCTGTATATAACTGGGTTCAGGAAAATGGTTTAACTTGCTGGATCTAGCGGAGGGTATTTATCTAAATTCCATATTTTGAAAAAATCATTTCCCCTCTATAGCGTCTTGTCGAGTGCTTGTAAAAAACATTCTAATTTAGTGAGATATACATTTGAATTAATGTTATTTCTGCAGGGTCTTAGGTCGTCTGCTAAACATCATCGGTCTAGTAACGTCGATTGGATCCGTATATATATATATATAAAAGGTTCTTGATAATTCTTGAGCGTAGTTAAATTAGAAAAGATTTTGTTTTTTGGTTCTTGGGATAAAGTCGCTCATAAATTAAACACAAAACATTAAATGTGTATCATTTGTATTAAATCGTACGTTTCGGTGATAATTTACACCTTAATCATCGATCTACATGAAAAAGTATATAAATAGGTAATTCATATAACAGGTAATATATGTTTAACTTACTTATTACTTGATAAAATTATTTTATGTATTCACCCATAATAAAAGTAACAGAAGATGTAGGATCCTACATTTTTGTCAAATAAGTGAACTGACATTTCATTCAAAATTAATTTTAATTCTTAATCAGTAATATGACAAGCTTCCTTCTGTTACTTTTATTATGGGTGAATACATAATAAGTAAGTTAATACATAGTAATAAGTGTTAATGACATTATTCCTATTTATAATTACTTATTTATGACAGTTTCATGTATTAATGGGTGTAAATTATCACCGAAACGTACGATTTAATAAAATGATACACATTTAATGTTTTGTGTTTAATTTATGAGCGACTTTATCCCAAGAACAACAATCTTTCTATATATATATATATATATATATATATATATATATATATATACTGCTGTGATAAGGGGTAATTTAAGGGTAGATTAAGTCATGGAGGTCGTAAGATACATGTAAATATTATTAACGTTTAGAAAACCAAACAATTCCATCATTAAATAGGAATAAATTGACAATTTTACATAAAGTGAATAGCAAGCACACTGTATATAAATCATAACTAATTTAATTCATAACAGGAAATCTGATTCTGCAATAACCAGATCATATTCAGCAAGAATAATAATGTGTACGTAGTATAATACGGTTTAAATTAAATATATAAGTCTAGAGTTAAAAAGAAACAAGCAAAAGTAATGTTTTCAACGCAAGGAGTTTTATCAAAACAAACATACAATCGGTAAAGGTAAACAACCTGACATCCTAGCTATATAATTACACCATTCAAAATATTAAGGCATAAATAAGTAAACACATTTAAATACGTCATTATAGAAATGTCAATACATAACCAAAAAGCATTGTATTTTCATAAAATTGAACATATTTGGAGTAATAAACAATAAATAACAAACGGTCCGTGATGTGATAAAACTTGAACTATAGCATACACAAGTAAGACGACGTGACAAAATGCAAGAGAAATTTGGATTTTCTGAAGAATATGCTACATAATATAGAACGCCTACGTGAGAAATAAAGCGTTTTACCACGAGTCTAGACAGGAAATTTGTAGAAATACCGGAGTCCTGCAATGATAAGCGCAAGGTGCGACGCCTTAATCTACGAACACGCGAGGAAAACCAATGGGACAAATAGGAGGTGTAGTCTTTATAAATAAGGCGGACCTTGTAAACAGCCAGTATTTCTGTAACCAAGGTACGAGCTACGTCGGTGAAACATAAATTATTACGCAAAGTAAACTTGGTAAAAATAAATGATTGAGTGAAATCAAAGTGCAAAGTAAAGTGCCAATTACTACAATAGAAGCGTTCGTTGGCTTTTAAAAACGTGAGGTAAATTATTAATTAAATATAATACTGATATTTAAGAATTTAGGTCTCTAAATAAATTTTTATAAAAACTTCTAAATAACCTTCAAATAACGACGGATCAATTCTAAATATCCTTCAAACAACCGTATGAACCTTAAACAAAAATTCTAAATAAGTTTCAAATAACGACGGACCAATTCCAAGTAATTATAAAGAGGAGATTTCAAGCAGATTTAAATAATTATTCTGGTCAACGAGTTGAGAAAACTACGCTGAGTCAACTGGGAGAAGCCGTAACGAGAATCAAATTGGAAACAATCCAGGTGTGCCGACGATCCACATATAGAAACAAGCAGAGAAAACACATGTCAGAGATTTATAATCATTTATTAATATAAGACTGTATTTTCAATTTTTTTAAACATTTTCTATTATTCATATCAAAGTATTTGTAAGGGTCATCAAAAATCTTTTCAGAATTTACAAAAATAGAAGGAAGATCGTTTGAACGTTCAAAAGGACTTCAAAGAAAATTATAACTATATACAATCCCCTCCCTTACTATTGTAGACAGAGTAGTGCACTATCCGTTTTGCAATTTACAGAAACATTTAATACGGCAGCTAGGACAAAACTGCTCATAGATATTTACCCTTCTTAATACATATCATAAATGTCAAGATTAAATAATAAATTGAATCAAACAATTTACTTATGTTAATCAGATTCAATGGTTAGTAAACCACCACTGTTACTTGTAATCCAAGTCAGGATATTCCCTCGGTGCCAGTCCTTAGTAGCAAAGTGACGGCACGACGACAGTTCTGATAACAAGATGGCCCCTCTGCTTTGTAGGTGAGTAACAGCAAGGCTCCAAAAAAACAAGAGAAGCAGGAAAGAAATGAAGAAAGAAAGAAACCCTGTACACAACAATAATTAAGTTATGTTACAAGTGCGAAACAAGATACTTACGCTTTACTTAGCGTAAAACAAGTGTGTTCCTTATCACTAGTTAAATAATGATGGCTGCATTCAATAACTATTGTCGGATTCAATATATACAGCGGTAGATTGTACCGTGGAATAAATGACACGTTACAGCTCTTAGTGAATAAAGTCAATAAATATCAATGTGTATAATGTTCAGTTTTGTGAATTATTATAAGACCACGAATTAAAGTCAGAAATACGAGCAATTCGCATTCAACCGCACAATTCGTCGTTCTCAATGACTGGTCCTTTAAGCAGTTATAAAAGAGTAACAAAATAAATTTTCAATTGCCACTGTACAAAGGTGTAGAGCTCCCAACATGGGCTTCGAGCCGGATATTTAACCAGCATGCTCTTTCTAGTACGAATATTTAACCACAGGTATTAAAAGTTTTCAATTCATACAAATTACTGTAACAATTCAAGTTACGCCTAATTTTTTTAGGATGTTTATGGTTGAAAAGTAGAAAGTCGACGAATTCTTCCTTACCATTTCTCGCCTGCCATATCCACATCAAGGGTTGATTATATTTTTAAACTTTAGATTATATTTCTATTTCTCTCGCTTGTATAACAGGTTCGAAATACTTTCTAACTCTTGTACATCAACTAGGTTCATTTAGTTTTAGAAATGCTACAAGTTATTATACTAATTGATGTAGAGTGTTATTTTAGTGACACTCAAAATTTGAAGCATTTATAGTGTAACAAATATAAATTTTTAGGTATTAACTTTCGAAGTCGCTTCTATTTGTTACAGTTCTGTGGCATCTGATTTCATTGGTTTGCATTATAATATTAGAAGGAACAATTTTGTAATAGAAATAAACGTTATTACCATTTAATCCGCTTTGAATTTATCTTAAGAATATATTCAATCCTAACAAATACGTTATAAACAAGTTACTTGTGTTGCCTATTCCGTAGGCGGTCTGTATCCGTTTTTAAGAATTATTAAGTTAATATAGCGCTTGTGGAAAGTGTCACGAGGTGACGCTTCAGACAGCTCACCTGTACCATATATTGATAGGAGCGAGGATAACTCAGCCATTTTCTTGAGTGCAACGATAACAGGGCAAGTGAAGGAGGGATCGCTATTTAGGTCAACGTAAAATTGACGGTCGTTTTAGAAGGGGCCGGGATGTTAAAGGTTCCCCGGGCTTTGGTTAAGCGGCCTAAATGTTAAATGAACGTAACAACGTGGTTATCTAACCTCGATATCCATTAACGGTGAGATAATAATATTTTAGGTAATTCTTATGCTAAAAAAAACTTTAATTTTTAGTGCATTTTTTTATTATGAAGAAATTTTTATAACAGGAAGTATTTGAGATCACTCGCATGGTGTTTGCTTAATTGAGGACTATGACGTCATGATGTCAGCCACTTACTTTGGAACTCACATAAACGAGATTTTGCTGCCAGGATGAAATACGGTGCTTTTGATTTGGTAATATTTTTCTGAAAGTAGAGTTTTTACGTATAATAACGTAAGGTATTTAGAACCCTCATACGTGCGGAAGCCGATTTCCGGTGAGTGTTTACATTTTTCTATGTTGGTTACTGTTGAAGCTTTATTATCACGTTTATAAACTTTTGAAAATGTTCGTACAATTACTAAAAATTGTTATACTTTCCGACAAATGTTATACTGCGCAATTGTTATACTCGCGATAACTACACGTCATTGTCATAATTTAATGCATAATTACGTGGCATAATTCCCGCCATATTGTAACTGATACCGACCACGTTTTAAAGGTGATGCAACCGCTTTATAAGTCAATTTGCAACCACTATTTAAATCAAAACAAATTACTTGCGTGGTGTCATCTCCAAACTTAATCTCAGGGCACAACGGTGAATTGCAGGTTAGGTTCAGTTACCCATGTTGAATCAAATTACCATCCGTCTTTCCTGCAGCTTCTGCACTCGGAGGGAAACGACAGGAATTAAGGTACCAGGTACAACAAAAGATAAAAGGTAGAAGGAACCTACACCTAAAAAGAAACACCACACGAAGATAGTTGTTGCGTCGTCGAGGGCTCGTAACTTAATGGCGTCTTATAACACCACTCGCACACTCCGCATTCTTTTGCGCAGATGCGGCTGTCAGGGACGACAGAAATTGACGTATTTATTTTAAAAATACGCGGGAATTTATTTACAAATTAAATCTAACGTGATACACGCCAGTTGGCATGTAACAAGATATTAAATTCAAGGATAGTATAAATTTTGCATTTAGAATTTCATATAAACAATTGTAAAAATTATAATGTTCTGAAAAAAGATTGTGTCGGATATTTTTTTTAAGTGTCGAAATTTAAAATTCTATAAGAGAAAGGGAAATCTTGATTTTTTCGAATCCAATTAAAATATTTTGTGGAACACGTGGAGTAAGCATGCAGGCTTATAGTAAGTTTGTAAGGTCTAAATATGTCTATTTATTGTAAGCTTGATAATTAGTAGATTAACTGAGTTATTCCTATGCCATATCAACCTGAACAATTCTAATTTATTTAATCTATATACTTTTTGAATACTTTTTTGTAACAAAGTTACGTGTGAGCTTTTTTTTAAACTTGTTGTGAACCCATCTAGCAGATCTGTCAATTGGGGTTATTAAAATTTTGTTTGTGAAAATGTTATCAAGTGTCAAAATTTCATTATCAAAAGAGAAAATTTATGAATTTTTATTACATAAAAAATTTAATTTTACTCTGGAAAATCAATCTGGTGAATTTGTTTACATATATAAAAAAATATAAAAGAAAAAGAAAAAAAGTGTTACTTTACATTATATTTTTGTTTCAAAACACTAAGTGTTTTATTTATGAGTATCTAAATTTAATGAAATAAATAAATAAATTTTGTGTAATGAAACTTGAGGGATACTCAAGCAGAGTAATGTTATAGAAGTGAAGTAAACGACTTCTTTCTAATATATATTTTTAGGTATAACACTTTTATTATTATACTTTCAAGGTGATTAATTTATGAGTATTGCTGAATTTTTTTGTTGTAAGACGCAAAGTGTGTCTTTTGACTAAAAATTTATTGTGTGACATTTTTTTTCAGAATCATCGCAGCAGGAAGTGAAGTAGATACATTTGAAAAATTTCCAGAGTTGTTGTATTGTATAACTTGGATATTTTGATAATCCCCATAGCTTGTGAGTTTCTGCATCTTCTCATAGGATACTTTTGTTTTTTTTTTGTTGCCCATATAGATGTAGCGGCGCTCAATTCCCCTCCTCCTTTTTCATTCCTGTGTATAGTTGAGTTTACTTTGCAACCACGCCCATTCTCATTGTTCACCCTTGGGGTAATTCCCAGGGTAAGCCATGAATATCGTGAAGTTCGTGAGTCTATTGGAAACAACAACAAAATTGTTTCACTAACGCCCAATGTCAAAATTGTTGAGCTGGTATATCCGACTCGCCAAAAAGTATGTTGCAATAGTTATTATTTTGACATAATTTAAATGTAGTTTACTTCTTTCTGAGCAACTACTAACTACAAATTTATAATTATTTGCTTGTTCAATACACAAAATGCCAGTCAATCATCATTTCTGTTTTATTGGAAGTTGATACTTAAAATTAATTATACAAATTATGAATTCCACTTATTAATTGGATTTGCCGTCCAACAATTCACAAAGCTTAACCATTAGTCATTTAATACATCTCTGTTATTATAAGACTCATTGCATATGTCTTTAAACATAGCTACGCCAACAGTTCGACACAGTCTAATCAAGACAAAATTAACTCCTTTCAAAAATTATATTGATGCATTAAATTAGATAAAAAATACTCATTTAATTGAAATTCAATCACGCTTGGATGTCATCAGTTCTTTTTGAAGCGAATTAGAAGAAGCTGAAGCTGAAATAGTAACTACAACTGTATACATTTTATTAAAAACATAATATTTCTTGTTAAACTTTGTTTTACTTATTTGTATCGCCAACATCATCAAAAATTATTAATAGACGTATTAAACTATGTTGTTTTTATTCTTAGGTTTAAAGTGGTAGCACTTCTAAGTTTTTTATTGTCTAGATTGAAATAAATGTCGGAAGGAGGTTTTAAAGATGGAGTTAAATATAGATGAGCAGAAATTATAGGTACAGCACGTGTTCTTCTTTGACTATAAACTGAAACTGCAACCGATAATTGCATTCTTTTTAGCGTCACCAATCATCATCATTTTGTTTTCGACCTTACTTAAGGTCGGTTTGACGCAGCTCCAACTTCTTTTTTATTCTGTGCTAATCTAAAAAGTTCTACATACCCTGCACAACCTACATTTCTAATAATAATAAATTCATTAACTTATCTACTCTAAGTAATGACCTTACATTCCAAGTCTCTATCACTAATCGAACCGTTGTTTTAAATTATTATGATGACGAGCCCCAAGTACCACCTCCCGGAGATCCGAATGAGGGGGTATTTTACCTCCGGACAAGAATTTTACTTGTGAGCTCTCCATCATTCATATTTCGTGTTTTACGCCACGCATACCTGTGAAATTTTGTGGTAAGTTCCCATATCTCTCCACAGCGGAGTTTTTAAAGACTAGCAAAAAGCCGTATCTGTCACGGCCAACCCCCAACAACCTTGTACATTATTGAGAATCACCCGAGACCAACCGACTCTCCAATATCTTTTAGCCAGCAAGGCTGCTGCCTCTTGCTGCGTCTTTTAATCGCCTTTTACGATTAGCAGGCTTATTATAGTAGTATTCTTCGTTCCCTACTATAGGGAGAGCGCCACCAAATATGCAGTTATAGTACCTCATGAAAAGTTACTTGTATTAGGGCAACGAAGTTTTACTTCTAAAGAATTTAAAAAACTGACCTCGTTTAACAACTTCTGTAAAATGATTGTACTCGAACGTTCAGAGTTTAGTGCTAACCAACCAGACTGCGCGACACTGAAGTGACCTAGAAACTGTTTATAAATAAAAAAATGATAAAATTGGTGGTTGTAGCTCGATAAGGGTTGATGTTAAGATAAAAATTAAAAAGGTGGGAATACAAAGGTCGTGCGGTGCTGTTAGGCATCGAGAGGTATCTCGAAAATTTTAAGGGTTAGGTCACCGATTTTATAGGGAAGGGATGGTGAGGGAAAAATGAAGCAACAATAACCCCAACCCCTACAAGAAGAAAATTTCACCCCCCAAAGAAGGAAGCAAGGAGGGAGCAAGGAGGAAATTCCTCCCAGCAGACCCTCCTTATGGGAATTTACATGTAAAACCTAGGTTATAGTGAGGAGTGAGGAGGAGGAGGAGTGAGGAGAAGGCACCAGGATTTACCAATTCTACTACTGGATTATTTTATATTAGATTTACTACGTAGTTGTCTTCAATAAATTTCAAAATAGTTGGTCTAATGCGATTGCGATCCTCTTTGCCAATTCTGTGATGTTCATCAAGAAGAGACTAATCAAACTCTAGATACTGCAACTTTCCACGTAAAAAGTTTAAAACCACCTCATCAACAGTGTCTACTTTAACTTCTGGAATGCCCGTTTTTCTGGCTATAATTTTCAAGATTGTCTACTTGATATTCAAGATTAATTAGCAATTACTTAGCTGCATTACAGCATCCAAAATAGCTTGTTTAAATAATGTAATTTATCTACAGCATATGGATTAGCACTGGGGCAGACGTGGCTGATTGTAATCAAATTCTGTCATTTTTGTTTAAAACATTCCGCGTACCAGGCCGTGCTGATGGATATAATAATAATAATTAAACCAAGTCCCTTTATTTGTTTTATATTTCATAATAATTTACGCCTACGGGTTTGTAGCATAAATAAGTATTCATTTACGTTGCGCTTCGAATATTATAACAAGACGGGGACGAACGTAGGGTACGTGATAGACTTCGGTTATGTGGAGGAGACGTAGTTCGGAATTGATTGCAGTTAGACGTATAAATTAGCAGCTGCGATGTAAAATACTGTTAAGTACCCGCCTTTAAATGGATGTTTTAAAGTAGGATCTAATATAATTATACTTGCAAGCTTGATGCTATTAATTTGAGGAATTCTCCGAACATTTAACATATTATTAAATAATATAACGCAATATGATTACGATTGATTATCGTGAAGGGTGCAATAAAATCCACTGTGGTTATCATACCATAAACTTTATACTACGTCGTCGAAATAACAAGTGTGGTGTATTGTTCTCGTTAAAAAGAAATTGAGTTGTACCGTGCATTCAGGTTTATGAAACGGTAGAAAGGGTTCGTGCACAAATATATAAAGCAGAAGCCAAAAGGCAAATACGAGAGATAGATCCAAAGCAAGTGATAGCGATTCAGGAGTTTTGGGTGCCCCGGAATATGCGAGAGTTAAGGTCATTTTTAGGTATGGTCGATTACGACCGCCGATTTTGTAAGGATTTTGCCCAACTCACAATACCATTATTAGATCTAATTAGGAAGCATATGCGTTGAAAATGGGGTATTACTGAACAAGAGGCTTTTCAGAAAATTAAGGCTTCGTTTTTACAGGTTACGATTCATAAGCATCCTGACCCCAACCTGCGTTTTTATATTAGGACGGATAGTTTACATTATGGGTTAGGTACGTATCTTTATCAGATTAATAAGGATAGTGAGGAAGCTCAAGTTATCGCATACTTTAACCGAACGCTAAAAGGGAATATAAACTGTATGCCAAAAAACCTGGTGGTGTTATTGGTATTGGAACAACATGAGGAGCATGGTAATTTTGGTGCGGGAAAATACCTCCAGTACCTATCTATATAATATTATTCTTCAAAAATGCGGAAAATTGTTAGGAAATTGATTGAAAGGTGCGATTTATGCCAAAAGTCGAGAGGAAGTGTCGGGTATTACCAGGATGCAACTGGGTTGTCCGTCGGAATTCAAAACGTGTTCAATTTAAAAACTTATTTAAGTGACTTTTGGAGTTAAATTCTTAACCTTGTATTCAAATTTAACTGCGGGGTGATGTGCCAGGCCGTGCTGATAGATATAATAATAAATAAACCAATTCCCTTTATTTGTTTTACATTTCAGAATAATCTACACCTACGGATTTGTAGCATACATAAGTATTCATTTACGTTACGCTTCGAATATTATAACAAGAGGGGGACGAACGTAGGGTACGTAATGGACTTGGGTTATGTAGAGGAGATATAGTTTGGAGTTGGTTGCAATTAGACGTATAAATTAGCAACTCCGATGTAAAATAAAAAATACTGTTAAGTGCCTGCCCTTAAATAGATGTTTTAGGTAGGATCTAATATAATTATACTTCCAAGCATGATGTTATTGGTTTGAGGAATTATCCGAACATTCAACATATTATTAAATAATATAACGCAATATCATTACGATTGATAATCGTGAAGGGTGCAATAAAATCCACTGTGGTTATCATACCATAAACTTTATACTACGTCGTTGAAGTAGAAAGTGTGGTGCGTTGTCCTCGTTAGAAACATTGAGTTATACCGTGCATTCAGGTTTATGAAACGGTAGAAATGGTTCGTGCACTAACTTTTTTGGTTCGTTTGAATAATCGAACTTAACGGTTACGTTACCTCCGTCGGTAATATATTTAGGTTATCCACGTAAATTAGTTCTTGAAGGACGTTGTTTCTCTGTTTACACATTATGTTTAAGGATCATAATTATTTTTAGTATTTCCACTTTATATAAAAGGGATGTGGTATAGAATTAAGCTCTAAGCATTAGTCGTAATTTAGTGGGCGTTTCCTGAAATGGATTTGCTGCAGTGTGTGTAAAGAATATTAAATTCATTTATTAAAGTTAGTTAAGTTCAAAATTCCTTTTTATTGTAGTTTAGATTTCAAATACCCCTCCGGCCCGCACCCCTCATGAAAAGGAAGCTGTTCATTGGCAGTGTTCATCCGTCACCGATTTTAATTCATTGGCATTCACTGTAGCCGACATTTACACTTGTTTTACCGCACAGACAATATTTACTACTAATAATTAAGTGTAAGTTTTTAAAATTTAGCGTTAGTTAAAAAGAAAAGCAATTCCCTATTCTACTACATAAGTTAATTTTAAGTAGTAGAATAGGGAATTTCTTGTCTTTTTAACTAACGCTAAATTTTAAGAACTTACACATACCTGAGGCAAACAATACAGCAAACAAATCCTTTCCTCTGAAAGAACCTAATTTTTTATTTATGTAATAGTATAAGTTCAAACATGAACAAAATTATAATTCAATCCAACCTTTTAGTAACCTGGGCAAACATAAACACAAATTAACATTTCAAACACACTTCACACACACACACACACATAAACACACAAAACACCTCCTATGCACTGTGCAAACACAAAACACCATTCACACACTTGCATTGCCTTTTCAACATCTGGATTTCCGGCTGCTGATAGTCCAGACTGATAAGGCAACATCCGTCGAGCGTTCCTCTTTGACGATTGGGATATCCGGCTTCCGATGATCCTGGTCCTAAAGGGGCAACGTAACACGGATACCAACATCACACACAACACACATACACACAACTTTCTCTCTCTCTCTCGCACACACACACACCCACACACACACAAACACACACACACCTAAACACACGCTTCCATTGCCTTTTCAACATTTGGATTTCCGGCTGCCGATGATCCAGACTGATAAGGCAACATCCGTCGAGCGTTCCTCTTTGACGATTGGGATATCCGGCTTCCGATGGTCCTGGTCCTAAAGGGGGAACATAACACGGATACCAACATCACACACAACACACATACACACAACTTTCTTTCACTTTCTCTCTCTCTCTCACACACACACACATCCACATAAACACACACACACACCTAAACACACGCGTCCATTGCCTTTTCAACATCTGGATTTCCGGCTGCCGATGGTCCGGACTGACAAGGCAACGTCGGTTGTGCGTTCTTCCTTGACGACTGGCATATCCGGCTGCCGTTGGTCCTGGTCCTAGAGAGGGAACGTAACACGGACCAACATCACACACAACACAAATACACACAACCATCCCCCCACACACACACACACACATACACACATAACACATGACGGTTACTTTCTGTGGGGAAGCCAGGTCTGTTTAAATTTCAGGTAGCAGACTCTGAAGCGTTGGAACAAATAAATAAATAAAATACTAATAATTACCACATTAAGCACGAAAGTTGAGAAGGACAGGAATTGCACAACATACTGAAGCTAAGAAACAGTTCTCAAAACGTGGTTATGCATCAATTCAAAAGAAAGATTAAGCGCATAAGGAGTATTTTGGTATTAGAAAATGGTTATTAATTCCATTCAGAACTTTAACAACCGAGTGATTGACTTACTTTCGACATAGAAAAAGCATGGAATACAATTTTTACATGAAACGTTACAAACTACTTCAGCCATCATTGATCAATAAAATAAATCTATTAGTATGCCGATTCAACTATGAACAAATAATTAGCGTTGACATAGAAACTATGACAAGATAATATCTTAACTACTGCACTAATATTAAACTCTGTTATATTAAAACGAGTGCAAAAACTGTATGCATAAGGGAATGCTTTTAAAAAGTAGCACTAATTTTATCGAAAAAGAAAGGCAGTATTGAGTTTTCCATGGACAAGGAAATATTCAGCGTGTCACGGCATGCGTTAAAGGAAAAGCCTGTGTTTAATCCAAAACAAGAATTTTTAAACATTGGCTACCAATTTGTTTCGTGTTAAACAACCGTTAAATCCAAACGTAGAAAAATATATATAGCAGCCGTACCAATTACTGCAATTTTGTGCTTGAAATGGGACAAAACACAAGCGTAAACCGGAATTTGCACGAACTGTTTATATATAACCTACGATTAGAATTTGGATAGCAACAAAAACTTGAAGCAAAAATCTAACCGCCTCTTTTTAGTGTACTGATAAAAATAGTACAATTTAGTTATAGTTAAAAGTTAAGCGTTGTAAAACTTTACTTTTCAATCTCCCACTAGACGCACTGTTTCGTGTCCAATTAAATATATCGTACTCTCACAATGGCAATATCGCCGCCATATTAAAACCTATCTGCACCGCTGTTATTTGTACATTTCTAACCATTATAGAACATTGTTTTGTCAAGTTCCTTCAAATAGTAAAAAGTATTTGCGCAGCATACAATGAGATTAAAAGCATTTCATTTTGTCTTGTCGTTATGTGAAAAGTTGGAATTTAGGTATCGGTGGTCTTTCTTGTATTGAACTTTTGTTAACCTGAATGTATAGCAAACAAACGTCAGTAGTTTCGCTGAATGAAATCAGTTGTATCGTTTTCTTTGGAAGCAGTAAATGCACTAGTGAAAACTTATTTCGTTTATCGCGCATTAGTCTATTGAAAAAATGCGATTTTCTTAAAGAAATTAAAACTCTACTTGAACATCAGCCGCTAGTCTATACGCTTAGAGCATTCGAGCAACTTTTTTTAATAGTGTTTTGATTGACACTAAACAACCAAGTAAACTGAAATTGACTATTTCAAGCAACCAAGTTTTAACAGTAAGACTTACTCGTCTAGGAGGGATTCTTTATATCGTTGAAAAAAGCGACTCACTAAAGTAACAGTCCTATTTCTCCCTCTATGTTCCCGAAAAATTTTTCAAACCTTCTTCCGTGAAAGGCAACGGAAATTCACCGTCAATTTATTTCCCCCAAGAATTCAGTGAAAAGAGAACGAGTAGGAACAAACATCATAATGACTTATAACATGTATTTGATATGTTTGAATAATGCTCACTGCATAGTTATACAATAATGATATAAAGCATGTAGTGATTTCTGATTGTTTAGTAGTACTTATTCAAGACCGTCAGATTGATAGTCCTGTCTTTTTTATAAAGATTCTAATAAGATTTTTTTTAATAAAATATTATCTAAGAACATGTAAAAACCCATAGTCAAATGTTCAAATATATCATTGGCGACGAGTTATGGATAATTAGTAGGGAATGGGGCCGGTTCTGGCACAGATCCACCGATCCTCCCAATCCACCGATCCTCCTGATTCATATCTAACCTAGGTTTTTACATGTAAATTTCCATAAGAAGGATCTGCTAAGTCTTATTTTAAAGGTATTTCCTCATTGTGGGAAGGGATTTCCTCCTTGCTCCTCCTTGTGGGGGTGAAATTTTCCTCTTGTGGGGGAGGGAATTTCCTTCTTGCTTTACTTTTAACCCCCCCCCATTCTTACCCTAAAGAAACGGTAACCTAACCTCTAAATTTAGGACCAACCCTACAACCACAATTTCACTATACTTTCGGTTACCTAGTTTCGGCTACTTTTTCAAGGTCGTGGTGACGTCATAGACTTTTATAAATAAAAAGCAATGTAATACTATTATAAAATTTTTTATTCTGACATTATACATCACAAAATTTAAAAATATTTAATGCCAAACATGGAGCCATTTAAACTTAATTTTAATATAAAGTTATATACGGAAAACAGTCCTTTCTCTATGTTTGTTTGGAGTGGTTTTAATTTTATCTAATTTTATTCGTAGCATAAAAGTCCTCTATCTCCTTTTCTAGCAAATAGTTTGATACATAGAGACCGTCTAGGTTTTCGAATTGCAAAATGTACCGAAGTTTGTCTGTATATATAAAATCTTTGATTCCACCAACAACCAGATTCATTCCTTCGTGTAATTCTTGCAGCTTGTGACAATTTTTAATCGCGGCTCTCCCACTATATCCTGCATACGCATCTTGTTAGCTTGATCGACTTCTTCTTGTCGGTATAGGAAAGAATCCTTATTCTCCCACTCACTGTTGCGTAGTGGCATGTCCACCACTTTTGGGAATATATGGTCGTTATAGATTGTAGAGCCCTCGGTTTTAAATGATCCAAAAAGTTCTTTACTAGACAAATATACAATGGTTAGCGGAACCCCTTGGCGTCTGGTGTACGCCAAGGATACGAAACCTGCATTCCTTAGTTCCTCTATATTATCTGCCATTTTGATAAATACGTTTTAAAAAAGTATACAGATTTAGTACCATTCTTTTCCGCAAGGACGCCTACATAACTAAAAGAGTCTTTCTTACTAATCACAAATGCATACAGCTTCTTGAACCCGGATGTATCTAAGTCATGTATCACTTAGGTTAGATAGCAGGAAAAATTGATAGGTTAGGTCAGGGCCGCGGCGTTGACCTAACCTATCAATTTTTCCTGCTATGTACCTAAGTCCGCACAAGTCCAACTAACCTAACTTAATGTCAGACAACACCGACTAACCTAACTCCAAACAAGTCCAGCTAACCTAACCTAACTTCAGACAACACCGACTAACCTAACTCCAAACAACGTAAACTAACCTAAACCTTCCTGCCTACTTTATCCTTCTCCCCTCTCGCATCCGTATGACATACATCCCAACTATATCCGACATATGTCCAGTATACATCCTACATATATCTGACATATATCCGGACATATGTCGATTCGCACCCCTGCCCAGTCCGACCTAGGTCGGATTAAATCTTACCTAGGTCGGACCAACCCATGCGCACCCTGGGCATGCGCACCCCTGCACATGCGCACCATTGAGCATGCGCTGGTCCGACCTAGATCGGATAGCAAAAGCTGTTCCTAAACAAAAGAATGTAAGCGATATGGCGGTGTCCGACATATTCGGGTATCTTCGGCAATATACGCCCCCACTCTGTAGGGTACATAAGGGGCAATTTTGCGTATTCAATTTAGTATTCAGCAGTAGCTAGAATGGTGAACATGAGCGTCTCCAAGGTGATTAACGTTCCTCAACTTCTTGGGAATAAAGTGAAACCAACAAATGAGAGATTTGAATTGTGGCTGCTGGCAGAAAACCTGTGCAACATTAATCTGGTGACAGATATTAGTAATATTTGTTATATCGAAGGCGAACAGATACTGACTGGTGGACTACAACAATTACAGAACCATTTTGTGACAATATACTGTTGGTTAAAATTTGCGACCTTTCTGACGCCGATCAAAATCTGCAAACAAAAGGATGTTGATCCTAAAAAAAGAAATTTGTGGTGCATTTAACAGCTATCTACGAAAAAGTTTGACCGATTTGTTTCCGCTAGGCGTGGTGTTAAAGCTAAGCTTCCGTTTTCTCTGGAAACCACTAACAAGATGGGTCAGGGAGTAAAAGAAATTATCGGAAAAGAAGGCCTAGAAAGCATTAATAAAAAATTCCAAAGTCCTATATGTGTTCCGTACAAAGTGGAACTAGCAGATGTTAAGTTGGAAACTTTATTGGAAGAACTACCAGATATATTAGATTGACTCAAAAAGGATTATTATTATCTTTTTGACATGGATGTAACCCAAGATTTTGCTGGCATATTTAACAAGATGCAGATTTAACTACACACCATAACTTTTGCTACAAGAGCGAATACGAAGAAAACTGCGATATTATAACAACGATAAAACTGTGGGAATCGATTGTTTAACATGGCTAACAACCAATGCAAGAATTAAGATATACAACAAATTTGTGTGTCAGATAATAAGTCTTGATGTTAATAAACAACTTGAAAGACTAGATTTTTGCGTTGTCCAGATGCACGTTTAAGGGAAACATTCGCGTCTACTTTGCCAAAGAACATGGTATTACGCGATTGGAAGCGACTATATACAACTGTACATTTGGAAACTATGTCAGTGCGGCACAGGTGTATAATCCCTTAAAAGACTGTTTAACCATATTGGAAGAACCTAATTATACTTCCTAAAGGCGCCAATGTACTCGGAACCACTTGCCAAAATGTGGAGTGAGCTATCGGACAAGTTACAAAATAGCTGCTGTTTAGTGTATAATAACCTACTACTGTACGTGTATTGGGGGAATAACAATACAAAGAAATTGACTGGCTTGCAAATTAAGTTGCACGAAAAACCAGAGGAAAAGGAAAAATTGATAAAGTATGTGCTTTCGGCTTTTAATTTTAACTATTTACCTGTTAATTATTTGGAGATAGTAGAAGAGAAAGTCAGTCAAGATAAAATAAAAATCTTACACAAGTGCTACATTAAAGCATGTACTACATATTTTTCACTATCTGCAACACCATATTCTACAATTCCAAAAAAAATAATCATTTCGGAATTGGGGTTGATAATACGCATAACATTCGCCCAGAGGTTGTACGACAAGGCGTAAATATTGGCAGTAAACTCTATCCGTTTACGCTAAAGGAAATTGCCCCATTATGCACGCCATACGCTGTAAGTGGAAGAAAAAGACAACTGGCATTAGAGGAAATGGATGCAAAAAGGCGAAAGTTGGACTACATGGAAAACACTGCGACAATACGCAAACAACACAAAGATGTGTCAGATAGAGAACATCTTATTAGAGAAAATGAGGAAGAATTAAAAGATTATTTTACGTGCCGATGGACTGACTTAGATACATATGGGTTCTACAAGCTGTATACATTTGTGGTCAGTAAGAAAGACCCTTTTAGTTATGTAGGCGTCCTTGCGGAAAAGAATGGTACTATATTCGTATACTTTTTAAAAGTTTATTCTAAAAACGTAATTATCAAAACGACAGACAACATAGACGAACTAAGGAATGCGGGTTTCGTAACCTTGGCGTATACCACACACAAAGGGGTTTCGCTAAACTTGTATATTTGCCTAGTAAGGAACCTTTTGGATCATTTAAAAACAAGGGTCCTACAACCTATATTGTCCCAAAAGTGGTGGACATGCAACTACGCAACAGTAAGTGGGAGAATAAGGATTTTCTCTAATACCGACAAGAAGAAGTCGATCAAGCTAACAGGATACGTATACAGAATATAGTGGAAAAGTTGCGATTAACAGATTGTCACAAGCTGCAAGAATTACACGAAGCAATGGATCTGGTTGTCGGTGGAATCAAAGACTTATATATAGAGACAAACTTTGGTACATTTCACTATTCGAAAACCTAGACAGTCTCTATGTATCAAACTATTAGCTAGAAACGTAGATATAGTACTTGGGTGTCAATTTAAATTTTAAGCTGCGAATAAAATTAGATAAAATTAAAACTACTCCAAACAAACGTAAAGAGGACTGTTTTCTATGTATAATTTTGTATTAAAATTAAGTTCAAATAGCTCCATGCTTAGCATTAAATATTTTTAAATTTTGTTATGTATAATGTCAGAATAAAAATTTTAAAATAGTATTACATTGGTCTTTATTTATAAAAGGCTATGACGTCACCACAAGCCTGAAGAAGTACCCGAAACAAGGTAACCCGGAACATAGCGAAGTGGTAATTTTACCTATATGGTGGTTGTATGGGTTGGTCC
This sequence comes from Platerodrilus igneus, assembly GCA_036346225.1. NCBI lineage: Eukaryota > Metazoa > Arthropoda > Insecta > Coleoptera > Lycidae > Platerodrilus > Platerodrilus igneus. The sequence goes on along the minus strand of JARFIW010000139.1, from coordinate 2,390,310 downwards.
TAAATTTTAGGGGTTAAGTTACCGATTTTTTAGGGTAGGGATGGTGGGGGTAAAAATGAAGCAAGAAGGACCCCCCCCCACAAGAAGGAAATTTCACCCCCCACAGAGAGGAACAAGGAAGAAATCCCTTCCCACAAGGAGGAAATCCCTTTAAAATAACTTAGTAAATCTTCCTTATGGGAATTTACATGTAAAAACCTAGGTTGGATATGAATCGGGTGAATCGGTGGATCGAGAGGATCGACGGATCTGTGCCAGAACCGGCCTCATCCCCTACTATAATTCATTATTCGTCTTGAAAAATACCAAACAGCAAAGATCAGAAACCCAACCATGATGGTAAAGTTGGAATATCTACGTCCGATAAATCTATTAACCAATCAGGAGTAAGTCGTGTCCAAAATATCTCTACAAAAAATTCCGATTCCAGTTTATGAACAGCATATCGAATCTTTTAGTTTTTTTTTTAAAGAAGCGTCCAATTTATTTTTAATTTTCTTAGATACACCAGAAACCGCAAAGGTAAGCACGTTATGCTTGGTTTTGTCTGCTTATAAATATAAAATATTACGTGAAACTATGTCCTAACAAATTTCAAAATGCCCCTTTAAAGAATGTGTCGCTTGTCTGTCAAACAAATATTCAACTAAAAAGTACACAATTGCAGAACGCTCTAAATTTTTTAAACGTAACCAGATTTCTAAAGAAACTTGTTGTGGAACAGATTTCCATTATCATTTCTTATTAAATTTGATTCCCATTTAGAGATATAATATAGACAAATTTGATCACATAGAAAATTGTATGTTAATAGAAGAAAGAATGAAGTATAAAGGCGTTTCAACAGGAAGGTAGGAAATAATATAGGGCACGTAGAAAGAATATAAGTAGATTATGCAGGCTGGCTGAACAGCAATGGGTGCACAGCAATTGCACTAGAAAAAGGCAGATCCTACAGAGTGTAATGCTTGTTTAATTCGGTACTGAATCTTGCAAGGTTGCCTTTCACAAGCACGTCTGAAACTGAGTCACCTGTTAACGACAACGCTAAAGTTCTACCTGTGGACGTTTTAAAAACCATTATAACTAAACAAGTAGTAGATTTAATGGTGTTAGAAAACAATAGGTATGCTGCTCAGCTAATATGGGTTAGAAGGATTTTACGTACTTCCAGGTGCTCAAAAGGGAAGGATACTAACGAGAAAGAAATGTATAACCTCATAGGTAAGTTGTTGGTTCTTTTATACTTCATTTTTGTGAATTCGGATGTTGTATTTTAGGTATAATGTTGTTAATGGGAATAACTCAGTTCCTATGTATTGAAAGTTATTGGAAGAAGAATTCCCTATACGATCACGTAATTCTCTATCAAATACCAACAAGTTGTAATAGATTTTTGTATTGCTAAAATGTTGACACCTTAGTGATAACACAGAACCAAAAACCAGTAGACTAAGAAAAATACAGTCATTACTGGTCATTATAATATAAAATTTCCAAGTTTTATTCGTCCCTGCAGATATCATTGTAGTGGACGAAGCGATGATACCTATCCGTGGTAGATTAACATTTAGGCAGTATAATTCAAAAAATTAAGTCCACATGGTGTCAAACTTTATAAGGTATATACTCCAAAGGGGTTTACATGGAACGTTAGTATTTCTTGTGGAAGAGGTGAACTTCTTCCTGAACTGGACATGCCCGGATGTTACGTGCCGAAAAATCGGCACTAGACATTCTTAATTAAGTTTTAAAATGTGAGAATTTCGCGCCATAAATTTAAAAGGACGTGTGCGTATTTCCGTCACTTCAGATAGTGCGTTGCGCGAGATTCGCGCCGACGCGTGTAGACGAAGGAGGGAGTGGGGAATTTCCGATATACGCGTTAGAACTAGCCTCCGAGATGTAAAGAAGGTTGTCTTTTGTGTCTTACCGTATCTTTTTGTTATGTAGGTCCATTTTTGCCTTCTTTTGATTATTGTTCCTCATACCCATTCCTGTCGCCCCTCTACATAGGAAGAAGACAATCGAATTTGGATTCAACCTGGCTCAAAAATTCCCACACCCGAGAAAGATTAGTCAAAGCAGCCGGCGACCATCATGGAGTGATCCTGAAGGAAGCTCTACATGTTCACGTGAGTGCCCCTTTTGGGGTTTTCTTTAAATTTATTTCCTTTAAAATTTGTGTAATTATGTTGCAATAAATTAAATATTGTGTGACGTCATCTATAATTTGGGCGTTAACTTTTACATTATCTAATATTGTTACCAACTGACGTAGTGTCTCTCGTACCTCGTTTACGGGGTTGTTATAGTGACGCATTCAACGTGGTTAGGTTGTGAAATAAAAATCTTTTCTTTTGGTTTATACCTTAGAATGTATTAATTAACTATATTCCTAGCTTTTTCATTTAAAAAAATATAATTATGAACATTTGTAATATCTATTAACTTTTAAAATTTAGGGTGGTAGCTCTGAAAGTTACTGTATAATTACTTGAAATGACATGACAGCTGTTATGAGAATTTAACATAAGCGGCCATATTGACTATTGATTTTTCTGGTATATTTTTTTATAATGTATTGCTAGTCCAATTAATTCTCTTGTAACTATAAATAGTGTGCTTTCTAACTTGAATTCTCTTAAATAAGTACCTGGTTTGTTTGGAATGGAATTGAAAGTGCTTTTCTTTCAGCAATGTATTATATAATATAACCTCACGTACGTTTGGATCATATAATTTTGAATGTAAGTACTTTTAATTATAAGTAAATAGCTTATTTTCTATCCACTATGAAAAAGAAGAAGAAAAAATCTTTCAAAATTGCCGTTAAATGTAGTTAGAATAATCCCTTTACTTTTGAAATTTTTTTAGCCTATCTTAACTTGATTCTGAGATCAATTTTTAAAGCTACCGTTTAAATAACATATATAATGTATCTTTCTATAATTTTGAGTGTCTTTTTATAACCTAAGTAATCAATTGTAAATTACAATTACCTACATTAACGGCGTGCCTGTTACGTTAAGATTGCGAATGGCACCGTAATTAGTCGCCCAATACAATTATTGTATCCTTTAGAAATAAGAAATGATAAGCTAAGTTGTACCGCCGCGCCGGAGGATGTGTAAAATATTTCAGGCCTTCTGCGTGCGTCGATAGACCTAAGGGTAGTAGAGGGAGTAAGTAAGGGGTTACTGTAACTTGTTGTTCAGAGATACAGGAGAACGTAATAAGCTCTCACGATGTGTAGTCGCTTAGCTTGATTTATATTTAAATAAACCTTTCTTTAAACTTGATGTTGTTTATTGCATTACAGACGCGTACTCGATCGATCTCTATTCTGAGCTAGTCTACACATTTCCCTGAAATTTTAATTATCTGGCCTACCTCTACCTCACTTTTTCGTATCTCTGCTTCTAATATAATACGCACTATTCCCTCATGCCTTAGTATGTGGCCTCTCATTCTATCTCTCCTATTTTTTACTGTTTTCCACATATTTCTTTCTTTCCCTATCATTTTTAGCACTTCTTTGTTCTTAACTTTGTCTATCCATGATGTCCATAATGTAGTTGACTACCGTAGTGGAAGCACGTGTTTCTCGGTCGCTGTTGATTATTTAATTACTGTGATTTATAAGTAGTTTAGTGATCGGAGATTAACGGACTACACCATCTTGATTTCTCAAAGTAAGACAATTATTATTTAATACAATAGTTCTTTTTTTATCGGATAAAGCTCGGTATTTATAAGGCGTAGACTGTGTAATTTATATGACCATATGACCAGACTTGCGATATAAAATAAATTGCTATATATAGATAGCGTACATTCGCTATCTGTCTAACGGACAGTGCCCACGTGCTAGATAATATACCATATCGTATTGTCTATATGTGCACAATACAATATAGAGGACTGTATTAAAAACACAGAACATTATTGTAGGATTTGATCATTTTAAGGTAGAAATAAGTTCTCTTATTGGTCAGGTACTTTATCGTTCATAACATGCGACGCCCTGTTGTGACCTTCACGTTTAAATTCTACCAGCAAAAGCAAAACCAGTCAGGCAGTCGTTAGTAAAGAGGTTCAAGGGTAAGACGTGTAGCCCTGTGTCCCTTAAGACGAACATACCCATGACAAAGACGGTGTCGCTGGGATCAAGAAGTAATCATTATTAAAGACGTGAAAGACAATAATCGTGGCGCGTATTGTTATGTTTGTTATTACAATTTATTATTAAAATCTGTAATACTGTGAAACTTGTTCTTTGAGTATTTGATATTGCTGTTTTTACGTTATTGACGACGATTAAACTTTATTAATCTCACCCGGAGTAATTTATTTACAAGCATATTATTTATCAGCCCCTAGACAACAAAATAAGATCCCACATTTGGGGGCTCGTCCGGGATTTTAAAAAGTAAAGCAAATAATCAGTACCGTACAGTGAAAAGAGAAAGTATTTCGTATACCCGTTTTACTGCAGGGTTGAACAGTGTGATTCATAAGAACTAAGACAAGTTTACAATCGCGCTTGTGTTACGGTTGTTGCAATAAGTTGAAGTGAGACGGACATCTATCAACATATTGGGGGTGTACAGCACGACAAGAAGTGGTATGATGCTGAAAGGTTGAACAAAGTGGAATTGCTTCCAGGAACTTGACGCAAACAATAGACGTTGCAGCGGTCAGTATAACTACAGCAGAAAAGGTAGGATTAGAGTAATGAAACGAACCATCACACCGGCCCTGAAGGTTTTAGATAGGAAGATATTAAAAGATCATTAAATTTAGTTTATGAGAGAGACTATTGACCTAATTGTAAATTTTCATTTTCTTGAACTGTATTTTATTGTTTGTTTTCTTGTAAACGAGCATACGATTTCTTTCACGATCAATAAAATAGATTGAAAATTTATTGAATATTATCTACTAAGAGATTTAATTGAATTCTCGATTTTACATCGGCTTACTATAACTGTGCTGGTTTAGTTTTTTTAGCTTATAGAAAAGTGGTACTAATTTTTTTTTTGTATTGATTTATGCATATTTGATAAAAGTCGGCTACGATGAAAACTTTAGGAAGCTTTCCAAAAATTTCTTATAATATTAATCATGGCAAGTTAATAGCAGTCAGGACGTTGCATGTTATAATATTTGACACTGAGGGTGACGGTAGGAAAATAAGAAAAGCTATTCTTGGTTTTTCTGGCTTTGGATTCGGCACTGATTCAGCGGAATATGATAAAAAAGAGCAGAAATCAAAAAGAATATCAATTTGGCTAATTTAATTGCAGTGTGCAACATTTTAGATCTAGATTACTCGACCGATAACGAGGACATGACGAATCGCATTTGCCTATTTTTAAACGAATTGAACGAAGAACATAGCTCGGATGTTGAAAACGTAGCTGACGAAGACAAAGAATCTGTTAAAGACGACGAAAGTGCTGAAAATGACGAAGTGAAAGGTAGCATTGCTTGCGCTAGTGTAGACACGACCCGATCAAGAGCACGAGATTCTTTTGCGTTGACATTTCGTGATGTAGAGGATGATATCAGACCGTTCGATGGTAAAGATGATTATCCAGTAACAAAATGGATTGCCGATTTTGATGAAATTTCAGAAATAACCGGTTGGAACCCACTACAAGAATTTATATTTGCAAAGAAATCATTGAGGGGTTTAGCGAAACTTTACATACAATCCGAGAAGGGTATCAAAACATGGTCAACGTTAAAGCAAAGGCTCATTAGTGAATTGGAAATAAAAGTAAGCAGCGCCCAGGTTCACAAAATGTTGATGGGCAGAAAAAGAAAAAGGACGAATCTGTACAAGAGTATGTATTGGCGATGCGGGAAATTGGTAGCCGAGCCAATATTGAAACGGACGCAGTGATCCAATACATCATAGAGGGAATTCATGACGATACTTCGAATAAAATTATATTGTACGGAGCGAGAAATTTTGCTGAACTGAAAGAGAAAGTAAAACTGTATGAAAGCATTTAAAGTAAGAAGATGGGCAACGAAAAAACTCACGAGGAATCGACAGATAGACCGAAAAATGATTTTAATAGCGATGCCAAGAGAAGCAGTGGAAGTAAAAAGTTTAGCTGTTATAATTGTGGAGTTAAAAATCATAAGTCAAAAGACTGTCCAGATAAAGGAAAAGGAACGAAATGTTTTAACTGTGATGCATTTGGACATTTGGCATTTAAATGTCCTAAGAAAGCTGCTACACGAAAAGATGATAGTAAACCAACCACATCATCTACATATGCTACTATTAATGTCATGGAAACTGTGCCCAAAAATTCATTAAAAATTACGATTGATAATGTCCAATTAATTGCCTTGTTTGATACGGGAAGTGATATTAATGCTATAAGAGAAGACGTTTATCTCAATCATTTTGGAAGCATCCCATTAGATAATGATTCTATATCGATAAAAGGCCTCGGAGGAATTGCTATATGTACATTAGGATCGTTTCACAAAAATGTTCTTATAAACGACGAAAGTTTTATTTTGAAGATGCATGTAATACCTACAACTACTTCTGGTTTTCGAGCTATTATTGGTAACAGTTTACTAGAAAATGCTGATATTAGTATACAAGACGACGGTATAGTGGTATATAAAAAGGAGAAGGACAATTTTTTGATGAGAATTACGGTAGACGGAAAACAAGAACATTCCGATGTTAATACGACGCATATAGAAAATAAAAATCATCGAGAAATGGTTGACACTTTAATCAAAAATTACCAGCCGGAAAAGATAAAAACAACCGATATTGAGATGAAAATAATTATGAAGAACGAGGAACCAATATATCAACACCCCAGACGATTATCTATGCCGGAGAAAGCAGAGGTGGATCAACAAATCAAAACTTGGTTGAATGATGGAATAGTTAAGCTGAGCTGTTCAGACTTTGCTAGCCCGTTGATACTCGTAAAAAAAGGGGACGGACGGATTAGGTTATGTTGCGACTACAGAAGACTTAATAAATATATAGTCAAAGATCGTTTTCCTCTTCCTCTAATTGAAGATGTATTAAATGGGTTACAGGGTGCAAAAATATTTAGCACTATAGACCTAAGAAATGGTTTCTTTCACGTGGCTTTGGAAAGTAGTAGCACGAAATATACTTCTTTCGTTACGCACAATAGACAATATGAGTTCCTGAAGGTACCATTTGGATTATGTAACAGTCCTGCTGTTTTTCAAAGATTCATAAGTGATATTTTTAGACCATTGACGATAAAAAATATTGTTATATATTATATGGACGATTTAATAATACCGGGTAAAGACGAAGTTGAAGGAATTGAAAGATTGGTGGCCGCATTAGAAATTTGCAGAGACTATGGATTAGAGATAAATAAAGCAAAGTGTCAAATTCTAATGAAAAGAGTAAATTTTCTAGGATTTATTATTGAAGATGGAAAAGTTCAACCATCCGACGAGAAGACAATGGCTATTAAAAGATTTCCTGAACCTCAGACCTACAAACAGGTGAAATCCTTTTTAGGCCTAACTGGATATTTCCGAAAATTTATACCGTCGTACCCTACTGTTGCAAAGCCGTTGAGCGACTTACTAAGGAAGGATCGACCGTTTAATTTTGGAGATAGTCAAAGGCGAGCTTTTATGGAATTAAAAGCGTTACTCGTTAGTGAACCTGTGCTTCATATTTATCAACAAGGTTTGGAGACAGAAATTCATACTGATGCAAGTAAATTTGGATACGGAGCGTACCTGATGCAAAAATCGAATGAAGACTTTAAGTTCCACCCAGTATTTTACATGAGTAGAAAAACGACGCCGAGTGAGGATAAATTAAGTAGTTATGAACTGGAGGTTCTTGCCGTTATACAAGCCGTAAAAAAATTCAGAATATACGTGTTAGGGTGTAAGATTAAAATTATTACAGACTGCGCAGCTTTCAAGCAAACGATGGATAAAAAAGAATTAACAACAAGAGTCGCACGATGGGCTTTATTGTTGGAAGAATACGATTACCAAATCGAACATCGTAGTGGAAATCGACTAAAACACGTTGACGCATTAAGCCGTTATCCTGTGGAAGTAATGCTGGTTGCCGAAGAAAATAGTATAATTGAAAAAATAAAGCAAGCGCAGGGAAAAGATGAGTTTATACTTGCTATAAAGAAAATATTGAGCGAACAAGTTGAGTACGAAGACTATTTAATGAAACACGATATTTTGTATAAGTATGAAAATGAAAAAGAGCTAATAGTAACTCAGAAAGCTATGCAGAATGAAGTTATTAGGAGAACACACGAAATGGAACATTTTGCTATTAGAAAAACGGAAGAAATGGTCGAACGAGAATTCTATATTCCAAAACTAAAATCTAAAATAGAAACCGTAATTAGAAATTGTATACCATGTATATTAGGAAACGCCAAGTAAGGAAAAAAGGAGGGATTTCTACATCCAATAATGAAACAAGAGGGACCTTTACATACTTATCACGTCGATCTAGGTCCAATACCGTCGACAAACAAGAATTATAAACACTTATTAGTTGTTATCGACGATTGTTCCAAATTTTGTTGGATTTACCCTACGAAATCGACAACGACTAAAGAGGCTGTTGAGTGCCTAGTCCAACAGCAGAAAATATTTGGAAATCCGTCGCGAATAATTACTGATAAAGGAACTGCTTTCACTGCAAACGAATTCCGAGACTATTGTAGTGAAGAGAAGATAACGCACATTGCAATTACAACGGGTGTACCGCGTGGAAACGGACAAGTCGAACGGATACATCGAATAATTATTCCGGTTCCTACAAAACTTAGCATGGATGACCCTACGAAATGGTATAAACACCTAGACCGAACTCAAAGAGCACTAAATTCCACCTTCCAAAGTAGTATTAACACCACACCATTCGAAGTGTTGGTAGGGGTAAAAATGCGAAATAAAGAAGATATTTTGGTTAAAGAATTGATTGAGGAAGAAGCAATTAAGCAATGTGATGAGAACAGAGAAAATTTGAGACAAGAATGCAAAAACAGCTATTGAAAGTCCAGACCGAAAATAATAAGAGATATAATTTGAGGAGAAGAAAGCCTAAAGCGTATGGAAAGGGTGATTTAGTCGCCATAAAAAGAACACAATTTGGACCTGGTCTAAAAGTTCATAAAAAATACTTGGGACCTTATGAAATAGTCGAGACTAAGCCAAATGAAAGATACGATGTGATTAAAGCGGGAATACACGGCGGTCCTATAAAAACATCAACATGTGCTGAGTACATGAAACCGTGGATGGATAACGAAAGCGAATCCGAGTCGGATTCAATGTCAGATGGCCGAATGTAGGATTTGATCATTTTAAGGTAGAAATAAGTTCTTTTATTAGTCAGGTAGTTTATCGTTCATAACATGCGACGCCCTGTTGTGACCTTCACGTTTAAATTCTACCAGCAGGAGCGAAACCAGTCAGGCAGTCGTTAGTAAAGAGGTTCAAGGGTAAGACGTGTAGCCCTGTGTCCCTTAAGACGAACATACCCATGACAAAGACGGTGTCGCTGGGTTCAAGAAGTAATCATTATTAAAGACGTGAAAGACAATAATCGTGGCGCGTATTGTTATGTTTGTTATTACAAATTATTATTAAAATCTGTAATACTGTGAAACTTGTTCTTTGAGTATTTGATATTGCTGTTTTTACGTTATTGACGACGATTAAACTTTATTAATCTCACCCGGAAGTAATTTATTTACAAGCATATTATTTATCAGCCCCTAGACAACAAAATAAGATCCCACATTATCTTACCCTTAAGAATGGCCATTGCCGAGTAAACATTGTTCGAATGCCGCTCTTAACTGTATACATAAACAGTTGAAAAGTGCATCAATTATTGTAGGACACTGAAATCGTACATGAAAGTGCAATGTCAAACTAATCATGTAAGTCGTCTGTCGTCTGTGATTCAGCATTATAAGTATAAGTGTCGCATATAAATGTAGCGTGAAATTCGCTGAATTGGTATCGACTGGCGACTTGCAAATATTAATCGAATTCCTATAATATTCATTAGATCTATTGCCTAACGAATTTATTTTATTTTGCTTTATTTAATTATAAAACGCTGTAATTTCGCTATGCAGGCTGATACGACAAAATTGATAATCCAAAGGTTACTAGCATATACACAGATTACTCAGAATTCAAAATAAATATGTTAAAATGTATTGCAGCATCAGAAATTTGATATACAATCTGAATATAAAAATTGATGACCTTAAACAATACGTCAGAAGTAAATGTAAAATAATTCATGGAATCGAGGAAACGGAAAATAAAGACGATGAAACAGTTGTAACTGCATTCTTCCAAGAAAAGTTGGGGTTACATTTTAACACTAATTTTATAGATAGTTGCTATGGAGTGGGAAACTACAACTTCACTTCAGCGGCAAATTAAAACAAAAACTAGAGCAGTCATTGTTCGCTGTAGCACATACAATGTTAGAGATCAAAGGGCCATATTCACAAGTAAATACAAAGTGGGCCCAAGCCTGCCAAAACAGTCCCATGTCATTAGATAGATCTTGACGAGTGAAACAAAAGTGCTGCTGCACACATCTTCAGATTTCGTGTTCCACGGGCACTTTTGGGTCTTCGAAATTCACACTTGCCATATTATGAGTACCAGTCTTATGGCATTTTTTTTTGAAAATAATAAGAATTCGATAAGTATATTGCGGAATAAGATATGGAATGCAGGCCTGATCAGTTTGCATCAACTTGTTTGGGGACATCTCCTTACGGCTGCGGTGGGGGTGTCCCGGGAGTGTGGGCGACACCAACTTGACGAACTTTTTTTTTATCAAAGGACTCGAAATAAAATCGTCTTCTGATTTTTCTACCAAGTCACCTGCATTAAACTCACTACCTTGTGGTGTATTGTAGGCCGTATATGTCATGCAATCAACTGTTTTCATCGGAATATAATAAGCGACATTTTTAGTGATTTTGGTTATATGCGTTGTAATCGGTGTTTTATTATACTATTTAATAAGGGATTTTCATCTAATTATTCCATCTACCTCAGATGTCTTTCATCATTTTGATGGGTTTGTCTTTCAATTGTCTTTAAAGTATTTTAATTGATTGTTATAGCTACCTTGTTATTCCTAGTCGTATTAGTAATAATCAAGGCTTTTTAATAAACTGCTTGCTGCTAACGGTGTGAATTAGGTCTACCTCTAGCTCGGTGTTCAGAAATAGAGAAGAACGGGGTGGCAGAAGAATTGTAGCATGCGGAAAACAAGGCTCCAGCCTCCTCTATTTCTTCGAATTATTTTTGAAATTCTACACCGTCCATTTACGCCACAAACACAGCAACAGCGCTTTGACACTGGCACAACGAGTACATTTTCCGTGGTAATGGCTTGGGGAATAACGTTTTGTGAATTCATGACAGGAGGAGTTTTCGCAGCTTGGTAGTTGTTGAAAGGTTGGAATCCCGGCGGTGGATTACATGAAGAATTAGCAACTAATTCGTTTTAGATAGGCAGCATATTCTGACGATGCTGCTGCACGGCTAGACCTAGAAACTGTTGAATACAGGATATAGTAGTTTCGACAAAAATATTCTTCTCCATCAATATGACCGTTGGCACATCCGTGATTCTGTTCCACAAAGTTATTCCACAAACCAGTTCCGTGTCGCAAATTATATTTTTGAACCCCACCCCTAATGGATTTTTGACATGCTACGCACTGTTTTAACACCATCAAATATTCTTCAAACGATTCGGAAACAAAACTATGAATTATTAATTTTACGTTAAACCAAAAAGTCGTAATAAGACGGAAACGATATAATTAACCATAGACAATTCTTAAAGTCAATTTGTCAAAATAATACAAGGGGAAAGAGATTTAGAGTTCATTATGACTTAGCTAAGCTGGCAAGTAATAACGTATTTACTTTCAAATTTTTCATTAATTGATTGACTCTGTGCAAAAGATAGCTTGAAAGCATGTACAATATATTCCCATTTCTTATCGCATCATTTCCAAAGCGCATTGCGAACTCACGCGTTATCGCCCTAATTAGCATATAGAAAGGGCATAAGCAGAGGAAAAGGAGATAAGCGTTTCAAGATATTTAAGCAGGTTATTATCGGTTGGTACGTGCTTGTTCTTTGTATGCACATTGCTGCGAAAATACAATAGTTACAGGTAAACCCGAGAGACGAATAAGGATCATTTCGCAATAGGGCGAATGAAATGAGAGATGAATGTCAAAAATAAAGTCATTTGACCCGATTGAAAGAATTACAACATTTGAAAACTACATGAAGAATTATTAGTAGCACTCGTACCCTGCACGGTACCCTGAGAAATATATTTGTTTTGAAATAATAAACTCTGTTGAACGGAGTGTATCAAATTTGGCGCGCAAACCCCCACAACGCGTCATAAGATAGTGAATTTGATGCCAGGTGCCTTGGTAGTACAATCAGAAAACGATCTTATAAAGAGTCCTTTGATAAAAAAAAGTTCGTCAAGTTGGTATCGCGCACATCCCGGAACACCCCACTACCACCGTAAAAGATATCCCCAAACAAGTTGATGCAAAATGATCAGGCCTGCATTCCATATCTTATTCCGCAATATACTTATGGAATTCTTATTATTTTCAAAAAAAAATGCCATAAGACTAGCACTCGTAATATGGCAAGTGTGAATTTGAAGACCCGAAAGTGCCATTAGAACACGAAATCTGAAGATGTGCGCAGCAGCACTTTTGTTTCATTCGTCGAGATCTATTTAATGGCATGGGTTTCGGTTTTGGCAGGCTTGGGCCCACTTTGTATTTACTTGTGAATATGGCTCTTTGGACATCTAAAAATCTTAAAGCGGATAAAATACCTTATAACTGAGTCCTTATCTCGGCGAAGACTAGAACTATATAAAAACTGCCAAGAAAGATACGGTATGCATAACACCAGGACCTCAGATTGTAGAGTATACATTTCAGAATCTAACAAAAGGATTGAAATGAGATCATTAGAGGACTATCATAATAGACAACAAAAAGACTCTTTCGCTAACAACGGCGTAGTTAATAAACAAATCAACTATTACACAAAAAGTAAAGCTAATAGCGCAACACAGCCAAGTCAAAACAGCAAAAAGAAGTATATTTAAGTTTGGAACGGCATTATTGAAATTGAAATTGAAATTTGAATTTTAATTTGTAATATACTATTTTGTACTTTATCACTATCACTAAATTACATCGCTTACACATACACTTATCTATCAAACGTACACATCTTTCTGTAGACACACACATAAATAAATGACCAAATATTAACACGCCCGCATACCTATAAATATCTAGGAGTAAATAATTTTTAAATACATAGTGATATTACATATTACATTCGCATAACTATACTGATCTTTGTAGCTGGTTCCAATAATAAACTCACGTCTTTTTATATTTAACAATAGCATTCCTATAAATCAATACCGCAAATAATAAGCAAAATATTTTTAATGTGTAACTGTTGAAGATTAGTATACATAATGAAGATTATTTAACTATACTATCAGCACGTTAGTGGGCTTAGAACTAAAACAAATACATTCTCAATAAACGTATTAAGCAGGAATTATGATATAACCTGCATTACAGAAAGCTGGCTCTATTCAGAGATCTAGGACTCGGAACTAGTTGATAACAGATATAATGTGTTTAGGTTTGAACGTGCACAATCCAATGAAGTCTACGGTGGAGGGGTTTTCATTGCCGTATATAAAAAATACAATTTCTTTAGGTACAATTAAATACTGTACATGCCAAAAGGGTCATGTATCATGTTTTAGGGTAAGAGATACCACGTATTTTTGAAGTGATACGCTAACTTCCGCCGTTGATGACGGTTAAGTCTGCGCAGAAAAGATGCGAGAGTGCGCGAGTGAAGGAAGCGACATTAAGCAACGAGACAGTGACGAATCAACAAGTGTTGAAGGTATGGTGTAGTTTCTAAAAAGGAAGGTATGTAGTTTCCCCTTATGTTCTCTTAACTTATCTACCTATTTCCTTTCACACCCCTACGAGATGCAATAGAAGTTCAGCAACGGATAATAATTTGTTGTTCAACTCGGCATAATCAAACCCCGCCACGTGGTGGATACTGAGATGAAATTTTAAGATATACATATCAGGAAAGTAATTTGAACTTTACCTAGAATGTGCATGTAAACTGACATAGACATAGCAATTGCATCAACCGGTAAAAACGTGGTCTGTATAGGTTATATAACGGCTTTAGAGCCACGTCCAAATTGTAACAACAACGCCGTAATTGTAACAATTCAACCCTCAAATTAGTTATAATACAAACTAGCATAAATGGCAAAACTTATTATATAAGCGTATCGTACTTTAAGGCCAATAGTAAACGACATGTATATCAGGAATTTAGCAAAATAATTAGTAATCTATATTTATTGTATGCCCTTAATTTAATTCTTTTGGGCGATTTTAACTTACCATTGGAAAATGGTATTAACTTCAATTTCGACATAACCAATCCAACATATGCTATAATTAATGAATTCATGAGTTTATGCAATTTGAGATCGCATAACGGCAATCTAATAACAATGGAAAGACGCTAGATTTTGTTTTCTCAAATGTTAATCTATATTTAACCCTTTCGGATGCTCCATTGGTAAGTGTAGATAATAATCATTCACCGTTGGATGGTAGTTTTGCAATAAAACGCAAAAATCGGAAACTAATGAATGTAGAAAATATACGGTGCTATAATTTTAAATGGGCAGATTTTCTAGTACTGTATAATATAGTTTTGAATACAGACTTCGCACCACTGTTAGAGTTTAGCAACGTAAATGGAGCAGTAAATGCCTTCTACAAAGCTCTAAATCTCTTCATAAACACAGCAGTTATTTATAAAAGGTTGCAAACGCAATTTTATTAAAGCAGTCTGAACAAAATACTTAGGGTTTCTTCTGTAGCATCATTCATTTCCTTTAGATCAGTCCAGTAAACAAAAGGATAAACATATAATACCAACTCTACTGAAAGTTTACACCATGTTTCCAATAAAAAAAGAGCCTGGTATTAACACTTACATTGGTGAAACAATGAAATTGACTATTCATGCTCTGAGGATAAGTAAAACTTCCGAATTATAACCACTTCAGTAGTTATCAACATCAACATTTGTTTAACCGACTGTAAATGCTTTTACTATCTCTTCATGTATTTAAAAATAAATTTCCTGATTTCTAGCTTCAATTACTATAAAACTCGCACCTGTGTATAGATTTAGGAGCACGTTAGCTTGATTCGGTGCAACTTCCAAAACTTTCAACTATTATTATCTTTTTAATCGTCACTTGCACAATCAAGTTATCGTTAATAAGTCATCCCGAAATATAGGCATTTTCTATGTTTTGTCTAGAGTATAATTATTTCTTAAATAATTTTGTAGACAACTTCTTTGTACATATGTGATTTTAATTATTTACGAAATTCGACATGTATTGTAGATTTATATTACATCATAAACAGAATTACATTTAACGCCTTGAACTGTGTTTCAAAATTAACATTATTTCAATCCCAGGAATTACCACTTCACTCACTCCATTCCGAACAGCCTTCGTTCGTCAAGTTTACGTGTACGATAAGGAGCCAGAAAGTATAACATAAACATGTATGGGTAAGAGATAAGAATACAGACAAACAAACTCGTAGATTTAATAAAGGACAGTAAAGGTTGCCTATTTAAGCAGTTGAAATTAGAGAAATGTAGTAAACGTACATTTAAATATATAAGAACTGCTTCTTACAGTAATGAGGCATTAATTAAATTGCTTTTTAATATGAAATAGAACATAACAATTTTAACTTAATAAAAGCGTTTGATAAAAGAAACTTTTTCCAAAAGCATAAATACCCTTTTTCTGTTTTTTAAATATGTTTAGAAAAACGTAGTAAATAGGCAAATTTCAAGCCACAGGTACAAATAGCACAGCAACATTTAAACGCTCACTTGGTTAGAAGCTTAGTAAAAGCTTTGCAAAGGAACTCTGGCGATGGTGATATTATCAGAAGACGAAATTTTGGTTCTAACTAGAAAAGTGCTGTACTTAAATATGTCGTACTGATTTATTCTTAAAATTATCTCGATAAACGATTGGAATATTATGTTATACTCGCATAGGCTACTACTAGAGTATGCGTTACACTTTTGATAAAACCAATCTATCTATTTCTAGATTTCTGTAATATAACAGGTTGAAGCAACTTGGTAAGTTAGTCAGATAAGTTGTCAAAGCATTGACAAACTTTTGATGGTCACGCATAAACTAACATTGAGCCAAATAACCCTTACCATTTATATTTAGAATCTTACTCTGTATTTCATTTTGATAATATAGCTTTTCGATTGCAAAATCAGATATTTGTAGAAGCAGAAATTATTTAGTCATGGAAAGGATATAACTTTGTAAACTCCGTTCATATACAATGAATTCAAACATCGGTTAAATTGAATATACTCCAAGATCAATAATTTTATCTGAACTCCTATCTGAAATGGCAGCTTTCACTTCACGAAAAGTTCAAACCAAAAGTACATCACTGTAGAAAGCACAAAAACAGCCTGTACTCAATTAAATATAACCCTCCTGCACCAAAATCCAAACTTTTCACATAACAATATGACAAAACATTTTTGATGTAATCTCCCCCGACGCTTCAGAAATTGTTTTTACAGTTGAAAGTCCATTTAACATTCAGCTTGCACAAACATTGCTCCATCATCCTAAAAAGTGTACACATGACAGTGAAAAAGGTGGCATCAATACAGCAATGTAATATTGAACAAGCTGAGTGAAAAGTAGGATATGACCGGAAAATCAACGTCGCACATAAAAGTTTTGGTAAGAGATCAAAGGGCCATATTCACAAGTAAATACAAAGTGGGCCCAAGCCTGCCAAAACAGTCCCATGTCATTAGATAGATCTTGACGAGTGAAACAAAAGTGCTGCTGCACATCTTCAGATTTCGTGTTCCACGGGCACTTTTGGGTCTTCGAAATTCACACTTGCCATATTATGAGTACCAGTCTTATGGCATTTTTTTTTGAAAATAATAAGAATTCGATAAGTATATTGCGGAATAAGATATGGAATGCAGGCCTGATCAGTTTGCATCAACTTGTTTGGGGACATCTCTTTACGGCTGCGGTGGGGGTGTCCCGGGAGTGTGGGCGACACCAACTT
The DNA here is from genome assembly GCA_036346225.1 of Platerodrilus igneus. Taxonomy (NCBI): domain Eukaryota; kingdom Metazoa; phylum Arthropoda; class Insecta; order Coleoptera; family Lycidae; genus Platerodrilus; species Platerodrilus igneus. The sequence goes on along the minus strand of JARFIW010000139.1, from coordinate 2,372,967 downwards.
GACGAACTTTTTTTTTATCAAAGGACTCGAAATAAAATCGTCTTCTGATTTTTCTACCAAGTCACCTGCATTAAACTCACTACCTTGTGGTGTATTGTAGGCCGTATATGTCATGCAATCAACTGTTTTCATCGGAATATAATAAGCGACATTTTTAGTGATTTTGGTTATATGCGTTGTAATCGGTGTTTTATTATACTATTTAATAAGGGATTTTCATCTAATTATTCCATCTACCTCAGATGTCTTTCATCATTTTGATGGGTTTGTCTTTCAATTGTCTTTAAAGTATTTTAATTGATTGTTATAGCTACCTTGTTATTCCTAGTCGTATTAGTAATAATCAAGGCTTTTTAATAAACTGCTTGCTGCTAACGGTGTGAATTAGGTCTACCTCTAGCTCGGTGTTCAGAAATAGAGAAGAACGGGGTGGCAGAAGAATTGTAGCATGCGGAAAACAAGGCTCCAGCCTCCTCTATTTCTTCGAATTATTTTTGAAATTCTACACCGTCCATTTACGCCACAAACACAGCAACAGCGCTTTGACACTGGCACAACGAGTACATTTTCCGTGGTAATGGCTTGGGGAATAACGTTTTGTGAATTCATGACAGGAGGAGTTTTCGCAGCTTGGTAGTTGTTGAAAGGTTGGAATCGGCGGTGGATTACATGAAGAATTAGCAACTAATTCGTTTTAGATAGGCAGCATATTCTGACGATGCTGCTGCACGGCTAGACCTAGAAACTGTTGAATACAGGATATAGTAGTTTCGACAAAAATATTCTTCTCCATCAATATGACCGTTGGCACATCCGTGATTCTGTTCCACAAAGTTATTCCACAAACCAGTTCCGTGTCGCAAATTATATTTTGAACCCCACCCTAATGGATTTTGACATGCTACGCACTGTTTTAACACCATCAAATATTCTTCAAACGATTCGGAAACAAAACTATGAATTATTAATTTTACGTTAAACCAAAAAGTCGTAATAAGACGGAAACGATATAATTAACCATAGACAATTCTTAAAGTCAATTTGTCAAAATAATACAAGGGGAAAGAGATTTAGAGTTCATTATGACTTAGCTAAGCTGGCAAGTAATAACGTATTTACTTTCAAATTTTTCATTAATTGATTGACTCTGTGCAAAAGATAGCTTGAAAGCATGTACAATATATTCCCATTTCTTATCGCATCATTTCCAAAGCGCATTGCGAACTCACGCGTTATCGCCCTAATTAGCATATAGAAAGGGCATAAGCAGAGGAAAAGGAGATAAGCGTTTCAAGATATTTAAGCAGGTTATTATCGGTTGGTACGTGCTTGTTCTTTGTATGCACATTGCTGCGAAAATACAATAGTTACAGGTAAACCCGAGAGACGAATAAGGATCATTTCGCAATAGGGCGAATGAAATGAGAGATGAATGTCAAAAATAAAGTCATTTGACCCGATTGAAAGAATTACAACATTTGAAAACTACATGAAGAATTATTAGTAGCACTCGTACCCTGCACGGTACCCTGAGAAATATATTTGTTTTGAAATAATAAACTCTGTTGAACGGAGTGTATCAAATTTGGCGCGCAAACCCCCACAACGCGTCATAAGATAGTGAATTTGATGCCAGGTGCCTTGGTAGTACAATCAGAAAACGATCTTATAAAGAGTCCTTTGATAAAAAAAAAGTTCGTCAAGTTGGTATCGCGCACACTCCCGGAACACCCCCACTACCACCGTAAAAAGATATCCCCAAACAAGTTGATGCAAAATGATCAGGCCTGCATTCCATATCTTATTCCGCAATATACTTATGGAATTCTTATTATTTTCAAAAAAAAATGCCATAAGACTAGCACTCGTAATATGGCAAGTGTGAATTTGAAGACCCGAAAGTGCCATTAGAACACGAAATCTGAAGATGTGCGCAGCAGCACTTTTGTTTCATTCGTCGAGATCTATTTAATGGCATGGGTTTCGGTTTTGGCAGGCTTGGGCCCACTTTGTATTTACTTGTGAATATGGCTCTTTGGACATCTAAAAATCTTAAAGCGGATAAAATACCTTATAACTGAGTCCTTATCTCGGCGAAGACTAGAACTATATAAAAACTGCCAAGAAAGATACGGTATGCATAACACCAGGACCTCAGATTGTAGAGTATACATTTCAGAATCTAACAAAAGGATTGAAATGAGATCATTAGAGGACTTTCATAATAGACAACAAAAAGACTCTTTCGCTAACAACGGCGTAGTTAATAAACAAATCAACTATTACACAAAAAGTAAAGCTAATAGCGCAACACAGCCAAGTCAAAACAGCAAAAAGAAGTATATTTAAGTTTGGAACGGCATTATTGAAATTGAAATTGAAATTTGAATTTTAATTTGTAATATACTATTTTGTACTTTATCACTATCACTAAATTACATCGCTTACACATACACTTATCTATCAAACGTACACATCTTTCTGTAGACACACACATAAATAAATGACCAAATATTAACACGCCCGCATACCTATAAATATCTAGGAGTAAATAATTTTTAAATACATAGTGATATTACATATTACATTCGCATAACTATACTGATCTTTGTAGCTGGTTCCAATAATAAACTCACGTCTTTTTATATTTAACAATAGCATTCCTATAAATCAATACCGCAAATAATAAGCAAAATATTTTTAATGTGTAACTGTTGAAGATTAGTATACATAATGAAGATTATTTAACTATACTATCAGCACGTTAGTGGGCTTAGAACTAAAACAAATACATTCTCAATAAACGTATTAAGCAGGAATTATGATATAACCTGCATTACAGAAAGCTGGCTCTATTCAGAGATCTAGGACTCGGAACTAGTTGATAACAGATATAATGTATTTAGGTTTGAACGTGCACAATCCAATGAAGTCTACGGTGGAGGGGTTTTCATTGCCGTATATAAAAAATACAATTTCTTTAGGTACAATTAAATACTGTACATGCCAAAAGGGTCATGTATCATGTTTTAGGGTAAGAGATACCACGTATTTTTGAAGTGATACGCTAACTTCCGCCGTTGATGACGGTTAAGTCTGCGCAGAAAAGATGCGAGAGTGCGCGAGTGAAGGAAGCGACATTAAGCAACGAGACAGTGACGAATCAACAAGTGTTGAAGGTATGGTGTAGTTTCTAAAAAGGAAGGTATGTAGTTTCCCCTTATGTTCTCTTAACTTATCTACCTATTTCCTTTCACACCCCTACGAGATGCAATAGAAGTTCAGCAACGGATAATAATTTGTTGTTCAACTCGGCATAATCAAACCCCGCCACGTGGTGGATACTGAGATGAAATTTTAAGATATACATATCAGGAAAGTAATTTGAACTTTACCTAGAATGTGCATGTAAACTGACATAGACATAGCAATTGCATCAACCGGTAAAAACGTGGTCTGTATAGGTTATATAACGGCTTTAGAGCCACGTCCAAATTGTAACAACAACGCCGTAATTGTAACAATTCAACCCTCAAATTAGTTATAATACAAACTAGCATAAATGGCAAAACTTATTATATAAGCGTATCGTACTTTAAGGCCAATAGTAAACGACATGTATATCAGGAATTTAGCAAAATAATTAGTAATCTATATTTATTGTATGCCCTTAATTTAATTCTTTTGGGCGATTTTAACTTACCATTGGAAAATGGTATTAACTTCAATTTCGACATAACCAATCCAACATATGCTATAATTAATGAATTCATGAGTTTATGCAATTTGAGATCGCATAACGGCAATCTAATAACAATGGAAAGACGCTAGATTTTGTTTTCTCAAATGTTAATCTATATTTAACCCTTTCGGATGCTCCATTGGTAAGTGTAGATAATAATCATTCACCGTTGGATGGTAGTTTTGCAATAAAACGCAAAAATCGGAAACTAATGAATGTAGAAAATATACGGTGCTATAATTTTAAATGGGCAGATTTTCTAGTACTGTATAATATAGTTTTGAATACAGACTTCGCACCACTGTTAGAGTTTAGCAACGTAAATGGAGCAGTAAATGCCTTCTACAAAGCTCTAAATCTCTTCATAAACACAGCAGTTATTTATAAAAGGTTGCAAACGCAATTTTATTAAAGCAGTCTGAACAAAATACTTAGGGTTTCTTCTGTAGCATCATTCATTTCCTTTAGATCAGTCCAGTAAACAAAAGGATAAACATATAATACCAACTCTACTGAAAGTTTACACCATGTTTCCAATAAAAAAAGAGCCTGGTATTAACACTTACATTGGTGAAACAATGAAATTGACTATTCGTGCTCTGAGGATAAGTAAAACTTCCGAATTATAACCACTTCAGTAGTTATCAACATCAACATTTGTTTAACCGACTGTAAATGCTTTTACTATCTCTTCATGTATTTAAAAATAAATTTCCTGATTTCTAGCTTCAATTACTATAAAACTCGCACCTGTGTATAGATTTAGGAGCACGTTAGCTTGATTCGGTGCAACTTCCAAAACTTTCAACTATTATTATCTTTTTAATCGTCACTTGCACAATCAAGTTATCGTTAATAAGTCATCCCGAAATATAGGCATTTTCTATGTTTTGTCTAGAGTATAATTATTTCTTAAATAATTTTGTAGACAACTTCTTTGTACATATGTGATTTTAATTATTTACGAAATTCGACATGTATTGTAGATTTATATTACATCATAAACAGAATTACATTTAACGCCTTGAACTGTGTTTCAAAATTAACATTATTTCAATCCCAGGAATTACCACTTCACTCACTCCATTCCGAACAGCCTTCGTTCGTCAAGTTTACGTGTACGATAAGGAGCCAGAAAGTATAACATAAACATGTATGGGTAAGAGATAAGAATACAGACAAATAAACTCGTAGATTTAATAAAGAACAGTAAAGGTTGCCTATTTAAGCAGTTGAAATTAGAGAAATGTAGTAAACGTACATTTAAATATATAAGAACTGCTTCTTACAGTAATGAGGCATTAATTAAATTGCTTTTTAATATGAAATAGAACATAACAATTTTAACTTAATAAAAGCGTTTGATAAAAGAAACTTTTTCCAAAAGCATAAATACCCTTTTTCTGTTTTTTAAATATGTTTAGAAAAACGTAGTAAATAGGCAAATTTCAAGCCACAGGTACAAATAGCACAGCAACATTTAAACGCTCACTTGGTTAGAAGCTTAGTAAAAGCTTTGCAAAGGAACTCTGGCGATGGTGATATTATCAGAAGACGAAATTTTGGTTCTAACTAGAAAAGTGCTGTACTTAAATATGTCGTACTGATTTATTCTTAAAATTATCTCGATAAACGATTGGAATATTATGTTATACTCGCATAGGCTACTACTAGAGTATGCGTTACACTTTTGATAAAACCAATCTATCTATTTCTAGATTTCTGTAATATAACAGGTTGAAGCAACTTGGTAAGTTAGTCAGATAAGTTGTCAAAGCATTGACAAACTTTTGATGGTCACGCATAAACTAACATTGAGCCAAATAACCCTTACCATTTATATTTAGAATCTTACTCTGTATTTCATTTTGATAATATAGCTTTTCGATTGCAAAATCAGATATTTGTAGAAGCAGAAATTATTTAGTCATGGAAAGGATATAACTTTGTAAACTCCGTTCATATACAATGAATTCAAACATCGGTTAAATTGAATATACTCCAAGATCAATAATTTTATCTGAACTCCTATCTGAAATGGCAGCTTTCACTTCACGAAAAGTTCAAACCAAAAGTACATCACTGTAGAAAGCACAAAAACAGCCTGTACTCAATTAAATATAACCCTCCTGCACCAAAATCCAAACTTTTCACATAACAATATGACAAAACATTTTTGATGTAATCTCCCCCGACGCTTCAGAAATTGTTTTTACAGTTGAAAGTCCATTTAACATTCAGCTTGCACAAACATTGCTCCATCATCCTAAAAAGTGTACACATGACAGTGAAAAAGGTGGCATCAATACAGCAATGTAATATTGAACAAGCTGAGTGAAAAGTAGGATATGACCGGAAAATCAACGTCGCACATAAAAGTTTTGGTAAGAAATTACATTTGTCTATCCAAGACTAGACAGTGTCTTGTAGGAAACCGGAAAAAGTTTTAGAATATTTACGATTGAGTTAGACATAAACACAGCTACGTTTATGAGTTAACGGGAAAAAAATGTTAATATTTTCTTTTGTAATATTGAGGTTAATTTGTACGTTGTGTAGAATGAGTACGAAAAGTCCGTCGCCCTTTTTTAATTTTAGAATGGTTAAAGCTTTCCCGTAAAATTTGGGTTGTTTATATAAAAGTATAATTACTATTTTTTGACACGAATATGACGGTTGAAAGTTTAAAATTTACACTTGGGAATCGTTTTCAATTTTTTTTTTTATGGAAGAGCGGTACATCAATTTAAAGGTATTTCTGTTCTTAATTCAATCAGTGGATTCGACTACATTTGATTTAGTCGTTTTTACATGACAACTAGGGATGGCTTTGGGCCAGGCTGGGCCGGACTTTTTGAAAACATGGCCTGGTATTCTTCAACGCCAGCCCGCCCAAAACCCGGTCTGAATTCGAGGCGGGTGTTTGGTCGAACTGGGCTGAGCCTGAATTTAAGTCTATTCATTTCGGTTAAGTGAGGCTTATTTAAGCGTCCAATGTTTAATAGTGTCTGCACAATCCCTACCACTGATGCAAAGTTATCGAAACTAAGTTATTACTCGTCTTTATATGATAAGAAGTCAGATGTATTTACGTGAGATAAAGCGAGAATGGCATACGTTATTACATTTCACCCAACAGGGGAAAATTGTTACAACTCTTACTCGGGCGTCAATTACTACACGTTAAACAACCCTTAACGATTACATAATAAATTTTATGATTTAAACATGCAAATGCCTATGGTATTTACTTATATTTTCACTGAGTTTTCGGGGAGCTGTCGTCCAGGTTTTCCTTTCGTCACATGGATCTTCTAATTGCAGTGTGCAAAGATGAGATGAAAAAGGTGGGAGACGATAATTAAATCACAACATCAAAAAACACGTACTGAACGGCACTCCGACCAAAACACAACCGCTCTAGTCGAGTCGCGCTACTAAAGCGTCAACCAGAATTAATTCGACTTTGAACAAAAGTTTCACATCATTTCCACGAGAACGATAAAAAAATCACGCGATAATGATGTAAACCCCGAGGGTATCTTAGCATATTTTTACATACAACATCATTCTTAGTCTACAATTTAACTATTAATTTATAACCTACTCAAGGCCAAAATCACAAAACAAGGAGAATTACTGTTGCATTTAAACGAAGTGCTGTAAATTTAACAAATATAAAAAACTGGAAGCTGCTTATCTAATGATTGAAAAATTCGTCATTCAGGTTAATTTACTTAACACGTATACCAACGTATACCATTAGAATTACACCTTAGTCGAGAATTTCTTTTACATGTTATTAGCATACAGCCGTTAGACATGTACATAAACTGCGATGTAACGTTCACTTTGGTTGTCATACTGGGGAAGGGAAACACTCCAGTTGATAAAATTAAACTACGGCTTATACAGATGTTTTCAGTGTTGATAAACGGTTGATGGCTTCTGTGTGGGTACATGAACTTCAGAATACGAAAAGGAAAATGTGAGACATTTTGACAGAATTCGCCGTGCGTTTTAGAAAAACCCCGCCATCATGATCAACATTACTCGCATTTGAGAAGCATACTTTTGCAGCGGGAAGTGTTCGTGATGCAGCACGTGGTAGGTTGCGTAAGACTCGCATCGAGACTTATGCTGCTGTGATGGAATCAAGTGTACGATCACCAATAAAGTCAACCTGTAATCGGTCTACAGAATCGAACATGTAGAACCACATGCGAAAAGACTTGCACGTTTCATGTTTTCGGCCATCCTCAGCGAATAAATTGAGTGATTGTGACTTGAACCAACGTGCCCAGGCAAGTAAAATAATACTCACACGCCAACTGCATGCAAATGATAAAAAAGTGTTGCTCTTGGACGAGTGTGCAACTTATCATAGCTCTCGAAATCGTAATACTTTTTTTGGGCAAAACATTATCCACACTTTTAAGAAGAAATCTAGTGCAATCTGCCTCATATTTTGATTTGGGACCATCTGCTAGAATCATATTCTTGATGCCATAGCTAACTGTGCATGATTAATACGTGGTTGCTTTGTTACGATTTTTTTAAAAAGTTTCAACTTATAGTGAATTAGTTAAGTTCGGGGGATTTTTGAAACCCCGTACGGAAAATTTCCCAGCACTGTAATCTTTTACTACAACCGTACGTGAAAATCACGCAAAGATTTTATTCTCATAAAAGTCCAGTCATTGACTTATCGTTGTGATCTGAGAAAATGCAAAAATTGCATTATCTCACGCCTTATACGAGTGATACCCACCAATGTGCGTCAGAGAACTTTAACCTTTCTTAGAAGGGAGAAACGTTTCGTGGGCGCAAATGTGTCGAAACAAAAGCCTTGACTACCGACCTCTCTCAAGTGTACACGTGTGGTGTAGTGATCCTACATATTGATGAAGTGATTCCTTTCCTTCCGCGCTATCCTCTGTCGCTCACCACATATCGGTGCTTCATCGACGACGCCTACAGCAAGGCCAACAGGTAAGCCTCAGTTTTCCACCCACGACATCTGAAAGAATTTAAAACTGCTGCATCATCAGCAAGCTACCGCGGGTAAGTGCTAGTTATTATATACAACGTATTCGTCGCCCCGATGAATTTAACCTCATAGTAAATTTGAGGTTATATGTGGTAAATATTAACTTTAGCGAGCTTTTAAATGCGGTGATTTTTAAATTATTTCACCATCCGAAATTAACGACCAACTCTACGCGAAGATACTACATTGGCCAGGAAGTAATTTTTTTTACATTGAAATTTTGAATTTGCCGAACTCTCGCTATTCCAAGCAAGGTAGGGATCTTAAACCTGCATGACAACACTCACACAAGGGACCTACATTTTACCTCTCATTCGAACTAGGTCGTATTTTTGTAAAAAAATACTGGTTAACATTTTTCAAGCGGTCTATGTCGGAAATCGAACCCGGGACCTTAGGTTTAGTAGTCACACCCGAACTAAGCCACGGAGCCGCCACTGTTTCTAAACCGCCGAATTAGACGTGCATCACGACACCTACCCGCACAGTCGTTCATGGCCTTTAAGATGCCCGGACCGTGGCACAGTGTACAGTGGAGCATAATAAAAAATGGTGTTCGTAAACAACAATACGTGAACAACGATCAACTGAAAGACGTAGTTCACATAGCATTTTAAAACACAACCCTTGTTATGTTGCAGAGAATGAACATAAGAACGTGGCGGCGTATTAGCCTTTACATCGAACATTGAGGAATGCACCCAGACGTTGTCGATAGATGAACGACGAACCTCGAACCTTTGTTTATTCATAACAAAATTGTTTTTTATTCATACCACTATTTATCCACATGTCTAAGTGTCCTGTGCTAATAACATACAAAAAGACTTCTCGGCGAGCCCGTATATATAATGGACTATTATAGTTCATAAAATAATCCACAGTCACAGTGTGAAACAGAGGACTCATGCAATGTACTTATATCAATACTCAACAGTAACCTCACAATGGCGAAAATTAACTAAACAATCTTCAGCTGTACAGTGTGTTCCAAATTGGGTGTCGTTTATGGAGAACAAAGTCTAATATTTCTAATAATTGTTGTCACACATCAGACATCACACTCTGCAAAATAATCTATATTACACACACAACTTAATAGTTCATATAATAATTGATAGGGAAACGCGGCAGTCAGTATAACTTAGCTGAAACAAAAATTTTTCTGCAAACGATTAGTGCAGTTTTAAAACTATTTTTAAATCTCACTCATACCTTACGAATAAGCGGATGTTGATTCTACTGTAAAATATTCGGGCTGAGTCGGGTTTTTTAAGCTGAAATCATAAAAAGAAGGACCTTCTGGCCCGAGTACATGATAAGCCAGTCCGCTTGGCCCGAGTACATAAGCGACCAGACTCGAAAGCCTAGCCCAAGATTGGGCCGGGCTGAGTTCGGCCATCTCTAACAACAATTTCGATCAGTTGGTTTCGTGCAGCTTTAAATCTGACGTAATTGTTACTATTGCTCCACTTACTTGATAGCATAGATGAAATGGGTCACCTAAAATATGACCCATGACCCAGTGACCCAAATGAAGATGTGACCCACCACCCAGTGACGCATGACCCAAATTGACCCAGTGACCCAAATTGACACAGCGACCCACATTGACCCAGTGACCCAAATTGACCCACATTGACCCAGTGGCCCAAATTGACTCAGTGACCCAAATTGGCACACATTAACCCAGTGACCCAAATTGACCCAGTTACCTAAAAGACCCAAATTGATGCAGTAGCAAAAATTTTCTTACTGTCTCAAATTGGCCCTCTGTGATGTCTTCAATTAGTGGGCGAGTTTTATCGAATAACCGATTATGAAATTTGGAAATTTTATTATTAATTTTTAATAAATATGTGCTGTTCTACGAATTACAGTTACAAAATAAATCTCAGAACTATCTGGCAGAAGGAGTAGCTGCTGTCCGAGACAATTTTAATTAGTGTGAGAATGTTTAACAATTAAATATACTAAATGATCAAAATATTTTTCAATGACAGACGCAATAAAATATAAATTGAATAATCCCGTTTTCTGACATCGAGTTGATACAGGAACATTGTTTTATATGATCTTTATCATTCTTTTAGTTAATTAGTCTTATCAAGAAAACTCGGTCTCACGGAGATTTATAAAAGTCAGCACTTATGTATAAGGTTTAAATTACAATTAAGGTGATGTTTATCCATGCTTAATGATAATGATATACAAATTACAAAAATAATGGACACTGAAAATAACCGGGTATATAATATTAATATATTTGCTACAAATTATTTCAGTTCTTATGTGAAAGAATACTACTATTTGAACATACAAAATTGTATACGTTCATAACACTGCATTCTCGCGGCACAGCGCCACAGCACGTTTCTTGAAAAACATGTAAAAATGCGTTTCATGTGTATAAGTTTATGAGAGAATAAAAGAATGGAATGCCTGTCATTCCTATGAATAATTTACAAGTACTAGTAGCAACAGCAACTGAAGTTGGATTAAACATAATCGAGCGAATTATTTCAAAAGCGAAGAGCAAACCGAAGGGTGGCAAATTTGTATCACCAAGAAAGAAAATTAATAAGAGAAGTCCTAAATCTAATGTAGGCTAATTTGAGGATTGTGGTAGTAACTTAATGATTATTTAGAATAAATTTCTATATAACATGCATTCTTAAAAAATAATAAAATGACAATATTTTGGTTGCCAAGAGTGTTCCTAAGCCCCACGTTTGCGCGCCTGTCTTACAAAATTTTACCTAAGGCGTCAAACGCTAATACCGACACTTGGAGTTTTTAACAATTAGAGGTGAAAGAAGAAACCGCAAGGGAAGCGCGGAAACCTTTTGGTATAAACAAAAAAAAAATTAATTACTAAATCTCATCATCAATGGACCCACGGTTAGGGTACATCTAAAAACATATTTAAACCTGAAAAATAAAAAATAATAAAATTATCAAAGAGAGAACGCTTTTGCGTTCTAATGTAACGATTACGAATTCGTCCTTCATTAATATACGCTTTTGTAATTATTATTTATTTATAAAGAACTTTTATGGTATTAAAAGCGTAAAATTTCTATTTCTTAAAAATAATGCTTATTCGTTACATACAACTCCATCTATGTTCATGAAATTAAAATGACCTTCTAGTTACCGTAATATGCGTGTGGATGCATGAATTAATTTCTTTGCGCGTGCTCGCGGAGTAAAGTGTTTTAGAACTCAAATCCATTTTAAACAACAGGATGTAAAGGAAACAAGTTTTTACTGCGAAGTAAAAAGGTTGCCCGTGATCATGCTGCCCGACCGGCGAACCGCCTGGTCGCGTAGGATTGCTTGACGTCCATTAAAAATTCTTTTTTTTATCGTATACCATCCTACGACCCTGGCTCATGGCTCTGCCCTAAGTTGAAGAAACTTAGCTGGCTGGAAGATCTCTTAAGAGGATTCTATTGTACTCAAAGCCATTTTCCATTCATTTTCCCTGGGCTTGAATTTTAGACAGAAACCCCTCTCAATTTATAGACGCTCTGCCGCCTAGAAGGTAGAGTTCACCGATAAAAGTAATTTGGTTGATACAACCAACTCTGTTGTTTTGAAAAATAAAGCGTTTGATCAAGTATTTTTTAGTCGTTCTAAACGAAACTATATTCACTGAACCGCCTGTAAATTGTTAAACTAACTACAAAAATTAGTTGACTTAAATAACAGTTGGTTAATAAAAGAATGCAAAAGTCAGTTTCATTGAACAATAATCGTATTTAATACAAACTAATATTGCCAACAAATTTCATATTTTAGTCCAATACTACTTTGATGTTGAAAAAAAATCCATTTTAGTTAAATGAATGGTGGAGGAAGTGTCAAATGAACACGTTTTGTAACAAATTTAACATTGAAACAAACGTACTATAGTTTGTTGATTTAAATAAAGTACGATGCGAAATCAAACGTCGTGGTTATTTGTTGAACCCCAACCGTTTTTAGTAAGTGTCCGATACTGCGTATTGGATGTACGGCGCGCGCACATTATATCTTTAATATACTGCTACCCTTCGACTGCGACACGTCAACATGGCGTTAAGCGTTACTCGCATTGCTTATTGTGTTAGTTTCCATAAAAGCATTTCAACCAACTAAAAAAATACATGGAAGATAAATTTGGTATGCTGTACTATGTTCAAACAAAATCTTTTCGTCTAAAAACCCGTAAGTACCTTCTTATAAATTGGTCTCATTGCCCATAGCTAAATGCAGTTGTTTTTAGCATTCAACTATATAAGCAAACGTCTAACTTCAAAGACCCATGGCAACCTCAAGGAATAAACAAACTTTTCAATAATCAGTATTGCTTTTATAAAATTCAAGTGGAAGCTAAACTAAATATTATGCACCATGAACTAGAGTTAATGTAACATTCAAGGTGATTTGATTCGATATTCAACTTGATAATGTGACAGAATGAAGTTATTTTAAATCAATTTTTTTTTTAAATCTGTTAGGGATGAACAAACTCATGTGTTGATCGCCAAGTTGAATTAAAAAATTGATTAAAATAACTTCATTAAGTCGGAATCAATCAAGCTGGATATTGAATCAAACCACCTTGGATGTTTAAACTAATTCTATTTCTAAGCAATGTACCACGCAGCGAAATGATTAATTTGACAGCTAAATGTTTCAACTGAACACAATAGAAGTTTGATTAAACCAAAAATGTTATTACTTCAACCCTTATTAGCCACTGAGCTTAATAATTATTAACTGTGCTCAACATATGGGTTAGTTAAATCAATATATACTGAATTTTAAACCAATGACGCTTTTTGGTTAGTGGAAAAATTTGAATGGTTTATTTTAATGCTGCAAACCCTTTCAAGTATTAAATTCGTGCATTGATAAAATTAATGTGTATTTGCTTCAATGACTTTTATTTGTATGTGGGATATTCAACGTGTTGATTTAACATAACAGTTTATTTGATAGAAGTATTAAATAATTCGATTCAAACCCACAAGTATGTGAAGGAACTTTACCTAACATTCAAGTTACATTAATGGCCATTTGAGTAAATGCCATAATTATTGCGGTACAAATTTAGGTTTGTTTGCTTCAAAATCGGTTTTGCAACATTTTATTATGTTCTATTTAATGCATGTAGATCATTGTTTATATACAAAACAAAATTCTAATTGAATCAACTAATTTTAAATTGAAGCAACAAAATCCTTTTCTCAGTGTAGTTACATTAAAATAAAAAAGTGTAACACTTATGGCGCCCAACGTGGGCTTCGATTTCGTTATTTCAGTTATTGACACTGCAGCGTAGAAATTTCATTTAATTTAGTAATTGGCAAACAAGAATATTTAGCGGAACGAGAGCGCTGGTTTAACTTTTTAATAGTAGTGTTAGAAATTTAGTAGTTGAAACGTTTTTTTGAAATGGCAGATACTTTCCAGATTGTTTATTTGCACAAAGAAGAGTTGGAGTATGAGTTAAACAATAGAGGTATAGAAAGCAGTAGGCCTATTGTTGAGAAGAGGAAAATTTTAGGTAGACTTTTAGCTAAGGAAGTAAAAGAACCCGGTTGCTTAATTAATCTTCTTGGGAATATAGTAATATTTTTAGAAGAGCGAAAAAAATTGATTCTTTGCTTGAGTCAAAAAAAACATTTTGTTAGAATTTGATGGCAATGCTACGGATTCTATTTTTAAAAAAGGTACATTGGTTTGTGCTGTCGTCATATCATTTGAGAATTACTCTTGTGCATAGGCACGTTTTTGTTTTGATAGCAAATTTTTGATTTATATCGGCATTGCAACGCAGCATGTTAAAGTCTATTTGGTCTAGGCGAGACTTGTCGTCGTGGTTGGTCGCTCAGCAGTATGTTAGTCTAGACGAGACTCATGAAAAGTTGGTCGCTCAGCATTACGTAAGTCTAGACGAGACTCGAGGTGAGTTTGTCGCTCTAGTAATTTTTGCATCATTTTTTTTTGAGATTGATGTTGTAATTTTTGGTTGTTAGTCTAGGTGAGGCTCGTAGAGGGTTTGTCATTCTAGCAAATTTTGGCGTTGTGAAGCATTTTAGTTGTTTCGACAGTTTGGTTGGTGGTAGGGCGAGAGTGTACCTGAACACTGATATCTTTTTGTTAGCTATCGTCGTGACTAGTTTTTTTATTGATGAATCGTTTACTACACGGAAGCCGTTAAGTGGTAAGTAAAAGATCTGAAGCCATTTTCAGTAGTAAATGAAGACGAAGTTATCGAATCATGTTTCAATCCATATGATAGAGCGCTATATTGACAAAAAAGTATTTTTAATTTTCGGCGTACCTCAATTTCTTATTTGTGACAATGGTTCTCAATTGTCAGATCGTATTTTTAAAGGTTTATGTAAAAAATTTGAATTTTAAAAAATTTGGTATACTGCAGTTTATGCTCCTCAATGTAATTTTGTGGAACGCACAAATAGAGCAATTGGTACTGTAATTAGGTCGTAAATAGATGATCATAACACATGGGACGTAGAGATACCCCAAATACAGTATGCTATAAATTCAGCCAAACATCAGTCGACTGGTTATACCCCAAATTTTTTAGTTTTTGGTCGTAGTGTTCCGATCAGTGGAAAATTTTACGGTGCTGAAATTCTTCCAGCTGATGATCGTGAAGTTATCCCTGGGAATCGTCCTTTGTATGTTTTAGACAGACAAGGGTTATGGGAAATCTTTAGAGATGTTCGTGCGAGATTGCACCAGGCTTATGAGCGTACAAGCAGACAATATAATTTGAGAAGAAGAGATATTTCGTTTAGAGTCGGTGATAAGGTTTGGAGAACTAACAAGGTACTTTCTAAAGCTAGTGAGAAATTCAGTGCAAAATTGGTACCAAAGTTTATCTTGTGTGTTGTTCGTAAGAAAATTTCGAATTCGGTATATGACTTGAATAATACTGATGGTTCTAAAGCCGGTAGATAGCACCTTAAAGATTTAAAACCATATTCTGCTTTAGATTTAGATAATGATGTTGCAGAAAAGTAAATTGTGACATTGACTTCTGTTTGTCAAAGAAATCTTTTGTAGTATGACGTAAATCGAACATCTTGATGATAATTTTGTTCGAGTAAAGATTAAATTTTCGTGTTTGTTCACATTTTTTTTTTGTTGAAGTAGCAGTAGTAGTGAATATGTGTAGGTACAGTATCGAGATAATTTAAAAAAAATGCTTGCACGTGGATGATGTTGAAAAAGTTGAAAATGTTGATTATAGCGATGATGTTGTAGAAGTTTAGGTTGTTGATCTTAGGATGTTGAAAGAGTTGAGTGTCAGTTATGTTGGCATTATTAATGTTTAGTACATTAGGAACTTTAGAGTAGTGGTAAGCGAGAGTCGCTGGCGTTGTTTATAAATTTTTGTAAAGTTGGTCAAGTTGGTCAAGTTGTGTTTTGAGTAGAGAAGGTTTTGACCAAAGTTATAGTAGAGAGTGTTTGATTTAGAATCAAATCAAGTAGTTTGTGGAGTGTCCACAGTAGTGCGGACATAGAATCGTAGAGTTAGAATTTAAGAGTTTCAGTGAGAGTTAATAAAGTATAGTGTTGAGATGTGATAGTATAGGTATGACTATGCGTTTTTCGAGTTGGAAGTTTAGAGAGGTAGTTCTATCAAATTTCTTTTGAAGTTAGAACATTACACTCATGTACTTTCTTTCTGAGGTTTGAAAAAGTATATATATTGGTTTATGCGGTTTACCTTAGCGGATGATTTTAAGGAATGCTTAGATGGATTAGAGTTGTCTAGATTTTTTTTGGTAGACAATCTTGAATTTGTTTTGTGACGCTTTAGTTCTCAGAACTAGAAGAAGTCTTCTTCATATAGGATTTGTCCGTGTGTAAATATCCTTGTATTAGAATTACTTTTATGATGTTAAGAATCATAGACAAAATATTTTTTGTTTAATAAGCCTGTAATCCTTCGTTTTGTTTATTTTTTTTAGTCATTAGGATATTTAGTTATTGAGTAGTAGTATGGCTGTACGGTGCACATGCTTGATGTATTGCCACTTCTCTGAGTAACTTTTGAGTGTCAGACATTCCCGATTGAACCCTATCTATTTTGTCTTCCCGGATACGTGTTGTACGCGTTAGTTACTATAACACTCATTGGTTCACCTTTTTTTGATCACCATCTTTTCCATATTACTAGTCTAGTAGGTTATAAGAGAAACCTTTTTGTGTATTTTTGAAGTTGACCATACGTCAATGCTTAAGTTTAAGTTGGTCTTTGTTGGTTGTTGGTGTTTGGTTAGTAAGTTGCGTTGAGATTATTACCCCAACGATTAAAAAAAATCTTTGATTCTATACTTAGGATTTGTTTTGAATATCCCAGATTTTTTTTCTTTTTGGAGAGAGGCTGTGTAACGATTACGAATTCGTCCTTCATTAATATACGCCCTTGTAATTATTATTTATTTATAAAGAACTTTTATGGTATTAAAAGCGTAAAATTTCTATTTCTTAAAAATAATGCTTATTCGTTACATACAACTCCATCTATGTTCATAGAATTAAAATGAACTTCTAGTTACCGTGATATGCGTGTGGATTCATGAATTAATTTCTTTGCGCGTGCTCGCGGAGTAAAGTGTTTTAGTACTCAAATCCATTTTAAACTACAGGATGTAAAGGAGACAAGTTTTTGCTGCGAAGTAAAAAGGTTGTCCGTGATCATGCTGCCCGACCGGCGAACCGCCTAGTCGCGTAGGATTGCTTGGCTATTATGATAGCAACGATCACCAAGACACGACCTATGAAATGATCAACATATAATTAGGAAAGACATCATCACGGTATGTAATTATTTCATTCAGTATTTAAATTAATTCCTTGGTTTCTGTAGTGCAAGTCCTTTTATTTTATTACGCCGTATGGCTACATTTTAATTGTTATTGGCAAGAGTATTGCAAGTTCATTATAGTTATGGAATATTGCAGTTTTAGTATTATACAGATTCCGTTGAAATGTATTGAAAGCATCCTGTCGTATACCACACCTGAACGTGCTTGTGAACTAGAAAACAAGTATATCTTCCTATGCGCAATCAAAGGTTACACCTGTCGTTATAGTGGAGCTCACAAATGGTTGCGGTGGTACAGCGTCCCTTCTTGGATGGGTAAATATGATATCTTGCTAAATTTCATATATCTGGCGAATATTTTTTTGTGGAGGTGTAATTTTTTTTTGCAAATTTTATATAGTGGTTTAAATTATCGTACGCCTTTTTGTTCCAAAATTAATAGTTTGATGTAATATAATTATTCAAAAAAACGTAAACTTTAAAGATAACTTCCTTAGAATAAAAGGTCAAAGTTCAATATATTGTAACTGAGCAGATGACATTCAACCTTTGTTTGTCACATTGTACGAACTAGTTTTTTTTTAAAGTATAACTATTATCCAGATTATGTTATACCATAAAGAAATTTGCTAATTCATTCAAGAAATAAATTTTTATTAAATTCAAGTCCAATTGTATATGAAAAAAGTCATTTCATTTATTAAATTTTGTAAGCCAAACCAGGATCCTATTTTGGTAACTAGTAAAGGTTGTATCTGATTAATACTAACTCAATATCTTTCTTAAAGAAGTTTAATAAATAAAATTGTTGAAATACTTAAAACTAATAAGAGATAACACTTGACTATTACTATATTTTGTTGGATACCAAACATGGATATTTTTTTGAATTTGTATAAACGATGTATATTTGTATATTTCTTTAAACCAATAAAAAGTGGACTAAGTTGTTGCAAAGCTTTCTTTCTTTGTAATTAAAAATTATTTTTTCTATAAAAGCAAACAACCAGATTTTTAAAATTTTTAAAGTGTACAAAGAAAGATCATTTATATTGTATTGTTAAGAAATATTTTTTTGAGGGATAACTTTAGCTTGCTAATCATTTTAGAATTTATTTTTGTGATAAAGTGACTAGGCTCTAATGTAGCCCTAGTACTACAAATTTTTTTTGAGATGATTAAATTTTCAGAAAGTACGAGGTCATCATTCCAAGCTGAGCTCGCAGTGTTAGCGGTAAATAAGTAATATTGTTATATGAGTTGGTTGTTCAAAATTTTTTTCAAAGATTTCCGTATCTTATCTTCGGATTATTAGACACATACAGTTATTATTCAGATACGGTGGCGTCCATTAACAAATTTTTTATCGAATACAATCCTACGACCCTGGCTCATAGATCTGCCCTAAGTTGAAGAAACTTAGCTGGCTGGAAGATCTCTTAAGAGGATCCTATTGTACTCAAAGCCATTTTCCATACATTTTCCCTGGGCTTGAATTTTAGACAGGAACCCCTCTCAATTTATAGAGGTTCTGCCGCCTATAAGGTAGAGTAGTTACATTAAAATAAAAAGTGTAACACTGATAATAAAGACTTTCTTTCAGAAATTATTCACACTTAGAAATAAAAATTTGAGATTTGTAAATGAATATATGTTTACTAAGATATTTCTTTTATAGCATTTTTAATTCTAAAAATAAATTTAAGGATCAAAAGTACTTCAAGTTTTAAGATATACTAAAACAATTAAGTTATCTACAACAAATGTTACTTTAATTTGACAGGCCTGGCGCTTGGATTATACAAAGGGCAAGGACAGCACAAGCTGTTTACTACATGATAAAATTTAGCATTTGAACAGAAAATAGAAAGTTTTTCTTGTAAGCTTTTAGAAAAATGTGGCATATGTAATTTTTTAAATATAAAATTTTGCTTAAAGCAGCTGTAACACTTCTAATTTTAAAACTTATTTCATTTGACTGAACAAAATACAAGTTCACTCATAACATGTAATAAACTTGGATATTTAAGCAGCAAACCCAAGCACAAAACTCTTTATAGTCTGTAAAACTAACAGCAACATAACTTGGTGTCGTTAATCATAAATCAGCATTGAATAATCTGGTACATCCCAGCACAACCACACGTCCATAACGATAACAGTTTCCAACAAATGCACACGCCACAATTACGAATATCCGACACGCGGCTAAGATGGTTGGATTTCCAACCAAGTTTATTATTATTACTTGTTTATTCAAGAGTGGAGTAGATCCAGCAACAATGCACCACAGCAACTTGAATGGAGCCACCTTGCCATTATGCACCAAAATCCAAATTAAAATTCTTATTAATTCCAAATTCAAATTCAATCCCCCAATCGTACAACTCAAAAGTGTTTAGATACACTTTCAAATAAACCTGACTTGAGAAGTAATAAGAATGAGAACCAATCGCAAAACACGAACTGCTTATGATAAAATACATAATAATGGAGGATACCACATTGATATTAGAATTTATATTAAGTATTTAATACTTAAAGCGAATTGTAAAATTAAATTTTAATTTTAATGTAGCGACAGCGTAATTAAATATTGAAGTTTGCCCGTAGATTTTAACTTGTTACAAGGGTTTTAAAAATTTGTAGTCTGTCTATTTTTATCCACACACGCACGGAAACATGACACACGAAAAGAACAATAAACAATACACTAAAAAAGTTAGAGATTTCGCATACAAACATTGTAGTTTTATAATTTATATTATGTTGATAAATTACAAGTTATGCAATCCGCATAGCATAGCGGTTGAGTTAATTCAGAATCCGCATTCGGAAATTCAATGTTTTTAGATTTTACTTATATTGTATTGTATTGTTCCTTCTTTTTATATGATACCTCACGCTTCCTTCATTGTGCATCTCACAGCCCATGAGATTTTGAAAAACCTATAAATCATTTGCCACCCGTATGCTGATTAATATTTCACCTCTACCTAATAGTTTTAAATTATTTGTTGTGAAATGTATCAATATTTAGGTGAAATGTGGACTGATTCGAGAACACTTTAAATGCAACTACTTATGCAAGCAAAATAGTTTCCTATGCTACAAATGAAAATAAAAATATAACAACTTTAGTTTTATAATTATGAATCTAGGAAGTATCAGGATACATTTTTTCGTTGGTTTTCCAAGTTGAACGCGCTACTCTGCTGGAATGAACAAGCTAGAGTCGTTTGATAAAGGTGATGTGTGTGTAGGTGCGTACGTGCGCGCGTGCGAGTGCGCGCGTGCGTGCGTGCGTGCGTGCGTGCGTGTGTGCGTGCGTGCGTGTGTGTGTTTGTCTATTTTTTGTTTTTGCACGAATCCAACACTTATCCAAAAGTGTAAGATATAAACTTTCTACCATAGAATAAACACTTCGTTTGTGAGAAGGCTACCTTGAATTTTATAAGGGGTTCATACTTAGTATACCTTATTGTATCAGTACAGCAAGCCATTGTCGTAGATGTTCATTTTCAACGTGATCATGAACGTAACGAGATTCACGTCTGCTTGAAATTTAAACATTGTAAAACACGCTACTTTTCCAATTTCCCACGAGATTAGAGGCACTGTCTAGCTTGAAATGGACGTAAAATATTGCTGTTTCAGGCTATATTTTTTAGCAGCTAAATCGATTTTAAAGTTAGATGCGTTATAATTTCCCAACGTGTATATGTTGGTACGGTAGATCAATAATTTAACTGTTGTTTGTATTATCATGATGAAGTAAAATTTCATCCATCTTGGTCTAAGATGTATTCTGAACTATAAAAATAAATTGAGAAACATCAGGGGAGAGTACCAAAAATATATTTTATAATGGTATACGAAAAGCTTGTTATGTCTTTGATAAAGAACTCTAGATATGAGTTTATTACAAGCGTTATAGCTACTTTTGCAGTAATAAACTGGAAGGCAGTTTCATTCTCAGAGGTGTATTTATAATGAACGCGCCTCTACTTTTTTACTCAATAAAGTGTAATTTACCAAAAGCTGTCTTAAAATAGTCAAACAATAAATGAGGCTTACCCATTTATCACAGTTTTTGCACTAGGCTTATTAATTTGTTGTGTTGGTTAATAAGATCAATTTTTGAAAATCACCAAAAGTTGAAACTATAATGTCGCAAATGATTATATCGAATACCAAATACACCAAGCATCAATTTTCAAAGGTTTTATTTTTTATTGACAAGAATATTGGAGCACAAATCTCAGGGTTTATGAAAGCCACCTCATAAGCAGTTCATAAACATAGCAGCGTCAAAGGCTTTTTAATAAAAACTCGTTGCCACGGCCAGGAATTGAATCGCCTGCAATCTTATAAAGTACTAAGTCTATGGACATCAAATGAGTCATCAGATCTCCTGAAAAATATTTTTTATATTATACTTATAAGTGGCCACTTCTACTTATAAGCTGTTTTCCAAAAATAAATGACGAATTAACTTCCTAGTAACAAATGCAATCTTTTATACTAGTCTTTATTCCCATTCCAGAAACCCATCCTAAAATTTTTAAATGATATACTTTTCGTTAAGCAAAAATATGAAAACTATATAAAATTGTTTTTCGTTTATTTAGCAATATTTCTAATAAGTCCTGCACGTGTCAAACACATCGGACTGTCTAAAATAGATAAAAAATAACAGATTGCGAACAAATAAAAAGAAAAGATTAAATAGGTCGAGGAAGTCCATATAGAAGTAGAAGGAGATTGTATGAATTTGAATCAATTTGAAAAGGAGGTGGAAAGTAAAGCAGATAGAAGTTCAAGTATTGAGTGTTCTAGTGAAATTAGAGGAGAAGTTGTATCGTTTTTACAGAAAAAGTTAGAGTTATTGGAAACTGCAGAAGATGATGAAGGGATGGAAATAATAAATAAAACGGATTTAGCATACTAAATTCTTCAAAAGGTAAATAGTATGTCTGCTCTACCATATAGGCGGCAGAGCCTCGATAGATTACGAGGGGTTCCTGTTCAGTTTACAAGAAACAAATTAAATGCTCAAAAAAAAAGTTTTTATAGATTATACAACTATATTTTTAATAGACATCTTTAATGGAATCAAAGGTCAAAGAAAAATTATTTGTGCATCTTAAATGTATGTTCCTTGAAAAGAATGTAGGTATAAAATGGAGGATGACTCACCGCTGGCTATCTGCTGTGCGACCGGGTCTGACGCAGGGGTCCGGATTTGACCTTCATACTAACCAATCATATGTGGGGGCTTCCACTTCCTCACCTAGCAACAATTGAAACTGCATCTAAAGCTCAACCAATTTCCAAAAAAATTTAAAACGCGTCTTTACTTTACTTCAGTCTCGTACTTGCCATATGGTTAACGATTGTTTTATATAATACATAATTTCCATTACTTTAATACTTGAAACTTGAGATTAATATTTTAAAACTTGGAATTAATACTTAAAACTGGCTATTTGCATAACACGGGCATAATACTTCATACTTTAAAAAGAAACTTGTTTCATATTTAATACTTGGTACTTTAAAAAACTTGTACTGAAATCAAACAGGAAAATTGAATTTAAAGGTAAGTTTGCGAATTATTTTCTTAAGGTAGAAATATATTTACAACCATCTTAGGTCGATGCCACAACTAAAACTGAACCCATGGTATACGTTGACTCCACTTTACTACTTGCTGGGACGGCATGTTTAATTAAAAACCTGCAGGCCCTCGATAACACTTCTATACGGATTACATTCTGATATCAAAAATGGCTTGACCACGAGGCAATGTTAACTATTCAAGCATGCGCCGGGAAAGGAGATATTGAATCAAGATACAAGCAAATAGAAGAGCACTTAAAGGTTACTTTGACTATTCTAATGTAGATGGGGCACGATGTATGAATTTGTAATATAAGGTTTCAATAGAAGTTTAATATTTATTGAATAGGTGTATTGAACGAAAGCGTATATTTAAATAGCAGAAAATCGTAATTGTTACATAGCCTCTCTCCAAAAAGAAAAAAAATCTTGGATAAACAAAATAAATTATAAATAATGATCAAAGATTTTTTTTTATAATCGTTGTAATAATAATTTCAACATAGCTAACTAACTAATTGAAGATAAACAAATACCAACTAACTTAGTCCTAAACATTGACGTAAGATCAACTCAAAAAAAAAGTTTAGCCTACTTGACTTGTAATATGGAAAGATGGAAATAAAAAAACAAAAAATATTATGAGCGAATGAGTGTAATAGTAACTAACGCGTACAACACGTCCAAAAAGTAGACATCCGGGAAGACAAAATAGATAGGGCTTAAACGGGAAGGTCTGACACTCAAAAGTCACTCAATGAAGTAGCAACAACAATAAGTAATTGCATATGTACAACCATACAACTACTCACTAACAAAAAAAATAAACCAACGAAAAAAGAAAGACTTATAGACCTATAAATACTTTACATAAGATTCTTTATGTCCTAAACTAACTTTAAGTCACGAATATTCACACACGGACAATTGCCATTCGAACTAGACTTCGTAAAGTCCTAAGAGCAACAAAAAATTTCGAGTCGGGAATTATGATTGTCTATCAAAAAAAATTTTGACAACCCTACCCACATAAAATTTCCCAAAAATTGTTTTTTAGAACTCGACATTATAAACTTAAACAAAAAAAAAGTACTTGAGTACTACGTCCTACCTTTCACAAAAAAATTCGGTAAAACTACCTCATTAGACTTTCAACTCCAAAACGCATAGTGCTACCTAGACTATCATATCTCAATGTTATACTTCATTAACTCTTAACGGAGTTCATAAAATTTAATTTCATCATTATATGTCCGCACTACAGTGGACACACCAAAAACTATTCGATTTGCTATCAAATCTAATCTCTATACCAATATTGTGGTCAAAACCTTTACTACCCAAAATATAATCAACAACTAACTGTGACCAACTTCACAAAAAAGCTCTACAAGATGCAAGCGACTCTCGCTTACCTATACTCCAAAATCTCAAATACAGTCAACATCATCAATGCCAACACAACCTCCATGCTCAACTTTTTCAGCATCATCCAAAATCGACAACCTAAACTTAAACAATATCATCGCCACAGTCGTCATAACAAACATCAACCTTACCAATAGAATCGACCTATTAATATAATCAACGTACTCAATACAATCAACATTAACTCTATTAACATTATCTACGTTGACATAATCTACGTGCAAGTATCTCAAAGAATACCAACCTACTAAACATCAACATCAACTCTTTTAGCATTATCTACGCGCAAGTCTTTAAAAAAAAATAATCCTTATGACACTAAACTTATACATATTTAATACTAATATAGTCCCTACAAAAAAGTATGTACAAACACGAAAGCATGACTGTTACCTAAGCAAAATTATCACCGAAATGCTCGACATACTTCAGACTGCAAAAGTTTTCTTTGACAAACAGAATTCAATGCCAAAATTTACTTTTCTAGAACGTCATTATCTAAATCTAAAGTAGAATTCGAACACGACTTGTTACGTGCCAAATTGGCACTAAACATTCCTTAGCTTAATCTTGCTGTGCGTGAGTTCGCGCCATAAATTCAAAAGACTTGGCGTGTATTTCCGTCACGTCACAGTGCGTTTGCGCCAGATCGCGCGACGCGAGTGTCGGGAGAACAAGAGTGGGGAAGTTTCCGGGAGACTCTGTAACGTGGCGGTTTGCCTTGGACTTCCAGAAGAGTGGTTGGGTTTTCAGTAACGTATTTTTATCCTTTATTTATGTAGATCCTTGCCTTGGCTTATCTTTGTTTGTCGTGCTTATACCTGTTCCTTATTCGCTCCCTACATAGGTAGAAGATAATTTGCAAGCAGCCTGCTCGAACCGCAGTCCACGACCCTAGACGAACGAGTCCTGGGAGCAACTGCGACCGCCGTAGTTAGTCGGAGCCATTTGGAAGGACGCTAGGCGTACCCTCCGTTAATTGTCTTGAAGGGGGCCATCAGCAGCCCTGATGGACGTTAGCAGACGCCAACTTTAACTTAACCCCGCAAGAAGCCGTACCTATTTATGTGAGTACCTTATTGTCTATACTGCATTTGTAATGTTTATTATGATATTTATTGCGTAATTGCGCAATTAAATTTGCTTATTGTGTGACGTCATTGACAGATGGGCGCGCTAAAATCTGTAACCAAGATAAGGGTTACCATCTGCCGGTGCGTTACGTAATCTCGCGCTTGCGGGATTGTAACTTTAACCTCTAAATTGTAAGAGACTTACAAAAAAACGGAAGTTACTCCTTTATATCCACATTTATAACAAAAAATTTTCTTTGGAGCTCTACAAAATTGAAATGTATGGCCATATCGCGAACAGTTCCAACACCCATTATTCCTCTTGACTATTCTAGGACCACTCGAGACCGGTACTGAATCATTACTCTTTAAAATGTCAGCGTGAGGGAATTGTGTTAGATTTCTTTTAACTTGACTTTTAGGTTTGGAGGAATTTTTAAACCATACTGAAGATGTATTATGAAATTTTGATCGATTATTGTCCCTAGACCTGTACGGATAACTTGTCGAAACAGAAACAGATTTTTGTTTTAAATGATCAGCTTCTTCTAACTTTTTACAGAGTTTAGTCAGAGTCGCCATATCATCTATCTCTGACAATGCAAGATATGAAATGAATTCGGGCAACAAATTTTTCCAAACCATTTTAACCTTTGTAACCTCAACAGGGCGTTGTGGTAGTCTACTAAATAAATTTTCCATATGGGCAATAAATAAAACAACTGATTCAGACTTTGTTTGATGGCGTGCTTTTATCAAATCCCAAACGGCATCTTCAGAATGAACGGGTAAGAAATCTCCTTTTAATCGCTTAACTAAAGAATTCCAATCTTTCACTGAAGTACGAATACTTCTATGCCAAAGCAAACCATCTCCAACAAATAATTCAGAGGATCCACGATATAAATCAGCTTCTGATACAGCTCGAGAATCTGCTAGTTTCTTTACTCGGTCTAAAAATTGATATACTTGTTTTGAATCTCCAGAAAATTTCACAGGCCAAGAACTTATAGGTATAGAGGGGGTAAGATATGTAACAGTGAGAATAGGTGTACTAACAACTGAGGGAGATTCTATAGTCATATCTTTACGATCAACTGAACTACTAGCTCTATTAACTTTCTCATATTAATTGTAGCTAACGTCTCATTTTTAAACAGCACGGCTTCCTCTACATTTTCTGTAGGAAGTTTGATTCACTTGACACGAACGACGAGATGATACAGTCTAGATTGTACCCTTTTAAAAATAGAATCTGCAACATTACCATCAAATTCTGACAAAATATTTTTTATAGACTCAAGCGAAGAATCAATCTCTTTACGTTCTTCTAAAAATGTTGCTGTATACCCAAGAAGATTAATTAAACAACCAGGTTCTTTCACTTCCTTAGCCAAAAGTCTACCTAAAATTTTCCTTTTCTCTACTATAGACCTACTACTTTCTATACCTCTAATGTTTAACTCATACTCCAACTCTTCTTTGTGCAAATAAACAATCTGTAAAGTATCTGCCATTTCAAAAATTTTTAAAAAAAGTTTTTCAACCTCTTAATTTCTAACACTATGGTCAAAAGTGAAAACAGCACTCTCGTTCCGCTAAATATTCTTGTTTACTAACTACTAAAAAAAATTTTTTACGTTGCAGTGTCAATAATTGAAATAACCAAATCGAGGCTTGACGTTACAGTTGCTATAAATGTTTAAATCATCAAAAAAATTTTTACAAATCGCCCCACGTTTCGGGAGTTATTGATGTAGCATACTAAATTCCTCAAAAGGTAAATAGTATGTCTGCTCTACCATATAGGCGGCAGAGCCTCGATAGATTACGAGGGGTTCCTGTTTAACGGTTAAGCCCAGGGTAAAAAGGATGTTTAATGGCTTTGAGAGAAAAGGGTCCCTCTAAAGAGATCTTCCAGCCAGCAAAGTTTCTTTAACTGAGGGCAGAGCTATGAGCTAGAGTCGTAGGATGGTATATGATAAAACGAAAGAAATTTTATTGGACGCCACCGTATCTTAAAGAGTGTTATGATAAGAAACTATCCGAAGATCAGATACGGAAATCTTCGAAAGAAAAAAAACACTTAAGACGAGCAACATAAAAAAATACTTACTTTTGTCTCTGCACTCTGGTATGGTAACGACGATCTCGTGCTATCTGAAAATTTAACCACATCTAAACTTGCTCGAACTAGGGCTTCGTTAGAGCCTAGTCACTTTATCACAAAAAAAATTATAAATAGATCCACTAGTCAAAATTATACTTTCAAAAAAAACTTTTAACTTTAACACCACTAATATCTTTCTCCAATACCAAACTTTCATATTTGTAAAATGTTTGCTTCTATAGGACAATTACTGCTGACTTCAAAGAGAGAAAGTTTTACGACAACTTATTATTTTTTCTATTAATTTAAAATATATATATATATATATATATATATATATATATATATAATATAATAAGAAATTAACTTTTTTCTTGGGTATTAAGGTCTAATTAACTACGTAAATATTCAATAGGATGATTTATTTTTTATTACCTCCAAACGTTTCGGCTGAACATATTAGCCTTTTTCAATGGATATTCATGTCTGAAAGTAGAATTACATAACTAACCAAACTTTTTTATATATAATCATATTTTTGTTTGATGCAAACAGTTTCTTACCTCAAATATAAGATTACCAATAATTAAGTTGCCTACACAATCATTTGGTTTTAATAATGCCAATCCATATCTTGATAGGATTATACAAAACAGTTTAAAAATTATTTATTTATGTACACTATTTGGTTTGTATACATTAAATGATTCTTATATATTTTATAGTACAGCTATATGGCTGTTTGTCAAGTGCTAAAAAATTTTGTTTTTTTGTATTTATCTTTGAATTTTAATATTGGGTAATATTTAAATTTGTACACATATAATTTCTAAACTATAAATTACTCTGTGTTAGTTAAGGTGTTGTATGATAACAAATGAGTTGAAATATTTAATATCAGCATGTTTTAGTTTGTCCTTATCAATTGCACATTGAGTTAACATTATTTATAGGTATACTTTTATGTATGTTTATTTTTCATATTAGGATATATTAATTTGAACCTTATTTTAGTTTTTTTTTGTGGGATTTTTTTTTTGTTGGTTTTTCCCCTTATTTTATGATATTGTGATATATTTTACTTAGATTTTGTACATCTGAGCGGTCATTAACAGCAGTGGGATGTTTTAATATATATATCATTTCTAGGTACTCTCTTTTTCTTTTATTGTGTTCAATTTTTAGAATTTTTGTTTCGTTGTAATTAAATTTGTGTTTTTCCTGGACTTCGTGTTTAGTTAAAGCTGTTTTATTTGTTTTATCATATTTGTGTCCGTTTAATTAAAAAAAAATCAAAAAAAAACTAAAATAAGGTTCAAATTAATATATCCTATATGAAAAATAAACATACATAAAAGTATACCTATAAATAATGTTAACTCAATGTGCAATTGATAAGGACAAACTAAAACATGCTGATATTAAATATTTCAACTCATTTGTTATCATACAACACCTTAACTAACACAGAGTAATTTATAGTTTAGAAATTATATGTGTACAAATTTAAATATTACCCAATATTAAAATTCAACAATAAATACAAAAACAAAATTTTTAGCACATGACAAACAGCCATATAGCTGTACTATAAAATATATAAGAATCATTTAATGTATACAAACCAAATAGTGTACATAAATAAATAATTTTAAACTGTTTTGTATAATCCTATCAAGATATGGATTGGCATTATTAAAACCAAATGATTGTGTAGGCAACTTAATTATTGGTAATCTTATATTTGAGGTAAGAAACTGTTTGCATCAAACAAAAATATGATTATATATAAAAAGTTTGGTTAGTTATGTAATTCTACTTTCAGACATGAATATCCATTGAAAAGGCTAATATGTTCAGCCGAAACGTTTGAGGTAATAAAAATAAATCATCCTATTGAATATTTACGTAGTTAATTAGACCTTAATACCCAAGAAAAAAGTTAATTTCTTATATTATCATAATGAAAGGTCAAGAATATCATCATTTATATATATATATATATATATATATATATATATATATATACATTGTTTATATAAAGCTAACTGTACGGAGACTTTTAAAATAGTTTCTTTATTACGATTTAACAATAATCTCTGAATATTCATGGGATATTTTTTAATTGCATAATTTACATTAATTCTCTAAATTTCTCTAAATTTTACATGCTACAGTTTATTCATGGTTCTTGAATAGGATCCTGTTCAGTTTACAAGAAACAAATTAAATGCCCCAAAAAAAGTTTTTATAGATTATAGAACTATATTTTTAATAGACATTTTTAATGGAATCAAAGGTCAAAGAAAAATTCTTATTGTCGGCATTAAGCTGTACTTCATGTGTACTGTCAAAATGTATTATACACAATAATTCGGCAAACAATTGTTATCGTACCACATGTTTAGTTATGCAAACATTCTAATACAACTTTGTAACTTCAAAAATAATCTTACAGAAATACCTTGAAAATAATAAGGTCATTTATGCATTATTCAAATACTAAATTTTGAACTAAATTTTACGTGAATCAATTTAACTGATCTTCAAACCTTCACAAACATTCGAGAAATAACTTTAAATAAACATATATAGCTTTTGCGAAAATTATTTGTACATCTTAAATATATGTTCCTTGAAAAGAATATAGGTATAAAATGGAGGATGACTCACCGCTGGCTATCTGCTGTGCGGCCGGGTCTGACGCAGGGGTCAGGATTTGACCTTCATACTAACCAATCATATGTGGGGGCTTTCACTCCCTCGCCTAGCAACAATTGAAACTGCATCTAAAGCTCAACCAATTTCCAAAAGAATTTAAAACGTGTCTTTACTTTAGTCTCGTACTTGCCATATGGTTAACGATTGTTTTATATAATACATAATTTCCATTACTTTAATACTTGAAACTTGAAATTAATATTTTAAAACTTGGAATTAATACTTAAAACTTGCTATTTGCATAACACGGGCATAATACTTCATACTTTAAAAAAAAAACTTGCTTCATATTTAATACTTGGTACTTAAAAAACTTGCACTGAAATCAAACGGGAAAATTGAATTTAAAGGTAAGTTTGCGAATTATTTTCTTAACGTAGAAATATATTTACAACCATTTTAGGTCAATGCTACAACTAAAACTGAACCCATGGTATACGTTGACTCCACTTTACTACTTGCTGGGACGGCATGTTTAATTAAAAACCTGCATGCCCTCGATAACACTTCTATACGGATTACATGCTGATATCAAAAATGGCTTGACCACGAGGCAATGTTAACTATTCAAGTATGCGCCGGGAAAGGGGATATTGAATCAAGATACAAGCAAATAGAAGAGCACTTAAAGGTTACTTTGACTATTCTAATGTAGATGGGGCATGATGTATGAATTCGTAATATAAGGTTTCAATAGAAGTTTAATATTTATTGAATAGGTGTATTAAACGAAAGCCTGTATTTAAATAGCAGAAAATCGTAATTGTTACAAGGATCAAAATAGTATAACTGCAGGTGTTGAGAAGGAGATAAAGAAATTTTATGAGACTGCAGCTCTTAAAAATGAAATGAATAAAGGTAGTTAAATATTAAATCATAATGAAATAATTTGGAAAATAGAGTTAAATAATTCGTTTGATTGCGATTAAAGAATCAAATCAATCTGTAAAGTGGCGTATGTACAAATATGGAGAAGTAGCGTTTAGTGTGTCGAAACATTCATTTAAATATGCATATGTAGAAAGGAATTGGAAGAGTAAAAAGAAAGAATTGATGAAGTGAAAGAGGACGAGATAATTAAGAATATAAATGTGAATTATTTTAAAAGAGGAAGGAGTAAGAATTGCCGTCAAATATCCAAGTTCTGAATGAAGTAGATTTGTTATTAAAGGAGGAATGTTCTCAATTGATAGATAGAAGGCCAAGAATTGCTACAGATGATGAAATAAGTTAGAATTTATTAATATTGAACCATTTGAGGCTAAAGTTTATACGTATAATAAAAATTAATTGAAGATGTTTATTTTGAAACTAACATAAACAGGCTAGATATATAGATTCTACGCCAAATTTTTTTTTGTCGTGAGTAGTATAGCTGTGCAGTTGCTGGGTCAGCTTTATGAAAATTTTATACCCCATATTTTTCCAGGATTGTGATAGTTTAAAAAGGAATTTGCCATAATATGATGAGTGGAGTATGCAAGTGAAGAGAATTCTGGTTGAAACGAAACTTGTTGAAACCGTGTGTAAATATGGGAAAGGTAGAAATATCGGATAGTAATGTTAGATTGTAGATAATATTAGGATAGAATTAAGGAAAGTTTAGTTAATTATAAGATAGAAATAGATAAATTATTAAAGAGTAAACCCTAGTATGGAAAGGATTATGCGTGTGTATTGTAAATCTTACAGATAGTTGTAGATAATACGTATTTACAAATGAAATAGTAAAATTACTGGCCCGTACGGAAATATGACGCAGATTTCAAATTTCATATTTTGATTTGAGGGAAAATGACGCGATAAGGTCAGGAGAGATCACTGAAGCCCAAATCCTATTAATAAAGCAAACTCAAATAGAGATAAACAGGAGAAATCGAAATTTCCGAAGATTCATTATTCTACCCTGTATAAAAATATAAGCGTACTTCTTTGCCAATGAAAAAACAACATTTATTAATTATGTGATTAAAGTTATGATGGACAGTGTCAAGATCATAAAACCTATATAAACATTACACCCTATGCAAATCAATCGTTTTTAAAATGTATTGTAAATAAAAAGTCATTTAAAATATTCGCCAAGAAACAATATCAATCTTTTAGCATTTAGCAAATTGAGGCATTACAAAAACCGGAAATTGATTTGAACGATTCATTCAAGATTCCTTCATAAACCTAGTAAAATATAGCGATTGATTCAAGATTTAATTCGCGTAAGATTTGGTCCTAATTCAAGTAATATGTAACGTTGTTTATAACCCCAAAATAATATGCAGAGTTGCATTGAAATTTATACGTTGAGCAGTTTTAGATATAAAAAATTAATCGAATGCACTTATTTGGCAAAACATGATTATTTTGTAAAATACCATGAAAATTAAAGATTCTTCGATACCAAAGCTATTTTAAAGCTAATTAATTAAAAATAAAAATGCATTATAAAAATTAAGATTCTAAATAAAGATTTAAAATTAATTCAACCAAACTGATAAACTGGGATTTTAACGTCAATTTAAAAATGGAATCAAGAGGTATTTAATATCATTAATTAACGTTGGAGATGAGATTATGATAAGCGGTATTTTCTCATTGCAGGTATAAAATTTAGATTTCTTTGTTTGTAACTAATATTTGAGTATTTTGTCATTTGCATTTAAGGTAGAATAAGATTTAATGGTATAATGTTTTCTTTGTAAGGATATTTACTAGAAAGTTTTGAGGTCAGAATTCGAAACATTTTGA
The DNA here is from genome assembly GCA_036346225.1 of Platerodrilus igneus. Taxonomy (NCBI): domain Eukaryota; kingdom Metazoa; phylum Arthropoda; class Insecta; order Coleoptera; family Lycidae; genus Platerodrilus; species Platerodrilus igneus. Next base: position 2,339,619 of record JARFIW010000139.1, on the reverse strand, counting down.
CTTTTAATAGATGCTGTAAACTGTTCTATATTTTTTGTATGGAAGAAAATTGTTTTTGAATATACAGATGCTTTTTAGGATTACCGTGTTTGATTTCATTTTGTAAATTTCATAGTAAAAATTTCCGTTGAGCTAGCCTGCAAGGAAAAGTTAAGAGGGAAGGTAAATTAATTATTTCAAATTTCCCATTGTTGTACCGTGTTACAGCACTTTTTTAGTCTCATTCCAAAGAGAGGATAACACAGCAAAATTTAGCCCTGCTCCAACGCAAGACCTTTACACAGAAATATATGCATATGGTTGAATGTGTGGTGTGCATGCGTGTTTGGCGGTGCAAACTTGTGCGTGGGTTTGTGGTTTGAACGTGTTTGTTTAATATTGGACGATGTTCAACATTAGAATTTAAGGTGAAAGCTAAAACCTTAAAATCAGTTACTATTCCATAGACAAATTATCGATCCGTCAGTATATTAAAAATTGCTGTTTCATTTAAAGCCTTTGTTTTCATTATAGAGCTGTTAAGAATTATAAGGTTTTGTATGACTAAGTTTAAGGCAGTAAGGGGTTATTGGATTATACCTAAGTCGTTATTTTTGATCAAGCTTATAATCTTACTTTAACCGTTAACAAGGTTTTATTTATATACATATTGGCAACCTAGTCCTTTTACGCAAGCTGTGTAGATTTATGTTTGACTTGATTATGACATGTCCAGATTTACATAGACTGTATACGTAAATATTATAGAATTCTTTTCTTATTGTCTTTTGCATACGGTTAACCTTAAGCGATTTCACACTATTGTTTTATCTACTGATGTATCTCAAATTACGTTCTTGAAATAGCTTTCCCTTAAATTTGCGTAGCAATATGACACTATATTAATATCCACCTACTAAACTGTTGTACGTATTATTTTTTACGAAGACTGGTAGCATTACTGTTTACTGAAAATAAATGAACTTCGTATTGCAAAAACAAATTGCACAGCGCCAAGGGAGATTCCATCAAGGATTTTTGTCGTCATGTTATGTGAAAAGTTCGGATTTTGGTTACAAGAGGGTTGTATTTAATCAAATGAACGTATATCTTTCTGTAGAAATGTTCCACGGATTTTATTTATTGCAAGCGTAAAAGTTGGCATTGCAGAACGAAATCAAACAGACCAGTTGTTCTGATTAAGCGATAATAAATTAAAGAGTACTCTTCGAGTTCCTAAACCGTTTTTATGCCTTTGCAAACTAATATTGCCGAAAATCAATTTGGGATAAACGTACATAAATTTTGTCTAATTTAATAGAGGTTCGGTCTTATGCGTTTGATAGCTCTTTGTCTGAACCCCATCAGTGTTTAACTATGCCTCTTTGTTCTGAGACACTTATAAATGTCTTTTAGAATTAAAGCATAATGTTCTAGATTTAACCATTGGATTACTTTGTCTTAGATTGATACTGAATTTATTTGTAAAGTATTTCGTTTTTAGTAAATGCTAGCCTAGTTGGTAAATAGAGGAAACTTAGAGCTTAGGTGCATTTTATGAGAAGACTTTACCGAGAATAAAAATTTAATTCGCCAGTATCAAAGTTTATGCAATTTGAGTTTGTTCAATACAGACAGCATTCCAAATATAAATATAATACACAACTGGGAACACTTTTCTTCAAATTGTCTATTTCTACCTCCAGTTTATTAAGATTTTTCCTAACTTGGCTAAATTTCATCCTCCTATTATGCTTATTCACCGTTTCTTGTACATTCTCTATATGGTATTACCAACCTCGCTTATTTCCTTCTTTACCTCTGTCATGCTTCAGTTAACTCCTTTCTGAACCTCCGAACTTGAGAAGTGTAAAATTGTCTAGTCTATCATTGGTCTGTTTTAATTCTTGCACACGTTTCTCCTGACCTTATTTTAATTCCCGACTAAATCCTTCCTGATTCTGTTTTAATTCCTGACTAAATTGTGTCGTTTTTCTCTGTTCATACTTGTTACCAAGTTCATTAGGTCCATCATACTTAATTCTGCTTCTGCTTGGACATCAACTTTTCTCCTTACATTGTATCAAAAATTATACGAAAAATTTACACAAAATGAAAAAAAATCTTTCCACCAATCTAACTGATTTACGACCCTATTCTCTGACCTCCCAACACAAATTGAGCCCGAACGTTGACAAGAGCCATTTTTGTTGAAACGCAAATTGCGTTCTGATGTTCGTGCGAATTACGTTGTGATTTTCGTGCCCCAGAGTTGGATCGCAAATTTATCTACTGTGATACTGAAGCCCCGTTTGTTGGACGCCAAATACTGTCAAATTATATAGCGCGCTTCGCTTACCTATGGTAATTCCTATCTGAATTTCAGAAAATTACCGCTTTTCAACATAGCTGATGCAGAATGTCAAACGTAAATTAAAGAAATCACTTCCTCTACTATCTCTGTTAGCAGAACATTTAAAAACTTTTCAGATCTTTTTAGATTAGAATAATAAGCCTTTACTAAGATTCCAAAATACAAATATTAACAAATAAAATAATAAAATATAGAAAAAGAAAACCTGTACAGTAGTAAATCACATAAAACGTTTTTTTGTTTATTGCTAGGTTGATATTTCCAAAAATGGGATTCAAAATGTAAATACCAATATTCGTAAAACTTAGGAACGGTTTGATAATATGTTTTTTATAATTTAATTTAATTTAATGTTAGGAAGTAAATTTTTTTTAGGAAAAGTATCTAAATTCTTATGGTAATTATTTAAGTATATGTTTAGCAGAGTTTTTGTAGATTCAAAACGGTTGACTAACTTCTATGATGTTTCAAAAAGTACTCGCCGTTTGACTTGAAGTCGGCACATTGCATTTTTGTATGTGTGCAATTTGACCTGAAACCGGCATAATGTATTTTTGCATATACGCACTCTGGCATGAAAGCAGTACAATGTACTTTTGCATGTTAGTAGTTTGGCCTGAACGCGAGTTAAAGTTCGGGCCTTTGGAGCTGGTTTTTTAAAAACACTTTGACTTTAACAAATTTTTATTAAGTTAAAATTTAGATAACTTGTACATAATACTAAAATAATTATTGTACTAGTGAGTAGCTTGCAACAACGAAGTATGGAGTTCTGAAGACTGACTGCCGGGCATTGAGCTCCCGGGCCTTTTATAATAACCTGCCCTCACACGGCTGTGAGAACTTGCAGATCTCATGTCTGCGTTTCTCTTAATTGTACACTTTATTACAATGTAACAACTTAATTCTAAGTAATTGCGGTCTGTTGACCGCCTGTGACCTGCCACCTGCAGTATCACTGCCCTCACGGATGCAAAGCTGCATTCCGTTCTCATGAACTGTCGATAACCTCTCTGGGTTATCCTTGTGTTACAATGTTGCATTGAACTTATACTTTTACTTAATAATTTCTAATAATTCATATTAGATTCAATACATCAATATATATAGGTAATTGGGGATACATAACTCCTCCACCGTAAATGAAAATTAAGGTTTTTCTTAATTTTAAATACATAAAATACATTATTCAATTTCATTTAAAATTCATTATTTCTAAAGGTATACTTGTCGTTTCTTTTTTTCTCTTTGTTTCCTTAAATCTAGAACTGTTTCCTTTATTCTTATATCTAAGGTACATTTTGTATAATACATACATGATTACAAAATTACTAAAATGATTAATACAATTGTCCAAACACTTATATTATTATAATGTAACTTTGGCGTTTTGATTTCACTTAATTGTTCTTTATAACTTTCCACTAATTTCACGGCGTGGTTGAGATCGTCTAAGTCTAGATGCTCTAGCTTCATAGGTTTCTTGTTTATTTCTTCGTCTTCTTGTTGTATGTTGAATTGTAGTTCCGGTAGGTTTGCAAGTTTCTTTGTTGCTATGGGATCTTGATAAACTCTGATAACTTCATCTTTCAATTTCACATAACAATCTTCTTTGAGGGTAATTAGTTTGCTTCCGATTAATGCTTGGTTATTTTCATCTTGGTTGCAGTGGATGGTTGCTATTACTTCTGTTGGGAAAATGGCTATCCATTTGTTATCTGTAACTTTTTGAATTTTCATATTAGTTATTTGCACTTGTTTGGTTTCACAGTTTTCGTAATGATTTGAGAATTTTAATAGTTGTACTTCACAAGGGCTGTCTTCTTGAATGGTTGTTGTCGTCATCGATTGACATAAATATTGATTTGGTGTTACTTCAGTACATTTTTCGTTTGTATAACCATATCTTAGTTCATTTAGGGATAGGAATTTGGTTTTGGGTATGATTACTTGGTATGTGCTAGTAACCTTTGTTGGAAAAGCAAATAAATGATAATAATGATAATTGTTACTTTCTACTATCGGGATTTCTATTAAAAATATTATTTCGTTATTCTTAATGTAGCCTTTTACTATAGCTATCTTTTCAAATATAAGAATGCTCGATTCTGTTACATCAAAAAGTAATTTACTGTTAATTATAAGTGATCTAATTTTTATTAATTCGTTTAATAAATCGGTTGGTTCAATAATACTAGAGTGTAAGGTATTTAGTTTTGCAAATGTTACTGCGTTTTCTAACGTTGTTAAAATTTGTTGCATTAAAGTAAGGGTGGATATTATTTGAATAAATATTGTGTTAAATCTAATTAAATCTCGCATGCCTAACGAGGTAGTTTGCATGGTGGTTTCAAGGGTTTGCATTCGGTTGGCTATACTGTCCTGATTTTTTACTAGCTTTCTCAATGTTTCGTTGAACTTTATAATCGTTGATTGGGTTAACGATAATTGGTTGCTGATTATGGTTTTTATGTCATTTTGATTCTCAATTAATTGTTGTATTGTGTTGTCATAAGGTTCTGCGTCTTGGTTATCTAAATTGCCTGTGATAGCTTTTATTATGTTACCTAATCCGTTGATTAGTCCTCTTTTTCGTCTCTTAGTTTGTTCGTTGGGTATTAGTCTATTAAGTTTATCTTCTATGTTTCTTAAAATGCTTTCTATTATACTGTTGTAATTCATCATTTCTAATGCGTATTCTTTTCCGAATTTTGCTGTGTTCATTGATTGTTTTAATCGGTCATAATTTTCTGTGATTGTTTGAAATTCTTGTTTTAATTCTGTTAGGTCGAATTTTTGTGCAAATGTCCAATAGTCGATCGTGTTTTGCATACTGCCTAATTTAATTGGTAGTATACCGGGATTGTTTTTTATGTCTTCTATTATTACTTGGTTGTCCGTTCTACCTGGGTGGAGGTTGACGGTAAGGGTGATGATTGTCCATCTGAAATTACAGGGTGTCTTAGGTTTTTTAAATGAATGTATTTAGTTATTTTACCGTTGTCTACTACTGCTATGTTTTTATCTGATATTTTCTTAATTTTAAATGGTCCTAAATTTCTGGGTGCTGTTTTATGTCGCTTGCTTTGAAAGTTTTTCTCATATACGGTTTGTCCTATTGAAAATTTATTTGAGTCGGTATTTTTATTTCGGGTTGTGGTGATACGTTCTTTATCGTTCTCTAGTTTATCTTTTACCTTATCGTAAGTTATTTTTAATTTTTGTTTGTGATCTTTCGCATATTGTTGATATACTTCTTTATTGTAGTGTATGTCATAGGGATTTCGTGAATCTGAATGTCCTAATGTTAATTCTAAGGGTGTAAAATTTGTTGATGAGTGAATTGTGTTATTATAGGCGATTAGTGCGTATGACATTAAATTGGTTATATGTTCCTTTTTATAATTTATTCTTAATAATCTAATTTGTTCTAACAGGGTTAAATGTAATCGTTCGATTAGTCCGTTTGATTCAGGGTGGTTTTCCGTTATGAAATGAATTTTTATTTTGTGAAGTTCTAAAGTGTTTTGTATTGTCTCGTTTTTAAATTCGCTACCATTGTCTAAAGTGATTGATTCGGGTGTTCCGTAAAATGTGAAGTATTGTAAAAATCCTTGGGTCACGTCAATGCTATTTTTGGATGTGATTGGTATTGCTTGGCCTATTTTTGTGAATGCGTCTATAATTGTTAGGTAGTTTTGCGCTTCTACTACTAGAGTATCGGCATGAAGTTTTTGAAATGGTTTGTCGGGTGTTTTGGTTAACATTAAGGGTATCTTTGGGGGTTTCCTATCGTATTTTGCTCTGTCACATAGTTCGCATTGGTTAATAAAATCTGTGGTCAAGTCCTTCATGTCTTTAAAATAATAACGTCTTACAAGTTGTTTTATTGTTTCGTTAATTCCACGATGGTTGGTTTTTCCTTCGTGTTGATTTCTAATTACATCGTTTATTTCGTCAGGGTCGTCTAGTGTTATTAATTTTCTAGTACATCTGATGAGTTCAGGTCCAGAGTTATTGAATAGTTCAATGTATAATTCTGAAAATCTTTGGTATAAATGTTCGGTATTGAAATAAAAATAAAATCGTTTTTCTCGGGGTGTATTCTTTTAAAATTTTAATTATTTGTTCCTCGTTGTCATCTTTAGTTATTTGAATTTGATATATCTTTTTGTTATCTACTTTTGTATATTTTACTGGATTGGGGTTATTTAAAACTTCTGTTATTATAAATTGGTTAGGTTTCATATCGATTGCTTCGTTTAAAATTTTAATCACGTTTTTTGGTTCTTCGTTTTGTGTCGAATGTATTGTGTCGATCTCGTCTGGATCTTCCCTTATTTCTGCTTCGTCTACGTTTCCTATAATGGATTCCGTTTCTAATGCATTGAGTTGGATTCGGCTTAAAGCGTCTGCGTTGTTGTTATAGATTCCTTTTATATATAATTTCGTAATCATACTCTTCGAGTCTGATTCTCCATCTTTGTAATTTTGAATTTGGTTCTTTCAGTTTGCATAACCATACTAGTGGTCTATGGTCAGTATATATGTAAAATTTTCTTCCGTATAGGTAAGGTCTAAAATATTTTGTTGCCCAAATTATGGCTAATAATTCTTTTCTATAGTGCTATATTTTTGTTCGGTTTCATTTAGGGTTCTGGATGCGTAGCTGATAGGTTTATCGCTACCTACTTTTCCTTGGCTCAATACTGCGCCTAATGCTACATTCGATGCGTCTGTCGTCAGTATAAATGGTTTTGTAAAGTCTGGGTATTCTAATACAGGGTGATTCGTTAATATGTTTTAATTTTGTCTACAGCTTTAATAAATTCTGGGGTGTGTTCAATTTTGTTTCCTTTTTAAACAATTTGTCAGGGTTTGGTTATCTGAGCGTAACCTTTAATGAATTTGCGGTAGTAACCACTAAGTCCTAGAAATCCTTTAATTTCTTTGTTTGTTTTGGTAATGGGTAATTTAGAACTGCATTTGTTTTGTCTGGATTTGGCATTACTCCTTGGGGTGTTATTACATGTCCTAAAAATGATACTTCTTTTGTAAAATTCACTTTTGTCTAATTGTACTTTAAAATGTGCTTGTCTAAGTCTTTCGAATACTTCTTTCAATCTTTCTATGTGTTCTACCAATGATGTAGAATAAACTATGATGTCGTCAAGGTATACAAGGCATTTCTCATTGTGTATTCCTCGTAGTATATTGTCCATGACTCTCTGGAAAGTAGCGGGTGCGTTCTTTAGTCCAAATGGCATTCGTTTGTACTCGTAATGTCCTCTAGGTGTGCTGAAGGCTGTTTTTGATATGTCTTTTTCTTCCATCTCTACCTGATGGTATCCTGATGCTAGGTCTAATGTTGTAAAATATTGGCATTTGCCTAATTTGTCTAAAATTTCGGTTATATTTGGTAGTGGATATTTGTCATCTACCGTTTTTTCATTTAACTTTCTATAATCTATTACCATTCTGTACTTTCTCTTTCCGGTTGCGTCTAATTTCTTAGGTACTATTAACACGGGGCTGCTCCATGGTGAATTGGAGTGCTGGATTATGTCTTGGTCTAATAAGTCTGTTACTTGTCTGTCAGCTTCTTCTTGGCTTGCATGAGGTAGTCTATATGCTTTTGTAAAGATTGGTTTATTGTCTGTTAACTCGATATTATGTTTTACTGTGTTGGTGAATGTTAATGGTATTCCTTCACAATGGAATATGTCTCGGTATTCAAAACATAAGTTCTTAATTGCTCTTTCTTCTTCTTGATTGATGTCGGTATTGAAGCGGATGTTAGTTAAATTTTCTCTTAACATTTCGTCATGTTCTATTGGGTTGTAGTTATTTTCTAAATTCTCGTCTATTTCCATTTCGTTAAAATTTAGTTCTTCTATGTTAATTGGGTCTGTCAATGATACTTCTACGGGATAGTCGTTTGAATTTAATATTGTTGTGGTTGCAAAGTTATCTTTTATTTGTACTAAGGCAGTTGGGGTTTCTACTCCTTGTTGAAATGTCATATGATTTATTATTCCTAAATTTTTGTTAGATTTTACTGGGATTTTTATTTTCTTTCCGTTCGGGGTTCTATAGTGTATTTTTGTTCAACTTGTGTGTTTTGAAATTTAATTGGGATTTTTCCGTATTTTGTCCTTAATAAGCGATTTTAATGTCAATGTTGGCTCTAATTTTCTTAGAAGGTCCATTCCGATTAATCCGTCATATTTGTCGTTAAATTCGAATACACAAAATTTATGTTTCATTTTAACATTAAATGTTCTCGGTAAGGGTATATTTGCTACGAATTGGTGTAGTGTTGTTTGATGAGCTGTTTTAATTTTAAATGGTTCTCTTTCTACATAATCTAAATAATGTTTTTGTACGGTTCTGGGGCTAATTAATGTTTTAGAGGATCCAGTGTCGATTAATAGTTTGAATTTAGCGTGGGGTATTTCTATGTATGGTAATACTAAGTGATTTATATTATTTAAGTTTATTAAGTTTGGTCGGTTATGAATTGGTCCATTTGAAAATTTGAGTTTGAGTTTTCTTCGTCGTACTCCTCGTAAGTTTCGTATTGTTCGTCACGTTCATAAGTTTCTGCATGGTTTGATTCATTGTTCGTAGGTGTCTCAATGTCATTATTCTGGTCAGTGTCAAATTTTTCTATTTCTTGATGAAATAATTCTTCCGATGTAAAATTACGTTTCTGATGAGGGTTTGGTCGGATATGTGTTATTTTTGTGTTTTGTCTGGTGTTACCAGATGAGGTGTCCATTGGTGTTGGTTTGTAATAATTGTTAGGGTTGTTATGAGTATTAGTCATTGGTGTATTTCTATTAGGGTTTGCATTGAATGCTGGTCTTTGTTGGTTTAGGTTTTGATTGAATCTCGGTTGGAATGCGGGTTTCGTAAAAGTTGGGTTGAATGTTGGTCTTGAAAAATGTTTATATTGATTATTAAAATTGGTATTGTTAAAACTTGGGTTGTTACTTCGCGGTTGATTTGTTTGTGGGTTAAAGGGTGTGAATTTTGTTGAGGATTGTTTGTCTTGTAGCTTGTATAGTTTTTGTTGGTAAATAACTTTTATTCGCGTTGGGGTTGTATAGTCTGTTGCGGTAATACATTACATTTTCTTCTTCTATTACTAGGCTCATAGCTTCTTCTAGATTTTGGGGTCGTTGGAATCTGATTTTATCCGATAGTCGTTCTGGTAAAGCGTTTATATATGTGTCTAGTGCCATTTCGTCATACATTTTTGTTTTTAAATGTCTAACGTTTTGATCGGGTTCTTCGATTTTTAATTTTGTTAAAATTAAACTTCTCACGTCTTGGCATTTCATTCCGAATTGGTAGGGGGATTGATTGTGTTCCATTCTAAGGTTTATTAGGTCTCGGACCAGGCATTTTATATTACGTTGGTCCCCGAAATATGCAATTAGTAGCTGTTTAAACTGGTCCCATTCCGATAAGTCGTCCCTACTGGCGATTAAGGTTAGTGCCCTTCCGGCTAGTTTACTTATTACTAAGCGTATAAGCAATGAATTTCTTGCGTCATCTCCGGGTGTGTAAAAGGTTTTTAGGAACATTTCACATGCTCCAATGAAATTTGAGAGATGGGCCTGCGTGCCATCAAACGTCTGAATTGTCTCTAAATAGAGACGTAAGTCTGTGTTACTCATGTTGGTTAAGGGTTGTTTTCGATTTTTGGAAAATTTTAAAAAAAATATTTTTTTTTTTTTGAATTAAGCTTTATTTCGCTATTTGTATTGTTACTTTTGCTTCGGATTTATTAATTTTCCGTTTGGGTTGTGAAATTTCAATTTTTGTAAAAATTGGGGTTGATTTTCTATTTGTAACGTTAATTATGCTTTGGATGTATTAGTTTTTCTTTTGGATGAAATAATTTCGAATTTTGTAAAAATTGGGGTTGGTTTTGCTTTTTGTGACGTTAACTTTGCTTTGGTTTTATTAATTTTTCAATTAGATTAGGTAATTTCAAATTTTGTAGAGGTTGAGACTTATTATGCTATTTTCGGCGTTATTTTTAGTTAGGATTGGGTGGATAAAAATTTGGTAAGAATTTGAGATTAATTTCGTACTTGTAGTATTAGATTTATTAATTTTAAGTTTATATTGCGTCGAGTTATTTTTAAAATCGTAGTCGTTGTTTTAGTTCAGTTCGGTTAACTCGTAATTAATACTCTTCCGTGGGTTTTACTGAGTTGCGTAGTTATGACCTGAGGTTACTTACTTTTGTACTTTACTGTTGAAATTGAATACTTAAGGATGTAATCTTTGTCACGTACGTTGAGGTAATTGCACTTACAGGTGTTAATAGAAATTACTTTCCGTACTTTGTATAAAGTGTTACGTCTATTTATTTTAGATCTCTTGGTATTATAATGCTTGTTGGTAATTGAATCTCTCCGTAATGTAGGTTTTCAGCGTTTTAATTAAAGCTTCTTATGATGACCGTTTTACTGCACTTTATAATGCTGATTAATTAGTTGAAAAACGTTTAGAGTTTATACCGTGTTTGTACTGCAAATTATTTATAGAGTGTTGTGGAGTAATTTTCATGCGCTTCTATAATTCCGTGATGTATTTAATTACTTATAATGCGAATTGCTTTAGTACTGAAAGTTCCTGAAAGCTATTTCTTTAGTACTGTGCAAGGATTCTGAAAGCGATTTTTTCTGAGTTTTAATTGTATAATAGATGCGAGCTTTGTTTTCTTAGGTGGTTTTAAGTTACCGTATTTTTAGTTAATGCAGAGTTCTTGTGATTTATTCAGTATTATAGAGGTCAATGGTTTTAATTATCGTTCGGTACTGCTTGTTCGAATTAGCTTTGAAATTGAATTGCGTTAGCTTACCGGTTTATAAACGTGGGTTTGAATCGCGCTTCTTATTTTGGTGTTAGTGAATGTGCGCCCGTTTATTCTTATTTATTTTAAAAGAAAATTTCTTTTAAACTTCAAGTTTCATTTGCTTTTTAAAGAAAAATTTTATCTCTTTAACATTCGTCTCATAAAATGTTATACAGTCTCGTTTTGAAAATAATTCCTTTTGAACTATTTTCAAAAAAAAATATTCATAATAATAAAATACATAAACAATAGTAATCAATAGTTATAATACTAGCATATATCAATTATATTTTTTGGTTTGAAATAAAATCATGGAAATGAACTTACATTAATTTCATCTGTTTCTTTGGTGGGTTCGATCGATTCTGTATCTTGTCCACCTTGGTTTGTTTGTTGGCCTTAGACGATTTTTGTTCCTTGTCCAACTTGGTTTGTTGCTGGATTCAGACTATGCTTGTTCTTCCTCCAACTTGGTTTGGGTTCTGCCAAAATTTCGAATTAAAATTCTTGGTCACCAATCTTCCGATTTTTGGATTTTCAGTGCCCTTTGACATCCGTTACGACTGCGCCAGTTAAAGTTCGGGCCTTTGGAGCTGGTTTTTAAAAACACTTTGACTTTAACAAATTTTTATTAAGTTAAAATTTAGATAACTTGTACATAATACTAAAATAATTTAATTGTACTAGTGAGTAGCTCAAACAACGAAGTATGGAGTTTGGAGACTGACTCGGTTGAGTAGCTCAAACAACGAAGTATGGAGTTTCGAAGACTGACTGCCGGGCATTGAGCTCCCGGGCCTTTATAATAACCTGCCCTCACACGGCTGTGAGAACTTGCAGATCTCATGTCTGCGTTTCTCTTTATTGTACACTTTATTACAATGTAACAACTTAATTCTAAGTAACTGCGGTATGTTGACCGCCTGTGACCTGCCACCTGCAGTATCACTGCCCTCACGGATGCAAAGCTGCATTCCGTTCTCATGAACTGTCGATAACCTCTCTGGGTTATCCTTGTGTTACAATGTTGCATTGAACTTATACTTTTACTTAATAATTTCTAATAATTCATATTAGATTCAATACATCAATATATATAGGTAATTGGGGGATACATAACTCGCGGCATCATGTCATAGTTTGGCCTGAAAACTGTACCATGTATATTTTTTGACGTTAACAGTTTGGCTTGAAATACCCTTATAAAATTACTGACGTTTATGTTTAAACAATCAAAATTGTAGGTTTAATGTCTTGCACAAGTAGCGGGATTTATGCCGCTTCCAACACATACTTTGAATAAGGCCTTGTACCAATTTCATATTTTCTGTGTATCAAATTACAATAGACATAGTAATTTCAACATTTTCGATTTTCCAGCTAAAAATCGTGTACGCGTGAGTGCTCATCCATGTAAGCTGTGAGTGCGCATTTAAGCGCGCGTATACATCAACGCGCTGGGAAGCATAATGTGTGTATGGGAACGCGTATGCGGGTACATGAGGGTAGATCTGTGAACTTGTATTCATGTAGGCGTGTACCAGTGGGAGTATAAGTGTAAACACTTGAACGAATATGGGCATATATGTTCGTGTGCGTATATATTTTTATGCGCACGAGCATCCACAATTCTGTGTACTTGGACACAAGCCGAATATATTTTAATGTGAGTTGCACTACACTGTCCATTCTGAATAAATCTGTACTTTGAAAATGTTCTAGATTACTAGATGAGCAGAACGGCTTGTTAGTTTCAGTGACTTAAAGAGCAAAAATATAGGTGTAACCAAATGAGTGGGGTCTTTAGTGAGGAACCAGACTAAGACAGGTTCCCGAAAGATGGCTGCAGCTATTTCGGTACTTAGAGTAACAGAGACCATAGAGATCAGGATGGCATTCTAAGATACTACTGCGATGTGAAGAGTACGGGGAAACTACCACATAACCTCCCAAGTACACAACGTACTTCAATTGTTATTTAAGATGAATGCATCCTCTGGAGTAAAAGATTCCGAAGCTAAAATAGTCTCCCATTCGATCTTCGAGAGGGTACTACTTCGGTGAATGTGATCGGCAAATGTAAAAGAAGAGTTGAGAACATTCTGCGAGTCAAAGCGTGGTATATCGAAGCATGAGGCAAGTAGAAAAGCTAACTACACCAGGCCGTCTTTAACTTGCCCACCCTAAAATATATTACATATAATTTCGAAATTATAACTGTATTTTCTGTGTTTCAAATTAAAATAGACATAGTAATTCCAACATTTTGGATTTTCCAGCTAAAAATCGTGAACGCGTGAGTGCGGATTCATGTAAGCTGTGTGTGCGCATCCAAGCGCACGTATATATCAACGCACTTGCAAGCATAGTATGTGTATACGTACGCGTATGCTGGTGCATGAGGGTATGTCTGTGAACTTGTATATGCACGTGAAGTTTTGTGTACGCATGTACCTGTGGTGAACATACGTGTGTACGCTTGCACGATTATGGGCATATATGTTCGTGTGCGTATATATTTTCATGCGCATGAGCATCCACAATTCTGTGTACTTGGACACAAACCGAATATATTTTACTGTGAGTTGCACTACACTGTTCATTCTGAATAAATCTGCACTTTGAAGAAGTTCTAGATTACTAGAAATGGCAGAGCAGCTTCTGAGTTTCAATGATCTAGAGAGCAGAAATATAGATGTAACCAAATTAGTGGGGACTTTAGTGAGGAACCAGACTAAGACAGGTTCCCGAAAAAAAACAGCAGCTCTTTCAGTACCTAGAGTAGCAGAGACCATAGAGATCAGTATGGCATTCTAAGACACTACTGAGATGTGAAGAGCAAGGAGAAACCACCACATAACCTCCTAAGTACACAACGTACTTCGATTGTTATTTAAGATGATTGCATCCTCCGGGGTAAAAGATTCCGAAGCTAAAATAGTCTCCCATTCGATCTTCGAGAGGGGACTAGTTGGGGGAATGTGATCGGCAAATTTAAAAGAAGAGTTGAGATAATTCTGCGAGTCAGAGCGTGGAATATCGAAGCATAAAGCAAGTAGGAGAGCTAAAAAATCTAAAAATTGAAATGGATAGGTTGTTATTAAACATAGAGGTGATTAGCGAAGTTTGGTAGCAAAAGGGGGGGTATTTTTGGAGTGATACTTTAGGGTAATTCATACAGGATCAGAGGAAGGAAATTTGTGTGTAGGTATAGTTATGTGAAAAAAGACAGGACACTGTCTAGAAAACTACTTACAAAAGAACGAAAGAGTACTCATGGTTAGATTTGAATCTAAACTAGTAAATACAGTAATAATACAAGTATACATGTCCACTTCTAGCCACAGTGAGGAAGAGGTAAAAGCGCTCTACAAAGCCATACTATAAAGCATGACAGGACATGATATTTAATAATTAGCGGGTACTTTAATGCAGTGGTATGTGAGGGCGAGGAAGGTGTTGTAGTGGGTTTATTTGGATTAGACACGACAAACAACAGGAGAAACCTGGTAGAATTTTGCAATAAAAACAATTTAACCATCACAGTCACATTATTTCAACACCATGCTAGAAGACTTAAACATGAAAGATGCCAGGAGAGTAAGCAAAGAAAATCGCTCGCACGGAATACCGCAACATAACAATGGGAATTCAAAGAAGTAATGTTGTACTAATTAAGAATGTCGTAGAGTGGGGTGGGCTACACAGAAAGAAAAATATGTCTATATTAACTTTCACAAACAAATATTTGGGCATTTATGATGGGTTTATAAAGAAAAAAGACATTACTTATGATGTACCTCCAAGAATCTTGCTTGTAAATTGCTTGGTAAATTGAAATACTACACTATGCCGTGTTCGACTTGCCCAACTTAGAATATATCACATATTCCGAAATTACAACGATAGAACTGCATCTGAATGTGTTTGTGTGGATGATGATGTTGTATATAATGTAGCACTTTGCATTGGTGATTAGCTTTGTTCGGCCTACGTTTGAAAATTGGATGTTCCGCTAACACTCGCCGATGGTGTACTTACATGTACTTCAGACTTTAAGTCAATCTGCATCTTCAAAGTTGGATGCAAAAGAGTACTTAGTACACTTTAGTCAGTTTCTGTGTATTCTGTTACTTTATCCACTGGTACAACATCCACAGATATTCTTGTTACACCTTTAAAGCAATACAATATTTAAATTTTAAAATCAAATATTTATGTAACTTGCACATGCATCACAATCAAAGTTGGATGTCATCTCTTCTACAGAGAAGACGATTGTTTCCACCAACTTTTTCCTTTCTTCAGTGGCAGGTTTTGGTTCATCCATTGAATCACCACCACCTACCACTTGTATAAGTTCTTCAGGTCTTTTTTATTGTTTCATATTTCGATTGTATTTGTTTCGAACTACTCGGTTTTGGTTATACTTAGAAGACCATCAGTAACTGCGTTAAAGTCTATCTGACTGTTCGTCCATATAGTTTCTTTCTGCTTCTATGTGATTGCATCCGTTTTTTTTATTTTCAACAATTTTCTTCTTGTATTTACGTAGGGCTGGGAACATTGTGTAAGTATACATGTACTTGTTATTTAGATTTTATGGGACTGGGAAATAATCCCTAACTGATATTTGTTTAAATTTTATGTATGTTTTGGGATGAATGTTTTGTTATATGCGAATTGACGTTTTCGATTATATCAAGTTTTAACAGAACGTTACGTAAATGTACATTTTGGTTTTTGTAAATATTGCTTGTGATACTATGTTAACTAAAGGTTTGTAATAAATCTATTTCCTGAGGTTTCTTATTTTTCTTTCTCTGTGACCCACCCCACTCTACGACGCTTTTAGTTAGTACGGCATTACTTTTTTGGATTCCTCTTATTTTGTTACGGTATTCTGTGCCAGCGATTTTCTTTGATTACTTTACTTTTCTTTCTAGTTTGCATGGAATACCGTAAGAGCATTGCTCTGTAATTTAAAAATATAAATAGTACTGTATATGCACCAGATAAAGGCAGCTTAATAAACGTTCTATGAATCATATTTGGTAATTACAGCTAACTTGCATATGGCTTGCTGAGACTCCCACACGTAGATCGATAAACCGGCCCTACGTGGAATAGCGTGCTATGATTCTTTTGCTACGTAGGCCACCAAAGGCTTGCTTATGACAAAAGTTGCGCCACCATGTAAAAATTTAAATTGTATAATAGCTTGAGTGTTGCTCTATTTTAAAGGCTTTTTATGCATCTACCGTACCATGTATTTTCTAATTTAGTTGAGCAATCAATGCTTCGATTAAAAACCAAACATAAAAATAAATTGTATCTTTTTAAGTAAATGCTAAAATTATTTTCTGTTTTCTGTCCGCCACATAAAAGTCCAATCCTAAATTTAATTGTCACATGTTCTAATATTGCAGGAATTATTATCCAACAAGCTTCTATGGAGCTTCTAATGGAGTTTTCCAAATCTTGATATTGTTAAATACACTTTAATACCGTTGCTCATGAGTTTAGAGGCGTAGTTGAGGTAGAGCGTTAGGTGGTATTTAACTCAGGTTCCTTAGAACCTGGGGATCGAGCAATAATGCTAACCATACGAGTTCTAGACACACTACTGAATCGGCGTTAATTATAAGATGTTCGGTACATAGTCACTTTATTCTAATACATTAAAGTTAGAAGCAGAATTACATTAAAGGCATATCGTTAAGTTAGTAAACTCTAAAGTTGGACTTACATGATCTCTTGAAGCTGCGTAATGATAAGATGGGGCGTACTGATTGAGTTTGATGAATTCGAGCTTGAACCGGAGTGGTCTCTTCTGACTGGTTTCCACTACTAGGCACTTCGGACTACTACTACTGGCCTGAAGGTTGGCTCTCCAATATATAGTCGTTCGGGCGGACATTCGAGGGTAAAGATGGAATCCCAGAACTGTAACTCAGGAAGTCCTTGTGATGCGGTGGACCGCGTGAAACGCCAAGCCGTAACGTTATCCAAGGTTTTCTTGAATCAACGGATACTTGATAAAGTAATTGTGTACAAAACAGGAGATTGAGGTTTCCTCATGAATGTGGTAGTTACAAAGTAACAATGGAAAAGAGTCACTAAAAATGAACCGAATAGGATGCTGAGGTTTCCGCGTTAATAAAGTAATTTATTACAAAGTAATGAAAAAAGAAGATTAACTGAAATAAACTGTTCTTGGAATTAAAGTATACAAATGTGAAAATGCAAATTATTGTATTCATGACAATATGAGGAAGAGTGTCTTATGTACCACATATTTCAGGCAACCTCACACTTAAAAATGGATGTAACAAGTCAGGTAATTATGAAGGCCATTCCATTACACCCCTTCTCCGAATCTAACTGTTCGAAAATTATTCATTTAAGTACATCTGAATAGATTGATAAACATAAACCTACATTTGTGACAATCGAAGAAATGTGCCGTTTTTCAGCATTTGAAGACATAGGGAACTAGTCAAATTGTTTTTTCAAAAATATGAGCGCAATTCCGGAATCTTCAACTATATCTGTGCATATGATAACTTTTTATGCCTTTTTTGCTTTTATTATTTTTTTCTTATCCTTCACGTACAGCTTATATGCTAAGATAGTTGGTTTGACAAGTATACCGGAATTTCAATAGAGGGAATTGATAGTTTCAAAGGAAAATTAAATAAAATGGTCCGTTTTTTCAGAACCCACAAAAGGTGAACTTAATCAATTTAAAATAAAATTACACGACAAAATAAATTAAATTCAAGCATCTATAAATAGTTATATGAGAGGGTATTTTTGCAGAGGAAGGATTAATTTTGCTAACAGAGGATTCCCTAACTTTAATGATATCGGCAATAGTAAGCAAAAAACTGCGTTGCAAAAAAACATCAGTGTCAATAAAATGTGGTTGGTTGGTGACATGGATTGATTTCTCCAAAAAATATATAAGGTTATGCCTCCAGTGATAATTCTTTGTTTATATGTCAGTTACAGTTTCAATGTAGTTATCAATTAGTTTCAGAATGCTGGGAACTGTTTTTTTTATTAACCGAAATTTTATCAAAAAATTTTGATCGTCAAATAAATCAAAATAGTTATCCGATTCCTTACAATGTAGGATCTTCTTTCATAATTACAGATTCTTCATCGTCGTCACTTATTACTTCTGGTATATTATACTCGTCCCTATTTTAAAACTACAAAAGACGAATCAATGACTTTAAATAAATAATAAAAAATTCAACTAGAAAAAAAGTGTACAAATTATAGATTAGTTGGGTCGTTCATAAGTTCATTTAACGCGTATACAGATTTCTATCCCGTAGATAAATCGGCTATATGTCAGTTACAAGTAAGTGCCGTGTAAATGTTTTCAACTTTAACCCCTTAAACTGTATCTAGATATCAGCAAACATGTTACCTAACATAAATTTTCTGTAAATTATCAGACTTAACTAGAGACCATAAACCGGTCCTTAAAGTTTTAATTTTTGTAAATAAATTTGCACTGGTTAAAAAGTCGCAAACTTGATGCTTAATCGGCGTATATCGTGTTAAGGAACAAAGAAGTGAAATAAATTAATAAATAAGTATTTAAATATTTCAGTACTTAATCCCTGTATAAATTAAGAACTGCACATAAATTGAAACTAGTACACAGCGTTATATAAATTGACATCAATCATAAATTGGTTTTTAGTCTTAAAACTGGTTGGACGCGTAGCTCCACTGTTTCCTATTCTGAGCTAATCTACACATTTCCTTATAATTTCCACAGCCTATATCTTTTATTATCTGTGTTCAATAGCCTAATCTAGATCTACCTCTACCTCTTTTTTCTCTACTTCTAATATATTACGAGCTACTCCCTCATGCTTTAGTGTGTGCTGCAGCGATCGGGGATATTTGATTGTTTCACTGTAGGATGTTACTGTGGCGATCGTGGGGTGTGTGATTCAAATGTGACGATCGTGCTGGTTCAATAATAATAATCCATTTACTTGAAGAATCGGTTGATCGGTTTACGATATCTTATCTGAGGGTAGATCGAGCGGTTTTCTTTTTTTTTTGTCTTTGGTGTGTTTTTAACTAAGGAAGACGCGACTGTCCGTATCTCTGGCGGGAAAGGGGGAAGGTGCTATCATTTGCCTTATACGTACTGGGGGGGTCTTAGGTTATTACTTAATTAAAACTGCGATCATATTATTGGGTATATTTGACTACTAAATATAAAATTTATTTATTATATTTATATTTCTAAAAATTTAGGCGTTAGATTGTAACAATTTCGATTTTCTGTTATTCAAATACACAAGTTTTGTTCGATACACCTAATCAATAAATGTTAAATGTGGGGTGTGTGATTCAAATGTGGCGATCGTGCTGGTTCAATAATAATAATACATTTACTTGAAGTATCGGTTGATCGGTTTACGTACATCTGAGGGTTGGTCGAGCGGTTTTCTTTTGTTTCTTTTTGTTTGTCTTTGGTGTGTTTTTAACTAGGGGAGTGGGGTCGTGGCTGTCCGTACGTCTGGCTGGAAAGGAGGAGGTGCTATCATTTGCCTTATACGTACTGGGGGTCTTAGGTTATTACTTAATTAAAACTCGGATCATATTATTGGGTATATTTGACTACTAAATATAAAATTTATTTATTATATTTACATCTTTAGAAATTTAGGTGTTAGATTCACAACTTACGAATATTGTCATCCAGTGGGCACATTCTCTATTACTTATGGTTAGTACTAGTACAAATTACATCAGGCATAAAACTTACCCTTAATAAACTCAGTCACTGTAACTTTCACTAATACTAATTTACCCATCCGTCAAATCATTACTTTTCACGTAGTGGCCTCACCCGATGAATTCTGGAGTAAAGCTGCTGCTATTTCTTTCTTTTGCTTCCTCGTAGTGACTCTGTCCTTATTTTAAATTTTTAACTTAGCATATTTCCCGTTGTTCACCAGCAGCTACCTAATGAGTTCTGCTTGAACTTTGACTTTATTGTCATTTTGCTGTGCCTGTCTATTTCGAAATTATAAGCTTTGTTGTCGGCCTTATGTTGTAATATGCTATTTCTTCTATTGGAAATAGCACATAGGTTGAAGACCTGAATGAACTTATCATAAATTTAACTTTAAATACTATTTCTACAAACGAAGCTATATAATTTTACTAGTTTCCTATTTTAACATTTCTAATTAATTGGGTGGGTATATGCGGGGGTACTACATAGCCCCTTGAGTTCTAGAAGAAAGCATGTTCTTAATAAGCCTGTTTTCCTTCTAGCCCTCTCTTCGTACCTACTAGATAACTCAATTTCAATTCCTTAATTATAACTTGGCCTGGGGGTACTACAGTGTCATCATCCTTCTCTTCTATTTTTTACTTCCACATATTTCTTTCTTCGTTTATCATTTCGAGAAACTCTTTGTTCGTAGCTTTGTCTGTCCATGATATCTTCGTCATATCTCGGTTGCACCACATTTCAAAAGCTTCTACCTTTTTCCTGTCTGCTTCTCCCACTGTCCATGTTTCGCAGCCGTACAGTACTGTGCTTCACACATATGTTTTCAGCAATCTTTTCCCTGTTTCTGTGTTTGTTGTTTTTGAACATCGTAGTTGCTATTTGTTGTTAAATGCAGCACGGCCTTGCGCTAATCTCTGTTTTATATCTCTTGTACGCTTCCCATCTTGCGTTACTTGGCTTCCTAGGTAGTAGAAATCTTCAGTTTTTTGTAAGTTTTGGTTTTGTATTTGAATTCTGGTTTTGACTTATTTACCCCTTCTTTACATACTAGTACTTTAGTTCTATTTTTGTTAATTTTCATACCGTATCCCTCTGTTAGAACTGGTTCCATTTCATTAAGGGCTACTTCTAACTCTTTCTTGCTAGATGCTAATACCGCTATATCATTTGCAACTCTAAGTATATCGATCGTTTGTCACTGCTTAGTAATTTCGAAAGTCTATCCGCATTTGATAATATTTATTGCTTCTTCGTTCTACAAGTTAAAAATTAACGAGAATAGGGCACATCCCTGTCTCACTCTCTTTCCTAATATCTACTTCTCTACGTTCCTGCTCTAATTCTATTACTGCGGTTGCTCTTTGTATAAGCTATGTTGTATTGGTCTATCACTATACCCCATTGCAATCTTTTTGAGTATTTCTCTCCCGGAGATCCGAATGAGGAACTATTTTAACTCCAGAATCCTTTACCGCAGAGAATGCCGCCATTTTAAAACATTTTCGGTACGCTGTGTACTTGAGTGGTAATGTGGTGGATTCCCCTTGCTTCCACATCGTAGTAATGTGTCTTAGAGTATCATACTGACCTCCAAGATCCCTGTCACTTTAAGTATCGAAAGAACCGCTGTCCTCCTTCGGGGACCTGTCTTACTCCTTCCTCACTAAAGACCCCACTAATTTGGTTAAACCTGTAGTTCAGCTCTTTAGCTCACTGAAACATGTAAGTCATTGTACCCGTTCTACTATTTTAGAACTTTTCAAAGTGCAGGTCCGTTCAGAACGGATATAAATTGACATTAGCTGAATAAAAGCCATTACATTTCAAAATTCCATTAAATTATATTTTTTGTGTGCGTTATATAACATAAACAAAGAATTTTACATCCGTTGTTTACTCGTTTAATTCCGTAACAATATGTTTGCGAAACAATAAAAACAAACAACAAGTTGTGATGTGAGAAAATCTGATGTAACACATTTTGTTAATGGTAAGGGTTTGATAGCGAAAGGATGTATTAAATAAAGTAGGAATTTCATTCCCTCTTTAGTAATAACGACAACATTTACTTTATTTCAGTTTGTTATCATAACCGTAGTAATACCAATCCTGCTCTACAACGGTGGGCAAACCGAGATATAATCTGATTGCTTCGCAAAACAATGCCAAATTGATTGATTATGATGGAGGAGACATTAAATACATGTTTCAGATTAGTGAGGGTAGCTGCTAACCGTTCTTAAGTCCACATGAATTCAATTTGTATAACACTGAATACATTTTTGTTTTCATTCAAATGAAGATTGACGAGTCTTTATTTCATGCTACACATATTTTGATATAGCAAACTGTTTAAATTACTTCCAAAACTCCGTCATAGATATACGACTCTGTAAAAATAAGCCCTAAAGGCATGGGCGCTTATTTGTACATTAGAGATAAACTGCATAATGTCGTAAATCACTAATTTATTAGAAGTGCATAAAGGACGAGTTTTATCTTTTTGGTTTTATATTTGCACTTATTTTAATGCCAGGATATATTTATTGAAAATGTTGATTTGAAACAGAAAATCTCATTTGAAATGCAAAAGTCTGTAAAATCCATATATAATTTCTACCAAACCAGGTATTAACTGCCCAAAATTTTTATATTGATTTCAGTGGGCAAAATACATGTTAGTTTCTTATATTGGAGGCCTCCAAAAATTCTCAACACGAGCATTTTAAATTTAATGTCGGAAAAAAAGAAACAAAAACAACTGCTCTGACGGTACTACTGTTTTTCTAAAAAATATTACTTGATATAATATGATGATACAAGCAACGTTCAATGGGTTAACACTCGGCCAACCAGGCCAAGTCAATGGCCTTGTTGTGTCGAAATGCAAATTAAAAAAAATCACCCAGACTAAAAAACATTCTTCCAATATAAATTTTAAACACACTATTTTAACTAAAACAAAAAAAACAAAAACATCTAAACAATAATTTTTCAAATGTTTTTGCATTTTCACTAATTTACCACTTCGCGAGTTAAGGTTCGGGCCTTGGGAGCTGCGTTTTTAAAAAACACTCCCATACTTCTTAACAAATTTATTTGATTAAGCAGATATTAATGTGAAATATTACAAACTTGATTTAGATTTACTCTAAGTCGAAAAAAAAATTAATTGTACTATTTCGAGTAACCTGAGCAACTGCAATGTTAAAGCTAAATAGTTTGACTGACTGCCGGGTCTTAGGGCTCCCGGGCTATTTATAATGTCCCTACCCCTCACATTTCTATGGGAACTTGCAGAGCTCATGTCTGCTTATTCTTAATTTTATTCATTGTTACAATGTTATAATCTTACTTTCTAGGTAATTGCGGTATCTTGACCATCTGTGACCTGCCGCCTGCAGTGTCACTATCGTCTGGATACAAAGTATTGCATCCGTTCTCATGAACTGTTAATAAACTTTATTAATTGTCCTTGTATTACATTGTTGCACTTCACTTAGTAACTTTTTAATAATTTCTAATAATTTCCTATTAGATTTTATTTTATAATACATACATAATTGGGAAATATGTAACTCGCTTTTGCCAGTAGCTTTTGAGAAGCTTCGCATTAAAACAATATCAAAACAAAACAGTATCAGTACTATTGAACGTTTCCGGTTGGCATTGTTTGGCATTTTGACGTTTTTTGTATTTTGCTTGCTCATGTAAAATAAAATGTTCTTCCGAATTTCCCGTTGTAACTTTTCCGGTGGTTGTCAGTCGCCGTTTTCACATCATTCCACATTAGCCAGTTTTACATACGTAAAACCCGGTAAAACTCATACAACACCTCAAATGGTAATTCCGAAAGATGTTTAAGTTTCTTTCAACTTCATGGATTTTAAAATGCTAATTAATTTTGTCGTCGATAAAAGTAGAGGATAGTGTTCGTTCTGGCGCAAATCCACCTTATGGAATCTACCTATAGTATCCACCGAATCCAACTGCTTATGGGAATTTACATGTAAATTCTTTGGAAGTGAACCACCTTCGAACATTTACTGAGAATTTCCTCCTTGTGGACCTCCTCGTGGGATTTTTACCCTCATTTTAAGAATTTTTTCCTGTAACATTCTGAACCAAATAGTTTTCTTCGATTAGCCATTTCAACTTTTGCGATAAATGTACCTTGTTTGGTAACCATTAATATTAGATTTCTCTCAGCTACTCGAATTTCTAGGAGTTTTTAGATAGGATCATCCCCCAGGGAGCTACCCTTATTTTAAGAATGTTTACCGGTAACGATTTCTGACTGGCCTTATAAATGTTTTTGCCATGCGATACATAAAATTAGTCTAGAATTTTACGTAGAATTCGAATCTGTAAACAGATTTAAAATCTGACCACCCCTTACCGTTTTACACACATATCCTCTAGCAAACATACCGCCACCGCACCACTACTTGCTTTTAATGTCATATCATACTTTCTATCGTGTTTAGTTCATCTTTCGAGATAAATCTATCTTGTTTGGTATCAATTAATATTAGATTTTTCTCAGCTATCTGAATTTTTAAGAATTTTTTAGATAGCATCATCCCCCCAGAGGCCTACCCTTACTTTAACATTTTTTTTACCAGCAGCGATTTCTTACCGTCCTTATAAATTTTTTAGCCAAGCGATACATCAAATTAGTCTAGAATTTTACACAGAATCCGAATCTGTGAACAGATTTAAAATCCGTCTACTCCTTACTGTTTTACGAACATACTCTCTAGCAAACATACCGCCACCGCAGCAGTACTCGCTTTTAATGTCATATCATACTTTCTATCTTGTTTAGCTCATCTTTCAAGATAAATCTATCTTGTTTGATATCAATTAATATTAAATTTTTCTCAGTTACCAGAATTTCTATGAATTTTTCAGATAGCATCATCCCCCAGGGAGCTACCTGCACACTTGAGGAGCAACAAGCATAAAAATGCAACAGTTACCGCTACTGGCGAAGTTTAACAACCGTATGACTAGCTGTCGCATAAACAACGTCAGTGCCGACGATGGAGTGTCCGAGTTTCTTTGGAAGCAAAAAGAGCGGTTTATTTGATTAATGAATGAAAAAGGATCACAACATACAGCAATAAAAGTTAATTGCGAACTCTACTGCGTCTACACAAAAATGGGAGAAGAGACTACCGATGTGAAATCCTTTAACACAAAAAATAACATCTTCTAGTAATCTGGAAAATATGTAAGAGGTATTAAGCGAAACCATGAGAACAAAATCAGAGGAATTTGAAACATGTGGGTCCGGTTGGTCTTGGGAAAAGTGCTCTATTTAGAAATAAATATTAATTAGTGTAAGCCGATGTGAGGAGTTCTAGGTTAAGAATAAAAATTGTGAATATGTATTTCGAAATGTGGTTTACAAAATTTAAACTGTATTAAAAAAAATTGTCTGTAAAAGTTTTAAGAATTGTTTTTAGATTTTCTTTTAGGTATGAGCTGCAGGAAAGCTATTATTTAGAGCTTATGTGTGTGAAACGGTAAGGAAAGGCCCGATTTTAAATCTATTTACAAATTCGGATTCTGCGTAAAATTCTAGACTAATTTGATGTGTCGCATGACTAAAAAATTAATAAGGACGGTCAAAAATCGCGCTGATAAAAAAATCTTAAATGAGGGTAGCTCCCTGGGGAATGATGTTATATGAAAAATTCCTAGAAATTCAGGTAGTTGAAAAAATCTAATATTAATTAGTATTAAACAAGATAGATGTATTTCGAAAGATGAGCTAAACAAGTGTAACAGTCATTCTATGACCGCTACAAAATTAATTCAATTTCTGTATATAAAGTTGTAAATGTCTAGTAATAAAGAAATTTATTTTATTTGATTGGTGTAACGTTGAGGAACGCACTGTATTGTCAAAAAGAAGAAAGTTATTTTAAGGAATTTAACCTTTGTTTAAACTATATCTTAATGTTTGAAGGCGTAGTATCGCATCCATGTGGTGTGTAAAGAGTCGGGATAGCAGTACTTGTTTGTTAACATGATAGCAAGCTGCGCGGACATAATTATTGATTTACGAACAGAAGAACGTTAGGTCGCACGGGAAAACAACCTTGGTGGCTTACTAAATTAAAAGGGTTTCAGAGTTGAAAGGATTGTATGAAATGAATGGTAAGCACACCTAAATTTACTGAACGGATATTTCTAGTTGTTGGTATAAATTAAAATTCCACATCTGTTCGGACCGTTTATCGGAAAGATAGTTTGGCGTGAGCGTCCATCTTTTGTAAGTAATAAATTTTGTCCTTATGGTACTAATATTAAATCCTTTAGATATTAGCACTTCTGTCTATATTTCAACAGAGCAAGAATTTATTGGTATTGTATAAGAACCCTTTGTTACGGTAAAACCATGGGTCAGGAAGAAAAGTAAACGTTGGGGACAAAAATGGTACCCGTAATACAAAAAAGGAACCGACGGCTAGCAGTAGTCGTAGATTGGGGGGTGGGTAGGACTAATATAATCAAGAATTGACCATGAAACCATTTGTATCCCATAGGCCATAGTATACCATGACAGCACGAATTTCTATCTACCAACCTATAGGTAACAAAAATAAGAACAGCATATTACTAAAGCTCGGTTTATTATTAACAGGTAGAAAATAACTCCTAAGTATGTTTTGAGTGTTTTACAAGTCACAAAAAGAAAAAAACGATCTTAAGACTGTAGTGCACACTCACAGTCAAGCGGAAATATCAGTGACTTAATGTTAAATATTACTAAAGTTTATGAGCTCCCTATCGTGATCACGTAATACAAAATTATCCCTACCGGCAAATCTCTAAAAATAAGAGATTAAAACTCCTCATTTAGTACACCATACGTCCGGCAATTGGTACATAAGTTGTTGTCGTAAAAGCTATTTTCTGCTCTGGTTAGGCCCAAAGGCAGTAACTTCGGACAAAAAAAATAAAACAGATGATAATACGTGGACTACAAAAGTACTAATTACGACGGCATATTCGCCACTAAGCTTTAGTAGTATCCTGCAGTAGTAAATTTTAAGGACACAGATAAGCACTTGACAATAGTAACAGCAATACTTCCTGAAGGGAATGGTTAACTTATCAATAGCCACTGTTAGTAGGTTAATAGAATATTCACAGGCAGCCTCCGTAAAATCTTTAAGAGAGCTACCGCATTAGTGATGTATTAGAGCTTCAAAAACTCACGCGGGGTTCCAAGTTCCTGTACTCATCGTAACAGTAGAACGGACTTTATCCCAAGTATAATTTCGTATCCACTGAAGCCGTTCACCGGGTCATCGGTCTTATAAGCAAGCAGAGTGTAATCCAATCAGCACCAAAACTAGTTACCATAAGCGATAGGATAAAATAAGAAAAAAAAGAACAAGCCGCAGGTGGTAAAGAGCTAGAAGTAACAATTATGTAACCAAACAGAAAATAGTTTTCACACTTACCAAATACACAGGAAGTACAGAAAATCAGCAAAACCACGTGTATTTGCTCTTCAGAACAGATTGAAAGTAACCATCGAGTGTTGTTCGCCACACAAAAATTCAGAAAAACGAGAGTGTTGTACTCGCTTGCTATTTTATTAGCACGTAATCTCCACACCAATATGTTGATATCAAACATACGAAGGTGATAAGCACTTCGAAACAAGCTTTATCGGTGAAGTAGGATTCATTATTTCAAAGAGTCTTTAGATGGAAGAAATCTAGAATCAATTATACGCGGTCGTATGGTATAACCCGATAACAGATGCCTAAAACAAGGTACTGACTATAATTATAGCATAAACTTTACGTTTCAAGCAACTAGATTTGCGTTAAATTGCATACAAATCGGAAACTATTCTGAAGTAGTCAATTTCTACACACAGCGCTCCAAGAAACCATGTAATTTAAGTACGTTGACAGGAAGGGAGCGTAACACCTTTTTAACGAAGGTAAAGAGGGGTTATAATTAACAGGTGGTTAATTGTATTATTGCATGGTTCTTAGGTTTCCTGAATTATTAGTTGTTAGCGCATTCGTGAGTTTTGTGAATGTCTTTCTGCGTTTGGTTCTGGAATTGGTAGTAGAGATGAAGAAGAGGCTTAATCCCTAGTTGGTATTGCTGACGTTGGATATTGGATCGGCTGTTCCGGAATCCAATTCATCGGTACAGGTTCATGTCTAAGGGGTGATCGTGAGTAGCCCTAGAAGATAGTTTACTTGTGGTGCGGAGTAGTAAAGTTATTTATTTCTAACTAGAATAAAATATTGGTTAATCTTAAATTTTTCATAACTGAGAATAATTATTTAAGGGTGAAGGGATTTATATGTGACAATTAACTATCGATAGAAATGTAAATCTTATAAAAGAATATTGCTATTTTAGGTCTAATTGTGAACACAATTTGCGCACATTGTGGGATATAAATATTTGGTAACTTATATTCACAACACTCAATTTTAAATTTTTAATATGAGCCTAGAGGCTTTTGTGTTAAATTACTCAGTGTCATAATTACATTGCCACTGGTTCACATTATTTTATATTGCTTAGAATCTGTCTAGTTACTTTATTTATAAATATTAAAGAGATTGTGCAAGTGTTCGGTCTCTTTGTCGCAGGTTTGCGTGTTTAATTTTAAGTCGTAAATTTTGTAGTCGTAAATCTAATAGTAAAACTGTCATCCCTTGTTCCCTTATATCCTGCCATAAAAATTCGTTGGGCATGTGTGAATAAGTGGACAGAGTAGTGAACAAACACTTGCTTATGGATATTGAAGCAGAACGGTCGTCGGTTTCTTCGTTCAGTGTACCGTAAGTTAGTCAAGTGCCCCAGACTTTCGTTGTTAAACCCTAAAAAACATAGTGCAAGTGTTACGTAACATATAAACTCAATTCGCATACAGTCCACTTGGTTGAAAGAATAGGAACTGCAGCATAGAAAAACAAAACACCGCGGAGGTAAGTCGATTTATAAATTTATAAGACCCTCCGCGTGTACAAAATTGGCCTTCATCGCTGGATCTTTAATTAAATAATTAGTTCCTATCCTTTAAACTCCTTATATTTTAATTTAAATTTATAAAATTGTTGTAGTTTTTATTATGGTTAAACGTGTTACACAGAAAAGAACATCTTGCTTACACATTTAATGCTAAATACATCTGGTTATAACGGTAGATTTTACAATACATTCCTTATCCTTTGTGGCAAAAATTAGGGTCCTCGTGGTCGTATCTTTTTATGTAAACTATTTATGATGGTTATTGTATTGTAAAGCTTTACCTTATTTGTCGGTTCAAGTTGGAGGAACCATTCCGGTTCATGCAACTTGTATAACAAAGGAGTTATTGGTATTTATTTGAAACCTTAAAAGCTTTGTCGGGCAAGCACTGTAGTTAGGTGCATTTTTCTATTAATAATTTAATTTCGTAGATGAATTAGTAATTTAGCGTATTCGAGTTACGCATTGTTTTTATATTAATTTTATTGTCGTTCATTAATCATTAATCAAATATGGTTATATCAATTGATAAAGCTATTCTTGAAGCTAAATTTGTAGTTAAAAGGTTGGATCACATTTACAGTAAGATCAACCAATCGGAAGACGTATCGATTGCTTTAATTAGAGCGTCGATTAAAACTGTCGAACAGATTGAAACGCTTTTCAAATCCTTTTGCAAGGATATTTTCTTTGATGAAGAAAGTGAACAATTGGATGAATTTTCGGCTCTTAGGGTGAAAATCGATGATTATCTATTAGATATTCGTATTATCGCTGAACAATGCGAATTAGATCGGGTAGAAAATAAGCCAAAGTTGGAAAATATGAATAATTCTTTTCGTCAAGCTGTGGAATTCGCTTGAAACATCTTTCCGTTCCCCGCTTCTCCGGACGAATTTCAGATTTCGAGAGTTACAATGCAATCTATAAGCGGTTGATTCATGATAATGTCAGTTTGTCACCCGTTGAAAAATTTTGCCATCTCGTTGATACATTAGATGAGTCGTCGCGTGCGTTGATAAAACACTTGCCATTAAATGATTATGCATACTGGAAGCCTATAAAATCATTACTAATCGTTTTCAGTCCAAGAGGTTATTACTTTCAACATATTTTAATGCTCTCGAAAAATGCCCTAAGGTCAGTTCCTCAGACTCGCATGCGGAACTCCGGCAATTAATTAGTTGTTTTGATGAAAATATATTCGCGTTAAGGCAGATGGAAATAGATTTATCAGATTTCATGTTGTTTAATCTGTTATCGAAAAATTAGATACAAATATTTTAAAGCGTTTCGAATTAGGAAATAATGACGAAATTCCCTCGTTCAAAGATTTAAGGTCGTACATTGAAAAACAATGTAAAGTGTTGGAAATAAATGACATTGCTTCAGGAACATGCTTAAAATCTCGAGATTCCGTTAAAGAAAGAGAAAAGGAAGGTTCGTTAGCACTTCGACTAAAACTTTCTTTAGTTGGTACCACCAATGATGTTAAAATTGTAGTTTCTGTCAAGCTGTGCATCCTATTTATAGATGTAAGCAGTTTCTCGATAAAACCCTCAAGAAAGATTTGAGGTGGTAAAGCTTAAAAATCTTTGCATTAAATGTCTAAATCCTTCACATTCGATGAAAAATTGTACGTTAGATTGGTCGTGTAGAAAATGTCATCAGTCGCACAATTCGTTGCTTCACTTCGATAAACAAGAAAATCGGTGTCGCCACGCCGACAAACCCATCGTCAAGGTCAGCGTCTCCTCGGAGAGCGGCGCCTAGACTTACTTCTACTAGTAGACCTAGTGAAGACAATCTGTCGTCGTCGGTTGTGCATGAACAACCTGCCACTAGCTCGTTGATTTCGACGTCATTAGAACACACAACCACGCTGTTAGCTACGGCAATGGTGTCGGTGCTTGATTATACAGGAACATTGCAATCTGTTCGTGTAATATTAGATAACGGATCCATGGAAAGTTTTATGACTGAAAGGTGCCGTCAGAAATTAGGTTTAAGGAAACGGAGAGCCAATGTCACTGTTCAAGGACTTGGCTTGAATTCGTCATTGGTGTCTGGTGCACTATCGTGTGTAGTCAGTCCCTCGGGAGCACGGTCTCCAGCATATGGAATTGATTGTTATATTTTACCGAACATTTGTAATCAATTACCTTCGTCGTCGATAGGGGTCAAGGAATGGTCGCATACTCGAGGTTTGGCCTTAGCTGATCCTAATTTTAATGTTCCTGGTAAAATTGACATGCTACTCGGGCGGAAATCTTTGCTCAGGTTTTGTTGAACGAGTCTCGTTGGGGTGTCGCTAACGAGCCAGTTGCTATTAACACAACCTTTGGTTGGGTTTTAACAGGAAAGGTCGTTTCCCGAATAGTTCTATTACGTCGTTGTGTACTTTCGTTGAACCCTTAGACAGTGACATTCGTCGATTTTGGGAATTAGAAAATATTCCTTCAAAAACACATTTCTCCTGAAGAAGAAAGGTGTGAAAATCAATTTGTGGAAGGTTATAGACGTAACAAGGACGGTCGTTTTGTAGTGTCCTTGCCCTTTAAAATTTCGGAACCCTCATTTGTGGGTATGAGATCAATTTGTATTAAAAGATTTTGTTGTTAGAACGTCGTTTGCTAAAAATCCTGAATTGTATTCAGATTATAAAAATTTATGGAGGATTATTTGACAAGCGGTCACATGGTTCAAGTGAAATCGCCTGAAAATTCGTCAGGTTATGAAAAATGTATTACATTTCCCATCATGCTGTACATAAGCGGGATAGCACTACCACCAAATTGCGTGTGGTTTTCGATGCTTCGTGTCAGGATCAATCTGGAAAGTCGTTAAATGATAGCTTGGCTATTGGCCCTGCTTTGCAAAAGGACATTGCAGTTTTGTTATTGCACTTTCGTGTACACCCTATCGTAATTACAGCTGACATTAAACAAATGTATCGGCAGATTTTGGTTAAAGATACTCATCGTGATTATCAACGTATCGTCTGGAGATTTTCTCCGTCAGATCCTATTATGGACTTTAAATTAAATACTGTAACTTATGGAGTTTCGTCGTCGCCTTTTTTGGCCTTGCGTACTGTTCAAGAATTGGCAAGGTTAGAGTCGAGTAATTTTCCTTGCGCGTCATCGGTATTGGCGAGCGATACCTATGTTGATGACTAGTCACTGGATGTAATTCGATTGAAGCTGCTAATCAATTAATTGGTGAATTGAATAGTATTTGCTCCAGTGGTGGTTTTCAATTAAGAAAATGGAGTAGTAATTGCCCGGAAGTGATGTCCAACTTGAGGGAGTCCCTGTCCAGTTCGGACGTAATTACATTTCAAGATAAAGATAGTGGTTCAATAAAAATTTTGGGCTTTTCGTGGCGTGCTCTTACAGATGCATTTTTATACAACTTAGACGTTGAAGAGCGCACTTGCACTAAGCGTAATATTTTGTCGGCTATCGCAAAAATTTTAATCCTCTCGGTTTGATAGCACCTGTAGTACTGTTCGCTAAACGTTTAGTTCAAGATCTTTGGCTTTTAGGTCTCGGATGGGACCAAGAGCCTCCATTGGAAGTCATACAAAAATGGAAACATTGGTTGGGTGAATTGCCAGCGGTTTCGAACATTGAGATTTCGCGTCGCATCGTATGTCATAATTTTAAAAGGGTGGAGTTGCATGGATTCTGTGATGCTTCTGAAGCCGGGTATGCAGCTGTCATCTATTTCCGTTCGTTCGATTTAGAAGATAATATTACCATATCATTAGTATGCGCAAAATCGAAGGTTGCTCCTACTAATCGCGTTTCATTGCCCCGTCTCGAATTGTGTGCTGCCGTACTCTTGGCAGATTTAGTAGATTTTGTCAAAAATACTTATACAGATATTTTGTCATTTAGTAATATTTTCGCGTGGTCAGATTCTACTGTTGTTTTGTCTTGGATTCGGTCTTCCTCGCATAAGTGGAAGACATTCGTTAGCAATCGTATTTCGCATATTCAAGAACGTATTCTTCCATCTTCGTGGTTTCATGTTAAGTCCCAGGATAACCCTGCAGATTGTGCCTCACGTGGACTGTTGGCTTCAGAGTTGGTTCATCATCCATTATGGTGGACAGGACCTTCCTGGTTAGTGCGTCGTAATGAAGAATGGCCAGTAACATCGCTGCCAAAACTTATCGACTCATCTCAGATGGACGTCGAATATCGTACTCTGTCGTTAACAGTCGTTATGTCTGAGAATTTCTTAGATTTGTTGTTGGATAAATTTTCAAAACTGCAGAAAATTTGTAGGATTATTACATGTATTCGTCATTTCATTCGTAATGGTCAATGTCCAGATTTGCTTTCAAAATATTCCGATGGTTTGTCTCTAGCTCAGCAGCAAGAGGCTATACATTTATTGATTAAAAGAGTTCAAACAAATGGTTTTGCTCAAGACATTGCAAATATTAAAACTGGAAAACTTGTTAGTAAACAACTTCGTAGCCTTAGTCCGTTTCTAGATAGTCGTGATTTGTTGAGGGTGGGCGGTCGCCTACGTAATTCTGACTTGTCGCATGATGCAAAATTTCCAATTTTGCTTGCTCGGTCGCATCGGTTGACGGAAATTATTATCTTAGGTTGCCATGAAAGACATTTACATCCTGGTAGGGACGGTATCGTTCGGATACCTACCATCAAGACAGCCCAAGGGTTAGTTAAACGCCCTCTAGTGAAACTATGTTTACTGCCAGTTACTTGATATTTAATGGTATGTACACATATATTCACTTATATAAGTTTGTCGGTTAGGTTTATTAGTTAATAGCTCTAATTAGTTTTAAATATAAAATAAGTTAGTTCATACTTATTTTGGTGGGCGGGATGTTCGGTCTCTTTGTCGCAGGTTTGCGTGTTTAATTTTAAGTCGTAAATTTTGTAGTCGTAAATCTAATAGTAAAACTGTCATCCCTTGTTCCCTTATATCCTGCCATAAAAATTCGTTGGGCATGTGTGAATAAGTGGACAGAGTAGTGAACAAACACTTGCTTATGGATATTGAAGCAGAACGGTCGTCGGTTTCTTCGTTCAGTGTACCGTAAGTTAGTCAAGTGCCCCAGACTTTCGTTGTTAAACCCTAAAAAACATAGTGCAATTGTTACGTAACATATAAACTCAATTCGCATACAGTCCACTTGGTTGAAAGAATAGGAACTGCAGCATAGAAAAACAAAACACCGCGGAGGTAAGTCGATTTATAAATTTATAAGACCCCCCGCGCGTGTACAGCAAGTGTGTACGGCACAAAGCTTTTATTAATTGGAAATCAGGAGCTGTTAAGATAATTACTTGCGGGGAATTCTATCCTGTATCACATAGTCTTCCTAATCGGGTTGGGTGTGGTTGACTTTTTGCTTGAGTTGTTTCCTGGGCGGAACCTAGCCCTGGCGCCCATATCTACTTATCTCTTATGTAGCACTCCTACGACCCTTGTGTACTCATTGACTAGCCGCGGAACAGGAAGCAACAAATTAATCTCTCCGAGGTCGAGCCACTTCCATCGGTTCAAGCACAGTGTTGCTACAATTCACTCCTAGTACGCCTTCAGCGGGGCCTTATATTTTACCCCCTTGCATTAAGGTGTGACACAAGATGGAAAGTATGATATGACAGATGTCAGATTTTAAATCTGTTCACAGATTCGGATTCTGTGTAAAATTCTAGACTAATTTGATGTATCGCATGGCTAAAAAATTTATAAAGACGGTAAGAAATCGCTGCTGGTAAAAAAAAATCTTAAAATGAGTGTAGCTACCTAAGGAATAATGCTATCTGAAAAATTCCTAAAAATTTAGGTATCTGAGAAAAATCTAATATTAATTGATACCAAACAAGATAGATTTATCTCGAAAGATAAGCTAAACAAGATAGAAAGTATGATATGACATTAAAAGCGAGTAGTGGTGCAGTGGCGGTATGTTCGCTAGAAGGTATGTGTGTAAAATGGTAAGGGGTCGTCAGATTTTTAATCTGTTTACAGATTCGGATTCTGTGTAAAATTCTAGACTAATTTTATGTATCGCATGGCTAAAAAATTTATAGGGACGGTCAGAAATTGCTGCTGGTAAAAAAATAGTTAAAGTAAGGGTAGGCCCCTGGGGGGATGATGCTATCTGAAAAATTCCTAGAAATTCAGGCAGCTGAGAAAAATCTAATATTAATTGAAACCAAACAAGATAGATTTATCTCGAAAGATGAGCTAAACAAGATAGGAAGTATGATATGACATTAAAAGCGAGTAGTGGTGCGGTGGCGGTATGTTCGCTAGAGGGTATGTGTGTAAAACGGTAAGCGATGGTCAGATTTTAAATTTGTTTACAGATTCGGATTCTGCATAAAATTCTAGACTAATTTAATGTATCGCATAGCTAAAAAATTTATAAGGACGGTCAGAAATCGCTACCAGTTAAAATTCTTAAAATGAGGGTAGCTCCCTGGGGGATGATGCTATCTAAAAAAACCGCTAGAAATTCAGGTAGCTGAGAAAAATCTAATATTAATTGACACCAAACAAGGTACATTTATTGCGAAAGATGAAAGGCTAGTCGAGAAAACTATTTGGTTCAGAATGTTACCGGTAAAAATTCTTAAAATGAGGGTAAAATCCTACAAAAAGGTCCACAAGAAGGGAGCAAGGAGGAAATTCCCAGTAAAAGTTTGAAGAAGGAGGAATAAATACAGTTTGCCTATTTTATCTACGGCACGCGATAGATTTTGGGTCTTTGGGAGCGTCTTTTTTAAAAAGTTTTATTCAAGAATTACAACCATCAAAATTAATTTTATTATTTCAATTGCCAACAGACTTATTTTATTCACAAACAACTTGAACACTTATATTTTTTAAATACAAGTATAAAATTTTACAAGTTACTATTTTCAATAATTTATAATTAATTGTGAGTGGTTTGAACTCTAACAATGTGAAAGTTGCGAGATTGTAAGACTAACTGACTTGGACTGCTTCTCTCATTTAACATGAAACCTCTGGTCTCACATCGTGCTGTGAGAAAGTGCAAAATTGCTGTCTCTTGATAACATACAATGTCGTTATTTCTAAGTAATTATTAGTAATAATAATCTATAGGAACACTGTGGCACGATTTAAATAAAATTAAATAAAAACCCTTAACCACAATATTATTGTGGTTAAGGGTTTTTATTTAATTTTATTTATTTAATTATTAGTAAGCCTGCTTGGTAGCAGTTACTGTTCTTTATCTAATCGTACCAACTTGCGTCTGTGTTACAAAGTAAATGTCTCTTATTCTATTCCTAATATAAACTCGGTTGACACTTATGATATTACATTCAAATTAACACAATGTATCATTTTATTTGTTTAAAATAATGATTACGTTTAATTTTTAATACGAGTACATATTAGTATAAAAAATGTGTAACTCACGGTCCACACCAAAATGAGTTAATACATCGTGACATTTCACAACAATACTTTAAGGCAATGCTTTCGGTGATGTGTATAAATTTTTTATTTTATCATTTAATTACGCCTCATGATAAAACTTACGATCTTGCAAAACATAACCTGCTATATTGCTAACTTCTTGCGGTTCCCTTTCTTCTTCCAGTTTTACCAAGACATTTATATTACTACAGAGATGAAGTGAAGCTTACATGGACACTTTGAAGTAATTCGACACATCATTTCGTCCAAACTATGTGAATGTTACAGAAGTTGAAGATAAGAACCTAAAAATCAGTAAAACATTCTACAAAGACATCGAGAATACAATAATACATGAACTAGTTTCACCTTTAGTGTTATTTAAAAAATTTAAAGCTTGGCAGTTCTGGCAGTGGTTGTGCTGCGATCCCAGAGAATCCAAAACACTTATTTAAATGGCTAAAAAATAATGATTACAGGTCAT
This sequence comes from Platerodrilus igneus, assembly GCA_036346225.1. Classification (NCBI taxonomy): domain Eukaryota; kingdom Metazoa; phylum Arthropoda; class Insecta; order Coleoptera; family Lycidae; genus Platerodrilus; species Platerodrilus igneus. The sequence continues at coordinate 2,302,655 of JARFIW010000139.1, read as the reverse complement.
TTACCGAATCGTTGAAATCATACTAAGGATATTTAACACACTCCCCATGTCGAACACATGTACAGAACGCTCGTTCTTGGTCCTACAACGCATTAAAAATGTATATAGATCAGGTATGATTCAAGAACACGACCCTGGACTTGTCCTGCTATGTACAGAGGGTGAGTTTACAAGAAACACTTCTTTCGAGAAAACACGAAAAAAGCAGTTTTAATATATTTAGTAATTCAAAATGTAAATATTTGGACATTATTTTTGTTCGTTATGACGAAGAATATTTTTGTATTAAAGTAAATTTTTATTTCGACTTGAAGGTTGCTGCGCACAATGACGTAGCCGGAAGAAAACGTAAATATACCAGGCTAACCACCAATGCGGGGAGGGGAGAGGTTCCTAGCAACACGAAAATAATATATCGCCAACGATTTTCTATTTATAATAAAAAAACACAAATATAGAAATTTCAATCGAAACGGAAAAACAAGATCAACTAAGGTTACTCTTTAATAAAACAATTTTACTCTATGGACAAATTCACTAATCGTTCCACGAAGTGCGCAATTCGTAGTTATTGTGCAATAAATCTAATCAGTACCAAAAAAATGAGGCGGATGGGTTAATTAAAAAAACATTAAATTTAGAAACCTTTCTAGTAAGGATTTTACCATACGAAGCATTTGTTATAACTCTAATTAGTAAAAAAAAAGAATACTGCTGATACTTTCGTATAAGCAGATGGGTTAAGTACAAAAAGCAAAAGCATTAAAGTTCCAAACTTTTCTAGTAAGGATTTTACCAAAACAAACACTATCGTATCTAATTGTAAATTGGGTTTATCCCTGGGTATGTTAGAAAAGGAAAACAAGTCACATACATGTGTCGGGATACTTATTTTGTCAGCCCTCGGAAGCGAATTGACACAGCATCGCCGCGGTAGTCAGCAACAATCATGCTACTACCGTAATTGCAACGGCGGTCTACATGCAAGAACATTTGATCTACGTTAAGGAATAATCGGGCTACGCAACAAGCAATTTAGCCTCCAGCTAAGACCTAATAAAACAGGAAAATATTACTAATATTAACAACTCAGGAGCGCTTACCGATACACACCAAATCTACACATTTGATAGAGGAGAAACGCCCATCGCTCTTAGAGTAACAGAACCAGTAGTTTTCTCAAGTGCATCAACGCACAAAGGGCAGAATCAATGTTTAAAAGGAGCTCAAAATAACACGAACTCGAAAAGCAAACATCCGCGTTATCGAAACGCGATTGAAACTGGAGAACGCGGTTGTAACGGAGAATAGTAGGATATATTATTTTGGCAAATCTTTAGATGGGACACCCACTAGAACGCAATTATACGTTATCGAAAGGTGTAACGCGCTAATGGATACCTAAACAGGATAATGACTTATTTAAATTTTATTATAAACTTGTAGTTTCCAAGCAAATAGATTTAAGTAGAAAAATTATTCGAAAGCGTATTTATTGCAGAAATATAAAATATACAGGATGTAAACTATTTAATTGTAGCATAAACTTGTCGTTTTTAAAGCAAAAGGGATTTGAGTTGAAAAGTAATAGACAGCGTATTTATTATTAATTAAGTTGACGGATGTAAGAATAGCAACGTAGTTGATGGAACAAAATTATCGTAAAGCGGACTTATGAACTAACAAGGGAAATTTTAAAAGCGGCATTGGAACGTAACAAGGTATCGTTCAAAGTGGCGTGCCAGCAGATTTTGTGCCTAATGACGTCAACGGTGGTTAATACTACCCTGTGTCCGCCGATTACTTTACTCTTACCACGCATCAGTTAGCAATCTTGAAACGTTAGGTAAGGCTGCTGTAACACAATCTTTTTGCATTCGTTTTAGGTAAACGAGGAATTTTTATAAAACATCCCTTGATTCTTTATTCAAAAACTGCAATGATTGTACTAAAACTGAATAAGTCAATAATATTAAAATTACATTTATAGATGTGAAATTGAAAGTAATGGAATGACTAAAACGCAGACTTTCTCCAATTAGGTTTTCTAGAATAAACTCTACGGATGCAACGGTAATCAACGAACCGCGAAAGCTTCACTAGTTCTCAAAATACATTCCGAATAGAGTTATAAAAATTCAAATTTCCGCTGAATACCTGATTATTAACGAAGTAAAAACTGTTTGACAGAAAAGTTATTTTAGAGAATTTGATGTATTTTAACGTAGGGCAAAAAGCTGAGATAAAAACTACCGTGAATTAAATATCTATAAATACGTAGACTAGACGAGCTCGTCAATAAATTGTATATCCTTTTAGTAAATCTCCTTTTCGCATTCTGCGCCTTTTATAATCAGTTTAAAATTTCTGTTCGTGTTGAGCAAAAATTAAGTGGTATTAGGGAATTTTCACTAGTGTTTTTATTATCCTGACAGTAAATTTATACCGTATAAAATATTATAGGTGTTCATAAAAAATTTTGTTGGTGCTATCTATTACGATAAGGTTATATCTGACAGCTAAAAGTTCAACATAAAAAGAGGTTAAATAACAAAATAATTTATAATTGTTGCACTGTTTTGCCGTAAAAACAGATAATCTTACTTAGTCTAAAGTATTGAAATGTTCTATTTACGACTCAAAAAATTAGAGAAACTGAGATTTTTTTGCTTTACCTTTACCCTTAATAAGGAACTCTTAGAACTACCTAAATTCCTAAGACGGATTGCAACTTCTAATAATAGCGAGGAAGATTCCAAGGCATCAGAAACAGTAAATCAAGAACTTGGCCCAACATTGTCACTATCTTTCCAACAATAGGGAAAATTAAATCATCAGTAACAGTAGTATGGTAGAGTAGTCGAAATGTCTGCAATATAGCCAAAATATGAAGATATGTATCATAAAAAGGGCAACAATTTAGGGTCGTTCTTTGCGACAGGCTACTTGGTAACTACAACTCGCGCTCGTTATCCGCTGTGTAAGATCGCTCATGAACAATATCGTATATAGTGCTACCAATTTCCACCTAACAACATCCAGCAAAATATAAGACAAGATTTTATGCTTGTATTTCTTTATTTGGTCCTAAAATTGGTCTATAAAAAACGCTCGCTAAAATATATATTATGCAATACAGTGCCAGTTATCGCACGCTGAACTATAAAAAAATATTTGCATTTCCAGAACCTTTAAATCTGCAAAATCTTTCTTTGAGTAGACCAAAAGCATTTTCAATCGCCACCTTAATAGCTGAATGTTTATAAATAAATAATTTCTGCTTCCTACTTAAATTATCATTGTCTGTGCATGCGAAACATTTTGTACCAGGGATATGCTGAATCTCCTAACAGTACATCGTTTTTAAGAGAAAACATTAACTCTTTTAACATATAGGAGTGAGCGATGACCTGTTTGGGTATTCGGGAGTGGCGAATTGACCCCTCTTCCTCAAAAAATACATTTATCTATAAACCGTTTTTCATGGTCAGATGCAGCTTGCAACAGTATACAATATTTGGATCTTCGATTACAGTAGTCGTATCTATTTTTATTGGGTTTAAAATACTGATGTGGCAACCATCTGCAGCACCAACATCTCCTAGGCTTATAATTTTTTTAAACGATTCTCGAATGACAACTTTTTCGTTCTTCAATTTAATTATGCGAGGTGCTGCACTGTTGGTGACATTAAACCTATCTTATATCTGCGAAAAGGTTTCTTCATTACTCAAATACCAAATTGTCATAAGAACAGCTTTCTTTTTCTTAAGTATCTGTCGAACAAAATTTTATAAACCTTCGCTTTTTCTGAAAATAATTCCGCGTTGAGTTTCCAGCTTATGGACTATAGAAACATTCACGGTAAGAGAGTTAGTTAATTCAGGTAGTCGGGCAACTAGGGATGGACTCGGGCCGCAGAAAAGTGACCGGCCCGGCCCGAAGCCCGACCCAAAATGAAAGGGTCGGGCCGGCCCGACTTTCATTCAGAGAATGAAAAGATATTTTTTCAGTTGTGTTCAACAAGTAAATATTTCGCAATGAATTTTAGTGGCAGCCAACAGAAAAACTGTAACTCTAATGATGTTTATTTAATGTAATATAAACCAACGGCTATATAGCAGATATATTTAAAGCGTTGTTGCTATCGGTGAGGAATCAGTTTCAAGTAAGAGTGTTTTTGGTTTTAGATTTAATGGTATTCAAATTCGTTTTAATCATCTTGTATGAATCTACAAAAAGTTTCGAAGAATTCCCAGATATAATTTTGAGAGGTCTGAAATTTTATTTGAGGATTGACAGGGAAAACCCTAACAGAACTTAATCAAAATTAATATAAATGTTTTTAGTTTTTTTAATAAGAGTTCTCAAAAACAAACTGGAAACTGTACAAGCAAGTAGATTAGAATAAGTAGTAAATCACTTTCTCACGGTTGAATAGCGTGAGCGCTAGGAACAAATGTGCGGGTACAAATTGGTGTAGGTAAGGTATCTATTTGACATTTTATTGAGGTAAACTTTCACTTTAGTTTAAATACAACTGAGAAAGTGCAACGAACAAACATAGTACCATCACCTGCATCATAATCCCTGTGATGTTATATGGAAGAAATACTATTATCTACCTGAGACCTGAAGGGTTGGACACCTCGGAGAAGCTACAACAGCTGTTGTTTTTATTCTCAATTTGTGTCATTAAATAAGTGTGGGCACATATATTATTTTTGGCATACATGCCAACAAAAATTACTTTCCTAAATTTTTCAAGCAATAAAAAGTATATTGCTACGTACCTAGACGTAGCCAGAAGAAACGTCAATACCAGGTTAACTACCAGACGCGGAGAGTGGGGGTATTCACCTACATACCAAAGAAACAAAAAAACACGTTGTCCACGATTATCTATTTACAATAAGAATAAATAAAGGATTCTGTACAAAACAAGCAAAAGAAATAAATTAAGCATTACTATTTCAAATCAAACAATTATGTGATACAAACAATTTAGTACTTTAGATACGAAGTGTGCATCTCGTATTTTTCACAAAATAAAATTAATCAGTAGAAAATAAACATGTGAAAGCTTTTGTCCAGCGTTTTTAAAATTTCACATATTAATTTTTGTAAAATAAACTAATCAGTAGAAAAGAATTAACAGGTGAGAGCTTTTGGTCAAACATTCTTTTAAATTGTACATAATATCGTTTGTAAAATAAATTAATCAGTAGAAAAGAATAAGCGTGTGGCAACTTTTGTCAAACATTTTTTTTAACAATGGTACATCGCACCTGTAGAGCGATAATATCGATTCGCAGTAACAAACAATAGTCCTACAGTGTCACGTTTCTTATCACGTAACTACACCCAACGCCGATAAGAAATATGCCCTTGATATACACAAAAAAAATTCGTATATCTGTATCCTTAACTTGCACGCCCTCGGGAGTGAATCGGCATCGCATCGCCACGGTCGTCGGAATCTATTTACCCTGTTACCATAACGGAACTATCGATCTACGGGCAGCGGCAGTTGATCTGTGGCAAAGAACAGTTGGGTCTACATAAAGAAAGAACCCATTTGGCCTCCAGCTAAGAGCGATACAAACAAGATACCTCCTACTTGTCGAACAAAAAAACGTGCCTCGCTGTGAAAAATATTTCAACTGCAATGCTCGCGTTATCAAAGCGCGATTAGCAAACTGGAAAACACGCTATCAACTAATAGTAGAATCCATTATTTTGGCAAGTCTTTAGATGGGAAACACAACAGAAAACAATTATACGTTATCGAAATGTTTAACAAATTAACGAATGCCTAAAACAAGGTATTGGCTATTTAATTTATCGAATAAATTTTCGTTTTGAATAGATTTGAAAGAAATGTTATGATTGCGCGTACTATTGTAACGAGGTAAAAATACAGGATGACGTTTTGAATAAAAACAGAAGCTAGGTGAATGAAAAACAAATTACCACAGAAAAAGGAACGTATTTGAATCTATCGTTGCACATAAACGCAAAGAATAAAATAAGTAATTAACCCCAATAAACTGATTTTGATAATGCAATTTTTTCCTCTTCATTGATGTCGATGTAAAGCTTAGTTTAGTTGCCATTTGAAGACATCTTAACTTTTGTAGGTAATTTATATCTATAGTTCGTATATACACAAACGCCTTATTTTGAAATTTTAAATTCTTAATTATAAGAATCAGTAAATATTATGCCTACCTTTTACTGGTATATCTCCTTTAGAGTCTTCTGCATATAAAAAGGACCTTTACTGGGTCCAGTCTAGTCAGCATTTGCAAATAAAACTTTATATTCACTTTCATGAACTGATTTTAAATGACGTTGATGCGTAAATATTTAATTTTGAATTCCACCCTGCCTTTTTTCTTTTTACACAACAAACAAGATGAAGTTTTTGTATCATTTGAAATAACACCAAACTTAAAAAATTATTTAAATTTGATGCGGGATGTCGACTCGGTTGTCATATCAAAACGTAGGATTGTTTGACTATCAGCGGCACTATAACCACTTTCATTGGGATTATGTAACGGGCATTTTTGTACCTTAACATTTTTTACGCTTTTTCTCAATTAGTGAATACCTTTCTGCAATTGCTAGTTCTGTATTTTGTGTTTATTAGTATAAAGTAAATACTTCCGCATAGGTTTCTGAATTGTATACAATTTAACTCGTGTGTATTAATTAAAGTAGATAATTTGAAGATTGATTTTCATTAATAAAAATTGGATTATAAATAAATTACTTTCCAACTTATCGGAAACGATAAACAGCTGGTAATTAATTCATAGATATGAGTTCTGCATTCATAGATTGGATGTTCTTTACGTGGATATACGAGTCTAGTTGATAGGCGATAAGCGGTTGTAAGAACAACGGGTTTATATCTACAGACGGGCAGTTGTCGTTTGGTTCTTTGTTCCTATACATAAATGACTTTAAAAATACGTTTTCCTGTTTGCTTTGAGAGTCGTGTTTTGTTCTTTGTTCCGATATGTACTAAGTGCGTTAAAGGTACTGTTGCTTTTTTTGCTTTGACAATAGTGAGAATTGGTGCGGGGTTTAGTTTTCGTGTTGTTCATGTGCGAGCGCGGCACGATTTTTTAGCTGTTTTCTTGTGAACTAAAAGAAGGTGTATTTTAACTGTAAGCAGTGTAGTTCTGATTGCTTTTTGAAAGAAGTATGCTTTATAGGCTAACGTGTTGGACTCGACCACACGTGCTTGTTTTACGGAACATTTACTTTAGTGATACGCGTCGCTTTACCAATTGTGTTTTTTTGTTAATTGGTCGTTTTATATTTGACCGATGTGTGCGATCTAGTTTTTCGTGGTTCTTTTTATCAGAGTGGTGCATACTTTGGATTATCCAAGTACAGTTTTAAGCTGAGTGCTTCAAAACAAACAAATGGTGATACAGTTGTAGCAGGTTTAGTAGAAAAACAGGTTGCTTCTGATAAACAGGTATCTAATTCACATGTAAAGACAGTGGATACTGTGGGTTCTGAATTTTCTAACCCCAACGAATCTAAAATAGATCGTTGTTTGCGCAAATTTCGTTATTTAAAAAAAACATTAGGTTTTTCTTTGTTACCATAGGTAGCAAATAAAACACCTCACGTTTGCTGTTAGTTTAATGCATTCCCTCGTGCCTTGAAAGCCGTGATCCGAAATTTTTATTATCATTTTTTTTACGATTTGTGTTACAAACTATTTCGGAATTATTGTCTCAGGAAATAGAATTAACAAGAATTTATCAATACTACATAGTTCCATCCGCTGATAGTGTCTGCTGCTAACACCAGTGAAATACGTATGTGTGATTTAGTGTAGAGTGTAAGAAATTCCATCAACACCCCCACAGTCAAGGGTGAAGTGCTTTGTTAGTGCAGGACATCGTGAATCCCACACTTCAATTGCAAGGAAGCGTTACTGAAGGACTTTCTGTAAGTTGAACTATTTCCTACTTAGTATTACTTTAAATATCTACCCGTTGTTTTTGCCATATCTTCGTCGTTCTGAGACCTTTTGCAATAGAACTGCATGCTTTTAAGAAAAAAAAAGAAAGGAAAAAAAAACCAATACTACTAGAATTACTCCTATCAATTGTGTCTTATCTTTTTATCTTTTATTAACATTTTGTCTAATTGATGTTTAATTGGTGTGTGAGGAAACGTTTCTGCTACTCCCCAATATTACCTCACTTTGTAATCAAAATTTTTTTTGTAATGCTTTTATCGTGATTATAATATATAGTTTATCCAAGGTACTGAATAATTTATGCTATGTTTACTATCTTTTTTTTAGGTTTGCTTAATTTTTTTTCTTACAGGTACTGTCACTAACTCCTTACCGCCGTATACATTATATGTCAGTTTGCTTTCTACAACCCCCCCTAATCTGCGATTGAGCCCGGTCATTCCTTGATTCTCTTTGTGTGTTACGCCCGGCTACAAGAACAACGTAGCATAAAATTGGCGCCCAACGTGGCTGCCCAAAAATTACGTAACAATTATAATTAGGATCTTTCACGCTATCGTCGGTATCAAAGTCTGACATGATAGTTATTATATCACATATGAAGTAAATAAATATTATTTTATTTGTTATATATTTGTTATACTCGGTAGTCTATATACTATACTAGAAACAAGTGTTATTATTAAATTCAAATAAAGGCGGTTTTGAGTATAAGGTGGTCATCGACGAACTGAGACTGGGAGACCTGAGCAAAATTTTTAGAAATCTAAGGAACTTCAATTAACAATTCCTAAGAAGTACAATTACCATAAAAACCAACTGTTTTCTACATGGACTTGCATCTGCACTGAAAATATTATGTACAAAATGTACAAGAGATTATAAGGAATGGGTATATCCAGCTTTTCGGTAAACTACCTTTTTGGTGAAGATACGCGATGTTTTTAAACAACTTCACCACATTTTTAACTTGTAGCTATAAAACTATAAATTTAAACTACGAAAGCTATTACAGACAACATGCAGCTGCAAAATTTGCGCATATAAAAATATAAAACAGGCGTATGATTTTATGGGATGAGTAAATCAACAGGCAATTTTTGAAAAAAGGGTCGACAGTAAATCCTACAGTAAATTGAAAACAGAAATTTGTTGCAAGAACGCATTGACATCGGTTGGACTTTTATGTAAATTGAGTGTACGCCTAATGTACCTTATCACCTTATCATAAATTTGCGTCCACTTTATCCTCTCGTTCCTACTTCAAAGAATTTCACTAAAATTACCTACTTGATATTAGAGAGTTATTGCAAACTCATTCCAAGTAGACTTTATTAAAAGAATCTTCAAATAAATTATTCTTTATTAAAAGTTTGCATTAAATTTAAAGAATTGTTATTGCAAGTGTTTTTTCCTCTACTCTTTATTTTGACATATACCTTTAGTAGTCTATATCTTGAGGTTATGTTTTAAAAATGAATAAAGAATTAATCTCTTTTGTGATAAGGTGACCTATAATACATGTTTAACTATATTGGAAAAGATCAAAAAAATTGTATTCACACAAAGATGAACCTTTTTTTGTTATTTGAGTCTTTCATATCCCACTGATTTTATAACATTTGTATGTGTTGTGAAAAAGTTTTCACGGAATACTCTTCGATTTCACTTCAAGACACTGTTTTTTATTTCTTCCTAAGCATATAGCATATCTGTTTTCAAAAGGATTTTTACACCTTACTTCTAGGAAAAGCATTACAAAACAGCATCCTCGTATTTAGAGCGTTGACGTTTTATATCCTTTTCGTGTTATCAACTTGGACATTATATCTCTAAATTTAATTACGGAAACAACACTACAAAAATCCATTTAATTTCACAATATTTATACAGAAAGCAGATAATTAAATGTAAGTTTGTACGTTAGGCATTTGGTATATGTCAAAATTATGGCACCTTAAATAAAAACATTCCTTGCCTGTATTTAAATAAAACAAAGGTGTTCTGCATTTTAATAAAGTACAAACATTAAAGGTGTGTTAATTGCGCATGTGTAAATGTCAAATAACTGAAAATTTTATTAAAAAATTGGTAAAATGTACATTGCAATAACTCTATAGTGTTTTATGCGGTAGGCATAAGCCATACACGCGATTGATAATATCGACGTTCGCCATATGAATGAAATTTGAAGTATATACATATACATAATATAAATCGTGCAAACTTTTGAATTATGAATAAATCACCTGATTTGATGTTCCTGGGCATTTTTAACTTGCCTAAAGTACAACATGCTGAACATTAAATAGGACTAGAAAAAAATATTCGGGATAAGAAGTGAGTTATAATATCATGTCTCCTTTACACTAAACAAGACGAAAAACTGATTATTAATGGGTTAATGAAGACACTTTGTGCCGGGCCGACCCGAAATCCCGAGCCAGAGTCCATCCCAACAGGCAACGTATATTTCAAAATAATTTTTGGCAAAAATTATCGAGATTAATTCAAATGCTTCGCGCCTCCCATTTGCGACTATGAGTCTGGTAGGTGCGATAGGAGATGAAAATTGCGTTGTGTGAGAGCAGGTTTATTTACAGCTGGAATTTCAGGAATTTGAATTCCATACCCTTGTGTAGGTATGATAAGGGACATGGTCCTGGGCTGCGATTACTTTACGGACCATGCAATTAAAATATATTTTTCAAGGAGCTGCTTATCGGGATCGATCTTTTTATGGCTTTGAGTAGGCAGTAGGTTTTCTGAAGGAACCCAATTAACAATTTGCTAGGGTTGTAAGGACGGACCTCAAGAACTTCAATTAAAAAAGAAATTAAATCGTACAAACTTTCTGAGTTAAGAAAAGTAGCCGATGGGGTGGAAGCTTTTTCAAAAAGTGCAAAAAATAATTTGTATGAATTGTTGATGAGTTTTAAAGATATATTTTCTCGGATCAACCTGGTCGCACTGGAATGTATAAAGATGAATTTGTACCACACGATTATTCGCCATTTATGGAAAAATCGTATACAATCCGTCACGCTTAGAAAAGAGAAATCAAGTGATAGTTTGAGGAGATGGTAGCATGGGACGTTATAGCACCCATGTAAACCGAATATCTGAGCCCACTAGTAGTTGTCAAAAAGAAAGGCAATTCCGTAAGAGTTTGTTTAGATGCGAGATGTCTACATAGGGGAGAAGATGGTGCAAGATGGGATAATGCCGTCTAACCCGGCAGAACTATGATACGATTCTACAAGCGGGCAGTGTCTAAGTAACATGGACCTGACCGCCAGTTACTGACAGATCGACATCAAGCCTGATCGCAACAAGTAGACAGGTTTTATATACGAAAGAAACACTTAGTCAAATAACGCAAGATGGGAAAAGCACAAAAGATATAAAACAAAGATTAGCAAAAGGTCGTGTTACATTTAACAAGAAAAAGCAACTATTATGTTCAAAGACAACAAACATAGAAACAAGGAAAAGATAGCTTAAAGCATATGTATTGAGCACAGCACTGTATGACTGTGAAGCCTGGACAGTAGGAAAAGCAGACAAGAGAAAGGTAGAAGCCTTTGAAATGTGGTGCTGCAGACGTATGTTAAAGATACCATGGACAGACAAGGTTAGAAACAAAGAAGTACTAGAAATGGTAGGGGAAGGAAGAAGTATGTGGAAAACAGTAAAAAGTAGGAGAGATATGATAGGCCACATACTAAGACATGAAGTAATAGTGCGGAAAATATTAGAAGCCGAGATAGGAAAAAAGGGAAGTAGAGGTAGACCTAGGTTAGACTACTGCACACAGATAGTGAAAGATGTAGGTTGTGGGAATTTCATGGAAATGTGTAAGCTAGCTCAAAATAGAAATCAATGGAGGTACGCTTCCAACCAGTCGCAAGATGTAAAAACTAATTACAAAAATAATAACTGTACTTAAACATGGTGAATATTATAAACAACTACAAATATTGGTTTAGCAATACTCTCAACTAATGTTATAAGTGCAAAAGGATGTATTGGAGAACATTAATACGGCAAATGTCTAAGTGTCGGAGAATCCTTGACAGCCGCACGCTGCTCCCCCTCCCCACCCCACCTTAACATATCATTGAATATCGGGGAAATACGGTATATAACTGTAAAACAACAGAAGGTGACAGAACTGCATCAAACAAGAAAGAACAGTGGCTATGCTTAAAGACTACGAACATAGATACAAGAAGAAAACTGTTCACAGCATAGTGTGGAACACAGCACAGTACGTCTATGAAATAAGGGTAGTAGGAAAAGCAGACAGAAAGAGATAGAAGCCTACTGGAATGTTGTGCTTCAGATGTATGGGGTGGTATCATGGACAGACAAAGCTAATAACAAATAGGTTGTAGAAATAGTACACGAATAAAGATATCTGTGGAAAACGAAAAATTAGAGGAAATAGGACAGGATACGTTCTAAGGCATTTCTGGGGAATAGTACGGGATATATTACAAGCTGTGAGGTAGAGGTAGATCGTGATCAGACTCTCGCACACAGATAGCGATAGATGCAGACTGTGCAAAGTTCAGGGAAAGTGTAAGTTGGTTCAGACTAGAAAGCAATGAGGGTACGCTTCTAACCAGTTCTAGGACTGAAGACCTAATGATGATGATGATAAATGTGTACCATAATTTACTAAATAAGAAGTTTCACCATACAGAATCGGCACCGTGTAGGTTGACAGAATGTAAATTTGAATTATTGCCTCTTTATGATAATAATTATGAATTCTCGTACTCCATAAAGCAGTCGAACAAGCATGACCGTGACCTAAATATAACAACCATGTTAGAGAAGTTATTGCGGATGCTGCTTAATTACTAATTCGCAAACATTTAAGTATTCCGGCAATATTGTACTTTACAGGTCCGGAATTTGCTTCTGATAAACTTCCAAGGGCAAATAACTTCGTTGGTTTTGAGTTAAGTAGAAAATGTTATTTAAAAAAAATTGTGTTTTAATCCGGTCTAAGCACAGTTGCAGATAAAGTATCAACCCTGTATATACGTTTAGTAACTCACGTTAGAAAGTGGTTTTACGTCAATCGTGTTAGGAAGAATTAGAGGCAACTAGATTTTTAGGAAAAAATATTTAGCTAAAAGAAAGAAAATGAATTTGCGTAAGTATTGTATAGATATTTCTGATTGAACTTTGCCGAAGAAACGTTTTACATTCAACAACAATCAGTAAAACACACAAACTTTTTTATCTTGTTACACAAGAAGCAAGTTTGCAGATCTACTGTTTTCAGAAACATGTTTTTCAAATACACCAATTCAGCTGTCTTTTAAGCGATATAATGGATATAAACGTATAAAACTCAGCAAGAAGAAACGACAGCAATTTTCAATCAAATATCCTTTAACGGATAACAAGCAACGTCCGTCGATGTAGTCAGCAATTTGTATGTCCCTTTAAGCTCGTTTTATTCGCGTCTTTTCATACACTCAGCTTACCCAACAATTTTTATATCTTATTTAAAAACTCATACTCGACAGAAACGTAGGGATACTAGAAGACTAATCCATACTGACTGCATTGTTTGAAGGCAGTTAAGTGCAGAGTTGCGAGTGCACACATCAAAACCTCAATGTCTAAGTTCTGATTGAAAAGAATAGGGGAGCAACTTAGTTCGGAAGCGACAAATAAAAAACATATGTTTCGTGATAGCGTTCGTGCGTGATCCTCGGTAATTCATCGGCACTTCCGGCGATAAGTAATTTGTAACGGCATGGCATGAAAGAAAATAAACGTGGGATTTTTTTGCAATACTCATGTATTGCAATATTGAGCTTTGTAATTAAGTACTATAACTTACCTGCGGCTGGAGATAATTTTGTTATGACACCCCAGCGTTGTTTCCACTGCAACAAGATAATAAATTAGAATTTAAAAATATGCAGCTAATGTTTAATGTCGAGACTGACAAACTGTGGTATCTTAAAATACTTTTATGTAGTATGGAAACAATTTGTTAGAGGATACTACGGTTCTTGTTGTATTATAAATCATTAGATAAAGATTAACTTGTTCATGTTTAATTTTACACAATTCATAAAAGGTTAAGATTAATTGCATTTGTAAATACACAGATATGTTTTGAGAATTTACTGCGCAGATATTTTAAAATATCTCGAAAATGCGTTGATAGATTTTGACCATTTTTTGGGTGTGAGTTTCTACTTTCAATTGACATCTTTTGGTGGTGTACGCAATAATTTTAAAAGCATACGAGTGTCCCAAAAATGATGTATTGTATGAATATCCAACCATTACCTTTTTCCTGTTTATGCAATGACTACCAATTTTTTTTATGAGTAGCCGACTTAATTTGGAAACTTTTTTGTCTCTTGTAAAAATTTGATTAGACGAGCGGTTTGACAGAAAAAAAGTAATTTCAAATGTCTGCATACTTTCGTCATCATTAGTAGTGGGGTAAGGCCGGTCCTAATTCAAAACGTGTTTACACGTATTTTCCATATGTAAAATACACGTACACCGTTTTGATGTTGCTTCAATTAAAAAATCCTTAAAGATTTGAGTATCCCAGAAAAAATCTACATCAAACGCATGCGTTTTTTTTTTGTTTAACTAAAAATTTAGGGAAAAAATAACTTTAATTTTAAAATATGGTATATGTAGAGCTTTATTGACTATTTATAGAAAAATATCAATGTGAAATATTTACTTTTCAGTAAAACTGAATGTGATTTTGTATCAAGGTTTATTTTATTATAAAAAAATGTTGCAATGTGCAACGCATGACATTTTCCATAAAACTTTGTTAAAGCAATTCATTTCTTCATTAGGTGAAGGATTAATTATAGCACGTAGTAAAACTAACTCATGATGAAGGTTTAAAATAATTTTTTAAAATTCAACGAATGCTACGTAATGAAATTTAAATTACACGACGTTATTTCTATGATAAAACTTTTGGTCTTTTATATGACATTAATAAATACTTGTTTAAATGAATGTCAATCGCTGTAAGTGAAAAAATCAGTTAGACAAACCGCTCATTTGGCGCTTTGTGAGTTTACTCACACAGATATAGAAAAATATTATAACACCGTATAGTTAGCAATCTCCTCTGATTTACTTTTCAGTAAAACTGAATGTGATTTTGTATCAAGGTTTATTTTATTATAAAAAAATGTTGCAATGTGCAACGCATGACATTTTCCATAAAACTTTGTTAAAGCAATTCATTTCTTCATCAGGTGAAGGATTAATTATAGCACGTAGTAAAACTAACTCATGATGGAGGTTTAAAATAATTTTTTAAAATTCAACGAATGCTACGTAATGAAATTTAAATTACACGACGTTATTTCTATGATAAAACTTTTGGTCTTTTATATGACCTTAATAAATACTTGTTTGAAATGAATGTCAATCGCTGTAAGTGAAAAAATCAGTTAGACAAACCGCTCATTTGGCGCTTTGTGAGTTTACTCACACAGATATAGAAAAATATTATAACACCGTACAGTTAGCAATCTCCTCTGATTTACTTTTCAGTAAAACTGAATGTGATTTTGTATCAAGGTTTATTTTATTATAAAAAAATGTTGCCAATTCAAACTTTTTCTGCGTTGCCCTAAGAGAATAAAAAAGAAAGGTTTCACCAAGATATTGTGTTTTGTGAAAACCGATACCTGGCGAAGGGAAGCCCCACAATGATCGCAGACTATTGTTGGAGATTAATCAGGGATGCTTCAGAGGTACCCTACCTACGAAAATCTCACGCAAAGAATTTTGAAGATTCGGTAGTGACGTGGTATGCATAATTTGTATTATAGCAAATTAATAATTACATAATAAAACGTTTCAGTATGGAAATATGAAGAACTTTTGACTGGAGGGTCAAATAAAATTCTGTTAACAGATTCGTTATCAGTGGAGAAAATATTATAAGAAACACGCATCGAACATTAGGGAATCAAAAACTTATAATTTTTGTTCCGTGTGATTGATGCTATTGTAATGACATTGGGTTTATACAAAATGCAATCATTGAATAGCAGACGAAAAACAAAAGAATACACAGTTAACCGAATTTTGCTTTATTTAAGTTAAGTATATCTAACTATGAGTTATGCAGAAATGTGGTATATGTTTAAGTGGAATAGGAAAGGCATCTCTCAAAGGAAACGAACAAGCCTATGTACTGGGAGCAGACATCTAATGAGCATTTCTTATATTCGTAATAGGAACATAACTTCTAAATATTATTTTGTTGCTCAGGTATCATGATCTTTTATTTATACGAATTCGAGCATATTGAAATGTAAGTTCAAAAATTTCAAAAAAGTTGAGTAACTTTTAAACTATCAATTATCATCAAACATATTTGAATTTGGACATACGGTCTTTGACCATTCTCTACGTGTAATGTTTCTTACTATTCATTAACGGGTTAACTATTTGTGATCACCTTGTTCGTCAAATCAAATAAACCAAATCACGACTAACACAATAAAATAAATAAATCTCTTACCAGATCCTTTGAGATATGGAAACTGGTTTTGATTTCAGCATAGCATGGATATGGAACAACATATGTCTTTTATACTTCCAGCTCACAACTAAATAGATTTGTTTACTCAAATTGTTACTTTAATGTTAAATACTTAATCTAGATATAAAACAGGAATTATTTCCAGACATCTTACCACTACCCTATATCTAAGCTTATCTTTGTAGCCACAAATACATCTAAGGATACTTATTTATAGCAAATAATAAGAAATTTAGCATACACTATTTGTATTCAAGATTCATTCCTCTCTAGTTTACAATGCAGATTAAGTCGCCCCAGCACAGTCAATCACTTAATGACGTCTCAATATTTGATTAAGAACGGCATTTACCATACCATGCAGAGATTACGAGTGATTACGTTTCTTCATTAGGATATTATTTGCAAGCTAATGCAAATTCCAATTATCTTCAGATTAATAAACTGAAACTTCGATTATCATTGTTCGCAAGCTACTGCAAATTCCAATTATCTCCAAATTAATAAACTGAAACTTCGACTATGGCGTCCCTTTCTAAAAAATCAAATAGGTACGCCGTGCATCTTACATCTATCATCGTTACCAGACAAAAGACTACCCCCTTCATTTCCGTTTTTTACGCTGCAGCAATTTTCTTCTTATCACCTTTTAATAGTTACTCAACCAAATTTAACGAAGAACTTCTATAACTCTTTTGTTGATTTCAATTTCTATTTGACACAATAATTTCATTTAAAACTTATTTATTTCAAAAGTTTAATAAAACCGAAATGCAAGCTTCATTGTTTTTTAGATAACCTTTTTTACATTCAAACCCCCTCCAGGTAGTGTCTCACATACCCACTAAGGTACTACTACGAAGCTGTGCTCCGTTGTCTGATAATAGGCATTTAGGTTTTCCCACATTTGGAATGATAAGAATGATCTTTAATAAACTTCCTGAAAAAATTACAAATCAGAATGGTCTCGGGCTCGGGCTTTCGGGCTGGCCCGGCCCGAGCCAGGCACGATTTCGGGCTCGAATCCGGGCTGGGCCGTTGACTACTTTATTCGGGCCGGGCCCGGGCCGGTCCGGGCCAAACGATTCGGGCCGGCCCGAATTATTCGGGCCCAAAAACGCATGAGTAGATACTCCACTGTCCTTTCACTTCTATCTCACATTGAGTAAGTAAACATTCTTAATTATATTTTCACGTAGTGTCTTCATGAACCCATTAATAACACTGGACAACAAAATTTTAGTTTTTGTTTGTTACAAGAACTGTAACAGTTGAAGCTTACAGTAATTTTTGGTGCTGATTTCAAATATGTTAGTGGGGGTTTACTATCGGGCATAGTTTTTGTAATTTCAATTTAAAGAAAACCTTTGTTATACACACATGTAATATTGGTGCATTCCTAAAATCTGCTTCGCTTGGATTTTCTGGCGTACTCTGCTGCAGGTAGATCGGTTTTAAGATTACAGCAAAAGTCGACTAGCATTCTGGGACTACACTTTTTTTGGTAACGTGTTTCCATGGTGAATATTTCCTGACGGAAGCGTTCACCATGTTCGTCACTCATAGCTCCAAGATTGTTTGGAAAGAAGTTCAGATGTGAATCTAAGAAATGGATTTTTAGTGACATGTTACAGCCAAGTGTTTTATAGTTTTCTAGAAGCTCGGTTATCAGTTCTTTGTAGTTATCTGCCTTGTAATTTCCAAGAAAGTTATAAACAACATTTTTAAAAGATTTCCAAGCAGCAAGTTCACAGTCATTCAAATTGCCTTCGAATCCAATATCATTCATTAGTTTTCTTATATCCGGACCAACAAATATACCTTCTTTTATTTTCGCATCACTTAAATTGTGGAACTTCTTTTTTAGAAACTAAAATCCACTTCCCTCCCGATCCATTGCTTTAACAAAATTTTTCAAAAGACCTAGCTTAATGTGTAGGGGGGAAAGTAAACTTTTTCAGGTTTTACTAGTGCTGGACTCACAACGTTCTTCTCTCACCAAAAGTCAAAGTTTCTCTTTTTGGCCACTGTTTCTTAAGATAATGATTCTTTCTATCTCTGCTGTTCCACTCGCACAAAAAGCAACAAAATTTTATAATTTTATAACCAAGTTGTAAACCAAGTAACAGCGCTATAACTTTAAGATCTCTACAAACATGCCATGAATGTTTCTCGTATTGAATCATATCCAACACAAGTTTTATACTTTCATGTCTCCTTCATGTTAACTGCATGTACCAAAGGGATCGACGGGTATTTATTCCCAACATGCAGAAGAACCGCTTTCAAACTACGTTTTAAAGAGTCTATAAAAAACGCCATTCATCAGGATTGTGGGTATGTAAAGATTCCACATCATTGCAGTAAACTAAGTCCGCACACTGTGATAAAAACATTCGAAGTCACACTGCCTGTCACGGAAACCACTTATTTTTGTGTTGCGTTGTAAAAGATTCCATCTTTCCAGTCGTGATGCAAGTATTTCAGCTCGATTCTTGGATAAATGTAGATCACGAACGAGATCATTTAGTTCAGACTGATTTATTAAGTGCGGTTCAGTATTTGTATTTTCTAAAAAGTCTGGGCCCCTCCTTTCTTCATCATCCGATAAATCTGTACAACCTTCAAGAACATCGCGTCTAATTCCCATGTTTTTGGTGCTACCGGAATTGGAAGCTGTGGACTGTGAAGCACTGGTCTTAAAGCAGAGGGAATATTAGGATATTTAACAGTGTGTCTAGTCTTAGCTGTTATCCCTGACATTTTCGTTAAACAAAAATAACAGTCTGTGGAGTGATCCTTAGGTTCTCTCCAAACCATCGGAACTGCAAATGTCATGTGACGGGATCCATTCAAGCACCTAATTAACAATGCTACACACGAATTACAACCACTATGAGGGGCTCAAGACTTATCCTGATCACCCAATTTACATCCAAAATATAATTCATCCAATTTTTTTATCAATGGAGTTATATTTCTTCTTAGAGACCTTAGTGTTACCTCACCACAAATATAGCAGAAACAGTCTTCGTGGTTAATGCAACTACGTGGCATTTTTATTGAAAATTTCACTGTAATACACCCACAAACACTTAACACACATCATTTAAACAGTACAATACAGAAAATCACAAACTGATAGGAAAAGAATCGGTACCCAACGAATGAGCTGCAATACCCGAGAGCTCACATTAGAGTAACTAGAGATATTTGTTAGTTGCGTTTGTTTGATTTATTTCAATATAGACTGAGTCATCTAAGTCGTAAGAACTGAACAAAACTAAACACGCATAAAGTACGCGCACTTCAGTGTGATTAATCACGCAGAACATAATTGGTAGTTATGTAATTTGGATGAATCATAGTAGTGTGTCATTTGTAAATGATTTCATTAATGTGTTGAAATAATAAAATTATATTATTATTTATCCTGGACATTAAGAACAAAAATAAAATGTTTAGTTTGAATAGCAAGATACATATTGAAAAAAATCAACTTATTTTTATTAAACAAGCATAGTTAGTGCTCATGTTACGTTTGCGGGAAAATGTATAATAATGCCATTATTGAACTCATGCCATAAAAAAGATAAAGTAAATAAAATTTTATTGGTATATAAAAGGATCTATGTACTGATTTATACCTTTTGGTAATCATTTTTTAAAAACCTTTTCAACCTTAAACAATTACTTCATTTTACTTCTATTCCATCAGATAATATGTATTTCTAAAGAATAAGGTATCCTCTACATACCACAATTTGAAAATCCAACTTTTTGTAAGCAAAACATTCGGTATATTACTTGACTTTCAAGTTTCTTAAGTTCTAATAACATTAAGTACCAATTGTCAATCGCTAGAGACATTAACCGATGAAGTTTGGTACCGTTTATACTATGACCTATAAACAATTTATTTAATTTCTAGCATTCAGTAGTTCACCAAAACTGTTAAATTTTGAACTTTGGCACGATTTGTCAGTCGGTCAAATAAAAATTTAAAAGAACTAGAACAAAGACAATCAGATTATAGATCAAAGTTCAATTCCATAAGTTTCTCAAAGTAAAAAAAGGCTATAAAAATCCGTCTGTAACAATTTCATAAACATTGAAAATTGCTAAACATTTTGTACTTTTATTACATATTTTTAGGATTTTTCAAAGAATCAAAAATCAAATGATATACTACGGTATGTTCCATAAGTATCTTGATTGTAACTCAAAATCATTATACTCTTAAATAAAAAAAAAGTGATAGTTACTTGCTGAACACAACTGAAAAAAAAATCTTATTCACTGAATGAAAGTCGGGCCGGCCCGAAATTTCGGGTCGGCCCGGCCGGGCAGCCCGGGCTGTCAGTTTTCATTTCGGGTCGGGCCTCGTGCCGGGCCGGTCACTTTTCTGCGTTGGGCTGGGCCGGGCTTATTAAAAGCCTGGCCCGGCCCGGCCCAAGTCCATCCCTAATTACAAAACCCTAAGAAGGACTGAAGATCTTTCTCATTTTTTGTTCTTTAAACTTTTGAATTACTTTAGCCTTATCTGGATCTATTTTAATATCATACGCACTAATTAAATAACCAAGAAATTTCAATTCCTGTTTCAAAAATTCCGATTTGTTACCATTTATTGTCATACCAGCACTACCCAATCGTGCTAATACGTTTTCTAAATGTTCTACATGTTCCTCAATGGTTTTAGATATTATTAAGATGTCATCGACGTAGATGGTGGTAAACTCTAATACTTCCGGACCTAGAACTAAGTCCAGACATTTACTAAATTTTGCAGTTGATACATTTAAGCCAAATGGTAGTACCGTAAATTGATATCTTCTACCATTTACTAGGAAAGCCGTCAACTATCTACTTTCCTTACTCAAAGGCACCTGCCAATATCCACTAGTAAAATCAAGAATAGTCAAATACCTTATCCCACTAAATTTTTGAAGTAAATCGTCCATAGTAGGTGGCGATTCATAATGGGGAATTAATATTTTATTGAGTGCCCTACCGTCTAAACATATTCTTACAGATCCATTTTTCTTAGCCACTACTACTATTGGGTTAGAATAGGGCGAGTTAGATCTTTCAATAATACTCCAATCCAACATTCGTTTAATTTCTTGATTTACAGCTTCTCGTTTCGCAACCGGTATGAGATAGGATTTTTTCACAAAAGGTGTATGTTCTTTCGTTACCAACACACACTCAAATTTGTTGCAAAGTCCCGGTCTATCAGAAAATACTTTTCTATTTCCCTCTTTCACCTGTTGTATTCTTGCAGCATCGGATACGAGGGTAAAGTAAAAAGTACTCGGCCTGGCACAGAGATGGCGTTCCAATCAGCAAAAATTTGTGCTTCCCGCTTGCGTGCACATATCATTAGTTTGTATGACTTGCTATCTCAAGTAGTTTGTTTACACAAATTTTTTCAAGCAGACGTCTTATGCGTGTTTCCTTAAGATGAATAAACTTGAATATCGTGCGGTCATAAAATTCTTCGTTTTGGACGGATTAGCCCCTCAGGAAATTCATCCAAAAATGACAAAAGTTTACGGAGACTCTGTTCCTTTCCTGTCAGCAGTTAAAAAGTGGGCAGCTGAATTTAAACGTGGTCGCACGTCTCTCGAAGATGACCCACGTGAAAGACAACCAAAAACCGCAACCACACCGGAAACGATCGAAAAAGTGCATGATATCGTGTTCGATGATAGGCGAGTGAAAGTGAAGGAGATAGCTGAGGCTGTAGGGATATCGGACAAAAGGGTGCGAAACATCTTGCACAAAGAGTTAGGAATGCGAAAACTCTGCGCAGGATGGGTGCCGCATTTGCTGAATGCCGATGAAAAGTAAATGCGAAAACGAGTTTTGCAGCAATGTTTGGCCCGGTTCAATAAGGATCCGAGCGATTTTGTGCGGCGATTTGTCACTATGGATAAGACATGGATCCACCATAACACGCCAGAAACAAAACAGCAGTCGAAGCCGTGGGTGGAAGCCGGTTGTTCAGATCCAAAGAAAGCAAAGTCGATCGCATCTACCGGAAAGGTGATGGCCAGCGTGTTTTGGGATACAAAAGGAATCCTGTTAATAGACTACCTTGAAAAAGGCAGAACAATTACAGACCAATATTACTGCACCGTTCTTAACCAGCTAGATGCCAAAATTTGCGAGAGGAGGCCTGGCTTGAAGAAGATAAAAATTATCTTTCACCAAAACAACGTACTTGCACACAAGGGTGCGTTGGCGATGGGAAAATTGACGGATTTGGGGTACGACTTGCTCGGCCATCCCCCCTATTCCCCTGATTTTGCGCATTCAGACTTCTACCTGTTCCCAAACTTGAAGAAATTTTTTCTGGGAAGCGCTTCTTGTCCAATGAAAAAGTTGAAAGGGCCATATACGAATATTTTCACAGCCTTCAAGACTCTCACTTCCGGAAGGAATACTGATGTTGGAGAAACGCTGGACCAAGTGTGTTGAAGTTAAGGGAGATTATATCGACAAATAAAATCATTTTTTTTACAGAAAATTGTAGTCTTTCATTGTAGGCCAAGAACTTTTCACCTTACCTTTGTACAACAGCTATTTGCCTACAACTTAACGACATTTATGTGCTCTTCGCCATGTCTTTGCACAACATTATTTAAGTATGGTAGCCGAGTTGGACAGGCCTCGCACTGAAATTGCAGTGCCTGTTTAGATTCCTCACATTTTACAATACATTCCTGATTTACTGTATTCTGTAAGTGTATCTGGATATCCACGCCCTTTTGGATGTCAGCATCCACAACTTTATTTTTTACCAACCTATCTCCCGCTGATACTGAAAACTGACGAATATTTTGTAGAGCAAAATCAACATTTTCACAAACACTAATATACAAAGATTTACATCCATCCTCCACAACATTGCCAATAGCTTGCTCAAACCTTTCATTCGCTATATTAATAGTTAGTCGTTGATTTTCAACCAAACATTATATTTCATTATCCAGTCGGTTCCCCGAATAACTGGCATGTTAATGTCTTTTACCACTAAGAACACAACCAGGACGATTTGATTTGCTATTTTAAGATTCAGCAACACCTGTCTCTTTACCTTGGTGACCTTCCGTGTGACACCCTGTATGGAGATCCATACTGCAGGCAAAACCAGAATCTCAACATATTTAGCTTGTAGACTCTGTATTATTTCTTCACAAATAATACTGACCGTACTCCCGGTGTCTACTAACGCTTCCAAACCATAATCACCAAGCACACATTTGATTTTTGGCACATAACTTACATTGGCATTTGAATTCCCGGATGTGGTAATAGTTTGGGTTGATTGTTTTATTCCCAAGGGTTCCCATTTTAATTTACTCCAAAATCCCTTGAAAAATTATAAATACCTAGTTTGCTCCATGATTTTGCACTGTTGCCTCACTACAGGAGCACGTAGTTCGGCGACATCTAGTTTGGGTTATTCGCAGAATTTATTTGTTGTGCATTGCCTTCATCTCATCGCTCTCTGTCTCCTACATCATTATAACCCCCCAGACTTCTTGCATATGACCTCTTATCGCTACATTCTCTATGGGTTATAAAAGTAGCCCTTTCTGTTCGGTTCTGTATACTCCCTCTACCATGTGTGAAATTCCCTGGATTACTATCTCCCATATACCTATTGTTCCTACTCCCCCTAGTCCTTTGTCTATACAGACTTTCTACCACTTTCAGTAGATTATCCACTTTTTCAACTTGTGATGTTAATAAAATTCGCTCAACTTCAAATGGAAAGTGTTTTATTATAGCCTCTACAAATATAACTATGTTTATAGGGGTTTCAAGAAATTGGACCTTTTCCCACTAATGCCACACATGGTGTTTCATTGTACCTATGTAAAAATTATATACACGTGGGTCATGAATTTGGTGTCGTATTTCCTCCTGTTTCGTAAGTGACTAAAAGGTTGTTAGAAACTGGGCCTTAAAATCATTGAAATCATTCTATTGTAACTCAAAACACGTTGACCATATTTGAGCATCCCCTTCTAAACAATTTATTGCAATTCGTATTTTTTGCATTTCCGGTATTCGATTGATTTCAAAATATTGCTCTAATCTTTTAATAAAACGGACTGAATGCATAGATCTTGTACTTTCATCAAATTTAGGCCTTTCAGTTTCAAACCTTATCGTATTAACCCGCACTAGATTGTTTAACCCTGTTTCTACTTACTTCCTGAATTTCCCTATTTAACTTGTTGCAAGTATCCTTTACCTGTATCTCAATTCCACTTAATTCTGTTTCACATTCCACAATTCGATTTTCACTTTGTTTTAAATTACCCTCTAAACCTTTGATTTCCTGTACCATGAGTATATTATTTTCCCTTACTTTATTTTCAAACGTTATGACTCTATTTTCTACTTGTTTGAGCTGTGTTTGAATTTTCCGTTCTAATTTTCCTTGCACTTGCTTTAAATTAACTCCATTTACTTTCTGCAATTGATCGATTTTTTTTTAATTTCTGATTACTTATTTCCAAGTTCCATCTAAATCCGTTTTTAATTTTAGATTCTCTATTCTAACACCCTCAGTTATATCCCTCGTTATTTCTTTAAAAAACGGTATAAAATTTATACTGCCTGAGCCTCCTTGTATCTTAGCCAGAATTTCTGTTTCTGCCGTTTTCCACTGTTCCAAAAGGACGCTAGTATTTTCCTTTTCCTGTTCATTCATGTCTATACAATAATACATATTATGTTTTATTTTTATATACTAATCTCGCTTTAAACAACTATTCTTAATCTCAGGGTTATGTTTCGAGCCTCATGTTGGGCGCCATATTGTAATGTTTCTTACTATTCAATAATGGGTTAACTATTTGTGATCACCTTGTTCGTCAAATCAAATAAACCAAATCACGACTAACTCAATTAGTTCTAAATAAATCTCTTACCAAATCCTTTGTGATATGGAAATTGGTAATGATTTCTGCATAGCATTGATATGGAACAACTTTGCCTTTTATACTTCTAGCTCACAACTAAAAGTACATTTGTTTACTCAAATTGTTACTTAAACGTTAAATACTTAACCTAGATACAAAACAGGAATTATTTCCAAACATCTTACCACTACCCTATATCTAAGCTTACCTTTGTGGCCACAATTCCATCTAAGGATACTTATTTATACCAAATAATAACAAATTTAGCATACACTATTTGTATACAAGGTTCATTCACCTCTGTTTACAATGCAGATTAAGTCGCCCCGGCACAGTCAATCACTTAATGACGTCTCAATATTTGATTAGGAACGGCATTTACCATACCATGCAGAGATCACCTACTTGCAATTTTGGATTCCCCTTTTCATAGTTACGATTGATTACGGTTCCTCATTAGGATATTATTCGCAAGCTAATGCAAATTTCAATTATTAGCAAATTAATAAACTGAAACTTCGACTATGGCATCCCTTTCTAAAAAATCAAATAGGTAGGCCGTGTTTCTTACATCTATCATCGTTACCAGGCAAAAGACTACCCCCTTCTTTCCGTTTTCCGTTTTTTACGCGGCAGCAATTTTCTTCTTATTACCTTTTAATAGTTACTCAGCCAAATTTAACGAAGAACTTCTATAACTCTTTTGTTGATTTCAACTTCTATTTGACCCAATAATTTCATTTAAAACATATTTATTTCAAAAGATTAATAAAACCGAAATGCAAGCTTCATTGTCTTTTAGATAACCTTTTTTACATTCAAACCCCCGCCAGGTAGTGTCTCACATGCCCACTAAGGTACTAACCACAAAATTCAAGAAAATAACACTTAGCTATTAACAAAATGTAATCAACCTGGTATCTTTCCATTACAATACCCCCCTTAATTTAATTAGAAGATATGATCACGTAAGACCTAAATAATTAAATTAACCTCCGCTACAAATACAAT
This sequence comes from Platerodrilus igneus, assembly GCA_036346225.1. NCBI lineage: Eukaryota > Metazoa > Arthropoda > Insecta > Coleoptera > Lycidae > Platerodrilus > Platerodrilus igneus. Next base: position 2,276,116 of record JARFIW010000139.1, on the reverse strand, counting down.
CAAAAGGAACAAAGACCAATAAATCCTGACAACTTATACATCAAGTTTATCCTCAGAGTAGGTTATAATATAATAAACAAAGAACAAATAACACAACAAAAATACATAGAATTCAATCTAATGCATTCTACATATCCACACTAACAATTTACTCTAAATATTCATACCTCAAATTGTTTTCAGTATTACCTTTCAAAAACAACTTACTTTCTATCTACATTTCGCACTATCCATTAACTCCCACCTATCAACTAAACTGCCTTTTCTTTGAGTGCTGAACAATCCTTAAATTCATTGATTTCGAATGGTTTCAAGTTAGCTACGTTCTGTGTGTACTTGATGGTCTCCCAATTTGGATACTTGAGTACATACGCATTCTCGTGTACACACTTGAGCACCTCATAAGGTCCCTCATATAAAAGAAAAACTTTTTAATTTCTTTATCAAATTTTGAGGAATTAAAGTGCGTCTTTGCAAATACAAGATCCCCTGGATTGTACCTAATGTCTTTAACATTTTTGTCAATGCTAATTTTCCTTTTCTTTGCATGATGCCTTAACCGTTCCTCGGCCAATTCAACCTTGACATTCAGCTGAGTATCCCTCCTTTCAAGGCCATCAATTAGCTCTTCAATGACCTGTACGTGCCTGATTCCTTTAACCAGCTCTATGGGAGCAAAACCAATAGACTCATTTTCAATACAATTACATAAATTTTCTACTATCTCAATATAATCTGACCAAGTAGTATGGCCCATAGTACAATACGTTCGGAATAGTCAACCCAACTCCCTCATTACCCTCTCCACCGGATTGGACTGCGGGTGATATACGCTAGATCTACGACACTCAATATCGAGGTCCTGTGTTGTTTGTATCCACCGATCACTACAAAATTGTGCTCTGTTGTCTGATAATAGGCATTTAAGTTTACTCACATTTGAAATGATAAGAATAATCTTCTTATTTTTTGGTTCTTTAAAATTTTGAATTACTTTAGTCATATCTGGATCTATTTTAATACCTTCCGCACTAATTAGATAGCCAAGGAACTTTTATTCCTGTTTTAAAAATTCCGATTTGTTGCCATTTATAGTCATACCAGCACTACTTAATCGTTCTAATACGTTTTCTAATTGTTCTACATGTTACTCAATGGTGTTAGATGCTATTAAGATGTCGTCGACGTAAATGGTGCTAAACTCTAATACTTCGGGACCTAGAACTAAGTCCATACATTTACTAAATTTTGCAGTTGATACATTTAAGCCAAATGGCAGTACCGTAAATTGATATCTTCTACCATTTACTAGGAAAGCCGTCAACTATCTACTTTCTTTACTCAATGGCACCTGCCAATATCCACTAGTAAGATCAAGAATAGTCAAATACCTTATCCCATTAAATTTTTGAAGTGAATCGTCTATAGTTGGCGGCGATTCATAATCGGGAATTAATATTTTATTGAGTGCCCTAGCGTCCAAACATATTCTTACATATCCATTTTTCTTAGCCACTACTACTATTGGGTTGGAATTGAGCGAGTTAGATCTTTCAATAATACCCCAATCCAAATCCGTTTAATTACTTGATTTACAGCTTCTCGTTTTGCAACCGGTATGGGATAGGATTTTTCCACAAAAAAGGAATGTTCTTTTGTTACCCAACACACACTCAAATTTGTTGCAAAGTTCCGGTCTATTAGAAAATACTTTTCTATTTCCCTCTTTTACCTGCCGTATTCTTGCAGCACCAGATACGAAGGTAAGGTGAAAAGTTCTCGGCCTGACTCAGAGGTGGCGTTCCAATCAGCAAAAATTTGTGCTTACCGCCTGCGTGCACATGTTATTAGTTCGTATGACTTGCTATTTCAAGTAGTTTGTTTACACGAATTTTTTCAAGCAGACGTTTTATGCGTTTTTCCTTAAGGTGAATAAACTTGAATATCGTGCGGTTCTAAAATTCTTTGTTTTGGACGGATTAGCCCCTCAGGAAATTCCTCCGAAAATGACAAAAGTTTACGGAGACTCTGGCCGTTTCCTGTCAACAATTAAAAAGTGGGCAGCTAAATTTAAACGTGGTCGCACGTCTCTCGAAGATGACCCACGTGAAAGACGACCAACAACCGCAACCACACCGAAAACGATCGAAAAAGTGCATGATATCGTGTTCGATGATAGGCGAGTGAAAGTGCGGGAGATATCTGAGGCTGTAGGGATATCGGACAAAAGGGTGCGAAACATCTTACACAAAGAGTTAGGAATGCGAAAACTCTGCGCAGGATGGGTGCAGCATTTGCTGAATGCCGATCAAAAGTAAATGCGAAAACGAGTTTCGCAGCAATGTTTGGCCCGGTTCAATAAGGATCCGAGCAATTTTGTGCGGCGATTTGTCACTCTGGATAAGACATGGGTCTACCATAACACGCCAGAAACAAAACAGCAATCGAAGCCGTGGGTGGAAGCCGGTTGTTCAGCGGCAAAGAAAGCGAAGTCGATCGCATCTACCGGAAAGGTGTTGGCCAGCGTGTTTTAGGATGCGAAAGGGATCCTGTTAATAGATTACTTTGAAAAAGGCGGAAAAATTACAGACCAATATTACTCCACCCTTTTTAACCAGCTGGATGCCAAAATTTGTGAGAAGAGGCCTGGCTTGAAAAAAAAAATCTTTTACCAAGACAACGTACCTGCACACAAGGGTGCGTTGGCGATGTGAAAATTGGCGGGTTTGGGGTACGACTTGCTCAGCCATCCTCCCTATTTTCCTGATTTGACGCCTTCAGACTTCTATCTGTTCCCAAACTTGATGAAACTTGTTTCTGGGAAGCGCTTCATGTCCAATGAAAAAGTTGAGGGGGCCATAGACGAATATTTTCACAGCCTTCCAGACTCTCCCTTCCTGAAAGGAATACTGATGTTGGAGAAACGCTGGACCAAGTGTCCTTATCCAGTCGGTTCCCAGAATAACTGGCATGTTAATGTCTTTTACCACTAAGTACTCAACCGGAAACGATTTGATTTGTTATTGTAAGATTCAGCAACACCTGTTTGTTTACTTTGGTGACCTTCCATGTGACACCCTGTATGGAGATCCCTACTGCTGGCAAAACCAGAATCTCAACATATTTAGCTTGTAGACTGTATTATTTCCTCAGAAATAATACTGACCGTACTCCTGGTGTCTACTAACGCTTCCAAACCATCATCACCAAGCACACATTTGATTTTTGGCACATAACTTACATTTGCATTTGAATTCCCGGATGTGGTAATAGTTTGAGTTGAATGTTTTATTCCCAAAGGTTCCCTTAAAAAATTCTAAATACCTAGTTTGCTCCATGATTTTGCACTGTTGCCTAACTACAGGAGCATCTAGTTCGGCGACATCTAGTTTGGGTTATTCTCAGAATTTATTTGTTGTGCATCGCCTTCACCCCATTGCTCTTTGCCCCCTACATCATTATAACCCCCCAGACTTCTTCCATATGACCTCCTATCCTTACATTCTTTATGGGTTATAAAATTTGCCCTTTCTGTTCGGTTCTGTATACCCCCTCTGCCATGCGTGAAATTCCCTGGATTACTATCTCCCATATACCTATTGTTTCTACTACCCCTAATCCTTTGTCCATCCAGACTTTCTACCACTTTCAGTAGATTATTCACCTTTTCAACTTGTGATGCTAATAAAATTCGCTCAACTTCAAATGGAAAGTGTTTTATTATAGCCTCTACAAAGATAACTTCGTGCATAGGGGTTTCAAGAATTTGGACCTTTTCACACCAATGCCACACATGGTGTTTCATTGTACCTATGTTAGAATTATATACACGTGGCTCATGAATTTGGTGTCATATTTCCTTCTGTTTCCTAAGTTAGAAACTGGGTCTTAAAATCATTGAAATCATTTCATTGTAACTCAGAACACGTTGATCATATTTGAGCATCCCCTTCTAAACAATTTATTGCCATTCGTATTTTTTGCATTTCCGGTATTTGATTGATTTCAAAATATTTTTCTAATCTCGTAATAAAACGGACTGGATGCATAGATCTAGTAATTTCATCAAATTTAGGCCTTTCAATTTCATACCCTATCGTATAAATCTGCACTAAATTGCTTAACCCTGTTTCCTGTACCTTACTTACTTCCTGAATTTCCCTATTTAACTTGTTGCAAGTATCCTATACCTGTTTCTCAATTCTAGTTAATTCTGTTTCACATTCCACAATCCGATTTTCAGTTTGTTTTAAATTACCCTCTAAACCTTCGATTTCCTGTACCATCAGTATATTATTTTCCCTAACTTTATTTCCAAACGTTATGACTCTATTTTCTACTGGTTCGAGCTGTGTTTGAATTTTCCGTCTTAATTTGAACTTGTTCAAAATAACTCCATTTAGTTTCTGCAATTGATCGATTTGGTTTCTAATTTCCGATTAATTTTTTCCACGTTGTCATCTAAATCCGCTTTTAATTTTAGATCCTCTATTCTAACACCCTCAGTTATATCCCGCGTTATTTTTTTAAAAAGGTGTATAGAATTTATACTGTATAAACCTCCTTGTATCTTAGCGAGAATTTCTGTCTCTGCCGTTTTTCACTGTTCCAAAGGGACGCTAGTATTTTTCTTTTCCTGTTCTCCCATGTCTATACAGTGATATATATTGTTTTATTTTTTATATACTAATCACGCTTTAAACAACTATTCTTAAACTCAGGGTTATGTTTCGAGCGCAAGTTAGGCGCCATATTGTAATGTTTCTTACTATACATTAATGGGTTAACTATTTGTGATCACCTTCTTCGTCAAATCAAATAAACCAAATCAAGACTAACACAATTAGTTCTAAATAAATCTCTTACCAGATCCTTTGTGAGATGGAAATTGGTATTGATTTCTGCATAACATGGATATGGAACAACCTATGCTTTTTATACTTCAAGCTCACAACTAAAATTAGATTTGTTTACTCAAATTGTTACTTTAATGTTAAATACTTAACCTAGATACAAAACAGGAATTATTTCCAAACGTCTTACCACTACCTTATATCTAAGCTTACCTTTGTGGCCACAATTACATCTAAAGATATTTTTTATACCAAATAATAACAAATTTAGCATACACTGTTTGTATTCAAGGTTCATTCACCTTTAGTTTACAAAGCAGATTAAGTCGCCCCAGCACAGTCAATCACTTAATGACGTCTCAGTATTTGATTACGAACAGCATTTACCATACCATGCAGAGATTACCTACTTGCAATTTTGGATTCCCCTTTTCGTAATTGCGAGTGATTACGTTTCTTCATTAGGATATTATTCGCAAGATAATGCAAATTCCAATTATCACCAAATTAATAAACTGAAACTTCCACTAAGGCGTCTCTTTCTAAAATATCAAATAGGTACGCCGTGCTTTTTACATCTATCATCGTTACCAGGCAAAAGACTACCCCCTTCATTTCCGTTTTCCGTTTTTTACGCGGCAGCAAATTTTCTTTTTATTACCTTTTAATAGTTACTCAGCCAAATTTAACGAAGAACTTCTATAACTCTTTTGTTGATTTCAACTTCTATTTGACACAATAATTTCATTTAAAACCGTTCATCAATTGATGCATTTAGTATTACTAGAACAATATTACTACTACTCTATTTATGAAAAAAAAATATTTATACAGAAAATCCATTCTTCTGTTTTTTAGATTCACAAACTTTCCAATTACTCTATTATTAAAATCGATTATGGTATTATTACGTTTTGCCTTACTAATGGGTTTTTACTCCTATATTGCCACCTGAAAGGCACAACAATAGATAACGAGGATTTCTTGATGATGTAAAGAGCCCAAGGTTCGTTTAGATGGAAAACGGCTCGTAGATAAGGAAACCTCCAAAGGCTAAGCAGCTAGTCGAGTGATGTGCTCTGGGTAGAACATGAGTTGGGATCGGGGTTAAATTACGACCAAAAATATAGTGAATATGGCGTCACCGAATTTTTGAATATCATGAAGACCTAATTTGAGTCTGTTTGTATAAGGGGAATGCGGAAACCTATATCTAAATACCGCTGTACAAAAAATATTACGAGAACATAACCATTACAAATGCTTACATTCTAGCTCGATATTGATTGTTAAGATGCACTGCTACACCTGTAAACAAATTAAACCAAGACTAGCACAATTTGTGCATTCTGTTAATTAATTTTAAAAAAATTTATAATTAATAAGAATCAAACTTCATTCATTCCAACTAATAATCATAGACTTGACCAAAATGAATTTCTATTCTCTTAAGTTTCAGTTAAAAATTATTTACAAAGTTTTATCTTAACAAATTTGCTTCAAAAAATTGACTAAATTATAGTCAGGAAAGATATGTACTTATATACACGATAATTAGATAGTGTTGTTATTTTTACATTATAACAATCTAGCAATGATTATTCTTGTAATTGTTTAAACTTGATCATTAAGAATGATTAAAGGTATACAACAGATTTATTATTAGCCTTCGGTAGTACTACTTAGACTTCACATTTAAATTGTATATTAAAATATTCCAATTAATAACTATTGTAGAACAAAATGAAGCAATTTAGTTATCTGAACTTAGATAGTTTGGTATTCAAATAATAGCTTTAATTTTTGTTAGTCCTGAAAGTTAACCCTTAATCTACATATATACTGCCCTCTACCATCTTTTCGTTTGTACTAATAAAAAAATAAAGGTGAAGTTTATTAGGTTCCTTTCACCAATGACAAAGAACGAACGACCTTCTCAAGCAACAGCCCAGGTGAAAGTGTTGTATTCTGACGTATACTACCGCTTGACAACAGTTACAACGATCTTTATAATTATCGAAGGAGGGAGCTCTTATAATGACGCTTGTAAATGGTATTTTCTGTCACCGCTTAACTTATAATTTATGCTCGCGGTTTTAAAGCTTGTGTTAGATTCAACAACATGTAATAAATATGACGTAAACTGTGTAGAGATATTAGGCTTGCAGACCTTTTCTAAAAATATTACATAAGTATTTGTCAAGATATTGCAGGAAAATAAGCTTGTTACAGTATTAATCAATTCCTTTTGGATGGATAGCATGGCTAATGCATTTAATCTGCCTTCTGACATAGTGTTTCTAAGAAACGTATTTATGCGTTGCAACTTTGAGAAACAACGTTGTGGTACTGACGTAGTCATGGTTACCAACACTTTTAGTAATTCACATAACTGGTGGAAAGTGTCTTTATCTGGCTCATTTTCTATGAGAAACTGCAACATTGGTCCAGCACCAGTAGCTTTCTGCAAGTCCTGACGTGTATACAGTACCTCTAATTAATCCTTAACACGTTTTTATTTAAAAATGAGCACGCTTCTACGACTGCTACAAGCTGCTCTACAGGAAAAAATTCTTGATACTGTGGGAGAAAATCCTGTTCTAGGACTGTTACTGTAATTAGGTCATAGGAATATGAAAATCGGGCTTTTATATGACTAATTATTGTGTCACATATTTCTGTAGCACCCGCCCCTATATTAGATACTGTCTACTCCTTGGTACACCTATCTGTAAGGGAGTAAAAAATATATCTAATACCTCGGGACTGCTGCACTGGCTGCAAACTCCGTCTTCCTAAGTATGGTAGAATCGAAACAAAACACTAATTTTGCTTACAAAAAAAAACATAGCCTAAGCTATAATAATTTAAGAGCATAAAACGTCTAATAACTTCTTCAGGGGTGGGATGACCTGTATAGCTTAACACAGTAGTGAACCATTTAATGCACTAAGTCACAAACACACCAGTTCAATAAATAAACAAATTGGAAGGCAAAGTATTTCTAATGTTTTTGTAATATATGTACAAGAAAAGGTATGTACAAATAAGCATGATTCGCCTTAATTCCTTAAGAAAAGATTCAAACAGCAAAACTATATACAAACCGACTTAAACTTTCATAAGTCAAAATTTTATATACAATTAATAAAAAAATTAAATTACGTTAAATCATTTTCAATTAAATTAAATGCGCCGATAAGTGTCTGAGCTCATAACCTCATCAGTGTTACACTGTTTATTAATACAAAATATGTGTACAAAGCACTTTATGCAAAGTTGCTATATTTTCAAAGTGAAATTAAATTTAGGTAACGGTCATTATAGTTCAAATTTAATTTCAAGTAAATGTGGACTGATACCGGTATTAAAATTATCTAGCAGGCATCAGGTAACTTACTAACAATTTTAAAATTGAATTAATTTAGAACGTCCAGGAATGTTTACAACATCATGGGGTAAGTTACGAGTAAAGATTATTGTAGTTTACACTTTGTTTAAATAAATTTTGTTCCAAACCCGATCAGATAAGAAAGTCATAATTACCTAGTTACATGATTTGTAGGAAAACAATATCATCTGCCTGCAAACAGCCAAACCTAACCGCCAGCTGCGCCCTTGACTCGACTTGACCCTTGCGATGAACATGGAATTGTAAAGTATCAACAACCTTTGTTCTCCACACTCGCACTTGTAGCCTCTTCACCTGTTATTTGTTTAAATTCGAATAGTACAGTTTTCTATGAATTTCCTTTTACTCAAATCCAAATTTATGCCAACGCCATTAGATAACTGGGAAACCTCTTTCGTTCAAGACGGTACCTTAGTCATCTAATTTTTAAAATAACTATAGTTATTTGTTTCAGCCGTAACTGACAGCTAAAATTTGTAATACTTCATTAGCAAAATTTTATTTAAAAGAAAGCTCACCTACCACTAGCCTGCTGTAAGTTTCGTTAAGTAAAACTTTTTTAAATCGAACTCGCTTCTTTGCAAGAATTCTTACTAAGAAGCCGATTTCTCGAATCACCATCATGCTTGCAAGTTCAACTCAACAAGAACCAGAAAACCGCGACGACCTCGAGTATCGCCGTCGGATTTCGAATCCCTACTCCGTTCTAACTTGTTCTACCCGCAATAGAACTGTATACTACCATAGATGTATACGCTCCGTAATTAGGATTGCCTAGCTATAATAATATTAACAGGATTTTACACTGCTACACTACCTTGCGTCTCTTATTCTTAGAAACTTATTCACAAGATGTGCTAGTAATATATGTGTTGCTACGTACCTAGACGTAGCCGGAAAAAAGTAAATACCAGGCTAACTACCAACCGCGGAGAGTGGGGGGGATTCGCCTACATACTAAAAAAAGCACGTCGGTCACGATTATCTATTAAAAATAAAAATAAATTAAAATTTGTTGGTTCACATGGACAAAGAAAAGTATTAAATTTAAGTCATATTGTAAAGGACAAATTTTATAATAGATCCATAAAGTGCGCATTTCATAGCTAACATGTAATAAAACTCATTGGAAAAGAAAGTAATGTTTAGATTTTCTAATAGCAAGTGTGTTAAATTAAAGTATTCAATGTAGATTTTATCAATAGCACGTGTGTTAAATTAAAGCATTAAATATAGGTTTTCTCCATAGCAAGTGTGTTAAATTAAAGTATTAAATGTAGACCAAGTTGTATTAAGAATTAAAGCTAGCTTTTAAACATGTATGATGAACGGGTTTCATAACATCAACCGCTGATAAATAATAATCCTTGTTGTGTATAAAAGAAACGAGTCACATACCTCTATGCGTCGGGATGCTTATCTTGCAAGACGTCGGGGGTGAGTCAGCACAGCAACGCCACGGTAGTCAGAATCTATTCGCCACCGTAACTGCAGCAGCGGTCTACAGACAAAAGCAGTTGCTCTACGTCAACGAACAGTTGGGCCTACATAAAGAGAGAACCCATTTAGTCTCCAGCTAAGAGCTAAAAAAAGAATCTGATTAGAATGGGTAAGCGCGGGAAACTCACCAATACACGCAAGATACCTCCTACTTGTCGAACAAAAAAAGTGCATTGCTGTAGTTCAAATAACACGAGTTTGAACTGTAATCCTCGCGTTATCAAAGCCCAATTAGCAAACTGGAAAACACGCTATCAAATAATAGTAGGGTATATTATTTCGACAAGTTTTTAAATGGGAGACAATGGAAAGCAATTATCCGTTCTTAAAATGTTTAACAAATTAACGGATACCTAAAACAAAGTATTGACTATTTAATTATCGAATAAATTTTTGTTTTAGAATGAATAGATTTGAAAGAAATGTTAAGATTGCGCGTGCTATTGGAATGAGGTTAAAATACAGGATGAGGTTTTGAATAGAAACAGAAACTAGGTGAATGGAAAACGAATTACCACAGAAAAGGACGTATTTGAATCTATCGTCGAAAATAAACGTAACAGTGTTGTTATTTCGAACACCTTGGATGTGATTTAAAAATTCTGCAACATACTCTTTTAATTTAATCAGATCAATTTTTTTTGCTGAAGTTTTTTAAATAGATTATCCGCATGAGGCATTATCTTATTGTAGAAATCAAGACAAAACGCAAATTCGCTGTCGCTTCAACATGCCAATAGTCCATAACATTTATTTCTAGTTTTGTCATTCGCACGGTCTGAATTTTGGATTATTTCCAAACATTCTATTATGTCATTTTTGTTCGTATAAAGAGTTTGAACTAATCTAATACTATGTACCCAAGGTGTTGGAGCAAGTGATGCTAATCTTCCTTAGTGTGGATCTCTGAAAAAAGCTGGAAAACCCGTAAGGTTTAAAAAAAATTCTAGCAGAACGATTTACTGATGAAGCTTTTTGTAAAACTAAATTGAATTGATGAGCGTAACAGTGAATAAAATGTGCTCGTGGATAAACTTCTTTGATTCGGCATTGAACCTCCTCGAACCACCAACCATAACTGCTGCTCCATCATAACACTGACCAATTAATTTTTCTTTTTTAACGCGTAAATAAACCTCTAACTCCGATAGTAGTACCTTGCTTAATGTTTCGGCGTCTTGTGCTTCAGGATTGAGAAAGCCCCAAAAATGCTCAATGGCATGTTCATTAAATTCATATCGATAAACTATAACCATCTGTTGAATTGTAGACACGTCCGTAGTTTCATCAACCATCACTGCTAAATAATTTACTTTATTTATTTGTTTTGATATTTCTTCTCTATATACATCCAAAATGCAATCTAGAAGTTCATTTTGAACAGTTTTGGATGCACCCTTGAAAACCGTCGAATTCTCTAAATGCTCCCTCATAGCATCATCAATTGATCCAACTAGATTAATTAGCCCCCGAAGAATAGCAGGATTATTGGACCCTTTAGTCTCATCATGTCCCCGTAGTACCAATTCAAATACGCCACAAAATTTCACACAATCAATGATTCGCGATAAAATGTACTGATTCTTATCCACCTGCTTATTATGCTTTTGTATAATACTACGGTAAGCACTATCTAACTGTGTGCTTATATTCACACGCCCAAGCATAGAAAATTCAATACTGGCATTTTTATGAGCATGAGAATTTTCATGCTTTTTAATTTTTTCACTTAAATGATTTAAATCCGCAAAACCAGATTTTGTTCAAACATTAATTTCTTTACTAAAAGTAAACACGGCAAAGAAAACAACCAATTTTTGTGGTTACAGTCACACAACCATTTATGTTTTTTGTGTATATCGCTATTAAAGTTACGATTATAAGCACGCTTTTCAGTTTTTGTTCGATTTTCAATTATTATATCTGGTTGATGTGGACCAAGTTTCTTTATTTTCAGTTTTTCTTTATAGGATAACTTTTTATTCAAAATATTCTTAACTAAATTTATTATATAATTCAAACCTTCACTCTTCACCTTTGTTCTAATAAATATTAACAGTAAAAAAGATAGTTACGAAATGATTTAAGTGAATTAATTACACACCAAAAAGTCAAAACGAGCAAACAGAGACTAATTAAATAGCAGCGACACAAACGAAAACAGTAATACGCGTTCTGTCCGAACTCAAACACGGATAATAAGCTGAAGTTCATGAAATATTTGTGAACCATCCTTATGTAAAATTGAGTGCTCTTTCTCAACCAATCCTATACTCGCAAGGCGACGGACGGTCAGGGCTAAGCATGTGAAACGCGCGTTCGCAGTTCTTGTGTGAACTCAGAAGCTACTTGTAGGTGATCGTTATGGATAGATTGGCAGCAGCGTTTTCCTACTTTTTTATAGCACATTATATTGTAACTAGCAAAAATTATATTTTAATAGCAAAGAAGAATAGATGTGTTTAAAATTAGGGTGTTTACGTGAACATCTGAACCTATACACCAGCCGCTACTGCACGAAACGCTGGTGATCTATGTAGGAAAATAGTTAAACTCAAATGGTTTTTTATTTTCAAACAAACATGTACGACTGTTATTTCAATTCGGCAAAAATGAAACGAATTAAATTATAGAGCGCTTTTTAAGTTTATGTTAGCTTGTTGAAAATTACTTTTCACTACCAGGCAATAAATTTTTAAAAGCATTCCGTGTAATTGAGTGTATACGCATTTGAGAAATCCGAATATAAAACAGCATCCAATTCTAATGCAATTTTGTTTGCTGTTGAGCGAAGCCGGAAACACATATGGGCGTAGACATATTGGTTGAGTGGTATTTCCCAACGAACATGCACATATTTGTGAAATTCAAATTGCAGCTCCAAAGACATCAAAAAGACTTATGTACTCAATACAAATGCAAATTCAAGCTTTGCATATTTATATGTGAATTTTCGTGCATATAAAACACGTTCTATTTCGATAATGCAGACAGGAATACGTAGACATAAAAATAGTATCTTAGTTTAAAATTCAATTTTATAAAATGAACATACGAAAGATACATTTTAAATTAATACCAAGTCGCATTTTTTATATAATATTAAGTGTGAATTTCAAGTAACTATACCAGAACCGTAAACTATATTTAATTGAACTTGTTAGAACTAACCTAATAATTGTTTTAACGAGTTAAGGGTATCAGGTATAAAGTGGTTGAATACTATTTTATAATGAAATTCAATGTTTTCATATTTTTTGACTTTGCTTTTTGTTTTATTTTGAAGTATCAACGTAAGAATTAATTACTAATTCTCTATGATTCGCATAGTTTGCCACTAGATCAATTATACTAAACTACATAGCAGTGACGTGCATGCAATATAAGCAAAAAAGGCATTGCCTACTCTAGAATATATAGGAATTTATATGTATATTCTTTATTTTAATATTAAATTATCAAATTTAATTTAAAAACATTTACATTTTCAATAACTGTGCTACGTACCTAGACGTAGCTGGAAGAAAAATAGATATCAGGCTAACTACCAACCACGGAGAGTGGTGGGATTCACCTACATACCCAAAAAAAAACAAAAAAAAATAAAAGTACATCGCCCACGATCATCTATTAACGTGTAAAAATAAATAAAAGATGCTGTACAAACAAGCAAAAAGAAAATAAATTAAGCGTTACTATTTTACAGCAAACAATTATACTCTATGGACAAATTCACTAAAACAACCATAGTTCCCAAACAAACCCGTCATACATGCGAAATAGTTAGTAAAGCTTTCGCATAACTTCTGCCGTCTTTTACAGATCATATTCAACACCACCGACCTATGATCAATCATTCTTAGTAAGAATAAAGAAAGAAAGGAAGGCCAAGTAGAACTGTGTGTTTATGAAATGTGTGGGTGTATGTGTGTATAAGGCGGATCCGTGGCGTAGTGGTATGTGTGTGACTACTACGCCCAAGGTCCCGGGTTCGAATCCCTACGCGGTCCGCTTGAAAAAAGTTAGGTGAGCATTTTTCACAAAAATACACCCTCGTTCGGATGAGAGGTAAAATGGAGGTACCGTGTGTGTGTTGTCACGCACGTTAAAGATCCCTACCTTGCTTGAAACAGCAAGGGTTCGGCAAAATTCCAAATTTTCCAGGTAAAAAAACTCGTTTTCTGGCCAATGTAGTAACTTCGGGTGGAACATTGGAAAATCACATGTGATGTATGTGTGTATAACGTGTGTGCGTATGGATTGGACGTATATAAAGTGTGTGTGTGTGTGTGTGTGTGTGTGTGTGTTTGTGTGTGTGTGTGTTGGACCGCTATAGTCGCTTCTTACGACAGGCCGGTCGTACCATGGGGCTATTCTATTTTCGGACCCATACGGGTTAAGAAAAAACAAGAAAACGAAAGAAAACCTAGTAAAACTGGGAAATAAATAAAAGAAAACTAAAAGTCCAGAAATCAAGTCCTAAGCAGAACAAAGTCGGCTTAAGAAACGGTCGCGAGGACTAGATATTAGGCTTAAGGCGTTTACGCCGCCAGAAGGAAAACGAAACGAGACATTAGGATTTCTTCGACTAACATCTTCAGGATCGGAAGAAGCATAAACTAATGTCTGCCTCTTATTGGCAGTTTTTCGCAAAATAGGGACAGTAAGGGGTGTAGTATGGTAGCATACGGTGTAGGAGGTGGCGAGGTAGTTTAGAAAACTCTAAACGAGTTTAGGAAGAAAGTTGTTTATTGTTAAGATTAGAGGTAAAAAAGTCAACGGTAGAAAAGCAATTTATCTAAATAAAATAACCAATTATTGCCGAAAATAAACGTAACAAACCTTCCCCGCAAAATTAAAAGGTCGGGGTAAGGAAGCAGAAGTACGGTAGTGGGCAGTACCAGACAAAAAAATCCAAATAAAACAAAAGAAAATTCGCTTAAAACTAATAGAAAACTCGTTGCGAAAACAAAAGAAACCAAAAAGAAGACCCACCCACCAAAACACAAGAAACTTTTATGCGGCACGAAAGATCAATAATAAAAAGGGATAAAAAAGAAGAGAAAAAAGAAGTGAAGACGGGTAATAAGTAATCAAGGAGGACTAAGGTAGAACGGCATGGACACTGAAAAAAACGTCGTCAGAGGGCGGATATTTCTAGTAAAGAAACCGGAAGGTAATCAACCTCAAAAGAAGAAAAGGAACGAGGAAGAAAACCAACAGTGCCAACCAAAACAGGACCCAAAGGTCAAGCCTCACGGATGTAATGGAACAACAAGGGAGGATGAAAGGAAGAGAGGTGGAACGTTGGCAAAAGAAACGATGTACTATCAACTGTGGTAACCAAGAATCTCAATAACCAAAGCACCAAAGAAAAGAAATGCTAGCTAGTCCTAAACTCGACTAAGTCGTGGTTTCCTAAGGACGAAAGACGGACTAGAAAGCACCTACCACGGGAGCGGATGGATGAAACACAATCGGAATAGGGAACGACAGCAACGAAGACCGGCAAAAGGATAGAGAAACAAAAGTTGAACGAAAGGAACGAGAAAAAAAAGAAGAAAAACCAAAAGGCATAACACTAACACCAAGAACAAAACCCAAAAAAAACTAAAATTGTACAAAAGAAAATAAAACAAAATCCCAGTGTAGTTATGTATGAGTAGGTGTGTGCGTGTGCGTGCGTGGGTGTGTACATGTGTGTGTGTAGGTATGTAAGAAGTGTATGTGTGTATATGTTGTGCGTGTATAAAGTGTGCGTGTGTGTATGTGTTGTGTTGGACCGCTGTAGTCGCCTCTTAAGACAGATAAGTCGTACCATGGGGCTATTCTATTCCCGAACCCATACGGGTTGAAAAAAGGCAAGAAAACGAAAAACAACGTAGTAGAACAGGGAAGTAAATAAAAAGAAAACTTAAAATTCAGAAATCAAGTCCTAAGGAGAGCAAAGTCGACATATGAAACGGGCGCAAGGACTAGATATTTTACACCGCCAGAAGGAAAACGAAACGAGATCAAGGACATTAAGATTTCGTTGGCCAACATCTTCAGGATCGGAAGGAGCATAAACTAATGTCTGCCTCTTATGGGCAGTTTTTCGCAAAACAGGGACAGTAGGGGTGTAGTAGTGGTAGCATGCGGTGTAGGAGGTGGCGACGGTAGTTTAGACAACTCAAAACGAGTTAAGGAAGAAAGTTGTTGGTTGTTAGGATTGGAGGTAAGAAAGTCAACGGCAGAAAAGGAGTTTACGTAAATAAAATAACCAATGATTGCCGAAAATGAACGTAGCAACTGAAACATTTTTATCTTACTAATCCATAAAGTGGTTTAGAAAACTTTAATTTTGATAATATTATTGGTATATCACCATGTATATTGTATCCGTATTAGGTTTTATTTGTTAAAAGCAAATTTTGTTTTCCTATCCAAATATTCTAAGTTAACATTTGTTAGTCCTTGTTTACAATTGTAAAAGCATTAAATGGTCACATTGAAAATTAATTGTTGAAGTTGTAAAAGTCACTTGGCTATAAAACACCTATTCATATCTAGTTATATCTGGAATAATCAAGTCTGCACGTGCCGTGTTAGGCGTTCGTTTCAAGACAGATTGTTTTTCCAATAATCGAAATTAGTCGTATTTGAACATCCACGTAAGCAACATGTTTAAAGTTTGTAAGTTTGAATGCTATGACAGGATTACTCTTTAAAATTATTTGTTTGAGTTCTCGTGGGTTATCTGACGAAAAAAATAACATGCTTTGTAAAATCTGTCTGTGTGAATTTATATCTAATTAAATTTACTTATTCCATCACAACATTTATTTTATGGATAATTCTTTAAATTCTGTAATATAAAAAATTATTTCAGGATAGTAATTTTATAATTTACGCGATGTTACCAAATTTTATCGCTTAATGAATATAGAAGTTTTAATTACCAAGTTTGATGAATATGGATTATGGCGGTTTCTCTTTCGTAATTGGTCCCTGGACAACAGCTGTTCCTGTAGGAGCCGTTTTGTTGGTATGGTCTCATCTATTAGAAGAAACCTTTTGTCAGTTTGACCGTTACAGTTTAGTAATACTTTTTGCATTACAGTAATGTTATTTGAACTTAATGTCAAATTGATCGGTAAGTTAAACTTTACTCACCTATATAAATTCCATTATTTTGGATTTTCATGTTTATTAAGTTTCCGCTATATTTAATTACTGCCATCCAAAATATCTGTATACGTATAAACAAGAAGGAATTAACCTAATTATTATGTTTTTCAGTAAATAATTGGAACAATAATTTCACTCGTTTGAAATTCTGCCGCGATAATCTTGATATCCACTTGAAGTTAGATTTCGTTAAATTAAAAATGTAATAGCGCCATGCTTTATTTAAAATCTGTCTTAGAATCTTATGTGAATATCTTATAAAAATAATTCTAAATTTAAACTTAATATAAACTCTGAAGTATTTTAAGAATTCTTAAGGGTTTAATAAAAATTGGATTCGCTCGAGGCTGCTCAAAAATGTAGGTCGGCTAGAGGGTACATGTAGACTAGCAAGTGGATTCCGGTTTTATTGCTTTGCGTCTGGTTGTTGCATGACCGTTGTTGGCATTATAGAATCTTTGTGGTTGTTGGCCCTATTGGGGGTGTGCGTTGTAATAAAAATTGATTACGACACATTATTGAACGAAAACCTCACCATCAACGACTTTCCAACTTGCTTGATGTGGAAGTGAACGGATTCAGAAAATTACTTGCAAAGACAGTTCAACCAGGCGAAGTCTTATCAGAACAAATGTTTAATAATGCCCATTTGCCGCGTGTATGAAACAAGTTGTAAACCTTGAGGTATTTCTTAAACAATAAGGTGTTTACACGGATTTTTGAAAGATTAAATCGCTATTTATGTGTTTACAAACCAGGTTTCTAAATAACTGAATTGTTTTCTACATAACTGTGGTCTACAAAATGTTGAACCTAGTCTTGTAATTGAACCAAATTAAAAAATAACAACTCGCATGTTGTTTTGCGTATGGGACCAAGGACTTATTAGAAATTGAGAATTTACCTATTTTGCAAACAAATATTCCTGGCAATTTTTTTCAATTTTTTGCTTTCTCTTTTGCTTTTATACTTCTAAGTTGTTTCAACTAACAATTTTTTCTTTACAAACAAAAAAAATTGTTAGAAGGTAAGTGCAATATAAATACAAGATTATCACCAGTGTGTGTTGAAAAGCACTACGAAAACAAACTGGAAATATACGTGGGGTATATTTTGCAATAAATATACAAACTTAAACTTAGAAAATGTTATTATAGACTAATGAAGGGTTATTTTTAGTCCAAAAGAAGATACAGGCACTCGGGAAGTGACTGTCAGCGACGGTGGCGGAGCTGGTGCTTCGATGGCTAACTGTGGTATAATGTGAATCCGTTGACAATATCTAGCTGACTGATGACGTCGGCGGGCGGGTGCTTTGGGTTTCCAGGTGTAAGCGAGCAAGGTGAGCAGATTATAATTACTAACCGTGTAAAATAATATAATGATTTTGTACCACCACGGTACAAATCACTTGCTGTGTAATGATGGCGAGCTATCGGGATAGCAATCATCGTTGGTGTTGTGTTCGAACCAGGATAAAAATCACAAGCGCTGTAATGAGAAAGTGTAAACTAGGATAACAATCGCTGGTTGTGTGTAGTGTAAGTTAATTAGCGTAAGCTTGTACGTAGCGTAATACTAGATTGCTTGGAAAACAATCACAAGCGTACTTATAGGTGCCGTTTCTTGCATAAAATCTGTTACGTTCATTTTCGTAACTAATTGATTAGTTTATATGCAATAATTTTCACCTTAAATTCCTTGGCGTTAAACACGAAAATTTATTCCGTAAATTACACATAACCCTTTCGTGTATTAAAATTTGTATTGTAATTAATAATAAACATCCTATATATACCACTTGTTAAATCTTTCTGCTCATTAGAAAAATAAATATCGTTTTTAAGAATTTTTTACCGTGGAATTTAACCCATAATTAGATTGGCGTTTTTCCAAGTATTCAATAATTAAGGCTGGTGTGTTTTCTCTTTTTAAAGAATTCGGCAAAATTATTTCAATAAAATTCGGGTTTTCCTGTTTTATTTTCTTTAAGAAGTTTACGTTGAGTTTTGGTGCTTTAGCTAAACAAATGTAATATTCACTTTCTGTTCGAATAGCAACAAGAAAACATCAGTCCTGCTTTGCTTTGTTCCGTTTTTTCGTTATGCGAATTTCTGTCACGCATTATCTAGCGTGGTGGGTATTTAGAGTTTGTATAAAGCAATACTTTTCGGCTTCAATAAATTAATTTGTTGTTCGTAATTATTCTAGCTTTCTGCGGGGGATACGTTAAATCTTTGAGCTGTCGTTTCTTCTGGTAATGGGAGGTCAAATGCGTTCTGCCTGGGCGTAGGCCTACCTACTCGCTAACGTGGACCAGCGGCTGACTCCACCCCGATGTCAGTAATGCGAGGGTGTGTTTTTTTTGTACTTTGTATTCGCTTCTCATCTCGGAACCAGAACGCCTGGGATTTTACCGTTCAACTATAGCCTTGCTAAATTTAATTCTTACATACAAAAATTATTGAACTATTTTGGGTATTTCCTGCTCTTTTCGTACTGCTTTACTATTTGATTATGAATTACTTAAACTATACTAATTATTACTGTAAAGACTACTTAAAGACTTGCGGGCACATTTGAAAATATTGCCATTATGTATGTACATATAGTTTAAGTTTATATTTACGATGATCTAGAGCTGTGGTTTTTAGGGTTGCGCTTGGTACTTTCTTTTTTTTTACTAATTACTGTCAGGAGGTAATTACCTAATAACTACAGCTCGCCATTTTTCATAAATAATTTTTTACTGTGTTCTGTATATATATTTTGTTTAATTATAAGTTTTTTCTTTTCCTTTGTATATTTTGTTCTGAGTGTGAATGAGTGAGTGTTTATATATTTTTTTCTATTTATTGCAGGTTTCTTTTTAATTTATCCATAGGTATAAGACCCCGCCCACTCAGCGATTGAGCCCGGTCATCCTTTCTTTCTTTTTCTTGAATTTTTTTTGTTACATCAATGTAGGTAGCAAATCGACAAAACTGAATTTTTGGTCGATTCAGAGCTGATTATTTGTTTTCTTCGTTATGATTGGAGGCGAGGTTGTCGTGATCGAAGCAAAATAAATTACGTTCGTCTTGGTTTTCACGTCGCGTAAACACGTTTTTATGTCTTGTAACACATTGACAATTTTTATCTAGAAATCATAAACATTTCTCATTCTTACAATGTAAATATACTGACCTGAACGTTGAAATTCGATCTAAAAAGTGATATTACGCTAGTGATTCCTTTGTTTCAGGAACGTCTGAAAGTAAGGTACCTACTTTAGGCACTGGTCCATTTATGAATGAATTTAGTAATGTATCCAATATACTTGTGGGTATAGTATAAAAGTTTAACATGTTATAAACATACATTGTAAATAATTATAGAAAACCCATCTTTTGCTAACTTTCTTAACCTTAAAATTTAAATTACCTAGTTAACAATAACAGCTGAATATAACAAATGCACTAAGTTAAGACATCTGTTCTTAATAATTTAGTTCATAAGATTTTTAGGAATGAGTCATACTAGGCTATTCGAGAAGGGGATTTTGGATGAAATAAATGGGGGTAAGTTGCAATAACTTTTGAACTCTTTCTTTAAATGTTTTTAACAGTATACTAAGTTTCCACAGTCTGTCCATCCCGGATTTGGCGGTTGTATTAGAAAAAGGACAATAAAAGTGTTGCTTTTACGATCTTTTATAAATAACTCGGCCTGGATTCACTTTATCCAAAATTTTTAGGTAACCAAAAATAAAGCTAATAAAGCTCTACCTTAAAAAAGGTTTGTTTTTCTACACGCGTTTCCTCGCCACCTTGAGGTAGGGCACGCGGCGCGTGTGTTTTTCTTTTCAAGTGGTTTCTCCAATAAGCCTAATCCACTGTGTTACTTTAAATAACGATTACTTTTAATCTACGATTTGATTTGACGTATAAGATTGGTCAATAAGCTCGTCAGTCATCATCCTCTGGTTGTTATTTTTCTGTTTCAGTCTATATATCAATCTCATCGATGTTTTCTTCAGAAATTTTGTCTTCTAGCTGCGAGTCAATGTCTTCGTCGTCTGATCCTTCTATGATGGTTGCCGGATTTGAACATATTTTCCTTCAGATGACCTGCACACTACTGAACACCGCAGCCCTGCTTTTTTGCAGCTGCATGGAACATTGCAACCTTTTGTGCAACTGCAAGAAATTATTTTTAATAACTCTTGGGGAGCGGCGTTTTGCAGCATAGAAATTGATGTAAGGCCATTTGATGATTCTTTACAACCCCAATCAGTAGGCCATTTTTTATTACCGCACTACTGTTGAACTTGTAGGTAGGTACGAAGGAAATGCATGCGAGCTGCATCTTCGGTTGGAGGAAGGGATGCAAGATTGAATTAGCTCTTTGTTATAGATTGAACAAAGGATTGGTATCTATAATTGTGTAATGACGTTTTCTTGTTTTTCGCCCCATAAAGTGCCATTATAAATTGAATTCCAGCTTTAGTAATGGCTTCTGGATTGGCATTACGGTCTCTAAAACATTCAATGGCAGATTGCAGGGTTGCTTGATTTTTTAAAACTTGAAGCAACTTTATTTTGCTTTGTCTGTAAAATGCCGAAGTGGTATCGCACTCACTAAATGCATGTAAAAATAAAATGTTTTCTCTCACAGCCCTTTCTAACTTTGCTGTTTCGAGCAAGTGCAGTGTGTTTTCGGATCTTCCTTTTCCTTGCTTCAAGAAGTAGATATTGCTGTGTGATTCACATAGAGCAGTAAGAATAACCAATAAATCAATGTCTTCACTTACTACAATTACCAATTTAAATGTGTTTGACATCTCAAGCGCCGTATTGATTATTAAAGTGTCAGCATCTTCAGAAATCTGTTTAACTAAAATCCTTTTATTTTCAAACCTTATAGACAACAAAGAAATGAGCCTGCTTTTATTAGTTTCATTTCCCAGAAATTTAGCTTGTGTTATAGTAGTTTTCATGGTCTCATCAAAAACTACTTAAGCTGTAGAACAATTTGCCATTCTGCGTAAGCGTTCACCACATTTTGTCGATTTTACGTTGCTCGTAACTGGATATCCGTCAAAAACAACGATGGCGTTTGTCGTGTAATGCTTTTCAACATACCCATCAAATTTATCTAGAATAGCTGAATATAACTCTTGTTGATGACAAACAACTCTATGAATAAGAAACCCTCCGTCTATTACATGTAATTGGTCTGTAAAAGTAATGTTTTCTAAAACTGGTATAAATATTTGATATGGGACAGATTATTTTGTTCTTCGCAATCTCCAGCGTCAAAAAGAGAAAGCGGATAAGAAGAAAGCTCATATTGAAAATATTGCTGAAACTGTTCAGATGATTATTTGGCATATGAAATTTTTTGAAAGAGTAACGTTGGGTTGATTGGCACAATTGTGTTTCCTAATTTATGGATGCAATTGGTACTACTTTTTGTTTCCTGTGAAACTTAACATTTTGATAGTTACTTCTAACAAAACTTTGCATCATTGACTACCGATCTCATATGCATTGTGACAATTGATTTTTTCATCTCCCACCACTCCTGTGCTTATAGGCATAATGACTTTGGTATATGGAAAAGGTGAATGAGCTAAAAACCAGCCTACAAATTTTTGGATATCCACATTGTCTCTTTGTATGCGCGAAGATCTGCTATCAACATGCTATCCAGAATTAACAAATGAATTTGATCCGATACGGCAGAAAGAACAGGCATCCCAAGAATCCATTTTGCTAATGTAGAGTCGGTGATTCCACGACCGTGGGTAAGGTCTTCACAACTTTTTATTGACCTCATAAGTGTATGTTCAATCGTCATATCTGACCAAATCCCAGACCATAATTTTTCAGAACGTCTCATGGTAAACATTCCAGGCGGCTCCGTGGCGTAGTGGTATGTGTGAAACTACTACGCCCAAGGTCCCGGGTTCGAATCCCGACACGGTCCGCTTGAAAAATGTTAGGCGAGCATTTTTTACAAAAATACGCCCTGGTTCGGATGAGAGGTAAAATGGAGGTCCCGTGTGTGAGTGTTGCCACGCACGTTAAAAATCCCTATCTTGCTTTTAACAGCAAGGGTTCGGCAAAATTCATAATTTTCCAGGTAAAAAAAAAACTCGCTTCCTGGCCAATGTAGTACCTTCGAGTGGAGCATTGGAAAATCACATGTTAGGTAAACATTTCGTTTTTAACAAATTTGAAATATTCCACAGGATTTAAGTTGTCTTTTAGTTTAAGCGTATCTTGCAAATAAAGGTGGCAGGATTTTGCATACAGAAAATGACCGCTGGAGTGGAAATAAGACAGCATTTCTTTGACGCATTGCCTGTGCAAGTCCCAATTTCCTGTACGTTCTGCCTCGACAATTTTTTTAACTAGAGTAACCATATTAAAATACTGTTCCCATAGTTTAGCAGTTGAGCCATTATCTTGCAACTTGTTTAAAATTTTAGCAAATTTTAGTAAGACCTTGCTTAAATGATTCTTTTTCCAAGTCATCACAGAAGACAGGATTCTCGATATCTACCAAACTTTTATTAACCAATTCCCGTTCTTCTGTAGTAAAATGGATCTCATTAAATACAATTTGAGCCAAAGCAGAATGAGTTAGAAGATGCGCTTTCAGGGCTCTTGCATAAGCGTGGCACCTTAGCATCTTTTCCACAGACGCAGCTGCATATGCAATCTCGAATAGTTCATTCAGTCCACTTCGTTCATAATGTAACCAATTTCTCCCATAAAGGACACGAGTAAGTGAAATCCACCAAGTCTTATCACAATTTTATTTGACTCAGGGTTGGAGTAAATTGAGTCAACGGTGTCGCGTGCCTTAATATAAAGGGGTATGGTCAAAGGTTATAATACACATTTCTAGTTACACAGACTTACATTTTTCTGTGGCGCTAAGAAGTGTTGTATGTATTGTGTCATTGTCTGAAGGAGGAGCATTAATAAACGGCAAGTAAAGAATGCGTGATGTAAAATAAGTATGTTTTACTGTTGCTTTTTCCATATACCCATTCCATCCAGGAATGTGTGGCATGTTTCGCAATTTTCCATACTGCCAGAGAAAGTCGCAATCGGAGATCAAAACCTCATTTAATATATTAGTTTCTTCATTAAGATTTTTGATTTTAATATTTACTTACCCAGCGTTACTGGGTATTTTAAATCATTTTATAGGTACATGTGTTACATGCCAAAATTGGCATTTTACGGTTTTAAATATGTGACTGAATTCCCGCCATTATTTTTAAAAATAGACTTGTGCATTTCCGTCATTTCGGACAGTTGCGTTTGCGCAAAAGGAATGCGCAGATGGGTAGAGATGGTGCAAGGCGCAGTGGGTGACACGACATGATTAGCCAACGAGACGTCGAACAGTGACGTTCACCTGTGTCGTATGTTTTCTTGTCTTTTCTTTTTTAGGATGTAGGTTTCCCTTTATCTTTTGCCCTATCGTACCTCTACCTGTATCCTACCGTACCGCTACAGACAGAATAGAAAAGTCGATAAATCTGGATTCAACGATGGCCTAATGTAACCCACCCCCAAACAACGCTCAAACAACGCTCAACGAGATTCATGGAAATCAACATGGCTCCTGCGTAAGGATGGCCGCGCGAAATCGTGAAGAGTTCCACATCTTTAAGTCAGTACATTTTATCTTTTTAAGGTGCATCTTGTATCACTGTAAACATATTTGGTACGTGATACAATTTGACACGCATTTATGGCGTAATATCTTTGTTGTGCAATAATGTGAACGTGGATAGTATCTGTGTTGCCAACTGCAGAAGTGGCACTAAACACGCGCGCGCGGGGTTATAACAGCTGCGCCGGGAGTATAACACATGTCCAATATGACCAATGTTAACTGCGGTAGGTATTTTTTTTAACTTTAAAATTTTGCCTACTTTAAAAACAGCCGTTGAGGGAATGATAGCTAGAATTCCACTCATGGCATGAACAGTATTTAGGCCATCAATTGTGCAAATACAACATTTTTTGTAGAGAATTTTATGAGCTTTATTTTCGGTTATTTGGAAATTTCTTTAAAAGTGAACCCTGACCGAGTTATTTACAAAAATCGTAAAAATAAAACTTTTTGTATCTTTTTTCAATATGGTGGCCAAATCCGGATCGACGAACCGTGCAAATTTACTATCTCACTAAAGACTTCAAAATAAAGAGATTATAGTATATTGCAGCTTGCCCCCATTTATTTCCGCAATCGCACCCAAAAAACGACCTACCGACTGGCCTATACCCAAGACTCAAGTTTATTTGGTCCCAATTAAATCCATGTGTAAGTGTGTGATCCGTATTCGGAGCAATCCCGCAGAAAGTTAACAATAGTTCGCCTTTTAATTTTAACTTTAATTACAAGTATTCGTAACTACGCTGCTGAAACCGAGTAAGTCCTGGAATATAGATTCAACGTTTTATTACTAGCACTAAACCCGCAACTCCCAATGAAAATAAACCTGATAATTAAAATTTATAAGACACATTGTACTTCAATAAAATTTTAAAGCGAACAGCTTTCAGCCGAGTCTATTAAAGTTAAAACGTAGGGTGTCAATTTATTTTCGGCTGAACTACTTTGTCTCTGTTTCTGAGTAAATAAACATAAAAGTGAAAGTAAGTAATACTTTTTATCATCTCAGTTTAATTAAAAACTTGTTAAAAGCTTCTCTAAGCTTAAGTGGCTAAAATGAAACAGTCGGAGCTTTGATACTCCAAAGATAAACCCTTTTTGTCTAAGTTACACGAAGAATCCCGCAGAATAAAATCATTAACAAGCATGTTCTTGTCACACTTTAATTTAAGTAAATTACGCCGTAGCAATGCCTTGGTTATATTCAATTTTCTCGAAGTAGGGATAAAAGAAAACTACTTTATCCATGTCACAGGTAGTTAAAATTTTATATGCCAAACGAGCTCGCTCGTTTCCTACTGCTACTGAAATATGCAGTAGGCTGAAGTGTGTATGTGCAGCCACAGACGTTTTCGATCCAATGCAATTCAACGCCACCACCAGGGTCTTCCATTATACGGATGTTGGTTGCGAATGTCCCGGTTACAGACCCTGATTGAGTACCGCCAGTTCAGGCAATCGGTAATTCACCCTTTACTTACAACTATAACGACCAGTAGTAGTATATCGCATGCCGCACGTGCTCTTATTTCGTGCCTGTGTAACATGTAATTTACTTGGAGTTTTCCCTATAAATTTAAAATGTTCTTACTAATTTGTACAGTCTTGCAACTTGCCCAATTAATTTGTTCAATGCAAATCCGCATTTAATTAATCTACTAGTTAGAATAGACAGTTGTAGAGTAATAGTAATAACTACAATGTCGCGTGGCAAATAGCGTGTAGATAAATCTGAAGTTTATAACAAGCTCTAATACTGTATGATAAGGTTTACAATAAACCAATTTTTGACTAAATCGCAATTTCATCCCTGTTTGTAGAATACCTGTTAAACAGAGGCGGACTGAGGTAAAAAAACACATTATAGAAGATATTGTAACAAAGCTCCAAAATGCATATACCTTAAAGAAGCAAATCCATTGAGCCAGAATGGATCGATTGACAAGTATAAGCGTCTACTTACAAAACTAACATAGATCATACTGTAGCTAGAATTTTTTCCAGCTACACATAAGAATGCTAGTGTAGGCAAAAAAATGTATCAGCCCCAAGTTGTGCTGGTGTTGGCAAAATAGAAAGGTTTCCTATGTTGAAATAAGCCCATGATTTTATTTAGATGGTAAATGGCTGTAAAAAAGGAACCCCTAGCAAGAAAAAACCACTAACTCTGATGATTAATTAAAAGCAGATGACGAGAATGGGCGTAGACCAATTCTGCTTTACCACGTACTACAAACTAACAGAAAAGGGCACCACAACGCTGTAAAAGCTGTAAATTTATCACCTGCGCTCGCAAGTACTTTATTTACCCGCTATACTCTACCTCCAACCTCAAAAGATATGTTCCTCTTCCTGAAATTATACTGACAAGCAAAACGCTCATATGTAATATGTAATTATACAAACGTCTCTAAAAATATCAAAAAGACCACTACAGTCCGACACATATGAAGGCCTACTACTAGAAACAACATATAATTCTTCCTGAGCATCAAATTCATCACTAAAAATACTGCCACTAATAGGTACTCGATGATTAAAAACTAAAAAGTTTAGAGAGTAACTAGTGGATTCAAGTTCAGCTGAATTGATAGCATACTGAGTAAACAGCAGTATACCAAAAATAGTAACACAATGCGACTATAAACCCGAAGAAAGTCAGTAGGTGAACTGGTCGCATAGTCAATGTGACTATGGACCCAAAGTAGGTTAGTAGATTAAACTGGTTTCAAAGCCAATGCGACTATGGACCCAAAGTAAGTCAGTAGGTTAAACCAAAGTAGGTCAGTAGGTCAACTGATCCCAAAGTCAATGTGACTATGGACCCAAAGTAGGTCAGCAGGTTAAACTTGTCCCAAAGTCAATGTGACTATGGACCCATTGTAGGCCAATCGACTAAAAACAACGTGATTATAGACCCAAAGTAGGTCATCCAACTGAGAGTGTGATTCTTTGGTCCCAAAGTCTATGCGACTGTGAACCCAATCAAGGTGAATGTGAATTGAAAACAAACGAAAGAAGAACACAATGTATTTTTCTTTATTGCAAATTATAAAATATATATAATTAGAAAATATAATGTTATGTACTCTAGAATAAACATACTTTAATTCACCTAAGTTGTTTATGTCTTCGTTTTCCAAATGAGTAAGCATCCCAAATATAAAAAACAGTTCTAACTCACTCCAAACTTTTTTCTTTCAGCATTAAACTTTTCGATGCCTTTCTAACTCGTTCCAAACTTTTTTAAAAGTTTTTATTTCTGATTTGTTTACAGAACACTCACAACTACAACTCTGAACGGTAAAATATATCGGTTCTGTGAGGATTATCATCTTCATCTTTGACGCCCTCAGATACCGTGGAACTAGTTGCGGTCGTTGCTGGTTGTTTTTCTTCTTATTCACTAAAAAATTCAGATGAAGATTATATCAAGTAAATGCATTAAGAGAATTAAATCTACATTAAGCCAACGAATGCATACTGTATTGGTGTCATCAGATCGTACGTTGTAATTGGCGGATCTGCCCACGGAGCCAACGATTTTTCCAGCACTTTATTTGCATTAACTATAAACTACTCAATAATTTTAACCCAACCACTATTATTATTCTTTCCTGACAAGAACAATTTTGAAAAAGTTTCCATTTTTCTGATTTGCTTACAGAACACAACTAGCTTGACAAAAAAGATCGAACGATTATCACACATTTTGAGTATATAAAGTTATTAAACAACAAGAACGGCAGAAAATTTTATGTCAGCAAGAATTTTAATGCTAATGTATTGTCTAGTAACAATTGTAGAAATATGAAATCTGCAGAAAATTTAATAAACCCATTCATAAAGAAATTTAATGCTGACGTCCGCAGAAAAAGTATTAACCCAGGAAGCAAGAAATTTAATGATGATATATCCAAAAAATGAATAAACCAAATCAGCAAGAAATATAATGCTGAAGTCAACAGAAAAAGTAATAAACCCAGTTAGCGAGAACTTTAATGCTGATGTCTGCAGAAAAATAAATAAACCTAATCAGCAAGAAATTTAATGCTGACATCCGCAAAAATAGTAATAAACCCAGTCATCAAGAAATCGAATGCTGACGTCTGCAGAAAAATAAATAAACCTAATCAGCAAGAAAGTTAATGCTGACATCTGCAAAATAATAAATAAACCCACTCGACAAGGGACTTAATGCTGATGTCTACAAAAAATAAATAAACCAAGTCATCAAGAAATTGAATGCTAATGTCCGCAGAAAAAATAAATAGACGTAGTCAGCAAGAACTTTTAATGTTGTCTGCAGAAAAACGATTGAACGTAGTCAGCACGAATGGGACTCTCAACCCTCAGAGTAATTATAATTGATCAACGCAATCGAAGATTAGCTCGTTACTGGTTTCCCATAGATTTTATACGCATTAGTTTCAGAAAATAAATATTGCATGAGTGCGTACCTCAGTTATAAATTATTATACCATGTTAAAAATTTTTTAAAAGTGCTATTCATTAAGAAATGCCAAATTAATGTTGTCAATTGCAAAACCATAATTTTTTATATATTTAAATAGGGGCGCAATATATAAATATATATATATATATATATATATATATATATATATAACTCGTTCGTAAGCCATATTACAGCATCTTGACAATGAAAAAATTCTTGACGATGCGTGACTCATGTGTGTTAAATGTAATGAAGTCGGTTGTTATCAAAAATAAAATACAAACTGCTTTCGATGTCTACGTTAATTTGAATTTTTATTAAATACTCCCTGTATGTTTGTTGTGGTTTGTTTAGCATTCTTCTTAATCTTCTTTGGGAATTAACTACTCATTGTTTTTAAAATCTTTATTTACGTTTCGATCCATGACCTAGGATCGTTGTCAAAATAATAAAAACTTCAAGTATGACATTTATGACATAAATTGAAGGTGACTTTGATTTATTGATGTTCGAAATATTTGGTTTGAGTACACTAAGCAAAAATTTTTAATGTTTAAAAGAATGATTGCCTTCAATTTATGTTACGGCCTGGGACCGACTTCTTTAGGTAGCCAATACGCTTAACGTGAAATAAGCTGATTAATTTTTATTGGTGAATTTTATATAAATTTAATAACTTGGTTTAATTCCCAAAGAAGATTAAAATGAATTTTTATTATTTTGTTGGAAATTAAATGTATAAAAACCAATTTTTTCAGTTTTACTAAAAAGTAAATTGAAATATTCTAGATTGAAATATTTCAAATGATTTCTTAGTAAATTTAATTTGTGCATTGTAGATTTTATTCGCTTAGGACAACGCAGACACAAAAGTTTCAATTCACTGCGGTCGACTACAATTACTAAATCGCGAACTTGGTTATCAGCAAGAAGTATAAACTGAAAAAATTTTATGAAATGCTTCAACTTCAAAACTATCGAAGAAATAAATCTATTGAAATATATGCCACGGGTTATTTAATATTACCTATAGATGCTCTCATTTTTTGTGGCGGTTCAAAACAGCTGAAATTAGAAATGCGCTTAGGTCTGATTGCATAGCGGCAGCGTTGGCTTGTACACGTAACAATTACGATTTTCTGTTATTCAAATACACAATTTTGTTCAATACACCTAGTCAATAAATATTAAATTTCTATTGAAATCTTTTATTATTAATTCATACATAGTACGCCATCTACATTAGAATAGCACAAGTAAGCTTTAAGTGAACTTCTATTTTCTTGTATCTTGATTCAATATTCCCCTTCCCGGCGCATGCTTGAATAGCTTATATTGCCTCGTGGAAAAAGCCATTTTGATATCAGATGTAATTCAAATACGAGTATTATCCAGGGCCTTCAGGTTTTTAATTAAACATGCCGCCCCAACGAATAGTCAAGTGGAGTCAACGCATACCATAAGTTTAGTTTTGATCGCAGCATCGATCTAAGATGGTTGTAAATATATTGTTTACGGTAAGAAAGAATTTCGCAAGCTTACCTCAAAATTCTATTCTCTCGTTTGATTTCAGCGCAAGTTTTTTTATTAGTTTAAAGTTTTAAGGATTAAAATACCAATTATTGAATATGAAGACAATTTTAATTCCGAGTTTTAAAATATTAAATTCAAGTTACACGTTATTAAGCAATGGAAATTAAGTATTATAAAAAAACAATTGTTAACCACAAGGCAAGCACGAGAGAGGAAGGCAGCTTCTACTGTTGCTAGGCAGGAAAGTGGAAACCCCCACATGGGATTGGTTTATATGAAGGTCAAATCCAGACCCCTGCGTCAGCCACGTTCAACTATAAAAGTAGGGACGCAGATGTTTAGAAAAAAATTTTAAAAGAAGGAAAACCGGCTGCCAAACAGATGGCCAGCGGTGAGTCATCCTCCATTTTTATATCTATGCTATTTTCAAGGAACTTTCATTTAAAATACACAAATAATTTTCGAAGAAGCTATACAAAGTTTGTTAAAAATTATCTCTCGAAATTTTGCAAAGGTTCATAGATCAATTAGTTTGTTTCACGTAAACTTTAGTTTGAAAATTTAGTATTTGGATAAGGCATAATTGACTTTAATATTTTCAAGGTATTTTTGTAAGATTATGTTTGAAGTTACAAAGTTGTATTAAAAGGTTTGCTTTACTAAACATGTGATATCATAAGAATTGTTTGCCGAATTATTGTGTATAACACATTGTGATAGTACACCTGAGGTATAGTTCAATATCGACAATAAGATTTTTCTTTGACCTTTGATTTTCTTAAAGATAGCTATTAAAACTATAGAGCCATAACCTGCGAAATTTTTTTAGAATATTTAATTTGTTTCTTGTACACTGAACAGCATCCTATTCTAGTAGCATGAAGTTACTGTAACATAAAATGAAAGTCATATATTTATTGTGGAGAATTGAAGTAATTTATGCAATTAAAAAAAAATATTCCACGAATGCTTAGAGATTTATATTAAACCGTAATAACGGAACTGTTTCGAAAATCTCCATATAGATAAGTTTATATAAATGATGTATATATACATATTTTTTTTTAAAAAAAGAATCAATAGAAAAAATATTAAGTTCTCCTTAAATTTTCAATCTTTGAAGTCAGCAGTAATTGTCCTACAGAAGCAAACAGTTTACAAATATGAAATTGTAGTATTGAAGAAAGGTATTATTGGTGTTAATGTTAAAAGTTTTTTTTTGGAAGTATAATTTTGACTAGTGGATTTATTTATAATTTTTTTTTGTGATAAAGTGACTAGGCTTTAACGAAGCCCTAGTTTGAACATGTTTAGGTGTGGTCAAAATTTTCAGATAGCACGAGATAGCACGTTCCCACTCCAGATTGCAGAGACCAAAGTAAGTATTTTTGTTCATGTTGCTCGTCTTAAATTTTTTTTCTTTCAAAGATTTCCGTATCTGACCTTCGGATAGTTTCTTATCAAACACTCATTAAGATACGGTGGCGTCCAATAAAATTTCTTTTGTTTTATCGTATACCATCCTACGACCCTAGCTCATAGCTCTGCCCTAAGTTGAAGAAGCTTAGCTGGCTGGAAGATCTCTTTAGAGGGACCCTTTTTTCTCAAAGCCATTCAACATCCTTTTTACCCTGGGCTTGACCGTCAAACAGGAACCCCTTGTAATCTATCGAGGCTCTGCCGCCTGTATGGTAGAGCAGACATATTATTTTCCTTTTGAAGAATTTAATATGTTACAACGTTCTATAAAGACAGTGCGTAACGTAGTTAACTAGGTATCTAAGGAAATTCAATTGCAAGCATAAAATACAATTCAACGGAAGTTCAATCGACCTTCGTTGAACAAGAAACGCTTATAGTGTGTGATTTTGTAGTCAGGTACTTTAAATATACACGGCTTTTTAATTTTTATAGTTTATTTTTAATTATAAGTAACGTTAATTCTAGGATCAGTAATGTTTTTAATACTGGTTTTAAAAACTTGTGTACCTAGTCACAAGCAGAAAACAACTTTCTATATTTTTTTTCATTCAACGACTTGTTATTTTTTAAAAGCGAGAAAGAAAAAAAATTAATACAGTCAGTTATAAACAAGCAATGCACACCTACCTATTGCTAGAGAACGCCTAATGTAAATTCAAAACGGGTACATATTAAGGGTCGTATAACGAAGGGGCGTAACTGACATTTGGCGCAAAATTGAGATAAGCCGCCTAAAATGTTCCTATACAGGGTGTGGAATTGGATCACGCACGGAAAGAATTTCCATGTTAAATTCTTAATGTTCAAATATTAGCTTCCCAAATTATTTTAAGGAAAAAGTGTAAATATGTTTCTTGTACAGAAAAAGAATACTGAATACAACCATATCATCATTTATTTTTTTACAAGGGTTAAATTGAGGAAATTCAAATTACTATTTTAGCAAAAATAACAAAAAATAGGTTGTATCTTGGAATTATTGAAATAATGGTAGTGTTTCAATCACAAATTTAAACGTATTTAAAGTAGTTTTTAGAGAGGAAATAGTATATTGTACAACGAGCATGGAATGATGCCCATTTCTCACGAGTATGATAAATTGCAGCACCAGCTGAACGCGAGTGCTGCAAATCATACGAGTGAGAAATGGGCATTCCATGCGTGTTGTACACTATACTTTTTCTACGACTGTAGTACGTACTTTTTAAATGTGATACCTCTTTTGTTAATATTATAAAATACATGGTAAGTATAGGAGTATACATTTTATTAATATCATAAGTTTATTATCGTTTGTGAATATACATAAATTCAAAGAAAAGTACAAATTTATCATAATAAAAGTAAATAAATTGATTTAAGTTTAGTTTTTAGATTCATTATTATTAACAATATTAAAGGTTACATTGCAATTATTAAACGTCATTGTAGAAGGTGTTTTCCCAAAAACTAAATTTTCTTGACGTTGGAAATTCTTGTCTTTGGACGTTGATGGAACATTTGATGTGCTATCAATTGAATTTTGTATTATGTTGCCTACATTCAACTTATTTGTTAAAGAATCGGCTATATAGTTTTCGGCGACTGATGTTGATTTCCAGCCACCGTGTCTTTTTAAAGATGTTATATCTTTTCCAGCATCTACAAGAATAGTGGCGGAAGATCTCCGGAAGTAATGACCAGTATATAATTCCGGATTGGGTAGTTTTAAATACGTTGCAATTTGCTTTCCCATAGCACCAAATTTATTGATACCCACTTTCTGTGTGGTGCATTTTCCTTTCTGATAATTTAAGAAAAAACTAGGATCGCAAACATTTGATGGACGTAGATTCCAGTATTTTTTTGTGATTTCATAAAAATTACTCGTTATCGTAAAACTGCGTATAATTTTTGTTTTCGTGTCGGGAACTGTAACTAATATCGCAGAACCAAATTCCGTGAAATGAGTAATCTTCATCTGATGTAATTCCTGTCTGCAGCAAGCACTCATAATTCCCATAATTAATGCAGTCTGTAACAATATAAAAATAGCTATAAACACGCATTATTCTCCTAAGTTAATATTACATACTTTTGTCAGAAGAAACTGTTGATCCGGAGCCTCAGTAATAAATTTATGTATTTCCTCTGTTGTAAAAATTTTTTATTTTTTCGATTTATAACCGCTTGACTTCCGTTTGAGAAACGCTCTTAATTTTCCATACTTTGATATATGTACATTATGATGGATGGTGAGACTTGTTCTCAACATAGAATAATGCGTCCACAATGTCGGAGATTTATACTTATTAGATAATTCATTAAAGTACGCAATTAAAACATTTTCAGAATAAGATGTTGTCTTTTGATCTCTTCGCCAATCCATAAACGATTTATAAGCAGTCTCATATTTGTTTTTGGAAATTTCCGGTAATAAATTTAATGTAGTTGCATTTGCAGCTTCCACATAATTTGGAGGCGTCGGTTCTGTTCGCTTTCACTATCACTAGCCATTTTTTAAAGACTTTGCAAATACTTTAAGATTTTAAACGCTTTCACAGTATGAAATTATTTATTTGACATTTGTTGGTTTATTATTTGTTTCATAGCCCACCTTTGAAAACTCGGCCGTCATTGGAAATAAGATGCAAGTGCAGGGCTACTTGATTAATAGAAATATACGCGCAACCGTGCAAATTGAACATTCCCGCACTGGTTGCTTAGCAACTTGCCTAGCAACGAGTGCGGGAATAAAAACCTGTATAGAATGTAGTAGATTTCTCTATCAAAAACACACCTAAAATAGGCTCGTTCCAAAACAGTCGTAGAAAAATAGATTTTCGACATTAGTATGCATTGTCTAAATGCAAAATATACTTAAAATACGTCTAAATTTGCAGTTAAAACAATACCAGTGTTACAACAATTACAAGTCATAACCTATTTTTGTTAAGATAGTAGTCTTAATTTCCTTAATTTTAACCCTTGTACAAAAAGTAAAAAATAAGTTGTGATATGGTTGGATTCGGATTCCTTAACAAGAAACATATTTACACTTTTTCTCTAAAATAATTCGGAGAGCCAATATTTGAACATTAAGAATTTAACATGGAAATCCCTATTGTGCGTGATCCAATAATTTTACACCCGGTAAGTCCTTCACATTACCACGAAACGGCATAACCAAGCTCTCAGGGTCTCCGTTTTAATCAAGTTTGTTTTTCAAGCGTATCTGTTAAAAGAACGGGTAGTTGTTTCACAACAGGCTTAACTGCAGACGATGAGTTGTGAAAATAGTGTTTGTATATTTGCACTATTACATCAAGGCTTATATGAAGAAGCCAGGGATTCTCTTTATGGTAACTTCTTTCTGTAAAGTCAATGTAGCAATAAATATTCTATCTGTCTGTCATGATGAACAAATCGGCGTAAGCGCTTGCACAAGCTATACATGGTATAATAATTTATAACTGAGGTACGCACTCATGCAACATTTACTTTCTGAAACTAATGTGCTTAAAATCTATGCGAAACCAGTAACCAGCTAATCTTAAATTGCGTTTCAGGGTTGAGATCCCTATTTGTACTGACTGGGTTCAATTGTTTTTCTGCAGACAGCATTAAATTTCTTGCTGACTACGTTTATTAATTTTTTCTGCAGACGTCAGCATTCAATTTCTTGATGACTGGAATTTTCAATAACACATGCCTTTGCACTCAGAAGTGGGTGTAATAAAATAAATTTTGAGAATCAATCACTGTAAAATTTTCCTGAAGTTAAAGTATAACGAGAAAAATTTAGAAACATAAAAAGTATAGCCTATAATTTAGTAAACAAGTTCTCCGCAATAAGTAATCATTACCATGGCTAACTACAACTCAATTATATGGTGCGCGCTCTTGCTCTACTCATAATCAAACTGCCGGAAAAGAAAAGTGCCCTACAACGCATAAATTTGCTAGAATAACAGGCGCCTCTACAAGTTTCACCTAGAATAATAAACAAAAAAAGTACATCATCGCCGACCTTAAAAGAAATGATACAAAATTTCAAAATTAAATTGTAGCATAAATTTCAGTATCATAAAATTTCAAGATTAAATTTGTCATCATTTTAATTTGCATCCAGAATTAAAGTCCTTGTAGGATGCCTACTAATTTATTTAACAATATTTGCAGACCTGAGTCTGAGTACAAAGGGAGCATCTCCCACCCCTTTACGTTAATTAACCAGGTTAGTCTAATTGAGCTCAAAGACAGACCCAAATTTTCATCATAATCAAGAACTTAAACTGCTAAATACTCCTTTATACTTAAACAAGAAAATTTTACCTTAAAATTAAAATTTTGTTGTTTGTACAAATTCACTACTGTCCATTTTTTTTAGCAAACAAATTATAAAGTTATTCAACACACACAAAAACATCAAAGTTCGAACAAAATTGTATAATTTACCTGAAGGTTACTGCACTCGTGGCTTCAACGTACATCGTCCTTGCTAATTTTACCATTCCAACTGGGTTATGTTTCCGTCCTCAGATTCCTGGTCACCTTTTAAAATTTTCTACACTACCATTCATCTAAAGTTGTTTCAGGGCCTCTCAGGAACTCATCTAAGTATATCAAAATCTTGTTTTGTGGATCCAATAACGATTACGAATAACATTTGATTATTAACACCCCCGAAAAATAGCAAAGAAATTCATACTTCTTTCAGGCTATACCCAAAACTGCCTACTTTTGTTTATTCATTTATCGTTACAACTTTGGATACTTGGTACAGTAATACTCGCAAATATAACTAAACTTTATTACCTTGTATCTTCTATTCTAAGTGCACTAATGCACAACAACTTGTATCGTAGCACGTAAAGAGCAAACTATTTTAAAGTATTAAATCAAAATCGAACATCTAAGAGCACTGTTTAAAGCATCGAATAATCAAAAATCTAAGAGAGCGAAACACCTATAATCACGGGTTTATATAATAGCTAGCCTGCCCGTCGGTTTTGTCCCCATAACGGCCAGTTTCTAGAATTTCGCTTTCTACGTTCCCTTTTCGACAGTTGGGCACGCTATTCTACAAAATTTGCACACGCGCCAGTTGAAAATCTAAGAAATTTTTCACACGGCACGCAAACACGTCCGAGAATAACTAATTAATTTTGTATAGAAATGTTATTTTTACACCTCTCATGTTTGCCTCTTATTTTCAACCAATCGTAACCCTCGTGACGCTACACAAATCACGCCTTTAATTATTAGTGTCTCTGCCTTGCGCATTGTATCTGTCTTTTTCTAACTTGGCTTTATTGGTGCAAATCCATACTCTCTACTATCGAATATTTCAGTCCACGTGGATTCATATATGTCAGTTAAATAACCCCGTATCTAGCCTTCCCGTTAATATAAGCTACGGTTTATCCGATCGTTTGTAATATACGCAGAATCTGCCTGTTTATCAGTTCGAATTTATTAGAATTTTGATATTTAAAAATACGCAGGTGTTCAATCGTAATACTTTAAATAACACTTCTACGATTTGAATATTATTGGGTTTTTTAAAAGCTTTTATGCATGTAATACCTTAATAATCGTTCAATTAACTCCAATTAAAATAATGATGAATGGCATTGACTTCTACCCTTTAATTTTTAGTGAATCCTAATTAAATATTAATTATTATTTGTACATTTTGTTTAATACTCGTTACTTGGAACTTGAATTAATTAATATAAATTTTGCACGTAATTTCTATTTGTTTCTTTACTTGGAATAATTAAATTACATACAAGTTGAGCATTTTAATTCTGCTTCTTTTTATAGAAAACGTCTAGTGCATAATTTAAATCCCTTATTTTTAATGAAACGAATAAATTTGTTTGCTCCACGTTTTAATAACGTGTACTGTTTTCCCAAAGCTTCCTTATACACGGTGATTAAACTTATTTGATGTAATTAATTAATTTTCTACCCTGGTCTAAATTTGAGTAATATATATATATATATATATATATATATATAAAACAAAGACAAGTTATTTGCAGTCCGCAATAAGAAAATTGTATAAAACCATTGGTCAGTGGATGTTTCCTCCCCTATGAAGTAATAAAGCTTATGTTTTGTTAATGGCTATATAACTACCAGCCCGATTTGTATTTGTCAATGGCTCTTATTATTTTCATAAGAGTTTGTTTACAGATACATCTTACTTTTATATATATATATATATATATATATATATATATATATATGTATATCACAGGAAAATTAATAAGTTTGTAATCTGTAGGAAATTAGCTATGCAGTAACGCAATTTATATCATTCTGAAGATTTGATAAAAAGCACAGTTTGTCATAGATATTTACAAAAGCGCTGATTTTGTTCTCTTAGGAAAGATATTTATTGTATAAGAACGGTCATACTTATAGGAGCTTGTATTATACGAAGGAATGAAGGCGGAGCTAAGTGATGTACTAAAATACTAAAATCGTTGTTTGGTGGGAGTGGCGTGGTTTATTGAGGAGGTAGACAATTGGCTGCTACTTCTAGTCGTTAACTTCAGTTACGTGTATACCACTGTCTTACCCAGTTTACCTATAGCGTTTATTAATTTATTATTAACCAGAAC
Source organism: Platerodrilus igneus (assembly GCA_036346225.1). Taxonomy (NCBI): domain Eukaryota; kingdom Metazoa; phylum Arthropoda; class Insecta; order Coleoptera; family Lycidae; genus Platerodrilus; species Platerodrilus igneus. Next base: position 2,237,413 of record JARFIW010000139.1, on the reverse strand, counting down.
AGGCTTTTTAAGATTCGTTTTAAAATAAATGCTGGTAGAATCACCGTCCCCTTTTATTATTTTGCGAATAGACCATCGGTCGCGTTTTCCAATGGGCCAGCACGCACCTGGTTCTCTACTACAGGAATTTAAATTTAAATAGAGACTTACCACGAGTGGCATATGGTGGCATATAGTTGTTCTGTTATTTACTTAAGATTAATTTAACAGGTTTAGACTATAAACTGCATTTATCCGTTTCTAATTCATGTGAGGAATTATCATATCACATTATTTTTAGGGTAGGTAATAACATTTTTTTGTGTATAATATATCGCCCAGTATTTTTATTATGTTATGCATTTGTGAAATACATGAATATGGATTTGTTATTAAATTAACCATACTACTGTACGGGTTGGTAATTAATCGTTTAGTTCCACATTTTGTCAGAAGTACATTGTCTGCTAAGGTAAGTTTACTGTTGCTGAAAGAATCTTTAAAATTGTGCGAGAATTAATCCGTCCGACCCTTGTACCGTATATTGTTCAATCGGGAACATTTTTATTTAAATGTACGGCAAGGATACTGTATTTCGTGGGATTATGTATTTTTGAAGATTTCAAAACAGCAACGCGGAATTACTTAGGTTTTATTGATGGTTACCAGCTAAATTTATGTTTATCAGGGCATTGCTTGAAATCCACAAAAATACTCCACAACATTACGCAATCATGGTATAAAAAGCATAATGTTACTGCAAACAGAATAAGTATTTAGTTATATACCTATGTAGTTGCGCGCACACACGCGCACACGCGCACACACATGCGCGCACATGCGCACACGCACTTGCGCCCTCCCCCCGCCACAAACTTCTCAAGATACCACTTTTTTAAACCCCATACCTCGTTTTATAATTGGTCAATTCCCAGAGTATGTCCTGAATAATAAATAATGAAGAGCTACTTTCAAGAAACATTCATAATAAATGAAATGCTCAAAAATTTTAATTTGTTCTTGTCATAACAAATATTAATATCTTGTCTTACTTAAAAATATTTACAAAAATAAATACATCAATTGGTAATTATTATCAAACATTTAGTCCTCACAATTCAATATCTTAGAAATATTTTTCAACAATACTTGATTATAGCTGGCAGTAAAACGGTCTGCATACTGTAACATCAAACCGCGTTACTCTCTGGAATTTGCGTATTAAATTTTACTCTCAACAAATTTTCCGATTAATCTCAACTCCAATTTTCTTTTCTTCGGTCGATTGTTTAATTCCAATATTTCATCCCACAACACCTAGGTTGGCACATATTTATCATTTGATCGTTCAATACTTTTCACTGATTTATGCAAATACTAACTTCTAAACCTATTCGTTTTTCGTGATTAAGAGAAAGCACAACAAAGCAAACAGGAGAAAAACCTTAAACTCTTTGACAAACCGTGTTCCTAAACATTTCATGCATTAATCTAATTAATAAAATCCGTTTACAAAATAAAAGTCGTTTACCAGCTCAAACACATTTGCAGATCTCAAACATACCTAAAACTCTAATTACCTTGACCTATTTACATATATAAATTGATTAATGTCAGGTAAATTAACAAATTTACACGATTAAGAGAATATTTTGCGACAGCGCTACACACTTATGTTATAAACACTTTGACATTCAATTAAACAATTATTCCTGTTAAACCCTATCCTGATTAGATGGCTCTGGGAATTTAATAACTATTATTTATTTATTTATTTATGGAAATAAACAGGGGGCATCCCTATAGCTACAACTAAAACTAAAGTTTAATCCAATAAATGTAAATAATAATTCAAATAACAACAAAGATAAAAATAAAAATAAAATAAAAATAATAAAAAATCCTGCGTTCCTATTACAAAATAATACAAAGCTTTTTAAATTACGTGTAGGTGTATATGCATACAAATGTATATTTGTGTAACCATCTGCATATATGTGTCTGTGTATGTATACGCTCGTACATGCGTGTATGAGTGTGAATGTGTGCGCGCGCACGCGTGTATGTAGGTGCGAGTGCGCGCGTGTGTGTATATCCCGTCAGCTTAATGCGGCCATAACCATTTTTTTAAATGAAAAAGTGAGGTAGAGAATATGGGAAGAGTTTTATTAGTTGAAATGCTATTGTATATAAATAACCTTTTTATAAGTGAAAAATGTCTTCTCAATTCGGTTTGAAATTTAGAAGGGTAGAAGAGACTTTTACATTTGACAAAATGTACCGGGACCGAGAAACCAATGTTGGATAGAATATGTGCGCGAGTCGATCTTGGCGTTAAAAATTTTATGTAAGAAACAGAGCTGTGCTACTACACGACGATCGGTTAGTTTGTCTATATTTAAAGTTTTATTGCATTTTTATACGAATGTGTGTATATATTGCTATGAATAAACAGGAATTAACGTGGACCGACCTTGTGTCGACCAATAACAAAACTTGATGTGATAACGCCGCACTTGGTATTAATGGCGTATTCAACTTATAACTCCTCCTCTCTTTTTAAATTATCAAATTACACTCCCATAAATTTTATCATTTGACCTCGACTAGCTTTTATTTTGAATTATAAAATGAAGTTATTCAATTCCATATAATGAAAACAAATATTATTTACAGGTTTTGTAAATTATTTAAAATACACTTTTCAATCAATTAATGTTGTAAATCTTATTTATCTCAAAAATCATATGCTTTTTAATCAATCTAAAGTCACCAAAAAACCTATTGTATTTATAAAAAGAAGCCTGGAACGTTCAAAACCCCTTTATCATATGACGCACTTTCTACGTATGCAAGTTCGTTGTTGACTCCGTTACAATTAGGCAAATTCAATTTCAATATTTAAATTCAAATAGAAAAAAGAATGTCTTAAAACTAAAAAACCTAACCTGGTCTGTTTTCTTCGTTATTTCTTTCTCGCAACCAAAATTATCGACGCATCAACTAGTATTTTTCATGCATTAAACCATCCATTTGAATCAAAATTATTCTCCACCAATTCAGAATTATTATATACCCATTCGAAATATTGTCTATTCACACGCTTGAATTATTGCTTTATTGTCATCACCCTCTGGATTATTATTATTAAACTTAGAATCATTATCTCCCTCGAATTATTGTTGTCACACTTGGACTTGGAATTTATTCTCACCGGCCTCAGACTTAGAATTATTCTCCCCAAATTATTGTCGTCACATTTAGACTTATGACTTTTCTCACCAGACCCAGAATATATTCTCATCAATTTTCCTCACCGGACTTAAATCCCTATTATTATTATTATGTTATAGTTTAAATAAATTCCCCAAAATCTACTTACGTTTAATCGGCAATAGTAATTTTCATCTTCGTCGCACTTAAACAATTTTCACTTTTAAATTCTTCTTACGTGTTACACTTAGGTTCAAAGTGACGCACCCCGGCCTTTGTTGAGTTGAGAACTGAGTTTGTTTTCATTGTTGCTGTTAATATATGATTGATCTCCTACTTCATCTGTGGGTATAGCTTACAAGCCCGTCGCTAATTTTAACCAATGAGGTCTCTTTATTTAAAGTAGTTTCTGATGTAACATTCTCTGCCTTCAAGTAATTGTTGTTTGCTTGCAGCTGCTTCGTTATCAGACATGCGGTGTTTTGAGAAATATAATCGTTTTCCCATTTTGTACACAAATACCTGATGCAATTCGACTTTCAATTTTCATATATGCTTGTTTATTTACGCAATTTTTAATCACCTTTACTTATCAAAATTGTTAATCGTTTGTACGCACTTACACTACGCTTCTTTAAGCTTAATTTCTTATCTCCGTATTATCATAACTGCTTGGAATTCTTTTGAATGCGTGTTTAATTACATTTATTGTGCTTACTTATAAATACGCGTGCTTCCACTGAAAAATATCGTTATTTGCATTACCTAAATTAACTAAAACTTTATCTACTGAGTGTTAAATATTCGTTATTTACTCAATGCATGTATTACTTATTTCTATGCTAACTATGCGTCTTATTGTCTTATTTGCGTCGCTTAAAACTACTTATACTCTATATACAGGGTGTTGACTGCTTACTATTTACAAACTATCTTAATTACTCAATTTTCCATTAAATAAATGCAGTTTTCTGCTTCCTATTATGATTCTTAATTCCTGCACGACCTTTGCTATAAAATACGCCCTTAAACAACTCATCACAGCATAATATATATATATATATATATATATATATATATATATATACCAAAAACTACCTAGAGATCCTACTTTTACTGTTCAAAAGAGAGTCAATGACCATATAAAGTTTTTACATAATAAGGGTATTATTAGTGGTATAGAAAAGAAGATGTTTTTAACTACTAATTCCGTTCCAGGTAGATACTATGGACTCCCAAAGATTCATAAACCTTCGCTTACTTTACGTCCTATCATTTCATCAATTAACACCCCAACATGCAAATTTTCAAAATTTTTATCGCAGATATTGTCTAATGCTTTTCTATTACAATACGATTTTAATGTTTAAGATACTTTTTCATTTGTTAAAACTTTTCGTAATTTTCAATTACCACATAATTACATTTTAATTTCTTTAGATGTTACATCACTTTTTACTAACATTTCCAAAGATCTCGTAATACAAGTTATCACTGAAAAGTGTGACTTGATACAACCACATTGTAAGTTCCCTCTTGATTTATTCATAGCATCTATACATTTAATCTTCAATAACACTAACTTTACTTTTCAAAATCAAGTTTATAATCAAATATTTGGTACACCGATGGGTTCACCTTTATCACCTGTACTAGCTCAGATTACGATGGATTTTTTATTAGAACACACTACAGAATTACTTCCGTTCAAAATTCCATTCCTCGCCAAATATGTTGATGATATCATATGTGCCATTCCCATTGACAAAATTGATGATACCCTAATAATTTTTAATAGTTTTGACGTCGATCTACAGTTGACATATGAAATTGAATTTGACGGCTGCTTACCATTTTTAGATACCCTTGTTATACGCAATTTAGACAATCTCCTCATCTTTGATTGGTATACTAAACCTACCCATTCAGGAAGGTATATCAATTATTATTCACAGCACACCTTACAACATAAAGTAAATATAATTTTGACTCTAAAAACTCGAATCAGTAAAATTTGTGAACCACAATTTTTAAACAAAAATCTCTGTCTCCTTCAAGTAATTCTCATTAACAATGCTTATCCCACCATTTTGATCAAAAAACTTCTATTTAATACCACCTTTATTGCAACAGTCCCAAAAATAACAAAAAATAAAATATATAAATTACTTCCGTTTATTAAGAATTTAACACCCACATTCAAAAAGCTCTTGCTAACCCCTCTTGTACAATATCTTTTCGATATAATAATTTGCTTAATTGTTTGTTTTCTAAACTTAAAGACCCAACTAATAAAATGTTACTGAGTAATGTAGTATACCAAATTACTTGTAGTTGAAGTGCCACTTATGTGGGCCACACTAGTCAATGGCTTAAAAATCGCATCACCCAACACAAAAGTGATGCCAAGTTACAAAAGACCACCTGTACCTTAGTAGAGCATGTAAATAATACGAATCATATACCGAATTACACCGACACAAAAATCCTAGAAATAGAACCTAAATACAAAAATCGTTTATTTCTTGAAGCGTTACATATCCAACAACAAACTAATGGCCTTAATGGAAAATCAGACACATTTAATATTTTTTCATTTTTTTAATTTTTTTTCTCTTTTATTGTTCTACACACCCTTTCAATCCTTTTCACACCATATAATAGTTATCAACATTCCTAATAGTTTTCTATTTTTAGAGTTGTTTGCTTTTGCTTTTTGGATATTTTAACTACAACATGAAACATATGCAGCAGATTAATTTTTAGTAGATCAATTCATTGCACTCTTTTTATTGGCTAGTTATATTTTAATTTTGTGACTTTTCAAATCAATCACTTGTCTATCCAAATCAATCATTTGTCTATCCTTTATTAAAACTACTTGATGTTTTATCCATCAAACTGACACTTTAATATTCTATCCAATGTCTGTTATGAATTAGTTAGTGTTATTAATCACATTGAATGTAAGTACCGTATATAATGCTATTTTCCTGTTTTTGTTAATTGCAATTTTTAGCTCATGATTAAAGATTCATATTATCCGAAACGTTGATATTCAATAAATGATTATCTAATAATTAATTTTTTATCGGACGCCTTTATCCCATAACGATTTTCCATCAACATTACTTTATATATATATATATATATATATATATATATATATATCTTATAGTTTTAAGCAGAACTCTAGCGTTCAGTGATCTGACTTTCAAACTACAAAGTCCCTTATCCATTTACAGCATATGCTGCAACGAGCCGTCACTTTGTTTAAGCTTGACCTGAATAATGCAACCGAACATAAACAAGGCACATGTACATAAACAGTGACCGATGACTACCCAATGACTTGACATCTGCAGATGGACGTGATTGACAATTTACAAGAGGTTTTATTTAACAACTTAATTCTAGTACGTTTTTAGAACAGTCCAGAATTAATGATCGTGTATATCAATTGCCGTCATGGGCATTACTTAGTTAATTCTAATTCAAGCTGTGATTATAATACTAGTTTATAGATTCGTGATATGAAATAAGTTAGTATAACAGCGTAAAATAAATAGCTGTATGTTACATAAGTTGTTGTTGCGACGATATAATGTAACAGTTAATGCTTCGATAGTTAATTATAATGTTTGAATAGTAATTCAAAATACAGCATCGTAGTTTTAAGATGTTAGTATTTGTACTGTTTGCGATTAGCTGGTAAATAATTGAAGCGAGTGCATTAAAGTTTCACCGTAGCTACAAATAATTGAAAAGGCTCGTATAATCACTTGATATTAAAGAACTGTTGCCATTGCAAAAGAGCTTTCGTTACAATTTTTTAACATCGATGCCTTCAGATTACCTTTTATTTATAAGCTGTTTGATAAGTCTAGAATACGAGTGTTTTGTGTAACTATGCACTAGAACAAATGTGTATTTAAATCAAGATTAGAAGTAAAATGTGTTTCTGCATGCTTCACGAATTTTACAGCGTTATGCGTTTAAACCTTCAAGTCCCAGTGTTCTCGTTCTCATTTCTAGAGGATAATATTGGGTCTAAGTGTAAAGGAAGGTACGTCGAAATTTACTTTCTCGATGTTCAAGCTTAAGCTCTAACGCCCCTTTGTTGTGTTTCAAAATAAACGGTATCGCTAATGCAAAGCACCTTGAGAAACCACAAAGGCTAGGAATTGCTCTAAAATATAATACGTTTTACACAAATGTGATTCCTGTTAAGATTTTCTACAGAATTAATTTGATTGATACGCAGTAAAATTTGTCCGAAATGATGGAATATTCTTTAGAGGTAACAAATAAACCCCATATACGGAGCTTTTGCTTTTTAGAAAACGGTTGACGGTAGGACCTGGTATTGACGTCTTGCTCGAGAACTAAATTGCGAACATGCACAGCCTTTTATCTACATGTTAGCAAATGCATTTAGAAATATTAATTTTCTTTGTGGTTGTCTTAATTAAAGAGGAGTTCACAATTTATATAATTTTCTACTTTTTCACGTGTTATTCACGATTCAACTAGTAACCATATTGTAACTTTGCGCTATGTTCCGCAAAAGCGCTCACGTATATCCTTAATAGTTTTCACACTCCAATATCGAGTTATATTATAGAAGTAGAATGTAAAAATTAATATTATTGTATTGGATTTGATGGTAGATTTAATATGAAAGTTTGTCTAAGCTCCCTTCTATTCGTATTAGGAGTACTAAAGCACCATTAATTTCATTGAATAAAGTTTGAAAAAGCAAAACGTGTTCTTCAAAGTCGCATGCGAATAAGAAAAAGACCGATAGCCAAGCTAACTAGTAGCATGGAGTTGTTTATAGGTAGAATAAATAGATATAAGGAATATATATATATATATATATATATATATATATATATATATATATATATAATAGTTATTAAGATGAAATGAAAACCAAACTTTGTATTTAAAGTTGAATTACCATTTCAAATCGAACTAGTAATTGAAAACCACTAAAAGAACGGCTACAGCAGGATTTGAACCTGCAACCTCTGATTCTCCGGATCAGTGCTCTAACCAATTGAGCTATCTAGCCTAATTGTTTAGATGATGTTATACTTAATACTACTGAAGCTTGGCCCTTGTTAATGATTTTTCAATTACGTCTTGCATTTAAGGAAATTGAATCTAGTTATATACATAATTCATGTACTAATAACTTGATCATCTCATTTTTGCAACGTTCGGAATAATACAAACATGTAATTATATTATTATTAATACAGAAGAATAATCCACATTTGGAATGCAAATGAATGCTTGATATATATTAATAGTTATTAAGATGAAATGAAAACCCAACTTTGTATTTAAAGTTGAATTACCATTTCAAATCGAACTAGTAATTGAAAACCACTAAAAGAACGGCTACAGTTATTAGTACATGAATTATGTATATAACTAGATTCAATTTCCTTAAATGCAAGACGTAATTGAAAAATCATTAACAAGGGCCAAGCTTCAGTAGTATTAAGTATAACATCATCTAAACAATTAGGCTAGATAGCTCAATTGGTTAGAGCACTGATCCGGAGAATCAGAAATTGCAGGTTCAAATCCTGCTGTAGCCGTTCTTTTAGTGGTTTTCAATTAATAGTTCGATTTGAAATAGTAATTCAACTTTAAATACAAAGTTGGGTTTTCATTTCATCTTAATAACTATTAATATATATCAAGCATTCATTTGCATTCCAAATGTGGATTATTCTTCTGTATTATATATATATATATATATATATATATATATATATATATATATATATATATATATGTGAAATGCGACTTTGGTCACGGGAACTGGTACTTTCTGCTGATCATTCGAGCCCCACAGATTGGGCGTCAAGAGATGCTGTGAAACCTACAAAAAGCCTCACCAGAGTAAAAAAAAACATTCGAACCTCTCGAATTGGGCGCTTAGATTTGCCTTGATTCTCTTGTCCGTTGAATTGCCTCTTTCCTCTTTCCGCCTCGGCTGCTCACCTAGTTAAAACTTTCATCCTCATTCATAAAAAGAACAAACACATTCCTACAACAAACATCAACGTTAACTCTATTTACATTAATATTCATAATACATTAAAATTTCAAAATTAAATTTCAGCATAAATTTCAGTATCATAAAATTTCAAGTTCAAATTTGTCATCATTTTAATTTGCATCCAAAATTAGAGTCCTTGTAGGATGCATACTAATTAAGTTAACAATATGTGCAGACCTGAGTCTGAATAAAAGGAAGCATCTCCCACCCCTTTACGTTAATTTAACAGGTTAGTCTAATTGAACTCAAAGACAGACCCAAATTTTCATCATAATCAAAAACATAAACCTGATAAATACTCCTTTCTACTTATACAAGAAAATTTTACCTTAAAATTAAAAATTTGTTGTTTATACAAATTTACTACTGTCCATTTTTATCAAACAAATTATAAAGATATTCAACACACACCAAAACATCTAAGATCGAACCAAATTACATTATTTACCTGAAGGTTAATGCACTCGGGACTCCAATGTACATCGTCCTTGCTAACCCCACCATTCCAGCTGGGTTATGTTTACGTCCTAGGATTCCTGGTCGCCTTTAAAATTTTTCTATACCACCATTCGCCTAAATTGTTTCAGGGCTTCTCAGGAACTCATCTATGTATATCTAAATCTTGTTTTGTAGACCCAATCACGTTTACGAATAACACTTGATTACTCACTCCCGAAAAATAGCAAAGAAATTCATAATTCTTTCACCCTATACCCAAAACTGAACTGAACGCTTTAATATAATTCTTCGAGCTTTATTTCATGGTATTTTAACCAACCTTGGATTTTCACAGGCTTTTATGCTTATTATATATTACTAATGGTTCAATTAACTCCAATTAAAATAATAATGAATTGCATTGACTTCTACCCTTAATATTTAGCGAATACTAATTAAATATTAATTATTATTTGTACACTTTGTTTAATACCCGTTACTTAAAATTGAATTAATTAATATAAATTTCGCACGTAATTTCTATTTGTTTCTTTATACAGGGTGATTAAAATTATTTGATGTCGTTAATTAATTTTCTATCCTGGTCTAAATTTGAGTATTTTCCTCCTATTTGAATACAAATAATTTCACTTATTTGAATTCAAATACGAAACATCTAGACTACAAAAAAAATTTACAAAAAAAATTGTCTATCTCACTCTACACTTATCTTTCTTACTTACCTAACTTATATCCAATTCTAAAAAATATTTACACCTATCCTATATACCTATCCTATTCCTAACTCTCACCTAATTTTATAAACTGAAATTATCCCTAACTTCATCCTACTTCTCCATCTAACCCTATATACATCCTATATACCTATCCTATTCCTAACTTTTAAATAATCTTCACTATACTCACTTCCACCTACCTAATCCTATATACCTAGCTTTATTTTCTATAAACGCTTATTTCTATTCTTCTATATACATCTATTTCTATTCCTATATTTTGTTCATTTAATCTTCATTCCTTATTTAAATCTGACTCTTTTCTTGATCCTCCAAGTCTTTCTTCTCACCATCCTAATACTCTTCATCCCTACTTCTCCTCCTTTTATGTCTATACTTATCATCCCTATTATCTCACATACAATAAACTTATCATCCCTATTATCCTGACTCTTAAATATTGCTTCTTCCTCAGTCCCTACACTTGTCTGTTTCTCATTTATTATTATTTCCTTTTCTGCAGACAAACCAAACGATACTACCTTAAAATTATAGATTTTTTCCTCTACGGAAAATTCTGTGTACCTTGTAGAATCCTTGTGTAATGGAATCAGCCAGAATGAATTCCTTAAATCTAATTTACAAAAACAAACTTGCCACTTAACTTCGTCAAAAGTGTGTCCATGGATGGTGGACAATGGAATTACGGTTTGGTCCGTTGATTAATTTTTCGTGCATCTAAACATAAACGAATACTACTATCCTTTTTCTTAACTACCACCAATGGATTTATGAAATGAGTGTTTGAGACCTCTATTATGCCATCTTCCAACATTTTATTTAATTCTGCCTTCACCTGCTCCCGATATGCTGCTGGAACTGGATACACCTTGACGTTGAACGGTTCTGAATTATCCACTTCCAACACGTGCTCATAGCCTAACGCTGTGCTTGCTTCTACCCCCACTAATTCTGCATGTTTTTGTAACAAAGCTTGAACCTCTACTATCCTATCCTCTGGACATCTTATTGTGTTGATCTGTTTAACTTTATCATCCTCTACCTCTACTACATTAATACTCAACCCAGTGTCATCCTCTGTGACTTCATAACTGCCCTTCCGTGGCACTACCCTATCCTTAATCCTTACTACCTTCCTTTCCATATCTATCAAAACCCCTAACTGCATCATACAGTCAACACCTAAAATGCTCTGAAACTTCAGTCCAGGTACAATTACAAACTCCTGTTCACAGCTTAAACCTCCTATATCTATCCTAAGCACCACAACACTATTTACTACAGCAAACTTCTTTTTATTTGGAGCTACTAAATGGCTACGCTTTATAGGCATAATTCTATCACAAACCTTATCCCTAATTTTGCTGACGAATTCCTCCGATATTAAACTCGCCTCTGCCCCTGTATAAGTAATACTTATACATTATTCTCAAAAATTCCTATATTAATAATTGGCAAACATAATTTTTCTACAGTTTCTAGCTCTACTTCCTCCTCAATTTTGAAAAATTCACGTGGATGTTCATACACATTTACACAGAAATCTAGTGGTCTGTCGCGTTCTAAAAATCCTGTCTTGTTCAGTTTTCCGCGCTTGGTCCTGGTTGTCCTTCTACAACCTGTGCGTACGTCCTCCTGGTATTCATAACCGTGTCCCTGTCTCTATTCGGCGTGCTTGTCACTGTCCTGTTTACTTCCGGTAAACTGTTCTGTCTCGTGTAACTAGGTCTTGGCGTCGGTTCCCTAGTCGCACTATTACTTCTGTATTCCTGTCCTCGTCGTTCCCAATTCAGTCGAAAGTTCCTATTGTTGTCAGGCCGTCTCGAATAATTCTGTGTCCTGTTGTCAAACCTAATCGTGTTAATGTTTCGTTCACGTATCTCTCTTGTCCGTCCATCACATACATCGTCATATCTCTGTAAATACTCTAAAAATGTCTCCCGTCTGTGTAGTTTTGTAAGGCCACGTGTTGTCTGATTCCCAGTTCAAAATGTCGTGATAGGTACTTGATTATTTGTCTGTCCGTCAACGGTGGATTAAGTTGTTTGGCCACACTGTATTTTCGGATGGCATATTGTTTCCTAGAACCTGCAAACTCTCCCTTAAATTTTCCTGTAATCAAGTCGTCCCTAATCTGATTCTGTTTGTGATCACACCAGTAATGTTGTAAAAATTTGTTTTTAAAGTCCTGATATGCGTCTATGTCCTGTCCTACTAAATTATACCATGCTTCCGCATTGTCTTTCAATAAAGCCTTTAACGTATTGAGTTTAGTCTGTTTGTCAAATAAATTTCCCACTAGATTTCTTACACTATTAATAAAAATTTGTGGATTTACCCTGTTACCGCCATAAAATTTCATATGTTGGTCCAATGATACGCCACCTGTATAAAATCCAGGACCATCCCCCGTTAAACTTGCCATGTTGTATTTAATACTACTAACTTCGCGTTCTACCCTGCCTAACTGATCCCTACATGAGTCCGTTACTTCAGTCATTTTTATATTTATCTCTTCTTCACAAAAAATGTGTACTTCGGACCTTAAATTTCCCATTTCCTGTCGAAGACCTGTAATGTTTTTCTCATTTCTATCAACCCTACTTTCTACTTCCCCCATCTTTACCGTCAAACTATTTTTAAAATCCGAAAATTCCTTCGTCGAATTATCAATTTTCATACTAATTTACTCAAATTTTTTGTTCGATTCGTCTCTAACCCCGCTTAACGTCTCATTCATTCTTTCGAGCATCTTCATTATCAACTCGTTTCCTTGATCTCCTGACTCCGTCCTCGACTGACCCCTACTACCTCCAGCTTCCTCCATTTTTGAATTTTTCTCACACAAGGCACTATCGTCACTACCAATTTCCACCCCTTGACTTCGAAGCCACTCTTTTCTCTGCATACGTCACACTTTTCATCCCCACACACGCCTACACACTTCTTTCACACACCTACAAAAATATTCACACTCGGCTCCTAATTTCAGGGTCGTCAGTTTCCTGAAACTGTTACACACTATCTGAAATTCGAGCCCTTACGTTCGGGTCGCCAAGAGATGCTGTGAAATGCGCCTTTGGTCACGGGAACTGGTATTTTCTGCTGATCATTCGAGCCCCACAGATTGGGCGTCATGAGATGCTGTGAAACCTACAAAAAGCCTCACCAGAGTTAAAAAGAAAATTCGAGCCTCTCGAATTGGGCGCCTAGATTTGCTTTGATTCTCTTGTCCGTTGAATTGCCTCTTTCCTCTTTCCGCCTCGGCTGCTCACCTAGTTAAAATTTTCATCCTCATTCATAAAAAAAACAAACACATTCCTACCACAAACATCAACGTTAACTCTATCTACATCAATATTCATAATACATTAAAATTTCAAAATTAAATTTGAGCATAAATTTCAGCATCATAAAATTTCAAGTTAAAATTTGTCATCATTTTAATTTGCATCCAAAATTAGAGTCCTTGTAGGATGCATACTAATTAAGTTAACAATATGTGCAGACCTGAGTCTGAATAAAAGGGAGCATCTCCCACCCCTTTACGTTAATTTAACAGGTTAGTCTAATTGAGCTCAAAGACAGACCCACATTTTCATCATAATCAAAAACATAAACCTGATAAATACTCCTTTCTACTTATACAAGAAAATTTTACCTTAAAATTAAAAATTTGTTGTTTATACAAATTTACTACTGTCCATTTTTATCAAACAAATTATAAAGATATTCAACACACACCAAAACATCTAAGATCGAACAAAATTGCATAATTTACCTGAAGGTTACTGCACTCGTGGCTTCAATGTACATCGGACTTGCTCATCCCACCATTCCAGCTGGGTTATGTTTACGTCCTATGATTCCTGGTCGCCTTTAAAATTTTTCTACACCACCATTCGTCTAAATTGTTTCAGGGTTTCTCAGGAACTCATCTATGTATATCTAAATCTTGTTTTGTAGACCCAATCACGTTTACGAATAACACTTGATTACTCACTCCCGAAAAATAGCAAAGAAATTCATAATTCTTTCACCCTATACCCAAAACTGCCTACTTCTATTTATTTATTTATCGTTACTAATTTAGATAATTGGTACAGTAATACTCGCAAATATAACTAGACTTTATTACCTTGTATCTTCTCTAAGTGCACTAATAACTTTTATTGTAGCATGTAATCACCACGTATTCTACTTAAAGTATCGAATAATCAAAAAAATAAAAAGCAAAACTGTTTAAAGTATTGAATACAATCAAAAATCTAAGAGAGCGAAACTCCTATTAACACGGGTTTATATAATGGCCCGCTTGCAAGTCGAATTTGTCCCGCAACGGACAATTTTTAGAATTTCGCATTCTATTTTCCCTTTCGACGGCTCGGCACAGCGATTCTACTAAATTTGCACACGTCCAAGTTGAAAATCTAAGAAATTTCTACACGGCTCGCAACACGTCCGAGATTTAATTTTACACACCAACTGCTATGCTTTCCCTTCTCATGTTTGCATCTTATTTCATCCAATCGTAGCCCTAGTGAAGCTTCACAAATCACGCCTTTATTAGCCGTATCTCTGCTTTACGCGTTTTATCCATCCCTTTCTACTCTGGTCTGAGTGGTACAAATCGATATTCTTTACTATCTGCTATATAAATCCACGTGGATTCCTACTTGAATAAAATAACCCCTCATCTAGCATTTCCTGCTAAAACATCCGACCGTTTCCAATATACGTAGAAGCTGCATGTTTATCTATTCAAATTTATTAGAATTTGACATTTAAAAGTTTGCAGGTGTGTGCTCCTAATGAACGTTTTAATATAATTCTCCGAGCTTTGTTTTCATGGTATTTTAACCTTTTATTTTCACAGGCTTTTATGCTTATTATATATTACTAATGGTTCAATTAACTCCAATTAAAATAATAATGAATGGCATTGACTTCTACCCTTTAATTTTTAGCGAATACTAATTAAATATTAATTATTATCTGTACACTTTGTTTAATACCCGTTACTTAAAAATTGAATTAATTAATATAAATTTCGCACGTAATTTCTATTTGTTTCTTTATACAGGGTGATTAAAATTATTTGATGCCGTTAATTAATTTTCTACCCTGGTCTAAATTTGAGTTATATATATATATATATATATATATATATATATATATATACGAAGCTTGTTCAATTGAAACCCATTTTTTGTTCAGGGAAAATTTATTGACAACTAAATTTATGAATAATTACCATTACGATTAAGGCGCATATCCCATTATTTCGTCAAGCTATGTATAACCCTGCCTAAAGAAATCTTGTGGCTGCTGCTCGAAAAATTCTTTCACAGCGTTTTGTACTTCTTCGTCCGACTAAAAATGGTTATCTTTTAACGCTTTTTTCAGTGCTTGGCCCAAAGATGTGAAAATCGCAAGGCGTTAAATCGGGACTATAGGGTGGATGCTCTAATATCCTCCATTTCTTTCGCTGTAGATTTTCTTTCACTACGTTAGCAACATGAGGTCGAGCATTGTCGTGAAGCAGAATTACACCACGTGAAAGCTTCCCTAGACGTTTTCGTCTTATTGCTTAATGGAGCTTGTTCAAAGTTTCATTATACAGGTTTGCGTTGATATGCACCCAAGGATCTGTAAATTCTAGCAACAAGGGTCCTTTATGGTCGAAAAAAATTGTCAACATGACCTTACCGGCAGAAGGTTAAACTTTAAACTTCTTTGGTGGCGGAGAATTTGCGTGTTTCCATTGTATCGATGACAGTTTCCTGGATGGTTCAAAATAATGACACCAAGACTCGTCGCCAGCAATTATTGACGAAGATCCAGAAAACAGTCTTAAAGTCCCAGGCGTATATAGTATACCTTACAGTTGTGTTTAGTGTACATAGGAGAAACAGGACGATCAGTGCAGACTACACTACACGAGCATAAGCGATACTTAAGAACAAGTTAGTACAATCGCTCAGCATTGGCTAAACACCAACATGAAGCAGGCCATACAATTAACTTTGACAAGACAAAACTAATTGCCAGAATTCCATTTTTCTACAATAAAAAAATCTGAAAATTCATAGAAATCATTAAAAATTCTAACAATCGAAACAAAGACAATGGCTACTACCTTTCTCCCATTTGGAAAACGAGCACATGTTCACAAAAGCAGTACCGTAACGTTCCCTGATCCGTTACACACTCCTTTCTATACGTGATCACTCAAGCATCAAGTTCTCGCCCTATATAAACCACCACCTTCGCTACTTTTACCAGTTACTTTGCCATAAGACACTTTTTGGTTTAAATGGGCTGGTGAGTCTGCTAGTTCAGAGGTAACTTTTCATACTTTTTTCACTTGTCTAATTAATATTTCATCATTTTTATTTTTTTATTTATTATTTTATATTTAATGCGGTATAAATTATCATAAAAATTACATCACCCAAGGTGACTAATGCTTCTAGACGGATCAGGAAATGTCTCAAATGTGACGCATTGAGATAATTTTTGTATATAAGCCGGAACTTGATTAGAAACATTCATTCGCCTTTGATTCTTTTGAAGGCCAAGTAACATGTAAAATTTAAAATTAAAAAATTTGCGATTCGTAAGATTTAAAACAGAATTGTATGCTGTAAATTAGATTACGACATGAAACTTATTAATTTCAAAGATAAAGTTATCAAATACAATTATTTGATAAAACATCATTGTTTGGTAAATTACAATGAAGATCGAACCTTCTTCGATACAAGAGCTACTCTAAAATTGCTTAATTAAAAATAAAAGATGCATCT
Organism: Platerodrilus igneus; assembly: GCA_036346225.1. NCBI lineage: Eukaryota > Metazoa > Arthropoda > Insecta > Coleoptera > Lycidae > Platerodrilus > Platerodrilus igneus. Next base: position 2,220,137 of record JARFIW010000139.1, on the reverse strand, counting down.
TGCAAATTGATGTTTTAAAATCAAATGGGGATTTAAGGTAATATGGATGATCTTGTAAACTCGGATTTGAACGTCAATTTAAAATAAAACCAGGAAGGATTTAATACTGTGAGGGTAATGAACAGAAAATTTCGATAAGAGCTATATAACCAGAAGAATTGCAAGCACAAATTTTAAATTTTTTTGTTTGTAACTGAGAAGAATATTATAATATGGGTAATTCAGATTTAGAATAAGTTCTCATGTTTATTATTTCTGAAGCGGGTAGATAGCACCAAATTATCTGTAAAAAGTGTTTGACCAAACGTCCTTAAACGTATGGTAATAAGACATAGGCCGATTAACCAGCTATTAATTAAAGAGGATTTTGTAATGTTTAACAAGGATTTGGTAAGAATTATTAAGTAACTCTTATGAATTATTTTGTTTGAACTTAAGCTGTAAACTGTTCTATATCTCTTGTCTGAAAGAAAAATGTTTTTGAATGTATAGATGTTAATTGAGATGGCTGTTTCATTTTATTTTGTAAATTCCTCAGTATAATTTACGTTGAGCTAGCCAGACAAAGCAAAAGAAAAGGAAGGTAAGATAGTAATTTCATATTTCCCTTAGCTGTACCTAAGTCACAGTATAATATGGGCAAAAACCCCCACCTCTTAGAGGTCGATCAAAACAATATTAGCGGCGTCCCAAACTGAGGCTCGATTAAGTCGTCTGAATATTAGAGTTTCTTGTCTCATAAGATTATGTACAAGTTTTGTTTTTTCTAATATATCTGATTAGTTTTCAGTATGACTGATGAGATGAAAGAAGGCCATGAGAGTATGATAGCTGAGAGAATGGAAATTGGTTTTCGGAAAAGTGTTTACGTGGAAGAAGCAAAAAAGGAGAATCATGCGGTAAAGAAACGATAGAGTGTAGGAAAAACCCGGGAATTAAAAATGATGACTCTTATTGAGTCTAAACAAAATGTGCAGGAACAAAAGCAAAACATAGAGAAATAAGTAAAAAGAATGACAAAAATATGCAAGAAAAAAAGGAAACTATGCAAGGTAGTTATGACGAACAAGCACAGTTAAACATTGTGAAGGTCCATGTTGAAAGAGAGTGCAGAGATTCGGTTTGGACTGTTTGAGTGTTAGTTAAATCATTTCAAAGATTTCGAGATCAAACTTTTAAAACATTTCTGCGGAGAGAACCAGAAATTTAAAAATATTTTTCATGCCTGAAACAAATTTTATATTATTGTGCTTGGATGTTCTCTTTGTTGCAGGAGTTCCATATGTACACTATTTAAATACATTACTACCTAAAAAATATTCAGCATTTTCGTCAACACTTGTTAGAGAAAAAGTAGTTTCCTGATTTTCGTTCTTGGTAGTCGTTGCTAAAGCTTGTGGTATAGTGGGAGTATTATTTTCTGAGGCAAAATTGGAATCACTGCTAGGCTCATGTTCTATTTCCGCAGGTTCATAGTCTAAATCGCTGTTTGATACTGTATTCCTTGGTAAAGTTTCCGTTTCTTCTTATTTCACATCTGTAAGACATTGCATTACTTTCATTTCAAACTCGGAATCATCGTAATAAAACATTTCGTTTCGTCGTCTTTTTTATTCACCAGAACCTTTTGAAAATGACGGCCTAGAAATTGTATTTATCACATAAAATGTGCCTTAAATGAAGTTAATGCAAATTTTAATAGTTATGTAAGACATAATAAAGCTTACTCATAAAATAGCTATAAACACCTACAAATTTACATGTATAATCACAGTTGTATATAGTTTAATTAGAAGTGTGTTCACCAAACACTTAATAAATATGTAGATCACACCGTCGTGCTCGAACGGTAAACTACTAGGCATCTAGTATATAACGGCATCCACTAAGCTATTTTAGGAAGGTACTAGAGAGAAGAGAGAGCTGCAGATCACTTTACGTGAATACGGTGGGTGCATTTAAATTTATGCGTGTGTATCAGACAGATACTTCGGGTTAAAGGTTAACTCGTTATAAAGATACCAACTGATACAATTTTGGCAACTATGGTCTAAGTTCTATTAGTGTGATTTACAACAACACCGTAAGTGGAAACATGGAGTTGTAAATTACAACCAGGGGTACTTGTTTTGGTAAAAAATGACAATACACCTCCTTGTAAGTGGTTGTTGAGAAGAATTACAGAAACCTATCCTTGGAATGATAATGTTGTGCGTGTGGTTACGATTAAGACTGTCAGTGGATAATTAAAACGTAGTATTGTAAAAGTGTGCTCACTACCCATTATTATGTGATAATTACATTGAACAACTGCATGCACTGTGTACTATGACCATCTATTTTGGTATAACTTTATTAATGCTTTAACTGTATTATTTTTCGTATTGTTTATTATATAGAACGCATTCGAACCTTCATTCAACCCTGGGAGTATGAACAATTATTAATATTTTACTTATGAATCCAGTACTTTTGAATTAGCTACAGCATACCACATAGAAAATAACTTGCAGATCACAATTTGGCTGCGTGACCACTTCGTGAAGCTTTAAAGGCAGTGTTCATGGCACCCAACACTTCGCACCTAGGAACAAGTCTAGTGGCAGAGTGTAATGCGAGACCATCTCTTGTATGATGACATCTCAAGCTAGCAAGAATTTATTGACATTAATAAAACATGTATTTTCTTTATTGTAAATACAGAGTGCCGTTTTATAAATAAAGCGTGATTCAATAACTACAGAAATTAATTACAGTCCATTATGTCAATTTGAGCATGATAGGCGAGTAAATAGTTTTTACCGAGACATTTTCAGGTCAATTTCCACAGCCCCCCTCCCACAATCGAAATCTAAACTTTTTTCTACGTTATTCGTTTGAACATCGTGCAAAAAACAAAAATCACGGCCCCAAAGAAATTTCGGATTTTTTATAGTCAATCGTTTGTACACCGTAGGTGCACAAATGTGCACAGTATACGAACGTTTGTGCACATCTCTATACAGAGGTACGAAGAAAATAAAGTGTGGGGCTGTAGAAACTGCATCCCCCCCCCAAGAAATTCCTGATTTTATATATTCAATCGTTTGTGCCTCGTAGGTGCAAAAATGTGCAGAGTATACAAACGTTTGTGTACTTCTCTATTCAGAGATGCAACGAAAATAAACTGAAAATATCAGAAGTTTTATGTTGATCTTGGAGATCAAAATATTTTACTTGTATGGCTTCGTATGGTGGACAAAAGCGCATCAAAAGAAGATATATGTTCTTGTTATCGTGGTTTGAAGCATCCGTCAAAATTTTAAATTCGATTTACCAAGAGCAACATTTAATTCTTCAATCGTTGTACGTCTCAATACATTTACTACAATAACTTCTTTTTTCGTCTGATTTCTTGAAAAATGTTAACATCGAAGAACTCGAAGCGGTGGCACGGTCGAAACCTTTAAGTCTCTCAGACTTTATATGCTGTTCAATATTACCGGTACCGCTATGAGACACACTGAATTCTGTACGTTTCGCAAATGACATCCTATGGAGTATACGTTTGCTTAATAAACAGTTTGCTTATAAATTAATATTAAATATGGACTTGCATTTCGGCATAGTTAAAATGGGAGTTTCCAAAACAAAACACTTCGAACGCGAGCGTCAGTGGAAACAACCAACCATTGAAAAATGACGATAAGTAGTAAGAACTACTTAAAGCGTGGACGGTAAGCAAACCAAGACGCCCTCTTCTGTCCGCCCATTCCTTCCCGGCCCATTTTACATTATCCGTCCACAACAAAATTTTTGTAAGAAAACGTCGTTTATTTGATGGGCGCCGACACTTCGGCAGTTCTATGTTTATTTTTTTATATTATAGTTTGAGAAAGTGTACAAACGCTACGCCCTAACGAACAATTATCCATAAAGAAGAGAAGAAATTTGTTTGGTAAAGAAGTTACCATTTCTGCGGTCTCCGGTCTCTGTAAATCGCAATCCTTTTACCATAGTATACGAAAGTGCACAAACGTTCAGATTTTTGCAGAATTATGTATGTGCAATACACGCCAACAAAAATCACTAAATACCTTGAATATGGCGCGTAGGAAAAGTGTTGCTGTTTACGTGGACAAGTCGAATTAATTTCTGCGTGAAGCTAGCCGCGCTTTTTTGAATTTCAAAAAAATTTTTTGGCATAATTAGACGTTATTTTGTGCCGTTGAAACAAAATGTTGCGCCCACCTAGTAAACAAGTTATATTAAAAAAATTATTCCGAATAAGTTATTTAGGAAATTTTCCGTAGATGCGTGAACCACGCCTACTAGATATTTTCTAAATAACTTGCTTGAAACGAGGACTTAAAATTTCATTTCAAGGAGTGCAAATTGGCGCCTAATGAGCGACTAATTATGGCACAAAATTTTTTTTAAATTCCGAAAAAGTGCGGCTACTTGAACTTGGCCGCACCATTGGTTTTTTGATACAACTTGTTTGCCAGCTAGGCGCAAAATTTTGTTTTAACGGCGCTAAATAGCGCCTACTTGGCGTCTATTTATGCCACAATTTTTTTTGGAAAAAACGGAAACAGCGTGGCTGCGTAGACTTGACCGAAAAATTTTTTTTTAAATAACATAAATGCTAAGAGAGCGCAAAATTTAGTTTTAACGGCGCAAAATGGCGCCTAATTATAGCACAAAATTTTTTATAAAATTTAAAAAAAGTGCGGCTAACTTCACGAATCTGTATTGGTTAGTATTTCACATCGATTGCGAGAGTGCACAAATGTTTGCACGTTGTGCACTGCTGTCAACCTACGATGCGATAGCGATTGGCTTTTAGATAACATAGGATTGCATCGGTGGTACGTCGCCGCTTATGTTTGGGCTACCTAAAAATAATATTCTCATATTTTAGTATGTAGAAGTGGACAAACATTTGTACACTGTGCATATTTGTGCACCTACGATACAACAACGACTACCTATCAAAAAAATTCAGAATTGCTTCTACTGCCTCACCATTTTAATATCTTCGTATCTTTGTAGAGAGAAGTGCATAAACGTTTGTTCACTGTGCACATTTGTGCAAAATTCTGCAAAAATCTCAACGTTTGTGCACTTTCGTACACTAAGGTAAAAGGAAAGCGATTTGTGGAGTTCGGAGACCGCAGAAATGGTAACTTCTTTACCAAATAAATTTCTTCTTCTATTTATGGATAATTGTTCGTTAGGGCGTAGCGTTTGTACACTTTCTCAAACTATAACATAAAACAATAAACATTGAACTGCCGAAGTGTCAGTGCCCATCAAATGAATGACGTTTTGTTACAAAAATTTTGTTGAGGACAGATAATGCAAAATGGGCGGGGAAGATGGGTGTACAGAGGAGGGGCGTCTTGGTTTGCTTACCGTCCACGCCTTAAGTACTTCTTATTACTTATCGTCTTTTTTTAATTGTCGGTTGTTTCCACTAATGCTAGCATTCGAAGTGTTTTGTTTTGGAAACTCCCATTTTAACTATGCCGAAATGCAAGTCCATATTTAATATTAGTTTACAAGCAAACTGTTTATTAAGCAAACGAATACTCCTTAGGATGTCATATGCGAAAGGTATAGAGTTCAGTGGGTCTCATAGCGGTACCGATAATATTTAACAGTCTGAGAGACGTAAATGTGTCGACCGTGCCACCGTTTCGAGTTCTTCGATGTTAAATTTTTCAAGAAATCGGACGAAAACAGAAGTTATTGTAGTAAATGTATTGAGACGTACAGCGATTGAAGAATTAAATGTTGATCATGGTAAATCGAATTTACAATTTTGAAGGATGCGTCAAAGTACGATAACACGAACATATATCTTCTTTTGATGCGCTTTTGTCTACCATACAAAGGCATATAAGTAAAATATTTTGATCTCCAAGATCAACGTAAAACTTCTGATATTTTCAGTTTATTTTTTTTTGCATTTCTGAATAGAGAAATGCACAAACGTTCGTATGCTGTGCACATTTGTGCACCTACGATGCACAAACGATTGACTATAAAAAGATCCGAAATTTCTTCGGTGGGGGGCTGCCGTTTCCACAGCCTCTCATTTTTGTTTTCTTCGTATCTTTGTATAAAGAGGTACACAAACGTTGGTTCACTGTGCACATTTGTGCACCTACAATGCACAAACGAATGACGTAGAAAAAAGTTTAATTTTCGATTGGTGGGGGGGGGGGGTGTGGAAATTGACTTGACATTTTCTATGAAATTCGCAAAGATGTGTTAAATCGAATTGGAGAGGCTGCATTTGCAATTTACATTTTGTCGTATTTAAATTTCTTCTTTCTTTATTTAAGATGTTGTGCCAAAAGTGCAAGCTTCTTGAATGTCAAACTCTTTTTCTTTTGGCGCACGCCTAAAAATATCTATCCCAGCGAATTTAATTAAACTTTTCCTAAGTTCTATGAAAACTGCCAATTCTGCTTTTCCTTTCTTTCTTTCTTTCATTCTTGATCCCTAACAGCGTATTAAGATTACATGTTCCATTCTCTTTAAAATACGTATTTCTCGATATATTAGAACACTTTTTTATATAGCAGTCTGTTCAGTATTTTGAAGATTGTTCTAGCTGCATGTGAAATTAAACTCAATTTTCAATAATATTTGCGTTTTGTTTCTTTTTAAGTACCGTAATTACATTGTGAAACCTACAGGCTAGTCTCCTGTTTCTATGTTTTTAAACACGGTGACCGTTCATATTCCTTTATTTCTTTCCCCTGCTCTTAGTCAATTCTATTTGCATCTCGTATCCTCCTGGCTGCTTAGCAACTTTTAATTTCTGTTAAAACCTTTGGAATCGTTTCTTATTATAGTATTTGTGTGATCCTCAACATTGTATAGATTTTCTACATACTTGCGCCACCACTTTGGTGTATGTTTTCTTTTACTTGAAATCTTGTCTCTCTCCTGTTCCTACCATTGGTCTCCTCTTTTGCCTTTTTATCACCATCGATTTTAGTCGTTTATTTATGTTATTGTAACTATCTTGTTTTCATGTTACATTAATTTTTCGCTTTTGTCACATTTTTCCTTCTCTTTTCTCCAGCTTTGTTCGATTTTCTTTTAAACGTTTCATTAATCTCGTTCTATATTCTTAGCGTACTTCTATTTTAAACCAAGGTTGTTATAAAATGTAACGTTTTTACGAAACTTTTACTAGATTTTTTAGTTGGCATGAACTTAGTGCTTCATAATATCATTGATACAGGTTTTGCAGTAATACTATTTTAGACCATACTTGCAGAGATTTTCTCAAATATCCTTAAGGCTAGATATCTCTAAACATTCAGTTTCTACAAACCTTATTTATTATTTGAAATCGTATTGATTTAGCGATAGAAGTAGTAACTATCCTTTATAAAAGAAATCCGATTACTCAGTTGGTTTTTCTTAGAAAATTTAGATAAATATGTGATGACCACAGGACGCCCTTATATCTCATGGCATTGTATACCAAATAGATGTACCTGTTTTATTAATCATTACTTAATTAATACTAGTACGATTCGATGTAAAGTGATGCAGCACGCAATTTAGCATGTACATACAATATTAAACGGATTTTCTATAATAATAGTAATGTATATGAGAAGGCTGTAACTAATGTGTGTGATCAAATCGAAATTTACAAAGTTGGAAAGCTAGTTTACGGTCCTGCATAATTAATAAGATTTCTGAATTGTAGTTAACGTATCCGCGTACGACTTCAACCTCGTTAAATTGTGTAATGATACCTCACTTATAGGCATCAAATGATATAGAACTGGTCAGTGTAAAGTGTATAATTTTACTTAGACTTAAATAAAATGTATCATACGACAAAGATGGCGTATACAAAGTTTCAATACTTCTTGTTATAATTCATATTAATCTATAGATCATTTTCTTATCTATAAATTGGTAATACTTATTCGAAAAACAAATCTGCCGTTTTTTGAAAGCACGTGCATATTGACACTTGTATTAAATGGTCATGTGTAAATTGTCTTAAAAAACTGTACACTTAAAAAAAGACCATTCCGAATGGACCTGCACCTTGAAGAAGTTCTAGATTACTAGAACTGGTGGAATGGCTTCCGCGTTGCGGTGATCTAAAGATCCAATTACAGGTTCAACCAAATTAGTAGGGTTTTTAGTGAGGAACCAGACTAGAACAGGTCCCCGAAAGAGGGCAGTAGCTTATTCGGTACTTAGATTGGCAGAGACCATAGGGGTCGGTATGGCATTCTAAGACACTACCGCGATGTGGAAGGCAACGGGAAGTCACCACATTACCTCCCAAGTAAATACACAGCGTACGTAATTGTATTTAAACTAATGGCATTCTCTGAGGTAAAAGATTCTGGAGGTAAAATAGTTCTTACATTTGATTTTCCAATGCTCCACCCGGAGGTACTACATTTCTTTTTTCTGAAAAAATTTGAATTTTGCCGAACTCTTGCTGTTCCAAGCAAGGTAGGGGTCTTTAACGTGCATGACAACACTCACACACGAGACCTACATTTTAGTTCTCATCTAAACCAGGGTGTATTTTTGTGAAAAATGCTCGCCTAACATTTTTCAAGCGGACCGTATCGGGATTTAAACCCGGGATCTTGGGCATAGTAGTCACACACATACTACGCCACGGAGCCGCCGGTAAAATAGTCCCCCTTTCGGATCTCCGGAAAGGGACTATTTCGGAGGATATGATCAGAAAATTTAAAAAAAAAATCGGGAACATTTTGCGAGTCGGAGCGTGGAATGTCAGAAGTATGAAACAAGTAGGTAAGTTAGAAAACTTGAAAACTGAAATGGATAGGATTGCACTAGACATAATAGAAATCAGCGAAGTTCGGTGGCCAGAGGCGGGAGATTTTTGGAGTGGAGACTTTAGGGTAATACATATAGGATTAGAAGAAGGAAATTCTGGTGTGGGGATAGTTATGCGAAAAAGGTAGGGAACTTAGTAGAAAACTACTTACAAAAGAACGATAGAGTACTCATGATTAAATTAAAATCTAAACCGGTAAATACAGTAATAATACAAGTATACATACCCACCTCCATCCACAGTAATGAAACGATCTACATAGATATCGAAGACATACTAAGATACGTAAAAGGACATGAAAACTTAATAATTACGGTGATTTGAATTTGGTTTAGGCACAAGAAACGACAGGGGAAATAGGTTGGTAGAATTTGACGACAAAACAATCTAACCACCACAAACACCTTATTTCAACATCATGCTAGAAGACCATACATGTGGAAGATGCCAGGGAATATAGGAAGATATCAAATAAATTACATTCTTGTTGGATAACGGTTTAGGAATCTAGTAAAAGACTGTAGAAGCTATTCAGACACAGATATAGACACTGACCACAACATCGTAATTACGAAGGCCGATCTTAAATTTAAAAATTTGAAAAAAAGGTATGGAAAAAGGCACTTTGACCTTGAGAAACTAAAAGATAAAAATATTCACGGAAAGATTTGAAAAAAAGTCAAATAAATTGCTGGAAGATATCGGGAAAATTTCTGATACTGAGGAAGTAGAAACAGAATGGGATAACATTAATCCCAGCCTAGACATGGCGGCCAGAGATATTCTAGAGTATACACAAAAAGCAAATAAGGAACCATGCATAACAAAAATATCCTGAATTAAATAGAAGGAAGACGAAAATACAAAAATAGATCAGACAAAGCAGGAAAACAGAGTCAAAATGGGAAATTATTAGCAAATGCAGGAAAGCTAAAGAACAATGGATTGATGAAAAGTGCAAAAAGGCATGTGAAGCTAAAACTTTTTTTTTCTAGACGAGGAAAGCCTGCTCAACTAATGTCCGATAACGGACTTAATTTTGCGGGTGCAAAGAATGAGCTACAAAGGCTGGGGGACTTTCTCTAATCCTATCAAAAGATTAATTGGCATTTTGTTGCTGTCTATAATCCTCACCTTGGTGGATTATGGGAAGCGGGCGTTAAATCTATGAAATGGCATTTAAAGCGTGTTGTATCAAATGCTGCGTTAACTTGCGAAGATCTGTACAGCATATTGACCCAAGTTGAAGCTATAGCGAATTCCCGCCCCTCTATCAACCGATCCTGCAAATTTAACCCCACTCCCTTTCGATCACTTCCTGATTGGGAAATCTATGGTTTTGCCTCTTGAGATGAATCTCACTGTTGCAAAATCAAATGGGTTGCATTAATTTCAATGACTTGAGCAACTGCGTCAACATTTCTGGCAACATGGGTCATTAAAGTGTATTACCGAACTTCAGCAGCGACAAAGATGGAAGACAAACCAATCATTGAATGTGATCTATTGGTTCTCATTAAAGACAAAAATCTCCCTTTACTTCGTATCAGCTTGGAAGAAAAGTTTAAACGTATCCCGTACAGAGAATACCGTTCGAGTTGTGTCAATTCACACTTCTAAAGATATTTTTTGTCGTGCTGTCAAAGTAATCAATTTATTACCCGTAGAAAAGACTATGTTTGTGTAACACAGTGCTGTGTAACACAGTAAATGTTAGATGTTAGATGTGTTTATCTCTATATATAACTACATAACATTTAACCTAATCATGTTGAAATATTTTGATATTCTATGTATATAAGTTTAAAATGTTTTATGTTTTATAATGCTTCATATATGTGATAATTTTCTGTTGAAAGGCTGCTCCTTTCATGGTAGGGGAAATGTTTAGAATTTGTAATATAAAGTAAGACAGACATTGACGTATTTTATGGTTAAAATAATGTCACCGTAATTGTACTGCAACGTGACATTTTTAATGCCGTAATGTCAAGTTACAGCTTCTTAAATCTATTGGATTTATTCTCCAAATTTCTATTTTTATCTAAGTTTCCTTTACTATTTAGCTTCATAGCGGTTTTTATAGTTTCTGCTTGCACCTTATCTACATACGGTACCTTAATATTTTTCAGAGTCTTCAATCCTAATTCAAACTCATTTCTGAGTATAGGATATCCCAAGTGATCGTTTTTAATGTCTGATTCCTGTTCTAGTGCTCCTAGTTCCTGTCCTAAATACAAATTCCCTATGTAATCTTGCCATCTAACCACTTTCTCTACATTTTCGATTCTGATGTTTCCTCCCGCGACCCTTACATTTTTGCTATACGGTTTCATATCCCTAAAGTTCATTCTAATTAGTTTGTATTTCAGTTTATGATAATAAAATGCAAAAGCATTTCGATTTCACAAATCTGTGTTTCAACTTTTTTATCGTATTAACATCCTTACTAGGTTATAGCTTTTCAACTTCTCTTTATTTTCCACCTAAAATTTCAATTCTTTTGAAGTCTTCGCAACCAAAAACGGCCTTTTCTAGCTGTGTTGGGGTAATTTATTTATACCATGTCGTGCGAGTTACGTTTCAGGCCTTGCGAGCGGTTTTTTTAAAAACTTCTTCCAAAACTTTTTGTAACAATTTATTTCTTAAGCAGATATTATATATGAAATTTTGACAAACTGATATAATTATTCTAAGTCGAAATAAAATAATAATTGAATTAATATTAGGAGGAGTAGCCTAAGCCAACAACAATGTAAAAGCTAAAATACTCAAGACTGACTGACTGATCTGGGGCTCCCGGGGTATTTATGTTGTCCCTGCCCCTCACATGTCTGTGGGAACTTGCAGAGCTTATATCTGCTTATTTTTTTATCCTATTCAATATATCATGTAACAATCTTAATTTCTAAGTAATCGCGGTCTCTTAACCGTCTGTATCCTGCACCTGCAGTATCACTTATGTCTGGAATACAAGGTATTACATCCGTTCTCTCAACTTGCTTGTGAAATATCAATAACCTTTTTGATTTATCCTTGGATTTACAATGTTGCATCTAACTTAAGTTTCTTTATAATTTGCTAATGATTCCTAATAATTTCTATTTATTTGTACATATATACCAGGGTTTTTTTTTCAAGGTCCGATCGGTCACGAAATAAAAACTCCCCTAAAAATCGGATGAACCAGTGCGCAGATGTGTTGTGCAGCGTCAATAGTATGGCTGTCAATCGCGTCGCGTCACTTCCGTTTAGTTGTGTTCACGTAGGTAGCAACAACAATAGCATCTCCCGCCAAGTGTGAAGTTTGTGCGGTAATTCGATTCCTTCAGGCTGAGGGGTGTAATGCAGCCGAAATTCATCGACGAATAAGTACTGTGTACGGTGAAACTTCAATGAGTGACAGCAAAGCGCGACAATGGTGCAGAAACTTTAAAGCAGGACGTACAGATGTTCATGATGCAGGCGGTCAAGGAAGGAAGTCAGTGTCAACCAATGATCTCGTTCAGCGAGTGGATGTGGCAATTCGAAAAAATCGTCGGTTCACAATTTCAGCCTCATACAGCGTGACTCTTCAACGTCCACGAAGGGCAATTCAGAATAAGCGGAGAGGAATGTTTTCATCAGGCATTGTCCTTCTCCACGACAATGCTCGGCCGCACACTGCAGCTTCAACAAAGACACTCCTACAGTCTTTTCAATGGGAAGTGTTTGGTCATCCACCATACAGCCCGGACTTGGCTCCATCTGATTTTCACCTGTTTACTCACATAAAACGCTGGTTAGGGGGACAACATTTTGGCACAGACATTGAGCTGCAAACCAGCGTACAAACATATCTGAAAACACAGGCGGCTACGTTCTACAACGAGGGTATTTGGAAGTTGGTACCACGCTACGACAAACGTCTAAATCTGAGTGGCGACTATGTAGAAGAATAGAGTAATTATGTAAGTACTTGTTACAAATAAATAATTTTTGATTTGTACTGTGGTTTTTATTTTGCGACCGATCGTACCTTGAAAAAAAATAGCCCGCGTAGATTGGAGGATACGTTACTTGCGCTTATTCTTAATATCACACCTGGAAAAGGGTAGGGTGCAGTATACAAACTTTGTAATTTTTATTTGTCATTATTAAATCCAAAGCGTTTCATACACTCCAAACCATAAGCTATCTAATCAAGAACAGTTTTATTGTGATATTATTTGTAGCACTCAAAAATTATTCATTTAATTAGAAATGGTAATTATTCTGCCAATTTATAGTGCTATTGATGTACGGTTTAGTCTGTGAACAATAAAATTTCGGGTATTATACTTCTAATGTAGAAACTAAATTAAGTTTAAAGGCATCGCTTTTATTTCAAAAACACTCAGTGCTAACCTAAAATCTCTTCATTACGTGTAATTGAATTTTTCAGTTCGCTAGCGTCACTTAAAACTGGAATACTTAGAGCTGATGTAACTGCCCATTTGTGCTTGATTAATTTAAACCGGGAATAAAGTATCATAAAAAGCATCATTAAATGCTAATGGCATAAAATAGGATGATCCAGTTTTGGCTTTATAATCAGCACTACCTTTGAGAATTTTTAAGAATTTCTGATGATTAAAGCAATGAAAAACCAACATGTAATTAAATGCTTTTACTTTCTATAAATAGTCCAAAACTATATAACTTTTACAATTTTATACAATGCCTTTAAGACAACACCGTGGGTTTATGTTTGATTAATTTATTGTTTGAAAACAGTATAATTAACTGATGAAATATAAATACGAGTTAGGCTAAATATTTTATCCTTTTCATAATTTTTATTCTATTTTCAGTTTTCACGAGAACCAATCCTTCACTCATCCATACAATTTGCCAAACTTTAAAGTTTCTATATGTAACCAATAGCATATTTTCATCAGCCATTCTTGATAATAATAGGGTTTTGAAAGATAAAAATAAAACACTTTTCCAAATCATTTTTAATAATCTTTTGAAGAAATAATACACCTGCTTAAAAATATGTCCTTTATCAAAGATCACGAAATTCAACATTACACGATGTAGATGGTTATTTTAAAGGCAATTTCACTTGATAAAAATATGCCGCAAGTTTTACATTTCTGACCAGCGAATGGGATACAAATGAGACGTATATGACAAAATAGATGTAGTAAAAGCCAACGCAGAGCTAACCTAAGACAGCCCAATCAAGGTAATATAGTACAAATGTTTTTCCTAAATACAGATTGCTTTTAGGGATTTCTGAACACAAAATGCGACATTAAACAAATTGGTTCGTCATCTTACACTAATAAACTAAACCAAGATACCCCATTCACCTTTTGGTAACAACTAAAAACTAACAAGAATTGTTATATTTGTATTACCACTTATTCTGTGTCAAAATTAAAACATTTTATGCTACCATAAGTTAAAATGACCAAAATCGACGGAAAATTATTACAATTCTGAAGTTCTTGAAATGCGTACATTATACACAACTCTGTTTTTACAGCGCAGTTTTCAGTAATCTTGGAAAAATAAATTTGCTCCTTTACATTTTAAATAAACGATTACATAGTCTTTAGACCCCACTAATGAACAAATTTTGCTTTCTTACAAAGCTATGCTAATGTGTAACGAAGCATTTTTTGTTACTTATGGAAGTAAAGGATTTCATTTTATTTATAAGTCGCTCCAGAAAGAATAAAGACTGCCGAATTATAACCTTCATTTCTTTCTATTTCAAGAAGCTACACTATGCCTTTAATAAGTTAATATAAAGAGGATACTTTCATTTAATAATATATATAAATAATCAGATGTCTTATCTAAGTGTTAAACAAACTGCGATTGCCCTACCGCTGGGGGTGGAAGATAAGCTTATGCGGTATAACTCTCAACTTCGCACTAACAGAGATTAATGAAGAGGCGGAACGGGATGTGGTTATGATTTACTGAAAAAAATAGTAAGGACTAAAAATAATTGGGCGTCACTATACCTTTGGATTAGGGAAGGTATAGAAACCCGAAAAATAACATAAAAAACTTACCGTTATACTACCGATGCTATACAATACAAAAAATACCTGAAATAAAACAATATTATTCATGCACAAGAGACGCAGTATACGTCTAAAAAAAATAAATCTAAAAGAAGTGATTTTTTTGTTCTAATTCATTACATGATACTTCACTTGAACAACAATCGATAAACCGTAATTTCGATTCATTGAGTTTTCGTAATAAAAAACTTTTCTTTGTCATAAAATTTTTTACTTCAGTTTTATGACAAAGAAAAGTTTTTATTAAGAAAACTCGATGAATCTTAATTACTAAAGAAAAATAAAATGTCAAACTCAAATTGAGACATATATTCGTAAAACATTAGTTAATATTTTGACAGTCACGAAAGACTAAATGATACATAAACAATTTTTCTTAATTACTATTTTCGACAATTAGGAAAAACTATACGCGATAAATAAACAATTATTCGGTAAGCATTCCTACCTATCAAGTTCTTCTGTTTTATTATCGTAAAGTACATTTACTTTCATTTTAAACTAATTCCAAAATTAACAAAATCTAAATAATAAAATTAATATTGGTTATTATAAATGACAGAACAGTTCTAAATGACTACCAGCTAGATCTAGGAGACTCACACTTAAACAACCTTAGTCTGAAGGGTTAGATTTTAATATTGTCTTTAAAGTGACCACAAGTTACATAACTGTTCTTTATGATACTTTCTAATAAATACGATACATTAGGCTACTTAAACATAAATTTTTATAGTAAATAAAATAGAGTTTGTATTATGAAACTAATGTTTACACAATTCTAACTTCTGCAGTAAGTTTTAATTTTTTAATAATATTGATAACAAAACAACTACAATTACCTGCGCCGTTCATATTTTTCTACTTGTCAATGTTAACCAATATGTAAACAAACCATAATACTTTTGAATGGAATCTTCCTAAAATTCGTTCGCCATTTGTTGACACCGCAATAGACACAAATGGATTAAAATATCACGTACCGTCATGTGGATATTCTTTAAACGTAACAAAAGAATGAAATACAGATCAGCTCGTAAACGATTCATCTGCTAGTGAAGGTCTCGATTTCTAGATTCGCCTCAATTGATCCATATCCTTCCGAGTATAAAGTATTCCATTATAAAAATGAAAAAACGCACTAGTACCATATAAGTAGACTCTACAGTGATGTATTAACCAAAAAAGCAAGAACACGGCACGTGCCTAATCGTCCATATCCTAGCAGTAAACTGTTTTGTTAAAATCATTACTATCAGAAATGTAACTCATCATTGTTCAGGATGAAATAACTATTAACTATCTCCGGGTAATTTTCAAATTCATTTCTCTACGGACAGTAATTCTAAACGAAGAAAGGGCCAAGGATCGAAAACTCTCGAGATGCCGGTCTGACCTAACCACTACCAAAAGCTTCACACTGATGCTCGCGCACGCAAGACATTGTTTTGCATACAACCAACTGTAAGAACAAAAAGAACCGATGAGATAGAGTCCAACCAGTGCTCCGTTGGAATAACATTTAAAATTTTATGGGGATAATAAACTTAACACTAAGATATTTTCAAATAACATAAAAACTTTAATACCAGGTAGTTTGGATGAACAAACCAATATTGTGAGAAATAGGACACGGTAAGACAATAATTTTATATTTGCGTCCTCATTAATGCAATTCTCTGTACTCAAGTCACAGCATTAATTTGAGGCTCACAACCTATAAGCGGGTCACGGCAAATTAGCGGCGCTCAACGGGAGGCAGCCTAGTCACATCAATATATATATATATATATATATATATATATATATATAAGTAAGATGTATCTGTAAACAAACTCTTATGGAAATAATAAGAGCCATTGACAAATACAAATCGGGCTGGTAGTTATATAGCCATTAACAAAACATTAGCTTTATTAATTCATAGGGGAGGAAACATCCACTGACCAATGGTTTGGGCTTGTTAGCCTCATCAGAGTGGACTGTTCCCAAGAACCCTATGAAGTAATCGAAGCTATTATAATGATATAATTACGAAACAATCACTGTACTATGGCAAAAGTAAATAAAACCGCCATCAGGTGATAAAACACCAACACTACTAAAGTGTGGAAGTACAGAATTGAACCGAAACTACATAATAAATTTTAAGAATGACTATAAAAGTACGTTGGGCCTTTGAGATTTGCGGAATGTTACAGCAAAATTTATTTGCTAACGTAACAAACCTTCTCGTGGCGACACCCGGGTTCATGCCCCATAGGCAATTCAAATAAACAAAGACAAGTTATTTGCAGTCCGCAATAAGAAAATTGAATATAAAGTAAGATGTATCTGTAAACAAACTCTTATGGAAATAATAAGAGCCATTGACAAATACAAATCGGGCTGGTAGTTATATAGCCATTAACAAAACATTAGCTTTATTAATTCATAGGGGAGGAAACATCCACTGACCAATGGTTTCGGCTTGTTAGCCTCATCAGAGTGGACTGTTCCCAAGAACCCTATGAAGTAATCGAAGCTATTATAATGATATAATTACGAAACAATCACTGTACTATGGCAAAAGTAAATAAAACCGCCATCAGGTGATAAAACACCAACACTACTAAAGTGTGGAAGTACAGAATTGAACCGAAACTACATAATAAATTTTAAAAATGACTATATAACTATATAACTACCAGCCCGATTTGTATTTGTCAATGGCTCTTATTATTTCCATAAGAGTTTGTTTACAGATACATCTTACTTTATATTCAATTTTCTTATTGCGGACTGCAAATAACTTGTCTTTGTTTATTTGAATTGCCTATGGGGCATGAACCCGGATGTCGCCACGAGAAGGTTTGTTACGTTAGCAAATAAATTTTGCTGTAACATTCCGCAAATCTCAAAGGCCCAACGTACTTTTATAGTCATTTTTAAAATTTATTATGTAGTTTCGGTTCAATTCTGTACTTCCACACTTTAGTAGTGTTGGTGTTTTATCACCTGATGGCGGTTTTATTTACTTTTGCCATAGTACAGTGATTGTTTCGTAATTATATCATTATAATAGCTTCGATTACTTCATTGGGTTCTTGGGAACAGTCCACTCTGATGAGGCTAACAAGCCGAAACCATTGGTCAGTGGATGTTTCCTCCCCTATGAATTAATAAAGCTAATGTTTTGTTAATGGCTATATAACTACCAGCCCGATTTGTATTTGTCAATGGCTCTTATTATTTCCATAAGAGTTTGTTTACAGATACATCTTACTTTATATTCAATTTTCTTATTGCGGACTGCAAATAACTTGTCTTTGTTTATATATATATATATATATATATATATATATATATAAAATATTATCAAATGATTTAAAAGATATCTGAGGGTAAACACGTTAATTTTCCGCTCCTATCAATGTTTTCTAAATTTAAAACACAACTGAGGATTGATAAATAATTACTTGTTAAACTAGGCTAAAATGCTATGTACCGGTGGTGAAGCGTTTGAGATTTAAAAGAAGTGTTTTGGTTAACTGTTCTTCATTAAAACGTTTATCTAATGTAATTCCAACTGAATGCGCTTCGGTTGATTATTTGTAAATGTCATATTAACTGTTTGATGGATACTCTATTTCATTAATTAATTAATGTACCATAATACCTGTAAAAGAATTTATTTTAACATGTTTAGTTAGCATTAAGTAATTATAAGAATTGTGGAATGTCAACCAATAATAATTAGTATAAGTGACACAATAAGTATCTAGCTGTTCCAAAATAGGAAGTATACATAATGATAATGGATCAATGAGTGTAGTTCTTAAACATTTTGTAAATAGTTGGCAAGTTATAATTTTTGATAAAATCTTCTAGGTGATAAGTGTTTAGAAGATAAGTGAATTGATTTTGAAAATGTTTTGATGAATAGACGTTTTCTTGGGAGCCTATAATTGTATTTAAAAAAGGAGAAAAGAATATATGTTTGAAATTTATCCCTTTTATTTAATCATCGTGTTACTGGAGCAATATAAAAAATTTAATGTTTGTGGAAGAATATGAGTGTATCGTATAATAATTAACATGGTTTTATACAACCGAGTGCAGTTAAGAAGAGTGATTCCAATTATAGCGAGAGGGTCGTCGTTAGTATTGGTGAAGAATAGCACCAGTGAGCTTCGAATATTTCGCAGTGATTTCCTATTCTAACAGAACAACGTTTTGTTCGTATGTGGTCGTGTATTACAAGAACACATATTCATATAGCGGATTCTAAGTATACTGTTCCTGAGTTATTATTTTATTAGTCCTAGAACATAAAATAGAGTGAATCTAATAAAAACATAAAATTAAAACTTACTTTCTATAGGTATTAACTGCAAGCGTCCGCAAAACGATTTTGTTTTATCACTGAAGAGGTCCATTTGAACAACTTAAGCATCTTCGGTGGAATTACAGGTATTTGAAATTAATCCTTGTATAAGCACCATTTAAAGATATTTGTTAGTAATTTGAATCTCAAACGTTTATCTAAATTACACATTTGCGATTATATTTATCAATCTTTAAAAATAATAATGCCACACCTGCACTGCGAGAGGTTAAGTGATCTTAACTAGACGACGCGTTATATGGAAGTTGTTAATGTGCCTGTAAGACGACCTGAGCCCACGTTTTCTTACAGAGTAGAAATATCTTGATATAATAATCCCTAAGAGTGTTTCAAAAGCCGTGGCATAAATAAACAAAATCTTTCCTTTATTTAATTTTACAGAAATACAAAACGTTAATAGAGTATTTTGCATCGTGGTTAAATATATGCATGTAATTAAGGTTGCGGTACTATCAGGAAAAATTACCGCTATTTCTAAATATTTGAAAGGCCGACACCACCTTTACCTGTGCAATCATCTTTAACCACTTTATTTTTATTAGATAAACATTCACAATAATATATATATATATATATATAATATATATGAATAATATATATATATATATATATATATATATATATTATGTAGTTGATTACGGAAGGTAAGTTGATAAATACTATCGTATTACAGTGAATAAGATGAAATAATACCTTAGACTTTTATGCAAAGCCCAAATGATCATTTCAAATCGAGCTAGTAATTGAAAGATGGAAAATATAGGGTTTGGACAGGACTTATACCTGTATCTCTCGACACGCTGCTATCCAAATCTCTCCTAATTCTCGATAGAAAGTGCATCCACATCTCCAAAATCTCCCATTACCATTCCATTTTAGATCAATAAATCAATGCTTGACGCAATCACCATTAAATTTTCATTTAAGAACGCCTTTGTACACTCCAACACCCAAAACAGCAGTAGTGGTACTTACATGCTTAAAAAGCTTTGCTCTTAACTCTTTATTTACTTTCAGTTTTTCTCTATGTCAAATAATTATTACTACACCAACTTGTGTAATTACAAATAACAATAAAAATCACTCAATACAATTGACTATTTGAGTTAACCTCAATTGCGAGCCAAAAAGTAAGAGAGCGCATCCCCCTTCTGAATGCGTTTATATAGACCCAACTCGCACCACTTCACAACCCCACAAACACGCTTTCCAGGTACTTTTTCCAAACCGTCTTTCCAATTCCTCTAAACAAACATCTTCAACGGTCTATAAATTCTCGAAAAGCCGGTGTTGGCCTTCTGCAGTACCAAGTATTGTAGCACACAACACCAACCTTCTTTCAAAATTTCAGAATTTTTCATAACAAATAACCGTTTTACCTCGAAAACCACCAGTTCTTACGGCTGCTAAATACGTTGAAATCACTCTCCAACTGTCTTCAAATCCTTGGTCTATCCACGCCCCTCATCATATGTCTTGCTCCGTTTGCACGTTCATATACCCTCGCTTAATTTTAACCTATCTCTCATGTTATTTGCACCTGTAAAGAGTAATCATCTTTCTTTGTTCCCCTTAAGTAGTTTGTTTATCACATCCCTACCTTATTCTCAATCCACTTCTAAATCGATACCTTAACCAGACATTCTG
The DNA here is from genome assembly GCA_036346225.1 of Platerodrilus igneus. Classification (NCBI taxonomy): domain Eukaryota; kingdom Metazoa; phylum Arthropoda; class Insecta; order Coleoptera; family Lycidae; genus Platerodrilus; species Platerodrilus igneus. The sequence continues at coordinate 2,199,190 of JARFIW010000139.1, read as the reverse complement.
CATCCTTCTTGCACTTATAGACTTCAATGCGTCTTTGTTTATTCATTCATTTAAAAATCAACCCAATACAAAACAGATGTTATATACTGTCCTTTGCTAACGCATCCTAAAAGCCATCTCTCCTTAAAAAATATCGATCCGCACTCTTTAACGGCCTCTGCCTTTCAAAGAAATATCTGTTTACCAATTCTCCCCTAATATCCTTGAACATGATTACTACTCAGAATGTTTTCAACTGGTTGTTTCTTTCGGAAACGATAGCCGTTGCTTGTTTTCGTAAACACCTTAATAGAAATGCTTTTAGAACGTTTACCATGGTTAAAATGAAACTATACGTTAGAACCATATTTACATGCGCTAACTTGAGCTTATGATTAATAATATAACATTAACGTAACATTTAATAGCTAATTTTAATTAATATTTATTAAATCTAGTCTAAATAACCCCACCCGCTAAAATATTTACATTTAATGATTAATAGGTAAAAATGCCTAATTCTGTTTCATCCGATAAACGCATATTGAGAATTCTTTGGCGCATTTTTGCCAAGGTGAATAATGAAGCCAATTTGATGATGCACCTCAACTCTAAACTAAATAATCCTTAACCTAGAGCTCTGGAAAACGTCTTAACTAACTACTGTGTTCGATATACACACGAGAGCTTGCACTAACTTTTCTGCTACCTAATCTAATAATTAGGTAGTTAATTAGACAAGGTAAGTTGATAAATACTAACGTATTACAGTTAATGAGAATCTAAGTTATTATTTCAGTCAAAGTTATTTATAAAGATACCTTAAAACTTTACAACCCTTTGAACTGTAGTAATCAACCAAAATAAACTATCCACTATTAAGCAATATTGCCATCTTAATTCTCATCAATATAGTTTAATTATAGGAGTATCTTAAATTTTAATTATTACCATGATAACAAGGTTCAAAATAATGTATCTCATAGTGTAATATATTTTTCTTTATATTTATTTTTATATAAATGTTATCGGGTAGAGTAGCTGTACTAAAGATGTTGATTGGGGTGTTGTGAGATAATAACAGAACCACCAAAATTTCTCTCAGAAGTTAACCATAGATGTTGTTTTATCCATACTAACCATAAATACCATAGGAGATTTCCGAATCAACTCTGAACTCTAACTTCAGCGGAATGAGACTAACAGGGGGTTACTATAAATACGGAAATGTCAGGCGCGACTTAACTCAAAATTTAACATAAGCGAGACAGCGTCACTAAAAAGAGTGTAGGAACTTCAGTAACGATTATACGCACCTAAAGCACCCAAGCTAAAATGGTTATGTTTATACAATATTATCTCTGTAAGAAAAACTAATTATATACCAAATATCAATCAGATCGTTGATTGCATCTAAGCAAGAATAATGTGATTATCTCAATTCATAATATTGTATAGGAACTTAAACTCTTCCATAAGCACTACTTATTTTTCATATTCTGTTAAGTTTACTAGAGATTTTATTTATATACTTTTGTATGTCAAATTAATCATAAGATTAATTTTTAAATAATTTGTTACGTTAGTAAATTAATAAAAAGTCTGAAGAAAGTTATATAGGTACATGTATTAAATTGAAGATTATTCTCCTCGTGTTACAGATATTTACAGTTTATAAAATAAATTTTCTTATGTTATCTTAGCGTGAATTTAATAGAAGAAAGACGAAAATACAAAAATAAATCAGACGAAACAGGAAAACAGAGATACAAAGCCATAAAATGGGAAATTATTCGAAAATGCAGGAAAGCTAAAGAACAATGGATTGATGAAAAGTGCAAAGAAGTACAAACTAAGATGGAAATAGGAAAGACAGACGAAGCATACAAATTAATTAGAATGAATTTTAGGGATATAAAACCGTATAGCAAAAATATAAGGGACGCACAAGGAAACGTCATTATAGAAAACGTAGAGAAAGTGAGTAGATGGCAAGAATATATAGGAATTTATATGCAGGAGAGGAACTAACTGCATTAGAACAGGAATCAGACATTGAAAATGATGACTTGGGATATCCTATACTTCGAGACGAGTTTGAATTAGCATTAAAGAGTCTGAAAAATGGTAAGGCGCCGGGTACAGATAAGGTGCAAGCAGAAACTCTAAAAGCCGCTGGACAAGCAGTAACAGAACGTCTCTTCCAACTTGTAAGCTATATGTATGAGACAGGCGAGATACCCAAAGATTTCAAACGTAGCATCATAGTAACTATACCAAAAAAGAAAGGCGCGGATAGATGTGAAAATTTTCGAACAATAAATTTGACAGCACACGTGTCAAAAATATTAGCTAGAATTGTGCAAAGACGAATGGAAAAACGAGCTGAAGAAATACTAGAGAAGACCAATTTGGGTTTAGGCGAAACAGGGGAACACGGGAGGCTATTTTAGCTCTGAGAGTGATAATGGAGAAAACAATAGAAAAGGGAAAGCATGTATATAGGGTTTGTAGATCTGGAAAAAGCATTCGACAATGTAAATTGGAAAAAAATGTTTGAAATACTCAAAAGGATTGGAATGAGTTATAGGGATAGACGAATAGTACATAGCTTATACAAAGAGCAAACAGCAGTAATAGAATTAGAGCAGGAACGTAGAGAAGTAAACATTAGGAAAGGGGTGAGACAGGGATGTGCCCTATCCCCATTGATTTTTAACTTGTACATAGAAGAGGCAATGAATACTGTCAAATGCAGAAAGACATTTGGAATTACTATGCAGGGACAAAAAATTGATATGCTTAGATTTGCAGATGATATAGCTGTTTTAGCATCTAGCAAGGAAGAGTTAGAAGCAGCTCTTAATGAAATGGAAACGGTTCTAACAGAGAGATACGGTATGAAAATTAACAAAACTAAAACTAAAGTTCTAGTTTGCAAAGGTGGGGAAAATAAATCAAAACAAGAATACAAGTATTTAACACGAACTTACAAGAGGTTAAGGATTTCTGCTACCTAGGAAGCCAAATAACACAAGATGGGAAAAGCACAAAGATATAAAACAAAGATTAGCACAAGGTCGTGCTACATTTAACAAGAAAAAGCAACTATTGTGCTCAAAGACCACAAACATAGAAACAAGGAAAAGATTGCTTAAAACATATGTGTGGAGCACAGCACTGTACGGCTGTGAAGCCTGGACAGTAGGAGAAGCGGACAAGAAAAGGTAGAAGCCTTTGAAATGTGGTGTTACAGGCGTATGATGAAGATATCATGGACAGACAAAGTTAAGAACGATGAGGTACTAAAATGGTAGGGGAAGAAAGAAATATGTGGAAAACGGTAAAAATAGGAGAGATAGGATGATAGGCCACATACTACGGCATGAGGGAATAGTGCGGAATATTTTAGAAGCAGAGATAGGAAAAAAGAGAAGAAGAGGCAGACCTAGATTAGACTACTGCACACAGATAGTAAAAGATGTAGGCTGTAGAGGTTTCAGGGAGATGTGTAGGCTAGCCCAGAATAGAAATCAATGGAGGTACGCATCCAACCAATCCCAAGATAGGTAAACTAATGACGAAAAGATAACTGTGCGTAAACATGATGATTATTATAAGTAACTACAAGAATTGGTTGGGCAATATTCTCGAATAATGTTAAGTGTGTGAAAGGATTTACTAGAAAACCATTATTTCGGCAAATGTCTAAGTGTTGGGGATCTTGGTAGCCACAGGTTGCTTAACCTCCTTCACTGAATCTCGGTAAAATAGGGTATACAATTAGAAAACAATAGAAAGGAACGAGCTGAATACACATACTCCTGAAAAGAAGAAAAGAAGAAAAGAAGAAACCACCAAAACGCAAAATCAAAGAAGCTGCCTATATAACCCTACATAAAAATAACTGCGTTGCAAACGAATCCGGGACTTTCAGTAAACAATGGATTCCATTACTAAAAGAAATAACAAATGAAAATCAAATGCCCACAATATCTAGGTAGCATTGCAAGTTTTCCTGGATTTTCCTTGCAATATTAACATGAAATACAGCCTACATACATGATTTCTATTTATACATAAAATAACTAATTACATAAAAATAAGCATATTAACAATCCTTGTAAAACAGCACTGGTATCTGACAAGTATAAATCCACAATAAGGTTACCTCAAAACCATATACAATCTCCGTTGAACAGTATTGGTATCTGACAAGTGTAAACTCGCCATAGGGTCGCCTCAGATCCATATACAATCTTCATAGAACAACATTGGTATCTGACAAGTGTAAACCCGCCATAGGGTCGCCTCAGATCCATATACAATCTTCATAGAACAACATTGGTATCTGACAAGTGTAAACCCGCCATAGGGTCGCCTCAGATCCATATACAATCTTCATAGAACAACATTGGTATCTGACAAGTGTAAACCCGCCATAGGGTCGCCTCAGATCCATATACAATCTTCATAGAACAACAGTGGTATCTGACAAGTCTAAACCCGCCATAGAGTCGCCTCAGAACCATGTTAAAATCTACCAAAGAGGTAACTTAAATCATAATGAATTTTCCCCCTCAAAATAAATATAAAAAAAAAACGACTACTTAAGCCTTTCAATAATGCAATCGCACACTTCTTTAATAACCATCCTCTCAATTGTATAAATAGAAACATGTTAAAAAATGTTGGTTGAAATGCAGACACAAAAACGGTAGCAGTCTTTTGAAATGCTCCAGATGTATGAGGACGATAGCATGGACAGACAAAGATAATAACAAATAAGTTACAGAAATAGTATGGGAACAAGGATATCTGGGGAAAAAGAGAAATAGTAGGGCGGAATACGTTCTAAGGCATTTTTGGGGAATAGTATGTGATATATTACAAGCAGAGATAGGAAAAAAGAGGTAGATGTAGACCGAGATCAGACAGTTATAGATGCAAACTGTGCATATTTCAGGGAAATCTGTAGGTTAGTTCAGAATAGGGAACAATGATGGTACGCGTCTAACCAGTTCTAGGACTGAAGACCTAATGATGATGATCTTAGCTAAAAATGGAATTTATATTAAGTTGTAATGTTCTATATGAATGGCAATTATTGTATTTAACAATTTTTTATTATATTTAGATCTGAGTACGATGCACATATAATTATTAATAGATCTTAACCGAATTTAAATATTTCTCATTGCATTTAATTTTTCAAATTGTTCACTAAATAGTATAAGATATTAAAATGGATTTTAAATAAAATATTCTACATTAGTTTTTTATCTGATGGGATATTTATTAACACATAAAATTTTTAATTTTGTGCTCTATGGCGTACTTAAATGTTTTTGCAAATAGCAAAATTTAAATTATAGTGGAAACTTAATAAACATTAAAATGGAAAATAATGAGCTTTATATAAATAAAAATTTGACTTACCTAGGAATTTGACATTAATTCTAAATAACAAAATCGTGGTCCCAAACTATAACGATTTATCTTGATTAACAGCGTCTTCTTGTGAATGAAAACATACCAACAACATGGCTTCTATATGAACAGCTGTTGTTCTGGCAACAAGTAAGATAGAAATTACGTCAATCCATCTGCATCCAAGTTTTCAATCAAAGACTGTTAAATCCATCATTTTGCAATATCACTCTATAATATAGTTATCGCATAGATACAATTTTTAAATTGCATAGTATTAAGGGTCGTCCATAGAATTAATTACAAAGAAAATTATCGTAAGTGAAATCGTAGCATAGATCGCATTATGAAAGTTGTGCATATTGTTCAGTTTACAACACCATTGACGAGGACTCTAAGAGGATTATATTAAAAGGATATGCGGAGGTTGTATTTCAACTTATTAATTTGGGGAGACATGTTGTTCACATAATGGCTGGAATACGACTGGCTGTTTACGGAAAAGCCATCTATCTGGACTACGAACGTTAAAACACGCCACGTGCAGGTTGATTATACCAGAAACAACTAGTTATAAATACGTGTATTATAGCTAAACGACGTTTTCTATTTCAATAAATAATTTTGAAAGTGACTTTTTAATGCTTTTACAATTTTAAAGAAAATGACTAACAAATGTTAATTTGAAACATTTGGATATGCAAACAAAATTTGTTTTCAACACAAATTCTTATGCTGGCTATATACATGGTGATATACTAACAATTATTAAGTTTAATGTTTTCTAAACTGCATAATTGCATTAATAAAATATAAATGCTTCAATAGCCTGAAACAGATGCTTTGAGACTTATTCCCTGCTTAGTAGGAAAAAGGGTACCAAAATTTACCCAAAAGCTTATTAGGTTATTCTTACTAGAATTAGCTTTCTACACACTTGTAACTTTTCGAAATTAAGCAGGAGTAAAGAATTTTAAAATGGAATAAAATAGAAACTGACATGTAGAGCTTTAAATCAAAATGTTTTATTCGCCTCAAAAGTTTAGATTTTAAAAGTTTAACCTTGTATACGTCATATCAGATACAAGTATATAATTACTACGTAATTCTTAACTTCCTTAAGAAACATGCTCATACTTAAAAATCTATTGATTAGGCTCCGCTTAGAAGTCTACGGGAGTGAGTTTGTAACGAATACAATTTCGTTCCTAGCTAGTTTACGCCTTTTTATAATTATTAATTTACGATTATCTTTTACGGTGTTGAAAGCGTAAATTTCTATTCCACTAATATAATATTTATTCGTTGTCGTGTGGAGCCCAACTGTGTTTGTGGGTTTAATGCAGCATTTCGATTCCCCTGATATTCGCTAACGTGTTGATGCAAGAATTCGGTCCACTGCGCTTGCTCGCGTAGTAAAACACTTTATTGCTTCAGTCTATTTTAATTTGAGGATGTAATCAGATAGACAAGTTTTCGCCGCGTGGTCGAATAGTTTTTGTTGGAAAGATGCAGTCCGACAGGTATGTGGCTTGAAGGAGGAGAATTCCTTTAGTCTTTGAAGTGGTAACCATCACTGGGATACACGCTAGAGAATCAAAGAGAACCTTTTGTTTGGTATTCTTCTTTAGTCAGTCAACCCTTAAGATGATTTATAGAATATGGTTTTGAAGTAACATCCTCACGGTATGTAATTATTATCATTTTGAATTTAAATTAATGCTTCTTGATTTTTGCAGTACAAGTTTTAGTTATTGAGTATTGCAAAGTTTTAGTTACTAACAGGTATTGCAAAGTTTTTGGTTATTAAGTATTTTAAGTTGAAATGTTAAGGTGCCCTTGTCGTGAACAATAAAAATTTAAGTGTTCCTTTTCGAATGGAAATCAAGTTTGCAATTCGAGGCACATGTGAAGGCCGCGCAGTTGTAGTTGGACACGAGAATTGATGGGCGATGGTGCAAACTCCATTCTCGAATAAATTGGTAAATCTTTGCTACCGAAATTATATAGATGTCATGCGAATTATTATGGTGAGTGATTTCTTTATTCAGTTCTCGCTAAACTAAGAAACTACAGAAAATGTTGTGGTTGTTTTTTTTGTAAATTATAAAGTAATTTAAATTTGTGTAAATACTTTTTTGTTGTATAAATGTTCGTAAGAACGTTGAAAATTTAAAGATAAGTTTTAGAAAATTGTAAAGGTTAAACAAGTATTTGTTTGTAACTTAGCAGGTGATATTTTAGCGCTTGTTTGTCACATTTTACGAACTAGTTTTCTTACTCGAAAGTATAATAATACACAAATTATTTTATACCATAAGGCTAGTTGATTTTTCGTTCAAATAAATTTTTATAAATATCTAAGTTCAATCTTACATGAAATGAGTTTCAATCATTTATAATAATTGTTTGTAAACCAAAATAGGATCCATTTTCGGTAATAATTAAACAGTTGTTACGTATTATTAAAAAACACAATATCTTCTTTAAATTACTTTGATAAATAAGTAAGATCCTTGAAATGCACTTAAATATTGAGAGATTATGTATAATTACTCTGAAAGCTTGGTTACAAAAAAACAATAGTACATAAAGTTGTACAAAATATGTATATATGTTTCTTTAACTAAATAGAGAATGGATTATGTTATTCTAAATTTTATTTTTATTGAAGTTGATAATAGTTTCTCACAATTGGTACAAACAAATTTATAAAATTCATGAGTATAGAAAAAAAGACCACCAACATTCTATAGGTATGATATTTAAGAGTTATATTTTTGAATTGCTAATTTTTGAAATTTTTTGTGATAATTGGACTAGGCTCTAGTAAAGCCCCAGTTCTAAGAATTTCTTGAAGTGGTTATATTTTCAGACAGTACAAGATCATCGTTCCAATTCAAGCTTGCAGTGTTAAAAGTAAGTAGGTACTATGTTTATACGCTTTGGTTGTTCAGAAGATTTTTTTTTTTCGAAGATTTCCGTATCTTATTTTCGGATTGTTAGACATTACAGTTATTAGGAAAATACAGTGGCGTCCATTAAAAATTCTTTCTTTGTCGTGTACCATCCTACGACCCTACCTCATAGCTCTGCCCTAAGTTGAAGAAACTTAGCTGGCTGAAAGATCTTATTTGAGGGTCCAAAAAGCCGCTTACAATACATTTTACCTTGGGCTTGAATTTAAGATAGGAACTTCCTTTAGTTTCTAATGACTCTGCCGCCTATAAGGTGGAATAGTTACATTAAAAAAATTAGGTGTAACATGTTCAGTAGTACCCAAAACAGCTCTTAAGAAATTTAGGATCCCGAATTACTGTTCAATGTGCAATCACACGTATGTGTTTTTTGAATTACCTTTCTAGAAGTCTATTTAAGCAATACGCCAAAAATTAGATATTAATAGATCCTGTACTATGCGAATATCCTAATAGCAAAGTGGTACTGAATAATCAATGACCAAAGTGCACCCTGAACTAAATATTTTATTGCATAAATTTAATTAAATTGAAATCTATCATATAACGAAATTGATTTGGATTAACTGTTACCGATAAAGGAATTCATGACTGACAGCAAAACGTATTCAAAGTTAGTGCATTCATTTGCACTCAAATCGTTGTTGGACTCCTAAATATTAAGCGTGTAAGAGCAAGCGGGTAAATTTTCAAAGTCAAGTGTATATCCACAAAATTTAATAATTGTTTTACAAATACAATGCTATGCTGCTAAAAATAAATCACTCCAGAAAATAATTAAAGGAGATGTATTTAATATAAGAACCATTTTTCTCTCGATAAGAGAATTTCTCGTTATGGATGAAACGATTGCCGCGTATGCCATTTGGAATCGAAATACTCGTTTCGTAGTCTAACTGCCCACTTTTAATTAATCAATATCAGCCGCGAATAAAGTTGTCGAAAGGGCGAATTCGGAAACTGAAAGGCTAACGTAAGGTCTGGCAGCTAGCTGGTGATTTTTAACGAAGGCTTTTCTCGAGCTTTCCAAGGGCCCTCGGTTCTGATGGTCAAAGTAAGTTTTAGATTACAGCCGAATTCAAGTCTCTAAGTTTACAGATTTAGCATCAATAGCTTTGAAGGGATTTTGTTTTCTGTTTAAGTTTAGAGAATTGACTGATGTAAAATCTTTCAAATGTTTTCTATTAAAGTAGAACGAAAATGCACTAACGTGTGGTGTTCATGAATATAGAAAAAAAGTTTTGTTTAAATTAAGCTTTCTGATTAAAAATAGGAAAGCGTAGACTGCAATAATTATAATATTCTAAAATTATTAACAGAGTTGTAATAAAATATGTCACTAATAAATTTAGTTCTAAATGAATTACAAAGAAACACATCTGGATTAAGATGATTAGGCAATGTTAAATCAAAGATCGTCTCAATGCCCTGAAGAGTGATTTTATACCCCATACCGATGTCTGCAAATATTGGACATCGGATTACTAAAGCACAGATGTTCTAAGTATCCTTGTAACGATCGCCGTTATTGTATCAAAGTGTCTACAAAGGATTGCAATGTCGATATTGCATTATGGTTGTTACAAGAGTAAATTGGGTCATTCCTAAGAATAAACCCACTATATGTATCAAAGAAGTTATTATTTTGTTGAAATAATTTATCGTTAAACAGAATCAGCAACGTTGTCGATGTTGAATTCTGATGTATTCTAAATTTTATACGTATATTATTGACAGAGGTGCCATTAAAATATTTACATACAGAATAAGTTTCTTAAGCTGACTACATACGTGGCGCGCAATTTTGGTGCCCTAAGCAGTGAATATTATGAGGTGCTTCTAGGTGCTTCTACACCCGTTTAAATACTAGTTGTTAGGACCCTATGGATGGTGAAAGAACCCTAAGGTAAATATCCTGAATAACAAAAGATTAACTATGAACATGTTATGGCTGAAATAAAAACAAGTTATTATAATACAAAGAATTTACCATAAACACTTACGCACATCAAGATCACCTCAATAAAAATATGTACTCGCAAAAAACATATTAATTGATTAATAAACACTTATCATTGAACAAAACAAAAGCATTATAATAAACGGGCCTATAGAGTGTATATAAAAATATCTCTTTGGTCGAAATTCTTAGAAAAATTTGGCTCAATATTACTGAAGTAATTCGAATGTATGTTTGCTCTATGTTTAAACAAAAAGTTCAAAGATTAAATTGAATAGACCCGAGGTGTTAAAAGTTTACATTACATGATAAAGAACAAAATATTTGATAGTCGCTTTTAAATCAACGACAAAATCTTAGATCTTTAAGTTATTAACGTAATTAAGTCAGATCTGCATAATTTACAAATTTATATGTGAGTTTTTTAAAACAAAATTTTTATTTCAAATTTTATTTACGGAGATACTTTCTAATATAAAAATATAATTAATAGAAAAGTTATCAAGTATCATACAGTTGCTCTCCAGAAATACTAAATGCGAACTGCATTTAATAAAGTTCTGGTTCTAGAACATTTCAAATAAAAGTGTATTAAGAATGTTTATAATATCCTAGAAATCAAATGTACAACCTAAAAAAATTTCTAGTGATAGTAAGAGGTTAGGTAGATGTTTTCAGTTCAACAAACAAACAAAGTAACATTATTGATATGCCTGTCAATTGAAAGAATTTAATAAACCAGAAACAGGTAAAATCCACGTGTTCCACGAACACCTAGTTACGGGATGAGAATAAACATAAAATTTTAAATCTTCTCCACAATTTTCAGCAAAGAAACAGATGATTACTAAACACAAAATAGCGACTGCACAATTTTTAGTTAGATAAACTCATTTGGTAGTTAATTCATAAATTATATAAACCTTTAGCGAAATAAAATTATTATAACATTACTTCTAAAGAGGTCAATCCTTAAATTATGTAAAACGTTAATAATATAAAACCATAGTAACGCTATTTCTAAAGATGTTAATGCTTAAATGCGTTGTGAAGAAAATATTAAATGAAATCTTGTATATTTTATACGAACCATTGGTTAAAACGGATTTTCTGTAGGATATTCATCTTATCTACTACAAAGTTTTTAAAGCAATTTGCAGGTCGGGCTTCAAGATTACGAACGCCATCTTAAATCGTCGTACTTAAACACGACTGATTTTCTTACGTCTCGCTAGTTCATCCGACGAAAAGAATTATGTTGAATGAAACATGTTTTTAGAGAAAGCAAAAAATATGGTTCATAATATTAAAGCGTTATATTCTGCGTAATATAAAACCCTACATGTATTTATTCTATAAACAAATGTTTATACTAATATAGTATGTGGATAAACCGCTATATTACATAATAGAGTAGGAGTTCTTGATAATGTTACAACATTCTAACACTTTTTCGATTTATTTGCATCCTTTCGAATTTATTTATTATTTTACAGAAACAAATGTAAGTCAATGTAATCCATTCAAAAGAATAGTTAATCTTGCAATATGATAGCAAACACATTGCAACCGAATCTCACAGTTCAATTTAAAATGCTCTTAAAGCGATAAAACCTTTAGTAACGTGATCAAACTTAATACTTTAAACAAGTTCAGAGTTAGAAACAAATAAAGCGTATTTTCGTTGAAGACTAATAATTCTTCATTTTTCTTCAGAGTTGTTTGTACAGCTATTAAGGGGGGGAAAAAGGACGATAATTGTATTTTAAGCATATTTTTTTTAATCCTCCATGATCATGATGATTTCAAGAGCATGTGCAAACTGTTTTAAATTAATATGATCGCTAATCTGTCAAGTAACTCTTTCTGAGTGGTTTTTACAAGTAGATCACAATTATCTCGAATTTGATTGTGTTTCATATATAGTAGCAATACGAAAATTGAAACTTCTGATCCAATTTGGAATAAGTTAGTGATCTAGTTTCTATATCAGACTAATCAATTTATGGGTAATTAGTAACACTGTTATTCCTTATCACATTTACTTTCACTATTCAAACTTTTTTTATCGCTTCCATTTCTCGTCACAATAAAATACAAAATAAAGTCTTTTAGTACGAATTATTCCTTTTGACTAATAAGATCAAAACCAATACCTTATATAATCTGTAAGGCGATTTTGTACAGCGCATGAGCACCTCTCAAATATGCGATAACACTTTGCCTGACATTACCTGTCTTGTTAAATTGCTGTAAAATAACAAACCATTATGATACAAAATTGCTATTGTTAATTGATGAAATTTTTAATAAATTCCTTTTCCTACTTCTGTTAGTGCATCTTCATAATTCCGATAGTGGGTGACAAGGCTTTAACGGTTAGTCATTTGTTCTCTTAGGTTTTTAGGAAAAATTTTTGTTGCTTCAATCTGCTAGACTTGTTCTATGATTACCTGCCAAAAGTTAAAACATTCATAAAAATGTACAGTTCCTAAACGAATATGCAGTTGCTAGAGACAATAATTGAAAATAGTAGGGTTCTTTAGTTCTATTATAATCACCAGACTTACTTAACCTTAATTCGTTAATTTAAATTAGAGCATATATATATATATATATATATATATATATATATATATATTGTTATGTATGGTGATATTTAATGAAATGATGCTTTAAATTACCAGTTAAAAAATAATAAGTGCAACCTTAAAATGGTGTGGGCCTTTAAATTGATTTAAATAGATACCTTTTCAAATTTATTTATGCCACGGCTTTTAGAAACTCTCTCAGGGAAACTGAATCTACTATTTTAAACTTTGTAAGACGACGTGGGTTCTTTGTCCCCTTACAGGTATTGAAGGCACAGGCACCTAAAACGTTATTAGATCAAAATCACTTAACCTCTTTTTTGTGCTTGCGTAACGTGATTATACAAAGATTGATAAATCTATTCAGCATATATTAATTTAGTTAAACGTTTGAAATTTAAATTATTCACAAGTTATTTTAAATGAAGTGTATATGAATATAACTGAAAATACCTGCAACTCCGTTGAATGTGTCTGGGTGTACAGGACATTTCATAATTTTATTTCACCTTATAATTAATATGTATTAAACGACTTTCATTTTAGGTAAATCAAACTTATAAGTGGCATAAAGTATCCTGCACAAATTACAAATAATCTTAAAGACAAAACCTATACACATTCAATTGAAGTTACATTAGATACCCTTCGTACTGGAAACAATGGAAAAATGACCTCCATTAAGTTAGACCCCCCACCAGCGATAAATAAATTAATACCTATAAAAAAATTAGGTGCTAATTAGGTGCTACATTCCAAAATTAGGTGCTCGAATAGTTTGGCAGGAAATTAAATTTGAAATGGGGCCTGACTTAACGTTAAGCTGGACCCCCCCCCCATATGAAAAAACTAATTTGCAACATGCAAACTGAAAAATTAGATATACCAGAATTAAGTGCTAATTAGGTGCTCTTAAAATCAACAAAAACATATCACTAAAATAACCTTTTATCTTAATAATTAACTATATCATGTATAAGTATATGATTCGACAAGAGTAAAGTCCCATTAAATAATGAGGTGCTCTTACGACTGTGGTCTCAAAATACTCGTCTAGTAGCGTACTGTCGATATATCCAGTCGCCGAATTAAGTGTAAATGTATATTATGTTCTAAGGAATAAATATTTAAAAATGATAAGAAATAAATATTTAAAAAATTTCATTAATCACGATATAGTATTAAAAATTACCCTTACATTAATACATTAAAAATTATCATTAAAAATATTAATATAATAATACTAAATATCAAGTGGCGGCTTTGATTACTTCACCTAATACATGACGCGATGATAAAAAAGAAGAAATATTACACGCAGAGTACAATGTACGTAAAATATTGAATGATATGCGAAACCTTACGAGCACTTAATTCGGCGACTGGATATATCGACAGTACGCTACTAGACAAGTATTTTGAGACCACAGTCGTAAGAGCACCTAATTATTTAATGGGACTTTACTCTTGTACGCGTGTGACGCGGACCACGTTATAGTGCAAAATTTTGCGAAACCTTACGAGCACTTAATTCGGCGACTGGATATATCGACAGTACGCTACTAGACGAGTATTTTGAGACCACAGTCGTAAGAGCACCTAATTATTTAATGGGACTTTACTCTTGTACGCGTGTGACGCGGACCACGTTATAGTGCAAAATTTTGCGAAACCTTACGAGCACTTAATTCGGCGACTGGATATATCGACAGTACGCTACTAGACGAGTATTTTGAGACCACAGTCGTAAGAGCACCTAATTATTTAATGGGACTTTACTCTTGTACGCGTGTGACGCGGACCACGTTATAGTGCAAAATTTTTGCGAAACCTTACGAGCACTTAATTCGGCGACTGGATATATCGACAGTACGCTACTAGACGAGTATTTTGAGACCACAGTCGTAAGAGCACCTAATTATTTAATGGGACTTTACTCTTGTACGCGTGTGACGCGGACCACGTTATAGTGCAAAATTTTTGCGAAACCTTACAAGCACTTAATTGGGCGACTGGATATATCGACAGTACGCTACTAGACGAGTATTTTGAGACCACAGTCGTAAGAGCACCTAATTATTTAATGGGACTTTACTCTTGTCGAATCATATACTTATACATGATATAGTTAATTATTAAGATAAAAGGTTATTTTAGTGATATGTTTTTGTTGATTTTAAGAGCACCTAATTAGCACTTAATTCTGGTATATCTAATTTTTCAGTTTGCATGTTGCAAATTAGTTTTTCATATGGGGGTCCAGCTTAACGTTAAGTCAGCCCCCCCCCATATCAAATTTAATTTCCTTCCAAACTTTTCGAGCACCTAATTTTGGAATGTAGCACCTAATTAGCACCTAATTAGCACCTAATTTTTTTATAGGTATTAATTTATTTATCGCTGGTGGGGGGTCTAACTTAATGGAGGTACCTCCATTAAGTTTTAGAATAGCTTGATAAAAGTGGTAAATTGTTGTTTTTTATCCGTAGTACTAACAACTATCTTTTTAAATCCTTTTATAATGTCAAATGCTTAAATATATATATATATATATATATATATATATATAACATAAGTAGTGGGTTTTAGGTCTGCTGGATGATTAATAAGACTCTTTTTAATTACCTAAATTTTCGAATATATTTATATTCTTCTTCAGAGGTATAAATTATTTTATTTATATATCTGATGCCATTTCATATATTTTAAACCTCACTTTATACCTCTGAAGAAGAATATAGATATATTTGAAAACTTAGGTAATAAAAAAAAGTCTTATTAATCTTCCAGCAGACCTAAAACCCACTACTTATATTATATAATAAAATAAGGTCATAAAATCCTGTTGTATATATATTGCTATGATATTCGTCCCACGATTGGGCGTCATAAATTTGCTGTGATCTAGGCCCCACGATTGGGCGTAATAAAATTGCTATGATATGCCTTATTTTAGGATTATTGAGCCCCAATGTTATGAAATGTTAAATTAAAATTTTTACCCCTACTAGCTTACTGAATAAATCTTATTGAATCAAATAAAGCAATTCTTGAACACACAATATAATAATTGATAATATTTACAGCACTCAAAATTTTCCTTTTTGTACAAAATATCTACATATACCAGATTTACGTTTTTCTGAAAGCCACCAAAAATATCTTTTAATTATATTCAGGGATCCTCGAATGTCCCAAGATACCTATTCCATTTTCATATTATTTCAGTGACCTTTTTAATGACTCTTACAAGTATACAATGCATAGCAAATATTAAATTGTAACAATCTTTCAATAATACAGTGTGTTAAAAATTGCTAACCTGGAATGGTTTCTGGAGTTCCATCCTAGTCTACGACCTGCATCCCTTTTCTGTGTCCGCTTTGCTTATTAGTGTGCCGGCCCCATATAAGAATCGCTTCCAATTAAAATCGTACCAAATTACAGTACATCCAAAATTAAAGGTCCCAAATTACAGCCGTCTATCTATAGATCGGCTTATATTTCATTGCACAAATTCTCGCACTTTTAAAGCTGATTTGTTTTGATTTTTCTTCACAAGTTACGTGAGTTTTCAACACCATCGAACATAGTTGTTGCTTAGTTAAATGTAGACTTTCTCAAAGTTAAGGTTTCTTATATTTATTCTACGACCCCTATGACTTAATCTACCCTTAAACTAACCTATTATCATAGCATTATATATATATATATATATATATATATATATATATATTTTAGGTAGTTAATTATTAATTCTTTAATTCTGTATCTAGCATCTTTCGCGGCTGATGTAATTGAAACTTAGGTTGATGTATAGTTACATACGTGATTTAGATTTGTAAAATTTTCTAATTGTCATCAATATAGAAACAAAAAGAGATCTATGCATTACCAATGCAATAGCTCTCAAGTTTTACGGATTACCAAAGATTAAAAAAAAAGTTCTGTTGAGACCTATTGTTCCTTCAATTAATACGCCCATATATTAACTCTCAGGTTTTCTTCAAATATCCTTACAAAGCACTTCTGCAATCGAAACAGTTATAACACTACAGACTCGTCTTGCTTTGCCATGGAGTTCCAAAGTTATCACATTTCTGATGGCTTTGTTTTGATATCCCTAGACGTTGTTTCCCTTTTCACGATTATCCTTTTGAAATTGGCGCTAGAAATTATTAAAAGCAAGTGGGATATTATAAAACTTCATTGTGACTTCACTTTAAAACTGTTTACTAAAACGCTGTGTTTTATATTTCACAACTCCTATTTCACTTTTAATAACAAGTTTTACCTACAAGTTTTTGGAGCACCTATGCGTTCCCCTCTTAGCGCTATCATTGCCACCACAATATGGATTATCATTTTGATGAAGTTATTCCCTGCCTACCCACTCCTCCCGCTTTTATTAAGAAATATGTAGATGGTATCATCTGTGCAGTGCCTGAAAACCTAGTTGAAGCTTTAGCTATTTTTAATAACTTCAACAAGCACATGCAATTCACCTTAGAAAAAGAACACGATAACACAATCTCATTTCAGGAATGAAACTAATCAGAAACACGGAAAATATAATTATTTTAAATTGGTACAAAACCTACAAGTTCAGGAAGATATATTAATTACTTTTCTAATCAAGGTATCAGTCAAAAGATTAACACTTTTTTAGATTTAAAAACTAGAATAACAAAAATCTCGCATCCGTCCTTACTTTTTAAAAATTTTACATTTGTTAACAATAACTGCCATCAATAATGGTTTTCCTAAGAGTTTAACAACAAAACTAATTTTCAACACAATCCACAACAAAAAGTTGACCACGAATGTGACACCCTCTAAAGATATTACTTACAAAAAACTTCCTATGATAAAGAATTTAACTTTTAAATTAATAAATGTTCTACAGAATAACTTTGTCATAATTGCTAGATATAATCTTTTCACAATCAACAATTATTTTCTGTTATCAAAGACAGGACTCCTATGCTTAACAATTCCAATATCATTTATTCCATTCCTTGTAGTGACTGTGATAAGATCTATATTGGACAGTCTTCTCAATGATTACGATCCAGAATTGTTCAACATAGGAGTGACTGCAAAATAAAAAAGGATTCCTATACCTTAGCCTCTTATTCAAAAAAGTATAATCATCAACCCGACTTTAATAAAGTTAAAATTATTGATACTGAAGTTAACTACAAAGGGAGACCTTTTCTTGAAATGACACATCACTAACAACAGTAATGCCTTAAATTATAAATCGGATACTAACGGTTTAAGTGCCGCTTATTCATATATTTTAAACCTAGGTAACATAAACAGAAATAATTGTAGAATAAGAACGCCCAGTGAAACTATATATGTTAATCACTTTAGTATTGTATTTTAATTTATCGGAACATCTGTCACTAATCAGTCATGTATACTTCAACGAACTGTGACGATGTGTTTTAGATTTAACATGTTAATTTACGTTAGTTATTTGTGATATATCTCTACATTTTTGTTACGTTCCTGCTTTAATCTTTACTTCAATATTCCAGTTTTTGTAAGTGATTTTAGCTATAATATTTTTAATGTTGTTAAAATATTGCAGCACCTTGATGAAAATTTTAATTAAAATCGAGAGCTTGATTAAAGACACAGAGTTTTAATCTTTATAAAAACATACACATATGAACCCGTTTCCTAACTCATTTAAACGCATGCATCTTATATTATAGCAGATATCATGTGTATTAGTAGAAAGCTGTTCTAAATTCGTTAGAGTAAATTCTAAAGTCATAATCAAGGAGGGTGAAAGAGTAATGGTCATGAATCAACAAGTGTTACATGCAAATATTCGTTGCGTGCATGTTTTGTCATAGATGAGTAAGACACTTTAGCATTTGTATAACCTTCAAACGTTCATAATAGCAAAGAACTGTAGTTTATTCGAATAAAGAGGGACGACAAATAAACACGTTTCTGGTAGTCGTCTTCAAGCTTAAAATTTGTTTATCGAGCATTTCTGGTGAAATGTGTTAATTTATAAAGTTCAACAGTTGCTTTAGCAGATAACGTACATTTGGATTCTACGAATAGCAGTGGTAGTTATACAAGCAGGGATCGATATAAAATAAAGAAAGATTGTTTTCAGTAGGCATAAGAAGGAGTTAAACATATACTAAGTTAAACATTCGTTTGACTTTGAGAGAAGAAAACTTATTAAGGTACGAGTCAGATGCAGCATGTTTGCATGGACATCGTGTAAAATATAGTAGGGGGATGAAGGTAGAAATATTACAGACAAGCTGTTAATTGTTTGATATCGTACTTATAGAAGTAAGATGAGGTTAAAACTCGTATTATGAGAGACGTGTGTGAACCAACAGACGATTGGCAGTGGAAGCTATGATTCAAAGAACTGAAATATCCGTCGTGAGGCTAAAGTATATTTTCGTTATAAATGTTTGTTTGTATTGTTGAAAATTCTTGGATTTGTTGACGGTTGAAAAGTGTTTGTGAGGATTTGTGAGAATTGTGTTAACCGTTTCAAAACTTCGGAGAAGGCTTTGTTTGTATTGAGGGTTTAGAAGGGGCAACAGAAACTATATATGCACGAGTAAATAATGTTAGGGTCTCTTACTCTTACTCTGACTTGTACTCTTGTTCTTCTCTGGTGTTGATCATCCAAGAGTCAACGAATGTTGGTGAACAAAGTTTTTTTTAAGTGTTTTTAAATTGTCAGAAAAGTTGATTATAACTTACACAAGTTGGTATACTATTTACGAGCAGTTTGAAAATTCTTTGGAATACATTATGAAAATGCAAAGCTTGCTCAAGGCTAACTAAGTAAATAAAAAGCTGCTTTTTATAATTTGGTTGTAAGTTCAAATTACGCACTGAAATGGAGTAAGTAGTGCGTGTTGATGGAGTGATTTGCGGGTGTACCTATGGTAAATGGATTGGTAGAGGAAGTGTGGAGGTTTGGATGGACTATCAGTTGGCAGTTGGAAAAATTCAAGTAGCTGTTTGCCGTCACAGATGGGGCTATACAACTAGGAGAGGTGCCAGTACATGCAGTCTTTGGTAGGGACAACAATCATCAATGTTAGTGGTGCATTCCGGTAACTGCTTTTAAGAAACTTTGATTTTGTGTGTTATTTGATGTGTCATGTCAATTTGGTGCTTTGGGGCTATATTTTCTAAACCTTATAGACTAAAGAGTTGCCTTATGAACGTTTAACGATTTATTCTTTGACCATAATTTTTATTAATATTTGTAAATTACTTTTTATAATATTTGTGGATGTACAAAGTAAAAAGGACTTTTGGTTATTTGCAGTGCGAATACAGCACGACTATTTATAAGGTTTTACTATGAGCTCGTTATAAACCAGGCGTTATAGTCAGGTCATGGTTAGGCCCGGTTACTTTATTTAATTTATTGTTGGATAAAATTTTAACATGAACTATTTGAAAGAAAATACTGTATTTCTAAACGATGATGTATGTAATTGTTCTGATGTAAGAAATGCCGATTGAAAAGGATTTTGTATAGAATTTTTCTGTTTGAATAAATCAAGGTGCATTTTTGTAGTCGAGTTTTCTTTTGTAAAACAGTAGGGTAGTATTTTTTTAGTTAGCAGTTGAACAGCCGTGGCGAACTTCACTAATGAAGCAGAGTTTTTTTGTATTATAGCAAAAAGCTGGCAATAGTTTGGCGTTCTTGAAGGTAGGTTATCTTTAGCCCAATTGCATGGCTTAGAACCCTTAACTTCGCAGTAACAGGGGTGCTCGAGTCAGCAGACCATAAGCTTCAGAGAAATATATACATATATATATATATATATATATATATATATATATATATATTGTAGTGGTTTTAAAGGGCTAAATCTAAGTATAAACAAGGCAATTTCAAACACCCTGTATAGAGGAAACAACCAGAATTTACGTGCGTGCAAAATTTATTTCATTTAGTTAATTTAAAGGAACAAGTAGTAACAAAAATTTACAAATAGTGATTAAAATTTAGTTAGGTTCGTAAAGAAAATAAATTGTAGAAGCCAATGCAAATTATTAATTAATTTAATCGAGTTTAATGCAAAGGGTTATTACGTTTAATGCGCATAAAAGCATGAAAAATCGATAATACCAAGATGAAACGCTGTCCTAACAAACGAACAGCCGTTAAATATAAAATACCTTGAAAAGCCAACTCCTAAAAATGTTGTTTTAAAACGTTTGTTAATTGAACACCTGCATGTTTTCGAAATGTCATGTTCCCCTTATTTGTGTAGATAAAAGACAAAATTCGAGGTATATTGTACAAACAGTAGAATGTTTCGTATAAATGCTAACTAAAAGTTTCCTTAGAGCACAGAAGAGATGGACAATCAGTGATATGCTTCGGAATGAGACAGGCATAATAACAGTTCACTTCGAAACGCACGTATTCAGTCCACATGGGTTAGTTTGAAACGCGGACAGTAATATCGATTTTCTACCACTCAAGCGAGGGTAGAAAAAAACATAGAATATGCATAAGAGAGGAATAGCGTTAGTATAGGCAGGGTTTTTAAGACGTCACGAAATATATCATTGGTCTATATAGTTAGTTGTAGAACAGATAAGCACGGGAATATTGAATGTTAATTTTTCGGAAAATATCGTAACGACGAGCTAAATTTCGATGATTTCGAAAACTGTTAAACTAAAATTTGAAGAACGAATTAGTTTAATTAAATGTTTCGCGTTAGGAGGGTCTGGAGAGGTTACACTCAGAATTGTATAAATACTCGAAGACAATTAGCATCGCTCTCTTTTAACTTTGTTCTCTTAGTACTTTCATCGCTTCAGACTACGAACAGAAATTTACCACGAGCTTGTAGGTATATAAAAAATTTTCATTTAAATAGTACTGTGTCGGCCTCATAATTTGATACGTGGATAGTGTCGAGTCTAAATTTTATTGAGGTGCAACATATATCTTAACAAGCTCGTGAAGTAACGTAAATTAAATTAAATTAAACTAAAGTACGCAATTATGAAAGAAGTGTAATAAATTTGGATTTGGATTTGGCTGCATCGTGAAGGCAGAGCATGCAGCACAACTTAGATGATGTTCATCTACAAATAGTTAGAAGCGGCCAGCAGAGCAGAACCACAAAACCGAGAGCGAAAACAACTTAACGGCTTCGTCAACGGAGTAGAGATCTTCAAGAAATTCTAGGTAACGCTTTAGAATTTGTTGTTTTTATAAACTATGAAAATTGTTGTGATGTGTAAGAGTGAACTATGAAGGTATTTTGCATTATTTTGCGTATTGAAAATAATACGTATAACTAACTTCTATAATGGTATTTAAATAGAAATCTAAAGGTGTATATAAAGCTTATTAACGTTCCTCAGGAATTAAAATTTTTTTTATTGTTAAGAGTACATGGGTTTTTTGTTTTTTGTGTTTGTTGTAAGAGTATGCAAAGTAAAAGCATACATTACTCATAATTAACTGGGTTATCATGAGCTCACTATACTCCAGAGTGTACTAATTAAAATTAATTAAAATAAAGGAAGAAAAATAAGGTATTATTCAGGGCCCATTTACTCCGGTTACATTCAATGTGTTTGATATTTCAAGTTAAAATCCTGGACATTACACAAATAGAATTTATCGAGGTGTAACTTGAGCACTAAAATGTTGATAATCTTGAATTTTTCTTTGTAAATAGTGGTAAATAAATATTGTATGATTGTTGTATTATTTTGTGGTTTTATTGAGTGTGTGCGTGAACGATAAAAAGTATGGTAGTGAATCTAGGTATCCAAGAGGAGACCCAACTGAGCTGGCCAGGGAGCTGTTGATGTAATTAAGTTGATATAAGCAAAATCTGGGTAAGAAATTATATTATTTCTTTTTTGAAATTTATGACGATTTTTGGAAAATAAATAAAATCCTCGAATGTTTTTTTGAGAAAGGGCTGATATATATATATATATATATATATATATATATATACTAATATGAGCTTTTGAATATTTTAGTTAATTGAATTAAATCCAATGTTACATAGCT
The DNA here is from genome assembly GCA_036346225.1 of Platerodrilus igneus. Lineage (NCBI taxonomy): Eukaryota > Metazoa > Arthropoda > Insecta > Coleoptera > Lycidae > Platerodrilus > Platerodrilus igneus. The sequence goes on along the minus strand of JARFIW010000139.1, from coordinate 2,176,189 downwards.
TCAATATTATACAGTTGCAACTACAAAGAAAGTCACAGTCACTTAAATCATATTTTATAATACACTGTACCAACCAAATTCTATATAAGGAAAATGCACGAGTATTAAGTTACAGATAACTTAATTTTTCATACAATATAATTACGATGCTTTAAGATGTTTACATAAAGAATAATTATGAACGTGAAAACCATTAACAAGCATGCATGTCTTACGTTTGAGGAACTTTAATAACATATCTGTCTGAAGCAGAAAAAGTGTGGATAACGACATCGCTAGACAGTTGTCCGAAATAAATAATTTAATTACTTACAAGTCATCAATACAAACAAATATTGAGATAAACAAAAAAATGCGGTTTGTCGTAAACACCCCGTTGATAATGGAATAATAAATGAAGGATCACGTAGCACACGAAGGTCGACATAGACTACAAACACTGAAATAGATTAGGAAGTCTTGCTTTACCAGGGAATTAGTTTGAAATTCAATGCTCCAGAGGTTGAGATAATCTTTTGGCTTCAATGGATTTCATGGTGAGGTGACTTGAAAGTGAAACTGTAAGTTAAATTTTACTAGAATTAGATATGTAATTTAAACGGTATTTATGTTTGATGGCATTAATAACGTATTGCCAAATGTGTAGTGTTACACTATTAGGAATATAAAGTTTGGACACTGCAAGTTTAATTGCACCTGATTGTGATTTTTAGCAATCCAGGTTTAGATACATTAAGAATGAACCAAAAATGAATGTTACCATTTTTGTTTAGTGTATGTATTTTGGTATAGAAATATCTCTCGGTTACTAACCCGAATATTAAAATAAGTACATGTAAAACTGTTTTATGTCTCAGATAAATGCTCAAATAATGTTATTTTAGGATCGATTTCACCAACGTTAATTGATAGTTGTGTTATATTTGTTCAAACATGCAGGCAATCCATTTCACCCAGAGAATACCTCGTGATTAAAATCCCTTAGGTTACTCGTCGCCCACAAGCACTCGTACTTGATTAAACATAGTTGGCGCACATAAACTTGACGGATTAAAAAAACAATAAGGTAAGCGCTAGTAACAACGTAGCTTCAAATCGCACCTAGTAAAATTTTGATCATTATTTAATTTTGTCCCATTTTCAGTCATTTATTGTTATAGGAACTCACCTCTGCACTACTGTAAATGGCCAGTAGATTTTTATTTGGTAACGAAATACTCGCCCATTTGATTACGGGATTACCGCTCTTTTTGGACAATTCCAATTTAATAACTTAATAGCTCAAACACCCGTAAAATGGAACGTGGAATAAATTATATAAATCGGTAAAAGAGATCCAAAAAATATTAAAAACAGGTATGACACGCTGTGTATCCCGCACAACCTAAAAACTAGCAAATATTAAATTGGAGAATTTGTTGGAGGAAGTGCTGAATAAATTGGTCCAGCTCAAAAAAGAGGTTCAAAATTGTTCGTCATAGTAATTTCGATATGTCAAAAATAGCACTATAATAGTACAGTATTGCCCGAAATAAACAGTACTGAAATTGTAATTGTTTTGTATATTTAAAAAATACATATTATTGACACTTTATTATATGTTCTAAATGTGCACCTCCTCGTTCGAGACAGACTCCATAACGATGTTCTAAGTTTCTGGTCATGTTATTGAATAAGGGTTGTCTCAGGGCTGCGAAGAAGACTCTAACGGCATCCTTTAATTCATCGATGGTATGTGGTGCCCGTTTGAAAACGGCATTTTTAGCCATGCCCCAAATGTATGCGTCTGGAGGTGTGAGGTCTGGAGAATGTGAAGGATAAGGGAAGTCAGTAAATCGTGATATGAATTTTCTTGGAAAATGTTCTTGAAGAAATTGACGAATTGCGGCAGCAGTATGGCAAGTTGCCCCGTCCTGCTGAAAAAATTGGTTTCGAAATGCCAAGTTACGTGCACGACTTATTATATTTGTTACAGTCTCCCCTCCCAGTCGCACACTCGTCCCGAGAAGTGACCGGCACATTCACAATTTTCGTTTTTGGTCTTCCTCGTAAACGCAACTCCGCAACGGGTTTCTCTGAAGGATCAATATTAGCAAGGGCCAGAGAAGACACGTGATAAACTCCAAGAGGAATGACTCCAGGACCAACTTTTCCAACTTCATAACTAACGGGTGAAACAACACTAAAGTTCCAACCTTATAGGTTTCTACTTTGTCGTGACTACAGAGAGGTCGTGATAATGTATCCGCGACTACATTTCGTTTCCCTGGCAAATACTCAATTTTTACATCGAAACTTTGTATTAACAAGGCCCACCGGGCCAGCCTTCCTGTGGGAGACTTAAGGCTCATTAACCATCGCAAAGGTTGATGATCCGTTTGGACAGCAACAGAACAGCCTTCAATGTATCCCCTAAATTTATTCAAAGCCCATACCACCGCCAAGGCCTCTCGCTCCGACGTGGCATAATTTCTCTCGGCGCTAGTCAAAAGTCGACTGGCGTATTCTATGGGGTGCTCTTCTGCGCCTTCGCCTTGTAAAAGCACTGCCCCTAACGCATAATTACTAGCATCCGTACGTATCAAATACGGTCTTGATTCGTCGCACTGTCCCAAGACCGGGGCTGAAACTAATGATCGTTTTAACGCATCAAATGAATTTTGTTGGGTTTCTTCCCATTTCCAAATAGCATTTTTCTTCGTTAAATCGCTTAACGGTCGCGATATCGTAACAAAATTCTCAATAAACCGTCTATACCAACTAGCGGTTTGCAAAAAGGATTGAACTTTCTTTACATTTCGTGGGGCGAGCCTATCAACCATGGCTGCCGTTTTTTCAGGATCCACAGAAATACCAGAAGGCGTAATAATATGACCTAAATATTTGACTTGAGCACTAGCGAAAACACATTTTTCTCTATTTGCACGCAGTTTAAACTGGTCTAATCGGTCAAATACTAATTTCAAGTCCTCTAGATGATTGTCAAAAGTGCTTGATAGCACGATAATATCGTCCAAGTATGCCAACACTAAAATATCACCCAGTCCTCGACGGAACTGGTCCATTAATCGTTGAAAAGCACTCGGAGCAGTCTTTAGTCCGAACGGGAGACGTAGGAACCGATACGTCCCGAAAGTGGTTACAAAACTAGTTTTATCTTGATCACTATCTTTAACGGCGACTTGGTGATAACCAGAACGTAAGTCAATAGTTGACATGAAAAATGTTCGCTTAACAGCATGTAATAAACCGTCTACGCGCGGCAACGGATAATATTCATTCACAGTGATCGCATTTAATCTCTGATAATCTACATACAAACGTACACCTCCGTTCTTTTTCGGTACTAACACTACTGGAGCCGCCCACGGGCTTTCGCACTCTTCAATTATACCATCTTTAAGAAGTCTATCTAATTCAGCCTTTAACTGTTGCTTTCTAACAGGAGATAAACGATAAGGAGGTAAGGCGATTGGTGCATGATCGCCTGTATTTATGCTATGCTGAGCAAATGGTGTGGGGTTTCCCCCCAGACTGAAGGTATTATGTCGTTCTTCAAGAAACGCACTGAGACGACCGCGTTCCTCGAACGTCAACGTCGCGCCTTCATCTGACCTAAGATTATCCAAACTACATAGCTCAAGAGAGGGTGCATTTTTAATCGCAGAAATATTCCTCTCAAACGAATTTTCAAATTCCAAAGGAAAAATACAATTTGGCAAATCCAGGAAATTCCACGTTTCACTGGCAACGTCCAAAACAATTTTCGCCTGTTTTATAAAATCAATCCCAAACAACGTATTGTTTTCAGAGTCAGGTAGGATTATAAATTTCGTTGGAATAACCCTATCTTTCAAATTTACATCAACCAACGTAGTTAAAACGTCCTTTTCCTTGAAGGAGCCATCCGCAAGTTTAATAGTAACAGATACTTTTTGAAATTCTACCCCTTCACTTTGCAAAATACGGTACAGGGTACTGCCTGCTATACTTAGTTTAGCGGCCGTATCTACCATTCCTAGACCACGATGATTTAAAATATTCACGCGCAGGACCGGTCTCGGTTGCGGAGAAATCAAAGCGTCCATGCTAAGAAATTCTAGTGCCTCGGTTTCAATGGTTTTACAGGAAGGACAGTTTGCACGAATAAATCCCTGTTTACCACAACCATAACAAGCAATTGGTTTAACCGAAGGTTTTTCTTTAATTCCCGAATTGTCCTGTCGCGAAATTCCACTAACAACTTTTAGAGAGTTCAACAAAAGTTTTTGACATTCAATTTTTGTATGACCCGTATTTTTACAGTAATAACAACAAATACGTTTAATACTACTTTCCGACTCAAGTCGCTCAAAACTTTCTTCTACCAATCTCGACTGAGATAAAAGTTCATTAAAATCGTTAACCTTATCGCGCGGTATTTTCTGTCGAACATTGTTATGCAAAAGTCCGTAAACCATATCTAGTTGCACTTGTTCAGATAACGTTCCCGACGGCAATTGTGCCAGAATCGATCGCGCTTTACAAATAAAAACGTCCGTAGGTGTATAAGGATCTTGTTCTACCGCAAACAATTCACGATACACCCTGTATGGCGGCTTTTGTGGACCAAAAGTCGTTCTAAGCAATTTTAGCGCCATATCCCATGATTGTACTGTATCTTTAACACCGAAATACCACTTCGATGCAAAACCATCAAGTAACATCGGCAACCCTTTGACTGCGTTTTTGTCAGTAACTCGCATAAAATCTTTATAAATGATAGTAGTAGGAATACAGGCTATCCACTGCCACATTTGCTCCAGCGTCCACATTTGCTCCCACATCTGGACCAAAAAGTTTTCTTCGACTAACCATTTTTCATCTTTCGAGATAAACCTATCTTAAATTATTCATCTTTCGAGATAAATGAGCATCCTCATTTCCACACACGAGATAAACCTTTTTTTAAGATTGTTTTACCGCTAACATTCTGGACCAAATAGTTTTCTTCGATTAGCCATTGCATCTTTTGAGATAAACCTATCTTGTTTGGTATCATTTAATATTAGAATTTTCTCAGCTACCCGAATCTCAAGGAATTTTTCAGATATCATCACCCCCAAGGGAGCTACCCTGATTTTAAGATTTCTTACCTGTAGCGACTTTTGAGCGTTCTTATAAACTTTCTTATACATGCGATACATTAAATTAGTCTAAAATTTTACGCACATCCCGAATCTGCAAACAGATTTGCAATAGGACCACGCCCTGCAAAGTTACACTTTAAGCTCTCAAACCTCTAAATTTCGCCTTTGCTTTATAAGCAAAACTAACAAATAGTTTTATTCGTATAACCAATGCATCTTTTGATATAAACCTATCTTGTTTGGTATCAATTAATATTAGATTTTTCTCAGCTACCCAAATCTCTTTAAATTTTTCAGATATCATCACCCTCAAGGGAGCTACCCCAATTTTAAGATTTTTTACCTGTAGCGACTTTTGAGCGTTCTTATAAATTTTTTAGTCATGCGATACATCTTGTTAGTCTAAAATTTTATGTAGAATTTGAATCTGTAAACAGATTTGAAATAGGACCGCGCCCTGCAAAATTACACACATACCCTCTGCGAGATAAATCTTTCTCCACATTTCCACCCACGAGATAAACCTATCTTGTTTGGTATCAATTAATATTAGATTTTTCTCAGCTACCCGAATTTCTAGGAATTTTTTAGATTGCACCATCTCCAAGGGAGCTACCCGAATTTTAAGATTTTTTACCTGTAGCGACTTTTGAGCGTTCTTATAAAATTTTTTAGTCATGCGATACACTAAATTAGTGTACAATTTTACGCGCATCCCGAATCTGCAAACAGATTTGCAATAGGACCACGCCCTGCAAAATTACACACATACCCTCTGCGAGATAAATCTTTCTCCACATTTCCACCCACGAGATAAACCTATCTTGTTTGATATCAATTAATATTAGATTTTTCTCAGCTACCCGAATTTCTAGGAATTTTTCAGATATCATCACCCCCCAAGGGAGCTACCCCAATTTTAAGATTTCTTACCTGTAGCGACTTTTGAGCGTTCTTATAAATTTTTTTAGTCATGCAATACATCTTGTTAGTCTAAAATTTTACGCACATCCGGAATCGGCAAACAGATTTAAAATCGGACTACTTCTTACAAAGTTACACTTTAAAATTCGGAACCTCTAAATTTTGCTATTTGCTCTATAAGCAAACCTAACAAATAGTTTTCTTCGACTAGCCATTGTTTAATATTCAAAACCATGACTTTTAAAATTTTAAAAACAGCTATCAATTTTCAGGTTTAAAATTTTACCAAGTACGTAACACGTAATCCAGCAAATATTCTAGAAAACACCATATCGCTTCAAAACTACTGTCTTTACAATCATGCGAAATACCAGTGAAAGCCGTATATAATTTCTTTCTATTAATTATATTATTGACTGTATATTTGAGAATACAAGAAATATGTTTCAATGACGTACATTAGAAACCCCCGCATAATTACTTGTAGATTAATAATAACACAAGGTACTTTCTACAGTGCTCGCATCTATCACCAAATCTTGCTTTAAATTTGTAATACCTTGTTAATGCAATTATAATAGTGAAAGCCAATGACTCCTGCTACATTCTTATAAAGGTAAAACGGTGTTTTATATCATGCTATTGTTTACAGGATAGTTGCTAATAAAGAATTAAATTTTAAATACTTCTACATAATATAATAATGTTTTACAAAATTAATATAAAAGTTCAAAAATAATATTCTTTAAAATACAAACGTTCTGTTTAGTGCAGTTCAGAAAATACCAACCATGTTAATTAGAAATTTTGTGTATGACATCATTAACTACCTAAATTTCAGAATTATCCAAATGTAATAAACCACATTAAGTACTGTTTAATAATCATAAAACAATATTAGAGTGAAAGTAAATGGGTCTTATTACATATTGATATTCTACATCAATTACCTAAATTACCTTACGTGACGCGGTAGAAGCATTATAACGCAAATTCCGGAAACTTCCAATGTAGTATTAATTCATTTGTAACTCGTAATCCAGCAAATATGCGGAGCTGAACGTTTACTGCTTAATGACATACCGTGCTGTTTTTCCTTGTGTCGCTGTGAGCTATTCTTGTAAAAGCGATACTGCAAGACCCAGAGCTTAAGTACTTTGCTGCCGACGAATGTATAAGCTTAACCGTGGACGATGTTACACCACGACATTAAATGGCATGCTTGAATATTTTCTTTGGAAACAATCGAAGATTGCCGAAAACACTCGAAGAGTGCACAAACGCGGTCACTAAACCACAATTAATAATCGCCTTTATAGGTTTAACATTTTCTACCATTACCCAATGACTTTAATTTCTTATTGGAGAGAATCCTTATTCTCCCACGCACTGTTGCGTAGCTGGATGCCCACCCCTTTTGGGAATATATGCTCGTTATAGGTTGTAAGACCCGCGGTTTTACTTAACTACACTTCCTGAGATCCCTTTAATCTTTTTTTTAATCGTGTCCTTCTAGCGTACAATACAGTAGGACTTAGCCTTACTACCTTCAAATGTTGGCTAGTTGAATTGTTTGATAAACTTTTTTTCATCTCCTTGACAACTTCTTCTAAAATTTTTATAGCATCTAAGAATATAATTCTTTCACCGCTCATTTTTATTACGATGTTTACTTATCAAAATGCAAATGCAGACTATTCCAATTTCACAATTTCGAAAAATATGTATAAATATTTACCCCCGTCTAACTTTGTTCTCGTTTGACACATCCGATAATTATAGATGTAGCGCGTAAGCAAGAAGTTAATTGATTTTTACCGACGTGAATAGACTGGTATGAAATGTTACTCAAGGTTAAACGACGCTGGGTTTCTCCTAATTTAAAAGTAAACTACCTAATTAGTGACTACACCAAGATGGACAGTGTAGAGGATGTTAAATCTTTCAACACTCGAAATTTTGTGGTCACCTCCTCCAGTAACCTAAGGGAGATCTACAATTCCTTTGTGGAGAGGATGTCAGCTAAGTCAGAGGAGTTCCAGGAGCGTGATTCTGGTTAGTTTCTACAATTATTGATTTTTTCTAATTTTTTTAAATTTTAGGTTGGACGCTGAAACAGGCGTTGTACCTACAAATAAATGTTAACAAGTACAACCCTTTGCGTGGGTCTTCGTACATAGAGCTCCCCAAATGGATTCGAGACAAGTGTGCGGTGGTTAATGTCCAAAATCACGACAACGCATGTTTTGCCTGGTGTGTTGTGGCTGCCCTGCACCACAGTGTTCACGACTCGCAAAGGCTCAGTAGCTACCCGCATTACAGCACGGTGCTCAAGTTTGTCGACATTGAGTTTCCGATTAGAGTTAAGGACATTCCCAGGTTTGAGGATTTAAACGATATCAGTGTCAACGTGTTTGGGGTGGAAAGGAAGTCGATTGTGGGACACACCAGGGTTTATCTCAAAAGACAGAGCGATACGGTTTAGAAATAGATTAAAGGTGAATTATATACGGTGCTTGCAAAAGGTTAATCTGCAAATCAGTAAGGAGTCATTTGATTTGAAAAAAATTCCGAGGGATTTAAGAACCTGAGGAAAAACACAATAATAATTGAAATCTTACACGATGGTATATTAAAAATACTGCTAAGAGTAATTTTGTTTAATAATTCTAAAAATGGTGTTGGTGGTTAAACACATACAGGTAAAACCCACTATAAAGCAATTATACGCGTCACTTTTCCAGTCAAGACTTGCATATAACGCCAACTAATATAATAAGGAGCTGCGCACGCTCGACCATCGGCATAAAAGGCGAGAGCCATGTTCCAGTGCATTAGTCGTCAAAGTATCGTCGAGTTTGATTAAAATTATAAATTAAAGATGGATTTTTCTTGTGTTGACGTTACAAGTGATGTGCGAGTACCACAATTAAATATCAACCAACTAGTTGGTAAGTCAACCTATAGGTTAGGCGAATTTCCTCCAAATTATCACCACCATATATTAGAAGTTGGTTTTGATTTATATGGTGGTCTTCAACCTGTCATCCAAGTGATTTGCTGTAGTGGTATGTGTGCTGATTCTACGATAACATTCTCTTACTTCGATTGGAAGAAATTGTGTACTTTGTAACAATTTTATTTTCGCATTAAAAATCTCTTCATTAAAGGTACAACGAATGTTAAAACACCTTTATTAACTAAAGTAATAATACGTGTAGCAATCAAATTTTTGCATTAATACAGTATCTAGAGTCGTTAGTCTATTTGTTTCGGAGGTCGGTGTATTCCACAGCCACAGGCACGCGCGTGAGAGGATTGACAACCCCTCGGGACCCTCCCAACATGCAAGAACGCGGCAGGGCACTCGTCGATAGGTAAAGCAGCGACAGCATGCATTCGAAGAGAATGGCGAGTGACCTCCGGGTCGCATTAATTGTGTGACACACTTCCTGAGTAACGGTTGGTATTGTATATTCGTTATCATAGTATCTAATTTAAAAATTTGTTTAGCGCAACTACGACTTACAAACTAGGACTTACAAACTACGCAACGAAAATTATATTTATAACTAAGATTAGACCATGGAAGATGACGCTACAAAATTTATGCAACTTTGAATCAATGTAAGAAACCCACTTCGCTTCAACACCTGTATTTAAAGCATGGAAAGCAGGAATAATTAGCTGCAGACTCCGCACGGCGATGCAGTTCCCAATCTGGCCAAGGACAGCAGCCCGGGGTTTGGTTCGTAATAGCTTTAAGATTTCCTCAGTGCTTCCTTCTAAAAGCACGTTATTTCGTTTTGTTTTATAGAAGCACAAATTTGTTATTCAGTTTATCTGTAGCTAAGCTGGTTTTCTCCAGTATCAAATTTAAATTTCACTTAGTTTCGTAGATATGTGACTACACGTGGCTTCAGCATAAATTAACAGCTGCGGCTACGTCACTTGTTTGTTTGAAATAAGCCGTCAACAATTGCACAATTGCAAGCAGATGTTTAGTATTACATTACTACCACCTTTGATAAAATTAGAGAATATCTTTGTGAATATTTTGACTTCAAATCGATTTTAATACTGTTAACTTAAAAAGAAAGTTTTGTATATTAATTTGTAAATGACCTACACAGATCTGATTGGGTTAGAAAACCTTAGTATAACCAGTCACACTGGGTTGTAATATATTTGAGTAAGAATCAAGTTGATAAACTTTACATTAATTTTTCAAGTAATTCAATTATTCATTTTATTTTATTGCATTAAATTGTATTTACAGAAACAGAAAAAATTCTTTCTAGTAAATTTATAATCCACGCTTAAAGTCTTTTTATTCTGATCTAGTTTGATCAGACCTGATAAACAAAAAACAATAAGAGTTAAATTTTTATGGTACCCTTATGTAGGAAACATTCTTTTGCATTTTTAGATATATTTGAGGGACACAAATAGTGTTCCCATTTTTATGTGACTTAATTATTATTTTTCCTTACAGGAACAGCGTCTTATTCTGTTAAGACAGGTTTTGTCAGCGAAGGCGATCTTTTTCTTTGGGTCTCCACGTCCGCCCTTAGAAATTAGCCATGCCATTTACATGAATCAATCTGGACTTGGTGGCGCCTGTTTGTTTTAGTTTGAGTGTGACCCCCACAGATTTCGACTTACCCCCCATTGCTCATAGCTCTACCCAAGGAATAGACCCCTAGTTACGTCGGAAGACTTTGTTTTGCAGACACCTAACTTGGAGCATGGTGATTATAAAGTAGTGTCGGCCAGAAGTTTAGAAAAACGTTTCACTAGCGCCCATGCGTGAGGCTAGCGGAGCCAATTAGAGAGAAAAAAATCGTTACACTGGCGCCGGCAACGTTTGGGGCTTCGAAATTTGTTTGTTCATAATTTGATTAACTTCGAAATTTGTTTGTTCATAATTTGATTAGCTCGAAATTTGTTTGTTCACAATTTGATTTACATCGAAAATTATTTGTTCAAAATTAATTTTACTTCGAGATTCGTTTGTTCAAAAATTATTTTTACTCTGAAACTTGTTTGTTCAAAAATAATTTTACTTTGAAATAGTCTGTTCAAAATTTAGTTTGCTTCGAAATTTGTTTATTCAAAATTATTTTGCTTCGAAATTAGTTTGTTCGAAAAGTATTTTGCTTCGAGATTTGTTTGTTCAAAAATAGTTTTGCATCGAGTTTTGTTTGCTTTTGATAAAAGATTGGTTGTAACATTAACCCTCATACAGTCAATTGATTAACTTGGTCAAATTTATTTTTGACTTTCGTTCTATTTTGACCCCATATAACTTTTTTGATATTGTTTTGGCAAAAATTATTTCACCAAAAACACCTTTTGACTTTTACCTTTAGTTGCCCGAATTTGTTTTGACAATCTTTATAAGGTTCAGATCATTTGAATTTAGCGGTCTGATTCCATTAGGCTTTTGTAATCATGTCGGAAACGTTCCGAATTGTTTGTTTACTCAAAGAAGAATTGGAGTATGAACTGAAAATTAGAGGAGTAGTGAGTGAGAAACCAGTTTTGAGGAAAATTTTAGGAAGACTGTCAGCTAAAGAAGCTGATAAGCCTGTTGTTTGATTTGTTTGAGTCAATAAAGAACATCTTTGTCGAAATTTGATGATAAGGCTAGAGATTCTATTTTGAAGGTACATTGGAGTGAGCTGTCGTTGTGTCGTTTGAGAATTGCTCTTTGTGCATAAGCACGTTTTTGATTTTGTTAGCAGATTTTGTTTAGATCGGCATTGCAACGCAATTTAGTCTAGGCGGAACTTGTCGTCGTGGTTGGTCGCTCAGCAGTATGTCAGTCCAGACGAGACTCAGGAAGAGTTGGTCGCTCGGCATTGCGTAAGTCTAGACGAGACTCGAGGTGAGTTAGGCGCTCTAGAATTTTTTTTGCATCTTTTTTTTGATTTGATGTAAATTTTGGTATTGTTAGTCTAGGTGAGACTCGTAGAGGGTTTGTCACTCTAGCATATTTAGGCGTTGTGAAGCTTTATAGTTGTTTCGACAGTTCAATTGGTAGTAGGGTGTGAGTGTACCTGAACACTGATTTTTTTTGTTAGCTATTGTCATGATTAGTTTTTTATTGATGACTCATAAGCAGGTAAATGACTTTAGTTGTTGGTGATTGGTTTTCGAAATATTCGATTTTGCAACCTTTGCGAAGTGCCACGGCACATTTGATTGAGAAATTTTGGAGGAAAAAGTATTTCTTGTCTACGGTGTACCACAGTTTGTTATTTGTGATAATGGTCCACAATTAATTGGACGTATTTTTAAAGCTTTGTGTGCAAGGTACGAAATTCAAAAGATTTGGTATAATGCTGTTTATGCTCCCCAATGCAATTTTGTGGAAAGAATCAATAAGACAGTTGGTACAGCTATCCGTTCATACGTAGAAGGACATGATACGTGGATAGTGAGATATCAAAGATCCAATACGCAATCAACTCAGCAAAACATGAGTCCACCAACTATTCTCCAAATTTTTTAGTCTTTGGTCGTCAGGTACCCTTAAGTGGAAAAGCTTATAATGATGATTTAAAACCTGGTGAGGATGTTGATGTCGTCTCCAGTAGTAGACCTTCTTATGTTTTGGATCGTCAACTTTTATTTGATATTTTTGGGAATGCCGTGAAAATTTGCATGTAGCTTATCAACGTTCGAGTAAACGCTACAATCTTAGGAGAAGAGACATTTCATTCCAAGTCGGAGAAAGTGTTTGGAGAGCTAATAAGGTCCTCTCGAGTGCTAGTGATAAGTTTTCCGCTAAGTTAGCTCCAAAGTTCATTATGAGTAAAGTTCGAAAAAACATTCCAATTTAGTGTATGAGTTAGAGAACGAAGATGGAACAAGAGCAGGAAATGGCACGTAAAGGACTTGAAACCAGTTGAAGCGTCGTATCCAAATGAAAATGATGATCCTGACGATTAGTTCCGGTCCGGTCATCTCTTTGATGTTAAGTAATGCAGTAGTGGTTTGCTTTGTTTTGTTCCGATTTTTGATTTAGTGTCGGTTCATTAATTTTGAGTATTTTGTTTGAGAAGTGAAATAAGTGGTTAGAGATTTTGTAGATTTTGTAGATTTTGTAAGGTTGAGGTGTGCCTTGGTGTGCACGCTGGTCGTTTTGCTCGCGCGTTATTCGGAGATGTGTTTAGAAGATGTCTTTAACAGATATCTTTACAATGTAGAAGTAAGTGGGCTATTTAATTGTTAGTCCTGATTTCTACTTATCTAGGTAGAGAGAATATTAGTTTATTCTTTCCCTTGTTTTTTTTGACCGTTCGAAATTCTTTGGTTTGATAAGGTCAAGGTTGGCTTGGTGAGTCTCACCATTTGGTCCATCACTAATGAGATCAGTTGTTTGTTGGAACTTAGTGATAGGATAATCAGTAGGGTGTAGGATATTACAGCCCTAACTGGTTCGATTTTGTATTTGAATTTGTTAAGTAACCTTATGGTTAGGTTACCTTCATTTTGATTATCTCTTTGCAATAAAGTGATAATATTTTGTATTTGAATTTGTTAAGTAACTTTATGGTTAGGTTACCTTCATTTTGATTATCTCTTTGCAATAAAGTGATAATATTTTGTATTTGGATTTGATAAGTAACCTTTTGGTTAGGTCACTTTTGTTTTGATTATCACTTTGTGATAATAGTGTTTTAAATTTAGACCTATTAGTAGGGTCTTCCTTTGATTGTCACCTTATAGTGATAATACTTTGAATAGTTATGCTGTTTTGATGAGGAAGCATTCCTTTTTAGAGAGAGCTAATTGAGCTCCAGGAAGTGAAGTTTTTTTGTGGAATTTGAAATAAATTGTAAAATGTTTGGTTACAGGTAGTAAATATTAGCCTTGTTAGAAGTAAGAACCTCAAGTTAAAGAATTATCGTGAATTTAAATTTTTTTTGTCCTGTGGAGTGTTTGACTTTCTAATTTGACCCCCTCCCAATTTTGATTAATACCGATTGTGACTCCCCGATTTTGTCTCCCGATGGACGTCAGGTACACGTAGTTACCAACACACTCGCATTTGTAAATATTTGTCTCCCCCATTTGAATAAATTCATAAAAATTGCATAGTTAATTAGGAAGGTAGAAAAGGCTAGTATTATTATAATAAAAAAAATTTTTTTTGTATTTGTTATATTTGAAGTTGTTCCTTAAAGGAAAAAACTTTTTCTTTTAGGAAAGGGTAGTGTAACAATTTTATTTTCGCATTAAAAATCTCTTCATTAAAGGTACAACTAATGTTAAAACACCTTTATAAACCAAAGTAATAATACGTGTAACAATCAAATTTTGCATTAATACAGTATCTAGAGTCGTTAGTCTATTTGTTTCGGAGGTCGGTGTATTCCACAGCCACAGGCACGCGCGTGAGAGGATTGACAACCCCTCGGGACCCTCCCACCATGCAAGAACGCGGCAGGGGCACTCGTCGATAGGTAAAAGCAGCGACAGCATGCATTCGAAGAGAATGGCGAGTGACCTCCGGGTCGCATTAATTATGTGACACACTTCCTGAGTAACGGTTGGTATTGTATATTCGTTATCATAGTATCTAATTTAAAAATTTGTTTAGCGTAACTACGACTTACAAACTACGCAACGAAAATTATATTTATAACTAAGATTAGACCATGGAAGATGACGCTACAAAATTTATGCAACTTTGAATCAATGTAAGAAACCCACTTCGCTTCAACACCTGTATTTAAAGCATGGAAAGCAGGAATAATTAGCTGTAGACTCCGCACGGCGATGCAGTTCCCAATCTGGCCAAGGACAGCAGCCCGGGGTTTGGTTCGTAATAGCTTTAAGATTTCCTCAGTGCTTCCTTCTAAAAGCACGTTATTTCGTTTTGTTTTATAGAAGCACAAATTTGTTATTCAGTTTATCTGTAGCTAAGCTGGTTTTCTCCAGTATCAAATTTAAATTTCACTTAGTTTCGTAGATATGTGACTACACGAGTTAAAGTTCGGGCCTTTGGAGCTGGTTTTTTAAAAAGCTTTGAAACTTTAACAATATTTTTATTAGTTAAAATTTGGATAACTTGTACATAATAATAAAATTATTTATTGTACAGGTGAGTAGCTCAAACAACGAAGTATGGAGTTTGGAGACTGACTGCCGGGCATTGAGCTCCCGGGCCTTTTATAATAACCTGCCCCTCACACGGCTGTGAGAACTTGCAGATCTCATGTCTGCGTTTCTCTTTAATTGTACACTTTATTACAATGTAACCACTTAATTCTAAGTAATTGCGGTATGTTGACCGCCTGTGACCTGCCACCTGCAGTATCACTGCCCTCACGGATGCAAAGTTGCATGTCCGTTCACATGAACTGTCGATAACCTCTCTGGGTTATCCTTGTGTTACAATGTTGCATTGAACTTATACTTTTACTTAATAATTTCTAATAATTCCTATTAGATTCAATATATCAATATATATATATGTAATTGGGGATACATAACTCCTCCACCGTAAATGAAAAATTAAGGTTTTCTTAATTTTAAATACATAAAATTCATTATTTAAATTCATTTAAAATTCATTGTTTCTAATGGTATGCTTATTGTTTCCTTTTTCTCTTTGTTTCCTTAAATCTAGAACTGTTTCCTTCATTCTTATATCAAAGGTACATTTTGTATAATACATACATGATTACAAAATTATTAAAATGATCAATACAATTGTCCAAACACTTATATTATTATAATGTAACTTTGGCGTTTTGATTTCACTTAATTGTTCTTTATAACTTTCCACTAATTTCACGGCGTGGTTGAGATCGTCTAAGTCTAGATGCTCTAGCTTCATAGGTTTCTTAATTATTTCTTCGTCTTCTTGTTGTATCTTGAATTGTAGTTCCGGTAGGTTTGCAAGTTTCTTTGTTGCTATGGGATCTTGGTAAACTCTGATTACTTCATCTTTCAATTTCACATAACAATCTTTTTGAGGGTAATTAGTTTGCTTCCGATTAATGCTTGGTTATTTTCATCTTGGTTGCAGTGGATGGTTGCTATTACTTCTGTTGGGAAAATGGCTATCCATTTGTTATCTGTAACTTTTGAATTTTCATATTAGTTATTTGCACTTGTTTGGTTTCACAGTTTTCGTAATGATTTGAGAATTTTAATAGTTGTACTTCACAAGGGCTGTCTTCTTGAATGGTTGTTGTCGTCATCGATTGACATAAATATTGGTTTGGTGTTACTTCGGTACATTTTTCGTTTGTATAACCATATCTCAGTTCATTTAGGATAGGAATTTGGTTTTGGGTATGATTACTTGGTATGTGCTAGTAACCTTTGTTGGAAAAGCAAATAAATGATAATAATGATAATTGTTACTTTCTACTATTAAAAATATTATTTCGTTTTTCTTAATGTTGCTAAAATTTGTTACATTAAAGTAAGGGTTGATATTATTTGAGTAAATATTGTAATTTTGTATACTGACTAGTTTATTGGTAGTATACTGGGGTTTGTTTTTATATGTTATATTATTACTTGGTTGTCCGTTCTACCTGGGTGGAGGTTGACGGTAAGGGTGATGATTGTCCATCTGAAATTACAGGGTGTCTTAGGTTTTTCAAATGAATGTATTTAGTTATTTTACCGTTGTCTACTACTGCTATATTTTTATCTGATATTTTCTTAATTTTGAATGGTCCTAAATTTCTGGGTGCTGTTTTATGTCGCTTGCTCTGAAAGTTTTTCTCATATACGGTTTGTCCTATTGAAAATTTATTTGAGTCGGTATTTTTGTTTCGGTTGTGGTGATACGTTCTTTATCGTTTTCTAATTTATCTTTACCTTGTCGTAAGTTATTTTTAGTTTTTGTTTGTGATCTTTCGCATATTGTTGATATACTTCTTTATTGTAGTGTATGTCATAGGGATTTCGTGAATCTGAATGTCCTAAGGTTAATTCTAAGGGTGTAAAATTTGTTGATGAGTGAATTGTGTTATTATAGGCGATTAGTGCGTATGACATTAAATTGGTTATATGTTCCTTTTATAATTTATTCTTAATAATCGAATTTGTTCTAACAGGGTTAAATGTAATCGTTCAATTAGTCCGTTTGATTCAGGGTGGTTTTCCGTTATGAAATGAATTTTATTTTGTGAAGTTCTAAAGTGTTTTGTATTGTCTCGTTTTTAAATTCGCTACCATTGTCTAAAGTGATTGATTCGGTGTTCCGTAAAATGTGAAATATTGTAAAAATCCTTGGGTCACGTCAATGCTATTTTTGGATGTGATTGGTATTGCTTGGCCTATTTTTGTGAAATGCGTCTATAATTGTTAGATAGTTTTGCGCTTCTACTACTAGAGTATCGGCATGTAGTTTTGAAATGGTTTGTCGGGTGTTTTGGTTAATATTAAGGGTATCTTTGGGGGTTTCCTATCGTATTTCGCTTTGTCACATAATTCGCATTGGTTAATGAAATCTGTGGTCAAGTCCTTCATGTCTTTAAAATAATAACGTCTTACAAGTTGTTTTATTGTTTCGTTAATTCCACGATGGTTGGTTTTTCCTTCGTGTTGATTTCTAATTACATCGTTTATTTCGTCAGGGTCGTCTAGTGTTATTAGTTTTCTAGTACATCTGATGAGTTCAGGTCCAGAGTTATTGAATAGTTTAATGTATAATTCTGAAAATCTTTGGTATAAATGTTCGGTGTTGAAATAAAAATAAAATCGTTTTTTCTCGGGGGTGTATTCTTTTAAAATTTTAATTATTTGTTCCTCGTTGTCATCTTTAGTTATTTGAATTTGATATATTTTTTTGTTATCTACTTTTGTATATTTTACTGGATTGGGGTTATTTAAAACTTCTGTTATTATAAATTGGTTTGGTTTCATATCGATTGCTTCGTTTAAAATTTTAATCGCGTTTTTTGGTTCTTCGTTTTGTGTCGAATGTATTGTGTCGATCTCGTCTGGATCTTCCCTTATTTCTGTATCGTCTACGTTTCCTATAATGGATTCCGTTTCTAATGCATTGAGTTGGATTCGGCTTAAAGCGTCTGCGTTGTTGTTATAAATTCCCTTTTTATATATAATTTCGTAATCGTACTCTTCGAGTCTGATTCTCCATCTTTGTAATTTTGAATTTGGTTCTTTCAGTTTGCATAACCATACTAGTGGTCTATGATCGGTGTATATGTAAAATTTTCTTCCGTATAGGTAAGGTCTAAAATATTTTGTTGCCCAAATTATGGCTAATAATTCTTTTTCTATAGTGCTATATTTTGTTCGGTTTCATTTAGGGTTCTGGATGCGTAGCTGATAGGGTTTATCGCTACCTACTTTTCCTTGGCTCAATACTGCGCCTAATGCTACATTCGATGCGTCTGTCGTCAGTATAAATGGTTTTGTAAAGTCTGGGTATTCTAATACAGGGTGATTTGTTAATATGTTTTAATTTTGTCTACGGCTTTAATAAATTCCGGGTGTGTTCAATTTTGTTTCCCTTTTTTAAACAATTTGTCAGGGGTTTGGTTATCTGAGCGTAACCTTTAATGAATTTGCGGTAGTAACCACTAAGTCCTAGAAATCCTTTAATTTCTTTGTTTGTTTTTGGCAATGGGTAATTTAGAACTGCATTTGTTTTGTCTGGATTTGGCATTACTCCTTGGGGTGTTATTACATGTCCTAAAAATGATACTTCTTTTTGTAAAAATTCACTTTTGTCTAATTGTACTTTAAAATGTGCTTGTCTAAGTCTTTCGAATACTTCTTTCAATCTTTCTATGTGTTCTACCAATGATGTGGAATAAACTATGATGTCGTCAAGGTATACAAGGCATTTTTCATTGTGTATTCCTCGTAATATATTGTCCATGACTCTCTGGAAAGTAGCGGGTGCGTTCTTTAATCCAAATGGCATTCGTTTGTATTCGTAATGTCCTCTAGGTGTGCTGAAGGCTGTTTTTGATATGTCTTTTTCTTCCATCTCTACCTGATGGTATCCTGATGCTAGGTCTAATGTTGTAAAATATTGGCATTTGCCTAATTTGTCTAAAATTTCGGTAATATTTGGTAGTGGATATTTGTCATCTACCGTTTTTTCGTTTAACTTTCTATAATCTATTACCATTCTGTACTTTCTCTTCCGGTTGCGTCTAATTTCTTGGGTACTATTAACACGGGGCTGCTCCATGGTGAATTGGAGTGCTGGATTATGTCTTGGTCTAATAAGTCTGCTACTTGTCTGTCAGCTTCTTCTTGGCTTGCATGAGGTAGTCTATATGCTTTTGTAAAGATTGGTTTATTGTCTGTTAACTCGATATTATGTTTTACTGTGTTGGTGAATGTTAATGGTATTCCTTCACAATGGAATATGTCTCGGTATTCAAAACATAAGTTCTTAATTGCTCTTTCTTCTTCTTGATTGATATCGGTGTTAAAGCGGATGTTAGTTAAATTTTCTCTTAACATTTCGTCATGTTCTATTGGGTTGTATTCGTTTTCTAAATTTTCGTCTATTTCCATTTCGTTAAAATTTAGTTCTTCTACGTTAATTGGGTCTGTCAATGATAATTCTACGGGATAGTCGTTTGAATTTAATATTGTTGTGGTTGCAAAGTTATCTTTTATTTGTACTAAGGCAGTTGGGGTTTCTACTCCTTGTTGAAATGTCATATGATTTATTATTCCTAAATTTTTGTTAGATTTTACTGGGATTTTTATTTTCTTTCCGTTCGGGGTTCTATAGTGTATTTTTGTTCAATTTGTGTGTTTTGAAATTTAATTGGGATTTTTCCGTATTTTGTCCTTAATAAGCGATTTTAATGTCAATGTTGGCTCTAATTTTCTTAGAAGGTCCATTCCGATTAATCCGTCATATTTGTCGTTAAATTCGAATACACAAAATTTATGTTTCATTTTAACATTAAATGTTCTCGGTAAGGGTATAGTTTGCTACGAATTGGTGTAGTGTTGTTTGATGAGCTGTTTTAATTTTAAATGGTTCTCTTTCTACATAATCTAAATAATGTTTTGTACGGTTCTGGGGCTAATTAATGTTTTTGATGATCCGGTGTCGATTAATAGTTTGAATTTAGCGTGGGGTATTTCTATGTATGGTAATACTAAGTGATTTATATTATTTAAGTTTATTAAGTTTGGTCGGTTATGAATTGGTCCATTTGAAAATTTGAGTTCGAGTTTTCTTCGTCGTACTCCTCGTAAGTTTCGTATTGTTCGTCACGTTCGTAAGTTTCTGCATGGTTTGTTTCATTGTTCGTAGGTGTCTCAATGTCATTATTCTGGTCAGTGTCAAATTTTTCTATTTCTTGATGAAATAATTCTTCTGATGTAAAATTACGTTTCTGATGGGGGTTTGGTCGGAACATTTTTGTGTTTTGTCTGGTGTTACCAGATGAGGTATCCATTGGTGTTGGTTTGTAATAATTGTTAGGATTGTTATGAGTATTAGTCATTGGTGTATTTCTATTAGGGTTTGCGTTGAATACTGGTCTTTGTTGGTTTAGGTTTTGATTGAATCTCGGTTGGAATGCGGGTTTCGTAAAAGTTGGGTTGAATGTTGGTCTTGAAAAATGTTTATATTGATTATTAAAATTGGTATTGTTAAAACTTGGGTTGTTACTTCGCGGTTGATTTGTTTGTGGGTTAAAGGGTGTGAATTTTTGTTGAGGGATTGTTTGTCTTGTAGCTTGTATAGTTTTTGTTGGTGAATAACTTTTATTCGCGTTGGGGTTGTATAGTCTGTTGCGGTAATACATTACATTTTCTTCTTCTATTACTAGGCTCATAGCTTCTTCTAAATTTTGGGGTCGTTGGAATCTGATTTTATCCGATAGTCGTTCTGGTAAAGCGTTTATGTATGTGTCTAGTGCCATTTCGTCGTACATTTTTGTTTTTAAATGTCTAACGTTTTGATCGGGTTCTTCGATTTTTAATTTTGTTAAAATTAAACTTCTCACGTCTTGGCATTTCATTCCGAATTGGTAGGGGGATTGATTGTGTTCCATTCTAAGGTTTATTAGGTCTCGTACCAGGCATTTTATATTACGTTGGTCTCCAAAATATGCAATTAGTAGCTGTTTAAACTGGTCCCATTCCGATAAGTCGTCCCTACTGGCGATTAATGTTAGTGCCCTTCCGGCTAGTTTACTTATTACTAAGCGTATAAGCAATGAATTTCTTGCGTCATCTCCGGGTTTGTAAAAGGTTTTTAGGAACATTTCACATGCTCCAATGAAATTTGAGAGATGGGCCTGCGTGCCATCGAACGTCTGAATTGTCTCTAAATAGAGACGTAAGTCTGTGTTACTCATGTTGGTTAAGGGTTGTTTTCGATTTTTTGGAAATTTCAAAAAATTTTTTTTTTTTTGAATTAAGCTTTATTTCGTTATTTGTATGGTTACTTTTGCTTCGGATTTATTAATTTTCCGTTTGGGTTGTAAAATTTCAAATTTTGTAAAAATTGGGGTTGGTTCTGTTATTTGTAGCGTTTATTATGCTTTGGATGTATTAATTTTTCTTTTGGATTAAGTAATTTTGAATTTTGTAAAAATTGGGGATGATTTTCCTTTTTATGACGTTATTTTTGCTTTGGTTTTTTAAATTTTCCTTTTTAGATTGGATAACTTAGAGTTTTGTAAAAATTGATGTTGATTTAGCTATTTGAAACGTTAACTTTGGTTTTGGTTTGTTAATTTTTCAATTAGATTAGGTACATAAAGATTTGGTAAAGGTTGATGTTTATTTCGTTATTTTTCGGCGTTATTTTTTAGTTAGGAATGGTTAATTTTCAGTTTGGATTGGGTGGATAAAATTTGGTAAAAATTTGAGATTAATTTCGTACTTGTAGTATTAGATTTATTAATTTTAAGTTTATATTGCGTCGAGTTATTTTTAAAATCGTAGTCGTTGTTTATTTATATTTAATTACACAATGCGGTGATGTATTCACGAGATTTGTATTCAATAATGTTGAATTTATTTACCGTAGTCTTGGATTAATTGTTTTTATGCAGCTTTTAGTTCGTCTTGAGTTTTTGCTTCTTAAGGAATCTTAAATGGATGGGTTTATTCTCGTTTAGCTTTGTTTTGGTTAAATTCTGTTAATTAATACTCTTTCCGTGGGTTTTACTGAGTTGCGTAAACGTACAGTTCGTCTGTCTTGTGTTCTACTTATAACTTAAGGTTGATTACTCCTGTACTTCATGGTTGAAATTGAATACTTTGTTGAGGTAATTGCACTTACAGGTGTTAGTTTATGGAATTAGATAATTGACTTTCCGTACTCGCTAATGTAAAGTGTTATGTCTGTTTTATTTTTAGATCTCTTGGTATTATAATGCTTGTTGGTAATTGAACTCTTCGTTATGTGCGTTTTCAGGTTTACAATTATGAGCGTATGATAACGTTTTAGCGTTTTAATTAAAGATTCTTATGATGACCGTTTTACTGCACTTTATAATGCTGATTAATTAGTTGAAAACGTTTAGAGTTTATTGCAATTGTACACGCTTTTATGGATTGTAGGTATTAATATAGAAACTGCGTCGATTTTATTATCCCGTGTATGATGCAAATTGAAATTATACTGAAAGTTGAAAGTTACTTCTTTAGTACTGTGCAAGGATTCTGAAAGCGATTTTAATAATGATATTGCGTTGTTAAGCTATACTTTAATACTGAAGGTTGAAAGTTATTGCACTTCTCTGATGTTCTAAGTGTATAAAAGATGCGAGCTTTGTTTTCTTAGGTGGTTTTAAGTTACCGTATTTTTAGTTAATGCAGAATGTTCTTGTGATTTATTCAGTATTATAGAGGTCAATGGTTTAATTAAACGTTCTGTACTGCTTGTTCGAATTAGCTTTAGCTTTGAAATTAATTTCGCGTTAGTTTACCGGTTTATAAACGTGCGTTGAATCGCGGTAATTATTTGGTGTTAGTGAATATGCGCCCGTTTATTTTGGATTATTTTGAGTTCGTTCTATTTATTATGGTAAGAATCTCTTAATATTAATTCTCATTTACTTTTAAAAAGAAAATCTCTTTTTAAATTCAATTCTTATTTGCTTTTTTAAAGAAAAAAATATCTCTTTGTAAATAATCAAGTCTCATTTGCTTTTAACATTCAAGTTTCATAAAATGTTATACAGTCTCGTTTTGAAAATAATTCACTTTGAACTATTTTCAAAAATATTCATACATAAAACAATGATCAATAAAATAATACTAGCATATATCAATTATAATTTGGTTTAAAAATTTTTATGGAAATGAACTTACATTAATTTCATCTGTTTCTTTGGTGGGTTCGATCGATTCTGTATCTTGTCCACCTTGGTTTGTTTTGTTGGCCTTAGACGATTCTTGTTCCTTGTCCAACTTGGTTTGTTGCTGGATTTAGACGATGCTTGTTCTTCCTCCAACTTGGTTTGGGTTCTGCCAAAATTTCGAATAAAAATTCTTGGTCACCAATCTTCCGATTTTGGATTTTCAGTGCCCTTTTGACATCCGTTACGACTGCGCCAGTTAAAGTTCGGGCCTTTGGAGCTGGTTTTTTAAAAAGCTTTGAAACTTTAACAATATTTTTATTAGTTAAAATTTGGATAACTTGTACATAATACTAAAATTAATTATTGTACAGGTGAGTAGCTCAAACAACGAAGTATGGAGTTTGGAGACTGACTGCCGGTCATTGAGCTCCCGGGCCTTTTATAATAACCTGCCCCTCACACGGCTGTGAGAACTTGCAGATCTCATGTCTGCGTTTCTCTTTAATTGTACACTTTATTACAATGTAACAACTTAATTCTAAGTAATTGCGGTATGTTGACCGCCTGTGACCTGCCACCTGCAGTATCACTGCCCTCGCGGATGCAAAGTTGCATGTCCGTTCACATGAACTGTCGATAACCTCTCTGGGTTATCCTTGTGTTACAATGTTGCATTGAACTTATACTTTTACTTAATAATTTCTAATAATTCCTATTAGATTCAATATATCAATATATATATATGTAATTGGGGGATACATAACTCACGTGGCTTCAGCATAAATTAACAGCTGCGGCTACGTCACTTGTTTGTTTGAAATAAGCCGTCAACAATTGCACAATTGCAAGCAGATGTTTAGTATTACATTACTACCACCTTTGATAAAATTAGAGAATATCTTTGTGAATATTTTGACTTCAAATCGATTTTAATACTGTTAACTTAAAAAGAAAGTTTTGTATATTAATTTGTAAATGACCTACACAGATCTGATTGGGTTAGAAAACCTTAGTATAACCAGTCACACTGGGTTGTAATATATTTGAGTAAGAATCAAGTTGATAAACTTTACATTAATTTTTCAAGTAATTCAATTATTCATTTTATTTTATTGCATTAAATTGTATTTACAGAAACAGAAAAAATTCTTTCTAGTAAATTTATAATGCACGCTTAAAGTCTTTTTATTCTGATCTAGTTTGATCAGACCTGATAAACAAAAAACAATAAGAGTTAAATTTTTATGGTACCCTTATGTAGGAAACATTCTTTTTGCATTTTTAGATATATTTGAGGGACACAAATAGTGTTCCCATTTTTTATGTGACTTAATTATTATTTTTCCTTACAGGAACAGCGTCTTATTCTGTTAAGACAGGTTTTTGTCAGCGAAGGCGATCTTTTTTTCTTTGGGTCTCCACGTCCGCCCTTAGAAATTAGCCATGCCATTTACATGAATCAATCTGGACTTGGTGGCGCCTGTTTGTTTTAGTTTGAGTGTGACCCCCCCCCCCACATATTTCGACTTACCACCCATTGCTCATAGCTCTACCCAAGGAATAGACCCCTAGTTACGTCGGAAGACTTTGTTTTGCAGACACCTAACTTGGAGCATGGTGATTATAAAGTAGTGTCGGCCAGAAGTTTAGAAAAACGTTTCACTAGCGCCCATGCGTGAGGCTAGCGGAGCCAATTAGAGAGAAAAAAATCGTTACAACTTTTCAAGTGGAATTTCAAATTCGTCAATTTGCTCAAGACTCAAAACAAGTCAGATTAAATTGGATCAAGATTTCAAATTGCAGCTGAGCACAGCCTTTAATAGAAGTATATGGCTGTTGAACAATTTTGAAAAAGAGAATTTATATAATATGGAGATTACGAAAGATGGGAATGTTATTGTGCTACCTGCGTACGAGTGCATCAAGCTATTAAATTTGCGAGAATTGATCTGTTTTAAAATAGCTGAGTTAAGGTGTAGAAACTTTCCAGAATTTTACGAAAAATTTGTTGGTGATATAATAAAAGTATGTGGAAATACGACGGAGGAAGAAAGGGTTCAAACGTTATTAGAGGGAGAGAGCAATGCCAGTATTTCTCTGTCTAATGATTGCAGCAATTTAAATTACTTGACAGTGTTGGAACTTATTAAATGTTTCCCCATTCAGTACTTAAAAGATGCAACTGCAAGGCAATCGCTTGCGCAAATGTTTAGAGATTTGGCTATCCCAGATTCGCCAGTTTCTGGTTACCACAGCGGTTTATAGATGTTATCAATACATGTATGTATTCTATTAAAAACATTATATTTTTCTTGATAAAGTTTGTTTTTACATATTTGTATCGCCAACATTACCATAAATTATTAATAGACGTATTAATCTATCCTGTTTTTATTTTTAGGTTTAAAGTGGTGTACGCCGCAAATAATAAACACAATATACCGCATGTTAACAAAAAGTTGTGGGGAAATTTAAAGGCGAGTTTAACGGTGACTTGGTGTTAGAATTTGTAGGTAGTAAGGCTAAGTCCTACTGTATTGTACGCTAGAAGGACACGATTAAAAAAAAGATTAAAGGGATCTCAGGAAGTGTAGTTAAGTAAAACCGCGGGTCTTACAACCTATAACGAGCATATATTCCCAAAAGGGGTGGGCATCCAGCTACGCAACAGTGCGTGGAGAATAAGGATTCTCCAATAAGAAATTAAAGTCATTGGGTAATGGTAGAAAATGTTAAACCTATAAAGGCGATTATTAATTGTGGTTTAGTGACCGCGTTTGTGCACTCTTCGAGTGTTTTCGGCAATCTTCGATTGTTTCCAAAGAAAATATTCAAGCATGCCATTTAATGTCGTGGTGTAACATCGTCCACGGTTGCTTATACATTCGTCGGCAGCAAAGTACTTAAGCTCTGGGTCTTGCAGTATCGCTTTTACAAGAATAGCTCACAGCGACACAAGGAAAACAGCACGGTATGTCATTAAGCAGTAAACGTTCAGCTCCGCATATTTGCTGGATTACGAGTTACAAATGAATTAATACTACATTGAAGTTTCCGGAATTTGCGTTATAATGCTTCTACCGCGTCACGTAAGGTAATTTAGGTAATTGATGTAGAATATCAATATGTAATAAGACCCATTTACTTTCACTCTAATATTGTTTTATGATTATTAAACAGTACTTAATGTGGTTTATTACATTTGGATAATTCTGAAATTTAGGTAGTTAATGATGTCATACACAAAATTTCTAATTAACATGGTTGGTATTTTCTGAACTGCACCAAACAGAACGTTTGTATTTTAAAGAATATTATTTTGAACTTTATATTAATTTTGTAAAACATTATTATATTATGTAGAAGTATTTAAAATTTAATTCTTTATTAGCAACTATCCTGTAAACAATAGCATGATATAAAACACCGTTTTACCTTTATAAGAATGTAGCAGGAGTCATTCGCTTTCACTATTATAATTGCATTAACAAGGTATTACAAATTTAAAGCAAGATTTGGTGATAGATGCGAGCACTGTAGAAAGTACTTGTGTTATTATTAATCTACAAGTAATTATGCGGGGTTTCTAATGTACGTCATTGAAACATATTTCTTGTATTCTCAAATATACAGCCAATAATATAATTAATAGAAAGAAATTATATACGGCTTTCACTGGTATTTCGCATGATTGTAAAGACAGTAGTTTTGAAGCGATATGGTGTTTTCTAGAATATTTGCTGGATTACGTGTTACGTACTTGGTAAAATTTTAAACCTGAAAATTGATAGCTGTTTTTAAAATTTTAAAAGTCATGGTTTTGAATATTAAACAATGGCTAGTCGAAGAAAACTATTTGTTAGGTTTGCTTATAGAGCAAATAGCAAAATTTAGAGGTTCCGAATTTTAAAGTGTAACTTTGTAAGAAGTAGTCCGATTTTAAATCTGTTTGCCGATTCGGGATGTGCGTAAAATTTTAGACTAACAAGATGTATTGCATGACTAAAAAAATTTATAAGAACGCTCAAAAGTCGCTACAGGTAAGAAATCTTAAAATTGGGGTAGCTCCCTTGGGGGGTGATGATATCTGAAAAATTCCTAGAAATTCGGGTAGCTGAGAAAATCTAATATTAATTGATATCAAACAAGATAGGTTTATCTCGTGGGTGGAAATGTGGAGAAGATTTATCTCGCAGAGGGTATGTGTGTAATTTTGCAGGGCGTGGTCCTATTGCAAATCTGTTTGCAGATTCGGGATGCGCGTAAAATTGTACACTAATTTAGTGTATCGCATGACTAAAAAATTTTATAAGAACGCTCAAAAGTCGCTACAGGTAAAAATCTTAAAATTCGGGTAGCTCCCTTGGAGATGGTGCAATCTAAAAAATTCTTAGAAATTCGGGTAGCTGAGAAAAATCTAATATTAATTGATACCAAACAAGATAGGTTTATCTCGTGGGTGCAAATGTGGAGAAAGATTTATCTCGCAGAGGGTATGTGTGTAATTTTGCAGGGCATGGCCCTATTTCAAATCTGTTTACAGATTCGAATTCTACATAAAATTCTAGACTAACAAGATGTATCGCATGACTAAAAAATTTATAAGAACGCTCAAAAGTCGCTACAGATAAGAAATCTTAAAATTGGGGTAGCTCCCTTGGGGGTGATGATATCTGAAAAATTTAAAGAGATTTGGGTAGCTGAGAAAAATCTAATATTAATTGATACCAAACAAGATAGGTTTATATCAAAAGATGCATTGGTTATACGAATAAAACTATTTGTTAGTTTTGCTTATAAAGCAAAGGCGAAATTTAGAGGTTTGAGAGCTTAAAGTGTAACTTCGCAGGGCGTGGTCCTATTGCAAATCTGTTTGCAGATTCGGGATGTGCGTAAAATTTTAGACTAATTTAATGTATCGCATGTATAAAAAATTTTATAAGAACGCTCAAAAGTTGCTACAGGTAAGAAATCTTAAAATCAGGGTAGCTCCCTTGGGGGTGATGATATCTGAAAAATTCCTAGAGATTCGGGTAGCTGAGAAAATTCTAATATTAATTGATACCAAACAAGATAGGTTTATCTCAAAAGATGCAATGGCTAATCGAAGAAAACTATTTGGTCCAGAATGTTAGCGGTAAAACAATCTTAAAAAAAGGTTTATCTCGTGTGTGGAAATGAGGATGCTCATTTATCTCGAAAGATGAAAAATGGTTAGTCGAAGAAAACTTTTTGGTCCAGATGTGGGAGCAAATGTGGATGCTGGAGCAAATGTGGCAGTGGATAGCCTGTATTCCTACTACTAATGATTACCGCTTCAATAAAACCATTAACATCCGAATGTTTCGAACCATCAAAACGTGAAGCGCAATTAGCTAAATTACCGGTATTAACAGAAGCCGGTATTGCTTGTTGCCCAATTGACAATCGTCCTAGCAATTCTTGGAACTGTTCATTACTAAGAACCACATTGTTTACAGCCATTTCGGTTTCTCGAACAAACACTTTACTTATAACAGTTTCTAAAATTTCCGAAACAAGGTCTACTACTGTATTCTGCTTGCGAACAATTCTACTCGTAGTAGAGCGAAGCAAATACCTTTCTTGACCTTCCAGATTAAATTATGTGTGTATACAAAGAACAACAAAGAGTACTTACAGGTTTATATCCAAAACATCCAAAAGTACCTTATAAAATGCCAGCAAGCGTATCCACAAATTCCAAACACTGTACTGCATCAATAACTTTCTGAATCACACACACAAAACTTTTCAAAATTATTGTAACGTAAACACGTGAACAATAACAAACGAAATCGAAATACTAATCTATCAAACTGCGCGGCGCGCTCACGGTCATGAACTTCAAAATGTTTACGTTCGATCGATACTTGTTACAACGTCACGAAAACACCTGCAATTGAACCTAGAGGCCCATCGTTGGACGACACTTTTATAACGGGGTTGTTATTGTTATATAATTTAAAAGGGTTCTGCTCGATTCAATCAACAGATGTTATTTGTGTTAAGCATTTAATGAACGTAAACCAAATATACATAAATGTAAAACAAACAAACTTAAACATTTAGGTAAAATTACTGATATAGTTTCAACAGTTCACGGCGCGTGGTCTTAACCGGCCGGCGTATATAGATGGACTCTTCGCGACTACTGATAAGGAACGCTCGGGCTTGTTCCGTTTAAAACATACACTACGCGCAGGGGCGGACTTATTATATTTGTTACAGTACTTATATATGTTCATGATGTAACAGTTTTTTTTTAATTTATTTAATTTAATTCGCGTTTCGTGACTCAGGGCTCACGGTGCAAGCGCAATTGAAACAAGAAAACAAATTTGAAATTTTAGGGTTGAAACGGTTTTAAATTTTTTATTGTAATGATAAGCGCCTTTAATATAATAGCGCACGTGAGACGCGGCAATTCGGTACTTTAAAAAGACTTAAAATTTTTACGCGTGTGATATGGAGCGATGAAACACTATTGTGCATATATGCTGTGAGGTATTTGTTGTCTCGTTGGTAACTTTATTTGCCCTACAAGATTTTGTAGACTCTAAAGAATGTTATTGGCCCTACAGACTTTGTTAGCCCTGCGGAATTTGCGGATCGACGACTCCCCATCCTACTTCACTCGAAGATGATATAGAAATGTGCGGATTAAGAATACGGTTTAAAAAGACTGTTCAACCGGGCGAAATCTTATCAGAACAAATGTTTAAAGCCCAAGCGCGGTGTGTATGAAATAAGTTGAAAACCTTGAGGTATTTTGTGAACAATAAGGTAATTACATAGACTTTTCATAGACTAAATTACTATTTACGACTTTACAAACCAGATTTAAAAACAACTGAGTTGTTTTCTTCATGATTGTAGATACAAAATGCTGAACGTAGCCTTCTAATTAAACCAAACTAGAAAATAAATCGCATGTTGTTTTCCATATGGGATCAAGAACACTAAGAATTTGAAATCCATTTAAATTCACAAATAAATATGCTTGGCGAATTTTTTCATTTTATTTGTATTGCCTTAATATCTCGATGTTTCGAAAAGAAATTTTATTATATAGCCAAAAAAAAAGTCACAACAAGTTCGCCATAGTACTTCAACATGTCAAAAATCGCGCCGTAATAGTATCAATTAGAACTACATGTGTCTTCCTAAAAATTTATAAAAACATAGTTTGCTATAGTAGCTATTTATAATGCACTAAATCCAGGCAATTCGTATAAATAGCCCTTGCAATAGTATTATTTTTGTATACTTTTATCAAAACTCAACTAAAATAACCCATTATAATTACCCTCGCTCAGACAAAACCGACTAACATATGTTAGTTGGCCAAAGAATATAAGAAATTTACCATTTCGATGACTAGACCAAACGTGTCCAAGTCGATTGAGGATTCCACACTTGCGCTTTTTAAGTCGTTCCAGATTTATAATTAAATAATTTGCGCTTATCTCAGTAATAAGAGCATGTATTGCAAAGTGTAAACGGCACTATAGTAACTTATACTAGAGTTCATAAATGTACTCGATATCGAATAGACAATTAGCAGTTGGCAGTTGGTTAAAATCGTATAAGAGCGACAAGACTGTAAGAGAGCTTTCACACTATGCGGTTGCGGCACGGTTTACCGCATGAGATAAACCGTCCGGCAAACCGGACATTGCTTTCACATCTAAAAATATTGTTCAAGCTTGTTCTTCGACGTCGACAGATTGTGTAGGTAGTAGTGATGTTCCGTTTATATTGTATATAATTTACAGCTTAATTTATGTTCCGTTTATATTGTATAATTTACAGCTTAATTTATTTTCGAAGTTGAAATTTGTTGATTATTTACGTCCGCCCGGTATATTAAAATGTTATAGAAATGTGCTGTCCATTATATAGCGCGCACCAATTTGGCGTCCATATACTCATACTCTAATGTGCGGATATTTCTAATGAAAAACAGAATGTTTTTAATAATTAAATACATTCTGTTGTTTACGTGTGTTATTTCTTTAAAATGACTAGCTGTAAGAATATTGTATTTTCTATTAGGTTAATTAGAACGTCGGCTAGTGGTTATTTCACGTAAATTATATTGTTTGCTGATAGAAGGGAAGTTAGTCGGGTGCTCGCTACGCAAGCGGGAGTATATCGGCCCTTAGCATGGGCATTCTACGTGTGTAGTTAGAAAGCGATTTATGTACCAATTGTTGACTTGTAATATCATTAAATTACTAAAGTAGTGTAAATATGCGGGCGCATCGTCATCTTTTAAGATTGGGGTTCGAGGAATTTCATTGCTGTAAGTTAAGTTGTAATCTGCCCAGCGTGGCTTCTAGCGCTTTGGAGAGACTCTGTAAGTACTTTTACATTGTTAAATTGCCGTTTATGTTGCTCCTTGCTGTTTAATCGACGCCCTGTAATTAGTTAATTAATAGCACGTTATGTATACGGCTATGTGAACATTTAATTTATCCACTTTTTTGAATACAGTAATTTTTGAATGTGTGATCGTTATTTCGAATTTACTTTCTACTCAGTACCTTTAACGAGACAATATAGGAACGTTGCAATTACTTCAAACACAGCGCCTGTACAAAATGCGGCGATATCAATTAAACTATGCTCTTCGCTCGTGCAAGAACATTCTTATCACCTTGGAAAACACACGAAGCATTGTAGTATCGATTTTCGTTGAAGAAGGCCGCAAAATTACATGTTCTAAACTTCACCACATTAGAAAAGTCGACTTTTGTTACCCGTACCTGACGGACGCATTTAACAGAGTTTGTTTACTTCGTTATCCGTTTGAACGGTCGCATAAATATAAATGTGCTTCACTACGCTCGCATACAAGGTAAGTGTTTGAAATAATTCTGTCTTTATTTATTATCATTATTGTTATTTCATATATATGTCCACTTTTTTCTACCACCAGTAGCTATCGAAATTATCGCAAAAGCTACAAGTGAGTTCATTCTATTCAAGAAAAGTGTAGTTATTTTAACATTAATGCACTATTGAAAAAAAAACGTGAAATTAAGCATCGAAAATATTAAGTGCATCCGTTAATAAAACTCTATCAGGTCAATTATTTTATAATTGTATCTCTTCCTTGGCATCTTTTACTCTGCCAATCATTAAGTACACCTATCTGGCAACCTCGGTCGAATAAAACCGTCGCCGCTTAGCAGCAAGTGTCGAAGCACTCAATTACTTCAATAGGCGTTCAAATTTTGTGCGGTATTAAAACCGTTTGGTTTCTGACCGCCAGCCACACTGTCTGCGATTTCCGCAGAGCGCACCGGAAATTTTTCCGCGCCGCACTAACCTGAAAGCGTCTCATTTAAAGGAAGATAAAACTAGTGCACGTGATACCGCACCGGTAAACCGTGCCGCAGCCGCAGAGTGTGAAAGCCCTCTAAATGTTGCTACTCGAAAATTTAGGTAACATTTCCGACAGGATGTATTCTAACTAGATATC
This sequence comes from Platerodrilus igneus, assembly GCA_036346225.1. Taxonomy (NCBI): domain Eukaryota; kingdom Metazoa; phylum Arthropoda; class Insecta; order Coleoptera; family Lycidae; genus Platerodrilus; species Platerodrilus igneus. The sequence goes on along the minus strand of JARFIW010000139.1, from coordinate 2,143,331 downwards.
TGTGGTTCTGGATTGCTGCCGTGGAACAAATATGTTTTGCAAATAGTGGGTGCTGTGGCGTGTTAAAAATATCCTACACAATTGATTCATTATATAATTTGTATTTCCGGGAAATCAGAAGACAGACATGCAAAAAATAAACGGATCTATAAAGACGCACTATTGTAGACGAGCAAATACTGGAGTATACAATGACTCTACATAATAATCCCAGAGGATTCTGATTTGAATTTAATTATAAGTGTGTAAGATCGAACAAGAAAAGTATTCATCAACGATCTAAGAATGATCGCTGTCAATAATGACTCTTCTACAGATTTAAGAAAGAAAACATAAAAATTACATCTATTTAGAAAAATAGCTGTAAGAAGTAGTAAAATGTTGTTGTCTATGTGTGTTATGCATACAAATTTGTCTATCACTTTGCTACGTACAATGACGTAACCGGAAGAAAACATAAATATACCAGGATAACTACCAATGCGGAGAGGGGTGGGGTTCCTAGCAACACAAAAATAATACATCGCCAACGATTTTCCATTTACAAAAAAAACACACACAATTATAGAAATTTCTAATGAAACGGCAAAACAAAAATTAAATAAGGTTACTATGTAATAAAGCAATTCTATTCTATGGGCAAATTTAGTAATTGTTCCACAAAGTGCGCAATTCGTAGCTAACAGGCAATAAATCTAATCAGTAACAACAAAATAACGCTGATACTTCGTATAAGCGGATGGTTAATTAAAAGCAAACATTAAATTTAAAAACCTTTTTCGTAAGGGTCTTACCATAAGAAACATTGGCTATAAATCTAATCAGTAACACAAAAAATATTAGTAATGCTGATACTTTTGTATAAGCGGATGGTTAATTAAAAGCAAACATTAAATTTAAGAACTTTTCCAGTAAGGAGTTGACCAGAACAAACATTAGTGTATCTACTTTCAAATTGGGTTTAGCAATAGTAGCGTACATAATTTCAAATTGGGTTTATCCCAGCGTATGTTCAAAAGAGAAAACAGTCATATACCTGTGTCGTAATATTTATCTGGTCAGCCCTCGGAAGCGAATTGACACAGCATCAAAGCGGTAGTCGGCAACAATCATGTTACTACCATAATTGTAACGGCAATCTATATGCCCAAGCAGTTGATCTACATCAAAGAATAATCGAGCTACAGAACAAGCAAATTAGCCTCCAGCTAAAAGCTAAAAAAGAAAAATTTTACTAATATTAACGACTCAGGAGCGCTTACCAATACGCAAAAAGATGTACACATTTGATAAAGGAGAAACGTGCATCGCTCTTAAAGTAACAAAACGAGTAGTTTTACTAGTGCATCAATGCACAAGCTGCAGAATCAAATTAAATAATAACACGAGCTCGCAAAGCAACATTCTAGCTTATCGAAGCGCGGTAACTGAAAAACCCGGCTTATATCGGATAGTGCGCGAGCATTATTTCAACAAGTCATAACTTTGGCGCCATCGAGAAAACCCATTATACGCGGTCGTAATGTTTAACAAATTGAAGGTTACCTAAAAATAGGATGCGGACCATTCAATTGTAACATAAACTTGTTGTTTCGAAATAACTAAATTCAACATGACAATTCGTAGAAAGCGTATTTATTATTGTAAACAGGATGTTATTGAAGAATTTAAGAGATTACGGGATAACTAAAACAAGGCATTTAATTTATAGAATAAATTTTCGTTGTAAAAGCAAAAGGGGTTTGTGTTAGGAAATTTATAGACATGTGATTTTCTAATGCTCCACCGGAGGGTACTACATTGGCCAGCAGGCGAGTTTTTTTTTGTTGGCTGGAAAATTTAAAATTTTGCCGAACGCTTGCCGTTCTAGATAAGGTAAGGATCTTTAACGTGCGTGACAACACTCACACACGGGACCTCCATTTAACCTCTCATCCGAACGAGGGCGTAATTTTTGTGAAAAATGCTCACTTGCTATTTTTCAAGCAGTCGGCCGTGTCGGGATTCGAACCCAGGCTTACTATATTGATCCACGGCGACGCCTGAATTCATAGACATTATAATTTGAATTAGGGCCGCTATACTTACGGCCACGTCCCCAATGTTCCGCCCGGAGGTACTACATGAATTCATAGACATTATAATTTGAATAAGGGACCGCTATACTTGCGGCCACGTCCCCAATGCTCCACCCGGAGGTACTACATTGGGTTTAAACGCGAAAAATAACGTGCTTCTAATTTATACTAACTTCATAGTTGATCCACCCTAAATAAAAACTAAATAAAATTCTAACAAACCTAACAAACTCTAACAATCTAACAAACCTAAAAATCTGACAGAACTGAAACAAAAACTAAAAACAAAAACTAAAAACAGGGTTGTAAATAATGGTATTCCTAGCGCTGACTTTCGAGTGTACCCGATCAACAAGACACAAGCAAAAATGAGAGGGGGAGGGATCCGTAGTACTGGATAGCAGACGCCGGCTCTGCTTACCAGTGCGACCTGAAGGGTCGTCTTAAAACTATCCAAATCTAGCTAACTAATTTAAATCCAACCCTAGCTTTCCCTATCATTTCCTAACTGATTTGTAATATGATTACAATCTTCGCAATTATACTCTTCCTTCCCAAATATATACTGCAACCAAAATGGCTACAGAACGTCAAACAAAACAAATATGCCACATAATACTACAATACATGCTAATAAATAAATAAATATAGTGTAAATATAAAATATAAATAAATATAATTATGTAAATATATAAATAAATGTTTAATAAGCGTTAAGCATATAGCAGTGCACAAAATAGCAAAATGCATCACCCTGTTTATCAGGTGCACTCCCACAAGCATATGTCGGCTAGCGCCTTTACACACCAAACGTGCTTGTTAAAATTTCGAAAACTATTAATTAATGTAAATCAATGCTTGTGCGAGTACAGCCGCCACAATTTATGTCTTACCTCGATAATAAAATTCTCCAGCATCCGAAGATCTGGTCGTCTGCCTACATCTAACTGTAACTTACTTCTAAGGGGGGGATGGGGTGCACTGCTAAAGTCCTGGTGGGTATGCACTAAATGTTCTTGGGGGAATCACAATCACTATCACTATCACTTCGCTTTCAAGTCCTGGGGGGATGCGCGGTTTTACTCTATTTATTATCTTTGTTTATTTTATTGATTTAATTTAATGAGGGTTTCTGATTTATTTGTTATTGTTTATTTGTTATTATTTATTCCCGATTACCCGATTTTCCGCGCATAATTATGTAGATAGGCAGTGACTGTATTAATGGTGCGGGGGTTTCTCGTGCATATTGGACATTTGGGTATAATTATCTTTTTTTTTTTTAATATCAGGTTTTGGTTAATCTATACTCGTATCCTTACTCATGCCAAGTCAATTTAAATTTTTTACAATACTCCCACCAACCCCACCGAATTACACGCGGTTGTCATTGTCTAATCTCGCGACCCTTCCCGCGAATTCTTTTAAGGCTGTCCAGAACGCTTTCTGGTTAACCACTTCCCCGACTTCCTCTAGGCTCTTTGTCCATGCCAGACCTAGGATAGCTAGTTTGCTATCAGCCAACCCTCGATTTCTCGCCTCAAGCGGGCAGTCGAAGAGCACGTGCTCTGCGCTTTCCGCGCCTTCACCGCATTCGCAGCGGTCGCTGTTGGCTAGACCGAACCTTTGTAAATACGCCTTCAAGGCGCCGTGACCTGTTATCAACTGCACCATTTTGTGATAGAGCTTGAGCTCGATCCTATCTCTAGCTTCTATGCTCGGTATGAATTTGTGGGTCAACCTGCCCGTGGCAGCGTTGTTCCACCTCTCTTCCCATTGTCGAATTGATTTTTCGCGCAGCTTTCTTTTGATTAAAGACCTCGGTATCGACGAATGTGATATTCGAAAGTCGCCCGTCGCGGCGTCTTTAGCTAATTCGTCAGCCCTATCGTTTCCTACGTTACCATTGTGCGACCTGACCCCGCTTGGAGATCTGCCGAGGTGTTCATGTTTGTTAAAGCCATCAGCGCCGATTTACTATCACTGATTATATAATACTCGTCTCTGCCCGTATGGTTTATTACGTAATCGATAGCCTCTCGTATGGCTACCAATTCGCACTGGAAGATAGTGCACCAGTTCGCGAGTTTGGTTTACCGAAACACCTCCCTTTCCTGCTTATACACGACAAACGCCGCACCTTCTTGCCCATCGTCCATACGTGAACCGTCCGTATAAATTCTGATACCCATCGCGTTCTCATCACCTTCGATAAACTCGATTTCTCTAATATCAGCCGGGTGTCCTAACTCAGATACAACGATCTTTCTTGCAATTGCCCTATTACCAAGATTAAGATCTTCGATAATTTCGCGCCCTTTTCCTATATTTATTAATCGTCTATCTCTAATCTCCCTAACGACATATTCGATAGGGAGAGTCCTACTGATCACCAGGACAGCCTCCGTGGAGGTGGTCCTGTACGCCCTCGCCGCTTTTACCGCGGTTATGCGTTGTACGCTCGTCAATTGACGCATCTCCCAGACTTTACAACCTTCTGCCCATACAGAAGCTGCGTACAGTATTGCCGGCTCAATTGCTCCGGCATAAACCGTCCTAAGCGATTCGCCCCTGAAACCCCACTTTATTTTAGCCGCCGCCATCATTTTATTTGATATTTCACCGCCCATACTTTTTACGTATTGTACGTGCGCTGTCCAATTTAATTTATTGTCAATCTTGACGCCGAGGTAGGTAATACAATCTTTAAACGGGATTTTCTCCCCTCCTAACTCTAACCTAGGAGGTCTCTATCCTGGTTTCGTGCCGAAATAAAGCGCCTCTGACTTCGCCGTGTTAAATTTTAATTTTACCGCCTGCGACCATTCGTGTAATTTATTAAGCGCCTCGTTCGGTTTTGTGCGCATATCCATTAACAATCTCGATCTTACAATTAAAAGTGTGTCATCTGCAAACCCAACGATTGAGCATCCTGCGGGCAACTTGACCCTAAAGATGCTCTCATACAACAACTTCCAAAATGTGGGACCAGAACATGACCCCTGCGGGCATCCCCTTTCCACCTCACGCGACAGAACTTCACCCGGAATTTCAACCTGTGCCAATCGCCAAGAGAAATAGCTCTTGACCAAAGACAGCAAGTTTCGCGGACAACCCCTACGATCTAACTCGCAAACGATTAATGGCCACCAGGCAGCATCAAATGCTCCTGAAATGTCCAACGCAATAACGACACAGTATTCTTTAGCATCTCTTGCCTGCTTAATTTCCCCGACAACGAACTCTAACGCGTCGATAGTCGACTTGCCCTCCACGAAACCAAACTGTCGGTTATTAAAACCGCCGCTGTCTCGCACTAGGTGCTCAACACGCGTAGTCATAACGCGATCTAAAACTTTCCTCAGCACCGGTAGCAAGCTAATTGGACGATAGCTGTCCGGATCTGACGCATCCGCCTTTTTAGGTTTGGGTATAAATTTCACATTCTGGATTTTCCAGCAACGCGGAAAAACGCCCCTTTCTAAACAAAGATTAAACAATCCAACAACGACACATGGGGCTAACAGGCACGCCTGCAGAGCTGCGTCTGAAGTGATTCCATCATGCCCCGGTGCCTTCTTAGGGTTCATCCTCCTAAGAGCCCTGACGACCTCGTGAACTAGGATTGCCTTATCGGCACCTGTTTCTTGCGCCTCTGCAGCTTCCCGACGTACTAAATCGTGCGACCCTTCATCCCCCTCGGGATTATCCGATGGGAAAAATTTCTCTAGTAAATATTCCGCTGTGGTTTTAAAACCTTCCGTGTATTCGCCATTTGTTTTCTTTATATTACTGAGCGCGATTTTTTGTTGTTTTCCTCTAATTACGCGGTATGCGGTTCCCCAGGGTTCTTTCTCCGAGCTTTGCGTGCAGAATTCTTTAAATTTATTCGTTCGCGTTTCTTCTATTAATATTTTATATTCGCGGTAACTTTGATTATATTCTACTCTCCGTTGTTCTCTTATATCTCCCGAGGCGCGTTGATAGCGGCGCCTTAGGTTACGCGTTTCTGCCCGCTTGTTGGTTAGTTCCCGGGTCCACCACGGTACGCTGTCTTTAAATGTTTTTTTTTGCGGCATGGAATACGACGACGGGTCTACCACCGCGTCGTTCAATTTTTTCGCGAGTGTTTCTACTTCGTCTGCCTCTCGGCAGTTAAATAGCTCATTTTCGAGCGCAGGGATACTTTCGCCAAATTTTTGTTCAAACCGCTCCCAATTTGCTTTTTTATTACAGAACCGCGGAAATATAGTTAGCTGCTCGTTTGCGCTTGTTTTGGTTTCAACGTCCCATGTTATTGTTGAGTAAAATCGATATTTTAACTCTTCCACCCTTATTTTTAAATGGCTTAGCAATTCCACTGTCTACTACAGTAAAGAATCTTGGTATAATGATCGACTCGAATCTGTCATGGAAAGCCCATACAATGTATATATGTAAGGTGTATGCTTCGTTACATAGTCTTAAGAGGGTAAAACGATTTTTACCAGTTCGTTTAAGAATACAACTTATTAGGTCGCTTATTCAACCGATTTTGACTATGGAGATGTTTTATATCATCATTTGTCTATGGACAACAGTAATCGTTTACAGCGAGTTCACAACAGTTGTATTCGGTTTGTTTTGACATCAAACGTCGTCAGCATGTTACACCATATTTCAATAAGCTCTCTTGGTTAAAATTAGTGAAACAGCGACAGTTACATCAGGCAATAATGCTCTATAAACTCTTACATGGACTTGGACCTTCGTACTTAACCTCAAATTTCTCTTACGTTTCCACAGGACACCATAACACACGAGATGAAAACGACTGCTAATACCAATGCACCGTACTGAAATGTATCATTCATCGTTCTTGGTATCCGGGTCGTCTCTGAACTGTATACCCATAAATATAAGAAATTGCACAACATTACTTAAATTTAAAAAGCATATCAGGAATATCTACTATCCTGCAACTAAACTTCTTAATATGGAATGGGGAATGGGGCCCAGAGTGCGTGATGTGTTTTGTACGTGTGTGTGTGTGAGGGGGGGTGTGTGGATGTTTGTGTAAAATGTGCATGCAAGTGTGGTGGCGTATGTAAGTGTATATAGCCATTGTTTGTACTAAATAAATATTTTATTGTACAAGATATGTCCTAGTTAGGTGTAAGAGTGGGCTTTATAGCTTAAACCTCGCTAGGAGTATCTTTTCTTTTCTCATATGTATCGAGATTTGCTTATAAATAATAAAGATATTATTATTATTATTATTATTAATTTATGGTCAGAGAGCGTTTCCTCGTCCGACCTTAATTTTCAATCACAAATCGTTTCTAACATATCGTGCAAGACTGCAGTAATATCTATAAAACTGCTCCCCCTATGCGTCTCAAACGTAGGTGAATCATTAGTGTTTATCACACTAAGGTCCCATCCCGTAAAAAGATCAGCAACCTGCGAGTCTCTATCGTCTTCGATAGGGCTGCCCCATAATGGCGACTTAGCATTAAAGTCTCCCGCGATAATTAAATTTCTATTTCTACCGATTTTACGAAGGATTCCTTCAATTTGATTTAGTAAGTCCTCTGTTTGAGGATTCTCCCGCCGGGAATCGATCAGCGGAAGGTAAGTGCTTATCACGTAAAACGTATGCAATCCCGTTTTTATTTCTGCGGTGGTTATGAACTCATTCGACAGATTGTTTAGGATTATTCTGGCGCACGTCCCATTATTTATTATTATTCCGCTACGCGGTCGTTCGCTGTTTGCGTTTAAAACGGTAACCCCCTTCCCAAAACCTGTTATTTTGTGGCTATACAGGTGCGGTTCCTGTATAAGCCCGATGTCGATATTATTTTCGGAGAATAACTTTACGAAGTTATTTGTTGCCCCTTTACCTTTCCCGAGATTTAGTTGCGCGAATTTAATCTTCTTGCTTCTTATAGACTTTGTTTTATCTTCACAGTCCATAATCGATGTTTCGTGTGATTGCGTTCTTCAGACGCTGCATCGTGGGGCATCTACTCGACTTGGCGTCATGGCGCGTATCGACCTTCGCGCCACCGCCAGTTCTGTCGTTTGCCCTGGCGCAAACCACACAGCAGGGACTGCCTTCCGGCAATTCTTGAATTCATGCCCGACCTCGGCACAGTTACCGCACCACTGTACCTTCTCCTGCATTCCATCGATCGATGGCCGTACTCGTAGCACCGGTAACACTGGGTCATCGAGAAGTGGTCCCGGGCCCATACTCTTCGCCACCTGAGGTTAATAGCATCAGCTAATATACGCCTTCGAAGTGTGGGGGTCACTTCGAAGACTACGTTGGCGAAGGGATCCCTAGGGCCCTTTCCACCAAACCTGAACTTCTCTCTCAGGTGGTCTTCTAGCTTCAAATCGCCAAAGCGGGGATTCTGGCTCGCAATCAACCGCACGAGCTCTTCAGCCTTCATCCCGCTTCGACCCCGGAAGAACGACCCGAGGACGTTTCTTCTCGATGGTCTTCGCCACGAGTTCCTTGCAGTTCCCGCCAACCTTCAACTGCAGCTTCTTGGCGTCGTCGCGACCTGCGCACTCCACAACGACACCGCCCCGACGCGTCCTACGAGCTCCGACAACAACAAACCCATCTCGAGCGGGATCGACCCTCTGCTTCAGGGTCGTCATCACGTCGTCCTTCTGGCCTGGCCTGGCGTCGACCCTAACTGCAAAGGTAGGCGTTGCACCCGCAGCAGCTGCAGCATACGACACCTTCCGCGGCATCGGCACCTCCTGGCCCCGGGAATACTGCTGCCCTGAAACAGAAGCAACCACCGCTGAATTTCCCCCGACAACACCAGCTCTCCCAGGACTATCTAGGCAAAGACGAAGCGCCCTAACCATACCTATAAGTTGGTTCGTAACGTCGCGGATATCATCCACGGCGTGCCGAACCATCTTCCTGTCCTCAACGACGATAGTGAAGGAGGTCGTCGGCACCTTCCCATAGATGGCAGCGTGCGCCTTCCTCACCCTGAACTTCAAGATCTCCAGCTCATCGAGGTCGCTAGCATCAACGCTGACGTTGCTGCTAGTCGACATCGTGCGCTGGGCTCTCGAAGTAGAAGGCAATTCTGGCGCCGCAACCACCACGGGAGGCCCCGACTCCCCCGACACGACCGCCGCAGACACAGGCTCCTCTACCTCCTACACCTCCTCCTGAATCCCTAACATAACATCCTTTAACACTACCTTCAGCTGTTTCCCCCCAACAGCGCCCTCAGTCTCCGACCTAGCAGACTCCGACCGATCTCCCCTCTTCCTCCTGGGCAGCGGCTCCTCATCGCGGTGGACCACCATTCTGACAAAACTAACGACAAAGAACGACACCTAAAACGCAGCTCAAAAACGACTTGACCGTTACGACGCTAAAAGAGCGACGCTAGAAGAACGCAAAACGTTGGTCCAATAAAAATGTTTAGTTTAAAGGTGAACCGTAAACAACCTTGTATTTATTAAAACTTCAAACCGCCCAATTAAATATCAAATTTTACCAAAAATACAACAAGCACTAAGCGTCAAAATAACAACTAGAATCAAATAAATTCCCTAACGCAATAAAAATATCTCGATTTAAAATGTACCGTAAAGAACATTATTTATTTATTTTAAATTTTTAAACCGCCAAATCAAATTTAAATAAACTAATTGTTTCAAAATATTAAAATATCTAATTTATAAATAACAACACTTTATTTTTAAATGTGTAATTAACAAAATAAGGTCGAGCGCAATCGGAATGTGGTAACCGAAATGACCTTTCACTTAATCGCTTGGTAACTAGCACAACCCGTAACTGTTACACCGCTTAATTACACCAAAATCGATTTAAAGGAACTTTTAAATACGCGTGTACTTAAATTACAGAAAATTAATATTAAAATTGTTTTAAAATTTACCGTTTTTGAGATATTTATTTGATTTAAAAAGGCTTAGATTTTTGTTTTTTGGTTATTATTTGATTATACGCGCACTATAAAAAATTCACACACTTTTTTGTTGTTTTACCCGGTTTTTTACTCGATTTATTTATTTCGAAATTATTTTTGAATATTAGTTTAGTAGACCTTTGTTTTATTAACCCTAAATTTATTTATTTTATTTTAAAACGCGGATTTGGTTTAAATTACAAAGAGAACGCGATTTGTTTAGTTTTTATTTAGTTTAAATTCTGTTTTAAAATTTGATGGCACACAATTATAAAAATAAAACACAATAAAAAGCAAAGCTTTAAATAAAATAATTCAACAATAAATAATAAAACCCTAGATAAAAACTTACTGTTATTGCTGAAGCGGGAGCTCGGCAAAAACACGTCCGCTCGCTTCAGCGGCAACTAGAAAGTGGAATTCATAGACAGCGTATTTATTATTGTTTATGAATTAACGATTTTATTGAACAGTATACATGCAATTTAGAAGAACGGATAATGAATTAGCAACGGACAGGGTTATTTTAAGTTTACTAAATTAATTTTTGTTTTTAACGTCAAAGGGATTTGAGTTGAAAACTAGTGAATTAACTTATGCGGAAAATTAAACGCGGCAATTTTTGTTTTCCTACCTGATCACAGACTTCCTGGCCAATATAATACCTTCAAATGGAGCATTGGAAGGTCAAATGTAGGAACCTTAGTTGTTGAAAAATTGGCGGGCTGATCAGAAGTACTTTTTGACAATTGCATGATTTAGTGGTGCTCATTAATCGAAATATACAAGATGTATACAAATTGTACCAATGTGGCGTGAGAGAAAGCGATAATTGGATCAAAATAGTTGTGGTGTTGATGTGACGTAATGAAAATGATGTCAACGCGATATATGTCTTAAAAAGGTGGCAGGTGCAACGTTATACATTAGATAAGTGACGTGCGTGAAGGATGGATATTTATGATAGAGGTGAGAGGTGGAAAAGCGGGAGGTAGAGGAAGTGGGAAGTAGAAAGAGCAGGATGATGTGGAAGATGAAAGGTAGAGATGGAAGGGCGGTAGTGAGGCGTGGTCCGTCAACTCGCTTATTCCCTCTAGATATTGTCGAATTATTAAGGAATACTAAAATCGAAAATAGAGGATTGTAAAAATTATTTTAAAATTGAAAAAACTAGAGTGAATTTGAAGTGGCATTGGCCGAGACAATTGAATTCTACAAACATTCCCGATTTAACCTTTGCACCATGTGTTCTAATAATCAGGATACAAATGTGGATGCAGTTTGTGTGTGTGTGTGTGTGTGTGTGTGTGTGTGTTTGTGTGTGTGTGTGTGTGTTTATATATGTACGTCTTGTTTTTAAATTGATAACTTGAAGTTAAATGGGACCCCACCTGAGCTAGAACAACCTGTAATCAGTGTTAGTTGTGATTTGTAGCCAGCTAAGTCTAGAAAATTGCATATGTGCATACACTCGGCTCAAAGAATGATATAAAAAAGCCACAAAAATATAAAACAAATTGTTTTAGAATTATCAGTAAGTTAATATAGCTAAAAATTAAAAGTCTTTGGTTTTGACAAATTGGTCTGGAAATTTTACACAGCTAATCTACCGAACTAAAATATTTTGATTGGTAATATTAAACGTCATTTGACTAGAATTGTAGAAGCTTTTTCAATATTGATCTAGGGACTTTGACTGTTATTATTAATCTTGAGAGCAAAGAACTACTTCTCATTCAAGCAATGGAGTAAATAATAGCCACTTCTCAAGTTAGTAGTGAAAAAAATATTTTATTATGTATATATTTTTGGCAAGTTAGATAATGTAATATATTGTAACGAACTTCAATTTGCTGTTCTTTATTTTATTCAAATACGTCTGATTATTCAGAATTATTTACGGCGTACTAAGATGCGGCTACATAAATCACTTATTATAGATACCACAATGTTTACTTGCACTGATTTAATTCTTAAAGCGACAACTACACTATACTTATTATTAGTACATTCGGCTGCATAATTTACCTACACAAGGACTTAATTTATATAAACATTGAGAGTATTTATTTTAGCAACCGATTCTATGTTTATTCATAATACTTGCGGATTCATACTTTGACTGATCCCGGATCGTATGGTTTATATATGTATTGAATAGCTTCCACATTATTCCAGAAATTACGGGGTGCTTCTAAATTTATCTGTTTTGTTTACTCTGTATTGGTTCTTTATATACACCCTTGTACTTGGTAATCATACAATTGTTTGGTTAATGGCCTTGTCCCTTTCCATTCTAGACTTTTTGACCCATGGTTACATTTAAACGATTAAAAAATCTAAGGCCTACATTAGCTAGTTTCAAGGTACTTCTTCAATTTTGCTTTAATGACTCCACCACCCTACATTATTTTAAATTTGTACGTAATAGACACTTCTCCTGCTTTTTTATGCCATTTTCGTTAAAACGGCCTGCTTACTTATTTTATATAGTTTGCGTGTTACGCAATTATTTGAAAATATATCTTAAACGATGCATAAAGGTACACGAATACCCACAACAGTATTGTAGAGCAATTATTAATCAATCTAACCTAGTAACATAGGAATGTTGTTTACATCATTCTGCAATACCCTGAACTACAGAACTACTTAATGTAATATTGTTATTAGTTGTCAGCGTTCCCTAATTACCTACTTAAGGTTATATATTTCAGTAAAGTGCATAACAGAAACAATTTATAATTATAATTATAATAGAGAGTGTAGAATGAGTAGAGGAAAGTAATAGTACGCGTAGAAAGATTATTGTGACCCTGTGAATTAAGTTAAATAAATAAATACAGTCAGATGTGTTTTTTCAAGTACATAGTATATAGGTGTGTCGATGTTGGCGATCAGTATGGATCAGAAATTCTAATAAGTTATGTATGCCACCGCCACGACAAACTGTGAGTAATTGCCTAGATTAGTATGCAGAGCATTTTTTAAGCTGAATAGTTATCCGATTGCAATATACCGCTGTAGAATTAAGAAAAATTTATTTTGAAAAATTTTTCGAATTCATTGTTAGTATGGGCACCACGCAGTCGAAACAAGAAGAAATTATTGTGCAAGCTGCGGGAGCAGGCACCAATAGTGCTACGCAAGAATTAAATAACGGTTTAAAAGTATCGGATTATTTTTTAATTACTATAGTTGTTCTAATTATCATAGGTTTCATATACATTTTAGTAAGTAAATATATAAAATTGAGTATTCAGAATAGAGCTGCAAAAATGCAAATTATGCGACAACAAATTGAAATTACAAATATGCGAAGAGGTGAAGTAACGCAATGAATGTGTTGTACCATTGTAATAAAGTATGAAATCGCTAAGCAATTATTTGTTAATTAAGCAAATCATTTTTAGAATTTTAAAGTGTAATAGGTTAGTTTCATTATGGAATGTCGTATAAGCAGTATAAAAGTTTAGAAGAATTTGATAATCTATTAGATTCAAATTTAATTAATCTTAGGAAGCAAAACGCGCAAGCTAGATTAAACCAAGTATCGAATAAGCGCAAATGTTCTGAGTTAAAAGCAAATAGAATTTATTTTGATTCATTAAGACTACGTTTTAGAAGCGAACAGTTATAAGTTTTTAAAAAACAATTAGATAATTTATGTAAAGAAATTGATGTAAAACTTTCGAGCATCGAACGGATTCTCCTTTCACGATTATCGCAGAATGATTTTTATCTAACAAGAGTATAAATGTAGAGCATTATATGTTTCTAATAGGGGAAAATTTTCGAGAATTATTGACAGAACTTGAAGAGTTTTACTATGTATTAGAAGCAGATTATAACGAAAATTTTTAAAGCATCAGTTATGTTGTTAGTAAATCGTCTCAAGTAGCTAATTTTAAACATATGTTAAGGGAATTACGTGACGCCGAAACGGAAAAGCTAAAGCAAAAAAGAACTTCCACCTGAAGAAGAAAATTCAGTAAGAGTATTAAAGTCAAGAATAGATCAAAAAATTACGGAAATTCAAACCACAATACGTAAAGAAAGTTTGGAGAAACATAAATTTTTAGAAACCAAAATCAATAAAACCACTATAAACATGTCTATGAGCGCAGTAGAATTTTTCAATTTTGCGAGTCGAATAATGTCTTCAAATTTCGACGGGTCGTCAGCTAATATGTTCACATTTTTGGATTCCATAGAAATGCTACCAACTTCGATAGAAGGCAACGAGAGGAATTCAGCAATATACCTTAGATCTAAACTTACTGGTAAGGTTAGAGATCTAATTTCAAATGAAGATGATTTTAATACCATTGTTTCAAAATTAAAGAAAGAAATTAAACCAGAAAATTCAGATTTAGTTTACTACAAGGTTATGCAATTAGGCCAGCACGGAAAAATAAATACACAGTATGCCAGTGAATTGGATGAGTTAGCATCGCAACTAAGAAGAGCCTACATTTCAGAAGGAACCCCCAGTGAAGTTGCAAGAAGTCATACGACCAAACACGTTGTAAGGAGCATGAATGAGAACGCAATAAATCATGATGTTAAATTAGTCATGCAAGCAGGTACTTTCACCAACGTGGAAGATGCGATCACCAAATATATAAACATTACGTCAGCAAACGACAGAAACAATACGACAGTGTTATATTCCAAGTCAACAAATGCACCGAGAAACAAACACTTTAGCTCTACTATCAAGGTAAGTCAAGATTAAGTGGAAACTTTACGCATGCAGCAAATAACTGTATACGCGACCAGAATAGAAACTATCACGCTCAACGCAACAGTTGGAGAAATTACACAATATCTAATAACAATGCAGGTCATCAAAGGAAAAATTATTCCAACAACAAAGGACGAAGTTTTAATAGGCGCACTCAGTACGTGAGAAGTTATGAAATCCAGGATCAGGAAAACGAGCAAGCCCACCAGCATCCGGAACTGGAAGGTGCAAGCCAACAATAAAAATATATACGTTTAATTTACATATGTCCAACTTCATAACAGTACGGACATCAATGACAAACCAGCATGAAATCAAACTTATTGTGGATACCGGAGTCGACATAAGTCTGATCAAAGCACAAAAAATCGGCACACACTAAAACATTTTTTTCGAACAGAATTGTCAAATCAAAGACATTACGAACAATTCTTTAAGTACAATAGGTTTAACTTCGGGAACTATGAAAATAGGAAATAGTCATTTTTAACAGCAATTTCAAACAGTACAAGACAATTTTCCAATACCTGTTGATGGAATAATAGGTAGAGATTTTTTAGTAAGATATCAAGGTGAAATCAGTTACAAAGATTGGACGCTAACAGTTCAAAGTAATTTCACGTCGTCAACAATACCAATAGAAACTGGAACAGAACCAGATTCTTTTTTTATTCCATCTAGAATGGAAGTAATTAGGCGTTTAAATAATTTAATTTCAGATAATAGTAATAAACTAATTTTAAATACTGAACCTAAACAAGGAGTTTTTATTGCTAGTATTTTAACGTATTCGAAATCAGGATTTATTCGTGTAATAAACACTACCGACGAGACAGTAAAGTTACATTATAGCGATATAAAAACCGAAAATTTAGAACATTATTCAATATTTGAGATAAAAAAGGAAATAGTAAGAATCGAAAAGACGAACACTTAGCTGATTTGAATAAAGATATACCAGAATATGTCAGGGATAAAATTACTAGTTTATGTGTTGAATACGATGATATTTTTGGATTGAAGGAAGATAGGATTACAGTCAACAATTTTTATAAGCAAAAAATACATTTAAAAGATGACGAACCAGTGTACGTAAAAACTACAGAATACCAGAGAGTCAAAGAACAGAGGTACGGAATCAGGTAACTAAAACGTTAAATGATGAATTTATTCAACCTTCATTTTCGGAATACAACAGTCCAATTCTACTAGTACCAAAGAAACCAGATAGCAACGGAAATAAGAAATGGTGTTTAGTCGTAAGCTACAAGAAACTCAATAACAAGCTAGCAACAGATCAATTTCCATTACCAAGAATTGATACCATTTTAGATCAACTGGGACGAGCAAGTATTTTTCGACAGTAGATCTCAAATCAGGTTTCCATCAGCTTCTACTTCAAGAAGAATCGAGGGACATCACAAGCTTTTCTACAGAAAATGGAAGCTATCGTTTCACAAGAACACCTTTTGGACTCAAAACCTCACCGCCAGCTTTCCAGCGGATGATGAATTTAGCATTTGCAGGTGTTGGACCAGAAAGAGCATTTATCTACATGGATGATTTAATAATAATAGGAATTTTAGAGCAACATCATTTAGACTCATTATGAGAAGTTTTTGAAACATGCAGAAAGTATAATTTAAAATTAAACCCTAGTAAGTGCAATGTTTTTAAAACAAGTTTTACTTTTCTAGCGCACCAAGTAACAAATCAAGGAGTTAAGCCCGATCCACTAACAATAATAATTAAAAATAGAGTAGAAGCTTTGACTGAGAATTATTTAGGCGAAGACCAATATGGTTTTCGTAAAGACAGAGGGACTAGAGAACCGATACTAATGATTAGGCTAATTATCGAAAAAAGGTTACAAAAAAAGAAAAAGACTCATTTCGCGTTTGTAGATTTAGAAAAAGCATTTGATAGGGTTAATTGGATTGTTATGTTCAGGGTTTTGCAAAAAATAGGAATCTCTCATAGGGATAGAAAAATTATTTACAGTCTATATAAAAACCAAAGTGTAGTATTTAGATTTGATGAAATAGAAAAGGAAGCTAAGATTAGAAATGGTGTTAGACAGGGTTGTATACTGTCTCCCTTAATTTTTAATGTTTATATTGAGGAAGCTTTAAACTTAGCTAGAGAGAGAAAAGAGATAGGTATTAGTGTACAGGGACAGAAAATAGACATGTTACGTTTTGCAGATGATATAGCCATTATAGCAGAGTCTAGAAAAGAGTTAGGAGAGTTTTTAAATATTTTAGATGAGATACTACGGAGTAACTATAGTATGAGAATTAACTCAGTAAAGACAAAGATAATGACAAGTGAGTTACAGCCTAGTTCTAAACCAAAATTAAAAATAGGTAATACCGAGAGGAGGTAGATGAATTTTGCTATTTAGGTAGTATAATTACAAAGGATGGACGTAGCAGAAGGGATATAGTAGCTAGAATAGCTCAAGCTAGAAAAATGTTTTTAAAAAAAGAAAAACTTACTAATAGCTAATAGTATTAGTTTAGATAATAGAAAAAGTTTCTTAAAGTCGTACGTATGGAGCGTTCTACTATACGGTAGTGAGACTTGGACAATTAAAGAAGTAGATAAGAAAAAGATAGAAGCTTTTGAAACTTGGTGTTATAGGAGAATGTTAAAGATTAGTTGGACAGATTGAGTAACAAACGAGGAAGTTTATAGAAGGATAGGTGAGGATCCCTGTATGTGGAAACAATTGAAGGTCAGGAGAGATAGAATGATAGGGCACCAGTTAAGACATGAGGGACTATTTAGTAAAGTCTTAGATTATAGACTACCAAATAAAAATAGTGTAGGAAGGCCTAGACAAAGCTATATTAGTCAAATTATTAGAGATTTAGGTTGTGAAGGGTATGTGGACCCTTTTAGACTAGCTCAGAATAGAAAAGAATTTAGAGCTGCATCAAACCGACTTTAAGTAAGTTCGAAAACAAAAAAAAAAATTAAAATCGGTTAACTAAATGTCACCAGGACATAACTCACAATTAGTTAGCGGTCTGGCATGTTGGTAGCGTTTCGTTGCTTAAGCCTTACCATAACATATAATTTAATAAACGTCACCATGACATAACTCACAATTAGATAGCGGTCTGGCATGTTGGTAGCGTTTCGTTGCTTAAGCCTTACCATAACATATAATTTAACACTTTTCCTTTTTGAAGCGGATAACCAGGTTATATTTCATTTCCTTGTAAATGGTAATCATGTAAACATGTTAGAGTTCTTTAACAACCATCAGGTTGCTAATATCTATGTAGAACCAGCTGGATAGGAAAAAGATAGAAGGATATAGGAAGACCTAGACCAAACTATATTAGTCAAATTATTAGAAATTTAGGTTGTGAAGGGTATGTAGAGCTTTTTAGATTAGCACAGAATAGAAAAGAAGTTAGAGCTGCGTCAAACCGACCTTAAGTAAGGTCGAAAACAAAACAACAAACAAGCCCGATCCATCAAAACATGACGTTATTAAAAACTTTCCCACGCCGAAAAACGCAAAGGAACTCAAAAGAGTTGTAGCTTTTTGTAATTTTTATCGTAAATTTATTCCTAATTTTGCCAAAATAACTATACCACTAAATAAACTAATGCGAAAAAACGTACATTTTGTATGGAGTGAAGAATGTTCTCAAGCGTTCACCACTCTGAAAAACACATTATTAAAGCCAACCATACTAAAATACCCAAGATTTGATAAGGAATTTATACTTTCTTGTGATGCGTCGCCCTACGCATGTGGAGCAGAATTACAGCAAAAATTGATTACCGTTAGCATTTGCATCAAAATCTCTTTTAAAAACGGATATCAAGAAAAGTACAATTGAAAAGGAAATGATAGCCATACATTGGGCTATCAGACATTTCAAATCGTATCTTTATGGCAGAAAATTTAGAGTTCTCACAGATCACAAAGGATTAATTTATCTGTTTACAATGAAAAACCCTACACCAAAGCTAGTACGTATAAAGCTAGATTTATTGCAATACGATTTTGAGATAGAGCATATCCCAGCTACCAGGAATGTTCTAGCTGACTGTT
Organism: Platerodrilus igneus; assembly: GCA_036346225.1. NCBI lineage: Eukaryota > Metazoa > Arthropoda > Insecta > Coleoptera > Lycidae > Platerodrilus > Platerodrilus igneus. Next base: position 2,124,476 of record JARFIW010000139.1, on the reverse strand, counting down.
TGTTGCGATTAACTATAAAAGATCTGGAAGATATGAATACTAACCAAACCAAATGTGCAGAAAATATTATGGTTGTAACACGAGCCATGGCCAGGCAACAGTGCAACCAGAAGGATGTAAATACAGATATACAGGATAGGGAAGAAGGTAAAGAAATAATTCCGGACAAGGTAAAAATTTTTGAATTAGAATGTAACGACGCAGCGTTAATCAAAATGCCGTATGTAAGTTTTAAGGAAGCACCAAACTATATACGTATGCGTTTGGGCAAGAATAGAAGATATAAAGCAAAGGAGATAACCCATTTCATTAAGGGTAGTTTTCCACTCGATGAACTTCTACTACAGTTGGAAGAAACAGCCAGTGAATTAAGATATCGAAATATTAAATTATCCACATCGGATAACATTTTTAAATACTGTACAGTAAATGAATTTAAGAAGACAGCGTCGTCAATATTTAGAAAAATATGCGTAATACTATATCCAGAACCAGTGAATGTACAAAACGAAGAGCAACGAAAGCAATTACTAAAACTTTTTCACGAAAATCCAGTCTTTGGAGGACCCTGTGGTAACAAACGATTACTGAAAAAATTAAAAACCCAGTACAATTGGAAGGGAATATCATGAGATGTGGCACAATACACAGCCAAATGTCAGCAATGTCAAATTAATAAAAGTAAAATTAGACATAAAGAAGAAATGGTAATAACCCCTACCCCACAAAAGTGTTTCGATATAACTACTATCGGTGCGATAGGCCCTTTTGTAAAATCTAATAAAGGAAATATATACGCTATAACAATATCATGTGAGTTAAGTAAATACATTGTAATAATTCTAACCCCAAACAAAGGAAGCAACACCATAGCTAGAGCTTTAGTAAATAATTCTATTTTAATATATGGTCCAATGAAGCAAATACGAACACATCTCGAAACTGAGTACAAAAATGAAATTTTCAAGAGTGTAACGGAATTGCTATCCATACCGCATCAATTCTCAACACCATATCACTCCCAAACTATAGCAGGAGTAGAGAGAAGTCATCGTACACTAAATGAATGTTTACGATCATATGCTAATGAATCTAGAGCAGATTGGGATGAATGGACACCGTATTTTAGTTTTTGTTATAATACAACACCGCGCGTTACGCACGGATATACACCTTTCGAACTTGTTTTTGGTAAGAAAATTCAATTACTTTCAGAATTAACGAACGCAGTGGATCCAATATACAATGTCGAAAATTACGGTAAAGAGCTAAAATATAGACTACAAGTCACCGCGAAAAGAGCCGAACGTTATGTAGAGCAAGCAAAAGAGAAAGAAAGCTAAAATATGACAGAAATACAACCAGCGACGTCATAAAGGTTGGAGATTTAGTTCTGTTAACAAAAGAGAATCGGTCGAAACTCGATAGTTACTTTAAGGGACCATACACTGTCATTTCATGTAACAAGCCTAACTGTACAATTAAGGACAATTTAGGCAAATTCCAGGCAGTGCATATGAACAGAATTGTTAAGTTTAACTTTGAGCAAAGTGAAACGGATGATTCATAGTAAACAATACGAAGTGTCTAGTGTAATAAAAGTGCATTAACATTATAATTAGTTTAGTAGTGAATAAAATGCAATACAATTAATGATAAAGAATGTTCCACTTAAGTTTTAAAATATTATGAAACTAGTCGATAATTAGATATGTAATAATAAGATTTGATTATAAGCCACTTAATTAGTTAAGCTTTCAGCAACCATTTTAATTTATTATTTATGTTATTTGTTTTGTAAAGGCGAAACTCCCGTAGGAAGTTTTTGCCTTGCGCAGAAAGAGGGTGTAGAGCAATTATTAATCAATCTAACCTAGTAACATAAGAATGTTGTGCACATCATTTTGCAATACCCTGAACTACAGAACTACTTAATGTAATATTGTTATTAGTTGTCAGCGTTCCCTAATTACCTATTTAAGGTTATATACTTCAGTAAAGTGCATAACAAAAATAATCATAATAATAATTATAATATAGAGTGTAGAATGAGTAGAGAAAGGTAGTAGTACGCATAGAAAGATTATTGTTACCCTGTGAATTAAGTTACATAAATAAATACAGTCAGATGTGTTTTCTTCAAGTACATGGTATATAGGTGTGTCGATGTTGGCGATCTAGTTTAACAAAGTGAGCATGGTTTAAAGAATACTATGAATAATACCTCTATGTATGATACATCCTAAAGGACAGCTGAATTAACTTCTACAGACTTTTAAATTTAATAAAATTATGTCGCTGCTAATCGACTTGTTTTAATCCCATAAACGTGTACAGTAATTAAACTGTCAAGGCATCAACTCCGAATTGAGCAATTTTAAACTTTTCGAAACTTTCTCAATATAATAAAATTAGCCATAGAATAATAAATTCGTACTCAGTTATTCAAATTAACAACGCATAAACTCATTTTATTCTAAAATGCTTCAATTAACTAGAAAGTTTCGAACTATCATCAAGGCTCTATATAACTGGAATATTCAGCCGTAGTATAACTGTCCATTTTGACGTAATCAATATCAACCCCTGGATGAAAAACAATAAAGGAACTAGATTGAGTGCTAATGAACTTAAGTTAAATCTAGTAGCTTTTGGCTTTGTTACGAGTGGTTTTTGTAGGATTTCCAAGAACGGCTGACGGTCAGAGTTAGTTTTGGATTATCTGCGTTCTAGATACGTTTGGAGATTACAAGTTTCAGCATCAATAGAACAGCGCAGCAGTTTAGTTCGCGTAAAGTTTGGCATGTACGAAATCTTTCAGCGTGTAGAACGTTCAAATTATATTAGTAATAATCGCCATAAAAATGTACGGAATGTTTATTGTACAATTTGGGGATTCCTGAGACAATCGAGCCGTTCTCCGATAATTATCAAGAGTTAATGCTGTTTAATACATGCGCTTTATAGGCAATTTAACTTATCCCATTAAACGCCAACATTGTAAAAGGAAAACGTTTATTGTACAATAAATTTTCAGTTTAAAAATAATAGTACAAATCAAATCAACCACTTGAATACACTGAAGAATAATAAAGGTTCATCCTCTATGTATTTTAATCTTTTGGAGGATATTTAACATTTTCAAAATTATCACTGTTATTGTTTAAACCGGCAGCGGTTGGTCCAAGTTTTCGTGTAAAACATCTCGCATATGCACAAAACAAAAAGGAAACAAAAACACGCATATCCAGTAAGTAGTAGGTGTATCGATATAATATGACGTGATAAGAAAATCAGCAAAACCACATTTCCGACTAATAAGAATTATTGCAAAAATTCTATAACAAATTCATATAGAAACTACAAAGCCTGTATAGTAAAAATACCCAAATAAAAATATTTTTTTTACGAAACTGTCCTGTCACCACAATAGAATATTTGTAATTGAATATTTAGTGACACAAGCGTCATCATGCACCGGCTAGAATTCAGCTATTTTTTCACTATCATTTCCTGCAGCCTATATGCTCTAGGTTAATTCATACTGCAGTGCCGCAATAAATCCCGCCTACATTAAACCATTTCTATTCTACTATGTTCCAATTGTTTTTGTTTCCTTACTTTGCATGACATTTTGACAGTATTTTCGAAAAATATTTTCAACGTAAGATAGCATAAGCTATTATACATCATCTTTCCAGATCTATGCAGCAACAGTACCGAATTCCGTAGCAGCACTGCCGTAGTTTACTATGTGAAATAGGTTCAATTGCAATTTTCTACCCTAATACTCGCCTTTTTCCGAAGCGCTTCCTCATCTGTCATAAACCGGTATTATATCTTCCTGCCCAACTAGCTATCAATGTCAAACTATATAGATCGTCTAAGACTATTCATCAATTGCATTTTGAAGATCAGTTAATTGTGCGTCAACATTCTTCTGATCATCACAATTAGCCCACTATAAGTTTTTATTCTTAACTTTTCCTTTAAAATAAGTATTTCTTATTAAGATTTTTCTATGCATTTATATCCGTTCCGAATGGACCTGCACCTTGACAAAGTTTTAAATTACTAGAGCAGGTGGAATGGCTTGCGTGTTCTAATGAGCTAAAGAGCCAAACTACAGGTTCAACCAAATTAGTGAGGTTTTTAATGAGGAACCAGACTAAGACAGGTTCTCCAAAGATGGCAGCGGATCTTTCGGTACTTAGATTGGCATAGACCATAGGGGTCGGTATGGCAGTCTGACACAACCTACCGCGATGTGGAAGGCAACGGGAACTACCACATTACCCCCCAAGTACACAGCGTACTTAAATTGTAATAAACATGATGGAATTCTCTGGGGTAAAAGATTCCGGAGTTAAAATAGTCTCCCATTCGGATCTCCGGAGGGGACTATTTTAAAGCGTGCGATCAAAAAGTTCGGAATAAGAGTCGGGAACATTTTGTGAGTCGGAGCGTGAAATGTTAGAAGTATGAAGCAAGTGGGTAAGCCAGGGAATCTGAAAATTGAAATGGATATGTTAGCACTAGACACAGTAAGGATCAGCAAAGTTCGGTGGCCAGAGGTGGGGGATTTTTGGATTGGAGACTTCAAGGTAGTTCATACAGTAGCAGAGGAGGGAAATTCAGGTGTGAAGATAGTTATGCGAAAAAAGATAGAACACTGTGTGGAAAATTACATACAAAAGAACGAAAGAGTACTCACGGTTAGATTAGAATCTAAACCGGTAAACACAGTAATAATACAAGTATACATGCCCACCTCCAGCTACAGTGACGAAGAGGTAGAAGCGATCTACAAAGACATCGAAGACTTACTAAGATACGTAAAGGGACATGAAAATTTTATAAATACGGAAGATCTTAATGCAGTAGTAGATGAGGGCAGGAAAAGAGCGGTGGTAGGTTCATTTGGCTTAGGCACGAAAAATTACAGTCAAAATAGGCTAGTATAATTTTACGACAAGAACAATTTAATCAACACAGACACATTATTTCAACATCATGTTAGAAAGCGATATACGTGGTAGATGCCAGGAGATATAGGAAGATATTAAATCGATTACATTCTTGTTAGACAACGGTTTAGGAATCAAGTAAAAGACTTTAGAAGCTACCCAGAAGCAGATATAGATACTGACCACAACATCGTAATTATGAAGGCCATACTAAAATTTAAAAATTTGAAAAAAAGAAACGGAAAAAGGCACTTCGACTTTGAGAAACTAAAAGATAAACATATCCACGAAAGATTTGAAAAAGTCAAATGAATTGCTGAAAGATATCAAGAAAGTTTCTTACTCTAAGGAAGCACAAACATTAAATCCAACCTAGACATGACGGCCAGAGATATTCTGGGATATACACAAAAAGAAAATTAGAAGCCATGGATAACAAAGGATATCCTGAATAGAAGCAAGAATAAACATTGATCAGACGAAACAGGAAAACAGAGATACAAAGCCATAAAATAGGAAATTATTTACAAATGCAGGAAAGCTAAAGAACAATGGATTGATAAAAGTGCAAAGAGGTACGAACTAAGATGGAACTAGGAAGGACAGATAAAGCATACAAACTAATTAGAATGAATTTTAAGGAAATAAAACCATATAGCAAAAATATAAAGAACAAGGGAGGAAACGTCATTATAGAAAATGTAGAGAAAGTAGGTAGATGGCAAGAGTAAAAGGAAATTTATATGCAGGACGGGAACTAGCAGCATTAGAACAGGAATCAGGCATTGAAAATGATGACTTGGGATATTCTATACTGCGAGATGAGTTTGAATTAGCATTAAAGGGTCTGAAAAATGGTAAAGCGCAGGGTACAGTAGCAGGTGCAAGTAGTAGCCCTAAAAGCCGCTGGACAATCAGTAACAGAACTTGTAAGGTCTATGTGTGAAACAGACGAGATATCCAAAAATTTCATACATAACATCATAGTAACTATACAAAACAAGAAAGATGCGTATAGATGTGAAAATTTTCAAATAATATGTTTGACGGCACGGGAGGCTATTTTAGCTTTAAGGGTGATAATGTAGGAGAATAGTACATAGCTTATACAAAGAGCTAATAGCAGTAATAGAATTAGAGCAGGAACGTAGAGAAGTAAACGTGGGGAAAGGGGCGAGACAGGGATGTGCCCTATCCCGATTAATTTTTAACTTGTAGAATGAATACTGTCAAATGCTGGAAGATATTTGGAATTACTATGCAGGGACAAAAGATTGATATGCTTAGATTTGCAGATGATACAGCGGTTTTAGCATCTAGCACGGAAGAGTTAGAAACTGCTATTAATGAAATGAAAACAGTTCTAACAGAGAGATACGGTATGAAAATTAATAAAAGTAAAACTAAGTACTAGTATGCAAGAAAGGGGAAAATAAATCAAAAACAAGAATACAAATAGGTAAGGAGAACTTACAAGAGGTTAAGGATGCCTGCTACCTAGGAAACCAAATAACGTAAGATGGTAAGACCGCAAAAAACATGAAACAAAGATTAGCACAAGGTCGTGCTACATTTAACAAGAAAAAGCAACCACTGTATTCCGGGACAACAAACATAGAAACAAGGAAAAGATGCTTAATACATATGTGTGGAGCACCGCACTGTACGGTGGTGAAGCCTGGACAGTAGGAGAAGCGGACAATAAAAAGGTAGAAGCTTTTGAAATGTGGTGTTACAGACGTAGGATGAAGATATCATGGACAGACAAAGTTAAGAACAAAGAGGTACTAGAGATGGTAAGGGAAAAAGGAATATGTAAAAAACGGTAAAAAAATAGGTGAGATAGCATGGTTGGCCACATACTACGACATGGGGGAATAGTACGGATTATATTAGAAGCAGAGATGGGAAAAAAGAGAAGTAGATGTAGACCTAGGTTAGACTATTGCACACAGATAGTGAAAGATGTAGGATGTGGGAATTTCAGGAAAATGTATAGGCTAACTCAAAATAGAAATTAGTGGAGGTACGCGTCCAACCAGTCCCAAGGTGGAAAAACTAATGACGAAAATAGTAACTGTACTTAAAAATAATGGCTATTATAAGCAACTACAGGTATTGGTTGTGTAATATTCTTGAATAATGTTATTGTGTGAAAAGATTTGCTGGAAAACTATTAATTCGGCAAATGCCTAAGTGTTGGGGGATCTTGACAGCCACAGGCTTCACATACCCCCTACATGTGCTTTGCTATTCCGAACAATATAGGGATCTTCAGCATGCGTGTTAACACTCATACATAGGACCTACAAGTTCTCATCCGAACGAAGGCATTTTTTGTGAAAAATGCTTACTTAATATTTTACAAGCGGTCCGTGTCGAGAATCAAACCCGCAAACTTGGAAGCAGCGGTCATACACAAACTGGTCTGATCCACCGAGCCGCCTATCAAATATTACTGTTTATATTGGGCTTATACTTGCGACAGTTATCTGCATCTTTGCTCACAGAATCAAGGACTAATATTTTAAAAATTTAGCAGTTGGGAGCTGGAAATCCAGTACCGTACCAGAAGGCTACGTCAAAAATTCTTTGGCTATCAAAAAAAAGATTGCATTTAGCATACTAGAACGTTCTGACGCAGCTGTTTCGTCCGAATAAAATCCATCGGGTTTGGTGTATAACAAGGAAAGACATTTTAGATATTTCGAAGAAAGAAATAAATGTGCCGTCAGCTTCTGGGCTTTGTTTTAGTAATAACGTTTGTAGTAATTTTGTCGATAATGTTTATACAAAAGAAAAACTTAGATATAACGATTTATAAGTTCTGATTAGTTAATGTTTTTTGTTTCAAACTATTAATGGTATACGAGGGTTGTTCAATAAGTCTTTAGAAAATCCAGGAGATACCGCTCATAATACCGAAAATAAATTTTTCGCAGTAAACAGCACTCCTAACTAGTCAGCTGTTAGAGTTTCAGCCGTAAACATCACGTAGTTTTATTTTTGTTGAAGATTGAAGCAAACACTTTCATTTGATTATAACAATGGATAAAAGTGAGTTTCGAACAGTAATTAAACACTTGTATTTAAAAGGGTTAACGGCGAAAGAAATCAATGCTGAGTTGAATGAAGTTCATGGCACATGTGTTCCTGTGTTTGCAACTGTTTACAATTGGGTAAATAAATTTAAACGTGGCCGTACATTCACAAAAGATAAACATCGTTCCGGACGCCCTATGGAAGTGTCTACCCCCGAAATGATTAACAAAATCCACGATATAATTTTAAATGATCGACGCATAAAAAGGCGCGAAATAGTTGAGGCCACAGGCATATTGCAAGGCACAGTAGCTTCAATTTTGCACAAAAAATTGGCTGTGAAAAAAATCTCGGCAAGATGGGTGCCGCGTTTGCTCACAGTGCAGAATAATCGCAATCGTGAGATCAATTCTGAGGCTGTTTTGGCGCTTTTCCGTCGTAATTCTGAGGATTTTCTGCGTCGATAGATAACTGCCGACGAAACATGGATACATCACTACACTTCAGAGACAGAGGGACAGTCAAAGTAGTGGATTTTTTAAAGCGAACGAGTTCCGAAGAAGGCGAAGACGGTGAAATCGGCCAACAAGGCTATGGTCACGATCTTTTGGGATGCACGCGGAATCATCTACATCGATTACTTGGGAAAAAGAAAAACGATAACAGCAGAGTTTCATGCGTCGTTATTGGACAGGCTGAGCAAAGATATCAGGGGAAAAAGTCCTCATTTGAAACGGAAATGGATCCTCTTTTATCAATGCAATGCACGGGTGCACACCTGCGCAGTTGCTATGATCAAAATTACGGTATTAAAGTTCCAATTATTACAACATACACCATATTCGCCAGATTTGGCCCGCAGTAACTTTTTCTTATTTCACAACTTGAAGAAATGGCTTGGCGGACAAAGGCTTACCTCTAACGAGGAGGTCATCGCCCAAACAAATGCCTATTTGGAGGAACTTCCAAAATTCTATTTTTTGGACGGCTTAAAAAATTTGGAAAAGCGCTTAGAAAAATGTATAGAGCTGAAAAGAGATTATGTTGAAAAGTAAAAAAGAAATCTACGCAAAAAAAAGTTTTTTCTACTTTTTTCTAAGGACTTATTGAATGACCCTCGTATTATTCAACGAAGGCGTTATGATTATTCATTCGGAAGGTTTGTGCAGCGAGCCCGTTAGAACGAGCGGCGTAATTCGAATGAGTAATGGCCATTACTCGCAAGTAGAATACTATACTTTTCCACGTCTACACAAATGTTCATTATCAGATATTTTCTAAAAGTTTAAACTAATATTACAAATACTGACAAATAAAAATTTATTTGTCAAAATGTAACAGCCTACTTTGCAATATTGTCGGAGGCTTTCACGGCCGGAGTCATTATAAATATTTATGGTTCCGGGTTGGGACCGTGTCATTTTATAAATTAAGGTCGACATCGAACTTAATTTATAAAATGACACGGTACCAACCCGAAACCATAAACATTTACAATAGCCTACTTTGCATGATAAGCAAAACTACACCTCGCGGATTATAAAAAATGAAGGTTTGTACTGATTGGTCAGAGGTGTTGGATTATGATCATAATTTACAACCTGGATGTTCCTGATTGGTTAAAGTTGTTGGATTATGAATTCATATACACCTACAAAATAATGACTATTATTTTTGACCCATTCTTAAATGCATAAGAAATGCATTGCTAGATAGTCGCGGAAAAGTATTCGCAGTTCGTAAAAATTCAATAGACCACTAGTGTTATAACGAACTGACAGCTATAAAAACATGTGGCATTTCGTAACGTCGTTAATTTGACATTTTGTAACGGAGTTAGACAAAAACTTTTATTGTTAGTTTTAGATCATTTTGACTAGTTTATTATTAAGTTTGATACGAATTTTTTGAAGCACTAAAACACCAGCCCTACGTTGTGTGCCAGTGAAACAAATTTTCTTAATGGGCACAGCTAGCCTCACTCATGGGCGCTAGTGTTTCGTTTTTCTTATTATTATATATATCTGACTCTAGACGTTGGGTGTCAGCAAAACGAAGTCTTCCGACGTAACTAGGGGTCTATTCCTTGGGTAGAGCTATGAGAAATGGGGGGGTAAATCGAAATCTGTTGGTGGGTCATACTCAAACTAAAACAAATAGGCGCCACCAAGTCCGGACTGATTCACGTTAATGGCATGGCATATTTCTAAGGGAGACCCAAAAAAAGAAAGATCGCCTTCGATGACAAAAACCTGTCTTAACAGAATAAGACGCTGTTCCTGTAAGATAGTATAATAATTAGATTAATAGAAAATTGGAACACTGTTTGTGTCCCACAAACATACCTAAAGAAATATTAAAAAGATATTTTCTATGTAAGGTTGGCATCAAAATTCAACTCTTAAAGATATTAATTTCCTGTGGTTAGGTTTGATCACATTTGATCAAAATAAAAAACTTTAAGCTTGGACTAATAATTTACTAAAAAGATTCTCTCTTTTTTTTTAAATAAAATGCAATGCAACAAAATTGAATAACTACTTGAATTACTTTGTAAATTTAAAGTAAGGTTTATCAACCTTATTCATGATCAAATATATTACAGCAAGGTGTAACTTATTACACAAAGATATTCTAACCCGTCAGATCTGTTCAGGTCGATTACAATACAAAAGTTACTATACAAATTTTCTTCTTTAACTTAAAAGTACTAGTTTTAGTTTATAATGAAAATGATCACAAAAATATCCTTGTTTTCAAAAGTGGTAGTAACGCAGTGCTAAGCATTTGCTTTCAAGGATACGTGTGTCAGCAGCATATTCCAGACAAACAAGTGACGTCAGTAACACCTGTTGTTGTAACTAACAGTTTATACTGAAGCAACGTGTTGTTTCTTACAAAATCAAATGAGTGAATTTTAAGTTTGACACTGGGAAATCCAGCTTAGCAATAGTTGAAGCAACTATCATATTCGTACTTCTACACATCGGAACAAAATAGCGTGTTTCTAAAGTGAAACACAAAAGAATTCCTTAGAACTACTACGAACCAAACAAAACTGCATTCCTAGCCTTGATTAGGTACTTGTTTTTCATCTTCCAAGTACACCGTACACGTCGTAAAGTTAAGTGGTTTTCTTAAAGTTGATTAAAGTTTTCAAAATTCTAAGTGCATCGTAGATTGTAGTGATGTTTCTCGTCGCCTAATCTCTCGTCGCCTAATCTATCGTCGCGCTAAACAAATTTTCCCAAATTAAATAAGATAATAACGTTTATACTTTACCAACCGCTATTCAGAAAATGTGCTCACTCATTAAAATTGATACGCAGATTACTGGCCATCGTCCTTTCATACATCTTGTTACTTCTTCTACGTATGGCCGAGTGATTATCATACTCGCTCGGACGATCGGTGGATCCAGGGGGGAGGTTGTCACACCTAAACGCGCCTGCGACTGGCTGTGGAATACACCGACATCCAACCACAAATAGACTAACAAATCAAGATGCTGTTTTAATGTATTATTTTACTTGTTAAATGTATTACGACATTATTTAATAAAAGTGTTTTATTATTTTCGCACTTTTAAAGAAGGGATTTATCAACCAAAAATAAAATTGTTACACTACCCCTTTCCTAAAAGAAAAAAAATTTTTTTTTTTAACAAGGAATAAACTTTAAGTATAACAAATACAAAAAATTTTTTTTTTTAAATATACTAGCCTCTTCTACATTCCTAACTATCAATACAAATTCTTATGAATTTATTAAAACGAGGGGGACAAATATTTACAATTTTGAGTGTGTCGGTAACTACGTGTACCTAACGTCCTTAGGGAGACAAAATCGGGGAGTCACAATCGGTGTAGGTCAAAGTTGGGAGGGGTCAAATTAGAAAGTCAAACACTCCACGGGACAAAAAAAATCAATTAAAATCCAAATTCAAAGTAACCCTTTAACTAGAGGTTCTTACTCCTACCAAGGCTAGTATTTACTAACTATAACCAAATATTTTACAAATCATCTTAATTTCCACAAATAAAAACTCCACTTCCTGGAGCTCAAGTAGCTCTATCTACAAAAAAAAGGAATGCTACAACATCAAAATAGCATAACTATTCAAAATATTATCACTATAAGGTGACAATCAAAAAAAAAGACCCTACTAATAGGTCTAAATTCAACATATTATTATCACAAGGTGATAATCAAAACAAAGGTAACCTACTCATAAGGTTACTTACAAAATTCGAATACAAAATGTCATTATCACAAGGTGATAATCAAAACAAAAGTAACCTAACAAAAAAGTTAATTACAAAATTCGAATTCAAAATGTCATTATCACAAGGTGATAATCAAAACAAAAGTAACCTAACCAAGAGGTTACTTACAAAATTCGAATACAAAATATTATTATCACAAGGTGATAATCAAAACAAAGGTAACCTAACCAAAAGGTTACTTACAAAATTCGAATACAAAATATTATTATCACAAGGTGATAATCAAAACAAAGGTAACCTAACCAAAAGGTTACTTACAAAATTCAACATCAAAACTGAACCAGTTAGGGTTGTAATCTCCTACACCCTACTGATTATCCTATCACTAATTTCCAAACAACACATCCTATTAGTGATGGATCAAATGGTGAGGTTCACCATGCAAACTTTTGACCTTATCAAACAAAAAATTTTTGAACGGTCAAAAACAAGGGAAAGAATAAATCAATATTCTCTCTACCTAGATATGTAGAAATCAGGACTAACAACTTAAATAGCCCACTTACTTCTACATCGTAAAGATATCTTTCAAAGACATCTTCTAACCACATCTTCGAATAACGCGCGACTAAAACAACCAGCATGCACACCAATGCACACCTCAAAACTACTACAAAAATCCTTAACCACTTGCTTCAATTATCAAACAAAATTTTCAAAATTAGTGAAACGACACTAAATCAAAAATCGGAACAAAACAAAGCAAACAACTACTGTTTTGCTGAACATCAAAGAGATGACTAGACTGGAACTAATCGTCAGGATCATCATTCTCATTTGGATACGATGCTTCAACGGGTTTCAAGTCCTTTACGTGCCATTTTCCAGCTCTTGTTCCATCTTCATTCTCTAATTCATACACTAAATTGGAATGTTTTTTTCGAACTTTACTCAAAACGAACTTTGGAGCTAGCTTAGCGGAGAATTTATCACCAGCACTCGAAAGTACCTTATTAGCTCTCCAAACACTTTCTCCGACTTGGAATGAAATGTCTCTTCTTCTAAGATTGTAGCGTTTACTCGAACGTTGATAAACTACATGCAAATTTTCACGGACATTTCTAAAAATATCAAACAAAAGTTGACGATCCAAAACATAAGAAGGTCTACTACTTGAAACAACATCTACATCCTCACCAGGTTTAAAATTATCACTATAAGCTTTTCCACTTAAGGGTACCTGACGACCAAAGACTAAAAAATTTGGAGAATAGTTGGTGGACTCGTGTTTTGCTGAATTAATTGCGTACTGAATTTTTGATATTTCACTATCCCACGTATCATGTTCTTCTACGTACGAACGAATTGCAGTGCCAACTGTCTTATTAATTCTTTCCACAAAATTGCATTGAGGAGCATAAACAGCATTGTACCAAATCTTTTGGATTTCGTACCTTGCACACAAAGCTTTAAAAACACGTCCAATCAACTGTGGACCATTATCACAAATAACAAATTGTGGTACTCCGTAGACAAGAAATACTTTCTCTTCCAAAAAGTTCTCAATCAAATGTGCCGTGGCACTACGCAAAGGTTGTAAAATCGAATACTTCGAAAACCAGTCACCAACAACTAAAAGCCATTTACCTGCTTATGAATCATCAATAAAAAACTAATCACGACGATAGCTAACAAAAAAAATCAGTGTTCAGGTACACTCTCTCTCTACTACCAACCGAACTGTCGAAACAACTACAATGCTTCACAACGTCTAAATATGCTAGAGTGACAAACCCTCTACGAGTCTCACCTAGACTAACAATACAAAAATTAACATCAAATCAAAAAAATATGATGCAAAGAATTCTAGAGCGCCTAACTCACCTCGAGTCTCGTCTAGACTAACGTAATGCCGAGCGACCAACTCATCCTGAGTCTCGTCTGGACTAATATACTGCTGAGCGACCAACCACGACGACAAGTTCCGCCTAGACTAAATTGCGTTGCAATGCTGATCTAAATAAAAATCTGCTAACAAAATCAAAAACGTGCTTATGCACAAGAGCAATTCTCAAATGACATAACGACAGCTCTATCCAATGTACCTTCAAAAATAGAATCTCTAGCCTTATCATCAAATTTGGACAAAAATGTTCTTTATTGACTCAAGCAAATCAAACTCCAGGCTTACTAGCTTCTTCAGCTAACAGTCTTCCTAAAATTTTTCTTTTCTCTAAAACTGGTCTCTCACTCACTACTCCTCTAATTTTCAGTTCATACTCCAGTTCCTCTTTAAGTAGACAAACAATTTGGAATTTTTTTCCGACATGATTACAAAAGCCTAATGGAATCAAACTGAAAGATCTAAATGATTTGAACCTTACAAAAATTATCAAAACAAATTCGGGCAACTAAAGGTAAAAGTCAAAAGATGTATTTGGTAAAATAAATGTTGCCAAAACAATATCAAAAAAAGTTATATTGGGTCAAAACAGAATGAAAGTTAAAAATAAATTTGACTAAGTTAATTAATTGACTGACTGGGGGTTAACGTTTCAACCAATCTTTTAAACAACCAAACCTTAATATCAATTAAACGTTGAGCAAACAAATTTCGAGGCAAAACAATTTTTGAGCAAACAAATTTCAAAGTAAAATGACTTTTGAACAAACAAATTTCGAAGTTAAATGAATTTTGAACAAACAAATTTCGAAGTAAAATTAATTTTGAACAAACAAATTTCGAAGTAATAATAATTTTTGAACAAACAAATTTCAAAGTAAAATTAATTTTGAACAAACAAATTTCGAGGTAAAATTAATTTTGAACAAACAAATTTCGAAGTAAAATAATTTTTGAACAAACAAATTTCAAAGCAAGATAATTTTGAACAAACAAATTTCGAGGTAAAATTAATTTTGAACAAACAAATTTCGAAGTAAAATAATTTTTGAACAAACAAATTTCAAAGCAAGATAATTTTGAACAAACAAATTTCGAAGCAAAAAAAAATTTTGTACAAACAAATTTCGAAGCAAAGTAATTTTCAAACAAACTAATTTCGAAGCAAAATAAATTTTGAATAAACAAATTTCGAAGCAAAATTAATTTTGAACAAACAAATTTCGAAGTAAAATAAATTTTGAACAAACAAATTTCGAAGTACAATGACTTTCGAACAAACAAATTTCGAAGTAAAATAAATTTTGAACAAACAAATTTCGAAGTAAAATTAATTTTGAACAAACAAATTTCGAAGCCCCAAACGTTGCCGGCGCCAGTGATACGAATTTTTTGAAGCACTAAAACACCAGCCCTACGTTGTGTGCCAGTGAAACAAATTTTCTTAATGGGCACAGCTAGCCTCACTCATGGGCGCTAGTGTTTCGTTTTTTATATTATTATATATATCTGACTCTAGACGTTGGGTGTCAGCAAAACGAAGTCTTCCGACGTAACTAGGGGTCTATTCCTTGGGTAGAGCTATGAGAAATGGTGGGGTAAGTCGAAATCTGTTGGTGGGTCATACTCAAACTAAAACAAATAGGCGCCACCAAGTCCGGACTGATTCACGTTAATGGCATGGCATATTTCTAAGGGCGGACGTGGAGACCCAAAGAAAGAAAGATCGCCTTCGATGACAAAAACCTGTCTTAACAGAATAAGACGCTGTTCCTGTAAGAAAGTATAATAATTAGATTAATAGAAAATTGGAACACAGTTTGTGTCCCGCAAACATACCTAAAGAAATATTAAAAAAATATTTTCTATGTAAGGTTGGCATCAAAATTCAACTCTTAAAGATATTAATTTCCTGTGGTTAGGTTTGATCACATTTGATCAAAATAAAAAACTTTAAGCTTGGACTAATAATTTACTAAAAAGATTCTCTCTTTTTTTTAAATAAAATGCAATGCAACAAAATTGAATAACTACTTGAATTACTTTGTAAATGTAAAGTAAGGTTTATTAACCTTATTCATGATCAAATATATTACAGCAAGGTGTAACTTATTACACAAAGATATTCTAACCCGTCAGATCTGTTCAGGTCGATTACAATACAAAAGTTACTATACAAATTTTCCTCTTTAAGTTAAAAGTACTAGTTTTAGTTTATAATGAAAATGATCACAAAAATATCCTTGTTTTCAAAAGTGGTAGTAACGCAGTGCTAAGCATTTGCTTTCAAGGATACGTGTGTCAGCAGCATATTCCAGACAAACAAATGACGTCAGTAACACCTGTTGTTGTAACTAACAGTTTATACTGAAGCAACGTGTTGTTTCTTACAAAATCAAATGAGTGAATTTTAAGTTTGACACTGGAAAAATCCAGCTTAGCAATAGTTGAAGCAACAATCATATTCGTACTTCTACACATCGGAACAAAATAGCGTGTTTCTAAAGTGAAACACAAAAGAATTCCTTAGAACTACTACGAACCAAACAAAACTGCATTCCTAGCCTTGATTAGGTACTTGTTTTCCATCTTCCAAGTACACCGTACACGTCGTAAAGTGAAGTGGTTTTCTTAAAGTTGATTAAAGTTTTCAAAATTCTAAGTGCATCGTAGATTGTAGTGATGTTTCTCGTCGCCTAATCTCTTGTCGCCTAATCTATCGTCGCGCTAAACAAATTTTCCCAAATTAAATAAGATAATAACGTTTATACTTTACCAACCGCTATTCAGAAAATGTGCTCACTCATTAAAATTGATACGAAGATTACTGGCCATCGTCCTTTCATACATCTTGTTACTTCTTCTACGTATGGCCGAGTGATTATCATACTCGCTCGGACGATCAGAGGATCCAGGGGGGAGGTTGTCACACCTAAACGCGCCTGCGACTGGCTGTGGAATACACCGACATCCAACCACAAATAGACTAACAAATCAAGATGCTGTTTTAATGTATTATTTTACTTGTTAAATGTATTACGACATTATTTAATAAAAGTGTTTTATTATTTTCGCACTTTTAAAGAAGGGATTTATCAACCAAAAATAAAATTGTTACAAGTTAGATATGAATATAAATATTTATGCTCTCATAATGTCTTTGATTAATTAGCCACCAAAGATAAAATCAGTTTTTGACCAACATTAAAAACATTTTTTCTTTATTTTGGAGTTCTAAGAGCGAATCAGCCCACTGAGTATTAACATTTCCGACCACTTCGATTAAGGGTTAAATTAAATAGTACTTAAATTAGTTTATCTTTAAACTGCACTTTAACTACTTTGGCGAAGGAAATCAATAAAAAAATACCAGTAAACCTTCTGCGCGAAGGAATAACAGAACTATTGTTTTACTTGTGTGGCTTTCTCGTATATACAACAAAGACTGAAACCAAAAATCTGATTATAAGAATTTTGTTAACTGTTTGCACACCTTTATCAAATGTTGGTGAGGCATACTTTAATATCACTGCAAAGAACTCCAGAATCTAATAACAGGTTCAATACTGTCCATCCTAACAACTTAGATAAATATACCTATTAACATAAATATGTTAATATCCTTTATTATCATTCCGCGGGACTTACAGTTATTAGACCCAAAAATGTTCTGCTTCAGTTTCAAAAGTACTTATATAATTCACTAAATTGGTTGAAATCCCGCCGCTAAATTCTTAATTAAATCCTTGATTACTCTTCACTTATAATTACAAGGACGTTGAGTTGCTAATAATTAAATAATAGCCACAAGACTCTCTAATATTTACTTTGCGATTGTACTGCAAATTATTTTATTAGTAATATTATCTTTCAATACATCGGCGGCGCTCAATCCATTAAATATCTGGTCGTTGAAAACTATACCTAAACGAAATTTTTATATAACTTTAAGTACGGTACATTTGTTAGAATAAAAACGAAAGAATAATAAGCAACGGATTTCTTGCAATAAACAACGGCAGATAGGCTATGTGAGTACGACCTTAAAAACGGCGATTTTTACATATATTTTCCCATCAGAAAATCTAAGGTTCATTTTGTAAATTTGTAACTAACTATAAGAATCTCCATAAGGAGGTAGAAGCTCCATAAGGAGAATCCTCCTTGTGGAGTTCATTTCCGCACGTTTCCTAAATTACTTAGGTTATCTTTACTGTTTTTTTTAAATCATTTCTTTATCCTGGCTAAAATAAACGCAGTGTAGACGTTACAGCGATGAAAACATTAAACTTGGTACTTAAACTCGATGATGTATCCAAATTAGCTGTTTGGAAGTTATAAATTGAACGAAACAATAATAAAAGAAGATTATTATACGTACTACCACTTACTGTAAATGCAGAAAACAACGATCGAATTTCCATAGAAATTCAGAGCAGCGATAGCATCGCATAGCCCCATGAAAGTTTCATATTTATTAAGGGAACCTATAAAGCATCAGAACCAGATCCTAAATCATAAGAGTTTACTAGAAATGAACATACTTTCTGTTTGAGGAGATGCGATACAAATTGGAGAATAATCAGATAGTCGACGTCTGCCGAAATCCGAGAATTATTCGAACCATCAAGAGATTTGTATCCCTGGAAGAAACTGAAAAAAAAAACTATTCCACACACTAGTTAGAAATGCAATGCCGTATTTGAAGGTGGTCGGTTTAGGTGAGCTATAACGCTGGAAATCATTTTTAGGTTTTTGGAGATTACAAGAAAAATATTGTCAATATGCCAAAAGAACTAATTTTAATGAGATCCAAGTCAGACATAAATATCACATTTTAATTATTTGACGTTTGAACAGGTTAATATGTGGGATGTTACCTCTAAACAAATCTTAAATAAAACAAACTTAATATCTGCAAACTATTTTAATGAGAGTAATTAGGTTAAGCAATATTATTAATTACAATCGTCGTTAAAACACAGTTGAATAAAACCGTCGGCGTCGTTATTTAGTTAATACGTCGTTCGAGTCACGCACACGTCGTTGTCAAGAGACTCGGCCCGTAACTAATTTATTACGCCCTCACTTTCTTGCGCGGCGAAACGAGTTGTTAGCCCTTGCCTGTAGCCGTAGGCTTCTTCATGGAAGACTGGTCGTAATTCCCACAAATATTAAGAAGAACAGTGGCGCCACCTGAGGCCAAATTTGTTAATACTGTGGAGTTTACACTTGAGTCTCCTCTGTCATATCTCTTGCGGAAAAATTAAAAAGTTATGATAATTTTACGAATTTCAACCCATCACCTTATACAGATGGCACATAGAGTTATATCTTAACTGTTTTAATCTGAATTTACTTATCCTAGTAGGGCCCACAACTTTTGTTTTTTTTTATTTCAATAATGACCACCTAATAATAGTTTCATCGTGTTCTGAGGATAGTTGTTATCTTTTCAGTATTGTATTAAGCGGCCGAAACAATTATTGTAAACGCAACGTTGTTTAACAACTTTAATTTGAATAATATTAAAAATGAATTGTGGGGTAAATGAATTTTACTTATTTTTATAAGTAACTTTTCTAATCCCATTAAAGGAAGATACATTTGTTCAAACGTACCTAGAATTAATGTTTAGTGGACTACAACGATTAATGTTGTTTTATTTATATATAAAAAAATATCCTTCTTATCGGCCTTTATAAATACATAATAAAACCTTCAGGTGTGATATCTAAATCGACATACATCCGACACATTCAACACATAACCGACATACATTCTACATACATCCGACATGCATCCGGCATAGTAAAATATATAGGGAAACCAGGCCCTCGCCTAGCACTTTGTACTACGTTCATATGTGAGTACAGATACGGGTTAAGTTGGGTATTATTATCCACTATTGAAAAATAATTTTAAAAAGCATTTTCATAAATTTATATTTTACAATTACAAGCCATACAAGTATTTTCTCATTGAGGTATATAACATAATTATAAACTTATAAAAAACAGAAATGTATTCCAACAGTATTACAACTCAAAATTTTTGTATTTTAGTTTCAAATGTAATATATGATACAAAAGCACAAGTTATTAGGTATTGTTATTAATATTTTAGCTAAGTGAGTTGAGCTTTTTGTGCTTTAATTTTTGCAAATTGTTTAATTAAATCTTCGGTGTCTAATGCTTTTAGCTGATCCGATTTTATTGAAATTATAGCAAGATTACTTAGTCGGTTATGCCCCATGGTCGATCTTAAATGATTTTTTATTATTTTGAGTTTTGAAAAAGATCGTTCTGCGGTAGCCACCAAAACCGGCATTGTTAATAAAATACGAAGTATTATGCTCGTATTAGGAAAAGAATCCACTAAGCTGTTAATTGTTATATAATTTAAAGTGTTTTTTGGAGACGTAATAACTTTTTCATCAAAATTTTGTAAATATTGCAATTCTTTAACAAGTTCCACGGCAGTTATGTCTCGTTCATTGCGAGTTTTGTCATTTAATAAATTTTAAACTTTTGACATAATTCTAATTGTTCGTTTTCAGAATAATTTTTAAATTTATCAATATTCCATAAAAACGCGAAATTATTGGAGTAAGAAGAAAGTAATGGGAATCCCTCATCCACTGATGTTATGACTACATCTAAAACATTAAAAAAACAATCAACTTTGAACTCTAAAGTTTCGTCGTGGATCGGTTCATCGTCACATTCACAATCAAATGTTTTTTTTAATTTTTCGTGGTTTTAGACTTCTTTGTTTTTTGAATATCCAAGCTGGATGCTATTTCTTTAGCACCAATCAATCGATCATTAAAACCTTTATCGGAGCGATAAGCTTTCAAAAAATTATTCAAATTATTTAAATGATTATAACACTGATCAACATCAAAGTTCGGTTTCTGAATAATTTTACTAACAATGTTAACTTTACTTAAAATATTATACCACAATATAAGAATGCAAATGAACTCAAAATTTTGTAATTTTTTGGCCAACGATGCAGCCAAATTTTTTACGTTATTTTCAAAGTTTCCTTTGCTTATTTCAAACAAAACATCATAAACCTCTCCAAGTTGATACCTTAAAGAAGTTATTGCACCTATTCTACTAAACCATTGAGTATCCGATAAAGATTTAAAAGTTAAATTTACTACATTAGATAAATTAGATTTCAGAATTGACCAGCGCTTTGTAGAAGCTGAAAAAAAAATACAAACAGTTCTTGAACTAAAAAAAAAAAATGATGCTCAAAGTATTCGATTTTGCGGCATCATTGACGACTAAATTTAGGCTGTGATTGCAACAAGGAACAAAGAAAACTCGCGGATTAAAATCCAATTTTTTTTTGTAGACCATTATGTCTACCATCGTGACCCCGCAAATCGTTAATATTTAAGCCTTCTTTCTCGAACGCCGACAAAAAAAATTTTGTCAAGTCTTCACCCGACACATCATCTATAGGACAAAATAATAAAAAATGTTCGTCTATACTCTTAGTATAGAAGATTGATTACTTCATTTTGTATTTTATCCCCGAGATAGTTTTTGTGATTTTTTACTTGAGAGCGTTTTGTATGTTCTGACATAATCGGGTCGAATTTGGAAATCATTTCTATGCATTTTAAAAAGTTACCATTATTTTTCGCAAACAACTTATTACTACTTGCACGAAAAGCTAAATTTTGCTCACCTAAAAACTGAATTACGTAGAAAATTCTTTCTATAACAGCTTGCCAGTGTTTTGTTTCTCTGTTTATTACATTTTGAATTTCAGAATCAATTATTTCATTTTTATTAAAACGGTTAGAAAGATCTAGCAGTTTTAGAACATTTTCGATATGTAACTTGCTCTTTTCATGAATGTTTAAATGTTCACTTAAATGCTGCTAGTCATTGTAACCAGATTCATCACTAAGGCGAACAGATTTCAAATCACTGTCATTAAAAATTTTACAACAGAAGCAGTAAAGTGAATTTTTTATTTCGGAATACAACAACCAAAAATGCTCAATTTTTTCTTTGATCGGTAAAATTCTAAAGAAGTAACTATTGGAAAATTTACGCCCCGACTCCGAACTATCTCTAAGATAAATATCCTTTTTGTTTTGATAATGAGCAGAGCCACGTTCTAGTAATCCTTGAATATTATTAGGACGTAATTTCTTTGACAATAGTGCTGCATCTTTCGAAAGTTGGCTCATATTTTCCATTCTGGTAATTTTTGAAGATGTTGATTTCTCATTATCAGCGGAACTTGAAGATGTTGATGGATTGCTTTCTATATCAGTTTCTTCACTTTCTTGTCTGCTGCTGATGCTTGTTTCAAGTACAGAATCAGAATATTTGGATTGAACTGTATTATTGTTGTTATTAATATTTGGCAAAGTAAACTCGGATTTTGAAAAAAATGCGTAATTTTGACATGGTTTTCCAGTTCTTCCTCTCTTTATCTTTTATTCATCAAATTTTTGGTATCCAGACAATTTCTACTTTTTTCTAACATCCTGTACACTGTAAAGAACTTAATACGTAAGTAAACAAATTGACAAATTATTCATGAAAAATGGATATGTTTCGACGTCTCAAACTCAAACTCGAAAGTATTTTCTCAACATTACTTATTTCAAAATTTAGAAATTTTTATAAATAGTAATATTAGTGCTTATCAATTATTCTGTTTGAATTTACTTCAATTAACAATGATGTTTATACAATCAAATATATAATGATTTTTGAGATGCAAGGTTTTGGCTTTTTATGTTTTAATAAATCTAAAATAAAAAATAAATTTTAGATGAACTCACCTTAATTCACAACACAAAACACAAGTCTGTAAAGTAAAACTACAAAACACTAAAGTTACAAAAATAGATATCTTTTACCCCATGCACCTTTTCACTTCGCTAAGTTAATTATCGATCGGGCATCTGACAACAAAGAACAAAAAAATTGCGACCTATGCAACGCTAATATATAAAGTTTCGTACATTGCAAGCTCAGACAGGAAAAAAAACGCTTGTCTGCTCATTGCAAGTCAGATTTCAAGCTCAAACATGAATAAAATCAGATTTGTTTGAGTTTACACAATTCATGTTATCATGTTACGTATTCGATCGAATAAATGCTATTATTGCGTACTCTCATTTGAGAGGCTTCGTGGTCCCGAGTTCGAATCCCAACACGGTCCGCTTGAAAAATGTTAGGCGAGCATTTTTCACAAAAATACACCCTCATTCGAATGAGAGGTAAAATGGAGGTCCCGTGTGTAAGTGTTGTCATGCACGTTAAAGATCCCTACCTTGCTTGGAACAGCAAGGCTTCGGCAAAATTCCAAATTTTCCAGGTTAAAAAACTCGCTTTCTAGCCAATGTAGCTTCGGGTGGAGCATTAGAAAATTACATGTAAAGTAGTCTCATTTGAAAAATATATTATTGTAACGATCGTCTTTCGAGAGAATTCTCGAATTCGGTTCCCTCGTCTCAAAGAGTTATAATAAAATAATAAATATGTTAGGGGCTGTTCTGTGTATTCAATAATCGCCCCCACCCGTTTATTGTGAATCGCTCGTTTTTTAGGGAAAAATAGATCACAGCTTTATAAACTTTGTAGCAATCAAGTGTTATACTTTACTCCACATGTATCATGTACCAATAATTATAAGTGCAGTTCTCAGTAATAAAATGCTTAACCTGTTACAAGTTCAAGTTTTATTACTTAATCCAAGTCGAACATAATTTGAATCATAAGCATCATACTACAGTCCATCCTATCTTCATTGGGAAGCGACTAAAATTTGATCAAGCACGATTGAAACAGAAGCTTTCACAAAATAAATAAAAAACAATGTAATAGCTAGCATTTCCTTACTGTTTTTTTTTATTATTATAACTTTTGTTTTGACAAAGTTGTTTATTTGTTTTATCTTTTTTTACTTTTGGATTTTGAGGCTTTTCGGCCTCGGCGCCGTCGTGCACCACACGACTTTGCTCTTATGTACGGCGCGGCGCGGGTCTGAGGGAAACATATTTTCTACAGTTAATAAGTTGTAATAAAACATTCTTGAAAGATGCAAGCACTCAAAAAACGCTACACTGCAGTGTTTAACAAAAGCTGTAAATCAAACTTTACATGGTGCGAGCAGTTTATACATAGTTAATAAGAAGTGCTATATACCTAGAACAAGGCCACATAATCACGTTAAAAGATTACAGAAGGAGAAGAAATTATGTATTAGCAAAACTATTCTTAGATAGAAGGATGTAAGTGACATGGAGTTAGATAAGCAAAAAGTTGCAATACCAATACAGAATTTTTTACCAACTTTTGTTTCTTCAACCAGCAATGTGAGTAAACATGGACTTTCTAACATACTAGCAATATTCGCTGGACCATCAAACGGTGGAGAAACCAATGGCTTAATATCTCTATTTTTTCACGAAAACGGACTTCGATTTTAAAATGCTTGTGTTTTCGAAAAGCTTTTACCAACCAAGATATAAACGGTTAAAGAGTGTATTTGAACCCTTATGAAGAAACTGGTTATCACGAATATGAAAACTATGATGTTTTAATAGAACCTGGTGATACCAAAAATGATTCGGTTATGATGTTTGACAATATTCTCGTATAGGATGGCCCGCAAACATAGATTGATTTTACTTATGCCAAGCTTATGTTGGCGGCCTAAAACACAGACTCGCGATGACGTGTTACATCCAAAATTTAAGGAAATTTGTCTGCGGTGCTGGAACAGGGATGACTCAAAGCTCAACTTTATTACCATTGCATGAGATTTTGATATCGATAGAGGGCGATACAGAAAGAATTTCGATGAATATATAAATATTGGGGAAGGCATCAATGGTTAGTTCTGATCTAGAGTTTCATAATGACGAGCGTTAAAGATTTTATTGCAAATAAACGTAAGCTCCATCCTATGCAGGATGCCGTACGAAAAAAGATTACTACTTTTCAACAAGAATTCAAAGAAGCGCATAAACAATTGCTTAGAGCTTTGCAAGTTATCGCTTTCCAATTCCAATGAATAGCAATAAAAATGCCAAAACCTATGAGATAAAAGTTCGACACAGGGATGGTATTTTAAAGCAAATTTAACGACCAGTTCTCGGCAAGCCTGTACGTCTTTACTGCGGACGTGTTGACTAGAAATTAAGACGAAAATATACACAAATCGATTAATGGAGCTAAGTAGTGCCCCGAAAAGAACGAATAGAATTTGGGAAAAAGCGCGCTGGAAATTAACCCGAAGACTAACGACATAACCTTAAACAACATGATATAGCCTGGTACTAAAGGTTAATTCCTTCATTCCTTCTCAAAGACTGTGCTGGCGCTTTAGCTTACCCGCTGTCCTGTATATTTAATATTTCACTTAAAAGTACTATATAAAAAATGGAGATCCGAACAACGTTGTCAACTGACCTATATTTATTTTATCTAATTGTGCAAAAGTCTTTGAAATGATTCTGCACAACAAAATATTTCCTTGTGTTTCACACCTTATATCGCCAAATCAGCACGGGTTCTTTTCCAAAAAATCAACTACCACTAATTTAGTCCTTCGACACAATTCATCTCTGAGACCCTAGATGCACATCGTCAAGTCGATGTTATATATGCAGACATTTCCAAAGCGTTTGACCATATGCATCATGCTATTTTAGTACTTAATCCACGAGCATATGGCTGAAGGAACGTATTACTTCGGTGGTTTGACTCTTACCTAAAAGAACGGATCCAACTTGTTACTTACAATGGTTATAAATCTGCACACTTTACTGCCACCTCCGGTGTGCCACAGAGTTCCAGTTTAGGACCGCTACTATTTACCCTTTTTATAAACGACATTTGCAAATCCTTAACCTGTTGTAAACTTTTTTATGCTGACGATATCAAGCTCTACGCTAATATTGAATCGCATAATGACTGCATTAATTTGCAAGTGTAAATTAATAACCTTATTAGCTGGTGCCAGACTAATAAGCTCTCCATCAATGTTGCTAAATGTTACATTGCTTTATACGCACATAGGCTGTTGACCTTCGGCTAGATGACCAAGCAGAAGAAGTACGAAAAGATGGTTTAAGGATAACGGTTGTATTTAGATGCCAAGTCTTTTAGACCGATTGCAAATTTTTGAGCTCCGTTAGCTGAATAGGCTGTGCAGTTCAAACACGCGTGTTTGCGTAAATTTAAATCGCGATTCGGTTGTGGCGTGAAAATGGAAAGTGAAGTTTCACTCATCAACTTATGTTGAATTAATCACGGGAATGAAGCGTCCTAATGTGCCAGAAAACAATTAGTCCATTATTGGAGTTATTCTGGAAACTCTTAAATTACAAAATTTTTAGTATTGTTCTGAGCTTTTTTATTGTATTTTGTTTAACGCTTGAAGACTATGTAGTTACTAACTTGTAAATATAATTATAAGTGTTTCGTAGAGCGACGGAATTAGTTATTTACATTTAAGAATAGAATTAGTAGAAAAGCAGTTTTAAACCTATGAAATGCTAAACGCACTTAATAAGTAAAACACAAGCTTTATTTGTATGATAGATTATTAGTAAATTTCAGTGTCTCAATTTTATATTTTTAATGGACTTTGAAATGGTGGAAACAGAAGCTCGAATTGTGCTACGTATTTCTAAGCCAGTTGTTAAGGGAATTTTCAAGTAATTGATATTTAAAAAATGTTTTTACGGCAGTTTAGGGATCTAATGCAATGAAATAGTGGTATTACTTTCAGTTTAAGGTTTCTTTAAAAGTTTTGTTAATAAAATCTGGCAAGTGGAAGTTAGATTAGAATTTGCTTTCTTTTAAGCTTTATATTACTGTATAAATTTTGTCTAATGTTCTTCCTGTACTTATTTAGGGCTGTAAATATTATGTAAGTACATACTGTGTTATTTATATTTTAATAACTGATGTGACTGAGAAATAATCCCCAATTGATGTTTGTTTAAATTTTTATGTTTATTTTGGGACTTTTGTTGAGTTATATGTGAGCTGACCTTTTCGTTTATATCATGTTTTAACAGAACGTTTTGTAAATGTTCGTTTGGTATTGGTAAATATTCCTTTTAATACCATGTTTGTAAACTAACGGTTTGTAATCAAACTACCTCCTGAGGTTTCCAATTTTTCTTTCGGTACGAGCCACCTCACTGTACGAGGTTTCCAGCTAGTACGGCGTTGTCTTTTGAATTTCTGTTGCTTTGATGCGTTATTCGGTGCGGGCGATTTTCTTTGCTTACTTAACTTTTCTTTCCTGTCAGCACAGAATACTGTAACAAGTATTTGACAAGTAATTTCATATTTCGGCCATTTTACATTTTAGGTTTAATTATTTTTTGTCATTTTGTCATAGGAATCCATTCCCACATCACTGAAAGTTAGCGAGTGCGCCTTTAAAATTGTTACGCGTTTCCACGCCTTCTGGGTCTCAAAATTATTAACGTAACGCCAATTTTTCTTGTAGCAGACTACAGAACTTTGTTATTTTATTTTCGCATTTATATAATGTCCAGTAGCAGAAACTTACATTATAAATGTTATCTTACCCAATTTTTTGTCTTATGTATAGAAAAACCATGGATCTACCAATATTTCCATCGGGTTTGTAAGTTTTAGTTTTGAAGATCATTGAGGTGCTTTTAAGATTCAACAATTGTCAGCCATAAGTTTACTTATCGTATTGCAATAAGTTTAGTATAGAACTTGTAACGCAAAAGATGCTCTAAGGAAAATTAAGATCTACGCCTTCGGCTTTTGCAAGATGAATCTCATATTGGAAACTTCTCCCGGTGGAATTTCCTATTTTTGAGTAGGATGAAATTCGATCTCAAGATAAAAATTACCCGATATGCAGCTTCCGAGTACAAAAACCAGCAAGATGGAGTTATCTCCAAAAATAAACACCTTACTAGATGTGTCAGCATTAAGCGTGTCGCAAAAATTCAATTTCAGTCAAAGTTAATGCTACAGTAAGACTTAATCTCAAGATAAAAATATGGCCACTAATAGAATTTCTCGAAAGAAAAAACAATTTAAAAAAGTCCGAACGCGATTGATTTATCTGTAAAAATAAAAAAGTTATACAGGTTATTGAAAAATTGAACGTCATATACTAGGTATTGCACATATTTAATTTTAATTGAAGTTGGCATGTACGACAAGGGTTGATCGTAGAATAAAAGTTTCTCCACAAATGGAATATCTGTATAAAGAACAAAAAAGGATTCAAACACAATAACGTTATCCCTCTAGCTAAAAAAAAGTAATTCCAGAATTAAATGTCATATAAATGTTTCAAAATTATAGATTGAGCAGTGTATATAGGAGCACAAGTGTACCTGCCCCCCCCCCCCAAGACGCCTAACAGATCTGGGGTTTTAAAACAAAAAAATTATATTTTAGCATTAAATAAGAGGAGCAGCAAACTTCGTTAGGTTTTCCCATCAGCGGACCGGATGTATAGCGCTCACAATATTCTCATTAATATCTATTCCAAAGTTTACAGAATATCTATAAAATTGCCTCACTCAAAGTGATGGAAATTTTCACCACCCAACTTTCTGCTTGTAGTTTCATGTCACACTAGATCAATAACCTTTGTCGACCCGATCGTATCTTTGATTCTGATAGGGCATATATATGCGAAGGAGACTTTATTTTGTAATACTGGCAGATAAATGCCGCGTGGTTGATTATTTAATACTAAAATCATTGATTAATAAAAAAATCAATGAACGATATTTTAGACATATCAATAATATATTTTATTCTAAAAACTGCTTAGCATATGTATCATCTAATATAGCCACCATCGAGAGAAGAACTGCTAAAAAACGCGGGACGAAGGTTAAAAACGTTAAAAAGCTACCACCGTAGCGGCAATACTTAAAGATTGAAATGTGTGGCTTCACCACGCTGCGATATTGTTTGCCGTTATACCTCGCTTTCGTCATTGTTCCGACTCCGGACGAACTATAACTCATGTGAGATGTACCTACTCATTTAGTCGCAAAACATCTACTTAGCGTTGTAGTTGTTTGCACTATTTTGGCTGACGTAAGATTATAGTAGTAGTTTACTAGTTTTAGTCTAAACTAAACATGTTAGTGAATTTTGTGGACACTCATCAATCATCATACAATTCAAGTAGAAGTACTGTATTTAGGGTAAGTATGATTTTGATGTTATGCATATTACCTAATCTATATGGTACTTATATTTATATAGTATATGGTAGTATCGGATTACATAATATCCGATATAAGCTCAATCATTTCCCGTTTACATAAGCATATCGCCATTTATTATAAAGATGGATTTTCAATGAGAAAACTATTCGTTGTAAACTAGGTATCATATCGCAGTATATAAATGTTTGTTACGTTAAGATAACATATAGCCGAACCTTGATATTTCGAACTTCGATCACTCAAAATCACATCGAAGATCGAACTACCGTCAATTTTCATACAGAATCATGTAGAAATGTCTTGATAACTCGAATTTTGATTAGTTGAATTTTTTGGTATCTCAAAGCATTTAACATTCATAATAGAGAATATTTACTCTTAATACTGTCTGATGTCGACGATTCTCGTAAAGCAGTCTAGTCGACGCCGTATTTGTAAGAGTCTAGTAGTACGGGGTACGGGATAATCCTCTTACTCAGTAAATGACTGACAGAATAAACACCTACAGTGATATTGAAAAGTTAAGTATAATTGTATGTTCAGGTATAGCTTCATAAAAGAAGAAGAATGCAGTTGAACTGTAATTTTTCTAAATACTCAAGAATGTGTTCCGGTTGAAATATTCATCCCCTTTGTAAAATATGATAGTTTCTATAAGACCGAACAATCGAAAAATATAAAAAAACCCAGCACTTCGTTGAATTGCCTTAAAACGCTGATTTTTCTCTTGCATATTTAAATTGAAGTAGAGCTCGAAAACTCAAATTTTTGATGTCAAAATTTTTCTTTTTCCTTCAGATTCGAATTTCAAGATTCGACTTTATACGACGTTAAACTGATAACTGACACAAACCATTTGAAATTTCAGAAATTTTGTTTAACAATGAGTGGTCACGACAGTAAGAGAAAACTTAACACGTTAGATTCGTTTTTCAACAAAAAACAAAAAACTGACAATGCACATGCACTCGAATCTACACCACCTATACCGACAGCATCTAATTCTCAAACAATCAGGAATAATTCTGATGTTCAACAAGTTCCAGTTGATAATAAACACGATAATATTATTCGTAAAATCGGCAGAAATAAAAATCTAATCATCGGGGGAGATTTTAATGCCAAGTTGCCACTATGGGGCAGCCCTATCGAAGACGATAGAGGCTCGCAGGTTGCTGATCTTTTTACGGAATGGGACCTTAGTGTGATAAACACTAATGATTCACCTACCTTTGAGGGGCATAGAGGCAACAGTTTTATAGATATTACTGCAGTCTCGCACGAAATGTTAGAAACGATTTGTAATTGGAAATTAAGGTCGGACGAGGAAACGCTCTCTGACCATAAATTAATAACATGGGACGTTGAAATCAAAACAAGCGCAAACGAGCAGCTAACTATATTTCCGCGGTTCTGTAATAAAAAAGCAAATTGGGAGCGATTTAAACAAAAATTTGGCGAAAGTATCCCTGTGCTCGAAAATGAGCTATTTAACTGCCGAGAGGCAGACGAAGTGGAAACACTCGCGAAACAATTAAACGACGCGGTGGTAGACGCGTCGTCGTACTCCATGCCGCGAAAGAAGACATTTAAAGACAGCGTACCCTGGTGGGCCCGGTAACTAACCACCAAGCGGGCAGAAACGCGTAACCTAAGCGCCGCTATCAACGCGCCTTGGGAGATATAAGAGAACAACGGAGAATAGAATATAATCAAAGTTACCGCGAATATAAAATATTAATAGAAGAAACGCGAACGAATAAATTTAAAGAATTCTGCACGCAAAACTCGGAGAAAGAACCCTGGGGAACCGCATACCGCGTAATTAGAGGAAAACAACAAAAAATCGCGCTCAGTAATATAAAGAAAGCAAATGGCGAATACACGGAAGGTTTTAAAACCACAGCGGAATATTTACTAGAGAACGAGGAGGATGAAGAGTCGCACGATTTAGTACGTCGGGAAGCTGCAGAGGCGCAAAGAACAGGTGCCGATAAGGCAATCCTAGTTCACGAGGTCGACAGGGCTCTTTGGAGGATGAACCCTAAGAAGGCACCGGGGCATGATGGAATCACTTCAGACGCAGCTCTCGAGGCGTGCCTGTTAGTCCCGTGTGTCTTTGTCGGGTTGTTTAGTCTTTGTTTAGAAAGGGGAGTTTTTCCGCGTTGTTGGAAAATCCAGAACGTGAAATTTATACCTAAACCTAAAAAGGCGGATGCGTCAGATCCGGGCAGCTATCGTCCAATTAGCTTGTTACCGGTGCTGGAAAAAGTTTTAGATCGCGTTATGACTACGCGTGTTGAGCACCTAGTGCGAAACAGCGGCGGTTTTAATAACCGACAGTTTGGTTTCGTGGAGGGCAAGTCGACTATCGACGCGTTAGAGTTCGTTGTCGGGGAAATTAAGCAAGCGAGAGATGCTAAAGAGTAATGTGTCGTTATTGCTTTGGACATTTCAGGAGCATTTGATGCTGCCTGGTGGCCATTAATCGTTTGCGAGTTAGATCGTAGGGGTTGTCCGCGAAACTTGATGTCCTTGGTCAAGAGTTATTTCTCGGGGAGATTGGCGCAGGTTGAAATTCCGGGTGAAGTTCTGTCGCGTGAGGTGGAAAGGGGATGCCCGCAGGGGTCATGTTCTGGTCCCACATTTTGGAAGTTGTTGTATGAGAGCATCTTTAGGGTCAAGTTGCCCGCAGGATGTTCAATCGTTAGGTTTGCGGATGACACGCTTTTAATTGTAAGATCGAGATTGTTAATGGATATGCGCACAAAACCGAACGAATGGTCGCAAGCGGTAAAATTAAAATTTAACACGGTAAAGTCAGAGGCGCTTTATTTCGGCACGAAACCAGGACAGAGACCTCCTAGGCTAGAGCTAGAAGGGAAGAAAATCCCGTTTAAACATTGTATTACCTACCTTGGCGTCAAGATCGACGATAAATTAAATTGGAAAGCGCACGTATAATACGTTAAAAGTAAGGGCGGCGAAATATCAAATAGAATGATGGCGGCGGCTAAAATATAGTGGGGTTTCAGGGGCGAATCGCTGAGGACGGTCTATGCCGGAGCAATTAAACCAGCAATGCTGTACGCAGCATCCGTATGGACGGAAGGTTGTAAAGTCCGGGAGATGCGTCAATTAACGAGCGTGCAACGTATAACCGCGGTAAAGGCGGCGAGGGCATACAGGACCACCTCCACGGAGGCTGTCCTGGTGATCAGTAGGACTTTCCCTATCGAATATGTCGTTAGGAAGATTAGAGATAGGAGACTTATAGATATAGGGAAAGGGCGCGAAATTATCGAAGATATTAATCTTGGTAATAGAGACGTTGCAAGAAAGATCGTGGTATCAGAGTTGGGGCACCCGGCCGATATTAGAGGAATCGAGTTTGTCGAAGGAGATCGAGACGCGACGGGTATCAGAATTTACACGGACGGTTCACGTATGGATGACGGGCAAGCAGGCGCGGGTTTGGCGTGTATAAGCAGGAAAGGGAGGTGTTTCGGTTTCAAACCAAACTCGCGAACTGGAGCACTATCTTCCAGTGCGAATTGGTAGCCATACGAGAGGCTATCGATTACGTAATAAATCACACGGGCAGAGACGATTATTATATAATCAGCGACAGTAAATCAGCGCTGACGGCATTAACTAACATGAACACCTCGACAGACCTCCAGGCGGACGTCTGGAGAATAGCGCATACAGCGCTCGAGTTTCGACGTTTAAAGTTCTGTTGGGTTAGGTCGCACGATGGTAACGTAGGAAATGATAGGGCTGACGAATTAGCTAAAGAGGCCGCGACGGGCGACTTTCGGATATCACATTCGTCGATACCGAGGTCTTTAATCAAAAGAAAGCTGCGCAAAAAATCAATTCGACCATGAGAAGAGAGGTGGAACAACGCTGCCACGGGCAGGTTGACCCACAAATTCATACCGAACATAGAAGCTAGAGGTAGGATCAAGGTTAAGCTCGATCACAAAATGGTGCAGTTGATAACAGGGCACGGTGCCCTGAAAGCGTATTTACAAAGGTTCGGTCTAACCAACAGCGACCTCTGCGAATGCGGTGAGGGCTAGGAAAGCGCAGAGCACGTGCTCTTCGACTGCCCGCTTGAGGCGGGAAATCGAGGGTGGGCTGATAGCAAACTAGCTATCTTAGGTTTGGCATGGCCAAAGAGCCTAGAGGAAGTCGGGGAAGTGGTTAACCAGAAGGCGTTCTGGACAGCCTTAAAAGAATTCGCGGGAAGGGTCGCGAGATTAGACAATGACAAGCGCGTGTAAAATTCGGTGGGGTTGGTAGAAGGATTGGAAAATTTTAGATTGACTTGGCGGGAGTAAGGATACGAGCATAGATATAACCAAAACCTGATATAAAAATTAAAAAAAAAAAGAAAGAAAAAAGAATAATAATAACATGATAGTTATACCCAAATGTCCAATATGCACCAGAAACCCCCACACCATTAATACAGTCACTGCCTATCTTCATAATTATGTGCGGAAAATCGGGAAATCGGGAATAAATAATAACAAATAAACAATAACAAATAAATCAGAAACCCTCATTAAATTAAATCAATTAAATAAACAAAGATAATAAAATAGAGTGAAACCGCGCATCCCCCCCCCAGGACTTGAAGTGAAGTGATAGTGATAGTGATTGTGATCCCCCCCAAGAACATTTAGTGCATACCCACCAGGACTTTAGCAGTGCACCCCATCTTCCCCTTAGAAGTAAGTTACAGTTAGATGTAGGCAGACGACCAGATCTTCGGATGCTGGAGAATTTTATTATCGAGGTAAGACTTAAATTGTGGCGGCTGTACTCGCACAAGCATTGACTTACACTAATTAGTAGTTTTTGAAATAATTTAACAAGCACGTTTTGTGCGTAATGGCGCTAGCCGACATAATGCTAGTGCGAGTGCACCTGATAAATAGGGTGATGCTTTTGCTATTTTGTGCACTGCTATATGCTTAACGCTTATTAGACATTTATTTATATATTTATATAATTATATTTATTTATATTTTATATTTATACTTTATATTTATTAGCATGTATTGTAGTATTTTGTGGCATATTTGTTTTGTTTGACGTTCTGTCGCCATTTTGGTTGCAGTATATATTTGGGAAGGAAGAGTAGAGTTGTGAAGATTGTAATCATAATATAAATCAGTTAGGAAATGATAGGTGTTGTAAAATACAACTAGCCATCTGTTCATCTACCAAATTGCTCATTAGGGATTTTATGGTTTACCCAAGCATTAATACTTTAGACTCATATTTAATCAATGTAAAGCAGTGTGCTGTGTATTTATGTTAGTTGAAATATATGTCAAAGTCAAGTGAGAAATAATTTGTTGTTTAATTAATGCTCTTATGAAATAATAATAAAATAAAGTTGAATGAGTGATGGAAATGCAACCCAAAAACCCTGTCTTTGAGAGGTCACTAAATTAAAATAAATTTAGTGCGCTACTTTGTCAGTAGATAGTTAGTTCTACTCCAATAGGGAAAGCTAGGGATGGATTTAAATTAGTTAGCTAGATTTGGATAGTTTGAAGACGACCCTTCAGGTCGCACTGGTAAGCAGAGCCGGCGCCTGCTATCCGGTATTACGGATCCCTCCCCCTCTCATTTTTGCTTGTGTCTTGTTGATCGGGTACACTCGAAAGTCAGCGCTAGGGATACCATTATTTACAACCCTGTTTTTAGTTTTTGTTTTTAGTTTTTGTTTCAGTTTGTCAGATTTTTAGGTTTGTTAGATTGTTAGAGTTTGTTAGATTTGTTAGATTTTTAGGTTTGTTAGATTTTTATTTAGTTTTTTATTTAGGGTAGATTAACTATGAAGTTAGAATGAATTAGAAGCACGATTATTTTCGCGTTTAAACCCAATGTAGTACCTCCGGGTGGAGCATTGGGGACGTGGCCGCAAGTATAGCGGCCGTTATTCAAATTATAATGATAATAAACACGATATCGCAAATTACACTGATCGCAAAGTAGCTCAGGAACAAGTCAATATATTTCACTTGTTTAAAAACGTTTGGTATCCAGAATTTAATTTTAAATTTCCTTCAACTGGACCAAAAAATCTAAAATTTAAATTCAATTGGTTCAACAGGTGGAAATGGTTGGCATATTCCAAAAAAACTGATGGTGCTTATTGTAAGTTCTGTGTGTTTTACGCTGCAGAAACAGCAGGTGCTGGCAAGAATCAATTACTAGGTAAATTAGTGAAGAAAAGATTTGACAACTGGAAAGATGCCGTTGAAGTTTTTAAAAGCCATGACTCTAGTGAATATCACAAATTTAGTGTAATTAAATCCCAAAATATGTCGTTAATTATGAAGAAAAAGCAAGAGCCGATAAATTTACAATTAGATGAAGCGACTAAAAAAAAATAGAGGAAAATCGAAAAAAAATCATTCCTCTGATAGATACAATTATTTTATGCGGACGTTAGTGTATTCCTCTAAGAGGGCATCGAGACTCAGGCTTTATTGACTCTGCCGAAGAAACAGTAGAAAACGAAGGAAATTTTAGAGCAATATTGCGGTCAAAGTTGCGTTCTGGAGATCAATCACTGAAAATGCATCTGGAAAGTATGTCAAAGAACGCAACATATTTGAGTGCAAAAACACAAAATGAAATAATTTATACATGCGGCAAAATTTTAACACAGAGAATAGTTGAAAAAGTTAATAAGGCAAAATTTTTTTCCGTTCTGGCTGATGAAACAACTGATGTTTCGGACATTGAACAATTCTCTCTATGTTTACGATTCTTCAATGAAGTCTCCTTTAAAATTGAAGAACATTTCATAAAGTTTGTTCCCGTAACTAGCATGACAGGTCAAAATCTAGCAAATGTTCTTTTAACTAATTTGGCAGATCTCAACATTGATTGTACCTATATGGTTGGACAAGGATATGACGGTGCATTAGCTATGAGTGGTGTGTTTCATGGCGTTCAAGCCTACGTGCGCGAAAAATTCAGCTGTGCTCTCTATGTTCACTGTGCTTCCCATTTTTTAAATTTAGCCATATCCGATGCGTGCAACGTTTTCCAAGTAAGAAAAACTGTATGGGGATATTAGAAAAAATATGCAATTTTTTTAGAACTGCAAAACGACACCATGTGTTTGAAACAGAGATTGAGAACTTGAGCTGTCATACAAAAAAAAAACACAAATTAAAACAGCTATGTCAAACTAGATGGGTTGAAAGACATGATTCTATTTTAACATATTTCGAATTACAAGAGGTAGCTATTAGTTCTTTGAATAAAATACAAGATTGGAGTGATAAGGACGCCTCCTCGGATGCGTATGCGCTTACTAAAGCAGTGTTAAGTATTGAATTTCAAATAACAATTCAAATACTCACAAAAATATTTTCCATTAGTCTACCATTATGTAAAAGTTTACAAATAATTAATATTGACTTAAGAAGGGCTGTCGCTCTTGCAAAAAGTGTTAGAAATACTTTAAGCAACATTCGAGAAAACGCTGAGAGTGAATTTAAGCAAATGTTTGCTCACGTAATTAATGTGTGCAAAAAATATAATATCGAAATTAAAGTTCCTCGAACTACCTCAAGGCAAACTCAAAGAGACAATCTACCATCTTCTTCTCCTGAAGAGTACTACCGACGAGTGATTTTTATACCTTTTTTAGACTCATTCATATTACATCTTAAAGATCACCTCCTGGTTCATGAAAATATTTTAACGTGTTTGATGTGGGGAAATGAAGGAACAAATGTAATTGACCAAGAAAAATTACGAAAATTGTATACATTCTATGGACATTATTTGGATGCGCACAGTTTCGATATTGTATTAGGGGAGGTAAAACTCTGGAAAAGCATATTGAATAAAAATAGTGAGCGTCCCAAAAGTGCCATAGATGCACTCCTTTATTTAAAAGAGAAACACCTCGAGCTATTCCCAAATGTTGCCACACTTTTAAAAATATTAATTACCA
Organism: Platerodrilus igneus; assembly: GCA_036346225.1. Classification (NCBI taxonomy): domain Eukaryota; kingdom Metazoa; phylum Arthropoda; class Insecta; order Coleoptera; family Lycidae; genus Platerodrilus; species Platerodrilus igneus. Next base: position 2,087,098 of record JARFIW010000139.1, on the reverse strand, counting down.
TTCCTGTGACAACAGCATCCAACGAAAGGGCGTTTTCAACTTTAAGAAGATTGAAAACGTACCTTCGAAACACGACAGGAGAGGATAGACTAAATGGATTAGCTCTTCTAAATATTCACAGAGAAATCTCTGTTAACATTGATCACGTCATTGATGACCTGGCTAAATCAAAAAAACGACGCCTAGATTTTATTTTGTAGACTTCTTGTGTTTTGTTTCTATTTGTATTATTAAACTATTCAATTGTAGCATAAATTATAACTTACGGGTAAATTTGCATCCGCTCTGTAGATTAAACTGTGGCGATTAAACTTTAAAGATATTCTGTGTTATTTGTGCTGTGCCGTAAGAAATACTTTAAAACTAGTTTAGTTCGTAGTTATGTGTTGACAATTGACAAACGTTAATAACTACCGCCTTAGTCTACACATCTCCATTTGTTCCAGTGCTCGCCGCCGAAAGAGTAATAATTCAGGTAAGTGCTTAAAAGTACTGTTAATGTAAATATTTGTATACATGCCTACTTTTCCCATATTGAAGTTAACCGTATTCTTAACACCTTGTATTAATGCTAAATGTGTTTTATTTTTATGAAATATAATTTTATGTACTAAACAGGTCAAGACCAATAGTAGTTTCTCTCCATCAAGCAATAAGTTGTCAAACCCTCCCCAGACAAAATTTCTAGGCACGCCACTGTATAGGAGGACATTGTTGAAAAAGAGGTAACGAAGATTGTGAAAAGAGAGGCTTGTCAGCCGTATTTCTAAATCAGCCTATTGCTCTACTGAAATGCAGTGTCACGCTTTATAGAATTGAATATTTGCGTGTAGGTGCGCGTGCGTGCGTGCGTGTGCGATTTCATTTTTTCTTTATTTGTCAATCAGTTACCTGTTCTATTTTTAAAAACGACCTGTGATAGGAATGTATGGATAAGTAATTTAATTCTAAAGATACTGAATTCGGTAATTCTTATATCATATAAGCAGCATGATTGAGTCTTCGAGTTTAGTTGAATAATACAATATGTTAACTATGTTAAGACATGAAGCACAAAGATTACAGGCGAAGAAATATTAAAATTATAAAAGTCTACGTGGTGCTTTTGATGTTCCATATTCAATGTATCCATCTTGATGAACAGGTTCAGGAGATAGTGATAAAAAGCTTTTTTATGTGCAAACTCTACCAAACCTTTATATTAAGCTTCGAGCTTTCAGTTACACCGTTTCGCGGCATTTCCAATCAAATTACGCACCAGTATTCAGCGAGATAATTAATTCTCCAATAATGAAAAATTCCGTGGAATATAGAAAAGTTGTTAAAAGTCTCGACATCTTCTCTTTAAATTCTATTGATTCGTTCGATTAAAAATTTATTTCTGTGTCCACTTAGTTATCATCCCCGTTTTGTTGATTAATTATAGATATAAGCCTGGTGGGTAAACGCAATGAACTCAAGAATATTTTTAACCGAGTTAAACTTTTATAGCAGTAAATGTATTATACACTGTTCCAAACGACCTGGCATAAATGATACGACCGACAGAACTATAAATCAAAATTAGAGTTTGCTTAATAAATATATGCCTTACGACTCTCCATTTTCGTTCTATAGGGTGTTAAAGTTAAAAATTAAAATATTATGACTTCCCATAACTTTGAAAATAGTAAGAATTTTTTACTAAATTTAGCAGATAGTTTAACTGATATATAATACACATATCTGCAAACAAATCACTTTATGCACTTTTGTTAGTGGCGTACAGCGGCAGTATGGGACCCTTTAACTCCCCCTATTTCGCACGCACTGCTTAAATTTCAGTTTTGGTTGAGCTTTTAAATTTCGCATAGTTTTTTACGTAAATAATGTATTCTTATTTCACTTTTTTAAAATTGATATTTACCAAGATATGAATATTATAAAGAATGTTGTTTATGCGTATTAGTATTGAAATTTTAAATTTCTGATAATTTGAGGTATCTAGTAAAAATTTAATTGAAAATAACGAAATTAAGAAACACACTGTCTACATAATAAAATTACAAATTGAATGCAAAACACCCAACTTTTTATTAATATGCAAGCATGGTCAAATCTTTAGAAACAGGAAAATGTAAAACTAAGTTGGCTATGGACAACTGACAGTCCTGCTAACTAAGATATTTATGATTTTGTAATTTGATGCCATCAGTATTGTTGTTAGTGAATATTAATAAACTTGTTAGTTAATCTTCAATAATAATGAAAACTTTTACTGATAATGAATACACTAATATCTTACCAACTTTAGGAGAATTAACATATAGGATGTAATGTATTGTATTGTATTGTGTATCTTTTATTTGAATAGCATTTATACAAATAACTATTAACTGTAGAAATAGCTCTAGCGAGATTTGGGCTATAAAGTCCACTCTAACACCTAATTAGAGATTATTTCGAAATTGACAGAAAAATAACTAAAAATATTAAAAAAAAAATAAAAATAAGCATTTTTACAGTGTTTAAATAAATAAATAAATATTCCTTTGCCATACACATACATCCTCGCGCGTATGCGCACTCGCACCCATGCTCATGCATACAGATAACAAAACCCTCAGTCACACAACAGGCACTTAATAAATAAATAAATATAAGTATATATAAATAAATAATTAAATAATTAGATATATTTTTGACATACACGTACACACGCGCGCGTATACGCGCTCGCACCCATGCTCACACATACACATAACAAAAACACTCAATCACACAACAGGCACTTAATTTCGGAACCCATGCATCCTAACAACTGTAACTACTGTTGCGATAGTAGATACTACCGATACGTTTGTCGGAACTTAGAGATTGTGGTAGAATTTCTTATAATGTCAGGAATCGAGTTCCACAGTGAAGAACTGGAAACCACAAAAGATGAATGATAGATGTCAGTTCGATGATGTAGGATTTTCAACCGGTTATCATCTCTGATTTTGTAGGGGCCGTTAGACAAAGGCGAAAATTTTGTAGTAAGGACCAATCCCGCGTAAAAACTTAAACAACATTATCGCTTGATGTAATTTTTTCTGGTTATGCAGCTTCAACCAAGATAATTTATTAAACAATGGTGAGATGTTATCATAGCGCTTAGTATCAAATATAAAGCGAATGCAGCTATTATGAACTTTTTGCAAACGATCCCCACTAATCTGGGGCAGATTATTATACACGACATCTCCATAATCGAAAATGGGCTGAATTAGGGCCTGGACCAATTTGATTTTTAAGCTAATTGGTACAAATCGTCTAATTCTATTGAGACCATGCGGCGAAGCAAAAACTTTTTGACATGTGTATAGTGTGTGGTTCTTACAAGATAGGGTCGTGTCAATTACTACTCCAAGACTTTTAGCGACCGGACAAAGTTTGATTAGCGACCCACCCAATTGAAGAGGCGGGAGCATCGATTGGTCAGTTATACCTAACAATTTGGAAGATCCGATTACAATTGCTTCACATTTAAAAGAATTTATTGTTAGTTGGTTTTCGTCTCCCCACGATTTTATTCTAGCAAGATCAAAATTAATATTGATAAATGTATTTGGTAAATCATTAGGATGACAGTGACAATATATTTGAATGTCGTCGGCATAACAATGGTACTTACTAAATTTGAGAACCTTATTAATATCTTGAATATACAAAGAAAACAGAAAAGGAATAAGCACACTTCCCTGTGGAACCCTTGCCTGTAGATTCGCCCAATTAAATGATTGATTTCCCTCATCATTGACAACACGTTGTTCACGGCCGTTAAGGTATGATTTAAACCATTCGAAAGCGCTATTGGAAAAGTTATATTGCATTTTAAGCTTCGCAAGTAATATTGCAGAATTAACATTATTAAATGCTGAGCTAAAATCTAATTGCACAAGAACGGTAAGCTGTTTTTATCCATGGCTTGCTTAGGTATCATCAATTATACAAATTAAGGCTGTAGAGGTACTATGGATTTTACGAAAACCAGACTGGTATTTATGAAAAAGGTTATTTAGGTGAAAATAGTTAAGTAGTTAGTTGATCAAGAGCTATATATTCCATTAATTTAGAGAGGGTTGGAAGGATACTAATTGGGCGAAAGTCAGAGGGAGGTAAAGGACTGTTCTTCTTAGGTAACGGACGAACCAGCGCTTGTTTCCAGCATTTAGGAAAAGTACTTGTTAAGAATGAACAGTTTACAATAGACAGAAGGGCCTCCATTAGACTAGGAACAATATATAGAATCATTGATTTAGATATTTCATCGACCCCTATTGCGCTCGATTTGATGCGCTTAAACGCTTTAAGGACAGTATCTTTATTTACAATTTGAAAATAAAATTTAGGGTATGCAGGAAAATTTAACGAAGTGATATTTTTAATATTTCTTTCAATAAGAATCTAGTCCGCACAGATTATAGCTATAAAGTGATCGTTTAATTCATTTAAACTTAACAAATTTGGACCCCGAGTGTAATGTTTACCAACTCCCAACGTTTGTAACTCTTTCCAGGTTTTGACAGAACCTAAATTTGACGACAGCGAGTACAATTGCTGTAACTTAGAATTACTGATTAATTGTTTAGTTTTATTACGAAATAACTTATAACGTGAATGATTTTCCAACGTAGGTTGTCGTTGAAACTGAACTGCAGCAGCGTCTCTTAAGCGTCTCATTTCCTGTATTTGATAGTTTAGCCACGGTGCTTTAGGCTTTGTAATTCGAACCATTGTAATTGGAGCATGCAGATTGTAGAGGTCAGTAACAAAGGAGTTAAATGATTGTAGTTTGCAGTTGACATTAGACAAAAGGTCAATTTGATTCCACGGTATTTCATGAGCATCCTTTGTAATTTGTTTAATATCCATATGTTTAAAATCTCTGTATGTTTTATATTTTGGAATAAATTTCGGTAGTTTTCTGAATAACATACATATATAAGATCATGTTTAGACAGTTCAATAATGGGGAATTGGCCAAATTGAATTGCTTTTTCTTTCTTTAGCAGTAATATATGAGATATACCTTAATGCACCTCGTGAGTGGCAGTGATTAGATGGTGAGTTGGCATAAGAGGCAGTAAACTTAAGTTGCGCGAATTTATAATATTTCGTAAACACCGAACGTCATAAGTGTCCTTAGTGATATTTATATTGAAATCACTTAGTACAATGATATCACTATATATTGGTATGAACTAAAGTAGAATATCATCAATGTCTGACAAATAGCCAGTATTTGGTGGACGATATATAGTGCCAATCAGGATTTTCTGATGTATGAACGAAGTCTCAACAAACATGTATTCGGGCCTAGCATGATATGCAGATTGCGAGGTAGCGATCAACTTAGCAGATAAGTCTTCCCTTACATAAGCTACTCCGCCGCCACCTTGTTTGGTTCTATCATTTCTTAATATACGATATCCGTGCAGATTCACTAGGGTATCTGGGAGTGAAGGTTTGAGCCAAGTTTCAGATATAGCAATGCAATGTGCACCACTAAATTCAAAGGCAAAAAAAACATCGAATTTGCTTAATAACGACTCCGAGTTCACATGACAGCAATGAAAAGCCCTTAAATGTCGTCGTAATGCCTGTTGTAGACGAGTCAAAGCAGATGGGACGCTAGACAGAAGAGACAGAACATCAGGTTCTTCATCTGGGGTATCTACATCGATTCTACAAAGGTCTGAAAAGTATTCAGCCATTGCTAAAGGAAAAGTTAAAAAAGAGAATAAAACAGGGTTTATAGATTAAGCGCCCGCAACTCACACACGGAATCATACAAAAGTATAGAAAAACAACTAAATACATAACTAAACTTAAACCTAATGGGTACATAATTGAAGCAAGAGTTCTATAGTATTTAGGCTCCGAACAAATAGGCTGTATACAGGATAAATGAATAACTGTTATCCAAAATGCAAAAAAAAGAAAAAGGAAAAATTAAAATTATTTAATTAAATAATATTACCCAACCATAACAATATAGATGTAATAGTAAGAAGACCTAGTTATGTAGATTTTTGTAATCCGTGCTGTTGGCTACGGGTATTATAACGCTTAGTCGTGTTGTCCGAAGCCTTACGGCAATCCCGAGCTGCCGCATTAACATGTTCCATAGTGGTGATGAGAAATTTTTTTTCTGCTTGAAAAACATGTATTTTTTCGTCTCGAGTCCAGGTATGCCTAGGACCAAAAGTTTCCAGACAGGAGTTATAGAGTGCTAACCGTCGTCTAGTGAGAGACTCGGTTATGAGATACGGCATACCTTTAAGGCACTTTTTCCTCTCCCATACACAACGTCTAATTTGATAAGACATAAATTTCACGATACTAGGGCGTGGTTTTTACCATCATTACTTCGTGTGCCTAAGCGATGACACCGATCAATACTATTCAACGAAAAATCGTTGCTTTTTAACGTAGTGTTTACGAAATTAACTATTATATTATTGACGTCGATCTTGGAGTTGTCTTCCTTAACACCGTGGAACAGCAAGCAATTATTCCGTGAGCAAGCTTCTAGAGCATCAATTTGTTCACCAACGTCAACGATCAGTCCATCGAGGCAACTTTTAATTGTTGACATGCAATCAATAATATCATTTTTGAAACTATAAAATTCCTTGCACAAACTTTCTAAGCTAATTGATGTATCGTCTTCTCTGTTGTCTTTGGAATTATTAGAAGATACTATAAGCAGGATGTGATACATTTATTTGCAAGGATTAAAAACTAGAAGATTAAACTCACTTTATGTAAAAAGTTGTTTCATATGCTTTCGAGCTTCTTTTGAGAATGAATCTAAATAAGCAAATTTATATTAAAACTTTTATTTAACATGTAAGTATTTGATTCAACTCCACTGTTATTTATAGCCCACCCCCCACCCCGCAACTTTTTTCCAGCTACGACTTTAAGTGCTCCTATATCAAATTCAAATAATTTAGAAAAACTGCAAGAAAGTGGTCGGCCAAAGTCCACAACGTCTGGTATAGTATTTATGCAGCCAAACATATAGAAATTAATGTTTCCTTTTTGTACCTTCTTGAACGTTAATGTGGACTGCTTAGTTTCTGGTCGCGCATTATTAGTGTTTCTGTTTACGCACGCTCTAACACCGGTGTGAAATTGGCAGCTAATTTCCAGCAGCGAATTCACGAGTACTGGCGAACGACCATAGGCGTCGCAATGTATTTTCTCCAAAAGCAAAGGCCATTGTAATTGCATCTTCCAGACATTCAGCAGCTAATTCCAAGCAGTGAATTTGTAAATAATATAAAAGATTACAACCACGTTTCTAGTGGTTCAATCGTTGCAGTGAATTTACATAATAAGCAATATGAAGAATTTTAAATTCAACTACGTATTATAATACAATATAATACAACATATAAGATAATACAACAAGCAGGTCAACGGTCGAAGTAGTATCAATGGACAATAAGATTTATTTCCCTGAATATTAAAAGTAGTTTATATTTCTCTAAAGCAATTTAAAGGTCCAAACACAGTATGTTTTTTTTGTTGTTCTTACTGGTAAATATCCTTCAGTATACAAATAACTCTGTAGGTGTTCTTCCGCGTTGGTTGGGTCAAAACTATCCAGGTCGTTATCCCCTTATACCTATATCCCCGAACGTAAAAGTGAAGACTGAAATTCTATGTAGGTTAGCTACTACTACTTCTATTATTATGGTTGACTATTAATCCAACAGTTAGTTACTTAAGTACGAAAATCTTAATATTTTATCCCAGTACACTTATACAATACAAAAATCTCTTAAGGAATCTCGCGAAGATATTACAAGAAAGGGTTAATTACTTCTTATTAAGTAAAATACATATCTCTAAAAATTTTCGCACCGGTTTTAAGATTTTCAGGTGTTGAATAGTAAATTAAAAAGCTGAGTATATAACACTCGTAGCTCTGAAATAGTGTAGAAAATTGAACTATGTAGTACTAGAGCAGTCTGATATTTTCAGGAATTTTTAAGAATACTGTCGGTGTTTTAAATATATCATTTCCATAGCAACGTGTGATTTATGCCACTATATAAACATCTAAGTTCTAGCAATAGCTTAATCAGTTAACTGAAAGAATTGTGTAATAAAATCATGCAAACAGTTGCACCTTGACCACGAAATTATTTTAGCGACCTCGAAATGATATTGCTTCCGTTGCAAGTGATCTATGCAATAAACTTATTCTCGGTACGCTAAAAAGCAATTTCGCAATCTTGATATACAATAGCTATTTATACGCTACCACGTAGTATATATTAATTACTGTTAGATTGTTTATACTGCTGCATGTAGTTTAAAATAATGATTTCAATAAAACTTTCGTAAATAGTACGTTAATCGTCTATTCGTAGACTATAGTTATAGAAGACACTTTTAGGGTACTTGAAATTTTGAATTTTATACTTTGATGAGAGGGGGGGGGAAGGAGCTGAACAGCCATTAATCATTTTCTAAATACAACAATATTTTTATAATTTTCTGAACACTCTTTGGAGAGAGCTAGAACATTGGGGGCGGTGTTAAGCCCCACCCCCTAGCGATGTGCTTGATTATTATTTATGTTATTGTTGAATAGTAGAATTTAGCTGCAAATATAGTTTTCTATTTATTGCGGTAAAATGTATAATAATGTCATTATCTAACTCATTTCATAAAAAAAGGATAAAGTAAATAAAATTTTATTGGTAATCATTTTTTAAAAAACTTTTCAACCTAAAACGATTACTTCGTTTCACTTCTATTTCATCAGATAGTATGTATTTCTAAAGAATTAGGTATCCTCTACATACCACTATTTAAAAAACATTTTTAAAGAAACATTCAATATATTATTTGACTTTCAGGTTCCTTAAATTCTAATAACACCAGGTACCAATTTTCAGTTGCTTGAGATATTAACCGATGAAGTTTGGTACCGTTTATACTGTGACCTATAAACAATTTATTTAATTTTTAGCATTCAGTAATTCACCAAACGTGTTAAATCTTGAACTTTGGCACGACAATCAAATTATAGATCACTCTTCAATTTTCTTTAAAAGTTTCAGTTGCTCAAAGTAAAAAAGGCTATAAAAATCAGTCTGCAACAATTTCATAGACATCGAAAATTGCTAAACATTTTGAACCTTTGTTACATATTTCTAGGATTTTTTAAAGAATCAAAAATCAAATGAAATACTATGGTATGTTCCACAAGTATCTTGATTGTAACTCAAAATGATTATACTCTTAAATTAAACAAAATAGTGATAGTTATTTGTTGAACACAACTGAAAAAAATATCTTCTCATTCATTGAATGAAAGTCGGGCCGGCCCGAAATTTCGTGCCGGGCCGACCCGGTCCGGCGGGCCGGACCGCCAGTTTTTATTTCGGGTCGGGCCTCGGGCCGGGTCGATCACTTTTCTGCGTCGGGCCGGGCCGGGCTGATTAAAAGCCCGGCCCGGCCCGACTCGAATCCATCCCTATGCAAAGGCTATACGCGAATCTTCAAAGTTCTCATAGATATGCAGCTAAATAGTACAAGTGTACTATCTTCTGCAATTCTCTTAATATCCAAACTACACCGTACCTTCAGAAGCAATTGCCAAGATAGATTTGTAGCACTGTCAGCTACTGAAAACATCACAAACCAATCACCAAAGGATGCCCACAGGGGTTAGTTTGCGGTCCCATGTTTTGGGACATTGCGACTGAGGAGCTTTTGGAGCAGCTGGAAACCGCAAATGAGGTGAGATCCGTAGTAGCTTATGCGGACGACATCTTGTTGGTGGTGGAGGGAGGTTCCAGAAATGAACTACAGCACAATGCAAACACCGAATTAAACAAAGCCCTAGAATGGTGCAACGCAAATAAAATGACGATAGCACATGACAAAACAACTTATATGATAGTTAAAGGTTCTCTAGAAAGAGACCCTATCATTAAACTGAACAGAGAAAGAATACGAAGAACACGGGAGGCCAAATATCTAGGGCTAACCCTTGATGAAAAACTAAACTACGAAAAACACTTTGCCACAGTGACTGCAGGTGCCAGTAAAGCTATGCAATGCATAGCAATCTTTGCACAACGAACGTACAATACCAGGCAACCAGATTACATGTAGTAAAACCCAAACAAAAAGTCAACAGTGCTCAAAAAGGGGGACCGTATCACATGACGCCCTCTATGTGATATTAGGAGTCCCTCTTGATCTGTATATCAGGAAGAGAGCGACGACATACTGGTTAAAAAACAAAAAATAAGAAATTCGGATAAAAAAGGAAATTCAGGACACAATACTAACCGAATGGCAATATAAATGGAACCAGAGCACAAATGGGAGGAGGGTATACGCACTAGTCCCAAACATCCGAGACAGGCTACATTGTCACCACTTGGTCCCCTTACAAGAGCTCATTCATTTTCTCACGGGGCATGGTCCTTATCCAACCTACAGAAACCGCTTCGACTTTCAAGACAACAACAACTGCACATGTGGTAAAGTGGGAACATTATAATTTAATTAAAGGCTGCTATGCTTGCGGCCACGTCCCCAATGCTCCACCCGAAGGTACTACATTGGGTTTAAACGCGAAAAATATAAACGTGCTCCTAATTATTCTAACTTCAAAATTAACACATCCTAAATAAAATCTAACAACTGAAAAAAAAAACTAAAAATAGGGTTTGATTGATGGTATCCCTAGCGTAGACTTTAGAGTGTGCCCGATTAACAAGACACAAACAAAATGAATGGGAAGGGATCCGTAATGCCGGATAGCAGCTGCCAGTTCTGCTTCTTACCGGTGCGACCCGAAGGGCCGCCTTAAAACCATCCAAATCTAGCTAGCTAATTTTAAAATGGATTCAAATTTTTTAAGAATACGCCAAATATATTAATAGTGAATGCAGCTATTTTACCTGCTCTATAAATTTACAAATTCGTCTTTCCTTGTCTAAGTAATTTGTTAGTCAAAGTCCGTCCCTAGCTTTCCCTATCATTCCCTAACTGATATATATTGTAATTACAATCTTCGGTGAGGTGAGGACACCGGAACATCTGGTGTTTCACTGCACCAAACTACAACAGGACCTAGGAATGGACAGGAAAATCCTACGGGACATACCCCTCTCGGACAAGCTCTGTCACGAAAACATATTTCCTTACCTAAACAGAATCACTCACCAAACAACCACTATACTACACCAAAGGTACACAAACGGACTCTGACAGGACACACACAAACACCATTCAAACCCCACACATCACAAATACCACAAACACAGATCACACGAAACACAGAAGTTTGACGTAACGCATCGAATGTGCAATACAAAAGCGCAGTCCACCTAACACACATGGGAACCGACAACAAACAAACGACATTTTTTCAAGGACATACCAAGAATCATGTGTCTCCTGAAGTTCTACCAGAAGACTCGTAAATCCTGACGACCGGGAGTGATACTAGTGAAAATGAAGTGAAAATAGTGAAAACGGCAAAAGTGCGGCAAACGTACCTCAAACACAAGTTTCCCCCAAAACACTTATTAGCATTAAAATACTAACATTAGTAAGATAAGGACTCAATACTAACCATCTAACCCAAAAAATACAACTAACTAAAATAAACAAAAGAAAATACAAACCATATACGTAATTGCTTTAAGAAATCTAACACTAGCTTCAGTAACGTAATGTATATATTTCCATTGTTGTATCGCAACTAGAAATTACTACAGGGGAAATATTCTGGCAACATAATTACAACACATCAGCACAAAATACACACATACACGCACACGCACAAGCACACACACACACACAATAGAGGCTGTACGTGGCCTCTCTGGTTTCCTGTTGCCGACGGCCAGGACACGTACAGGAATGCGTACTTCTCGGTTTCTGATTTCCGGCTACCGGAGGTTCGAAACCGGAAGAGGCAAACAGTCCCAAGGACCTCACCACAGACATAAGCACACGCACACACATACATGAAAACAATAAACATACACACTTTTATAGCACACCAGCACGACAAAGCACACACATACACGCACCAAAACACACACAAACAAACACGTACACGTACCTGCACGCACACGCATTCGCACACGCACACGACACCGACACATACACACACGCGAACACATACACATACACACCAGGAACTGTACGTGGTCCCCCTGGTTTCCGGCTGCCGACAGCCAGGACACGTACAAGAATGCGAACTTCTCGGTCTCTGATTTCCGGCTGCCAACGATCGAAAGCAGGGAAGGAAAGCAGTCCCAAGGACTTTACTACAGACAGAAACACACATACTCACACACCTACACGCGCGCACAGACACAGACACACACACACAAACACACACACACACATACACACACACACACACACACATACACACACACACACACACACACACACATACACACGCGAGTATTTCCAAACGCAAATAATATAAGACTAAACAATATAACTTAAGGTAGCAAATAATTCTGTTAGATTTTTTAGGAGTAACAGGTTTGCTGTAATTTTTAGGTAGCAGACTAATTGCAATGTTAGAATAATTAAAAAAAAATACCGACATGCGCTCAACTACAAACTATTAAAAAAGGCTCTATCCATGCAAAAGATCAATAAAAGTTTCTCGCAAATTATGCAGAGGCCATACGCGAATTTTCAAAGTTCTCACAGATATGCAGCTAAATAGTACAAGTGTAACACCTTCTGCAATTTTCTTAATATTCAAACTGTCGACATGCGCTTTATGGCAAACCATTAAGAAAGGCCTTATCCATCCAAAAAATCAATAAAAATTTCTAGCAGAAGATAATACACTTGTGCTATTTAGCTGTATATCTATGAGAACTTTGAAAATTCACGTATAGCCTCTGCATAACTTGCGAGAAATTTTTATTGATTTTTTGCACGGACAGGACCTTCCTTAATGGTTTGCCATAAATCGCATGTCGGCAGTTTGGATATTGGAAGAATTGCCGACGCTAGTACACTTATACTAGCCAGTCTCTCTATCAGAACCTTGGAAATTCGTGTACGGCCTATGTATAACTTTGAAAAAGTATTAAATAATTTTTTTGTAAAGATAAGGTCTTTTTACTGGATTTTTAGTTTTGAAGGCATTGTATACTATTTCAGACGCCCATACGTAGTCATCCCGCAAGCACTTCAAACTTACGTTGAATATAAAGTTTCAAGTAGTTTTAAATAAATAAAGTATATAAATAAAGATTGTTGCACCTATATATACTCTGATGAATTAATCTGGGCAGTTGATATGTAATACAGTATAGTATGTAATTTCTAAAATCGTAATCTGTAAATTAATTTATTGATTACAGAAATTAAATATCTTTTTTTTAATAAAAACTTTTGTAATATTATTATAATACGTAGTTGAATTTAAAATTCTTCATATTGGTTATTATGTAAATTCACTGCAACGATTGAACCACTAGAAACGTGGTTGTAATCTTTTATATTATTTACAAATTCACTGCTTGGAATTAGGTGCTGAAGTCTGGAAGATGCAATTACAATGGCCTTTGCCTTTGGAGAAAATACATTGCTACACCTATGGTTGTTCGGCAATACTCGTGAATTCGCTTCTGGAAATTTGCTGCCAAGTTCACACCGCTCGCTCTAACACGAAAATGAATAAATAAACATTAGCAAGCTTTAAAAAAGCTTTCAATTTTTAATACAAAGAAGAATTAAAATCTTATTCTGATATTCAAGTTCTTAAAATATAGAGAAAATAAAATGCTCCCTTGTGACGAAATTGCGCAGCAATATACAATTTTTATTTGGTACATAACTCTAGAATTCTTGTATATTATTATTAAATTCAAAAATATTGTGTAGAGTTGTACTTCGTACATGCTGTAAATCATAAGATTCATTCTAAAGATGATTATTGTGCTCTACTAAATACAAACGACACCTTGAATGTACTCGAACTATTAAATTAGTTTCAGTGATAATATTGGTTATGCTAACAAGTCAGGTTTGCAGTTTCTGATGTGAATTGTATCGCTAAAGTATGTAAACTCAGTTAACAATGCTAGTCTGGCTGATATATATTTAAACGTCTTCTATTTTATGTTGCATTGTCTGGTACTGCACAATTGCTTTCAGCTATGATGCTTACTGGCAATACACTTTGTTTCAGAACTGCACAAATAAACTGTTGAAGTTCCATTTCCAAGATTAAGAAACACTTATTAAATTTTTACACAGTTTGTTGAAATGGCATACAAGTCTGGGCTACGTGAATGAAAAAAAGTCTATACGTTAAGAGGTTTAGCGATGTAATTTAAAAATTTTATCAGGGTCACTTAACTTATACACAAGTATTTTAATATAAAGAATAAGGATTTATTTTACATAAAGGGAAGTTTGTAATACTCCCTTTTTGTAACAGTTGCTATAACAGCGATTTGTACAGTGACACAGTTAACATCACGTCCGCCGATCTAGACGAGCTAGACATTTTGAAGCTGAGGGTGAAGAAGGTGCATGCGGTTGTACACAAGCTAGTGCCGGCAACTAACTTCGGACACTTACCATGGACTAGAAGATGGTTCGAAATACAGCGAACGATTTCCGTGAAGTCAGAGATTCCACTTATAGCCAAAATTCGGGCAACGGAAGCTTCTACTATGGAAGTTGTAAATCTAATGATAGATAAAACCGTCTTCTCGAAGAAGGTAGCTCGGACAGAGTGGAATGGTGCAGGGACGAGAGGAGTAGTGTAGAACGCACGACAGCAGCACCGAGATCGTACACGCCCGTAAAGTAACTTCAAATCTGGCCAAATGAAAGAGGTATTGAAAATCTTGAACACCATGGGTCTTGTTCGAAATGAAATGCAAGTGGCTTGGATGTGAAAGTCGACGCACTCAACCGCAGGTAGCCATGAATCTGGGAACGTATATACTTAGTATCATCTAATACTAAAACAATTACGAATATGTAACGTGTTG
The DNA here is from genome assembly GCA_036346225.1 of Platerodrilus igneus. NCBI lineage: Eukaryota > Metazoa > Arthropoda > Insecta > Coleoptera > Lycidae > Platerodrilus > Platerodrilus igneus. The sequence continues at coordinate 2,072,045 of JARFIW010000139.1, read as the reverse complement.
GCATTACGTTAAATAGAAACCGGATGCAAAAGGAGTAAAATTAATCTTAAACGGACAAATTAATATTGATATACCATGTATAATTCAGATGTCATGAATAGTAGTGTTTATTAAGTAAGATAATTTAATCAAAATTTTAGTTATGTTTAAAATCATAAACTTTAGAACCTCGTTTAATTTTTGTTAAAAACTAATTGGAACGGAACTTAAATTCATAAGCTATTTTAAACCACAAAGAAATAAACAAAATATTTGTATCAGTAAATTTTTATAGCGAGTTATGTCATTTTAAAGAAGCTTTAAAAATAAAGAAACAAATAAACGTGAATTATTAATAGGCATGTTTCATATGATAATTAGTCCAAATATATAAGTGTTTTACAAATTTTAGTTAAATAAACTAGAATACATGCTACATAGTTGCAATGCCAAGTGAATCCTAGGCCATATTAAATAATGTAGTAATTTTTTAAAACGCAGCCGCTTAGTTAGCAAAATTGGCGAATATTAGGTTGCAAATGATTTAATCATTTCATACAACACATTGTATTCATTTATATTGCTGAACATATTTACACGTGACGCTTATTTAAGTAAACTATACATCATGTATATTATACATAACCCCTTTGACCACATGAGAGTAGAAAACACGCAGAAGCTAGACAGCCACCGGAAATCAATGTTTTAATTCGAGAACTAGTAACGAATAGACATGTAAAAGGTGATTATAGATAACTAAAATCAAAGAACCCCGTTAGCTAGGAAATAACTATTGGGCGTTCAACTTGGTGATCCACGGATAATCGACAAAACCTGACATCAAATTTGTACCGGTTAGTACTTACCTCTTTGATGGGAAATTAAAAGTAACCCATTTCCAATAAGGATGTCAGCTGTTGAAATGTATGACTTTAATTAAATTGGCACTCTGTTATAAATTGTTCTTTTGTTTTGTTGTGGCACTTATTTATGAAACCTATTTAACCATACATTAAAAGTGTAAAACGTCCACCTGTATTATGGATTATATTATTTACTTAATATATTTATTATGACCTGCCATTGGAATTAAAGTTAACATAGTGGATAATGTAATTGAATGGTTAAAGGATGATAATTATGCTACATGGATTGAATTGGATGTAGTAACGCTAAAATTGTGTATGCACCGGTTTTAAGCAGTATTGTTATGCAACTTGTGTTGACATTTATTTAGATAACCTTAAAATCTATATTCAGGTAGAATAATATGAGATTATATTACAAATATATTTAGGTGACGTTGTGAGCCTGTGTTGTTTTCTTGATTGAATATGATGATTGCTTGTAAGAAGAAATACATTTCACCAAGTGGTTTATGTAATTGAAGTAACCAAGGATTATTCGTCGTCCACAAACTAGACGGGTTGACGTTCGTCAATTTAACAGTGTTAAAAGACCATAATTGAAGTTGCACATAGTTAATTAGTAAATTATTTGATTTTTGTTCCATTTCATTGTTTTTATATCCTCCTCCCCCCCGCACCATTATAATTAGCAGACGTCCGTTAATTTTGTTACGGAATTCCCCCCTTTCGGGGCAATTCCATATCTAAGAATGTAACGCTTCATTCGCCCATAGCAAATATGATCACATATCTAAGAACTAAAACGAGTGTACCTAATTCGGCATAAAAATCGGGGACATAAGTCATGAATTTTGAAAAATTTCCCAAGGGTATAGCTTCACTGCATAGTCTACTTGCAAGCTAACAACCGAAGAGCTAATGGCGTACTAGTTGATATACGCCATAACGTGCTGAAATTTTATTCGTCCCATCATCATTAGGTTTTCGATCCTGGAATTGGTTAGACGCACATCTCCATTGTTTCCTATTCTGAGCCAATCTACACATTTTCCTGAAATTTCCACAGATTACATCTTTCACTATCTGGATGAAATAGTCTAATCTAGGTGTACCTCTACCTCTCTGTTCTTTTATCTCTGCTTTTAATATATCCCGCACTATTCCCCAAACGCATTACAATGTGTCCTGTCCTCCTGTTTGTCACTTTTTTTTGTTTTCCACAGATATCCTTCTTTCCCATGTATTTTTAAAACCTCTTCGTTATTAACTTTATCTGTTCATCATCATGATACATCTGAAGCATAACATTCCAAAAGGCAGCTACCTTTTTCTGTCGCTAATTCATAGCCGTACAGTACTGTGATCCACGGATTTGCTTTCTAAATTTTTTTCCTTGTTTCTATGTTTGTTGCGTTCAAACATTAGCGCCGCTTCTTCTTTTTAGATACAGCTCGGTTCCTCTTATGTTTGTTTTCTAGATATGTACCTTATTTCACAGATATTCAGTGGTATGTGAAGGAGGTTAAGCAACCTATCACGATCCCCAACACTTAGAAATTTGCCTAATTAAGAGGTTTCCAATAAATCCTTTTGCTCAATCAACATTAGTTGAATTGCAAAATCAACACTTGCAGTTGTTTATAATAATCATCAGGTTTAAGTATAATTTTTCTTTTCGCCATTAGGTTTCCGTCTTGGAACTGGTTGGTCACGTACCTCCATCAGTTTCTATTCTGAACTAGCCTACACGTTCCCCTAAAATTCCCACAGCTTACATATTTCACTATCTATGTGTAATAGTCTAACCTAGATCTACCTCTACCTTCCTTTTTTTCTATCTCTGTTTCTAATATATTTCGCACTATTTTCTAATGCCAAAGTATGTGACATACGAACTTCTCTCTCCTATTTTTACTCCATTTCACATATTTCTTTTCTTCCTAACCATTTCTAGAACCTCTTTGTTCCTAACTTTGTCCGTCCATGTTAGCTTCATCATACGTCTGAAGCACCACATTTCTTGTCCACTTTTCGTAGTGTCCAAGTTTCACAACCATAAAGTGCTGTGCTCCACAGTCATTCTTTCAGTATCTTTTTCCTTGTATCTATGTTTGCTGTCTTTGAACATAGTAGTTGCTTTTCTTGTTAAATGCAATAAGACTTTGTGCTAGTTTTTGTTTTATATCTTTTGCGTTTACTCGTCTTACGTTATTTGGCTGTCTAGGTAGCAGAAATCCTTAACCTTTTGTGAGTTCTCGTTTCCGATTTGTATTCTACTTTTTGATTTATTCTCCCTCCTTTACCTACTAATACTTTAGTTTTATTTTTGTTAATTTGTATACCGTATCTCTCTGTTAGACTGTTTCCATTTTATTAAGAGCTACTTCTAACTCTTCCTTGCTAGGTGCTAAAACTGCTATATCATCTGCAAATCTAAGCATCTCAATTTTTGTCCCTGAATAATAATGCCAAATGTCTTCTTGCATTTGACGGTATTTATTGCCTTTTCGATGTACAAGTAAATAATTACAAGGAATAATGCACATCCCTATCTCACTCCTTTCCTAATATTTACTTCTTCACGTTCCTGCTCTAATTCTATTACCACTGTTTGCTCTTTGTATAACCTATGTACTATCCGTCTATCCCTAAAACTTATTCCAATCTTTTTGAGTATTTCGAACATTTTTTTCAATTTAGTGTTAAAATAGTCTACGATGTACCCCCGTTTTGTCTAAACCCAAATTCATCTTTTCGTAGTATTTCATCAGCCCCTTATTTTATCCGTCTTTGTACAATTCTAGTTATTGTTTTTAACACGTGAACTGTCAAACTTATTCTTCGAAAATTTTCATACCTATTTGCGCCTCTCTTTTTTGGTATAGTTGTAACATACTGTTTTAATACGCTCTAATTAGTTCTATGATTTCTAAAAATAGTTATTTTCTAGTTTAATTTTAGCATTCTAATTATTAGAATGAAGGTCTGGTAGCATAAATATGTCTGTAATTGTAACAGTTGCAAGACTACCCAAGTAGCGTCCTAGCGAAGTTTCCAGGAAGGTCTAATCCAAGAGTTAATCAATTTTTCTAAAGGCACTTTACTTCAAAGGCACTACACATGTCAGATTAGTTGCTATCTATGATTAGATGTCAATCATGTTTTAGGATCCTATTTATGTCAGGGTGGTCGGAAGCAATTTTTCAATTAGCGGAGTACTCAACTAAAATTAGTTCCGAGATCTACTTGTGAGGCTATCTTAGGGCAATTGACAGTTTAATTAATCTTAAAGATTTACGACCGGCGTGTCCTAAGCCGAGTATGAGAGCCAAGAAAGGGGTTATTTTTCAATTAACTTAAATGTATATAAGGATGCCAGCCGGTGGTAATCGGGGTTGTTTATTTCCAGACGCGTTGTAGTCTAAAGCTCGCGGACTTGCAAGATTGAGTAAGGGTTTTATTTCTCTGAATTCAAGTGCGTGCCGTTATGTTCAAAGTTAGTTTATTTCTCTGAGTAAGTAATTATTATATATGGTATTACTATGAACTCAAGGCTGTGTTATGCATCATAAGTCATTTATTTGTTTAAATACAATATCTGTCGACTTTCATAGCATACAACTTCGGGTTAAAGCCCCGTTCCAGTAATTTAATCCCGTTAGGTTATTGTTAAAGACCGCATCTTTTGAAGGGTTTCTTATTTTATTGTGTTTTGACGTTGTCCGAGGCTTGTAATAACTAAGCCACGAATTCCGTTACTGTACTATTTGACCCGTGTAAAGGTCATGTTTTTTCCTGTCATTGATGACCCCGTGATTAAAGGAAGGTCGTTTCAGTATGCAAGTTAAGTAGACTGCGATAGCGTTAATTAATTATATGTATTGGGGTGTTTGCACCCAGAACTGTTGTTAATATTCATAAAATAAGGACTTTAGAATCGTTTAGTTAAGTTGTGTTTGTGCTAGCCGGAGACTTTATAAGATTTGCCCCTGTGAAGTGAAGTATTTTCTGTCCTGCAATCTTGGTTCATCGCCACAAACAAAGTGCAACGAGAGCTATTACCGCGATCGGTCCATGGGCCGTTTAATTCCCATGGTGGCGCCCTATTGTAAATAATGTTAATTACTGTATAATTTTGTATGCATATGTAATTAGGTTAAGTTAGTTAGTAGCCCGTTTAATAAAACAATTGGAATTTTGTCTTAGTGTGTTGTTGTTTAATGAACCTCCCATTCTCACCGACTGCAGCAGCTTGCGAGGCAATGTCCCGAAACGTGAGGGTACTATAGTGTTAGAGGTCCTTCCCATTTATAATTTATTGTTAATTGGATACCCTCACGCGGTAGGTAAATATTTAAATCACATAGTGACTATAACGCTACGTTTAAAATCATTGGGTATCTCGTCTGTCTCAAATATATATTGGAAGAGACGTTCAGTAACTGCTTCTCCAGCAGCTCTTAGAATTTCTGCTTGCACATTATCTATACCCGATACCTTACCATTATTCAAACTCTTTAATGCTAATTCAAACTCTTCCACAAGTATAGGATATTCCAAGTCATCCTTTTCAATGTCTGATTCCTGTTCTGTTGTTTCTAGTTCCGGTCTTGCATATAAATTGCCTATATATTCTTGCCATATAACCACTTTATTGCATGTATAATGGCGTTTCCTCCCACGTCCCTTATATTTTTGCTGTCGGCTTTATATCCCTAAAATTCATTATAATTACTTTGTATACGTCGTTTGCCTTTTCTACTTCCATCTTGGTTGGTACCTCCTTGCACTTTTCATCAATCCATTGTTCTTTAGCTTTGCTGGACTTGCGAATAATTTCTCATTTTATGGCTTTGTGTCTGTATTTTCCTGTTTCGTCTGGTCTGTTTTTGTATTTACGTCTTACTTCTATTAAATTCAAGATATCTTTCGTTATCCATGGCTTCTTATTTTCTTTTTGTGTATACCCCAAAGTATCTCTGGTCACCATGTCTAAGCTGGATTTAATGTTATTCCATTCTCTATCTCACTAGTATCCGGAATTTTCCATTCATTTGACTTTTTTCCAAATTTTTCGTGGATATCTATACTTTTTAGTTTCTCAAAGTCAAAGTGCTTTTTCTGTTCATTTTTATCAAATTTTAAATTTAAGAGCGGCCTTCATAATTACAATGTTGTGGTCGCTGTCTAAATCTGCTTCTAGGTAGCTTCTATAGTCCTTTACCTGAAACCTAAACCGTTGTCTAACAAGAATGTAATCGATTCGATATCTTCTGGCATGTGCGACGTGTATCGTCTTTTAGCGTGATGTTGAAATAATGTGTTTGCGATGATTAAATTGTTTTTTGTCGCAAAATCCTAAAAGTCTATTTCCCCTGACTTTTCTTGTGTCTAAGCTAAATGAACCTACTACCGCTTCTCCCCTACCCTCCCCTACCACTGCATTAAAATCCTCCGCAATTATTAAATTTTCATGTCCTCTTACGCTTCAATATCTTTGTAGATCGCTTCTACCTCTTCCTTGCGGTAGCTAAAGATTAGGCGGCTCCGTAGCGTAGTTAGTATGTGTGACTACTATGCCCAAGGTCCCGGGTTCGAATCCCGACACGGTCAGCTTGAAAAATGTTAAGCGAGCATTTTTCACAAAAATACACCCTCGTTTGGATGAGAGGTAAAATAGAGGTTCCGTGTGTGTGTGTTGTCCCTACCTTGCTTGGAACAGCAAGGGTTCGGCAAAATTCCAAATTTTCCAGGTACAAAAAACTCGCTTCCCGGCCAATGTAGTACCTTCGGGTGGAGCATTGGAAAATCACATGTAAGGTAGCTAAAGATTGGCATGTATACTTGTATTATTACTGTATTTACCGGTTTAGATCTAACAATGAATACTTTTTCGTCCTTTTGTAAGTAGTTTTCTTCACAATGTCATATCTTTTTTCGTATAACTATATCCATACAGGAATTTCCTTTCATGCTTCTGACGGTCCAACTCGCAAAATTTTTCTGGCCCTTCTTTTCAACTTTCCGATCACATCCTCCAAAGCATTCCCCTCCCGGAGATCCGAATGCACGACTATTTTAACCCCGGAATCTTTTACCCCAGAGGATGCCATCATTTTAAATAGCAATTTAGGTACGCTGTGTACTTCGGAGGTAATGTGGTTGTTTCCCATTGTCTTCCATATCGTAGCAGTATGTAGGGATGGATTCAGGCCAGGCCGGACCGGGCTTTTAGATGCGGCCCGGCCCGGCCCGAAATAATTTGCTCCGGCCCGGCCCGGTGGCCCGGCCCGAACCAAAACGCATCGGCCCGGCTTGAGGCCCGGCTTGAATTTCGGGCCGGGCTTCGGGCCGGGCCGGGCCGATTCGGGCCGGAATGTAACTAAAACCTTAAGTAATGTATAGATTGTTTAACATCCAAATGGAAAGTATCATTTGTTAATATATGTATTTTCAGTTGTATACAAATACTTCTTTACTATTATTATGCTTTTCTACAAAAGTTGAATATATCAACTTTAATAAATTATAGCTTATAGTATCATTTTAACCTCGAAGAATCCCAAAGGTATTTGGAGATGATGCACACTTGCACAGGCAATCCGAAATAGAAGGTGGTTTGCATCAAACTTCAACCTTAAGTAACAAAATGCATTTTAGATCTCATGTACTACTACTAGTATATAGTAACATATTTAAAGGAAACTCTTCAAAATTTGACTGAATATTGTTACCCCATGTATGTTTGTTGTGGTTTGTTTAGCATTCTTCTTAATCTTCTTTGGGAATTAAACCACCCATAGTTTTTAAAATCATCTTTATTTACGTTTCGATCCATGACGAGGATCGTTATCAAAATAATAAAAACTTAAGAAGAATTGTTTCCCCATATTCTAAACAAAAAACTTTGCCAATTTCCATTTTGCAGATTGCTTGTGTATAGGTCTACATTTCGAGAATGTGCTAGCATCCGTTCAGAGAACTGACTATTCTAGTCTTTCGTATCAGGTAGACAGTACTTTGTTGTCTATGAATATTTTCTTGTCGCATGATTTACTGGAAATTTTAATTATTATGAAAGAAAGGCCGACAATCTGTCCCACACCGAGCTTCCATTAAAAGTATTTTAAAAACTACAATTTTCCTGGCAAATTGAAACTTTGTGTAGGAGTTACCAAACAAATAAAAATAACCATCTGCTAAAGCATCATTCATATATGGAATAAAATACAGGATGTGCTATTTAAAATAACTATTATGACAGATATTTGCAAGACTTCAAAACTATTTTAGCTATAGTTTCGCCTTGTTCGGTAACTCCTACACAAAGTTTCAATTTGCCAGGAAAATTGTAGTTTATAAAATACTTTTAATGGAAGCTCGGTGTGGGACATCCTGTATACATGTCTTTTTCATATAAAACAGCTAGATTCTTTGTAATTATATGTTGTTGTTTTACTCAATATGTAGCAGATTCTTTCTATACGGCGAAAGCAGCGTTTCCATACTTTTGAAGAACCCTGCATATATTAATATTGAACATTTTTATATATAAGATTGTCGGCCTTTCTTTCATAATAATTAAAATTTCCAGTAAAGCATGCGACAAGAAAATATTCATAGACAACAAAGTAATGTCTACCTGATACGAGAGACTAGAATAGTCAGTTCTCTGAACGGATGCTAGCACATTCTCGAAATGTAGACCTATACACAAGCAATCTGTAAAATGGAAATTGGCAACGTTCTTTGTTTAGAATATGGGGAAACAATTCTTTTAAGTTTTTATTATTTTGACAACGATTCTCGTTATGAATCAAAACTTAAATAAAGATGATTTTAAAAACTATGAGTGGTTTAATTCCCAAAGAAGATTAAAAAGAATTACCGATTCACTTCGTCGAGGTTGATAATTTGGATCCCCACACGTTATCCTCCTTATTGTGATTGAAAACAGATAGCTCAAAATTTAGAATCTTGGTTATAATATTTTTAAAACAGTGTACTAAATAAAGAAATCTTTATGATTTAAATCAGAGTGCAGAAACGAAATTCAGCTTATTTATATTTATCAGGAAAGAATCCGAAATAGTCGCACCTGCAATAAATTTCTGTCTCATGGGTCAAGCAAAGGAAGTGAAACAATTGCAAAGACCTATCAAAATAAGAATAAATTTTAGTATAAAACACAGGCGCATGCCCCCTAATGCGTAAAAAGGATAATAAAACCGTTTGAAATGATAAAGCCAAATTTACACGGCTTTTGTTGAAGCACGCTGGAATCAGGTTCATTCCTTGCTAGTTCGCAAAATTTGATGAAAATAAGTCGTAATAGGATTAACTTCGATGGAGCAAAAACCTTTAAAATTGAACTATTACCGCATGTACCAATTACTACAGCTGTTTAAAATATGCGACCTAAAATGCAAATTATAAATTTTATGGGTATCCATTATTGGCCTTAATCTCTGCAGATAGCAGCAGCTAGAGACGCCTCTGTTAAAATAATATTTACTCTATTCCGTTATTTTTGTATATACCCTTTATAATATCACGATTTTTCTTTATACCTTTTTAGGAGCCGCAACATAAAATATTATTTAGTATTTACATTTTAATTTTCTATATCCATGTTATTTAAAGCTATAAAAACCTAATCGCATTGTATTCGGTATATTTTTCAACAAAAGATACATTCAAATAATTAAATATAATTGAACTGGTTTTTTGTAATCGTGAGTTTTTAATATTTTTTCATATGCAGGGTGGTTTCGATTTATTCATAAATAATCTTCAGTGCGGGGCCACAATATTAAATTAATTAATAACTATAATAAAATAAATCAGCTCAATTAACATACGCTGCAATACTCCTTCAAATTAATTAAATATAGCACGGACAATTTCTATTTCAGATTTCTTGAAAATTGGAAAGAAGTGAATATTACTTATCGAAAAAAATCGAAATCGACAAATCGGTTTAAATCAAATCATTTTCTTTTCGATTTACTTCCAATATCACACACCTACCAATATGTGTGTAACTGTACCTGGGTGATATATTAAAAGGAGCGTTAATTATAATTTTGCTTAAGAGGTAACTAAAGAAATCATTAAATGGAATCTTTTACTAAATCAATAAATTTTATATTTTGTTACATAAATTTCGGGCCGGCCCGAAATAGCCCGAAAAGCCCAAAAAGCTTGAGAAGTCTGGCCCGGCCCGGCCCGGACCCGACACGTACTTGGCCCGGCTTGGGCCCGAAAAAAATTTTGTCGGCCCGGCCCGAAGCCCGGCTTGATATTCGGGCCGGGCTTCGGGCCGGGCCGGGCCAAAGCCCAGGCCCGTGGCCATCCCTAGCAGTATGGTTTAGAATATCATACCGCCCCTATGGTCTCTGCCATTCTAGGTACCGAAAGAACTGCTGCCCTCTGTAGGGGACCTGTTTTAGTCTGGTTTCTCACTAAAAACCCCACTCATTTGGTTAAACCTGTAATTCGACTCTTTAGCTCACTGAAACCCGCAAGCCTTCCATCCGTTCTCTTGATCTAGAATTTCGTCAAGGTGCAGATCAATTCAAAACGGTCATTCGTCCCGTAAAGCATTTTATAAATTGGAGATTCTGAAAAAAAATAATGCTATATTGAAATTAAATGAAGTTACCCAGCGATAGGAATATATATTTTATAATTTTCTATAATACTTAATTCTAATCACTTTTAGTTAAAACTAAATTGATTTTTTTGTAGGTTCAATGTGATATACTTGTATATATGTAGATACTATTCTTTCCATTACATTTTTACTCAATTTAAAATTGTGTAATTTCCTAAATGGATTGAAAACGTATTTTGTAAAAAATGATTCGTCTCATTATTCTATGCTAAAGTGTTCTAATAAATGCTTATTCGTTTTGTTATTTCATCTTAAACATATGACCACCTTATACTGATAAATATTTAAAATTTAAAGATTTTCGTTTTAACTAGTTTCTTTAGAGAGAAAAATAAACACCCATTTGGGTATTAAGATATTTTTAAAAGTTACAAAATATAACATAGGAAATACTTTAAAGTAGAAAATATTTTAAATTGACCAGCGGTTAATTATTCAAATGTAGCCTCATAGCTAAAAGAATTGTCCTCGTCTTATCTAATCTATACTTACCTTAACAGACACAAGGAGTAGTGGCAAAATTTTATCGCAAATACATTATTGAATAGGATTTAATGTCTTTATGCCGCATGTAGTTAGTATTTTATGTTATTGAATAACATAATATTAAAAATCTATTTGCCTGGTGTAATTACTAATATACATATATTGTCGAGAAAAGACGCCACCTTGAAAAATAAGGGCAAATCCCAATTTGCAATAATTAGTTATAAAAGCGCAAACTTTCATTGAAAACGCTCGGATATGAGTCTACGTATTGTGTAGTATTTAGTTAGAAATTTCAATAAGAAAGTTATATTTATTTTACTTAATATAAAAGTACTGCAAGGAAATAAGTAATCACGCACGTACTGGTTAATTCATTGAACAAATGCTAATATTTCCACGATAACCGTGATATCAAAAAAAATTTACTATTTGTCAAGAAACGTTTGGAACGCTTAATAATTAATATGATAGAGATTCATGTCTAGAAAATGAAGTCAATTTGTGCTTGACAAATGAAATGTTTGTTATGAATTAAAACATTTGCTATTGGCTTGTTATACATTACTAGTAAAGGGTTTTATACTTGGGTAATTAATTAACGTTTTCAAAGGCATTCCGATTTTAATAATCGTAAGCATATCTGCATAGTTTAGATTAATTTAAGTAATGGCATTTGTTTTAGGGCTTCAATTATTGCCTTAAGTCTTACTTCAAATATTAGTTTAAATTGCATCTCAAGTCTTGGTTAACATTTAAACACTAGTTTGATTTTTGTTCATATTTTGGTATTTTAAGCAATTTAAATTAAAATGCATTAGAGCAAATTCAATGGAGATTTAATTTGTTGCAATTTAGTTTTTAACTTATACCTGGTGCTAGTCTGTACAATTTTATTCAAGAAGTAATCCTAGGGAAAGACTTTTGAGCTCAAAATTCAAACTATTAAGAAACTATTAGATCTGGAATTAATTCAAGGCCGCTGAGTTCGAAGTCAGATTAGCTTTTAATATGTGTTTCTCTGTAAATGTCTTCATGTAAATATTTGAAGGAGCATCTTATATGTAATAATTTTATTGTGAGACCTTGTTGGATATTTTGTTCTTTTAGAAAATGAAAAGCTTAGAAGTTTTATTCGAAACATATAAGTTGCAAATGAATACTGTCAAATGCAGAAAGACATTTAGAATTACTATGCGAGGACAAAAGATTGATATGTTTAGGTTTGCAGATGATATAGCGGTATTAGCATCTAGCAAGAAAGAGTTAGAAGCTGCTATTAATGAAATTTTAAATAGTTCTAAAAGAGAGGTACTGTATGAAAATTAACAAAAATAAAACTAAAGTACTAGTATGCAAACGAGGGGAAAATAATTAAAAACTAGAATACAAATAGGTAACAAAAACTTACAAGAGGTTAAAGATTTCTGCTACCTAGGAAGCCAAATAACGCAAGATGGAAACAGCGCAAAAGATATAAAACAAAGATTAGCACAAGGTCGTGTCACATTTAATAAGAAAAAGCAATTACTGTGTTTAAAAACAACAAACATAGAAACAAGGAAAAGATTGCTTAAAACATATGTGTAGAGCATAGCACTGTACGGCTGTGAAACCTGAACAGTAGGCAAAGCGAACAGGAAAAAGATAGAAGCCTTTAAAATGTGGTGTTTCAGACGTATTATGAAAATATCATGTACGGACAAAGTTAAGAACAAAAAGATACTAGAAATGGTAGGGGAAGAAAAGCATATGTGGAAACCAGTAAGATCTAGTGTGATAGGCTACATACTAGGGCATGAGGGAATATTGCGAAATATATTAAATGCAGAAATAGGAAAAAAGTGACGTACAGGTAGACCTAGTTTAGACAATTGCACACAGATAGTGCAATATGTAGGCTGTGGGAATTTCAGAAAAAAGTGTGCTAACTCAAAATTGAAATCAATAGAGGTACGCGTCCAACCAGTTCCAAGATGGAAAAGCTAATAACGAAAAAGATAACTGTACTTAAACCTGATGATTATTATAAGCAACTACAGGTATTGGTTTTGCAATATTCTCGACTAATGTTAATCGTGCGAAAGGATTTACTGAAAAACTATCAATTCGGCAAATGTCTAAGTGTTGGGGATCCTTGGTTGCCACAGGCTGCTTAACTCTCTTTACGTACAACTGAATCTCGGTGAAATAGGGCATATAATTAGGAAACAACAGAAGGGGAACCGTGCTGTATCTAGGCTGTGTGAATTTCATGAAACGGTGTAGGCTAACTCAAAATAGATATAAGTGAAGATACGCGTCCAACTAGTTTCAAGACGAAAAACCCAATAACGAAGAAAATAATTACACTTAAATATTATGATTATTATAAACAACTACAGGTGTTGATTTTGAAATATTTTTAACTAATGTTGAGTGTGCAAATGCTTAAGTGTTGGGGGATCGTGGTAGTCGCAAAATGCTTAACCTCCTTCACATACCACTAAATATAGGGAAAATAGGGTATATAATTGTAAGCAATAGAAGGGGTACCGAACTGCATCTAACAAGAAAGGGCAGCGGCTATGTTCGAAGACAATAAACAGAAACAAAAAGGAAATTGTTGAAAGTATATGTGTGGAGCACAGCACAGTACATCTATGAAATCGGGGCAGTAGGAGAAGCAGACAGAAACACGGTAGATGCCTTTTGGAATGTTGTGCTTCAGATGTATGATGATGATGATAGCATGGACAAACAAAATTAATAGAAACAGGTTATAGAAATAGTAGGGAAATAAAGATATCCGTGGGAAACAAAAAAATAGAATAAATAGAAGGGCAGGATACGTCTTAAGGCATTTTTGGGGAATAGTGCGGGATACATTACAAGCAGAAATAGGAAAAAAAGATGTAGAGGTAAACCTAGATCAGACTATTGCACGCAGATAGTGAAAGACGCGCACTGTGGAAATTTCAGGAAAATGTGTAGACGCGTCTAACCAGTTCCAGGACTGAAGGCCTAATGATGATGAAAAGTTGCAAACATAATTTTTACTAAGTTCACAAACGCACCAATCAAAATAAGAATCCACCAGAAAGGTTTATCAATTTCAACTGCTCAAATTAATGACCAAAGAACCACCTCCAAAGCTATAAGAGACATTTTGCAAACAACCAAGGCTTGAAAACGTATCACGCCACTATACAATAAACAAAATAAAAAGCCAGAAATCAGGAACAATTAAACAAATTCGAATCGTTTTCACTAAATTAATACTAGAACCCGTTTGTTTTTAAATATTTTTAAATAAATTTTAAATTTTAATTTAAATTAAATTTTAAATAAACAGCAGGTATCGGAAAAATAAATACACCACAGCAGAGCCTTATAAAGCTTTCGCGAGTGTGATACAGGGTATTATATGATACGGGTTGGTATCCGAAACAGATATCTAAGTAAAATGACTAACAGATATCAGCAGATAGATGAACATATAGTCCAATTTTCAAAATGATAAAAGTAATTGAAAACAGCTAAAAGAGCTGGAACAAGCCGAACTAGTCCGGCGTTCTATCAGTTACGCTATGTTACGAGAGATTAGTCGCACTAAATTTTTCAAATCTTAACTAAACGTTTTTAATTCAAATTTAAGTTTGGAATTCGACACCAGTTGTGTTCACAAGGATTTATATTGTGCCACTAGTAAAATAAAATAAAGAATATGGGCATGTGATGCAGATTTCACATAGAAGAATAAGAGAAAAAAGGTTAATAGACCAAATGGTAATTCCAGCTAAATCATTTACAATACCACAGTAGTTAGTAAAAAGTGTAATCAAACTTGGGAAAGTCTATGTTACCTTTTCAAAGCACACCAATGATTTAAAACTGCCAAAAACTGCCAACAATTAGGTTTAAACCAGCAGCTTATTTATTACTAGTCCAGTAATCTACCAACTGGTCAACATGGCATCATTGATTGCTTTCGATTTTAATGCTGATATTTTTAGTTCAGTTTATAATTATTTAAAGTGGTTTTTGAAAATCTGTGCACGTTATATAAACACGGTCTTATATATACAACTTTTCAGAATCATATACAGCGTTCTGGAGTGTGAAAAATGTTCTAGGTATATAAAGGGATGAACGAATTTACCAAAAAAAAAATTAAGTTATGTAACTGACTAATAAGGATGCTGAAATGCGAAAAACTGGGTTGTATTTTCAAATCGAACTAGACCTAGGAAACCTCTTAGGAACCGATTCCAGATCGATCTGAGCCGACAACCTTTCGATCAGTAGTTCATAGCTTTATCAATTAAGCTGCAATAGAACTATTCGTAGCATTCATTATCCAATATCCCATGTCGTTTTTTAATTATGTACACCACTTTTCAGAATGCACAAATTATGTACGAGTTAGTACACAAATTTGGAGATTCAAGTTCAGTGTTCGAAAAGTGTAATACAAATCTAGGTAATATATAGCTGATGAGAAAGGGTACATGAAAGTGTAATACAAATTATGAGAAAGTGCAGTACTTTTTCAAATATTATAGCCTTTATAGCTATAGGATTTTATTTAACGAGAATTTCCAATATGCGAATAGAGCCCACGGCAAGTTCTGATGGAAAATGGCTCAAAGTTGTGGAAATCTCAAAGGCAAAGCGGCTAGTCGAACTATATGCTCTGGGTGGAACATGAGCTGTGGGTCGGAGTTGGATTGCGACCAAAAATATGAAGAATAAGGCGCCACCGTATTTTTCTATACAGAGAAGACCTTACTCAAGTCCCTTGTACAAGGCGAATGCGGAAACCTTTATTCTATAACCGCTATACAGTTTATTAAAGACAACATAATCCCTAAAGTTTCTTACCTTATGGCTCGACTTCTGTAAGAAATAACTAGCCAATGTTTATTAACAAATTGATAAAGCATAAAGTTGCTTTCTAAACTGTTACTTACTGATAACAAAAATGTTAGTTTGGGTAGATCTACCATAATCTTACAATACATAATTCCAAATAGTTATTAATGAAATAGCAAGCATAGAAGTTTAATTTCTAATTTTTCTTAAATAGAAGAATTTACTTTCTCTAACACGTAATGACATCTTCCGTAGTTTCAATGAATTAATAAAATATTAAGAAATGTAAAATTTACAGATTCCTATTTTTAATGTTGAAAAATATATTTATAGTCTGTCCTTGACCTATTTTGAAGTTTAAATACTTGATTAAACAACAAATTATCTAACTGCTATGTCCATAGTTCAGCTAACATACGAAAACAAATTTCTACATACCAAAACTCCGTCGGACTGAAAAATACCTGCTAGGAATCTTGCGTCAGCATTAAAATAAGGAAATCTCCAATTTAAAACAAATAACTTTTCTGCTTACTGAAACTCCACATTACTCGGCATCCATTTTAAGTAATTAAATTTCGCCAGGTCCACACTTGAACAAAGCGTAAACTCCTATATTTTCTTCTTGCTTTTAATTAAAATTACGTTAAACCAGACTTCTGATTACCAATCTGCATGCTAATTTAAAGTTGATTTATGTATAAATTAAACCACGAAAATTATCAAACGTTGCATGTTAATTTAAATTGAATACTATATGTAAAATTTCATGTTATATATAAATAAAGTTGCACTGAAAATCTTTACTTAATATGGTTACAGAATCAAATTTTACTTACTGTTACCACGGCCCTTCAACCAAAAAAGCGAGTTGCTGCCCGGAAACAAAATTACTTCACAATTTCTTAATAGATGGAGCTCTAGGAATGAAACTAAATGGAAACTTTATTTTGTCACCGTGGAAATTAAATTTTAATT
Organism: Platerodrilus igneus; assembly: GCA_036346225.1. NCBI lineage: Eukaryota > Metazoa > Arthropoda > Insecta > Coleoptera > Lycidae > Platerodrilus > Platerodrilus igneus. The sequence continues at coordinate 2,055,200 of JARFIW010000139.1, read as the reverse complement.
TGAATTGAATGCTAATACTTTATTGGGTAATAGGAAATATTTAATTAGTGGACTGTATAGCATTATTAAGCATTATATTGTTTATTATTAAATAAAGAGATTAAATATATGAACACATCTAGATAAGAGATAAAATCGTTACAATATAACTAGCACTTGATCACCGCCAAAAGCACTTTATAGACTTTCTATTTTCATCAAATTCCGTTTACCTTATGCACCCTATATAAGTTTTTTATATTTTTACAATATTTTTCAAAAGTAAGTTTTGCACAAGTTTTAAATTTGATTTCATGTTAGTATGTGTGGCATCGTCAGATTTGTATTGATTTGCTGAATTGAAGTTGTCCTGACATTATGTATTAGAAAGATATTGCTAATCCAGCAGTGACATCCCTGGGATGCCATTACTTCCTATTTCACAACCATATAGATGCATATGGGAGCATTTTTCCAAACCTATTATTATTATTCTGATGTTCAATAGTAAAATAACACAATGGCAACTCAGTTGACAGTAATGCATAGATAAAGATCTTGCACTTCATATTGTAACGATTTTATTTTCTATCATTATGTCTACAGAAATTTAATCTATTTATTTAATAAGAACCAATTTAATGCATAATAATGCTACACAATCCACTAAATAAATATTACATATTGTCCAATAAAATATTAGCTTTCAATTCAAATTTTAATTTATGCGGTGACAAAAGATACTTTTCAATTAGTGTCATTCTTAGAGCTCCCTCTGTTAGACAATTGTAAGATTAAGCTTGTTTCCAGGCGGTAACCCGCGTGATATGATCACTTCCAATACAGCTGTCGTCAGAAGAAGTCGAATTGTTCCTTGGACACAAGGACGATGACGTTTGAGGAATCTACGTGTTGGAAGCACGTGCGATTTAAAGTTGTGAGATAATGTCGTCTCCGAAGCTCACTTTTGTTGTCCACTTGCTAGAAAATAGCTCGCAGATGACGAGGAATTATTTTGGTTGAAGGGCCTTTGGTTAATATTTAACTTGGAAATAATATTTAACTTGGAAATAATATTTAACTTTGAAATAATATGCAACTTTTAGTTAACAGAACTTTTGTTTAACGTAAATTTAATCAACATACAAGTAGGAAATTTAAGAATTTACCCTTTGTACGAATGTGGATTTGACGAGTATCGATTAGTTATTATGGACGCCGTGATATGGTTTGGAGCTTCAATAAGCAGCAAATTTGCTTGTACTGAATTGGAGATTTCCTTTATTTAAATGCTGAAGCAAGACGCCTAGCAGGTATTTTTCCGTCAAATGAACATCTGGTATGTAAATTTGCTTTCGTATGTCCGCTGTATTATGGATATAGCAGATAGATAATTTTTTGTTTAATCAAGTGATTTGAACTTCAAAGTAGGTAAATGACAGACTATATATTTTTCATATTAAGCAACAGGAACCTGTAAATTTTCATTTTTATATATTTTTCATATTAAGCAACAGGAACCTGTAAATTTTCATTTTTAAATCTTTTTATTAATATATTGAAATTACGGAAGATGTCATTATGAGATAAGGTAAGTTAAATTCTACCTTTTATGAAAGTAGATATAATTATTTGAAACATGACTTACTCGAATCATTAGAAATTAAACTTATACGTTTCATATTTCACTAATAGCTGAGTGGAATAGCTTTTGTAAGGTTATAGTAGATCTACTCAAACCAACCGAAATTGTTATACATAAGCTAATTATTCAGAAAGTAAACTCAGGCTCACTCATTTTTAAGTAAAATTTGGCTAGATATTTCTAATAGAAATGACCATATTTTAAAACTGGAAAGTACTTATTATACCAAGTACTTTTGTAAATATTTTTCAAGAATTGAATTAATCAAAATTATATTAAATGAAAAAGATGTTTTGTAAATAGCCCAATAACTAAATACTGAAGGAATAGATTTTTATTTTGGTCAAGACTATTTTTTTTAATTGGAATGAACGAAGGTTGATTCGAATTAAACTTCTAAATTTTGGGTATAAATGCACAAACAGTGCTATCTTTGTTTAATCTGTTCACAGGTGTAGCAGTGATGTATAAAGGTCAAAGTCGAGCCATAAGGTAAGAAACTTTAGAAATTGAGTTGTGTTTAATAAATTGTATAGCGGTAATTGAATAAAGGTTTCCGCATTCGCCTTGTACAAGGGACTTAAGTAAGGTCTTCTTCGTATAGAAAAATTCGGTGGCGCCATATTCTTTATATTTTTGGTCGCAGTCCAACTCCGACCCACAGCTCATGTTCCACCCAGAGCAAATAGTTTGACTAGCCGCTTAGCCTTTTGAGATTTCCTCAACTACGAGCCATTTTCCATCGGAACTTGCCGTGGGCTCTATCCGCTTACTGGAAATCCTCGTAAAATTTTTCTTGTGCCTTTCAGCTGGTCACAGAAGAAACCTAATAGAAAAAATCCCTTAATATATGTTAAAGGTTATAATATTCTGAGTTGTATTATCTTCTGTTGTGGTACAATTATATTTAACAGCATTTCCTACTAGCAACACACTTCGTTTCATATATAAACAGGTGGAATGGTAGAGTTCCATTTTCAACGTCAACAACGGCAAACATAAATATTAATACAGAATCCAATATTATGACACATAACTTCAGGCTGTTGTGAATGAGAAGGAGCGAACTGGATTAAATGGTTTAGTAGTATATACCCACATTGTTCTCCACAAATCCGTAAAGCATGCCGAATTACACTATAGCTTTAGTTTTGATTTAAACAGAAGTTAGTTTCAGTATGCTAATAGAAGGTACGCAAAGATTTTCTAAACCCTAAAGTCAAAAGCATAAAAGGGAACTCTGCAGTTCTATTACTGTACGTCAGTCAAATATACGTCTAGCAACTTTTCCCATCAGCTAGTTTGGAAAATGCAGCTGTGTCAAGCAAAAGATTTTACCAGAGCTTTTTGATTTTTACTCTTTACGCTTTAGCGTACTTTTACTTAAATTAAAGGCTCCGTAGAATTAGAGCATTAGTATCAGTTCAAAAGAGAATATTGTGTTTTATACACGGCTTTGCAGAATAAAGGATCGCTTTTACTTTTTTTACCGCTACTGGAATTTTAAAGTTAATTATTAATAGTATAATTAAGTTCGAGAAGCGATCTTATTTACCTATAAACAGGAAAATTTTATTTCAAAAGTAAGGATCTCCTTAAAACAAAGAGGTATATATATATATATATATATATATATATATATATATATTATATATAATGCATATAAGGGTGGATACTGAATGGAAAAAAAAGACAAAACGCAGATCAGAAGTAGAATAAATATAAAACCAGTACGTATGAACCGGGACGTTGTAAAGATGCAATACTTATTCTTTAGGCAGAATTAAAACTGTAATAGGCAACCGTCGTACCCACCACACAAGCTACAGAAAGCAATTTTTGTGATTTGAATCAAGTTTTATGTTTATTTGTTATATTTGTGTTAGTTACAAGGATTTTATGTTTATATATTTTCCAAGATAATGTTTAGTAAATAGTTTAAGAAAGAAAAAGTAGTCCAAAAAGTTTGTAGAAAGTTCAAAATGTAAAAGAAATGGCCCTTTTATATTTTGTGGAAGTAGATGATGTAGATAGGTGTAAAAGCACTTCAATTCAAGGTTAATAATGATAAAATTTGTATAGAAGCATCTAAGTGATATTATGATTGTTTGTTAGTTACAAAAAAATATATAAAATAAAATGAGACACAAAAGAAGTTGTTTCCGTGTTTCATTTAAAACTTTGTATTTATTTTGAAAATTTTTGAATCTATGACAGTGAAGGTTATAGAAACAGAGCAAATCAAAAATACTAAGAATAAGCAAGGCGAAGTGAAATATTCTGAGTCCAACAGGGCATCTATAGAAGCAGAGCGTGATTTTGTATACTAGACACAGAACAAAAGCATTACTGTTTGAATTCGAGAACTTGGAATAACAAAATCCATATAAAGTACCCTTTTTTGTTTATAATTTAAATTTAGCTCGTATTATTTTACTTATACAAAACTAGGTTTAAAGTCATTTTATTTATATTGTGGAAGTTGACTTGGCAAGAACTCTAAAATAAATCCTGAACCCAGTCAGAGGATTGAAGGTATTAGTATTCAACGTAAACCGTAGGCCTTCTTAAAAAGGCTAAGGCTAAAATTAGCTGTTCACATTTTTTAATAACAGAGGTTAATAGCAACTCGATTAGAGTCAATTGTTACCAATTTTTTACCCGTTCTGTCTGAGTTTGCGAAAAAGAAAATATGAAATTATTGCCTCACCTTTCTGTTTCTTTTCTTTGCCTGGCTAGTCCAACAAAAATTATGTAGTGGAATTTTTAAAAAGGAAATGAAACACAGAAACCTCAAGATACATCTACGCATTCAAAAACATTTTGCTTTTATACAAGCAATTCTCTAATATTATAAAGCAATTTACAGCTTAAGTTTATACCGAAAATTATTCCTAAAAGTTACTTAAAAATAAACCTTACAGAATCTTTACTGACAATTACAGAACTCGAACCTCTCCTCTTTGAGTTATCAAAAATTCAGTTTAATTTGGTTGTGAATAATTTACCTATCTTTATTACCCAGTTAGTGAGTATAATCGGTCAATGGAATTCATTCTCGTTAAAAATACCACTACATGAATTTTAAACAAAACGCATCATTACTTTAAAGAAGTTAGCTTTGAATTAATTACAGAATTTTAAAATATCTACGTTATTTAATAAAGGAATAAGTCATTTTACTATAAATGTTCTAAAAGCCATTAAATGAGCTAATTATTTTGTAACAATAAATAAACGCCCCAATTCGAGGTAGCCTTGATATCAGGAAAGCCATAAAATAAAATACATAACGGGCTTTATAGATCTAAGAGGGAGATAACAATGGCAATGCTTTAATGCATCAACAAATAAAGGACGACGTTTTACGGTAGCCATAAATTATACCGACCGCACTTAATCATCGCATTAAAAAGCGAAATCAGCGTAATTATTGCATCATCCGTACTAGGAAACATGATCTAGAATGGAATGGGAAAATATTACGTATTTAGAATTTTAGAATATTAACAGGAATTGAATTAGGACGAGTCATTCAGTCATTCATTCATGATAACGTCAAGCAACATGAAAGTTTAGAGTATATATTAATTTTTTAATATATTTTACGACATGCAACATATACGTTTTGAGTAATTTATAATCTATTTTGCTGGCGTTCTACAAGTAACATAAAACTTTGAATAATTATAAAGTATAATTATTTTGAAAAATACTATGAAAGGTAAACGATCATGGACATAAATAATCTTGGTACAAGAGCTTCTGCTAATTTTAATCTATTAAAAATAAATGTACTTTGCAAGCTGATATTTCTACGTTAAGACTGATTGGAAATGGAGATTTGAAATGGAACCAGGAAATATTCAATGCCGTTAATTACTATAGAAATGATATTTTTAAAAGCGCTATAAAGGATACTTGACAATGCCAATTGCAAGTATAATTTTGTTTTGTTTTTTGTAACTTAACAGGATATTTAAAAAATTAAGGTAGAATAAAATTTTGATTTTATAAGAATTATTGTCAAGGGAATAATATCCAGCAATTTTGAGATCAGAGTTTGAAGAATTTTGATCTTTACAAATTATCTGTCCAGCGTCGTCGGGCAATTACACTGATAAACGGGGTAATTAAAGGATAGGTAAATTATCTCAAAACTTTTTAAAAAAATTTTGTACCCTACGTAGGAGATATTTGAGTCCTATAATTGTTAACAAGCATTAGGTAAGAATTATTTTAATAAGTAATCATTTCATAAAAATTTCTATTTAAGTAAAGCTGAAATAGTTTTAATAGACGATATTTATATCTGTTGAATGTAAGGGATTCTTTAGATAATGCATATAAAGGAAATATATTTTTGAATGCTTAGAAGACTTCATAGATGTTTCTAAATGTGGTAGGAAGTGGTCACAAATATATATATATATATATATATATATATATATATATATACAAATAAGATATATCGACTGTTTGAAATATTATTTTAGTATAGATATCGGGGAAGAAGTCAAACTTGTCAAATTAATAAAACACTCTTTGAATCATTCGAGCTTTCGATAAATTTATTATCTTTTTCAGGAATCTAATAAATGCGTATGAAAATAAATAATGTTTGTTGCTACTTAATACTACTTACGTTTATGTAAGTTTATATAAACTATGGAAGTTGGACATTACTTCATTAAAGATTGAAAAACAAAGATGTCAAAAATGAAAGACGTTTGCATAATAAAACATTATTCTGTTGTTTATACTACTGCACTATAATTAAAGGTATTAAAGTTGAATAGATTAAAACTGTGACATTGCCCTTGTTTAATAGTGTTAAAATTAAATTTTTGTTTTTTTGTAAAAATGCTACTGAATTCTGTAAAAGTTGTATGTCCGAATGAAATTTATGTAAATTATGGATGAAGTTCGTTTTAATATTGGTAGTGAGAAAGCCAAAAGAATATTTTTCGTTTTTTCATTTGCTTCGGAAACTATTAATTCTACATCAGGAAGTAGTTTCGGAATATTAATATTTTCTTATTTTTATTTTTAATTGTAGGGGTTACTCTGAATTTAGGACCTAACGATAAGAACTGTTTCACTTAATTTGGAACATTTACATTCTTGGTTTAGAAATCTATCTAATGCAAATGTTCCAAATGAATTGAAACAGTTCTTATCGTTGGGTCCTAAATTCAGTGTTACCCCTATAATTAAATATTAATATTCAGGAACTACTTGCTGATGTAGAATCAATAGTTTACGAAGCAAATGAAGATACGAAAAATATCCTTTTGGCTCGAACTACCAATATTAAAACAAACCTATCCATAATTCACATAGATTTTATTTTGACATTCAACAACTTTTCCAGAATTCATTAACTTTTTACAAAAAACAGAATTTAATTTTAACACTATCAGACAAGAGTAATGTCACAGTTTTACTGAATAAAACTGAATATATAAAATTATGTAATGATATAGTCAATAACAAAAAAAAAAATTATGGTCCTTTACATAATGACCCCACTAGTACCAAGCTATCAAACTCATATCTGATCTAAAAAATCCAAAAACATTACCTCAGCGGAAGCAAAAAAAATGGAAATTTATGATTCTGTCGCTCAATATGTTATGGATGATCTACTCAATACATGTATTTCCAAATATCCATTTTTTAAGAAGCACGTTGATGACTTGATATGTAGTATTCCTAAAGGAAAAGGCGAGGAAGTACTTCAACTTTTTAACTCGTATAATACATTTATTCAGTTCACTATTGAGGAAGAGAAAAACAACAGCGTCCAGTTTTTAGATATGGAAATAATTAGAACCAAAAACAATACTCTTAGTAGCAGTTGGTATATTAAACCTATATCATAAGAAAGATGCTTGAACTTTGCTACGTACCTAGACGTAATCGGAAGAAACGTAAATACCAGGCTAACTACCAAACGCGAAGAGTGGGGTGATTCACCTATATACCAAACAAAACAAAACACGTCGTCCGCGATTATCTATTAACAATAAGAATAAATAAAAATTTCTTGATTCACATGGACATAGAAAAGTATTAAATTTAAGTTATATTGTAAAGGACAAATTTGATAATGAATCCACGAAGTGCGCATTTCGTAGCTAACGTGGAATAAAACTCATTGGAAAAAAAGCAATGCTTAGATTTTCTCAATAGCAAGTGTGTTAAATTAAAGTATTAAATGTAGATCAAGTTGGAGTAAGAATCAAAGAAATATAACCAGAAGCACTAGTGCAGCAAGCTTTTAAACATATATGGTGAACTGGTTTCACAACATCAACCGCTGATAAATAATAATCCTCGATGTGTATAAAAAAAATTGGTCACATACCTCTATGCGTCGGGAAGCTTATTTGCAAGCCGTCGGGGCTGAGTCAGCACAGCAACGCCACGGTTGTCAGGATCCATTCGTTCTGCCACCGTAACTGCAGTAGCGGTCTACAGACAAAAGCAGTTGGTCTACGTCTACGAACAGTTGGGTCTACATAAAGAAAGAACCAACTTGACCTCCAGCTAAGAGCGATACACGCAAGATACCTCCTACTTGTCAAACAAAAAAACGTGCATCGCAGTAAAAAATATTTCAACGCACGAGCTGCAAAAGAAAAAAAAATGGTTCAAATAACACGACTTCGAACTGCAATCCTCGCGTTATCAAAGCGTGATTAGCAAACTGGAAAACACGCTATCAAATAGTAGTAGAATCTATTATTTCGACAAGTTTTTAAATGGGAAATACAAGAGAAAGCAATTATACTCTATCGGAATGTTTAGTAAATTAACGGTATTGACTATTTAATTTATCGAATAAATTTTTGTTTTAGAATAAATAAATTTGAAAGAAATTTTATGATTGCGCGTACTATCGTAACGAGGTAAAAATACAGGATGAGGTTTTGAATAGAAACAGAAGCTAGGTGAGTGATAAACAAATCACTACAAAAAAGGACGTATTTGAATCTATCGTCGATAATAAAGGTAACAAATTCTTCCCAGCAAAACTAACAGGTCGGGGCAGGAAAGCAGTACCAAAAAAAAACCCAACACAAACAAAAATTGCTTGAGAAAAAAACAATTAAAAGAAAATTCGTTTATGAAAACCAAACAAAAAAACCAGGAAAAGATAAAAGAAACACCCCAAAATCGAAAAAAGGAACTCTCATCCGGCTCGAAGAACCAATAATAGAAAGAGGAAAAAAGTAAGGAAGGAAGGAAGGCAAGACGGGTAATAAGCAATCAAGGAGGACTAAGGTAGAACGGCCTCAACACTGCGCAGTCGTCAACGGACGGATGTTTCTCAGAAGAAACAGCAAGGTTGTCAACCTCAAGAGAAGAAAAGGAACGAGGAAGAAAACCAACAGTGCCAACCAAAACAGACCCAAAGGTCAAACCTCATGTAAACAAAAGGACAACAAGGGAGAACGAGAGGGAAAGCGCTGGTAAAAGGAAACGATGTACTACTAACTGTGGTAACCAAAACCGAAGAACCAAAAGAAAAGAAATACTAATTAGTCCTCAAGTCGAGCAAGTCGTGGTTTCCGAAGAAAGAAAAACGAACTAGAAAGCACCTACCACAGGAGCGGATGGACGAAACACAATCAAACTAGGGACCGATAGCAAAGAAGACTAGTAACAGGAGAAAGGAAAGAAATGTGGAACGAAAGGACCGAGAAATAAAACATAATTCCAGTGTAGTTATGTATGAGTAGGTGAGTGCGTGTACGTGCGTGTGTGTATATGTGTGTGTGTATACGTTGTGTTAAACCGCTGTAGTCGGCTTTTACGGCAGGCAGGTCGTACCATGGAGCTATTCTATTCCCGGACCCACACATGTTGAAAAAAGCAAGAAAACGAAAGAAAACCTAGCAAAACTGGGAAGTAAAACGAAATCGTAACGTCCAAAAATCAAGTCCAAAGGAGAGCAAAGTCGGCATATGAATCTGTGGCGCGAGGACTAGATATTGGGCTTAAGGCGTTTACGCCGCCAGAAGAAGAACAAAACGAGATCAAGGACATTAGAACTTCGCCGACATACATCTTTCGGTACCGAAGGAGCATAGAATAAGGTCTGCCTCTGTTGGGCAGTTTTCTGCCACACAGGAACAGAAGGGGGTGTAGGAGTTGTAGCACGAGGTTGGGAAAGTGGTGGCGAGGGTGGAGATAGTAGTGGTTGTTGTAATTTATGAAACTCAGAACACGTTATGGAAGAAGGTTGTTTGTTTTTAGAATTGGTGGTAAGAAAGTGAACGGTAGAAAAGTAAAAAGTATGAGCTGTACGAGAATGAACCTTACGAAAAGAAACACAAGCGGAGCACACCTCAGTTACGTTAGAGGAAGGGACAGAAGTAGATGAAATTTTAACGACGTTAGATAAAGGACTAGAAGTATCACAGTTAGAAAAGAAAACAGCATTGGCTGTAGGAAAATCAACCCTGTGAAAAAAAGCAGAATACGATAACACTTCAACCATACTACATAAAGGAACAGAATCTGGTAGAAGTTCATCAGCGTTACAAAAACAAACAGCAAATGCATCGAGTCAAAGTTACCTACAACAAACCAATCTATGCAGGTTTCTCGGTTTTAGACTTGTCTAAAACCTTAAAGTACGAGTTCCATTACAGTACCATGAAATTAATGTATGGTAACCTAATCCAACTCCTCAATACGGACACCGGTTCGCTAATGTACAGTGTGGTAACAGAAGACATACAGTGACGTTAGTGCAAATATCGACTACTTCGATACTAGTGACTACCTCGCGGATAATAAATACAATATACCGCTTGTCAAGAGAAAAGTTGTGGGTAAATTCATAGACGAATTTAAGGGGGATCTAGTATTAGAATTTCTCGGTAGTAGGGCTAAGTTCTTCTGTATTGTAAGCGAGAAAGACGTTGTTATAACGGTGTTAGCCGTAGTGTGGTAGCTGGGATTTGTGTTGATAGTTTTAAGGATGTAGTCATTAATAATACAGATACTATCGTGTAAACGATGGTATCAATCCGGAGTAGAAAACACGATTTGTACACACAGCTGATTAATCAAATTAGTTTATCGGACGAAGATGACAAGCGTTACGTCATCCCCGGAAGCATATCAACCTACGCATGGGGGGCATAGAGATATAAGATAGTTGCTATATTTGTATATTTTTTGTTAAATTTTTGTAAATAATAATAGTTTTAAGTTTTTCTAAGTTCTTTCCCCAACCCTTCCTCCTTCCTAAATCCTCCCCTTTCTATCCCGGCGGACAGAATATACGTGTTACCTCCTCGTGGTGTTCGCTGGACGGTCAATATTTTGTTGTTTTTGTAATCTGCAAAATGTTGGTTGACTAACAATGCGAGTTATATATCCCCAATTGATATATATATATATATATATATATATCAATAATTATCTTAGTGTTTAACGACCTTGCTTTATATATTTATAAATAAATTATTGGTTGTGGGTTTCAGGTCAGCTGGCAAGTTCAGTACTACTCTTTTATAGCCTAAATTTTCGAATTTATTTTAATTCTTGATCACAGGCACTACAAATGATAAATTTTAAAAAACTGGTACAGTTTGGTTTTAAAGTTACATACTAAATCGAGGTTTATATAAATAATTAGCAACAATGTATAAAATAACAGGAACTATAACTTAACATAACTAAAATAATATAAAATGTATAATTTAATAAAATGACACCATTTCAATCAAATTTGTCACATTATTCTTTTATTTTTGTGTGTGACGTGAATTGAATGCATGCATGATGTATGCATGTAACGTTTTATGAATTAAGTGGGTTTTAATCTGAGTGTGTGTGTGTGTGTGTGTGTGTGTGTGTGTGTGTGTGTGTGTGTGTATTCTTTTTATATTATATAAATATTTTATTTTATGGTGTATGTTTATAACATCTCACTGTAATAACAACAATCAAGTACTTTGATCCAATACGTAGTATCTTGTTTCAAGTATCTAATTTTTATTACAGTGAGATGTTATAAACATACACCATAAAAATAAAATATTTATATAATATAAAAAAAAGAATACACACACACACACACACACACACCCACACACACACACACACACACACACACACATACACACTCAGATTAAAACCCACTTAATTCATAAAAAAACGTTACATGCATACATACATGCATGCATTCAATTTTGCCATACCGTCACACACAAAAATAAAAGAACAATGTGACAAATTTGATTGAAATGGTGTCATTTTATTAAATTATACATTTTATATTATTTTTAGTTATGTTAAGTTATAGTTCCTGTTATTTTTTACATTGTTGCTAATTATTTATATAAACCTCGATTTAGTATGTAACTTTAAAACCAAACTGTACCAGTTTTTTAAAATTTATCATTTGTAGTGCCTGTGATCAAGAATTAAAATAAATTCGAAAATTTAGGCTATAAAATAGAGTAGTACTGAACTTGCCAGCTGACCTGAAACCCACAACCAATAATTTATTTATAAATATATAAAGCAAGGTCGTTAAACACTAAGATAATTATTGATTAATATAGAATGGGTTTTTACGAAGAAACAACAAATAAATATGGAGCTGAAGCTACGAACCTCCTAAAGCGCTGGTCCAATTTAAATATGAAATTGGCATCAATATATAACAGAAAACTATTTCTTCTACAGTGCAGAAAAAAGAATATTTTACCAAAGCACATTGAAAATTCTATAAAAAATTTGTATAATTTATTTCTAAATGTTCACACCAGAAGTACATCATTAAGAATCAACCATTTCTTCAATAGGTTAAAAAGTAAATTACTAAATCTAGAAATAAGTGTCACTCACCAAATTATAGATAAGTATAATAAAGAACTAACGTTTGTTAAAGATAAGGTTGCTAATATTCTCCCTAAAATTTTAATCAATGAATATACAAGAAGACAGACCATTTCATATAATAAAATCTTTTTCAAAATTAAATCTAATAACCAAAAAAAGATAAATGACATTTACGTGTCAACATTTCCAGTATTCAATCAAACTGACAAATGGTTTAAGAATATTAGCAATCATGATATACCTTATAATATTAAACAGATTTTAAGTCTTGGTCCAAAATTTAGTATTGCTCCTCCTATCAATAACAATATGATCATTAATCTTTTATCAGACTTGGAAAATTTATTATGTCACATTGAAACCAAAAACAGAGATATATATAGAGCTAAACTAACTAACGTCATAACTAATTATGTACATCAGAATTCTAATACACAATCCATTTTTTGGCAAAGATTTGTAGAATCAAGAAATATTTACATGATCATAATGATATAATTATTTTAAAATCAGACAAAGGTAATATGACTGTAGCTATGTCCAAAACAGACTACATATTCAAACTAAATGAACTATTAAATGATGACACAATATATACAAAAATAAATTCTGACCCAACCTCAAAATTTCAAAGAAAAACTTTAGAAATAATTCAAAATTTAAAAAAGAAAAATTATATCACTAATGATACAGCTAAACAACTAAACAATTATAGCAGCGTTGCTCCTAAACTGTATGGATTACCCAAAATTCATAAAGATAATTATCCCCTAAGACCTATTGTAGCGTCAAACAATTCACCAACTGAAAAACTTTCAAAATTTATAAGTGATATTTTAAAAAACTCAATTTGTCAAAATGAATACAATGTAAAAGATTCATTTCAATATTCTGAATTCATTAATAATTTCCAAATTTCAGAAGGTTATGTACTTATAAGTTTAGATGCCGTGTCTCTTTTCACAAATATTCCAAAAGAATTAGTACTCACTAATATTAAATTAATTTGGAATAAAATAAAAGAAAATTGTATAATACCACAAAAGTTATTTTTGGATATTATATCATTCATTTTTGACAGCAGCTATTTTTCTTTCAATGAAAATTTCTTTTACAAATCTCGGCTGCCCAATGGGTTCGAATCTAAGCCCTATTATGGCAGAAATAATAATGAATTCTTTATTAAATAATGTTTTACCTTTACTTTCTTTCAATGTACCCTTTATTAAAAAGTTTGTTGATGACATCATCACATGTGTTCCTTATGATAAAATTAACGAAACTCTTATTAAATTTAACAGTTATAATATAAAATACAATTTACTGTAGAAACTGAAAAAATAGATCAGTTCCATTTTTAGATACCCTACTAATTAGAGATGATACAAATAAAATAATTCTGGACTGGTATCAAAAACCTATAAATTCGAATAGATATATAAACTATCATTCATACCATTCATACAAAATTAAAATAAACTTCATTTTAGAATTAAAACAACGAATTAAAAGAATTTCACATATATCATTATACAATAAAAACATAAACAAACTTTCAAAAATTTTAAAAGATAATAATTATCCATTAAATCTTATTCAACAACTTTTATATAATAGCGGCAACAGTAATACCAACCATAAACTATATAATATAAAAACAAACAACAACCAAATCAATAATTAATTCATAAAAAACGTTACATGCATACATACATGCATGCATTCAATTTTGCCATACCGTCACACACAAAAATAAAAGAACAATGTGACAAATTTGATTGAAATGGTGTCATTTTATTAAATTATACATTTTACATTATTTTTAGTTATGTTAAGTTATAGTTCCTGTTATTTTTTACATTGTTGCTAATTATTTATATAAACCTCGATTTAGTATGTAACTTTAAAACCAAACTGTACCAGTTTTTTAAAATTTATCATTTGTAGTGCCTGTGATCAAGAATTAAAATAAATTCGAAAATTTAGGCTATAAAAAAGAGTAGTACTGAACTTGCCAGCTGACCTGAAACCCACAACCAATAATTTATTTATAAATATATATATATATATATATATATATATATATATATATTATACTGTCAAGAAGGGGGTGGGCGTATAAAATGTTTAAATAGGGCTTCGAAACGACTTTGCTAGAATGGGGTTATATTTGGTTTTGTTTGAGTATTTTCTTTCAGGTATTTTTGGTTTATAAATTAACAATAACTATTCCACGTTTATAAATTTATAAAGCTTTTGAAACTGCATTGCATTCAACAACATATACCGGCCATAGACCAGGCTAAGCTAGTTATAAGTTTGCATTGTATACGTATTTTAATTGTTATGGTTGCACGTATATGAAATTTAATTTGGAGTTAGCGTTTTCAGAACCATTTGAATGTAAAAACAAATATCAAAATTGCTTGGTATACTGCACGCTTTTAAAATTTTAAGGAGTTAAGTGATACTCCCGTAAAATTTGTAAATCAATTTCAGTTTGAATATGTTTTAACAATTAAAGATTGGTTATGTAATGACAGGACGTTTACTGAATAAGACATAAATGTCTGTTGCGTACAATTTAAAAGCTGAACCATCAAAGTTTGTTAGCTATTTTCAATATTGTAAAAAGTTCAATATACATAAATCACTGGATTACAAACCATCTAGAAAATGAATGTATCTAGAGAAAACAACTGTATTATTAATCAATTATTAATAATTATAAATTACATAGTGTGCGTAGAGATAGTTGCTATGGCAACGGAAACAAAAGAAGACGGATTTTATTTATAAGGGACTTCAAATTTATATTACTGAAAAATAGACGTGTTTTTGTACTGTTATGAGTTTTATTACATTTAAAAAGTTACGAGAAAGTTTTGAAAGTCAAGTTGTACCTGGAGATAGCAAATAGTAGCAGTTTTACGGCGAATAAAAGTTAATTAAAAGAGGAGTGCTGGTCTGTACCGTTATTGTTTGAAGACGAAAGCATAGTGGAATTGGAGTTATCTGAGTATTTGTATAACATAAAATTTGTAGAAATATTAGTAGTTTTATAGTCTGGAGATTACCAGTTGCTCGAGTTACTTATTATTTACAGGAGGTGCCTGCAGTTGGTCACTTGGCTTCAGGACGGCTGGAAGGCGGCGCTTGTATCTGGATTCCAGGTATTAGTATTTAATATCTACGCAGTGCTTTAATCAAATTTATAAAAGTGGAACTAGTGTTTGGGAATACTTTTGGCTTTTAAAATTATTTTGAAAACTCCTTGGATATTTGTTTGGGTGTCTAGTTGAGAGGTGTTTGCCTAGGACGGACCCACCCTAGGTAGATTCCGCTACGTGTTTGACGGCCCTGTAGAATATTTAAGTGCAGCAGCCGTGTAAAATATTTAAAGATAAATTGTGTGGCATAACTCAACAAGGCTCTAAAATAAGACAAGGAGTGACAGATAGATATATTACGCCTATCACTAATAAGGTAGGATCACAGTATATATAACAGATGGCGCCCACAACGTGAGGCAGAGTAGATTTGTTAGTTGTACGTTGCATATATTCTATTTAAAAGTGAAAATTAATATTTGATTGACGTTTCATATATATTTATTTGACAGTTGTTGGAGGTTTTGAATTTATTGTAGTAGGCTAAGACGTAATTTGATATTCACACTTTGGTCAATTTTAGCGGCGGTAAAACATTAGGTGGGGCTCGAATAGGTAAATAACTTCGCAACAAAATATTTGTTCGCCTAAAGGTGGGGCTCGATAGGGCTGATTCAGATTTGCAGAGGTTGTGTAGCTTAGTGGGGCACATCATTGAAGTTTATTTTGAAAATTAAAGGGACATGTCTGATGAGGAGAGAATCACGAGGTCAGGGAAAGTTTATGGAGTTGAGACTGGTGTGAGAGGGCAACTGGTGGTTAAGACTGTAGCAGCAGGGGATGCTAGGGATGAAGCTGGAGGATATGTGGAGCCGGAGGTGATTATTGTGAATTCAGGGGGTACATCGGGAGAAAATGAAATTGATAAGGGAAAAGAGAATATGCAGATCCAAGATGTGATGATGGTTTTGTTGGAATTAAAAGGGTCGTTAACTAAGTCGCATGAAGAATTGAGAGGATCATTGTTGGCCGAAGTTAGAAATTCACAAGCGGAAGTTAAGGAAAAATTTGATATGATGGAAATGAAAATTGAAGGAATTAATGTATCAATACAGAGCAGTTTGTGTTCATTTAAGGATGAAGTTCTGAAGGACGTAGAGGATAGAGTCCAGGTTGTAGAAGGAAGGTAACAACAGGTTTAAATGAATTAAGGGAAGAGCTGTATATGGTCGAAGTTAGACAGACAGAAAAATTGCAGAATTTAGGTGAAATAGTTCGGATTCAGACGGAGGACAATATTAACTCTAAAAACGAAATTATAGGCAAATTGCGGGCGAGTCAGGAGGTGGCAGAGAAGCTGAGAAGGGATACGACGGTTCTGGGGAATACGGTAAATGGATTGTCTGGTCTTGAAGGGAATGTTAGACAGATGAGAGAACAGTTGGTTGAATTGGAAAGGGGAAGAGTTGTTTGTGATGCAGGATACCAGTATAGGCTAGGAAAGAGACCTTGCCGAGGTTTGAAGGCAGAAAGAATGAGCAGCCGATGGTCTATCTTAGCAAGTTGGACGAGATGGTAGAGAGTGAGCCTGAGAGGGTGAAGATGCAGATGGTGAGCGTGACATTGGGGGGTTGTGCAGAGAAATGGCACTGTATCGTGAGGAGGCAATATAGTTCGTACGAGGAATTTCGAAGGCTATTCATAGAACAATATTGGGGAAACACGCATCAGGCTAATATTCGAACGGATTTAAACACTGGGAACTATAGGTCATACCAGGGATCGAGAGAAAATTATGTGATTGAAAAGTATAACCAGGCGCAGCACCTGATTCCTAAATTAAGAGAAGATGAAATTATAATATTGTTGTCAAGGCATATGGAGGCGGAAATAACTAGGGCCGTAGCGATACAAAACGTTCGGACTTTAAGAGACTTTTTGGAAATGATGCGAAATTATGACGTAGCTAGGACGTTTGAAACGAATGCCAGGAAAATAGTGATAATAGGAATTGGGATAGGAATAGGAATAGCACAGACTACCAGAGGACTGGGGTGCAAGGATACAATTATAGGGAGAATGGACAGGACAACTACAGAAAGCAATATCAGGGAAATCAAAGGAGAACGAATAATAATTGGGAACAACGTTTTAATAGAGACGATAATTATAGGGGGAACAATGACTGGAACAGGACGGATAGGAATGACAGAGGTTTTGGACAGCAAAGGACGGGTTTTGGGCAGAGATGGCAGAGAAAGGGAGCAGACATCAACGGATCAGGGGAAATACCGACAGGGATTAGAGACCGAGAACGGAAGACAGATAGAAACTTGACGATCCAACACGTAGCAACAGGAGACACGCGACAGAGATCGGAGGATAGGATAGAGAAAGTGGAGGTCCACGATGAACCCACGGTACAAAAAAAAACGTCGATTTATTAGTGTTAGGAAAATCAGATTTAGGGACACAGCATAGTATTAGTTTAGTAGATAAGTTGTTAGATAATAAGTTTGAAAGAAGGCGGGAGTTACCATTTATTCATATTAGTTTAGGGGATTCTGTTTACACGGCATTGATAGATACAGGGTCGCAGTTATCGCTGGTGAGAGAGGAAATAGTTTTGAAACATGCAGAATTATTCAAAGGAAAATTTGTAGGGTTAAGAGTATTAATTTATGGTCTGCGATTAAGAGGAAGTTAACTACGATAGACAAAGTTGTACGAGTATCGATTGTATTAGGAAGTACCAGACTAGGTGAAGTAGAGTTTTGGATAGCAAGAGGATTATATTGAGATTTTATTGTAGGGATAGATGTAATTGAGGAATTTGGACTGGTTATAGATGGTAAAGCACGAATGGTAAAGGTATTAAATTTAGAGAAGAAATGGGTGGTGCCTAAGAATAATCGGGATACTAGGGATGAGATAAATACAGATAGTATAGGATCAGGAAAGACTAAGAATAGAATTTATGATGGAATTGATGAGTTACGGTTATGTAATATATTTGAGAAGGTATTTGATGAGGAACAGATAGGATTAATAGGGGTGGATATGAAGGAAATGTTATATGAGGTGTTTAATAGACATGCAGGAGTTTTTAGTAATGAGCCTAGGTTTGCGAAGGAGTATACGCATAAGTTAGAGGTCACAGACGAGGGAAGTTTTCGTACTAGGGTATATCCAATACCATTTGCATTAAGGGGTCGAGTAAAAAATGAGATTAAAAAGATGTTAAAAGAGGGAATTATTGAATCAGCGAGAACACCCTATATCAATCCGGTAGTGGTTGTGCCTAAATCTGATAATTTAGAATTAAGAATATGTTTAGATGCTAGGAGATTGAATGCGATTACTAAACCACAATTTGAACAACCAAAATCACTAGATAATTTGTTATACAAGGTAAGCGAGATGAAAGTTTTTAGCAAACTGGACTTAAAGAATTCTTTTTGGCTAATTCCTTTGCATGAGGAAAGTCGGAAGTATACTGGATTTAGCATTGAAGGGGAGATTTATCAGTACAGAGTTGTTCCATTTGGTCTTTCAACGTCATCCGCTGCATTAGTTCGAGCCATGCAGAAGTTATTAGATGAGTACGAAGACTTCTGTACGCACTATGTCGATGATATTTTGATTTTTTCTAAGAACGAGTTAGAACATTTAGAACATTTAAGAAAAGTGATCCGAAGGTTAGACGAGGGAGGTTTGAGGTTGAATTCGAAGAAGTGTGAGTTTTTTAAGGACCAGGTAAAGTATTTGGGGTTTGTCGTTGGCAGCGAAGGAATTAGAATTTGTGAAAAACGCTTGGACGAGTTGAAGAATTTGAAACAGCCAAGAAATTTGAAAGGTTTAAGAGGATTTTTAGGTGTATTAAATTATTATCGTCGATTCATACCAAAATATTCGGAGTTGTGCATTCCATTGTTGGAGTTGTTAAAAAAGAACGAAAGGTGGAAATGGAACGAGCAAAGGGAGCAGGCATTTCGGGAGTTGAAGGCGGTATTTTATAGGAACTGTCATTAAAATATCCCAATTTTACGGATCCATTTATTTTAAGGACAGACGCTTCGAGTTTTGCAATAGGGGCTGAGTTGGTGCAGGTTCAAGAAGGAGAGAAGTGCCAATTTGTTTTATTTCGAGGGCTCTGAAAGACTGCGAGACTAGGTATTCGACAGCGGAAAAAGAGATGCTGGCAATCGTATATGCTGTGAAGAAGTTAAGATTTTATTTATTGGGTAATAAATTTCTGGTTGAATCGGATAACACAGTGGTCACGTTTCTGAAGAAGAAAGAGTTTTTGAACAGTCGATTGTATAGATGGGCGTTAGTATTGCAGGAATATGATTTTGAGATTAGACATAAACCTGGTAAAGAAAATGTTACGGCTGATTTCTTTAGTAGGAAGGATGAAGGGTTGCTAACGGGTAGTAGGAATGGATTTTTGATTGCATTGCAAGTGTTTGAAGATCTGGGAAGATGGTCGAATGCCAGATTTCATCGGATGCAAGCACACGAAGAAATAAGGGTGATCAGAGAAAATTATTCAGAGAGAATTTAGAACAAGACAGAGGTTTTTATATGGTCGAGGGAGTTTTGGTGAAAAGGTTATGGGATGATGAATTATTAGTGTTAACGACACAGGTAGCCGTTGAGCTGATCCAGGAAATTCATACTACGTTTGGTCATATAGGGATTCGTAAGACGTTCTTGATATTTAGGAAGCTTTCTATGCACGAAACGATAGAAAATTGGTGAAAAATTGCATAAATCTGTGTGAGACGTGTTTGTTAGGAAAGGATAAGAATGTGGTGTTGCAGAATCAAGTTAGATGTATAAGAGCGGAAGGTCCATTAGATATTGTGGCAATGGATTACTTGAGTAATTTGATACCGGGTAGGAACGGATATCAGCATATTTTAGTTGTAGTTGATATTTTACAAAGTTTGTGCAGCTTTATCCAGCGAGGAGATGTAATTCTAGGCATGTATTGAGTTCTGTAAGAAAGTTTGTAGAACGAATAGGTAAGATGAATAGGGTATTGTTGGACAATGCAACGTATTTTCGTAATCGAAGGGTTGAAAGTAAATTAAGGAAGGATGGAATAAAGATGACATTCTGTAGTATCAGACATCCTCAAGGAAATCCGTGTGAAAGATATATTCGAGAAGTAATAAAGTTTTGAGGTTAATAACGCAGGAACAACATAATCGGTGGGTAAGGTATTTACCGCAAATAGAAGAATATATTAATTTTGTACCAAGTTCAGTGACAGGAATGTGTCCTGTGACATTGATGAAGAAGGTGATTCCAGCAAGGCCGTGGAGAGCTGAACAAAAGTGGAGGATATAACGGAGTTGTTGCATAAAGCCAAACAACAAGTCGAAACGATACAAAGAAGGGAGTTGGAGAAACGTAACAAGAAAATCAAGAAGCAAGTGGTTTTTTCAGTTGGGGATCTTGTTATTGTTAAAAGATTGAGAATGTCAAATTGGGAAAGAAATATTTGTGCCAAGTTGGTATTTCCATACGAAGGTCCTTATCGAGTGAGAAGAATTTTTGCAGAAGGAATACTTACGAACTGGAGAATGACAGGGTGAATGTCGGGGACGTTTTCATATAGAAAATTTGTATCCATATTTCCATGTGGAAAATAAAGTATCGCAAGAATAAAGTTAACACTGTAAATAATACTAACAAGCTTAAAACTATACAGAATATACAGAAACTAACACTGAATCCTCATACATAAAGAAAAAAAAAACTATAGTGATTTTAACTAAAATTTAAAATTTCTCAACCATTAAAAGAATTACTTATATCCAGGAAGCAAATTTTCATTTTTATTTAAAATCAGTGGGGCCTTATATACTGTCAAGAAGGGGGTGGGCGTATAAAATGTTTAAATAGGGCTTCGAAACGACTTTGCTAGAATGGGGGTATATTTGGTTTTGTTTGAGTATTTTCTTTCAGGTATTTTTGGTTTATAAATTAACAATAACTATTCCACGTTTATAAATTTATAAAGCTTTTGAAACTGCATTGCATTCAACAACATATACCGGCCATAGACCAGGCTAAGCTAGTTATAAGTTTGCATTGTATACGTATTTTAATTGTTATGGTTGCACGTATATGAAATTTAATTTGGAGTTAGCGTTTTCAGAACCATTTGAATGTAAAAACAAATATCAAAATTGCTTGGTATACTGCACGCTTTTAAAATTTTAAGGAGTTAAGTGATACTCCCGTAAAATTTGTAAATCAATTTCAGTTTGAATATGTTTTAACAATTAAAGATTGGTTATGTAATGACAGGACGTTTACTGAATAAGACATAAATGTCTGTTGCGTACAATTTAAAAGCTGAACCATCAAAGTTTGTTAGCTATTTTCAATATTGTAAAAAAGTTCAATATACATAAATCACTGGATTACAAACCATCTAGAAAATGAATGTATCTAGAGAAAACAACTGTATTATTAATCAATTATTAATAATTATAAATTACATAGTGTGCGTAGAGATAGTTGCTATGGCAACGGAAACAAAAGAAGACGGTTTTATTTATAAGGGACTTCAAATTTATATTACTGAAAAATAGACGTGTTTTGTACTGTTATGAGTTTTATTACATTTAAAAGTTACGAGAAAGTTTTGAAAGTCAAGTTGTACCTGGAGATAGCAAATAGTAGCAGTTTTACGGCGAATAAAAGTTAATTAAAAGAGGGAGTGCTGGTCTGTACCGTTATTGTTTGAAGACGAAAGCATAGTGGAATTGGAGTTATCTGAGTATTTGTATAACATAAAATTTGTAGAAATATTAGTAGTTTTATAGTCTGGAGATTACCAGTTGCTCGAGTTACTTATTATTTACAGGAGGTGCCTGCAGTTGGTCACTTGGCTTCAGGACGGCTGGAAGGCGGCGCTTGTATCTGGATTCCAGGTATTAGTATTTAATATCTACGCAGTGCTTTAATCAAATTTATAAAAGTGGAACTAGTGTTTGGGAATACTTTTGGCTTTTAAAATTATTTTGAAAACTCCTTGGATATTTGTTTGGGTGTCTAGTTGAGAGGTGTTTGCCTAGGACGGACCCACCCTAGGTAGATTCCGCTACGTGTTTGACGGCCCTGTAGAATATTTAAGTGCAGCAGCCGTGTAAAATATTTAAAGATAAATTGTGTGGCATAACTCAACAAGGCTCTAAAATAAGACAAGGAGTGACAGATAGATATATTACGCCTATCACTAATAAGGTAGGATCACAGTATATATAACAATATATATATCAGGTCAGGTACTGTGATTACTTAGAAATTAAGATTACAACATTGTAATTATGAATAGCATTAAGAATAATCAGACATGAGATCTGTAAGTTCCCACAGCCATGTAACGGGGTAAGAACATTATAAAAGGCCCGAGAACTCATAGGCCCGGCAGCCAGTCTGCGAACTCCATACTTCGTTGTTCAAGCTAAGTGAGTCAGTCAAGTAATCTGCTTTAGCATTGCTACTGCTTCGACTACTCAAAATAGTACATTTATTAATTAATTTTGAATTTAGGATAATATTAATAAACTGTAACCTTCCGGTCGACACTTCTGTGTCAGCATTCTGTTTATATAATATTTCTAAATTTAATTGTGTGCTGATAGCATTGTTTTGCTTTCTATATCGTTGTTACCTTTGCGCTTCATTCGTGTTAACCTTCATAATTACAAGTTATTGCCGTATACTCAAATTTACTTTACTTATCTGCATTGGAAATTACAAAGATGATAATAAGCTGTACTTTGCTTTTGTCCTTGTGGATAAGAGGCATTCTTATTTCGATCGTTGTTGGTGAAAGTTGGATTCTGCCGATATAAACGTATTAATTACGGATTTAGGTAGTACCGACAAATAATTATTGGAGTTTGGCAATTTTGGTTTTATGGTTTTAGAATACCTTTTGCAAACTTCGATTTTCACTTGTAGTGGATTTAAATTCATCATCACCGTTCATAATTGGTATGAATTAAAATAGATTAAATTTTATTATTTCAATTTTTCTAGGTGCAGATGTTCGTTATTGAAATCTAAATATTGTAACGTCCTGTTATCTCTAAATCAGTTAGTGCACATTTAATTGACCCACTTACGTGGTAAGTAATATCTCAATTTTTGTTTGCAACTTGATTTCTAATATTAAATTTTAGGGTCTTCTTTCTCCTCCTTCTTCTTCTACTTTTTCCTCCCTACGCCGTCTCAGTGTGCGTTATACGTATGGTCTTCATTCTGGTTATGCTCGTGTCTCCTTTATCTCAAGAACGTTGTCGCACTATCAACTTTATTATTTATCATTTATTGGCGTTGCTGACCAGCTGTCGTTGCTCTGGGTTACCATTCCAGCAGCCTAGGACTTCGACGACCGTTGATGTGAGATAACTACGTACAGAAGCTAATCATTGAGTAAGATCATTCCATGTATTATTATTTGTTAATGTTTGTGCTTATTTTGTGCCATTTTGGTTTTATTATTTTTCCGTATTAGTACTTAATATTAATAATTTGAGGTATCGCTGTTCATAGGAAGTACCTCTACTTCATTCAAAATTTAGTAATACTGATGTACAAAATTTAATATTTAAAACAAGTTTTTAGTGTATTTCTAGGCACCCTCTTTACGGCTTAGGGTGATTTATTAAGATTATTAATGAAATATTTCAGCAGTACGTTAAGGTATCTAATATTTACACTATTGTTAGAGATTGCTCCCACGAGGTGCTTATTTGAAATTGAGGTTAGAACACCTAGCACTTAATTTATGGTGCATTTTACGTACTACTACATGCTTTCTTGGCCAAGGGTATATGAGTACATGAGTAATAAATAACTTTAAAGTGAGTGAGAAATTAAAAGTTCTTCTTCCCTGATATGCACTCGTGCGGGGTTCCTTAGGGTAATATTTACTAATTTTGTACTTTCTATTCTTGTGTTAATTATAATTGATGTAATATCGAAATTCAACTGGTATTTGGAATTTTTGTTATTAATTGTTTTTGTGTTCCGATGCGATATTAAAGATAGTTATTTTGTGAAGTTGAGTGTTTTATATTTATGATCTGGAAGGGGGTTCCTTCGAAGTCTGTTGGAACTAGGACTTTAGGTTTCATACGCTCCTTAATTGTTATCAGTTCCTGGCGCCTTGGCATTCCCTGTCCAGGCTCTGATTCAATACTAACCCTTATTAATATAATCTGTGCAGTACATTTTCTGATCTACCCTGAATTAGAGTCTCACCCTGACTAAGCCGGAGCAAAAGTTGTCACCACCCCCGACCCAAAAGCCGCTACCTAAGCACTTTTCTAGCGGCCGTCTACTTGACTTAAATTTTCCGTGACATCCAAAAATTGGCGCACCCAACGCGTGTGGCCTCGAAAACCTGCATTGATTTTTTTTGTGTTCTTGTTTTAAATATTTTGGCGTTTTCTCGAATAATCAATTTTCATTAGTGCCCTTGAAGTTAACCAACATTTCTATTTACAGAATTTGTTTTTGTGTTTATGTCAATTTGTGTAACTTTTACGTTTGCGTGCTACTGTTCATTATTATTATTTTGTTTCACAATTTCTGCGGTATAGTTGAGTATCATTTGATGTTTTGTGATTATAACGATTCTCGTGTGGAGAAACAGGAACATTGAAGTTGTGTAGTGATATATTTTTGTGTGTATAGAGTTGTTTTGTTTGCTTAGTATATAATGGCTGAATATAAATTAGACCTTAACCGTTTAAGAAAAGATGAGCTGTGTTTTGAATTATTCATTCGTGGTGTTGATATGGCTACCACTGAAACTGTAGACCATATGCGAGCATGTCTCCGTCCCTTAATTAAAATGGAACAATTGGATAAATCATTATCTTACCCAACTTTGAAATTAAATACTGATGAAGAATTTGAAATTATTGGAACTAAATTAACTGAACTTAAAGCAAATCTGAAGAAATTGGACTCACCTTTGGCTACTATTCGTTCGCGTCTTATTCATTTATTAAAAAGAATTAATCTCACCGTTACTTCTTCGTTAACCCCTGAACAAACTAAGACATATAATCAGTTGTTACCGGCAATTCTTACGCTTATGGACAATTTGGATGGACAAACGGCGTCAGATTTTATCGCCCTTCCTGCAATGTTTGCTACTCAAACGTTAGCTACAGATGAAACTGTAGAAGCGCCTAATCTCTCGGATAGTGTTGTTTCTAGTAATCCTGCCTCTAGTTCTAATTTTAAAGGTCACCATACACCCGTAGTTAAATGGAACTTAAAATTTTCTGGAGATCCTACTGGACTTAGTGTTCATAATTTTCTAGAAAGAGTAAATGAGCTTAAAGTTGCTTGTGGTGTTTCCGATTTACAGCTTTTTGAAAGTTCTGTAGATTTATTTGAATCCAAAGCCTTATTATGGTACAGGAGTAATCGTCACCAATTTACTAATTGGCACGACCTATCTTCTTTATTAATTCGACATTTTGAACCTCCTGATTACAGGCGTCGACTGTTTAAGGAAATTTTGTCGCGAACTCAAGATCCCTCTGAAAATATCGTGGAATACTTGTCAATTAAGTAGTCAATGTTCCGACGATATGGCAGTACCCGATGATGTACAATTAGATATTATTTCAAGAAATCTTGCCCCTTTTTACACCGCACAACTGGCATCCGTTACTTCGTTACGTGAATTAGAAGCAGAATGTTTAAAACTTGAAGTCACGAAATACCGTTTAGATAATTATGTGCCGCCTTGTAGAAAAAGCGACTGTGTCGAACCAGATTTTGCATTTGTTCGCAAAACTAAAGCTATGTCAGAAGTTGCATCTGTGTTGCCTGCTGTAGTTGAGACATCACCCAATTCAAAAACTGTAGTTTGTTGGAATTGTTCACGTTTAGGTCATACTAGTACAAATTGTACGGAACCAAAGAAACTATTCTGTTATAAATGTGGAAAACACGATTTCACTATTCGCACCTGCCCCGGGTGCAATACTCATTTAAACTTTTCACGAGGAAACCGTTAAGTCAAGTGGTTAACCTCGATTCATCTCAAAGCTTGACTTCCCCTAAATTCGATCCTGAAAATATTAAGCCATGCAAATCAATTACGTTTAAATCTGATCAATTTCCTGCGCAAATCTTACTTGACTATGTTCTCTCTCATGTTGAAGGTGATCAGAGACCCTATGTGAAAATAAAAATTGTGGAATATCCTATTTTAGCTCTTTTAGATAGTGGTGCTACACAAACTGTTGTAGGACTACCTGGTTACGAATTTTATTGAAACTCGGACTCACTTTAATTAAGTCGCCAACTGAATGTACAGTTGCTAATGGACAAATATGTAAAGTTTAGGTTATATAGCCACACCGATACAACTGTTGGATAAATTACGCATTGTAAATGTTTTAGTAGTACCCGAATTGTGTCACGATATAATACTTGGTATTGATTTTTGGAAATTAATGGGTATTGTCCCTAATTTAAAGGAAGACATTTGGCATTTTGACAATGAATCAAAAATTCCTCACATTGCAAGTTTAAATAATCCTGATCAATTATCTATTGATCAGCGCAATGCGTTAAATAATTTAATTTCAAATAAATTGAAAATAATGGGAATTGGCTTAGGCTTGTGCACCACCACTGAACATGTCATTGAAATCACTCCTGATACAGAACCTATTAAACAAAGATACTACCCTGTATCCCCGGCTAAACAGAAAATCATAGATAATGAACTAAATGAAATGTTTCAAGCGGGAATAGTTGAACCTAGCAAAAGTGCATGGTCATCACCTGTCGGTCTTGTTCCGAAAAAGGATGGTTCCTACCGATTCTGTGTCGATTATCGCCAACTAAATCGCGTCACCATTAAGGACGCCTACCCTTTGCCTTACATATCTGCGATTTTAGATCAATTACGTGATGCCCAATATTTATCGTCAATTGATATTAGGTCAGCGTACTGGCAAGTGCCTTTGTCAGAGTCCTCTAAGGATTTTACTGCATTTACGGTTCCAGGCCGTGGGCTTTATAGGTTCACTAGGATGCCTTTTGGTCTGACTAATGCCCCTGCAACGTTTCAGCGCTTGATAGATAACACTTTAGGTGCCGACCTGCAACCCTTTGTTTTGCAGTATCTTGATGATGTGGTTGTGATTTCGAAAGATTTTAATACTCATTTGGAAGTTCTCACAAAAGTTCTTGATCGATTGGCTGAAGCTGGTCTCGTTATTAGTTTGGAAAAATGTAAATTTTGTGTACCCGAACTCAAATATCTAGGCTATGTTGTAGATGCTAATGGATTAAGACCCGATCCCGAGAAAATTAGTGCGATTCTGAATATATCTCGTCCAAAAACTGTTACAGAACTGCGTCGATTTTTAGGTACCGCAAGTTGGTATCGGAGATTTATCAAAAATTTTTCTACTATCGTACATCCGCTTACAGACTTGACAAAGAAAAAGACTATTTGGAAATGGTCTGAATCTTGTGAGTTAGCATTTAACCACCTTAAGGAGAGTTTAGTGTCAACCCCCATTTTGACCTGTCCTGATTTTGCGAAACGGTTTATTTTGCAAACAGACGCCTCTGCCTATGGCATCGGAGCTGTTCTTACCCAAGAATCCGACCAAGGTGATAACGTTATTTGCTATTTATCTCGTTCTTTGACAGCCCAAGAAAGAAAATATTCTACTACCGACCGAGAATGTATTGCTGTTATCTGGGCTGTGGAAAAATTAAGACATTATTTAGATGGCGTTTCGTTTACGGTTATTACTGACCATCATTCTTTGCTGTGGTTGCACCGTTTGAAGGACCCTCAAGGGAGATTAGCTCGGTGGTCTCTCCGTCTGCAACCCTACGATTTCAACATCATTCATCGGAAAGGCAAAGACAATGTCGTTCCTGACTTCTTATCGCGTTCCGTACCTGTGTCGGTTGATGTTCTTCAATCGAATGCCAACGAAATTTCTAACATTTCTGACCGATGGTATAGAAAAATGATTACCAAGATATCGGAATTTCCTTTAAAGTACCCTCAGTGGCGTACTGAAATTAATAAATTGTACAAATATGTTAAACCTGGTATACCCGAACTCGCCAACGAGTCTGACGTTTGGAAACTGGTAGTTCCCAAAGACCATCGCAAAGAGATCCTTTCACGGTATCATGATCATCCAACAGTTGGACATGTCGGTATCTTTAAAACATACTCTAAAATTAAAAATCTTTATTATTGGCCTCAGATGAAAAGCGACATTACCAGATATGTCAATCGTTGTACAATTTGCCAACAACAAAACCCGAACAAAACTACCCACAGGATTAATGGGCAGTCGTCCCGAAATTAGTAGGCCATGGCAAATGATTAGTGTAGATTTTATAGGACCTTTAGTACGCTCAACTCAAGGCTACACTCATCTATTGGTAGTATGCGACTACTTTAGCAAGTATGTAGTATTATTTCCCGTCCGTTCCGCTACTGCTAAGAGTGTGTGTAAAACTTAGAAGAAGGAATCTTTTGATTTATGGTGTTCCACAATCAATAATTTGTGACAATGGAACACAACTGAAAAGCAAAGAATTTAAAGCCTTATGTCAAAAATACAACTCTGAAATTTTCTATACTCCTCTTTATTATCCTCGCGCTAACCCTGCCGAGAGATCAAACAGAGTTATTAAAACCATGATCGCTTCATACATCAAAGATACCCATCGTGCTTGGGATAATCAATTAGCCGCTGTGGCTTGTGCAATTCGTACTTTCACTAGCGAAACGACAGGTTTCACCCCTTATTATATTAATTTTGGTAGAGAACACGTTGCCGATGGTAAGGAATACTTTATTGATGTGAATGCATCCGAACCACCTAATTTAAATTCTCAAGTGGAAAAGAGAAAAACTGGTTTTCAGAAATTACGAGAAACGGTGAAAAAGCGTCTTCGTCTCGCTCACGAGCGTTTTCGACACACCTACAATCTGCGTAGAAGAGATGTGACTTACCAGATAGGTCAACTTGTATGGCGACGTAACAAGATCCTTAGCGACGCAACCAAATTCATATCTGCTAAACTGGCTCCAAAATTCATAGGGCCTTATAAGGTTAAGAAAAAGATTGGTGCTTATGTTTATGAATTGGAAGATAGTGATGGCGAACCCGCAGGGACTTGCCATGTTCAAGAATTAAAACCTGCAGTTATTGATGATCAAGGTTGATGTTTTCTTTATGTTTGTTTGGCTTTGTTTTTTTTTTCTCTTTTATTTTTGAAATTGTTGTGTGGAACATACTTATGTTGTGAGGCCCAAACTTTTCAAAAATGGATCCCTCATGTGGTGATCTAATTCATGTGTGAGTTTTGTCAGTAAACTCAATCTTCAATGGAGTTTACTTCCTTACGAAGAGAAGGGGGGATGTAACCTTCCGGTCGACACTTCTGTGTCAGCATTCTATTTATATAATATTTCTAAATTCAATTATGTGCTGATAGCATTGTTTTGCTATCTATATCGTTGTTACCTTTGCGCTTCATTCGTGTTAACCTTCATAATTACAAGTTATTGCCGTATACTCAAATTTACTTTACTTATCTGCATTGGAAATTACAAAGATGATAATAAGCTGTACTTTGCTTTTGTCCTTGTGGATAAGAGGCATTCTTATTTCGATCGTTGTTGGTGAAAGTTGGATTCTGCCGATATAAACGTATTAATTACGGATTTAGGTAGTACCGACAAATAATTATTGGAGTTTGGCAATTTTGGTTTTATGGTTTTAGAATACCTTTTGCAAACTTCGATTTTCACTTGTAGTGGATTTAAATTCATCATCACCGTTCATAATTGGTATGAATTAAAATAGATTAAATTTTATTATTTCAATTTTTCTAGGTGCAGATGTTCGTTATTGAAATCTAAATATTGTAACGTCCTGTTATCTCTAAATCAGTTAGTGCACATTTAATTGACCCACTTACGTGGTAAGTAATATCTCAATTTTTGTTTGCAACTTGATTTCTAATATTAAATTTTAGGGTCTTCTTCCTCCTCCTTCTTATTCTACTTTTTCCTCCCTACGCCGTCTCAGTGTGCGTTATACGTATGGTCTTCATTCTGGTTATGCTCGTGTCTCCTTTATCTCAAGAACGTTGTCGCACTATCAACTTTATTATTTATCATTTATTGGCGTTGCTGACCAGCTGTCGTTGCTCTGGGTTACCATTCCAGCAGCCTAGGACTTCGACGACCGTTGATGTGAGATAACTACGTACAGAAGCTAATCATTGAGTAAGATCATTCCATGTATTATTATTTGTTAATGTTTGTGCTTATTTTGTGCCATTTTGGTTTTATTATTTTTCCGTATTAGTACTTAATATTAATAATTTGAGGTATCGCTGTTCATAGGAAGTACCTCTACTTCATTCAAAATTTAGTAATACTGATGTACAAAATTTAATATTTAAAACAAGTTTTTAGTGTATTTCTAGGCACCCTCTTTACGGCTTAGGGTGATTTATTAAGATTATTAATGAAATATTTCAACAGTACGTTAAGGTATCTAATATTTACACTATTGTTAGAGATTGCTCCCACGAGGTGCTTATTTGAAATTGAGGTTAGAACACCTAGCACTTAATTTATGGTGCATTTTACGTACTACTACATGCTTTCTTGGCCAAGGGTATATGAGTACGTGAGTAATAAATAACTTTAAAGTGAGTGAGAAATTAAAAGTTCTTCTTCCCTGATATGCACTCGTGCGGGGTTCCTTAGGGTAATATTTACTAATTTTGTACTTTCTATTCTTGTGTTAATTATAATTGATGTAATATTGAAATTCAACTGGTATTTGGAATTTTTGTTATTAATTGTTTTTGTGCTCCGATGCGATATTAAAGATAGTTATTTTGTGAAGTTGAGTGTTTTATATTTATGATCTGGAAGGGGGTTCCTTCGAAGTCTGTTGGAACTAGGACTTTAGGTTTCATACGCTCCTTAATTGTTATCAGTTCCTGGCGCCTTGGCATTCCCTGTCCAGGCTCTGATTCAATACTAACCCTTATTAATATAATCTGTGCAGTACATTTTCTGATCTACCCTGAATTAGAGTCTCACCCTGACTAAGCCGGAGCAAAAGTTGTCACCACCCCCGACCCAAAAGCCGCTACCTAAGCACTTTTCTAGCGGCCGTCAACTTGACTTTAATTTTCCGTCACAAAACTTGTCAAAAATCCACATTTAATTTCTGTGTAAATAAAATAAATTTGTTAAGAAGTCTTGAAACTGGTTTTTAAAAAGGCAGCTCCCAAAGCCCGAACCTTAACTGGCGCACCAGTTGTAATTATTACGATTAATAAAACCCTGTTTTAAGTTTATTGAGTTTTCTTTCAAAGGTTTTGAGAAAATTGTACAAGTAATTGTGACTCTTTAGTGCTTATAAGAGTTGATCTTATTTTGAAAAAGTACTAGAATTAGAATCCGCGCAATATTTTTATACAAATTTTAATAAGGATATAATTTTTCCAATGGTTGCTTCAATTTTTAAAAAAATCCTAAAGATTTGGGTATCCCAAAAAAATATAGACCAAACTTATGTGTCACACCTTAAGACGGTTTGGACAACTTTCTAAAATCGCGAGTGTAGCTTTTGTAAAGGTGGTATGATTTAAACAATTCAAACAGTTAGATTGCTCAGAAAATTCTAGATCAGGCTAAAATGGTTAGTTAAAGAAAAACTCTAACCTAAGTTACCTATGAATGCAATGCGCAAAGCTTGGGGTACGAGGCTTTAACAGGGTGTAACTTTGTTAGGAATAGTCCGATTTTAAAAATTCTGGCAGGGTTAGATTACCCGAAAAATTCTAAATAAGGTGAATATGGATAGTCGAAGAACAACTCTAATCTAGATTTGATATGAATGCAATGAGCAAAAACTTTGGGTACAAGTCTTTAATACAGTATAACTTTGTAAAGGATAGTCCGATTTTAAAAATTCTAGCAGGGTTAGGTTAGTTGATGAAAAACCTAGGTTATAAAAGCCGTGCTATTCCCCTACTATCAACAGATGTTCTAAATTTTAATAGAAACACCGTGTATTTTATTACTTTATTTAAATTTAAAAAATATTAAATAACAATTAGGAACACACAATAACTTTGAACCGTAAACATTTAATATAGTATTTCACTAGTTTGTCAACATAAATTATTTAATTGTGTAGCCAAAAGCTTTCGGTAATGAAATTCCGAACCTACAAAGTAATGTGTCGTTAAAATAAGACAAATCTATAAACAAGCTGGTTCACTCACAAAAAAAATGGCATACTATGCATATTTTTAAAACAACTTGGAAGATCAACCTCTACAGGACCTCTTCAACATGTGGTTCCGTGATGTAAACTGGTTCACGACATTGTGATTTGCAAAACAAATTTAACAAAACATTATGGACGGACAGCAAAATCAACAAAATCAGTTTTCCATTTACTTAAATTGAATATCTTGAAAATTGGATTGCGTTGCGTAGATTTAATACGGCTTCCAATAACATTAGTTGCATTAATTGTACTCAGTTGTAACTCCCTTAGTTAGTTACGTTAAATTTGAAAATAAATGTTTATTTTAATAAAAGAAATTCTACGAACCATTGTCTAATTCCACAGAGAAATTTGGCTAGATGTAATCGATCTTGCTATTCAATTCGAACAGTAGCGATACGAATATCACTTTATCCAGCAACATTCTCAATAACCTTTCTGCTCGAACTGATAAGAACGAGTGTGGCAAAACGAGCAAGCTATTAACAAACGAAGATAATGACAAGCACGAACGTTGACCTTTAAAATATTGCAAGGATTTTATTTTAAATACTAAAACATGTTCGTTTACTATAGGATAAGGATCACACAGAGTGCTGCGATTTTAATGAAACTTCGTATATGAGAAATAGGCGTAAATAATACATAAAATAGAAACATTACACATTTTCAGGTGATTCACCGACAAACGCATTTTTCTTGTGTTTACCGAATCCTCACAATGTCTATTTCTTACCTACTTAACTTGTTTTATATTTTAGTTTATCAATTTTATTTAAACTAATAACATTCCACACTCCGACTCCTAAAGTGTTGAAGTTATGTATATATTTCTTCTAATCCTCCTCCCCTATTAGTCATCTCGCGCAGATTCGAACAAGGTCTGATTCATTAACTAAAATCGAAGATTCATTTATGAATATTGACTACACAATGATGTAACGTTTTTTTTGTATATGTAACTAAGTATTGCATTTCGTGCCCTGTAACTTGCCTGAATTCAGGCGTATTTATCCCCACAAGTACGTTAGTGGCTTGGCGCAGACGTGGTTGGAAATCGCGATGCGCATAACAATAGAACGCAAAACATTCGATCTTGTCATCCAGATGTAGTCGGAAGACACGTTTTTAGAGAAGAAGTTTGGTAGATTTTTAGGGCCCTCATGGCTGAAGGCAAGCTTCAGTCTAGCAACTACGTGTAGCATGGTGGCACGACCATAGCTACAAGCTCTGATAGAACAAGTACTTTGCTGTAATAATATGGATAAGACGTAAGCAAAATATACCAATATATTTTGTGAACTGGAAAACCAATAAGAATTTTATTTTCAATTCAACTATCACATCTCAATATGTTATCTGCATTTTTATAAAAACACGCTTTCGTGATTTTAAGAAGAAAATGGCTGACGCTTCATGCGGTGTCAACAGATGTTAAGTAAAATTTTTTTGTCGTTACATACTATCTGGAACTCTGTGAGTACATTTTTTTATGATCCGGATAAATCAATAGAACGTGATGAACCTTTTAGTTTAAAAGTAGAACCAAATACACGATAAAACCTTAATTACAAAATTAAGAACCTTGATTAGTAAGTTTAAATAATGTGTGGTTCAAACAAATGCTATTTTTATTTTATTGCAATTTGAATAATTTTGGTAATTTTTTTTTAACCTCTCATTCTATTTTAAAACGTTTATTAAAAATAACACCATATTAAAATCGCATATGATGTAAGATTAGGTTTTATTTGTTTGTTCGGAGCAGCTGATAATTATGTTACTAAGCAGCTTTTGTTTTGAGATATTTGCTGATATAGAACTTAAAGTAAAATAAATCTGTGTAAGCTAAATCCAAGATCTTAGATTACAAGCAATATAAAGTGTGTATTTAGAATGTGAATAATACTTTTTTTAAAGAACAGGTCTACCCTGTTAGTAGTTGTAATTTGTGCTAACTGAATAATTTTTATTTAACATTCATGCTCATGATATAGTTACACAGTAACCCTCTTTAATTTTGTGTACATAGTTGAAAAGAAACCAAATTTTTTTATTATTAGATACCAGTCAGAACTCATGATCGTTTTATTTCCAACAGCTCAATAAACGAAATAAGTAAGCTCTCCATTTTAATTGAGATAAGAATAAGTAATGAAATCATATTCTTTTATTCCTAACTTCAGGTAGATATGATTTCCTTAAGGTTTATCTGCGTCTATCCTTAAGATGAATTTTTGTGTTGACCCAGTGGCGCGCTAGTTTATGCAAAGACAGGTTTAGTGTAAAAAAGACCCCCTCTCCCCAGCTTATGCCTTCGCAGGAATAGACCAAGAGCATTATGCTTTTTTTTGCAACATCAGCGTGGCCCCACTACATCCTCAACAAACACCCATCTCTGAAAATATATTAGGCAAAGAATAATATAAAATCGTACCAGTGTGTGTAATAAGCAAGTAATTTGTTCGTCACAATCTTTGCTGTAAAAAATTGAATTAGATTCCCAATTCAACGGAGTAGTTCTTTAATTGCAATGGCTATGGCATATACACTACAGGAAGTTAAAACTTATGAAAATCCCAAATACTCTCCAATTTTTTCATCATAAGTTAAAAAAAAACATAAATACATTACTGGTACCCAGGAGATATAGGAAGATATCAAATAGATTACGTTCTTGTTAGACAACGGTTTAGGAATCAAGTAAAAGACTGTAGAAGCTACCCAGAAGCAGATATCGACACTGACCACAACATCGTAATTATGAAGGCCGCACTTAAAATTAAAAATTTGAAAAAAGGAAACGGAAAAAAGGCAAATGCATTGCTCAAAGATATCGGGAAAATATCTGAGACAAAGGAAGTAGAAACAGAATGGAATAACATTAAATCCAGCTTAGACATGGCGACCAGAAATATTCTGGGGTATACACAAAAAGAAAATAAGAAACCATAGATAACAATGGATATCCTGAATTTAATAGAAGAAAGACGAAAATACAAAAATAAATCAGACGAAACAGGAAAACAGAGATTCAATGCCATAAAATGGGAAATTATTCGCAAATGCAGGAAAGCAAAAGAACAGTGGATTGATGAAAAGTGCAAAGAGGTATAAACTAAGATAAAAGTAGGAAAGACTGTTGAAGCCTACGAATTAATTAGAATCAATTTTAGGGATATAAAACAGTATAGCAAAAATATAAGGGGCGCGGGAGGAAACGTCATTATAGAAAATGTAGAGAAAGTGGGTAGATGGCAAGAATATATAGGAAATTTATATGTAGGAGAGGAACTAACTGCATTAGAACAGGAATCAGACATTGAAAATGTTGACTTGAGATATCCTACACTTAGAGATGAGTTTGGATTAGCATTAAAGGGTCTGAAAATGGTAAGGCGCCGAGTACGGATAAGGTGCAAGCAAAAACTCTAAAAGCCGCTGGACAAGCAGCAACAGAACGTCTCTTCTAACTGGTAAGCTATATGTATGAGACAGGCGAGATACTCGAAGATTTCAAACGTAGCATCATAGTAACTATACCAAAAAAGAAAGTCACGAATAGATGTGAAAATTTTCGAACAATAAGTTTGAGAGCACACGTGTCAAAACTATTAACTAGAATTGTACAAAGAGTGATAATGGAGAAAACAATAGAAAAAGAGGAAAGCGTGTATATAGGGTTTGTAGATCTGGAAAAAGCATTCGACAATGTAAAGTGGAAAAAAATGTTCGAAATTCTCAAAAAGGTTGGAATGAGTTTTAAGGTCAGACGGATAGTACATAGCTTATACAAAGAACAAACAGCAGTAATAGAATTAGAGCAGGAACGTAAAGAAGTAAACATTAAGAAAGGGGTAAGACAGGGATGTACCTTATCCTTTTTAATTTTTAACTTGTACATTGAAGAGGCAATGAATACTGTCAAATGCAGGAAGACATTTGGAATTACTATTGAAACGTTATCTTGCCTCACTTTGTGGGCGCAAGTAAAACATTACAACCCTACTACACGGAGCGTTAGTAAAACTCTCTTAAAAGGATGTTCATTTTTTCTTACAAAAGTCGTGCAGATGATGTTGTTTTATCCGTATTGACACAATTGACTTTTGAGGACTTCCGCACTAGCTCTGAAGCTCTTCAGCGGTTTAAAGAGACTATCAGGGGGTCGTTAATTAAATACGAATGGGTAGGGCGCCACTGTACTTAGATAATGTGTAAAACAAGAAATATCGCTAAGAAAAATACAGGAACCTCAACGAGTATATTCTGTTGTAGAAATACAAGATTTTGTATTTTTAGATGGTACTACATTTATCCTCAAATAAAATAAAATACATAAAATAATATTGGAGACAGCAATTTGCGCCTCAAAGTAAAATCAAATAAATCAGACAGGTTTTATACATCTATGATTTCTTTCTTTTGTGTTATACTGCATGGACACTCTACTTATTAAATTTTATGAACATCTGGTTTATATGTAATTCCGTGGATCCAGTATTGGGCATGGACGAAATAAATACTTTTGCTTAAGCGCTTCCATGAATGTAATTAACCTTGTTTAAATTTATAAAGAAATTAAGACTGCTAAGTAAGTATATATATATTAACTGAAAATTATTTTTGAATTATTTTGACAGATAATTATTGTTAGTTTGTGAATATTCAATTGATTTTTATATCTATTGTTAATCTTGGGCAATTTAAATAAAAAAGCAAAAGCCTCTAAAGCAATTAGGCACTATAAATGTCATTAACATGATTAAGGGATTTTTTAAATGTCACCTTTTCAATACTGAGAAAATGATTCACATATAATAAAAATAGGTTGGTAATAAAATCTTTCAAATTAGTAAAGTTAACCTTGTAAAAAGTTATCGTGTATAAGCAAGTGCGTGATTGTATTATTCGTAATTCAAATTCATAAAACTTTTGTTATATAGACAATTTTATAAAGCATAAATTTTGATAAAAAGGAACATTTGAAAATTTAAATTTATAATTAAACATTATCACAAAGATGTTAAGCTTCATGGGTTCAAACTACCAAGGTTAGATTTATACATAACGTTATACATCAAACAGATGATTGCTGCACAAATGAATATCACTTACCACATTGACCTGAGGTTTGGCGGCTTGCACCTTTTAGCAAACAAGTTCAAACCATACGTAGATTTCCAGCATTTGACAAACACGTAAAAAACAGTTGCTTCATCGTTATAACAAAGCCTCTTAAAATTAACTTTCTACAACCATTGGTCAGCCCTAAGTATTGCTTCTCAATTATAACAAAATTTCCATGTTGAAATTTAAGGAGCGCATATGTCTTAGACGCAGTAAAAATTTAACCACCAAATTCGACGATCTTTGCTTCATTTATTAAACGTTTTATCTTCCGTATTTTAGTGTTGCTTTAATTTATATTTATACATCAGTTCTTTTGTAAGTTAGTTTTAGTGTTATTTTTGCACATCAGTTCTTTGTACGTTAGTTTTAGTGTTGCGCTAAGGAAAACCAAATACAATTAGTTTAAATTATTTAGATATAGAAAATACAAACCATGATGAGTTTCAAACAATTGGATCGATGCATTTATGGAAACTGAATTGCGACTCGCAAGTCAGCCTTAGATATGAACTTTATCATATTGACGTTGCAAAGATCAAAAGCCGACTGCTCGACTCGTCGACAACAGCCTTAACAAGCAAGTGCGCGCAAACCGCTATTGATATCACCTTGAAGATACGTTGTAGAAATTTTACAGTACAGACGGGACATTTATAACTATGCGCTTTATTTACTAAATGATTAAAATTAAAGAAGAACAATAATTGGGGTATTTCAAAATTATGATACTTTCCTTTTATTCTGTATTAATTGCTGAAGTATGATTTATATTAAACTATAAAAGCAAATGCAAAAATTTTATAACACAATACATAATTGTTATCCGTTAATTTAGCAGAGGAAAAACGAACTGTTACACTATGCAGGAACAAAAAATTAATATGCTTAGATTTGCAGATGATATAGCGGTATTAGCGTCTAGCAAGGAATAGTTAGAAGCTGCTCTTAATGAAATAGAAACGGTTCTAACAGAGAGATACGGTATGAAAATTAACAAAACTAAAACTAAAGTGCTAGTATGCAAAGGAGGAGAAAATAAATCAAAAACAAAAATATAAATATGTAACACGAACTTACAAGAGAGATTTCTGCTACTTAGGAAGCTAAACAACGCAAGATGGGAAAATCACAAAAGATATAAAACAAAGATTAGCACATTTAACAAGAGAAAGCAACTACTGTGTTCAAAGACAACAAACATAAAAACAAGGAAAAGATTGCTTATAACATATGTGTGGAGCACAGCACTGTACGGCTGTGAAGCCTAGACAGTAGGTGAAGCGAACAAGAAAAAGGTAGAGACCTTTGAAATGTGGTGCTACAGTATGATGAAGATATCATGGACAGACAAAGTTATGAACGAAGAAGTACTAAAAATGATAGGGGAAGAAAGAAATATGTGGAAACCGGTAAAAAAATAGGAGAGATAAGATGATAGGCAACATACTACGGCATGAGGGAATATTGCGAGATATATTAGAAGCAGAGATAGAAAAAAAAGAGAAGAAGAGGTAGACCTAGGTAAGACTACTGCACACCGATGGTGAAAGATGTAGGCTGCAGGAGTTTCAAGGAAATGTGTAGGCTAGCTCAGAATAGAAATCAATGGAGGTACGCATCTAACCAATCCCAAGATGGATAAATTAATGATGAAAAAAGTAACTGTACTTAAACATGCTGATTATTATAAGCAACTACAAGTGTTGGTTGGGCAATATTCTTAAATAATGTTAATTGTGTGAAAGAATTTACTGGAAAATTATTATTTCGGCAATGTCTAAGTGTTAGGAGATCTTGGCAGTCACGGGCTGCTTAACCCCCTAACTGAATCTCGGTGAAATAGGACATAAAATTAGAAAACAATAAAAGGGGAACCTGGCTGTATACAAGCTGTGTGAGAATTTCAGGGAACTGTGTAGGCTAACTCGGAATATAAATAAGTGCAGGTACGTGTCCAACCAGTTTTGAGACGGAAAACCTAATGATTAAAAAATAAGCACAGACAAATCTGATGATTATTATAAACAACTACAGGTGTTGGTTGTCAAATATCTGCAACTAATGTTGCTGTGCGAAAAGATATATTGGAAAAAAAATTAAATCGGCAAATGTTCAAGTACTGGGTGAGCTTGCCAGTCACAGGTTGTTTACCCCCCCCCCCTTCACAACCTTACATGTGAGTTTCCAATGCTCCATCCGAAGGTACTACATTGGCCAGGAAACGAGTTTTTATTTACCTGGAAAATTTTGAATTTTGCCGAATCCTTGCTGTTCCAAGCAAGGTAGGGATCTTTAACATGCGTGACAACACTCACACACGGGACCTCCATTTTACCTCTCATCCGAACGAGGGTGTATTTTTGTGAAAAATGCTCGCCTAACATTTTTCAAGCGGAACATGTCGGGATTCGAACCCGGGACCTTGGGCGTACCCCCTTCACAACCACCGAATGTCGGAAAAATAGTGTATATAATTGTAAAACGATAGAAGGGGACTGAACTGCATCTAACAAGAAGGAATAGCGCCTATGAGAAAGACAACAAACAGAACAAGAAGAAAATAGTTGAAAGCATATGCGTGGAGCACAGCACAGTATGCCTATGAAATACGGGCAGTCTGAAAAGCAAACAGAAAAACTGTAGCAGCCTTTCGAAATGATGTGTTTCAGATGTATGAGGATGGACAGACAAAGTTAATAACAAATAGGTTATAAAAATAG
The DNA here is from genome assembly GCA_036346225.1 of Platerodrilus igneus. Lineage (NCBI taxonomy): Eukaryota > Metazoa > Arthropoda > Insecta > Coleoptera > Lycidae > Platerodrilus > Platerodrilus igneus. The sequence goes on along the minus strand of JARFIW010000139.1, from coordinate 2,014,372 downwards.
TAGGGGAACCATGATATCTGGGGGAAAAAATATGAGAAATAGAAGGGCAGAATACGTTCTATGGTATTTTTTGGGAATAGTGTGGGATATATTACAAGCAGAGATAGGACAAAAGAGGTAGATGTAGACCTAGATCAAATAGTGATAGATGCAGATTGCAAATTTCAGAGAAATCTTTAGGCTAGTTCAAAATAGGAAACAATGATGGTACGCGTCTAACCAATTCTAGGACTGAAGATCTAATGATGATGATGAGGCTATATTTGTATATAAATAATAAGAGATACTTAGGCTCAAAATCTACCAAACAGCCAATATTAGCACACTTTGATGTTACTAAAATGTTTAATCCGAATCGGTTCGCAAATTTTGGCTGTATATACAATCTGTTTTGTTAAACCCTAATTATGCAAATATTAACTAAAAATTTGACATAAACGAAACGACTAAAAATGGGGAGCTGCATTAAACCCTAAATGTTTTATCTGTATTATTTACAAAGTCACCTTCAGGAAATGCGTGTTTGGAATTTTTCAATATTATTTTATTAAACCATTTTACTAATAAAAAATTTTATTATAAATTGCGATACTGTAAAAATATTGTTTTCGTATTAATATAAAGAATTCAATTTATTCGCATTCCTTACGGAGCACTTCCCCTGATATTGATACTCCTATAGTAAGTAATACATTTAGCACAATATTGCCTTCTTTAAAAGTCCAAAGACACCGAAATCGAGAACACTTTTTTATCTGTAAGGCTTCGTATAAAAAGCCTCTTACAGGAGGGTCTTAATCGTATGTCCATAGTTTGTCCATTTGTTAGGGTAAAATGCAGCATTAGGATTATATCAATCGATACAACTCTCTGAACTTACCTTTTTGTTATCCCGAAACTTAAGCCATCCGGAAATGACAGTCTGATCAGGAATAGTAGAATCTTCGGTATGAAAGCTTGCTTCTCCATCACCATCCGAATCTGTCAGAACTTCAGGGGTTTGCTGACCTATAACCAAACTACGCGCTGGAGAACTATAACAAGATTCAGTCAATCGTCGCGACACAATTGGAGAATTGTACGCACTTTCGGACATTGTAATTGAGTATAAAACGCTTTTAGATAAATTCGATATCTAAAATTTAACATCTAATAATAAACTGCTAAATGTGGTATAGACACGATATGTGTTTCAGTTTGTACGAAGTAATCCTAGATATGTGAAAAAAACAGTCTTATTTACACAGCGATGCGATTAAAAAGATACGCAGCGTAAGCGATAATGCTAGTCACAACCCTCATGGTAACATGAGGCGCTCACTTATGGGCGTCCCGACGCGGAATGTAAGCTTTGCGTTCTGACGGGACTCTCAATTCTCAAAAGACAGCACGCGCGCATTACTACTTCAATTCTATCAAACTACGGTTTACTACGACACGCCACTGACATGAAATAACTGCAGATAACATACTAATATAACAGGATAGATATGTTCCATGGATCGTTTAATTACAATTAGATATTAATTCACCAATTACCCAGATGATGATTGATCGTGATCGTCAAAGCTCAACTTTATAATTCCCATGTATCGGGGTAATTAACGTTACGTGGATTATTTAAAGTAATTCAAATGCTTTGTAGCATTTTCTGAAAATTCCCGTTAAGCGTCCTAATTCGCAGCGCTTTGTAGAGAGTATTAAAGAATTTTAATCGATAAAGTTTTACTTCTAGTAAAAAATTATATGCATGTCAAAATAAGTCAATTAGAAACGACAGCCCGTCGTTTCAGTTATGAAACCTTTGTAGTCCGAGGGTATTTCTTTGATGAATTAATAAATAGGCAATAAGCGTTATCCACTTTTAAAAGTAGTAGTTCTCTATTTCAGTTACAATATGAAAGTTTTTTTACCTCTACAGAAGCTAAAGTGAGTAATCGGGACATTGCTTATAATTTATTTAGAGTCCGATTTGTTTTCTGAGATGTACTTACTGTCAAATAAGATGATATTAGACGCTTTTAACCATTCTCTTTTGTTGTAACCGGATGTTTGCATATTATCTGTACACCAATTTTGTTTCTTAAAGAGATGGAATAATTTTGAACCCTTACATAAAATTCCGTAGAATCAATGTTAGACAGTTTCGGGTAAATTTCTTAGTTTTAAAAATAAAACTACAAAAATTTTCATAAATTTCAAAAGATACGAAAATTTTATTAATATATAAAGGTTTTTAAATCCTAATATAAAAGGGAAATTTAAACAAAATAACACATACGCTTCCTATTTTTAAATTTTGTCTTTTTACCTACGTTTAAAATTTTTTTTTTAGGTAAGTGACGATTTATCTAACAGAATAATAACTACATTACATACATATACTACAATTAGTTAAAGTAAAAACATTACAATATTCGTTCATAGAATAATAAATATGCCTGTGTCGAAAGACTTTTTTTTCGGGCACTTCTGAAACATTTGAGTCATTAATATAATACCATTTTCCTATTGGAATGTCAGTATTACTTTTTGTGGTTTTGCATAGTGAAAACAATAAATGTTTTTTTATTTTTAGGTAGGAATTGTCAACGGTGACTGTCGTTATCTAACGTCGTTCTTACTTTTACATATGCGACATAGTGTCCATGATGAATAGAACCGTTATGCTGCATAACTCCGTATAATGTGTATAATACTTTGGATTGATTAAAGTTCAGCCCTTGAAGGTTTTGACATTCTTTTAAGCAAAATGGTGTCAAATCCAGTAATATAGAGAACGATACTTGGTCATTCAATTATGTTGACCAAAATCTTAGGGTTTGAAATCTCTTTAATTGTAAAACCAATACAGGAGGTGGAATGTTGATTAAAATTTGCTTAATGGCATTGGTATAAACAGTTTTTTATCAGGTTCAACTTGTCTTTTTGTGCATCAATCACAGACTATTTTATTGTTTCCGGTAAGTAACTCACATACGGTAAATTGGTATAAACAAGATTGCACGGAGTAATCAGTTCTTTCACATTGATATTTTGGTACTATAGTATTTCTATATGTATCGTTTATATAATGCTTTTCATCTGTTTTTATCTTGGTGTATATCAAAATTACCATGGACATTATGTATTTTTTTGTTGTCGTTAAATAAGGATATATTTCTGTCGATGGTATCTTCACTATTAATGTAAGATTCACCTTTTGGACTGCTTTCTCTAGTTTTTTCAATTCGGTTGGTGACAGTTTGGTTGCCAGTAGATCCTACTTCATTAGAGTACTTTTGTTGTTTTCTGTGGGATTTTTTAATTATAAGTTATTCTTTCATTATTTGGTATTGTGATGATTTATGTTCGTATTGCCTAAATTTTTTATACCACGTGCTCTTGGAAAATTTACATTAAATTCTTTTTGTCTTTTTGTTTCTCCCATTTTTTATCTTTAATGCTATCTCTTTTGGGTGTGAGTTCATTATTCATTATATTGTTTGTTTTTGAAACATTAACGTTTTCCTTTAGGTTGTTTACAGTAAGAGATCTATGGTCATGCTTCTGGTTTCTAATTAAATCTGCGTAAAATAAATCAGATACATGTTTATCAATTGGATTTGTTTTATTATTGTTTTTAGTGTACGTGTTATTATCTAAAGATTTTGAAGGTAAAAAATAAAATTCTTTTAGATTTTTAGATGGTGCGATTGTTCCGAGAACAGAAATAGCGTTTCCTCTTTGAATTGCTAAAGCGATCCTCTGTAACAGGAAGTCAGTCACTCTATTGTCGTATGTATTGTGTGTAATTTTTTTACCTATTTCTTTTAAGAATTTTAATCCTAATTCTCCAAAGGTTCCGAAGGTTTCGATTGAAACTGGATAAAATAGATAAAGATTTGATAAGGAAAAAAACTTTTTTAATTTTACGTTTTCTCCGGCAATTGCTGCAGAACCGGGTTTATGTGAACAAGCAGTTACATGTGAGGGAGCAAGTGTGTCACAACAAGTATAATCCCAAATTGCTGCTTTCCCTAACTTCCATGATATTAAACTAGTCTGGCCTTTTGCCGTCATCTCTGAATAAATAATAAGGTTCAAGGATAGAAGAAACGTCAGCTGAAACTAGCGCTCGTTTAATTAGGTCATTTATGATTTTATGACGTACGTGACGGCCTGCGCAAAGACGACAACTAAGTCCATGAATGGCTAATTCATTTACCTCAGTTCCGCAGATGCATGTATGTGGTGTGCATAACTTCGCGCCTAATCTAAGTCCTGCGGCGATTCTAAAAGGATTGTTGTCTAATAAAATCCCTAAGATAGCCAACGGCAGGGCTTCTAGCCAAATACCTGAGTATTTTGATGAAACTGCAAGAATGCGTGCCTTATGTATATGATTTGAAGCAGATTCAAGCATATTTTTTGAAGCAATATCTAATAAAAGTATGTCCCATTCTTTCTGGATAGATTTGTTGCGTTATATTAGTTATTTTTGTTTTAGATTTCCATAAATCTTCTGTCTCTAAATGTAGAGTTTCGTTTAGAATATTTTTGAAATTTAAAAAGATATTTTGATTTAGAAGCCAGGATGCATTAATTGAAGATAAAAATGTTGGTTACGCAAGTGAATGGGCCGCTCGGATTCCTAGGCCACCTCTTTAAATAGGTAATAAAGCTTGTGCCCATTCGGTTGGATTGAGTTTGATGTTTAGTATTTCTTCTAAAGAATTGTGTAGTAAATTGTCGAAGGAACTTAATATGTCAGGGTATATCCAGGTTAAACTACATCTTAGAATGTATGTCAGTTTGAGAATGGCAAAGCAATTTTTAAGTAGGAAGAATGATATATGTGATGGAATCATATTGGATGGTAGTCGATCGGCCATTATTGATTATAAATCAATTTTTTTATTTTACAGTTGGAGATTGATTCTGCACAAAGAGGTGCTTCAAGTAGGGTCCAATTATTTTTAAATGGTATGGCAATATTTGGGGCAATAGAGTTGAATAGCTCTTGAATATATTTTCTATTCTTTGGTGAAATGTTAGGTAATTTGCATTTTTCAAAATTAAATTCTAATCCTATAGATTTGGAATTTTCAATTATTGTTTTAAAGTTTTCATAAACCGATATAATATTGCCGCCGATGCAACCATCGTCTAGATACCAAACATTAAACTCTGTGTTTATACATTTAATTAAGTCGTTAATTGCTAAACAAAATAGGGGCGGTCCTAGCGGATCTCTTTGTTGTAGTCCCCTTTCTGAATAAATGATATTTTTGTCAAAAAAAAGGAACGAAGAGTGTCCATAGCATTGTCTTATATAGGGGGACAAATTTGGAGTGTGTTAGTAGTGTATTTAGTTACGAATCAGACCCTCATTTGCTCCAGAATCCCTCATTTGCTCCCTCATCTGGACCAAAAAGTTTTCTTCGACTAACCATTTTCATCTTTCGAGATAAATATATCTTAAATTTTTATCTTTCGAGATAAATGAGCATCATCATCATTCCACACACATCTGGACCAAATAGTTTTCTTCGACTAGCCATTTTTTATCTTTCATCTGAACCAAATAGTTTTCTTTGTCTAGCCAATGCATCTTTCGAGATAAACCTATCTTGTTTGGTATTAATTAATATTAGATTTTCTCAGCTACCCGAATCTCTAGAATTTTTTAGATAGCATCATCCCCAAGGGAGCTACCCTCATTTTAAGATTTCTTACCTGTAGCGACTTTTGAGCGTTCTTATAAATTTTTTTATACATGCGATACATTAAATTAGCTTAGAATTTTATGCACATCGAATCTGTAAACAGATTTGAAATCGGACCACGCCCTGCAAAGTTATACCCCTTTAAAGTCCTGATCTTCTAATTTTGCTATTTGCTCTATAAGCAAACCTAACAAATAGTTTTCTTCGTCTAGCCATTGCATCTTTCGAGATAAACCTATCTTGTTTGGTATTAATCAATATTAGAATTTTCTCAGCTACCCAAATCTCTAGGAATTTTTCAGATTGCACCATCCCCAAGGAGCTACCCTAATTTTAAGATTTCTTACCTGTAGCGACTTTTGAGCGTTCTTATAAATTTTTTATACATGCAATACATTAAATTAGTCTACAATTTTACGCACAACCCGAATCTGCAAACAGATTTGAAATCGGACCACGCCCTGCAAAGTTACACATATACCCTCTGCGAGATAAATCTTTCTCCACATTTCCACCCACGAGATAAACCTACCTTGTTTGGTATCAATTAATATTAGATTTTTCTCAGCTACCCAAATCTCTTTAAATTTTTCAGATTGCATCATCCCTAAGGAAGCTACCCCAATTTTAAGATTTTGTACCAAGATCAATTTCTAATCACCTCTCCTTTTTAATATCTACAATCCTTTAACCAAACACGTAGCAGTATTAACATAAATTAAGCATGCGAAAATTTAATAATATATTTTATTCGATTTACAGTTTAATAAACTAATTACAATTTTTACAAAGTATTTCCTGTGTGTAGCCGAATCCAAGTAGTTTAACCTGTAACAAAAAGAGATTAATGTGTTGTTTAAATAGACCTATATCAAAAAGAGATTAATGTAAAAAAGAGGAAACGTGTTTTCAGTCAATAAGACATATTGTTGTTAATCCAACAATATGTTTTACCGTCCAGCGACACCACGTGGAGGTAAACACATTCAATGTAATGGGTTTTAAATATGAGAATGGGAAGGTCAACTTTTACGTAATCATCGCGTGGTTAATAATTAAGAAAGCTGTATATAATTTCTTTTTAAACGTGTATATCTTCTCCAAACAAATGCGGTTATTATAATAGGAAAGTACGCTAAATGCAAGTCAATTAACAGCAATTAAATATTGCTTACTGACCTACCTTAATTAGGTTGCTGTGCTATTAGGACCAGGGTATGCAGACTTTAACACCTCCATATCGCACGCTTTACACAGATGTTAGTTGTTTCGTACAAGACCCTTTAACAACTGGTGGAGTTGAACGTTTACTGCTTAATGACATACCGTGCTATTTTTCCTTGTGTCGCTGTAAGTTGTCCATTCTCGTAAAAGCGATACTGCAAGACCCAGAGTTTAAGTACTTTGCTGCTGACGGATGTATAAGCTTAACCGTGGACGATGTTACACCACGACATTTGTTCTGGAGCCGTTTGAGAGCATCCCTCCTGGTAAAGTAGACGTGACAGGGCTCGCATTTAAAACGTTTAGTACAAAACAAAACCCGCACTATAGCACTTGGTTAAACTTGTAAGCGAACTAACTAAAAAGCTTACTCGAGCGTACCTGATTTATGTTCCTTATAGAATGCATACCGAAGGTTTCCGAAGACGACCGAACGATGTTGAGGATTCAGCGGGGGACTAAATGACGTCATAATCCTCGCTGCTCGTCCAATACATTTAGCGCCAATGCATGCACCTGGTTCGCTTCGTCGATGGTGCGAATGCAGTTAGTAAAACATCGGAAAACGTCTTCCATGTTATACGGATCGCGTGCATATTAAAAATCCAAAGGGTGATAGCACACGCACACAAATTGTGTGCAAGTCGTGCTGTAGAAGATGCAGTGCTACTATAACCAAAAACTTAATAAAAACACTTTAAACCATTTGCTAAGGAAATACCAAACTTGTTGTCTACAGGAATACTTACTAATAAACCAATTTAATTTTAAATAACTTCTACGTCATACTTTAGGAAATGGTAGGCTTGAATATTTTCTAAATGAATCACCAAGCGAAAGTATATGCTTAGCGGTATATAAATTAACCATTAATTTCCAATTTTTACGACCGTCGTTAATTATAGATTAAAATTTAATTTGTGCACGTTCGAGCTTCTCGTAAACTAACAATGCGTTGTATAATACATGCATACCCCTTCGCCGCGCTACTGCTATTCTTGTAATTGCTAGAAAAAGTCACTCTCCTTTTTACTGTTAGGACCGATGCAAAGCACCATTTTTTTGTATACTTTCTATAGCACATCGCGCACTTTTCGTATGATAATTAAATTTTGCTTCTGTAGGCTTTTACACTTTCGCATAGCGGTCGATCGCACGTAATGATTTCTAGAACCGGTAAGTACTTGATATCGTCCAAATAGAAATTAGATGCTCGATGTCTGTCAACTTCCAATTCCCTCGTAAAGGTAGAAAAACTCAGTCAATAATCCATTATACTTCGACCCGCTCCTGTTCTGATAATTTACAAACATTTTCAAACGACAATGGGCCGAGAATTTTAAACCTCCGAGGATCTTTAAGTCGTGATCAATTACACATCCGAGCTACGCGTAAACTAACATATTTTGCAGCAACTGTATAATACATGCATACCCCTTCTCTGCGCTACTGCTATTCTTGTAGTTGCTTGGAAAAATCAGTCGCCCTTTTTACTGCTAGGGCTGCTAAAAAACACCATTCCATACTTTCTTTATAAGTGTAGCACATCGCGCACTTTTTTGTCGGATAATTAATTTTTGTTTATGTAGGCTTTTACACTTTTGCATATTTAAACATCTAATACGACCGATTAACCACTTTCGATTATTCTAACGGAGACCACCATACGCACCGTTCTTTTGATTCCAACGATCCTATGGGCTTCCGCACACTAACACCTGACGTATCTTTCCTACTATTTGTTAAACAAAACTACCGGTATCGCCATTGTGGACGTAAGCAGATGTTTGTGGATGTGTACGAGAATATGTAACCATATACATTAATTAGTCTAAGCTATTTTATTTAGTCCACGAAAACTACTATTTTCTAATCCACAATTAATAATCGCCTTTATAGGTTTAACATTTCTACCATTACCCAATGACTGGTGCTACGTACATGGAAACTTTAATTTCTTATTGGAAAGAATTCTTATTCTCCCACCACTGCTGCGTAGTTGCATGCCTACCCCTTTTGGAGGTATATGCTCGTTATAGGTTGTAAGACCCTCGGTTTTACTTAACTACAATTCGTGAGACCCTTTAATCTTTTAATCGTATCTTTCTCGCCTACAATACAGTAGGACTTAACATTACTACCAACAAATTCTAATACTGGACACCCATTAAATACGTCTTTAAATTTCCCTACAACTTTTTTGTTGACAAGTGTTATATTGTATTTATTATACGCGGGGTAGTCACTCTTTTAAGATAAATATATTTTGCTAGGTATCAACTAATATTAAATTTTTCTAGGGACCCCAAATCTGTAAACAGATTTTAAATAGGACCACCCCATACAAAGTTATGCGTTTTAAAGACCCAAATCACTAATTTTTGCTCATCTTTATTTAACACCATTTTTAAAACCTTTTTCGCTACCCAAGACATATGCCTTAGCCAACCGTTTCCCAAGAAATCTAAAACCGCCGTGTCCCGCGAATACCACGTGGAGATAACACGTCTACTCTGTCAACCAGGATAGAAGCACGAAAGATTTGGAAGGTGGGCGAAGAACTTAAAAATTATGGAATTTAAAAACTAATATATACAATAGATTTACAAAATCTATACAAATATAAACAACTATCTTATATCTTTACGTCCCCATGCGTAGATTGTTGTACTATTAGGAATGATATACCTTTTGTCATCTTCCCTCGATAAACTAATTTTATTAATAAGCTGCGTATGCAAATCGTATTCTTTTACTCCGGATACATACGCCGGCAAGTACTCCACACCAAATAAAGGTTTGGATGCTTGGTGACTGTTAACATCCGCTTCCCTCGTGTACGCCCAGACACATCCCAGCCCATGAGCACCCCTGCGCATGCACACCCTTGCCCATGCGCGCCCATGCGCGTGCACACCCCTGCCCATGCGCGCTGCCCATGCGCACCCCTCTCTGTGCGACTGCTATTTCGGGGTAACGTCACAGCCTTTTATAAATAAAGAACAATGTTATATACTATTATAAAATGTTTATTCTGACATTATACATAACAAATTTAAAAATATTTAATGCCAAGCATGGGGTCATTTAAACTTAATTTTAATACAAAGTTATACACAGAAGACAGTCCTTTCTTTATGCTTGTTTGGAGTGGCTTTAATTTTATCTAATTTTATTCGCAGCTTAAAATTTAAATCGATACCCAAGTCCTCTATCTCCTTTTCTAACCAATAGTTTGATACATAAAGACCGTCTAGGTTTTCGAATTGTAAAATGTACCGAAGTTTGCCTCTATATTTAAAGTCCTTGATTCCATCGACAACCAAATCCATTCCTTCGTGTAATTCTTGCAGCTTGTGACAATCTTTTAATCGCAGCTCTCCCACTATATCCTGCATACGTATCTTGTTAGCTTGATCGACTTCTTCTTGTCGGTATTGGAGGAAATCCTTTTCTCCCACACACTGTTGCGTAGTTGCATGTCCACCACTTTTGGGAATATATGGTTGTTATAGGTTGTAAGACCCTCGGTTTTAAATGATCCGAAAGGTTCTTTACTAGGCAAATATACAATGTTTAGCGGAACCCCTTTTGCGTGTGGTGTACGCCAAAGATTACGAAACCCGCATTCCTTAGTTCGTCTTTGTTATCTGCCATTTTGATAAATACGTTTTAGAATAACCTTTTAAAAAGTATACGGATTTAGTACCATCCTTTTCTGCAAGAACGTCTACATAACTAAAAGAGTCTTTTTTACTAACCACAAATGCATACAGCTTGTAGAAACCAGATGTATCTAAGTCAGTCCATCGGCACATAAAATAATCTTTTAATTCTTCCTCATTTTCTCTAATAAGATGTTCTTTGTCTAACACATCTTTGTATTGTTCGCGTATTGTCGCAGTGTTTTCCATGTAGTCCAATTTTCGCCTTTTGCATCCATTTCCTCTAATTCCAGTTGTCTTTTCCTTCCACTTACAGCGTATGGCATACATAATGGGGCAATTTCCTTTAGCGTAAACGGATAGAGTTTACTACCAATATTTGCGCGTTGTCGTACAACCTCTGGGCGAATGTTAGGTGTATTTATCAATCCCAATTCCAAATGACTATTTCTTTTGGAATTGTAGAATAGGTGTTGCAGATTGTGTAAAATATGTACTACCTGCTTTAATGTAGCACTTGTGTAAGATTTTTATTTTATCTTGGCTGTCTTGCTCCTCTACTATCTCCAAATAATTTACGGGTAAATAGTTAAAACTAAAGCCGAAAGCACATACTTTATCAATGTTTCCCTTTCTTTTGGTTTTCGGACAACTTAATTTGCAAGCCCGTCAATTTCTTTGTATTGCCATTCCCCCAATACACGTACTGTAGCAGGTTATTATTCGCTAAACAGCAGCTATTTTGTAGCTTGTCCGATAGCCTACTCCACATTTTGGCAAGTGGTACCGAGTACATTGGCGCCTTTAGGAAGTATAACTTACTATCTTCCAATAAGGTTAAACAGTCTTTTAAGGGTTTATACACTCGTTCCGCACTGACATAGCTTCCAATTGCACAGTTGTATATTGTCGCTTCCAATCGCGTAATACCATGTTCTTTGACCAAAGTAGACGCAAATGTTTCCCTTAAACGTACATCTGGACAACGTAAAAATCTAGTATATGATTGCCAAGTTGTTTATTAACACCAGGACTTGTTATCTGACACACAAATTTGTTGTATATCTTAATTCTTGCATTGGTTGTTAGCCATGTTAAACAATCAATCCCGCAGTTTTATTGTTGTCAACTATAATATTACACTTTTCTTCGTATTTTCCCTTATAGCAAAAGTTATGCTTTGTAGTTAAATAATTACACATCTCCATCTTGCTAAATATGCCCGCAAAATCTTGGGTTACATCCATGTCAAAAGATAGAAATAATCTTTTCGACTTCGTCTAATATATCTGGTAGTTCCTCCAATAAAGTTTCCAACTTAACATCTGCTAGTTCCACTTTGTATGGAACACATATAGGATTTTGGAATTTTTATTAATGCATTCGAGGTCTTCTTTTCCGATAATTTCTTTTACTCTCTGGCCCATCTTGTTAGTGCTTTCCAGAGAAAACGGAAGCTTAGCTTTAACACCATGCCTAGCGGAAACAAATCGGTTGAACTTTCTTCGTAGATAGCTGTTAAATGCACCACAAATTTCTTTTTAGGATAAACATCCTTTTGTTTGCAGATGCTTGTTCGGTGTCAGAAAGGTCGCAAATTTTAACCAACATTATATTGTCACAAAATGGTTCTGTAATTGGTGTGTGTAGTCCACCAGTCAGCATCTGTTCGCCTTCGACATAACAAATATTACCAATATCTTTACCAGATTATTGTTGCACATATTTTCTGTCAACATCCATAATCCAAATCGCTCATTTGCCGGTTTCACTTTATTCCCAGAAGTTGAGAAACGTTAATCACCTTGGAGACGCTCATGTTTACCGTTCTAGCTACTATCGAATACTAAATTGAATACGAAAAATTGTTCTCTTACGTATTCTACAGAGTTAGGAAGTAGATTTCCGAATATAGTCGAATATGTTGATATCCAACCTAAGCCGACAGGGATGCGCATCGACATATATCCGGATATTTGTAGGATTTTAAGTTAGGGTGTTATTTCCCCATAGGGTGAAATTACCCCACATGACCACATGGCCATATGACCACATGACCATATGACCACATGACCACATGACCACATGACCAATGACCATATGACCACATGACCATATGACCTAATTGCTTTTTAATGAGTTTTCTCGTTAAAACCCATTAGCACTAATTGCATTTTAATGAGTTTTTCCATTAAAAACAAGTGTGGACCTAGGTTAGATAAAGGAAAAATTAATAGGTTGGGTCAGCGCCGCGGCGCGACCTAACCTTAATTTTCCTTTATCTAACCTAGGTCCACACTTGTTTTAATGGAAAACTCATTAAAATGCAATTAAATCGAATAAAATATATTATTAAATTTTCGCATGCTTAATTTATGTTAATACTGCTACGTGTTTGGTTAAAGGATTGTAGATATTAAAAAGGAGAGGTGATTAGAAATTGATCTTGGTACAAAATCTTAAAATTGGGGTAGCTCCCTTAGGGATGATGCAATCTGAAAAATTTAAAGAGATTTGGGTAGCTGAGAAAAATCTAATATTAATTGATACCAAACAAGGTAGGTTTATCTCGTGGGTGGAAATGTGGAGAAAGATTTATCTCGCAGAGGGTATATGTGTAACTTTGCAGGGCGTGGTCCGATTTCAAATCTGTTTGCAGATTCGGGTTGTGCGTAAAATTGTAGACTAATTTAATGTATTGCATGTATAAAAAAATTTATAAGAACGCTCAAAAGTCGCTACAGGTAAGAAATCTTAAAATTAGGGTAGCTCCCTTGGGGATGGTGCAATCTGAAAAATTCCTAGAGATTTGGGTAGCTGAGAAAATTCTAATATTGATTAATACCAAACAAGATAGGTTTATCTCGAAAGATGCAATGGCTAGACGAAGAAAACTATTTGTTAGGTTTGCTTATAGAGCAAATAGCAAAATTAGAAGATCAGGACTTTAAAGGGGTATAACTTTGCAGGGCGTGGTCCGATTTCAAATCTGTTTACAGATTCGGGATGTGCATAAAATTCTAAGCTAATTTAATGTATCGCATGTATAAAAAAATTTATAAGAACGCTCAAAAGTCGCTACAGGTAAGAAATCTTAAAATGAGGGTAGCCCCCTTGGGGATGGCGCAATCTAAAAAATTCTTAGAGATTCGGGTAGCTGAGAAAAATCTAATATTAATTAATACCAAACAAGATAGGTTTATCTCGAAAGATGCATTGGCTAGACAAAGAAAACTATTTGGTTCAGATGAAAGATAAAAAAATGGCTAGTCGAAGAAAACTATTTGGTCCAGATGTGTGTGGGAATGATGATGATGCTCATTTATCTCGAAAGATAAAAAATTTAAGATATATTTATCTCGAAAGATGAAAAATGGTTAGTCGAAGAAAACTTTTTGGTCCAGATGAGGGAGCAAATGAGGGATTCTGGAACAAATGAGGGTCTGATTCGTAACTAAATACACTACTTGTGTTTATGAATTTTATCAAAAATTGTATGTCTATGTATCGAATTAAAAGCGTTTTTAAAATCTATTTTCAATAATATCTTTTCTTCCTGAATGTTATTTAAACAAATGCGAGCAGCATGAGCTACCATTTCGCAGCCATTTAGGGTTGCAAAAGCGAATTGTAATGGTCTAAATAATTTCCCTAAGTTTTTATTTATGTGTTTACAGTATATTTTAGATGTTGACCTACGGTAGACAATACCTACTGAAATCCGTCTAATTCCACCATATTTCTTTTTTATATCGCATAATGATGCTCCGTATAAAATTGGGCATATGTCGTTTGTTATATTTCCAGCTAGCATTAGATTGCATAATGATGTTAAGATTTCAAACGATTTTGTGCATGAATCCCTGTAGAAAAATTTACAAGATCTTGTGGGTGTGAGGGGCGAAGTGAATCCATACCACCAGCCAAGCTGGTTTTGAAGGATTTTATTGCCAATAGAGTATCTTTATCGGAAATGACTAAATTACAAGGTGTGTCAAAGTTTGGGTATGTTGTGGTAGATTTTGGATGTTTTAATTTTCAATTTTCAAGTGTAGCGTTGTCATAATCTGAAAAGGTTTCATTTGAACACAAAATTTTGATAGCAGATGATAGGTCACCATCTGAAACTTTTGAAATGACTTTTTTTGAGATCCATTTATTAAGTAAAACTTTTTTTTTGTATGGGTCTCAACTTGTTCTGGAATAGAATACTTTTTTATATTATCTAAAAAATTTTTTGCAACGATATCTGATTTATTTTTTGATCGTAAATTTGGAATAGCCAATATTTTATATGGGAGCAGAAAAAGGTTTTTCCAAGTTGACATTGAATTTAATTTTACACATTCTTCTATGACTACAGTTAATTTCATTGCAACTTGCAGTCTAACACTTTTTGGAATACGTTTTATTATATTACCGTTTCGTTTTAGGGATGCTAAAACACAATTCAGATTCCATATTTCCTTATCATCGCTGGGTCGGTTTCTGCTTTCACATCAAAATTTGTTTTTTTGTTATTGTATTCTCTATGAGCTATTCTTGTATGAATTTTAACTCCTCTTTCATTTTTAAATTTCCTGTTACATATTTCACATATATTGCCATTTTCTAGGTTTTGAGGTATGTCACTTTTGATTTTTCCTGTAATGTCAAATTTTCTAATTTTATCCATATTATTCATATAAATTATAATTCCTCTCTCTTCTATAATATAAATATGAATACAATAATTATATAGACTTGTACACCATCAAGTACTATTCGTAACTCTATCTTCTGTTATACAAGTCAAAAATTAGTGCAGGTTTCAACGTATATTTTCAATAAATTAAGTGTTGCCTTGTAAAACATCGTCAACATATGTATGTAGTCCTTTTATGTTTACTGGTAAAAATAGAAGAGAATAACGTAATATATAAAGTTAGAAACGTTTATAAAAATAAAATTAGGTCGATTTGAGTGACAAATGTTTTGACAATGTTGTTTATAGTTAAAGACTATATGTAAAATCCAAAAGAAACAAGAATTTTCACATTTTCAAAATTCTATTTTACTAAAAATAATGCAGGACTAGTGTAAGATTAAACCTACTCCTACATAAAAAGCTGATTCTAACCAAAACAAAACGATTTGACTCCGTTACGAAATAGTCAAGAAATAAAAATAGGGATAGAATTATAAATAGGGCGCCCGTGTTTTCAACTTTCTCTAGTAGGGAATCTCGAATGCAACAGAAAACACGTCTGGTAACTTGAGGTGAATCTAAAATTTTGTGAATTGATTAACCAACAGACAAGGGACATATACGTAAAATTAAAAATACTAGAAAAAGAAATGGCAAAAATCTGAACGGGTATGACACGATGACATGAAATTTTATTGAGAAAATCGGGACCTCACGTTGGGAATGCCAGATTTGTTACCCGTAATAAAAGCACGCCAGGAAGAAAAACGAAATCAGTAGCGGAATGTTCGCCCGAATTAACAGAGAAAAGAAAGAAAGAAAGTGAATACCACATTAACACAGTCGGAGATTGGGGCAGATAACAAACAAAAGAAATGAACACACATCCCAATCGTCCTGAAAAAGAATGATTAGTATATATACAACATGTACATGCCGACAGAGCACTAGTCTGCGGTACAATACAATAAAATACAACACTTACTAATGACACAGAAAAATAAAGAGAATAATTATGTAGTTTATTCCAGCATGTTTATAAATATTTAGACCCGTATATATATATATATATATATATATATATATATATATATCATCATCATTAGGTCTTCAGTCCTGGAACTGGTTAGACGCGTACCATCATTGTTTCCTATTCTGAACTAACCTACAGATTTCCCTGAAATTTGCACAGTCTGCATCTATCACTATCTGATCTAGGTCAACATCTACCTCTTTTTTCCTATCTCTGCTTGTAATATATTCCATACTATTACCCAAAAATCCCTTAGAACGTATTCTGCCCTTCTATTTCTCTTATCTTTTTCCCCAGATATCCTTGTTTCCCAACTATTTCTATAACCTATTTGTTATTATCTTTGTCTGTCCATGCTATCGTCCTCATACCTCTGAAGCACAGCATTTCAAAAGACTGTGTATACAGCTCGTTCCCTTCTATTGTTTTCTAATTTTATGCCTTATTTCACCGAGATTCAGTGAAGGGGGTTAAGCAACCTGTGGCTACCAAGATCCCCCAACACTTAGATATTTGCCGAAATAATGGTTTTCCAGTAAATCCTTTCAAACACTTACATTATTTGAGAATGTTGTCCAACCAATTCTTGTAGTTACTTAGAGTAATCATCGTGTTTAAGCACAGTTATTTTCTCGTCATTAGTTTATCCATCTTGGGATTGGTTGGATGCGTACCTCCATTGATTTCTATTCTGGGCTAGCCTACACATCTCCCTGAAATTCCTGCAGCCTACATCTTTTACTATCTGTGTGCAGTAGTCTAGCCTAGGTCTGCCTCTTCTTCTCTTTTCCTATCTCTGCTTCTAATATATTCCGCACTATTCCCTCATGCCGTAGTATGTGGCCTATCATCCTATCTCTCCTATTTTTACCGTTTTCCACATATTTCTTTCTTCCCTACCATTTTTAGTACCTCTTCGTTCTTAACTTTGTCTGTCCATGATATCTTCATCATACGTCTGTAGCACCACATTTCAAAGGCTTCTAGCTTTTCTTGTCCGCTTCTCCTACTGTCCAGGCTTCACAGCCGTACAGTGCTGTGCTCCACACATATGTTTTAAGCAATCTTTTCCTTGTTTCTATGTTTGTGGTCTTTGAGCACAGTAGTTGCTTTTCTTGTTAAATGTAGCACGACCTTGTGCTAATCTTTGTTTTATATCTTTGTGCTTTTCCCATCATGCGTTATTTGGCTTCCTAGGTAGCAGAAATCCTTAACCTCTTGTAAGTTCGTGTTACATACTTGTATTCTTGTTTTGATTTATTTTCCCACCTTTGCATAGTAGAACTTTAGTTTTAGTTTTGTTAATTTTCATACCGTATCTCTCTGTTAGAACCATTTCCATTTCATTAAGAGCAGCTTCTAACTCTTCCTTGCTAGACGCTAATACCGCTATATCATCTGCAAATCTAAGCATATCAATTTTTTGTCCCTGCATAGTAATTCCAAATGTCTTCCTGCATTTGACAGTATTCATTGCCTCTTCTATGTACAAGTTAAAAATCAATGGGGATAGGGCACATCCCTGTCTCACCCTTTCCTAATGTTTACTTCTCTACGTTCCTGCTCTAATTCTATTACTGCCGTTTGCTCTTTGTATAAGCTATGTACTATTCGTCTATCCCTATAACTCATTCCAATCTTTTTTAGTATTTCAAACATTTTTTTCCATTTTACATTGTCGAATGCTTTTTCCAGATCTACAAACCCTATATACACGCTTTCCCCTTTTTCTATTGTTTTCTCCATTATCACTCTCAGAGCTAGAATAGCCTCCCGTGTTCCCCTGTTTCGTCTAAACCCAAATTGGTCTTCTCCTAGTATTTCTTCCGCCCGTTTTTCCATTCGTCTTTGCACAATTCTAGTTAATATTTTTGACACGTGTGCTGTCAAACTTATTGTTCGAAAATTTTCACATCTATCCGCGCCTTTCTTTTTTGGTATAGTTACTATGATGCTACGTTTGAAATCTTTGGGTATCTCGCCTGTCTCATACATATAGCTTACAAGTTGGAAGAGACGTTCTGTTACTGCTTGTCCAGCGGCTTTTAGAGTTTCTGCTTGCACCTTATCTGTACCCGGCGCCTTACCATTTTTCAGACTCTTTAATGCTAATTCAAACTCATCTCTAAGTATAGGATATCCCAAGTCATCATTTTCAATGTCTGATTCCTGTTCTAATGCAGTTAGTTCCTCTCCTGCATATAAATTCCCTATATATTCTTGCCATCTACCCACTTTCTCTACGTTTTCTATGATGACGTTTCCTTGTGCGTCCCTTATATTTTTGCTATACGGTTTTATATCCTAAAATTCATTCTAATTAATTTGTATGCTTCGTCTGTCTTTCCTATTTCCATCTTCGTTTGTATCTCTTTGCACTTTTCATCAATCCATTGTTCTTTAGCTTTTTTGCATTTTCGAATAATTTCCCATTTTATGGCTTTGTATATTTGTTTTCCGGTTTCGTCTGATTTATTTTTGTATTTTAGTCTTTTTCTATTAAATCAGGATATCCCTGTTATCCATGGTTTCTAATTTTATTTTCGTGTATACCCCAGAATATCTCTGGCCGCCATGTCTAGGCTGGATTTAATGTTATTCCACTCTGTTTCTATTTCCTTACTATCAGATATTTTCTCAATATCTTTGAGGAATTCATTTGACTTTTTTTCGAATCTTTTTTGAATATCTTTATCTTTTAGTTTCTCTAAGTCCAAGTGCCTTTTCCGTTTCTTTTTTTCAAATTTTTAAATTTAAGTGCGGCCTTTATAATTACGATGTTGCGACCAGTATGTATATCTGCTTCTGGGTAGCTTCTACAGTCTTTTACTTGATTCCTAAACCGTTGTCTAACAAGAATGTAATCTATTTGATATCTTCCTATATCTCCTGGCATCTTCCACGTATATCGTCTTCTAGCATGATGTTGAAATAATGTGTTTGTGATGATTAAATTGTTCTTGTCACAAAATTCTACCAGCCTATTTCCCTGTCGTTTCTCGTGCCTAAACCAAATAAACCTACTACTGCTCCTTCCCTACCCTCACCTACCACGGCATTAAAATCCCCGTAATTATTAAATTTTCATGTCCTTTTACGTATCTTAATATGTCTTCGATATCTTTGTAGATGGCTTCTACCTCTTCGTCACTGTAGCTAGAGGTGGGCATGTATACTTGTATTATTACTGTGATTACCGGTTTAGATTTTAATCTAACCATAAGTACTCTTTCGTTCTTTTGTAAGTAATTTTCTACACAGTATCCTATCTTTTCCGCAAAACTATCCCCACGCCCAAATTTCCTTCCTCTGCTCCTGTATGAATTACCCTGAAGTCTCCACTCCAAAAATCCCCGCCTCTGGCCACCGAACTTCGCTGATCCCTACTATGTCTAGTGATAACCTATTCATTTCGATTTTAGGTTCTCTAGCTACCTACTTGCTTCATACTTCTAACATTCCACGCTCCGACTCGCAGAATGTTCCCGACTCTTATTTTTAACTTTCCGATCGCATCCTCCGAAGTAGTCCCTCCCGGAGATCCGACTGGGGACTATTTTAACTCCGGAATATTTTACCCAGAGAATGCCATCATTTTATTATAATTTAGGTACGCTGTGTACTTGGGAGATAATGTGGTGGTTTCCGTTGCCTTCCACATCGCGGTAGTGTGTCTTAGACTGCCATACCGACCCCTATGGTCTCTGCCAATCTAAGTACCGAAAGAGCCGCTGCCCTCTTTCGGGGACCTGTCTTAGTCTGGTTCCTCACTAACGACCCTACTACTTTGGTTGGACCTGTAGTTTGGCTCTTTAGCTCATTAGAACACAAGCCATTTCACCTGTTCTAGTAATTTAGAACTTCGGCACGGTGCAGGTCCATTCGAAATGGATATATATATATATATATATATATATATATATATATTACTCATATTTAGACCAGGGTAGAAAATTAATGGATTACATCAAATAATTTTAATCACCGTGTATAAGGAAGTTTATTAGATAATACGCGTTATTAAAACCGTGAAGCATAAAAATTTATTAGTTTCATTAAACATAAGAGATTTAAATCATGTACAAGACGCTTTATATCAAAAGAAGCAGTATTAAAAAAGCTCTGCGTGTAATGTAATTATTCCTAAACAAACGGAAATTACGTGCAAAATTTATCTTAATTAACTATATTTCAAGTAACCGGTATTGAACAAAACGTACAGATAATATCTATAGAAACTTGTAAAAACCCAATAAAATGCAAATCGTAGAAGGGTATTTAAAATGTTACGTTTGAAAACACCTGCGTATTTTAAAAGGCAATTTCAGTTTAATTTGTTAGATAAACATGTCGATTCTAAGGATATTGGAAACGGTCAGATGCTTTAGCACGAAATACAAAACAGGGTTTATTTAAAAAGCTCTGAGAATTAATATTATTTTGAACACCTGCGTAGTTTAAATATCACATACGGCGAAAATTGTGTAGATAACAAATGGTTTCAAAGAATCTTGGGGAAACCGAGGCTTAATATTCACGAGAAGGTGCGATACGGGGTTATTAAACCCAGATAACAGTCCATGTGGACTGAAATAATCGATCGTAAGGAATATCAATTTGCACCAATACGAACAGGTTAGAAAAGGAAAGAAAATGCGTCAAGCAAAGACACATATAGTAAAGGCGGGATTTAAGCAACGTCACGAGGGTCACAATTGGTTGAAAATAGGATGCAAATATCAGAGGTAGAAACAACAATTTCGGTATAAAAGTCAATTAGTTATTTCTCGGACATGCTTGCGTGGCGTGTGTTGAAATTTCTGAGATTTAAATGGGACGAGTGAAAATTCGTAAAAATCGACGCGCGAGCGACAGACTGGGAACATAGAATGAGGAATTCTTTAGAATTACCCGTTTTGAGGACAAAAGCGACGTGCCGGCTTTTTGCTATATATACCGAGATGAATATAAACAAGCCCTCTTAGACTCTGAGACTTTTGACTATTCGATGCGTTAAAAGCTCTTACATCCGCGACTTGATTGAAGATGTTAAACAGTGCATTTTAGTTTGAGAAAATAATTTAAAATTTTGCTCGTATATTTTAGTGATTCAAAATAGTTGGTTATTTACGTGCTAACATGAATGTACTTCAGTGCACTTAGATACAAGGTAATAAAATTTAGTTTCACTGTACCAATTAGCAAAATTTACAACGACAAATGTATACACAAAAGTAGGCAGTTTTGGCGTATATTGGTGAAAGAAGTATGAAGTTATTTGCTATTTTTCGGGGTGTTAATAATTAAATGGTTCAAATACGTGTCTGGATCCACGAAACAAGGGTCAGATATACACAGATGAATTCCGGAAAAGCCCAGAAACAACTTTAAATAAATGGTGATGGAGTAAATTTTAAAAGCGTTGAGAATTAGAAGCCGTAAATATAATCCTGTTGGAATGGTGTGATTAACTAAAGGGACGATGTACTTTGAAGCTACGAGGACGGTGACCTTCAGGTAAATTATACTATTTTGTTTGACATTTTGTGTGTGTTGAATAACTTTATAATTGATTTACTTTAAATGGACATTAGTGAAATTGTACTAAACATAAAATTTTAATTTTAAGATGAAATTTGCTTGTTGAAGTAGAAAGGGTATTTAGTTTTGATGTTCGGTAATATGATGAAAATTTGGGTATGTCTTTGAGCTCAATTAGACAAACCTGGTTAATTAACGTAAAGGGTGGTAGATGCTCCTTTATACTCAGACTCCGGTCTGCTTATATTGTTATATTAATTAGTAGGCATCCAACAAGGACTTTAATTTTGGATGCACATTAAAATGATAATAAAATTAATCTTGAAATTTTTTTTAAAACTGAAATTTATGCTGAGTTTTAATTTTGAAATTTTAATGTATTCTGAATATTGATGTAAATAGAGTTAACGTTGATGTTTTTGGTAGGAATGTGTTGTTTTTTTTTTATGAATGAGGAGGTTTATAACATTAGGTGAGCAGCCGAGGCGAAAAGAGGATCACAGCCGTTTATGACGCCCAATCTGTGGGACTAGAATTTTTTTGTTGAAAGGACCCAGTTCCCGCATTCAAAGGAGTATATCACAGCAATATATATTTATTGTCAGCTACACTCAAACCTTTTGCCCATCCTAGCCTTTACAATCTAAGATAAAAGTAATAAAACAAAATAAACTTGAATTCAGATCTGTATGTCTTTTCTTTAGAGTCTCTTATCATTTCTATAGACGTCAGAAAGTTGATTCAGGGCAGGCTGGATGGAATATCTTGTTCTCCGATGCAGTTCCTTCTTTAATATTTTAATCACAGTTTAGCGGTTAAGGTGTGAGTGAAGGAGGTTTGTTATCGAAAATTTTTTGGAGAAAATATGTAGGGGTAAGGGAAAGTAAGTGACTAAGAATTTTAGGTCGGGTAGTGGGAAACATAGATCGAGTTGTAGTGATTGCTTGAATTTGTTTCGGATGTGGGTAAGGACGGAGCAATGGTGCAGTAGATGTTCAGGAGTTTCTGGAAAGTTTAAGTGATTGCATTAGCATAACGGAGAGGGGATTAAGTGGAGGTAATGTAGTTTGGAGCGGAATTTACTGTGGGACCATGATGTTTGCCAGGAATGAAGAAAGGAGTTATAAATCCGGGACTCGCTATCTGAGATGGGGATTGTGCGATAGGTGTCAGAGAATAGTGTTTCATCATGTAGATGGATTGGACGGAAAAATTTTAAGTTACGGGTTTGCACGAAGTGGTGTTCTTGAATTTCGGGGGTAGAATAGTATATAAGGATGCTATAGAGGTGGTACAGAAAGCTCGCGAAAGGTATAAGAGATTGGGTCGTATGATTGGATTTAAGATTCTGTGGGAGTTGTGCGGGTATACCAATGGGTCAACAGCGTAGCGGACGATGTAGATTATAATGTTATTGAGAAATATTCTTCTTGTAGGTGGAGCTAGTTGGGTGCATTTTGGTAGGGATTATATTGTACAGAATTAACTTGGTTTTGTACCGGATTTTTAGAAAGTGTGAATGCATTTTTAGGCGGATCTCTAAATGAATACCGAGGTAGGAAACCAATTCAGAGAAGTTGAGGGTTGTTCCCAGAATATGGATAGTAGGACCGCGGCGGGGGTAGAGGAAGTCTTATAGGAGTAACATTTTGGATTTGGTAGGGGATTGGGTTGTTCGTTAAGGGCTAACCATTGTTCAATTCGTTGTATCAGGATCTTTGTGATGGTTTGTAGTTCATGACGGGAGTTATCACGGAAAAGAAACGTAAGATCACCTGCATAGGCAAAAGAATCAATATTTGGTATGTTGAGGTCAATGAGAGTGTTGATGGATAAGTTCCAAGGGGTAGGTAATAGAACAGATCCTTGGAGAAAGCCTTGTGGTAGGTCCATAGTAGCGAAAAGTAGTTTGTTCGAAGGGTAGCTGTGCGGGAGACAAGTATGACTAGACGATTTTGTAAATATTGGCGAATTTTAAGTTGATTGAGGATGTTGGGCCACCAGAGGAAGTCAAAAGCGGAGTGAAAATCTAGGAAAATTGCTACGACGTGTTTGGAGTGTAATAATCTGGCTTTGGAAATTAAGGAGTAGATGGTCTGTTCATCGCATTGATCTTGGCGGAATTCGTGTTGGTTATTGGAGATCAAAGAATCGCTTTCTATATTAGATTGTAGTTTTTGCAGGATTAATTTTTCAAGGAGGTTACCGATGGTTGAAAGGAGGGCTATTGGTCTATAGGAACGTCGGTCTTCAGGAGGTTTTATAGGTTTCAGCATCAGGATGATGTTAGCGTGTTTATACGTGTCAGGAAAAGTACCAGTGGTTAGGCATTTCTGTAACATGTCATGAATGGATTAACGTATTACTCGCCATGATTTTTGAATTATTATATTGAGGATGTATGTTCTCAAGACCTGAGTGTCTGTGAGGGTTTAATTTGAATATAATAGTATCTAAGAAGCCGGTATCAAAGAATCACCAGGAGGTGTTGCGCAATTGTTTATTATTTGAACTTGAAGAAAAGAGTGAACGTCCATAGAAGTAGGAAGATGACTGTGTTTAAAAGAAGTGTTAAAATATTTTGGATGGTGGAGTTTTGTAGAGATATAGGAGTTGTTAAGATATGAGCTGGAGGGCATTTAACTAACCTACGATAAGTTTTCCAGGGATCGCACAGGGGTGATCAATGATGCTTTCGAGGTGGCTTGGCCTCATAGATGCTTTTTTTGAAGGAAAATCGTAGCTGTATATTCTATGCCCAGTACTATCAGGTGGTCGCTAGGGACTGCGAGCCTTCATACTCGCTAGATATTATGACGCATTGTGTTGAAACATCTTGTTTCATAAAGCGTAAAATTCCACTTGAGTGTCGTGCGTGTGGTGTAGTATCTCGTCGGTATAATGGTGGTTGCGGTATAATGAAAAGATTGGATAATAGAATTCGCTACACGTGTAGGATGATTATCTTCTGGTAAGATTGGTCGAAGATTGGAAATGTGGTTTATCAAGAACTTTAGGAAGCGGTTCCAATATGCTTTGTTTGTATTGTAGAATGTTGCTTTGTGGAACTGCCGTGGTGGGAGATTAAGAAGGATTTTGAAGGTTATCACGTTATGGCCACTGGAATTTATGAGTCGGAATACATTCCAGGAATCTATCAAATTACTGGCTGATAAGGAGGCTAGGTTGACATCAATCTTGGATTCCCATGTTGGAGTGTACGATAAAGTATTTAAGATGTTAGGTTAAGTTATAGGATAAAATCTTCAAAGGGGTGTCTTTGTGCCATAGGGTATATTTAGCATTTGCATCCGCACATATGATTGTCGAGTTGTGTCCTAGTGTCTGTAAAGTGTGATCACACTATTGCACGTATGTCTGTGTATTTTTTTTTAACTGAAAGTACTTTGAGATTATGTAATATGTGCGAGGTTTCCAGTGTATTTCAGCAGCCAGGATTTGCGACGTGGAGTGGGCGAGTATAAGGCAGGCGTCTATTTGGGGGTTGCTAATAATAATAGCTGCAGTGATTTTGGGATCTGACAGGTGGAAATGGGTAGGTTGGGAATTTTATTATTTATGAAGTAGGTTTCTTGTAGGGTGGCTAGGGATATGTTTTGTTCAGTAAGGTTATGGAGAATTTCAAGTGCTGCAGAGCGGGGGTTGACTTGAGTATCTCGTATATAGGGAACTGTATGGTGGGAATCATGGTTGAGCGTTGGCGCAATTTGTATGATAGGATTAGTAGCCATAATCGGTACAGAGTTTAGGGATTTCTAAAAACTACTTGTATACAGGACAACAGCGGCTGGTAACTGGGTGGTTGTTAGGACAGTTAATACGTTGGCAGTTGGAACATATAGATTATAAGGATTTTTGGTTAGGACACGATCTTTAGATGTGGTCTTGCGCACAATGTCCACAA
Source organism: Platerodrilus igneus (assembly GCA_036346225.1). NCBI lineage: Eukaryota > Metazoa > Arthropoda > Insecta > Coleoptera > Lycidae > Platerodrilus > Platerodrilus igneus. The sequence goes on along the minus strand of JARFIW010000139.1, from coordinate 1,988,589 downwards.
TTGTAGTTGATCGACAGACCTTAGCTGATTTTCTAAAATTTTCCTTTTTTAAAAATTTTTTATAAACCGTGCAAAATAAGTTATTCAATTTTTCACATAATGTTAACGACATTTAAGGCAGCCGAAGGGACGTGATGCTCACATAACCCAATACTATTACGATGCAGGACAGCCAGCCGAAGATATTGCAGATTAAGGATTTCATCTTTATCAAGAGATCGGGATGATGGTGAAGGATTTGAGCAGTCTTTCGTAGGAAAGAGAAATCGACCCAAAGGTGAATAAACTATTAGTTTGGTCAAAGGTATGAGAATGCAGAAAGAAGCTACTGTGTTAACGTGCCGTAAAGATAGGAATCACTTAGGTAGCGGTCAACGAAAGAAATATGAACAAAACTGCAGCACTTAACTGATCGGACCGTGTAGTGCCAAGGGTATTAATAACGTTGGTATAGAAAATTTAAAACTGGAGGTAAGTTAAGAAGTGGAGTTCCGTATATAGAAGATGTGGACTTTTGGTTAGGAGATTCTAAGGTAATTCTTATAGCATCGGATGAAAGGCAAGGAGTAGTATTTGTAATAAACATAAAGATACATGGTTAATAAAAAAATTTTAACGAACAAGAAGTAAAAGGATTATCTTAATAAGTTCACACCAATTACAGTATTCACATGTGAGAACTTGCCACAAATCAGTGGGGTTTGTTTATAAAAAAATTAAAGAATTCCTAAAATCACAATAAAGATGAACATTTAATAAGAATGGACAATTGGAATGCTTGAGTTGGTAAAGGAAAAAGGCACATATAGATTAGGAGAAAAAAATAACAGAAGTACAGAGGAGCGCGTTTAGTGAAGTCCTGCGTAAAACATTATCTGGTAATTGAAAATACTTTTTCAAAAATCACAACAGAAATTTACATGCAGAGCAGATACCCAAAAATAGTGAGTGACATTTAATTAACTATACAGGGAGTTTATAAAAGAAATTGATTTAAAGTTTTATTTGTACATAGTAAAGTTAAAATAATAGTTATTAAACCTATATAGTATTAAAGAGAATCTTTTCAAGTTTTTTTTGATACCTATTAAAGTCCTATATATGCACCATTTGTTGCCTAGGTTACGTCTAAACGATAATCAGGTCTCTTTTCTAGTTCGATATCATCTCTCTGTGGAAAAATGTTAAATTCAAGCATTTTACAATAAATATCCCCATTAATTACCTTCTCTGCGAAAATGAATAGTTCGACGATCGATCATGCATCAATCCACGCCAAACATTGACTTTGAGAAAGTCTCGCTGATGTTATATGAATTCATGCGGTGACTCAAACCCCCCAAATCTTACAGTTATGTCGGTTGATAGATCCACTTACGTGAAAAGTCGCCTCATCTGAAAACATAGCATTTTCTAGGAAGTACTCATTTTCTTCAATCCTGTTCAAAATGTAGACTGCTAGATCGAATCTTTTTACTTTGTCATTGGGCTTGATTTCATGCAGAGGTTGAATCTTATACCCACGTAATTTAAGCCTCTTTCGCATCACCTTGTACGCGGTAGACTTAGGTATTCCCAACTCCAAACTTCGCCTTGCCAATGACTTTTTAGGGCTACGGATACAAGATGTACCGATCCGTTCCACATTCTGTTCAGAGACTGAAGGCCTACCCGGTGGTTTAATTTTTAAGACATTACCGAAAGTGGTAATACCACTGCAGAATAGTTTTGTTAGTAGGTGCATCACCGTCATATTCACATCGATAATTACCCTGAACTGTGATCACTGAACGCGATTGAATAAACCAAATCACACACTGAGCTTTCTGCTGTGGCGTAGCCATGACTGGTGAGTGGCGACTGCCGCCCGGCAGAAGCAGTAGCACTCTTCCCCCACCATGTTCGCTCCAAGACCACGCATTGTAATCGAATATTAGCAAAACAATCTTGACAATATACTAAACTCAAGTTCAAAACCCGAAGGTTTATTACTGGTTTCGTTTTTTAATTATGATTTTTTTAAATCAAGGAGTTCTTTATAGACTCCCTGTATTATTGTTACTCCACAGGTTTAGAATTCAAATAAAAGATCTTAGAATGTATGCAGAAGTAGATGTAGGAGGTGATCCAATGTTAAGCTATAGTGAAAAACAAGGTTTATAGACATGAAAAAAGAAGTTGGATAAAGAAAGTGGAATTCAGAAAAACTACAAGAAGAAAAAGGAAAGCAAATTTTCTACAACCTCACTGTAAACGACTTTAATAACATAGGAAATGTGGAATATGTAGAACAAATGTGAATAACTATTTGCCAAGAACTTTATTCATCAATAGAAATGTCTTAGTAGAATTAAAGAAAACAAACATACAAAGCCATAAAATGAAAAATTATTAGCACATGCAGGTAAGCTAAAGAACAATGGATTTATGAAAAACGCAAAGAAGTACACACTAAGATCGAATTACGAAAGACAGACGACGCATAAGAACTAATTAGAATGGAGACATTATTATACAAAATGTAGAGAAAGTGATTATATGGCGAGAATATATAAGGAACTTATATGCAGGACAGGAACTAGCAGCACTAAAACAGGAATAAGACATTAAAAAAAAATGACTTGGGATATCCTATACTTAGAGATGAGTTTGAATTAGCAAGAGTCTGAAAAATAATAAGGCTCCGAGTACGGATAAGCTACAACCAACTTTGAGATGAGTTTGAATTAGCGCTAAAAAGTCTGAAAAATGGTAAGGCACCGGGTGTAGATAAAGAGCAAGCAGAAACTCTAAAAGCTGCTAAACAAGTAGTAACGGAACGTTTCTTTTAACTTGTAAGCTATATGTATGAAACAATCAAGATACCAAAAAATTTCAAGCGTAACATTGTAACTATTTTTTTGACGCTTATAAAAGCCTATACTTTTAACTATAAAATACACTGCATTGTTATTCAAATAAACAATTAATTTCGCGATATTAATAAATATTCAGATTAGTACAATGTAGCCCAATCACGAGTCATATATTAATTATTTATAATAATAATGATATAGGATCTATTCGTAAACGTTGGTTATTCGAACTGCATTTCCAATGTCAGACGATTTTTGTGCCTTGTGTACATTCCGTCGACGGGAGGATTAGTCGGGCTCGACTATTTGCTGCGGCTAGAAGCACCATGAGTCTCAATATAGTTCGAGCTAGCGACTTACGCGTCGCCATAAACGTGGCAGCGTATCAAGTGCTAAATATACTTGACTTTTGTTTGTTTTTGATAACGGTAAGCAAGTTAAATAATTATTAAGGTGAATTGAATGATTTTATTGTAGCGCTCACAGGTTAATTTTTAATCTCGCTAACTCACCGGATTATCAATTTTTAATCCCGCTAAATCACAGTTTATGAGGTTACGAATTTACTAGTTCAGATATCACGTTTTAATTTCTTAGTTTATCATTCGATAATCCCGCTTTAAGATAAGTTAAAGAAGAGTCGAAAATGATGCACATTCGATAGCTCCTTTTATGGATTTATTGTATGATTCGATTTACTTCGATGCATTGCACAGCAAGTTCATGATGGTTCATAATGTTCCAGTATAATACGCTGTTATGCATTTAATTCGTTATTAGTTCAAAAGAAGAAGCTCAAGGTTACGCTTTCGTAAGATGCAGATGGGATAGGTTTGCTGACGTCAACTGTTTGTCCAAGAACCGCAAGCTAACACATGTGGTCTCAACAAGGTATTTGTTTTAATGGGGTGTTAAAGTACAGCCGATTACTAAGATAAGCGTTAGCCTAAGGACTTACCTGATAACAGCTGTTCTGAATAATTTGACGAGGCGAATATTTAAAACTGAAATGGTAGCGTTTTTTTTTTGTTTGTTTTACGACGAAGTCGAAAGAACTTTTATCTTTTGTTTTTCATTATAGTATAAATTATTGCTTACATTAGACATTACTGCAAATAATTAAGATTATCAATTTCTTTATTTAATCCGAAAAAGTATTTCATTCAAGTTCAGTAATACATAAAGCAATTGTGAGAACTAATTTTATTTAGCATTGCATATATAACAAATATTTGTAAATCAAAGTAAACAGATCTGTGCATTTTGGGTATTTATAAACTTTACGGTCATATTTAATTCACTGTTGACATATTGATTCCTAGTAGAAATTATCAAATTCTCATATTTAAATATTTGAGTCTAAAAGATTAGACCACGTTTTTTATTGTACATTTTTGTATATAAATTTTACAACAGAAAAATGCAAATTAATTAAAGAACCATCATTTAATTTAATTGAACAACTGTTTTATTTTGGACATGTGCATCCAAAGGTAGAAATAAATAAGTTAAAAGGAAATATATTCTCTTTTATAAAGGATTAAATTGATGGTTGTGATACAATGAAGAAGCACTAAACAGCGCTTTCAAAAAGCTTAATATCTAAATTTTCTTTTGCTATTTATGTTTTAATTTTAGATATTAATAACTACTCCTTTTTCTTTATTGTATAAGGTACCAATAGTGTATCTCTTGCGTTCTTCGTTATTATAATAACATTTTTTTTTCAGATCCTGCGAGTTCGCAGTAAAAGCGATTTTTTCCCCTGAGGATTTCCAAGTTCTCCCTTTGGGTAACCCGTGTTTTATCAGTTCTAGGACTTGGTGGCGTCCCTTTTGCACCCCCTATTTTTATTTGAGAGTCTGTACACAAAACAATATTTTTGTTGTGAAACCCACTACCACTCCTCGTAAGCTCTACCCGAGGAATAGACCCCTAACTTAGTCGGAAGACTGTCGATTCCCCTTCACTATAAGGGTAAAACCGTTTTACTGGCGCCCAACTCCCTCGATTGTTTTAACATCATTGTCACTATACCAAAAAGGAGAGGCGCAGATAGATGTACAAATTTTCGATGAATAAGTTTGACAGCACATGTGTCATAAATATCAACCAGAATTGTACAAAGACGTTTGAAAAAACGGGTTGAAGAAATACTAAAAGATTAATTAAGGTTTAGGCAAAACGGGGAAGCATGGGAGGTTATTTTAGCTTTAAAGGTGATAATGAAAAAGACGAAAAAAAATGAGAGAGCGTGTATATAGGGTTTGAAGATCTTGAAAAAATGTTCGAAATACTGAAAAAGATTAGAATGAGCTTTAGAGATAAATAGATAGTACATAGCTTAATCAAAGAGTAAACAACGGCAATAGAATTAGAGCTCCTGCTCTAGGTTCACGTAGGGAAGTAAATATTAGGAAAAGAATGAGACAGGGAAGTGTCTTATCGCCGTTAGTTTTTATCCTGTACATCAAAGAGGTAATTAATACGGTCAAAAGCCATAAAACATTTGGAATGATTATACAGGGACTAAACATTGATATTCTTAGATTGGCAAATGGTATAGCGGTATTAGCATCTAGCAAAAAAGAGCTAAAAGCAGCTCTTAATGAAATAGACGCGGTTCTAACAGAACAATATAGAATGAAAATTAACTAAGATAAAACTAAAGTACTAGTATGTAAAGGTGGGGGAAGAAAATCAAAAACTAGAATACAAATAGGAAATGAGAACTTACAAGAGGTTTAGGATTACTACTTACTAGGAAACCAAAAAATACAAGCTGAGAAAAGTGTAAAAGACAAAGACAAAGATTAGCACAAGGCCGTGCTGCGTTTTATAAGAAAACCAACTACTATGTTAAGAAAATGCAACAAATATAGAAACAAGGAAAACATTGCTGAAAGAATATGTGTGGAGCACACCACTGTACGGTTGTGAAACATGGACAGTAGAAAAAGCAGGCAGAAGAAAAATAGGAGCTTTTGAAATGTGGTACTTCAGACGTAGGGTGAAGATACTATCGGCCGACAAAGTTAAGAACAAAGAAATACTAAAAATGATAGGAGAATGAAAAAATATGTGGAAACAATAAAAAATAGAAGAGATAAGATGATACGACACATGAATGGCATGAAGGAATAGTGCGTAATATATTAGAAGTAGAAAAAGGAGAAAAGATAAGTAGGGGTAGACCTAGATTAGATTGTTGTGCACAGAAGGTGAAAAGATGCTGTGGAAATTTCAGGAAAATGTGTAGATTAGATCAGAATAGAAATAAGTGGAGATAGGCGTCCAACCAGGTCCAGGAAGGAAAACCTATTGATGAAAAAGTAATTGTATATAACCCTGCTGATTATCATAAATAACTACAGGTGTTGGATTTGCAATATTCTCAACAAATGTTGATTGTGCAAAAGGAGTAATTGTAAAACCATTAATTCGGTACGTGGTGGCTGGTTTTAGTAGCCATCAGATTTCCTTCGCAAACTATTAAATATCGGTAAAATAGGGTATATTTTTAGAAAACAATATCAGGAGAAAATGCACATAATACAAAGAAAAAAGATTAGCACAAGGCCGTGCTGTATTTAACAAAAAAAAGCAGCTGTTACATTCAAAGTCAACAAACATAGAAACAAAGAAAAATTGTAAAAGCATATATGTGGGGAACAGCACTCTACGGCTGTGAAACGCGGACAGTAGGAGAAACAGAGAGGGAAAATATAAAAGTTTTTGAAATGTGGCGCTACAGATGTATGATGGAGATATTATGGTAGGAGAAGAAGAAATATGTGGAAAACAGTGAAAGATAGGATAGATAGGATGATGTTCAAGTACATACCCATGTGCACACATACGCTTGATGGAATAGCGCGGCATATATTAGTAGCAGAGAAAAGAAAAAGGAGAGATAGAGATAAACATAGATTAGATAATTGCACAAAGATAGTGAAGCATGTAAGCTGTGGAAAATTCAAGGAAATGTGTAGGTTAACTCGGAATAGAAAGCAATGGAGGTACGCGTCAAACCAATTCTAGGACTGAAGACCTAAGGATGAAGAATGTTTTTTAAGTCTTACCGACTCTATCCATGTACTCGTTCATCGGCGGGTTAAGCAAACTTTTCCATTTTCAGAATTAGATGCTCTTAACACGTTAAAAATTGCTTTTAAATATTTGTCTGTGGAGCATTTCCTTCGTCAACACTTACAAAATAAATTATGTTACTGCCTTTCTTACGTTTTATTTCTAAGCTTTTACCACTCTGAGAAAACGCTAAAGATAATATTTCCAGAGTGATATATCACTTACAGGACAGCAGCTTTGCTATTTATGATTCATTTCAAGAAATTTTTAGAATTCAAATTAATATCTTACACTCATGTTACTGCAATTTTACAATAAACACCCAGCACGTGAGACATTGTTCCACTTACACTTAAAACAAAAAGCGTCACAGCCTTTAAAACACGAAGTTCTTCGCAGGGGTGCCTTACAAATTACTATAAGTTAACAAGACATGTCTGCTGCAGGGCCATAAAAACTTGTTTAATTTGGCGGTAGAGAGATCTGTGCTAGAGCCCTGTGATTTACGCGGTTTTACAGCATCCGTTGCAACGCATACCAATTGTTCTCAGCAAGAAGAGTTGATTTCAATGTTATTATGATCTACAGCGGCAGCCCTACTTTGCATGTAGAGCAGAGCTTACGACTTCCTCTGCTCCTTTAGATGACTCTATAACGCTCTAGAACAAATAAAAGCTTAAATTGTATAATCTTAGCGTGCCGGTCAACCTTAATTAGATACGCTTAAAGCTTGCAATATTTCTCTACACAAGGCGACGAAAATTAAATATATAACGTGCTCGAGATGACTAGATCTTGCGATTGTACTAAAGTCACTATAAGCAGCACGCAAGAACTTCTGTGTAACAGGAAATGTTTTCGTGATATTAGAATTCCTAATTACGTAGTGGCCTGGGGTTGAATGAAAGTAAATGCGTTTTAAACGCGTCATATAAGCACAGCATGGTTTCAGTAATTTCGAACATGCCACAAAAGGCGTGATTGATAGCTTTGGCCATTGATTGTCTATTGTTCGAACTAATAGAACTCCCGCAATTTGAGAAAATTGTTAGAAGTTGTCACTCTCGCTTCATGTCAATAGAAATAGGACGAAAAGAAATTGTGGTGGATATGGTTTTGATCTCAAAACTGTTTGTGTTTAATGGTGCACTTTTCTACGTTATTAGAAATTGTATAAAATTCCGATTACATAATTGTGCTTGTATGTGCTCTGGGATGAAGTTACTTTGAAGTTAGTAAATGTCTAATATAAGAAGTGTAAATTTGGTTACTTGAAGATATAAAGATGTTGGATCATTTTTATAATAACGACATACTATGGGTTAATCCCTAAGGGCGCTTTTCAAAAAGACAATGCGACAATTATAATTGTCTTAAATTTTCCGTAGCTAAAAGAAACAAAATCTTTTTTTATAACGTAACTGCTTGTCATTACTAGGCATCTTGGACTTTGTGTATTGTTACGAATTTTACGCATTATTTTACGCATTACATTTACATATTTTAGGAGGAACTAAGATAAAGGTTGTGAACGAACACTGATATCATTAAGCCATTAATGTTAACATTGCCTAGGTATTGTATATAATATCTAAAACTAATCTTACAGTACGGAATTTGATAATATTCCGTACTATATAAAGATATTATTCGCCGGTTGAAATCGCTAATCGAAAGTAATTTCTAATCATCATCATTAGGTTTTCATCCTAGAACTGCTTGGACGCATACCTATGTCTTCTATTCTGAACTAACCTGCACATTTTCTTAAAATTCCCACAGTTCACTTCTTTCACTATCTATGTACAATAGTCTAATCTAGGTCTACCTCTACCTCTAATTTTTCCTTCTCTGCTTCTAATATATGCCGCGCTATTCCCTATCATCCAATCGCTCCTATTTTTTACTTCTTTCCACATATTTTGTTCTTTTCCTACCACTTCTAGAACCTCGTTATTCTTAACTTTATTTATGACATCTTCATCATACGTCTGTAGCACCATATTTCAAATGCTTCTATCTTTTTCCTGTCTGCTTCTCCTACTGTCCAAGGTTCCCAGCCATGCAGTGATGTGCTCCACACATGTTTAACTTCCTGGGTAACAAAAAACCTTAACCTCTTGTAAGTTCTCATTTTCAATTTGTATTCTGGCACCATTTTTCTGAAAAATGTCCGCTTTACATTCTTTAAACGGCTTGTATTTGGAATCGAATTTGAGAACTTAGGATTAGCAATCACACGCAAATCAGCTTATCTACAGAGTCATCATTAATTATTCTACTACAAGATATTTACCGTATTAAGTAAATTTCCCATTTCAAATGGACCTGCACCTTGCCGAAGTTCTAGAATAGGTGAAATGGCTTGCGTGTTCTAATGAGCTAAAGATCGAAAGTACACGTCCAACCAAAGTAATGGCGTCGTTAGTGAGAAACCAGACTAAGACAAGTCCCCGAAAGAGGACAGCTGCTCTTTCGGTACTTAGATTGGCAGAGACCATAGGGGTCGATATGGCAGTCTAAGACACACTACTGCAATGTGAAAGACAACGAGAAACCACCACATTACCTCCCAAGTACACAACGTACTTAAATTGTAATAAACATGATGGCATTCTCTGGGGTAAAAGATTCCGGAGTTAAAATAGTCCCCCATTCGGATCTCCGTGAGGGTCTACTTCAGAGGATGCGATCGGAAAGTTCAAAATAAAAGTCGGGAACATTTTGCGAGTCGGAGCGTGGAATGTTAGAAGTATGAAGCAAGCAGGTTAGCTAGAGAACCTAAAAATTGAAATGAATAGGTTAGCACTAGACATAATACGGATCGCCAAGTTCGGTGGCTAGGGCCAGGAAATTTTTGGAGTGGAGACTTCAGGGTAATTCGTACAGGAGCAGAAAAAGGAAATTTGATTGTATGGATAGTTATGCGAAAAAAGATAGGATACTGTGTAGAAAATTACTTACAAAAGAACGAAAAAGTACTCATGGTTAGATTAGAATCTAAACCGGTAAACACAGTAATAATACAAGTATACATCCCCACCTCTAGCTACAGTGACAAAAAGGTAGCGATCTACAAAGATATCGAAGACATATTCAGATACGTAAAAGGACATAGAAATTTAGTAATTATGGGGGATTTTAATGCAGTGGTACGTGAGGAAAGGGAAGGAGCGGTAGTAGGTATATTTGGTTTAGGCACGAGGAACGGCAGGGGAAATAAACTGGTAGAATTTTGCGACAAGAACAATTTAATAATCACAAACACATTGTTGTTAGATGCCTCGTTGCAAATAGACGTCTTTTGAGGTTTTCCCGTAAAATAAGCAGTGTAAATATGTTACAAGCGGAAAAGCTACTAAGTATGTATTTTCAGTAAAATTATAAAATGGGGGCGGCCTGTAAAACAAAAATTAAAGAGAGGTCACCGGCACTAGCTAGCGGAAGGTCGTGGATCATATAGAGGGTTTAAATTTTGCATAAAGGGTTAAATTAATCTATAATATACTACAAAAAGAATTTGGCACTTACCTTTCATAAATATTGTGGCTTAATGCCAATTACCAAGGACGCCATTCAAGTCGAGAATGTCCAAATGTTCGTGCAAAACCTTGAGAGACTTGTCATCCCAAGGAGGACAATTGTTCTTTTTAATCAATTCCTAACTTTTTTTACTACTTATGCAACTTCCATGATAAAAAAATTATAAAAAAAACTACTGACTTAATCAACGGCAAACAAAACTATTTAATTAACAGAGCAATAAACGTGAACCTTTTACATTAATTGATTTTAATTTAGAAATTTAATTGAATAGGTGAATATGGAATTATGAAAATTTTGCGTACATAAGTAATTCCCAAACACTTGTATATGAAAGAAAACGTATACTATAAATTGTACACTAAATTAATCCTACGGTTTATGGCCAAAACGTCCTAACAAATGAATTAACTAAACCCGGCAGGAGCTTGTTGACAATATCACTTAACTTGTGAGTCACACGCCTACAAGCTTTTTATTATTTACCTTGTATTACTATAATTCTGCGAACATACGGGCGTAACCCTCGCGAACTGAAAGAGTTAATTACTCCTTTCCAATTTCACTATCGTAATACTAAATGCAATTCCATATCTGTAATTCCGGAGAACGCTACCCGCGAACTACGTTTCTTTCTACTTCTTGGCCACGGACAGCCCCATTGGAATAATAATCTCCTCTTTTTGCTAACGCTGTAAGTTATATAGATTAATTCCTACTCTAACCATTATTTACGTCATATTTCTGTTATCCAATGACTGAACAGAACCTCCCACAAAACAAGATTTTAGAAACCAAATCCAACCTTTTGAGATGAGGTCACGGAAGCAGTTATTTTTCTTAGGGTTTAAATATATTGTATCTTCTCGAAATTTTAATTATTGAAATGTGGACCATACCCGTTGGCGACAGTGATCTGCCATTAACAAAAGACCGGTTAACCCACTTGAGCCGAAATTGATTTTAAATACAATGGATGTCTCCAGAGTACTTAAAATTACTTGCAATGTTTGAACAAATCAAATTGAAAATAGTTTTCGCTATTTATATTGTTTCGTTTTTTATAACCCGCTGTCAATCGACGAAAATATTAAGAAGATTAAGTTTTTCAACAGAAAATTGCTTTTCTTTATTTACGTTAAAAGGTACTATTCCATTTTAACTTTATCAGATTCGACAATCTGTAACCGACCTAAGTTTTAAGAGATTTATTGTATTTGATTTACAAGGCTAGAGCTTTAAATTATGATGACCTGCTGCTGGAATTTCTAATAGTTTAGCCTTAAGCTATTTGTAAACCTAGTCTTTTATGAGGAATGCTAACTAAAATATGAAAGTAATTTATTGTGGAAGTCTTGTCTATAAGTTATGCAAGTTACTGAATTTTAATTAATTAATTAATTTGTTTATTAGTTAACATTACAAAATAATGTTACAAATAGTTTCAAATAATTGTTATTTATTATCATGCCACTAACGCGCGAACAGCTGAATGAGATTAATAGTTGTGTTTCCTTGGCAATTAAAAATATTTTGATTGATAACAAAGGACTTGTTGATACAATTGTTAATCGAGTTACAAATAACATATCAGAGAATGTGAACAACAAATGGCAAGAATTGGAAACCCGTATTAAAGAAGTAAATACATAAAATCTAGAACTGCGATAAAAATTGGATTCTCCTGAGCAATACACATGCCGAAAAAATATACGCATGTTTGGTGTAGCAGAGTCGCCTAATCAAAACTTGCAAAATACAGTGCTACATATTTTCAAAGAAAAATGCATATTCTTGTGCCTGAGGATCAAATGGAACGTTTACACCGTGTAGGTAAGCACTCAGATAACAAAAATCGCACTGTTATCTTAAAATTTTTGTCATCAAATTTAAGCAACTGGTTATGGGCAATAGGTCAAAGTTAAAGCGTAGTGTTTGCGTTCTTCAAGAAGATCTAACTAAGGATAAGCTGCCATTATATAAGAAAAACTAAAGAAAAATGCGATCCTCGTAATTAATGGACCATTGATGGTAATGTTTTCGTTAATCCTGGTAATAAAAGAATTGCTATTAGAAATGCGGATGATCTATTGATCTTGTGATAACCATTTAGATAGCCGATGCTGCTTTGCTTATGATAAGATAACTTCTTTTTGTTGGTATATGCGGTTACACTAAAAGTGAGCTGTGAGCTGTAGCATATGTTACATACACCATAATTTTGGTATGTTAGAGGTAATAGGGGACACCACATTATACATTATTTGTGTTAAAAAAATTTTTTATTTTGTTGTTCTTATAATTGTTTCTAATTTTTCTTTAACTAAATGACAGATAATGAGTTTTTAAAAGTTGCACATATTAATATTCGTTCTCCAATACCTAAATTAAACAAGATTGAAGAAACTCTTAATAACTATGAATTAGATATTTTAGCTTTAACTGAGACATGGTTATCTGTGGATATCACATCTAATTATTTAACTTTTAATAATTTTAAGTTGATTCGCAAGGACCGTGGGACAAGGGGTGGCGGTGTTGCATTTTATATACGAAATTCATTAAACGTTACCTTAATTAAAACAAATATTATTGAACAACTTTAGATCGAAGTTTCTTTTAATTCCAAAAAGATAATACTTGGTGCTGCTGATAAACCACCGCACACTAATTACAAGTTATTCATTGATGAACTTGAGGAATCGTTTATGCTATGTACACCTATATCCAACGACGTAATCTGCCTAGGCGATTGTAACATAGATTTCTAGACTACTACGAGGGTTAGGTGAAAAGTCTTCGGCCTAGCACAGAGATGGCGTTCCAATCAGCAAAAATTTGTGTTTCCCGCCTGCGTGCACATGTCATTAGTTCGTATGACAAGTTTCAACTTGCTATCTCAAGTAGTTTGTTTACACGAATTTTTTCAACCAGATGTCTTATGCGTGTTTTCTTAAGATGAATAAACTTGAACATCGTGCGGTCATAAAATTCTTCGTTTTGGACGGATTAACCCCTCGGATAATTCATCCGAAGTTGACAAAAGTTTACGGAGACTCTACCCCTTCCCTGTCAACCGTTAAAAAGTGGGCAGCTAAATTAAAAAGTGGTCGCTCGTCTCTCGAAGATGACCCACGTGAAGGACAACCAAAAACCGCAGCCACATCGAAAACGTTAAAAAAAGTGCATGATATCGTGCTAGACGATAGGCGAGTGAAAGTGAAGGAGATATCTGATGCTGTAGGGATATTGGACGAAAAGGTGCGAAACATCTTACATAAAGAGTTAGAGATGCGGAAGTTCTGCGCAAAATGGTTGCCGAATGCCGATCAAAAGCAAATGCAAAAACGAGTTTCGCAGCAATGTTTGGCCCGGTTCAATAAGGATCCGAACGATTTTGTGCAGCGATTTGTCACTATGGGTGAGACATGGGTCCACCATTACACGCCAGAAACGAAACAGCAGTCGAAGCAGTGGGTGGAAGCCGGTTGTTCAGCGTCAAAGAAAGCGAAGTCGATCGCATCTACCGGAAAGGTGATGGCCAGCGTGTTTTGGGATGCAAAAGAGATCCTGTTAATATATTACCTTGAAAAGGCGGAACAATTACAGGCGAATATTAGTCCACTCTTCTTGACCAGCTGAATGCCAAAATTCGCGAGAAAAGGCCTGGTTTGAAGAAGAAAAAATCATCTTTCACCAAGACAACGCACTTGCACACAAGGGTGCGTTGGGGATGGGAAAATTGACAGATTTCGAGTACGACTTGCTTGGCCATTCCCCTTATTCCCCTGATTTGGCGCCCTCAGACTTCTATCTGTTCCCAAACTTGAAGCAATTTGTTTCTGGAGAGCGTTTCATGTCCAATGAAGAAGTTGAGAGCGCCGTAGACGCATATTTTACATCCTTCCAGACTCTCACTTCCGGGAAGGAATACCGATGTTGGAGAAACGCTGAACCAAATGTGTTGAAGTTAAGGGGGGATTATGTTGAAAAATAAAATCTTTTTTTACTGAAAATCGCAGTCTTTCATTGTAGGCCGAGAACTTTTTACCTTACCTTCGTATCATCCTGCCACTATCTATTTCAATATAATGCTGGAGTCATTTAATTTTCAACAAGTGATAAAACCACCCACTAGGTTTAATGCATTACTTGATGTAATTAGTACATCTTTTTTGGATTTAATCTATGACTCAGAAGTAAAAGATTTTAGTCATTCTGATCATAATCTTGTCATCCGCTCTATTTCAAAGTTTATCTTTAAAAAACCAAATGACTAACGTTTCGAAAGTTTAGAAATTTTTAATTAACTGATTTTCACTTAGATAACATTTATCATATCTGATGTTAATGCCAAGCTATTGTACCTAAGCAGTTTAGTTATAAACTTGTTCAATGAGCACGCACCCTGGCAAGTCGCAATTTTTAAAAACAAACCCGCACCCTGGCTTACTAATAATATCAAATTTCTAAAAAAAAACTTAGAGATAGAGCAAAACGTAAGTTTATTAAAACTCAAAACAGAACCGCATGGGATTATTACAAATATTTACGGAATTACACAAACTCTGCTATTAATAATGAAAAACGTGCATATTTTCAATACAAATGTCAGAACACAACTAGTGGGCAAATGTGGAAGGAATTACGTGCGTTGAACATAAACAAGCGCCGCACGCAGGCAACGGAATTAAATGAAGCTGATATAAATGAAATCAACAATCACTTTGTGCATAATGTTTCTAACGCTTCTATTGATCAATTTACATTACCGTCTTATTTGAATAGTAAACGAGTAAATTCATCTTTTAAATTTCACCTTACTGATTCAGAAGAGGTGCTGAAAATTATCAATTCCTTGAAAAGTAATTCTTAAGGGTCCGATGGACTAAATACTCTTATGATAAAATATTGCTGTCATTATATTGTCCCATACTTAGTTCACATACTATACACCTGTATTTTGGAAAATATTTTTCCAGACTCGTGGAAATCAGCACTAGTTGTTCCGTTGCCTAAAGTTGATAACCCTACTTCATTTAAAACTTATAGACCCATTAGTATCGGTCATGCCACTTTATTATATGAAGTTAAATACTTCTTGCAATGCCTACTTTTTGTAACATTGGACCCCTTATGTTTTTGTCTTCGGTTAGTATATTATTTAAACTTATAACTGAAAAAGTTTGTTACGTTCCAATTTTGATTTAAAAATTTCACTTGTTAATTCATAAAATCCGCTTTACGATAATTTTGTTAAATCAACTATGTTGCTATTCTCACATTCGTCAATAATAAATACGCCGTCTAATACTTTTCAACTCAAATCCCTTTTGCTTTAAACACTACAAGTTTACGATAGAATTAAATGGTTTACATTCTGCATATTTTATTTTTCTGCAATAAATACGCTTTCGAATTCAACTTAAATCTATTTGCTTGAAAACGATAAGTTTATGATAAAATTTAAATAAGTCAATATCCTGTTTAAGTATCCGTGAGCGCATTTTTCCTTCCGATAACGTATAATTGCGTTCTAGTGGGTTTCCCATCTAAAGATTTGTCGAAATAATATCTCCTACTATTCTCCAGTAAAACCGTGTTTTCCAATTTCAATCGCGTTTCGATAACGCAGATGTTTGCTTATCGAATTCGTGTTATTTTGAACTCCTTTTAAACTTTGATTCTTCAGCTTGTGCGTCGATGCACTTGTAAAAACTATTCGTTTTGTTACTCCAAGAGCGATGCACGTTTCTCCTCTATCAAATGTGTGATTTGGTGTGGATCGGTAAGCGCTCCTGAGTTGTTAATATTTTTCTTTTTTTAGCTTTTAGCTGGAGGCTAAATTGCTTGTTGCGTAGCACGATTATTCCTTGATGTAGATCAACTGCTCTTGCATGTAGACCGCCGTTGCAATTACGGTAGTAGCATGATCGTTGCTGACTACCGCGGCGATGCTGTGTCAATTCGCTTCCGAGGGCTGACACGATAAAAATCCCGACATAATATGTGACTTGTTTTCCTTTTCTGACATATCCAGGGATAAACCCAATTTGAAATTAGATACGCTAATGTTTCTTACTGGTAAAATCCTTACTGGAAAAGTTTCGAACTTTAATGCTTTTTTTGTACTTACCATCATTTAATACGAAAGTATCAGCAGTATTTTTTTATTGATTAGAGTTATAACAAATACTTCGTATGGTAAAATCCTTACTAGAAAGGTTTCTAAATTTAATGTTTTTTAATTAACCCATCCGCTTAATACAAAAGTGATCAGCGTTATTCTTTTGGTACTGATTAGATTTATTGCATGTACTAAATTGCACAATTGAAATGGAAAATTCAAGTAATAAACCTTTCACCTATGAAGCTTCAAATGTTTACATATTTTAGGTTATGTATTAGATAATTATATTTGAAATCATTTAATATAAGGTTATATATTAGAGAATGCTATTTGAAATCAATTAAGGTAAGTAAAAGGTAATTAATAATCAATACAAAATATTTGTAGTAACAAAGACAAATTTAAATAGAGGATAGGCCTCTTTATTTTAACAGAAAAAAGATAAGGTAAAAGTTTAACGTTCATACTACCTGTAGTATCAGTAACTGAACTAATACAAAGTTACTTAGTTTACAGGAATCCTTCAATATCCAGGAAACTGAAACATCCTGCGTTGGAGGAACTCCTAGTGTAGGTACAAAACAAACATGTAGTCAACTTCGAATGTTGTCCTTAACAGACTTCTGTTCCATAAAATTAAACTTGTAGATATTTTTCAATAAGATAATAACTGAGCATCATAATGTAATGTAGAAAAAAACGAAATATAAAATTCTTGGGATGAGTGTTTATTTCACATCATCTGGTTGTGCGAATTGCACATGCAACTTTTCCGTGTGGAAAATCCGAAGGAGAGAAAACACGTCGGTGTGACGCATATTTGACCGGAGAAACATATGTTACAGGAACACATAAATCCATTGGAGCACATGTTTCAGGAACATATAATACAGGAACATGTATTACAGGAACATATATTACAAGAACATACTTTACTGGAGAATACTTGACCGGAGGACCCATCATCATAAATACTTGATGGGATTAACGAAGAAACAACTTCTTCATCCATTAGATAACACATCAGGTAACACATGAGGCAAAGGTAAAAGTTAAATCAGAAATGCAGTGCCAGATAAGCAATCAGATATCAGAGGAAATGAAAATTTGACACTTCCAATAAATTATTTTCGGCCATCTTCGGGATGAGCGATCACTAGCAATTATTCTCAATACTACAGAATTAGAACCACACCAGTTGTGCTTTTAGAATAAACACTTCAGAAATAACCAATAGGAAAATTTCATTTAGATATAATTATAATACAACCAATAGGAAAATTTCATTTAGATATAATTATTTGTACTATGTAAACAAATTAGTAACATGTGGATTAAAACTAATAATCCAGGATTGTACGAGATAAATTCTTATAGAAAATATTAATACATAATAAAGAGAGTAATTTTATATTTAAATGTAGATATTAGCATTTATATGCTAATAGTTAGCACAGATGTAACATGCTGAAATATAGGCAAAAAGGCATGTTACATTATTTTGAACTACTTTTAAACTTTGATTCTTAAGCTTGTGCGTCGATGTACTTGTAAAAACTACTCGTTCTGTTACTCCAAGAGCGATGCACGTTTCTCCTCTATCAAATATGTAGATTTGATGTGTATCGGTAAGCGCTCCTGAATTGTTAACATTAGTAAGATTTTCCTTTTTTTAGCTCTTAGCTGGAGACTAAATTGCTTGTTGCGTAGCCAGATTATTCCTTGATGTAGATCAACTGCTCTTGCATGTAGCCCGCCGTTGCAATTACGGTAGTAGCATTGTTGTAGCTGACTACCGCGGCGATGATGCTGTGTCCATTCGCTTCCGAGGGCTGACCAGATAAGTATCCCGACACATATAAGTGACTTGTTTTCCTTTTCTAACATACCCAGGGATAAACCAAATTTGAAATTAGATACGCTAATGTTTGTTCGGGTAAAATCCTTACTAGAAAAGTTTCGAACTTTAATGCTTTTGCTTTTTGTACTTAACCCATCCGCTTATACGAAAGTATCAGCAGTATTCATTTTTTACTGATTAGAGTTATAACAAATACTTCGTATGGTAAAATCCTTACTAGAAAGGTTTCTAAATTTAATGTTTTTTTAATTAACCCATCCGCTTATACAAAAGTATCAGCGTTATTCTTTTTGGTACTGATTAGATTTATTGCATGTTAGCTACGAATTGCGCAATTCGTGGAGCAATTAGTGAATTTGTCCATAGAGTAAAATTGTTTTATTAAATAGTAGCCTTAGTTAATTTTGTTTTGCTGTTCCGATAGAAATTTCTATATTTGTGTTTTTTTTATTGTAAATAGAAACTAGTTGGCGAGGTATTAGTTTTGTGTTGCTAGGAACCCCTCCCGTCTCCGCATTGGTAGTTAGCCTGGTATGTTTACGTTTTCTTCCGGCTACTTTATGGTACGTAGCAGGTTTTATAAAATATAGGGTCTTTAAAGAAATTATATGCTGGTCCTGAATTTATAATGGAATTTGAGGCTCCAGAATCTATGATAATTTTTAGGTTAAGGCTGAGAATTGTTATGAAAAAACGTTTCCGTTTATCTTTAATGGAATTTAAATCAATTTTTACTTTTCCGAGGCTCTTAATCGAAAATTTTCGTCACAAAAATTTTCATTAGGTTGTGGTTCAGGATGGTAGAAATGTTCGGAATAATTAGACATGTCAGGATATACACAATAATCGTCGTTATCGAGTTCGTCAACATCGTTTTCGTTATCAGGTTGAGGTTGTTCGACGTTTTTTTTTGAATGGGGTTCCGGAAGTTTGAAAAATTTGTTTGATTATTTTGATTACTGTGTTGCTACGTACCTAGACGTAGCCGGAGGAAAAGTAAATACCAGGCTAACTATCAAACTCGCAGAGTGGGGGGATTCACCTAAATACCAAAAAAACAAAAAAATACAGCACGCCGCCTACGATTATCTATTAACAAATAAAAATAAATAAAGGATTCTGTACAAACAAGCAAAAGCAATAAAATAAGCGTTACTATTTCAAAGCAAACGATTATGTGATATGAAAATTTAGTACTTTAGATACGAAGTGCACATCGCGTATTTTACACAAAATAAAATTAATCAGTAGTATATAAATATGTGAGAGCTATTGTCAAGCGTTTCTAAAATTGTACCTAATACCTTTTGTAAAATAAACTAATCAGTAGGAAAGAATTAACGTGTGAGAGCTTTTGTCAAACATTCTTTTAAATTGTACATAGTACCGTTTGTTAAATAAACCAATCAGTAGAGAAGAATAATCGTGTGACTGTCAAACATTTTTAACAATGGTCCATCACGTCTGTAGAGCGATAATATCGATTCGCAGCAACAAGCAATAGTTCTACAGTGTCACGCTTCATCACGTAACTACACCAAACGCTGATATGGAATATGCTCTTGATATACACAAAAAAAACAAGTTGTATACCGGTATGTTTCTGAATACTTAGCTTGCAAGCCGTCGAGGGTGAGTCAGCACAGCAACGCCAGGGTAGTCAGGATCCATTTACCCTGTTACCATAACGGCACTAGCGAACAACAGGCAACGACAGTTGGTCTGTGGCACATAACAGTTGGGCCTACATAAAAAGAAAGAACCAATTTAGCCTTCAGTTGAAAGCAAGGTACGCAAGGTACCTCCTATTTCTCGAACAAAAAACGTGCATTGCTTTTGAAGTACTGTGACGAATGATGTAGAAAATATTTCTACGCACAAGCTGCAGAATCAAATTCAAAATGGGTTCAAATAACACGAGTTTGAACTACGATCCTCGCGTTATCGAAGCACAATTAGCAAAATTGGAAAACACGGTATCAAACAATAGTAGGATCTATCATTTCGACAAGTCTTTAAATGGGAAACACCAGAGAAAGCAATTATACGTTATCGGAAGGTTTAACAAATTACCAGATACCTAAAACAAGGTATAGACTATTTAATTTATCGAATAAATTTTCGTTTTAAAAGCAAAAGGGATTTGAGTTAAAATTATGTTAAAGCGGGCTTATTCTGAACGGATACACTATATAGGGTATTGTTGTAGAATTTAAGAATTGAAACGGAATTTATTCGAACGAGTAATGAATTAACAAGGGAAAAATAGGGTAATTAATTTATGTAGAGAAATAAACGTAACCGTGTCTTTGGAAAGTATTTCGTGTACTCACAGACATTGGTTCTGGTTTGTTTTCGGTTATCTTACCAAACGCTTGTGAATTTGTAGGAAAATTTGTGTACACTGGTCTCGGTTGGATGCGTATGGGGCCACGAGGAAACTGATTAAATTGCTGATTTGTGTTAGGTGATGAAGGTGTCCGGAATTGCAGGTGTGATTGTGGTGTGTGCGCATATTTATTTTGATGTGTGGGTTTTTGGTGAACAGGGTTTTTAAATGGAACTTTCTGTTTTATAAAATTTAAAAAGTTTACTTGCTGTTTATGATTGTCGTAATTTCTCAGTTGCATTAGGCAATCTTCTAATAAAACCACTGTATTATAACTAATATATGATCTATAAGGCTCTAATAAACCTGCTATAAATATATTTAAAGCTTTTTGATTGTACATATTAATTTTATACATCCTTATATTAGTATCGTTTTCCATAATATTTATTTATTTGCTCTGAGTTATTGTAATTTGCACTTTAGACGTTCATAATAATCGTTGTAGGATTCATTCGCTAGTTGATAGCATGGGATTAGGTCATTTTCTAATAGGGTCTCGTTTCTCTGGTCATCAAACCTATTTAAGAAAGTGTACTTAACTTGTGTCCACGTAACGCAATTAGAGGTAACTAACGTGTCCCTAACGGCGCCTGTTAATTTTGAACCACATACTTCGAATAATAATTTATTGAGGGAACATTGTTCTGGTTCATGAGCGGTGTTTTTGTATGTATTTATAAACTTTTCGCATTGTTGTAGAAAATACGATAAATTTTTGCTACCTCCTTAGTATTAAGGAATTATTTCCTTTGAAATATTTAACTCCGAAAAATTAAAAGCCATTGTGGTATTATCTATATCAAAGTTTCTACTAAAATAAATGGGGATCTGTCCCTACTGTTCATAAAAGAATAATAACACTTGTATGTTATACTAAAAATAAAAATAAAGAAATGATATAGGTACTGACATTAAAAGTGTTATCAAAAGATTTGAGAATCATCAGTAACTTCGGTAATTCTGTCTGTGCACCCTGTTCGCATCGCCAATTATATTTCTCGTTGTAAAAAAAGTATTTTTAAAAACAAACCTTTTATTAATAAGAAATGTACAAAGATTAATAACAATGTTTGAACCAATATTCTCAAGCTTAGTGCATAAAGGAATACTAGGTTCTAGAAGTGAATTAGTTTTCAATGTTACATGAAAACTGAACTTCTGTGTTAATTATACAACAGTTTTTAAAGATTTTGTTATTGAGGTGAGGGGTGATAGTAAAAAGTTTACTAAATCGTTGTTTACATTCTAATAGCCTATCGTAAGGATATGAAAGTACAGTAATTATAATTATGATAATTAAGTTTAATTCCATAGCGTTATTATTATATTATTTTTTTAATGATAATATATATATATATATATATATATATATATATTGCTGTGATATACTCCTTTCAATGCGGGAACTGGGTCCTTTCAACAAAAAAATTCTAGTCCCACCGATTGGGCGTCATAAACTGCTGTGATCCTGGTTTCCCTTCAGCTGCTCACCTAATTTTATAAACCTCCTCATTCATAAAATTAAACAACACATTCCTACCTCAAACATCAACGTTAACTCTATTTACATCAATATTCAGAATACATTAAATTTTCAAATTAAATTTCAGCATAAAATTCAGTTTTAAAAGAATTTCAAGATTAATTTTATTATCACTTTAACGTGCATCCAGAATTAAAGTCCTTGTTGGATGCCTACTAATTAATATAACAATATAAGCAGACCGGAGTCTGAGTATAAAGGAAGCATCTACCACCCTTTACGTTAATTAACCAGGTTCGTCTAATTGAGCTCAAAGACATACCCAAAGTTTCATCATAATTCAGAACATCAATACTAAATACCCTTTCTACTTAAACAAGCAAATTTCATCTTAAAATTAAAATTTTATGGTTAGTACAATTTCACTAATGTCCATTTAAAGTAAATCAATTATAAAGTTATTCAACACACACACAAAATGTCAAACAAAATAGTATAATTTACCTGAAGGTTACTGTCCTCGTAGCTTCAATGTACATCGTCCCTTTAGTTAATCACACCATTCCAACAGGATTATATTTACGGCTTCTAATTCTCAACGCTTTTAAAATTTTCTCCATCACCATTTATTTAAAGTTGTTTCTGGGCTTTTCCGGAACTCATCTGTGTATATCTGACCCTTGTTTCGTGGATCCAGACACGTATTTGAACCATTTAATTATTAACACCCCGAAAAATAGCAGAGAAATTCATGCGTCTTTCACCAATATACGCCAAAACTGCCTACTTTTGTGTATACATTTGTCGTTGTAAATTTTGCTAATTGGTACAGTGATACTAAATTTTATTACCTTGTATCTAAGTGCACTGAAGTACATTCATGTTAGCACGTAAATAACAAACTATTTTGAATCACTAAAATATACGAGCAAAATTTTAAATTATTTTATCAAACTAAAATGCACTGTTTAACATCTTGAATCAAGTCGCGGATGTAAGAGCTTTTAACGCATCGAATAGTCAAAAGTCTAAGAGGCCGAAATTCATATTACCACCGGTATATATAGCGAATAGCCGGCACGTCGCTTTTGTCCTCAAAACAGACAATTCTTAAGAATTTCTCATTCTATGTTCCCAGTCCGTCGCTCGCGCGTCGGTTTTACAATTTTCACTCGCCCCATTTAAATCTCAGAAATTCTCACACGGCACGCAAACATGTCCGAGAAAAACTAATTAATTTTGTACAGAAATTGTTGTTTCTACCTCTGATATTTGCATCCTATTTTCAACCAATTGTGACCCTCGTGACGTTGCTTAAATCACGCCTTTTACTATTTGTGTCTTTGCTTGACGCATTTTCTTTTTCCTTTTCTAACCTGTTCGTATTGGTGCAAATTGATATTCTTTATTATCGATTATTTTCCAGTCCATGTGGACTATCTGGGTTAAATAACCCCGTATCGCACTTTCTCGTGAATATTAAGCCCCGGTTTCTCCAAGATTCTTTGTAAACATTAATTATCTGCAAAATTTTCGCCGAATGAGCTTTTAAATAAACCCTGTTTTATATTTCGTGCTAAAGCATCTGACCGTTTCAATATCCTTACAATCGACATGTTTATCTAACAAATTAAACTGAAATTGCCTTTTAAAATACGCAGGTGTGTTCAAACATCCTACTTCTAACTAACACTTCTAGGATTTGCATTTTATTGGGTTTTTACAAGTTTCTGTAGATATTATCTGTACGTTTTGTTCAATACCGGTTACTTGAAATAGAGTTAATTAAGATAAATTTTGCATGTAATTTCTCTTTGTTTCTTTATTAGGAATAAATAAATTACACGCAGAGCTTTTTAATACTGTTTCTTTTGATATAAAGCGTCTTGTACATGATTTTGAATCTCTTATTTTTACTGAAACGACCGAATTTATTTATGCTTCATGGTTTTAATAAAGCGTATTATTTAATAAAATTCCTTATACACGGTGATTAAAATTATTTGATGTGATTATTTAATTTTCTACCCTGGTCTAAATATGAGTAATATATATATATATATATATAAATACTTGATGGGATTAACGAAGAAACAACTTCTTCATCCATTAGATAACACATCAGGTAACACATGAGGCAAAGGTAAAAGTTAAATCAGAAATGCAGTGCCAGATAAGCAATCAGATATCAGAGGAAATGAAAATTTGACACTTCCAATAAATTATTTTCGGCCATCTTCGGGATGAGCGATCACTAGCAATTATTCTCAATACTACAGAATTAGAACCACACCAGTTGTGCTTTTAGAATAAACACTTCAGAAATAACCAATAGGAAAATTTCATTTAGATATAATTATAATACAACCAATAGGAAAATTTCATTTAGATATAATTATTTGTACTATGTAAACAAATTAGTAACATGTGGATTAAAACTAATAATCCAGGATTGTACGAGATAAATTCTTATAGAAAATATTAATACATAATAAAGAGAGTAATTTTATATTTAAATGTAGATATTAGCATTTATATGCTAATAGTGCCAAGCACAGATGTAACATGCTGAAATATAGGCAAAAAGGCATGTTACATTATTTTGAACTACTTTTAAACTTTGATTCTTAAGCTTGTGCGTCGATGTACTTGTAAAAACTACTCGTTCTGTTACTCCAAGAGCGATGCACGTTTCTCCTCTATCAAATATGTAGATTTGATGTGTATCGGTAAGCGCTCCTGAATTGTTAACATTAGTAAGATTTTCCTTTTTTTAGCTCTTAGCTGGAGACTAAATTGCTTGTTGCGTAGCCAGATTATTCCTTGATGTAGATCAACTGCTCTTGCATGTAGCCCGCCGTTGCAATTACGGTAGTAGCATTGTTGTAGCTGACTACCGCGGCGATGATGCTGTGTCCATTCGCTTCCGAGGGCTGACCAGATAAGTATCCCGACACATATAAGTGACTTGTTTTCCTTTTCTAACATACCCAGGGATAAACCAAATTTGAAATTAGATACGCTAATGTTTGTTCGGGTAAAATCCTTACTAGAAAAGTTTCGAACTTTAATGCTTTTGCTTTTTGTACTTAACCCATCCGCTTATACGAAAGTATCAGCAGTATTCATTTTTTACTGATTAGAGTTATAACAAATACTTCGTATGGTAAAATCCTTACTAGAAAGGTTTCTAAATTTAATGTTTTTTTAATTAACCCATCCGCTTATACAAAAGTATCAGCGTTATTCTTTTTGGTACTGATTAGATTTATTGCATGTTAGCTACGAATTGCGCAATTCGTGGAGCAATTAGTGAATTTGTCCATAGAGTAAAATTGTTTTATTAAATAGTAGCCTTAGTTAATTTTGTTTTGCTGTTCCGATAGAAATTTCTATATTTGTGTTTTTTTTATTGTAAATAGAAACTAGTTGGCGAGGTATTAGTTTTGTGTTGCTAGGAACCCCTCCCGTCTCCGCATTGGTAGTTAGCCTGGTATGTTTACGTTTTCTTCCGGCTACTTTATGGTACGTAGCAGGTTTTATAAAATATAGGGTCTTTAAAGAAATTATATGCTGGTCCTGAATTTATAATGGAATTTGAGGCTCCAGAATCTATGATAATTTTTAGGTTAAGGCTGAGAATTGTTATGAAAAAACGTTTCCGTTTATCTTTAATGGAATTTAAATCAATTTTTACTTTTCCGAGGCTCTTAATCGAAAATTTTCGTCACAAAAATTTTCATTAGGTTGTGGTTCAGGATGGTAGAAATGTTCGGAATAATTAGACATGTCAGGATATACACAATAATCGTCGTTATCGAGTTCGTCAACATCGTTTTCGTTATCAGGTTGAGGTTGTTCGACGTTTTTTTTTGAATGGGGTTCCGGAAGTTTGAAAAATTTGTTTGATTATTTTGATTACTGTGTTGCTACGTACCTAGACGTAGCCGGAGGAAAAGTAAATACCAGGCTAACTATCAAACTCGCAGAGTGGGGGGATTCACCTAAATACCAAAAAAACAAAAAAATACAGCACGCCGCCTACGATTATCTATTAACAAATAAAAATAAATAAAGGATTCTGTACAAACAAGCAAAAGCAATAAAATAAGCGTTACTATTTCAAAGCAAACGATTATGTGATATGAAAATTTAGTACTTTAGATACGAAGTGCACATCGCGTATTTTACACAAAATAAAATTAATCAGTAGTATATAAATATGTGAGAGCTATTGTCAAGCGTTTCTAAAATTGTACCTAATACCTTTTGTAAAATAAACTAATCAGTAGGAAAGAATTAACGTGTGAGAGCTTTTGTCAAACATTCTTTTAAATTGTACATAGTACCGTTTGTTAAATAAACCAATCAGTAGAGAAGAATAATCGTGTGACTGTCAAACATTTTTAACAATGGTCCATCACGTCTGTAGAGCGATAATATCGATTCGCAGCAACAAGCAATAGTTCTACAGTGTCACGCTTCTAATCACGTAACTACACCAAACGCTGATATGGAATATGCTCTTGATATACACAAAAAAAACAAGTTGTATACCGGTATGTTTCTGAATACTTAGCTTGCAAGCCGTCGAGGGTGAGTCAGCACAGCAACGCCAGGGTAGTCAGGATCCATTTACCCTGTTACCATAACGGCACTAGCGAACAACAGGCAACGACAGTTGGTCTGTGGCACATAACAGTTGGGCCTACATAAAAAAAAAGAACCAATTTAGCTTTCAGTTGAAAGCAATACACGCAAGGTACCTCCTATTTCTCGAACAAAAAACGTGCATTGCTTTTGAAGTACTGTGACGAATGATGTAGAAAATATTTCTACGCACAAGCTGCAGAATCAAATTCAAAATGGGTTCAAATAACACGAGTTTGAACTACGATCCTCGCGTTATCGAAGCACAATTAGCAAAATTGGAAAACACGGTATCAAACAATAGTAGGATCTATCATTTCGACAAGTCTTTAAATGGGAAACACCAGAGAAAGCAATTATACGTTATCGGAAGGTTTAACAAATTACCAGATACCTAAAACAAGGTATAGACTATTTAATTTATCGAATAAATTTTCGTTTTAAAAGCAAAAGGGATTTGAGTTAAAATTATGTTAAAGCGGGCTTATTCTGAACGGATACACTATATAGGGTATTGTTGTAGAATTTAAGAATTGAAACGGAATTTATTCGAACGAGTAATGAATTAACAAGGGAAAAATAGGGTAATTAATTTATGTAGAGAAATAAACGTAACCGTGTCTTTGGAAAGTATTTCGTGTACTCACAGACATTGGTTCTGGTTTGTTTTCGGTTATCTTACCAAACGCTTGTGAATTTGTAGGAAAATTTGTGTACACTGGTCTCGGTTGGATGCGTATGGGAAATACGAGGAAACTGATTAAATTGCTGATTTGTGTTAGGTGATGAAGGTGTCCGGAATTGCAGGTGTGATTGTGGTGTGTGCATATTTATTTTGATGTGTGGGTTTTGGTGAACAGGGTTTTAAATGGAACTTTCTGTTTTATAAAATTTAAAAGTTTACTTGCTGTTTATGATTGTCGTAATTTCTCAGTTGCATTAGGCAATCTTCTAATAAAACCACTGTATTATAACTAATATATGATCTATAAGGCTCTAATAAACCTGCTATAAATATATTTAAAGCTTTTTGATTGTACATATTAATTTTATACATCCTTATATTAGTATCGTTTTCCATAATATTTATTTATTTGCTCTGAGTTATTGTAATTTGCACTTTAGACGTTCATAATAATCGTTGTAGGATTCATTCGCTAGTTGATAGCATGGGATTAGGTCATTTTCTAATAGGGTCTCGTTTCTCTGGTCATCAAACCTATTTAAGAAAGTGTACTTAACTTGTGTCCACGTAACGCAATTAGAGGTAACTAACGTGTCCCTAACGGCGCCTGTTAATTTTGAACCACATACTTCGAATAATAATTTATTGAGGAACATTGTTCTGGTTCATGAGCGGTGTTTTGTATGTATTTATAAACTTTTCGCATTGTTGTAGAAAATACGATAAATTTTGCTACCTCCTTAGTATTAAGGAATTATTTTTTGAAATATTTAACTCCGAAAAATTAAAAGCCATTGTGGTATTATCTATATCAAAGTTTCTACTAAAATAAATGGGGATCTGTCCCTACTGTTCATAAAAGAATAATAACACTTGTATGTTATACTAAAATAAAAATAAAGAAATGATATAGGTACTGACATTAAAAGTGTTATCAAAAGATTTGAGAATCATCAGTAACTTCGGTAATTCTGTCTGTGCACCCTGTTCGCATCGCCAATTATATTTCTCGTTGTAAAAAGTATTTTTAAAACAAACCTTTATTAATAAGAAATGTACAAAGATTAATAACAATGTTTGAACCAATATTCTCAAGCTTAGTGCATAAAGGAATACTAGGTTCTAGAAGTGAATTAGTTTTCAATGTTACATGAAAACTGAACTTCTGTGTTAATTATACAACAGTTTTAAAGATTTTGTTATTGAGGTGAGGGGTGATAGTAAAAGTTTACTAAATCGTTGTTTACATTCTAATAGCCTATCGTAAGGATATGAAAGTACAGTAATTATAATTATGTTAATTAAGTTTAATTCCATAGCGTTATTATTATATTATTTTTTAATGATAATATATATATATATATATATATATATATATATATATTGCTGTGATATACTTCTTTCAATGCGGAACTGGGTCCTTTCAACAAAAAAATTCTAGTCCCACCGATTGGGCGTCATAAACTGCTGTGATCCTGGTTTCGCTTCAGCTGCTCACCTAATTTTATAAACCTCCTCATTCATAAAATTAAACAACACATTCCTACCTCAAACATCAACGTTAACTCTATTTACATCAATATTCAGAATACATTAAATTTTCAAATTAAATTTCAGCATAAAATTCAGTTTTAAAAGAATTTCAAGATTAATTTTATTATCACTTTAACGTGCATCCAGAATTAAAGTCCTTGTTGGATGCCTACTAATTAATATAACAATATAAGCAGACCGAGTCTGAGTATAAAGGAGCATCTACCACCCTTTACGTTAATTAACCAGGTTTGTCTAATTGAGCTCAAAGACATACCCAAAGTTTCATCATAATTCAGAACATCAATACTAAATACCCTTTCTACTTAAACAAGCAAATTTCATCTTAAAATTAAAATTTTATGGTTAGTACAATTTCACTAATGTCCATTTAAAGTAAATCAATTATAAAGTTATTCAACACACACAAAAATGTCAAACAAAATAGTATAATTTACCTGAAGGTTACTGTCCTCGTAGCTTCAATGTACATCGTCCCTTTAGTTAATCACACCATTCCAACAGGATTATATTTACGGCTTCTAATTCTCAACGCTTTTAAAATTTTCTCCATCACCATTTATTTAAAGTTGTTTCTGGGCTTTTCCGGACCTCATCTGTGTATATCTGACCCTTGTTTCGTGGATCCAGACACGTATTTGAACCATTTAATTATTAACACCCCGAAAAATAGCAGAGAAATTCATGCGTCTTTCACCAATATACGCCAAAACTGCCTACTTTTGTGTATACATTTGTCGTTGTAAATTTTGCTAATTGGTACAGTGATACTAAATTTTATTACCTTGTATCTAAGTGCACTGAAGTACATTCATGTTAGCACGTAAATAACAAACTATTTTGAATCACTAAAATATACGAGCAAAATTTTAAATTATTTTATCAAACTAAAATGCACTGTTTAACATCTTGAATCAAGTCGCGGATGTAAGAGCTTTTAACGCATCGAATAGTCAAAAGTCTAAGAGGCCGAAATTCATATTACCACCGGTATATATAGCGAATAGCCGGCACGTCGCTTTTGTCCTCAAAACAGACAATTCTTAAGAATATCTCATTCTATGTTCCCAGTCCGTCGCTCGCGCGTCGGTTTTACAAATTTTCACTCGCCCCATTTAAATCTCAGAAATTCTCACACGGCACGCAAACATGTCCGAGAAAACTAATTAATTTTGTACAGAAATTGTTGTTTCTACCTCTGATATTTGCATCCTATTTTCAACCAATTGTGACCCTCGTGACGTTGCTTAAATCACGCCTTTTACTATTTGTGTCTTTGCTTGACGCATTTTCTCTTTCCTTTTCTAACCTGTTCGTATTGGTGCAAATTGATATTCTTTATTATCGATTATTTTCCAGTCCATGTGGACTATCTGGGTTAAATAACCCCGTATCGCACCTTCTCGTGAATATTAAGCCCCGGTTTCTCCAAGATTCTTAGTAAACATTAATTATCTGCAAAATTTTCGCCGAATGAGCTTTTTAAATAAACCCTGTTTTATATTTCGTGCTAAAGCATCTGACCGTTTCCAATATCCTTACAATCGACATGTTTATCTAACAAATTAAACTGAAATTGCCTTTTAAAATACGCAGGTGTGTTCAAACATCCTACTTCTAACTAACACTTCTAGGATTTGCATTTTATTGGGTTTTTACAAGTTTCTGTAGATATTATTTGTACGTTTTGTTCAATACCGGTTACTTGAAATAGAGTTAATTAAGATAAATTTTGCATGTAATTTCTCTTTGTTTCTTTATTAGGAATAAATAAATTACACGCAGAGCTTTTTTAATACTGTTTCTTTTGATATAAAGCGTCTTGTACATGATTTTGAATCTCTTATTTTTACTGAAACGACCGAATTTATTTATGCTTCATGGTTTTAATAAAGCGTATTATTTAATAAAATTCCTTATACACGGTGATTAAAATTATTTGATGTGATTATTTAATTTTCTACCCTGGTCTAAATATGAGTATTTTTCCCCTATTTGAATACAAATAATCCCACTTATTTGAATGCAAATATAAAGCATTTAGACAAAAAAAAAATTACAAAAAAATTGCCTATCACTCTCTACCCTTATCTATCTAACTTACCTACTTTGTCTCCAATCCAAAAAAATATTTACACCTACCCTATATCCCTATCCTATTCCTAACTCTCACCTAATTTTATAAACTGAAATTATCCCTAACTTCATCCTACTTATCCATCTAATCCTATATACATCCTATATACCTATCCTATTCCTAACTTTTAACTAATCTTCACTATACTTTACTTCCCCCTACCTAATTCTATATGCCTATCCTACTCTTACTCTATTCCTAACTCTCCACTAATCTTCTATGAAATATCTACACTTAACCTATCTTATCTTCTTCCTACATTTACTCTTTATTCTCATCCTAAACCTATTCCTAATTATCTCCCATATTTATCCTATACCTAGCTTTATTTTCTATAAACATCTACTTCTACTCTTCGATATACACCTATATCTACTCTCTATTCTATTCTTATTCCTATATCTATACTAAAATTCACCTATCTCTATCCTTTGTTCATCAAGTTATTTAAATCTAACTCTCTTCTTGACCTTCCAAGTCTTTCGTCTAACTATCCTAATACTCTTCATCCCTATTTCTCCCCTTTCTATATCTATACTTAACATCCCTGTTCTCTCACATACAATAAACTTATCATCCCTATTATCCTTAATCTTAAATATTACTTCTTCTTCAGTCCCTACACTTGCCTGTTTCTCATTTATCATTGTGTCCCTTTCTGCCGACAAACCAAACGATACTACTTTACAATTCTCGATTTTTCTCTCTACGGAAAATCCTACGTACCTTCTAGAATTCTTGTGTAATGGAATCCGCCAGAATGAATTCCTTAAATCTACTTTATTAAAAACAAATTTGCCACTTAACCTCATCACAAATAATTCTGCCTTCACCTGCTCCCGATATGCTGCTGTTGCTTCTACCCCCACTAATTCTGCATGTTTTTGTACTAAAGCTTGAACCTCTACTCTCCTATCCTCTGGACATCTTATTGTGTTGATCTGTTTTACTTCATCATCCTCTACCTCTACTACATTAATATTCAACCCCGTGTCATCCTCTGTGACTTCATAACTGCCCTTCCATAGCACTACCCTATCCTTAATCCTTATTACCTTCCGTTCCATATCTATCAACACCCCTAACTTCATCATACAGTCAACACCTAAAATGCTCTGAAAATTCAGTCCAGGCACAATTACAAACTCCTGTTCACAGCTTAAACCTCCTATATCTATCCTAAGCACCACAACACTATTTACTACAGCAAACTTCTTTTTATTTGGAGCTACTAAATGGCTACGCTTTATAGGCATAATTCTATCACAAACCTTATCCCTAATTTTGCTGACCAATTCCTCCGATATTAAACTCGCCTCTGCCCCTGTATCAAGTAATACTTCTACATTATTCTCAAAAATTTCTAAATTAATAATTGGCAAACATAATTTTTCCTCAGTTTCTGGCTCTACTTCCTCCTCAATTTTGAAAAATTCACGTGGATGTTCATATACATTTACACTGAAATCTAGTGGTCTGTCGCGTTCTAAAAATCCTGTCCAGGTCTGTTTTCCCTACTCGGTCCTGGTCTAGCCGTCACCTCAGCGTACGTCCTAGGCGTTTCCACTCGTTCCGTGTCTGTATTAGCAGTCCCGCTCATGTCTGGTGAACTATTCATTCTGGTAGGTCCCGGTCTCTGTGCAGGTCCCCTTCCTAAACTATTACTCCTAACGTATGGTCGTCTCTGTTCCCAATTCTGTCGCTGGTATCCGTAACTATTCCCCCTTCTAGCATAGTTGTCAATTGTCTATTGTTGTTGTCTATTGTCAAACCTAACTGTGTTGATCTGTCTTTCCCTATTATCCCGAGGTCGTCCACTACTTACGTCGTCGTACCTCTGCAGGTATTCCAAAAACATTTCTCTGTCCACTATGTTCTGTAGTGCTACGTGCTGTCTTATGTCTACCTCGAAGTGTCGTGATAAATACTTAATAATTTGTCGGTCCGTCAGTGGTGGGTTCAGTTGCTTTGCTATGCTATACTTGCGTATAGCATATTGCTCCCTACTTCCTGAAAATTCTCCTTAAATTTCCTGTGATTAAGTCGTCTCGTACCTGATCTTGTCTGTGGTCACTCCAGTAGTGCTTTAGAAATTTGTTTTCAAAGTCCTGATACGTGTCTATGTCCTGTCCTACTAAATTGTACCACGCTTCCGCATTGTCTTTTAATAAAGCCTTTATCGTATTTAGTTTAGTCTGTTCGTCAAATAAATTTCCCACTAGATTTCTTACACTATTAATAAAAATTTGTGGATTTACCCTGTTATCGCCATAAAATTTCATATGTTGGTCCAATGATGCTCCACCTGTAGAAAATCTGGGACCATCCCCCGTTAAATTTGACATGTTGTATTTAATACTACTAACTTCTGCGTTCTACCCTGCCTAACTGATCCTTACATGAGTCCGTCACTTCAGTCATTTTTACATTAATCTCTTCTTCACAGAACATGCGTACTTAAGACTTTAAATGTCCCATTTCCTGTCGAAGACCTGTAATATCACGCTCATTTTTTTCAACCCTATTTTCAACTTCCCCCATCTTTACGGTAAGACTATTTTTAAATTCTGAAACTTCTTTATTCGTCTTATCTATTTTCTCACTTAGGGTTTCCCTAACTCCTGTTAATGTCTCATTCATTCGGTCAAATTTTCGATTTG
This sequence comes from Platerodrilus igneus, assembly GCA_036346225.1. Taxonomy (NCBI): domain Eukaryota; kingdom Metazoa; phylum Arthropoda; class Insecta; order Coleoptera; family Lycidae; genus Platerodrilus; species Platerodrilus igneus. The sequence goes on along the minus strand of JARFIW010000139.1, from coordinate 1,954,550 downwards.
AGTCCTCTCTCGCTCTATTCGCTTCATCGCTTAGCAGCTCTAATTTTCTGTTAGACTCCTCCATCGCTCTATTAGATTCTTCACTCATCCTCTCTAACATTCTCAATATCATCTCGTTTCCTTGATCCCCTGATTCCGTCCTCGACTGATCTCTACTGCCTCCAGCTTCTTCCATTTTAGAATTTTTTTTCGCACAATGCACTATCGTCACTTCCAATTTCCACTCCTTGACTCCTTAACCACTCTTTTCTCTGCATACGTTCTACTCACTCACACACACTCAAAATACTCTTAAATTTATACACACAGAAACTCTCTCTCAGATCGCCAGTTTCCTGGAATAGTTAAACACTATCTGGAATTCGAGCCCTCACGTTGTGGTCGCCATAATCTGCTGTGATATACTCCTTTCAATGCGGGAACTGGGTCCTTTCAACAAAAAATTCTAGTCCCACCGATTGGGCGTCATAAACTGCTGTGATCCTGGTTTCGCTTCAGCTGCTCACCTAATTTTATAAACCTCCTCATTCATAAAATTAAACAACACATTCCTACCTCAAACATCAACGTTAACTCTATTTACATCAATATTCAGAATACATTAAATTTTCAAATTAAATTTCAGCATAAAATTCAGTTTTAAAAGAATTTCAAGATTAATTTTATTATCACTTTAACGTGCATCCAGAATTAAAGTCCTTGTTGGATGCCTACTAATTAATATAACAATATAAGCAGACCGGAGTCTGAGTATAAAGGAGCATCTACCACCCCTTTACGTTAATTAACCAGGTTCGTCTAATTGAGCTCAAAGACATACCCAAAGTTTCATCATAATTCAGAACATCAATACTAAATACCCTTTCTACTTAAACAAGCAAATTTCATCTTAAAATTAAAATTTTATGGTTAGTACAATTTCACTAATGTCCATTTAAAGTAAATCAATTATAAAGTTATTCAACACACACACAAAAATGTCAAACAAAATAGTATAATTTACCTGAAGGTTACTGTCTTCGTAGCTTCAATGTACATCGTCCCTTTAGTTAATCACACCATTCCAACAGGATTATATTTACGGCTTCTAATTCTCAACGCTTTTAAAATTTTCTCCATCACCATTTATTTAAAGTTGTTTCTGGGCTTTTCCGGACCTCATCTGTGTATATCTGACCCTTGTTTCGTGGATCCAGACACGTATTTGAACCATTTAATTATTAACACCCCCGAAAAATAGCAGAGAAATTCATGCGTCTTTCACCAATATACGCCAAAACTGCCTACTTTTGTGTATACATTTGTCGTTGTAAATTTTGCTAATTGGTACAGTGATACTAAATTTTATTACCTTGTATCTAAGTGCACTGAAGTACATTCATGTTAGCACGTAAATAACAAACTATTTTGAATCACTAAAATATACGAGCAAAATTTTAAATTATTTTATCAAACTAAAATGCACTGTTTAACATCTTGAATCAAGTCGCGGATGTAAGAGCTTTTAACGCATCGAATAGTCAAAAGTCTAAGAGGCCGAAATTCATATTACCACCGGTATATATAGCGAATAGCCGGCACGTCGCTTTTGTCCTCAAAACAGACAATTCTTAAGAATTTCTCATTCTATGTTCCCAGTCCGTCGCTCGCGCGTCGGTTTTACAAATTTTCACTCGCCCCATTTAAATCTCAGAAATTCACACGGCACGCAAACATGTCCGAGAAAAACTAATTAATTTTGTACAGAAATTGTTGTTTCTACCTCTGATATTTGCATCCTATTTTCAACCAATTGTGACCCTCGTGACGTTGCTTAAATCACGCCTTTTACTATATGTGTCTTTGCTTGACCCATTTTCTCTTTCCTTTTCTAACCTGTTCGTATTGGTGCAAATTGATATTCTTTATTATCGATTATTTTCCAGTCCATGTGGACTATCTGGGTTAAATAACCCCGTATCGCACCTTCTCGTGAATATTAAGCCCCGGTTTCTCCAAGATTCTTTGTAAACATTAATTATCTGCAAAATTTTCGCCGAATGAGCTTTTAAATAAACCCTGTTTTATATTTCGTGCTAAAGCATCTGACCGTTTCAATATCCTTACAATCGACATGTTTATCTAACAAATTAAACTGAAATTGCCTTTTAAAATACGCAGGTGTGTTCAAACATCCTACTTCTAACTAACACTTCTAGGATTTGCATTTTATTGGGTTTTTACAAGTTTCTGTAGATATTATCTGTACGTTTTGTTCAATACCGGTTACTTGAAATAGAGTTAATTAAGATAAATTTTGCATGTAATTTCTCTTTGTTTCTTTATTAGGAATAAATAAATTACACGCAGAGCTTTTTTAATACTGTTTCTTTTGATATAAAGCGTCTTGTACATGATTTTGAATCTCTTATTTTTACTGAAACGACCGAATTTATTTATGCTTCATGGTTTTAATAAAGCGTATTATTTAATAAAATTCCTTATACACGGTGATTAAAATTATTTGATGTGATTATTTAATTTTCTACCCTGGTCTAAATATGAGTAATATATATATATATATATATATATATATATTGCTGTGGATCGTGGGCTCAGTCTCTGGATCTCTTTAAAACCTATTAAAATTCTAACGTTCGGCTGTCATAAGCTGTGATCGAGGACTTAAGTTTTAAGAACCGAGAATGAGTAATTTGCCAAATACTTTTCAAAAAAATAACATTTTCACAAAAAAATTTTACCCGGATTCTTCTGCTGCAACAAAATATCTTCAGCAGTTTCCCTGGCTAGCTCGGCTGTGCCTCTTCTCGGATGCTTAAATTTACAATCATTCTTCCTTTTCATTCACACACCATTCAATAAAATCACAAAATAATACAACAATCATACAATCTTTATTTACCGCTATTTACAAACAATTATTCACATATATGTACAGTTCGGTACTCTAGTTACCACTCAATAAGTGCTATTTTTGTAAAGTCCTTGTTTTAAAATTTTAATTGCAAACACATTTAATACAATAGGAGTAAATGGGCCCCAAATAATACCCTATATTTATGCACACTGGAGTATGGTGAGCTCATAATAACCCAGTTTATTAATGTATGCTTTTCACTTTGCATAAAATTACTACAAAGTTAATAACCCATGTACCCTTAACAATCTAATTTAAATTTGTAATGAAATTTAGTGAACTTTACATACACCTTTTTCTTTTAATATTTAAAATATCCTCATAATTGTCAAGTACACGTATCTTTTTCAATACGTTAAATAACCACCAATAACCCTCAAAGTTCACTCACACATCACAAATACTGCCAACAGTTTATCAAATAACAGCAAATTCAAATGAGTTACCTGTAAAATGCTTCAAGACTCCATCTCCTACGATGATGCCCTATCTTCCAGAATCCCTTGGCTTCGTGACTATGCGCTCTGATACACCAGATATTTATAGATGATAACTCAGTCTACGTTGAGCTCCGTGCTGCCAATTACCATATCATCCCAGCATCCAAATTCACGTATATTACACTTGTGTTTATTGCTTTATTAATTTACTAGCTTGGTGTGGCATTCGTTGAACCTCAGTTAATTTACACTTGACACTACTCGCGTTAATAACTATAAGGCCCCAAATACCAAGTTATAAGAGCTAGTACTACCTTACTATATTACAAATAAATTTTAATACTCACAAAAACTCAACTATAACGTCGGTTTATTGTTATACGTAGTTAAAGCAATGCGAAAATAAAGAGAATAAAGAGAAACTTAATAACTTCCATCCCGTATTTATACGGTTCAAAATGTAACCTCCTGGACATACTTAACGCAAAATACTCAATTTAAAATAATATTTCTGCAAATTTTGGATATAACCGCCTTAAAGCTCCTAGAATTTTACCTCGTGAACTCGTCGTATCATCCGAACAACCGCATACACCTGTCGCGTGTTCGTCTGTTTATAAACTACTCGTTTCAACCAATGATAGTCCTGTGTCGTCATAAAACTCCGCCTGTAATATTCTTATGTCCGTTTTATTCATATTTGATGTCGCGTTCCAACCCCACTTGAGTGGTAGAAAATCGATATTGCTGACCGCGTCCACGTGGATTGAATACATGCGTCTTGAAATCGAATGCTTTTATACCCGTCTCTATCTGTAGCCTATTATTGATTGTGCATCCCTTCTGCTCTTTAAGAAACTCTTGTTAGCTTTTATTCGAAGCCACTGACGGTTGGAAAATATATTCTTTAAAACCCGCTTTATTATGTTCATAAATACGAAGAAGGTAGCTTTTCAAACATGCAGGTGTTCTTAATTATTGATCGTTTAAAATAACAATTCTCGGAGCTTATATTTCACGGTATTCGACACAACTAATGTCCTTGTTTGTTACAACGAACCTTTTTGCCTTGGGATTATCGATTTTATATACCCTGGTGCGTTTTCTGATGTTATTACACGTTGAATTAAAATAAAACAAATTAATTATGTGTTTTTGTTCGTTTTTAAAACTTGTTTTCTTTATGAACCTATTACTTTTCAATCCCTAATAATAAAAATACGTCAATACTTGTTCTTTAACTTAAATGAATAAAATAATTTTTGCGCGTAAATAAATCGTTCCTTTCTCTATACGGGGGGTTTGAAATTGCATTGCTTACCCCAAATTTAACCCTTTGAATCCATAACAATATATATATATATATATATATATATATATATATATATATAGCGACGTTGATGGTAGTAATTCATGGGATTTTTGGTCAAGTTTGTTGACGACATTCTTTGTTCTACTCCAGAGGGAAAAGTTAATGAAGTTTTGATGGTATTCAATAATTTCAACCCTCGTTTACAATTTACTGTCGAGTTAGAAATTAATAAAAAGATTCCGTTTCTTGATGCTCTTGTTATTAGAAATAATGACAACCGGTTAATATTCGACTGTTATAAGAAACCTACTTACTCGGGTAGGTACATCAATTATTTTTCTGACCATTCCTTTAAACAAAAGGTTAACACCATTCTGACACTAAAACACAGAGTTGATTTGTTATCTGAACATCAATTTAAAAATAAGAACTATATGGATCTAATTACCACGTTACTTAATAATGGCTATCCAAAACAATTAATTTTGAGGTGTATTAATGGTACTTTTTATCGTCCAAGCCAAGACAGACAGAATACCGTCATATTTAAAGTGCTTTTGTATATTCAACGCCTTAATCCTCAACTTAAAAACATTTTAAAAATACCTGGCACTTCCATTGTTTGTCAACATCAAAAATCTATTAACAAATTGTTTACTCCTCTTAAAGACAAAACTCCAAAATCTTTAGTCAGTAACGTTGTCTATAGGATTACTTGTAGTTGCAAAAGCTCGTATGTTGGCCAAACCCAACAATGGCTGCGTAATCGTCTCACCCTACACCGTAGTGATGCCAAAGTTGGTAAATCTTGTTGCGCTTTATCCTCACACGTCCACCTATCCCACCACTCTCCTAATTACGATGACGTTGAAATTTTAGAACGAGAATATGTTTACAAACGGAGACTTTATCTAGAATCTTTCCATATTGAACGTCAAGTCAACTGCATTAATAACAAACATGACATTCTTAATTTATTTACTACTTATGCTTTATTATATAGTTTCAATAGATATATGTGATCCATTAGTGTACCTTAAGTTTTATAATGAGATGGGTCTTTAAATTTATTTGACAAAGTTTTAGGGATTTGTAATACATCTACATAACACATTCGTGTAGTTGTAATAGTTTTATATTAAGTTTTCTGTTTGTTATCTTTCACCTAGTACATTTATCAACTCTGCTGCAAAACAAACCTATTTTGCTGTTGGAGTTTCTTTAATTGTTACACGTTAGTTCTTAGTCTGTGTTTGTCCGTGTTGTATACTGTTTGTAGTCTTAATTTTATCTTTATATTTTATCTTTACATTAAATGTTATTACTATTTATTTGGGATCCTCCTTCATGTTAAATCAGTACATGTATTAACATCAAATTGTGTGTCAGTTTCTTAATTTTAATTATGTTAATGACTGTGTTTTCACTCTTAATTTTTAAATTTTAGATCTTGATAAAGACTTTATATAAGTCGAAACGTAGATTTCACAATAAATGATTATTTCACAATAGTTATTTTTTGGTTACAAACGACAATCTCATGAATTACTACCATCAACGTCGCTAATCACACACGTTCGTTATATAAAGATTCGACCCATATATATATATATATATATATATATATATATGTATATATAAATATTTTAGGTAGTTTTTTTACCACAAGGTAAGTTGAAAAATACTAGCGTATTACAATTAATAAGATGAAATAATAACTTAGACTTTTTATGCAAATCCCAAGTATTATATATATATATATATATATATATATATATTGCTATGTACTCTCACAATTATTCGTGCCCCATCGTTTAGGCGGCCATATAAATAATGCTATGAACTAAACAGGAATTATCGTGGACCGACCTTGTGTCGACCAATAACAAAACTTGATATGATAACGCCTTCTTAGATATCAATGGCGTATTCAACTTATAACTCCACCTCTCTGTTTCAATTATCAAACTACACTCCTACAAATTTTATCATTCGACCTCGACTAGCTTTTATTTTGAATTATATAATGAAGTTAATTCAATTCCATATAATGAAAACAAATATTATGTACAGGTTTTGAAAATTTTTTAAAATACACTTTTCAATCAATTAATGTTGTAAATCTTATTTATCTCAAAAATTATATGCTTTTTAATCAATCTAAAGTCACCAAAACACCTATTGTTTTTATAAAAGAAGCCTAGAACGTTCAAAACCCCTTTATCATATTACGAACTTTCTACGTATGCAAAAAAAAAAAAAAAAAAAAAAAAAAAAAAAAAAAAAAAAAAAAAAAAAAAAAAAAAAAAAAAAAAAAAAAAAAAAAAAAAAAAAAAAAAAAAAAAAAAAAAAAAAAAAAAAAAAAAAAAAAAAAAAAAAAAAAAAAAAAAAAAAAAAAAAAAAAAAAAAAAAAAAAAAAAAAAAAAAAAAAAAAAAAAAAAAAAAAAAAAAAAAAAAAAAAAAAAAAAAAAAAAAAAAAAAAAAAAAAAAAAAAAAAAAAAAAAAAAAAAAAAAAAAAAAAAAAAAAAAAAAAAAAAAAAAAAAAAAAAAAAAAAAAAAAAAAAAAAAAAAAAAAAAAAAAAAAAAAAAAAAAAAAAAAAAAAAAAAAAAAAAAAAAAAAAAAAAAAAAAAAAAAAAAAAAAAAAAAAAAAAAAAAAAAAAAAAAAAAAAAAAAAAAAAAAAAAAAAAAAAAAAAAAAAAAAAAAAAAAAAAAAAAAAAAAAAAAAAAAAAAAAAAAAAAAAAAAAAAAAAAAAAAAAAAAAAAAAAAAAAAAAAAAAAAAAAAAAAAAAAAAAAAAAAAAAAAAAAAAAAAAAAAAAAAAAAAAAAAAAAAAAAAAAAAAAAAAAAAAAAAAAAAAAAAAAAAAAAAAAAAAAAAAAAAAAAAAAAAAAAAAAAAAAAAAAAAAAAAAAAAAAAAAAAAAAAAAAAAAAAAAAAAAAAAAAAAAAAAAAAAAAAAAAAAAAAAAAAAAAAAAAAAAAAAAAAAAAAAAAAAAAAAAAAAAAAAAAAAAAAAAAAAAGCATCAAGAAATTATCCTTTCACAAATAACATCTATACACTATAATCTTATACAGGTTTAAATTACTTATAAGAAAACTATATCACGCAAATGACTTTTCAAAGATATAAACAAAGATATACTTACGTTTTTAACTATTAAATTATGCAGGTTCCCAATTCTCAAACCAAATCGTTGATCAAATTCTTATTTTTATTTTGTACCATAATAATTGCATTGGAAAATAAGTTTTCAATTCCTCCGTACATTAATTCATAATTCTTCTTTTCAATTAAATGTTCATATCTCAATGGCATTTACTTTTGTCGTCGAGCATGGCTTTGCATGCAATTTAAGTTACAATTCTTATAATTCGTAGTTACCAACAAAAGTATCGTTGACAAGTACTTTACAAATAGATCGACTTTTATGAATGACCTACCTTGAATTAATTCTTGAATTGTTTACCGGCTTTACATAATAAAATCTTTAATTCGTCATACGCTCTAGAGATTTCCATACGTTCTATTTGCTCTGACTAATCAGAATGATGTCATTTACACCTTAATTAAGTACAACATTTTTTATTTATCTTTAGTAGTTGATGAGGTTACAAGAATCAATAAAAATGTTTGTTCGTTATTGTGCTCGATTATAATCTATATGCTATAGAAAAGTCTTATTGCACTCTACTAATTGGGCCTTCATTCCGTGCTCAATTATAATCTATATGCTATTAAAAAGTCTTATCAAACCCTACTAATTGGGCCATTTATTCACATTGCTTGTAATCGTCCGAAATGATTGCCTGTCATTTGTGTAATGGTCTTTACGCGTATTATCTTATCTAGATTATGGCCCCAAAGCGTATTATTGCATTTTATAGTATCTCGCTAATTAGGTTGCTATAGCATAAGTAAGCATCTGTCGTTTACTTATTAATTTGTGGATTTTCGCTACTGAATTGGTTTTTCTACATTAGAACAATCTAGAAAGATTGAAGTAACTGTTTTCAAAGAATAGAAGATTTCACGATACGCATTATAAACGTTTTTCTTTTAATGGAAAAAAATAATGTTTTCAGTAAAAGTGTACTTTTGATACAACGCGCTTTGCGTTACGTTCGAATTGTTAATTTTTAGTAGAGAATGAATATTTGCCTTTTAGAACTTGTTGGAAACATACGAGGTTTTATTATCAAGGATGATTTGCGTTCCTTATTTATGTACTAAAAATCAATTATATCAAGCCAACGTATTACTAAAATATTATACAGGGTGTTTCGTTACAGAAAATTAAGTACTAGAAACTTTTGGCTCTCCCTGGTTTTAGGGTTGTTTTATTTACAGAATGTGTTGCTCATTGACCTTTTACGCCTTCCTTATTACACACACACACACACACACACACACACACACACACACACACACACACACACTATATATATATATATAAATATATATACATGTTGCTGTGACAACGCCGGGCTTTGATGCGCCGCTAAAAGGGTGCTGTGTTACAGTTACAACAAATTATAAAATTTGAAATTGTCGACTTACTTTCCTTTCAAACTTTTCATTGCCTGGCTAGCTCAACGAAATTTTGGAGTTTTTAAAAACAAATCAAACACAGCAATATCACAAAGCATTTACACAGTATGAAATATTTTCTCTCATACAAGAGCATATAGCAAATTTAAAACATCGTTTCTTTCAAACATAAAATCATTTCTAACAAATACCTATTTACTTAATTATAAAAATGTTCTTTGTCTTATCTTAAATTTACAGAACTAAATCTTTTTTATAACATAAATTTCCACATAGAAATATAATAAAATAATATAACAGCAAAAGTTCAATCTACAACTCTTTTCAATTTTGTCCTGTTAGTTCACAGAAACATACCCATAAAGCACAAAAGTCGTTAAGCACCAGTTATACACAAAAGCAATTTATAAACAAATATCAGTCACATGGATAAAATCACTGCACATGGATCTGTTATCTTTCCCTCGAAGAGTGCTGCATACAGTAACATCTCACTTCTCTGAAAATCACTTAATATAACAAACGCGCGTACCCCACTCTCAAATCTAGTGTATATTTTCCCCACTGACAAGGTTAACGTTTTAAAAATTATGCCACTAAAGCAATATGTATTATCTATCTATCCTCTATATGCGCACTCAAATCTCCTCTCTCTTATTGTATACTCACCCACAATCTTCAAGCATTATCCCCTATTCTTTCTAGCATAAAACACCAAATTTACCATCCTTTACTTTTATTATCCCCGTAGTCAATGAACATTAGCATTCAATCATCGTCTATCTTATTTATACCCATTCTTTCTAACCATCTCTCTTTGTTCCCTTGTTTACACGTTCGGTAGTAACTGACAAAATCTACCCATTCCAGAAGCTAAAAGTTAATTATAATAGACAACTATACTCAAAACACTTCCTAGAACTTGATGTTTGTGCCGTCTTATCTGCGTTGTTTCGACCCTCTTTATTAAAATACACAAAAACCTCCGACACTTAAATTCATTTATCTTTTAAATATACAGAGAAACTATTTCTTTCCACAAATGTTTAACAAATAATGTAACGGCCACTATGCTTCTATCTACAATACTTAGAACTAGAAACGGTTTGAAATGAAGCTAAAAGCTTTTAACTAATTATACCTATACTCTACCCTTATTACCTACAATGATTAAATATGTTTATGACCTTTCACACGCCGTGAATATTTACATCTGCCAGATTAAGAAAATTAATATTTTATCTTGCTAAAGTATTACCTTAGTATTATTGATTTTGACACTATCTACTTTAAAAGCGTTTTAACAGTACGAAATAAATGACCAAATGAACCACTAATGTTCTTATACCCTCAAATATTACATTCAATGCATCATAAAATTAATACTGTTTTAAATCTAAAAACTCGAATTGAAAGAATTTCTGATCCCTCTTTTTACACTAAGAATCTTAAAGAATTAGAACTTACCTTGCTAAATAATGGTTATCCAAATTACTTGTTAAAAAAACTTATTTTTTCTAACACATTAAGAACACCTAGAATTATAAATACACAATTGATTTATAAAAAACTACCTTTTATAGAAAAACTTACTCCTTTGCTTACTAAAATACTAAAACAACCTAATGTTATAATTACAAATGATTATGTCAAATCACTAAAAAGCCTGTTTACAAAATTAAAAGATAAGACTGAGGTACCACTATGTAACAATGTAGTATATAAGATCAAATGCAGTTGCTTGCTCAGTTATGTGGGACAAACTAATCAGTGGTTACGCAATAGAATGACACAACATCGCAGTGACGCAAAACTTGGTAAAACAATTGCGCCTTAGCTAGACATGTGTATGCCACCAAACACAATCCGGAGTATAACCAAGTTAAAATCATGGAGACTGAAGAAAATTATAAAAAACGCTTGTTCTTGGAATCCTTCCACATACTCAAAGACGCCAGCTCTATGAATAACAAACAAGATATGGAAAATTTAAGCATAGTATATTCTCGTTTTTATAATCAATAATATTACTGAACTTTTATTTTTATCTTAAAACATCTATGTTAGTCATGTTTCACTGATTATGCCTATTTATCAATCGAGATCTAGCAGTTTGATATCAGTTTATTGTGTATACTACTTTCAATTAAATGAAGTAGTGTCACTGTCATTATCTAAATTATTATATATTTATGAACAACAGTTAATGTAAGTTATCATGTTTGTAATTGATTGTCTACATCTTTTTTATTTTATAGACTTATGATTATGGCAAAAATGTGTTGCCGAAACGTTAAGTAATAGAACAAAAATTTTTAAATTACTATTTATTTTGACCAAAATCATCCCAAAAAGTTTATAACATCTTATCTAAATTATATATATATATATATATATATATATATATATATATAAAGTAAGATGTATCTGTAAACAAACTCTTATGAAAATAATAAGAGCTATTGACAAATACAAATCGAGCTAGTAGTTATATAGCCATTAACAAAACATTAGCTTTATTACTTCATAGGGGAGGAAACATCCACATCTTACTTTATATACTATTTCTTATTGCGGACTGCAAGTAACTTGTCTTTATTTCCTTTGACTAGGGTTCCACGTTCTAGGCAACGTTAATATTGCGACCTCGTCTGTTGGTGTGGTGACGTGTACCTATTTTAATTACTACCTCTGCTTAAAAAGATTTGCCACGGCTGCTCTGCTGTTTCCTGAAAATAAAACTAACTACTCAAAAAAAATTCAGCGACGGTAAATAGCCTACATTTATTAACACTCAAAAAGGAATATGCAAGCCAACATCAAAATTAAGACTCCTCTTTCATACCCTATTTACAAGTTATATACACCCTTTTTTTAAATACTCCCATAACAATACATTTCGAAGTCATTAATTCCCCTTGATAAATATTTCCAATTAACTATATAACAAAATTTATTTAAAGTAATGGGGCTTTAACACATTTCTTACTTTACCTTGTTTTAATACGAGCTCAGTAGTAAACCTTAACTCTTCGTGCTTATTTTTGCACTACAATTAAATTAAACCCTCTTACCTTGTACATAATAACACATATCTCCAATGCCATAAATCATTCCTTAACATAAATCCCTACAGACAATAAAATAAACTCAAATTAAAATATTCATCATAAACCTTTTCCCCAGTTTGTCCCATTAGTTCACAAAATTATGTACCGCAATACAGTAAGTCATTAAGAACCTATTTACACACATATACAACAAAAAAGCTGCATTTACCTGAATTCCATATTCACCCACTGGCCTGCTAACATTTTATTCAGGACTGCTGCTTCAGGAACCCCCAATCTGGATTGCAATAACCAAAACTGCAAGCTGCTATCATATTACCAAGAAGTCATCTCGTCTACCATTTGATTAAGCATCCAAACTTCAAACCGCATCTACTAGTACCATAAAAGTTTATACAAAACCAACCTGGTTTAAACGCTGACTTCCACTCCAAACCATTTGCATCATTTACATAATTATTCCAAATTACTATCAATTGTTTTACTTATCTCATTTAACGTAAATTAAATTACCAATTTATGCAAACGTAAAAGCATCTCTTTATTATTAGAGTTGTCAGCTTGTCGAAGACTAATAACGACGTACACTTGTTGACAATTAAGAGCGACTTCAGCTTGTTGAAACATAAGAGCTTTTTGAAACATCAGAGCTTGTTGAAACATCAGAGCATGTTGAAACATCAGAGAGCTTCCAACCAAACTCCTGGGGCTTTTATGTATCTCTCCTGCCTCTAAAAGCCTGTAAATGCTTGAAATTTCTTTCAATACAAACATTCAAACGTATACAATTCTAAAAATTGCCCCACGCTTACACGCAACACTACCAACCGGCCACAATTTTCCAAAATCAACTTACCATGCACAAAATTTCTTGTATTCTTCCTAACCGATAACATATTCAATAACATTTTTTCGAAAATTATTTGAAGCTACCAACCGCGCACGCGTTAATAAATTGTTTCGTTGTATTTAGAACACCCCACTCCAAATAACCTTGTACGAACCCCAAGCTAACATATTAAACTACGCCTCTCCCTTATCACATGTTATACCTATCTCACTTATCCATCCATACTCACATCAACTATCTCTCTTATACCGTGTTTTCAAACTTCGTTGTAACGGACAATCGCTGTTGTTAACCTACTCTATTTCTGTGTATGCTCAAGTTTATTATCGTTCTTAAAAGCTGTAAATTTCTCTTTAGCCTTACTAGTTGACGTCGGTAACTGTTGTTTATCCGACTGTTATCTTCCCTATTAAATATTAATTCACGGAACCCAGCTCCTTCAAACACGTTCAAAATGCTTTTAAACAAATAATATAACTGCCAACTACTCGAAAAACTAAAACGGTTTAAAATCTTCAAAGCAAGTTCGAAAAGCTTTAGAAATATTCCTACCAATTTTACTCTTATTACATAAGAGGGTTTGTTTTTCTGTTTATAAATATAAAATTTAAATCTCGTCTTATGCACAGAATGTTTCTAATATGCAATGCGCTTTATCTTTAAGAGTAATTATCTCTAAAGAATCGTGAAAATTACACTTGAGCTTCCTGAAATGCGTTCTGAAAAATTATTGATCTCTAAAACTATTTAAAATAAAAGCGTTTCAAAGTTGTTTGCTGTATTTCACATGCTGACTCACAAAATAAATTGCAAATGGAAAATTAATATACTTTCAGTCTCAAATATCACAGTTTTTTTATTTTTACATCTTGGAATACATTCGGTCTACCGGAAAAACTACAGCGTCTAATTGTATTTTTTATTCAACGTTTCAGCACTGACTTTTAGCCTTCTTCATAGACTGAAAAATTTTATAAAAATTACTACAACATATAGTATATAAATCAGGTGCATGTCAAAATAATTTACGTAAGTAGAGAGTAATACTGTTTTGAATTGAATTGTAGTAATTTTCATTAAATTTTTCAGTATATGAAGAAGGAATAAAGTCAATGCGGAAACGTTGAATAAAAATTACAATTTAACGCTATAGTTTTTTTGGGTAGAACTAGTATATCCCGCGATATCACAACAATCAGATGTTTACCTACTTTCGTCGAGAAATAATAGTATATATAGTATATATAAATATATATATATATATATATATATATATATATTTGTAGCACATAGGACAGTAAAAGTCTGAGACAACAATGAAATTTCTAACAAGCTTTGTAAGCTATTTTATTCACATTTATTATTTTTGTATTTTAATGATGTTTGTGGTATCAAATGTCTTGTCAAATACTACGTATTTGTTAAATACATATTTAAAAGGAAAGCATGTAGTTAGCGACAATTTACCGGAAGCTGTACATAAACCACAGCCAAATGCTTTGGTGGAATTAATTGTATGTATGTAAGAGATGTGGATGAAATGTTGGTCACATCCTGTTCTAGTTTCTATCATTTCCAACAACTGAAAAAGGGATGACTGATATTTTTATTTAATGTAAGTATCATCAATCTCAAAGTGACAATTCTTGCAAAAGTTTCCATGAAATTTGTAATTTATCTTTCTTTACAATAAAGCTATAATATGGCGTCAATTTTATGAAACTAGACAAAAAAATTCAAAAGGGTATCATAGTGCAAAATTCGATCGCATTTTGTACATAGATCCGCGAAATTGTAAGTTTGTTTTCCTGTTGTTTAAGAGCCGTTCCCTAGTATACCATATTATTCATCTGCATTTCACTATTATTAGGCTTTATTTCAAAATACTTAGTTACAAATTACAATTCTAGATTCTTATGAATATTTTTTAGAAGATATAGCATCCAATATCGTTTGAAACGTTTGAGCGTTCATTCCAAACCATTTGTTATCGCTTGTATCCGATCGTCCAGTATCAGTCCGTCCAAAGAAGTCGTAATAATAATCATAATCTGTGGTAACAACATTGAATTTCGCGTAATATACTGCTGCAAATGCTGAATATATAAGAAGGGCTGCGGTCACAAGCTGCAATAAAAAATGTACAATCAATACAAACGTAATTAAGGTATATTATACTTAGTTTATTAAAATCTTGTCCAATGGATAAACAAACACATTCGGTCAACAGAAGCTTTTTCAAAAAGCATAGTGTCCAAAAATAACAGATTTCAAATAACCCAAAAATACAATAACGTTAAATTTGAATTAATAATTGTGTTACATTAAATGAGTAAGGAAAAGTAATCTAAAACGGACAAAATTCATGTCGATGTAGATGCTGTATATTTTGCTGTCATATATAGTAGTACACAGTAAGCAAGACCTTGCAGTAAAATCGATAGTTTTATTCAAATCATAAACTTAAAATCATACCAAATATCGTTTTATCTTTATTAAATATATTGCTGTACATACCCTTTTAATGGGTCGACCTATTAATTCTGTAGTATCACGTGTCCTTACGTTGAGCGACCTATTTATTTTAATTGCTATAATACTAAATTAAATTATTGAACCACCATTTTAATCTTTCCTACAGCTTGTGATTATTTCCTCCTCCAGCTGTTTCTTAATGTTGCTATCAACTGGAATTTATCATAAACAACTTTATCGACCAATGACAAAATTCAACAAGTTACCGCCTTTGCGGGTTATCTCTGCCCTACTTAATTTGTGGCTCCTCCTCAATCTTATGACCTCGGCTAGCATATATTTGTAATTATAAATTCAGTGAGTTTGGATCACATTTAATGAAACTAATGCTTTATGTACAGCTTTGACGTTATTTACAATACATTTTCAAATTAATTCACTTTTATAAATTTCATTTATCAACAACCATTTAATTTGTACTAAAACCCAAAGTCACCAAAGAAAACTCATTACCTTTACCAACAAATGTAGAATATTCTAAATCCGTTTTCTTATTATTATTTCAATACGTATTCAACCCTTTGTTGACTTGTTTACAAGCATATAATATTTAGCCAATTTGATATTAAAAATAAAATAAAATTCTTGTAGAAAAACAGATGCCTTATAACTAACAATCTGACCTGGTTTTATCTTTTTACGACGACGCTTCCATTAAAATTAATCTTCCCAATTTTCGATTCCATTCAACTTATCACCATTATGGACCAACACCATTAAATTATAATTTTATACTTTAATCATTCTTGCCATAGACTTCAAATTTGTAATTCGTTCACCCCTATACTTCAAGATTATGTTCTTCCTTTCGCCTCGACATTTAAATTGTTTTATTGTAATCTTTCTTAACATCAAGCATTCTGGCCTATTTTCCCTCAGACCTCGAAGCCCTATTATTTTTATGTCTTAGTTTACGATTAATTCATAAAAATAATCCTACTTACGTTTTAAACGGTAATTTTCATATACACACTCATTTATTTCACTTTGTACCACTTGTTACGTATTATTCAGTATTACTGGCAATGCACTTGGGCCTTCATTGAGTTCAAAACTGACTTTCTTATCGCGGTGCTTGCTAATATAATTTCGAATCCCCACTGCATCCGTGGTGTGGTCTAGAACCTGTCGTTTGCTTCGGACCAATCAAATAATTTCATTTCGAATATTTTCTGATGTAATGCTCTGCGTTCGTTCATAATGCCCACCTGCCTGCAGGTGTCTTCACTATCAACATGCTGTATTTTGATAGAATAGTCGCCTTTCCATAAACAACTGATGCAATTTTACTTTAAACTTTCATTGTTTACATGCGATTCACGCAATTTTAATCATTTCTCTTATCAAAATGGTTAGATCTTTATACGCATTATATTAGCTACATGAAACTCTATTTTCACCTTCGTATTACTTAATCGTCTGAGACTCTTTTCTTAATGCGTGTCTAATTATTCTTTATCATTTATACGCGTGCTTCCACTGAAAAATATTCTTATTCGCTTTACTTATACAACTGAACACTATCTACAGGGTATTTAATCTTTACCATCCGTTTAATACTCGTATTTCTCATTCCTACGCCAACTATGCGTCTTCCTATGTCTTTCCTGCGTCGCCCAAAACTATTTCTACTTTGTACACAGGGTGTTGCCTACTTACTATCTACTTCTATTTCTTACTTATTTCCTAAAATAACTACAATTTTCTGCTGCCTATTCTAATTACTCATTCTCTAGTGACCTTCACTATGTCGTGCACCCTTAAACAACCCTTATCACAGCATAATTCCCCCAAATTAAAATATAAAATTTTATATCAATGTCCATTTTGTTGCCCAACGTGAACTCAAACTCACATTGGTATGAAATTATTATATTTTATTTCCATATTGAAATTCAACCTTTTCATTATTAATCTCATATTTACATTTTATTTATCCCATACCTATGTCCTATTATACTATACTATTCCTACCTATGCCTATTCTTATGTTCAAATCCTATTCTATTTCTCTATGTATACCTATTCATAATTTATTTTACATTTCCTTATCTATTCATCTGTCCTTGCATGGGCCAATTCAATTTATCTATTTTCAACTTCCCCCTTTTTCACTCTTAAATCTGGGTCCTTTTAATCTATATTTTTCAATCCTATATTTATTATCTATCCTATATCCTAAAAATCTAACCCTACTTTGAAAAAATTCACACTTCCTTAAATTCAAAATCAAACTAGCTATATCTAATTCTAATATTATTCTCTCTAAATGTACGTAGTGTTCCTCTACACTATTACTAACTATTAATATTTCATCCTTATAGTGGATACTAAATTCCTCATACGGTCCCAAAATATTCTTGATCACATTCTCTAATGCATCCGTGCTCGAGGACAAACCAACCGGGACCACCCTAAATTGGTATAATTTTCCTTCTACCGAAAAACCCGTATATTTCCTTGATTCACGCGCTAATGGAATCAAACACAATGAATTCTTTAAGTCTAATTTGCTATATATTTTCTTATTACCTATTCTTGCTAATATGCTTTCCATCGTTGGTGGACAATTGTATTGCGGCTTCGTTCGCTTATTTATCTTTCTTGCATCCAAACATAACCTAATGCTATTATCATTTTTCTTCACGACGACTAATGGATTCACAAAATGTGTACTGGAGTTTTCTATAATGCCTTCACGTAACATTTCCTCAATTTCTTCCTTCACTCTATTCCTATATGCTACTGGGATAGGATATATTTTATTGTTAAACGGTTCCTCATTCATTACTTCTAACTTGTGCACATAACCCTTGGCAATTCTCGACTTTGACCCAATTAATTCTGAATGCTTATTCAATAATACATTCACCCTATTTTTAAATCATCTGGACACTTAATCTCTTCACTTTCATTCCCCATTATTTATCTCTTCACTAAACTGATTAATATTTACGCAGTCATCTTCTATTACTATATTCCCCTCTTCATACCATTTAATATATTTCCCATTACACTCAATCTCTTTGCATTCCGCATTTATCTTCAACCCCAACTTATCTATCATATTCATCCCAAATATAACATCTATCTTCAGTCCAGGTACCACCATGAACTCATTTTCCCATATTCTATCCCCCATTTCACATCTCAGAATTACCATTTCATTTATTACACTAAATCTCTTATTATTTGGTGCCACTAAATTACACCTTGCTATCTTTATCGCTTTATCCCCCAATTTCTCTCGTTTAACAAATTCTTCCGCTACAAGTGATGCCTCTGCTCCAGTATCAATTAATACTTTAACCATTTTATTTTCCACCTTTAAATTAATTATTGGTAATAAGTTTCTCTCAAGTCTTCCTAATTCATTATCCATTTCATATTTAATAAACTCGCGCTGGTGCTCATATCCGTTAATCCGTAGAACTTTCCTTGGTTCGTCCGTACTCAAAAATCCTGATCTCGCGTCGAAGGTCCTGCCTGACTCATTCTTCCTGTATCTGTGCAATTCGTGTTCCTTAATTCCACACTATTAATATTTCTTGCTGGTGTCCGTCGATCATCCTTTTCCTGTCTATTCATTACTCCATTGTTTCCCTCATGATTCGTTCTCTCTATTCGTTGCCTTGGTGTCTGACCATTATCCTTGTTCTGCCTAAAATCATTATTAAAGTTTCCATAGTTCCCCCCATTAAAATTTCTTCCGCGATCATAATTATACCTGTTCCTTCGATAATTATTCCTAGTCTCATTATTCCTTATGAAATTCGTGCGTCGATCCCTAAATTTCTTTTCCCTTTCATCATCATTTTCCAAATCATCATATCTCTGCAAATAATCAATAAACGTGTCTCTATCCACTATGTTTTGCGTCGTTATGTATCGCTTTACTTCCGCATTAAAATGACTTGCTAAATACTTTATAATAATTTTATCTTCTAAAGGAGGATCCAATTGCTTCGCTACAGTAAATTTCTCAATCGCATATGATTCTCGCGTTATCCCTTTCGCCAAATCGTATCTTCCCATAATTAAATCATTTCGAATTCGATTTTGCTGGTTGTCATTCCAGAATTGACGTAGAAATTTGCTTTCAAACTGTTCAAACGTTTCTATTTCATCCTCAACTAGATTGTACCATCGTTTAGCATTCCCTTTTAATATTGCCCTGATTAAATTTAATTTGAATAATTCATCTGTGTGTCCCTGTATCAACATTTTAAAATTTTTCAGAAATATCTTAGGGTTTACTTTTCCGTCCCCGTAAAATTTCGTAAATTGTTCCATTGAAAGATTCGTGTGCATTAGCTTAATTGGTTCCCTATTAAAGTTTATTGGATTGCTTTTAAATTATTTATCTCTTGATTTATTGATCTGAATTCCGTTTCGCAATTTTCTTCAATTTTATTTAACTTAATATTTAAATTCTTAATTTTATTGTTGGACTCACTTTCGAACTCTTCTCGTTTCGTTTTGATTAAAGAAATATGATCCCATAAACCGTCTATCTCCTCAGAAACTCTACCAACTCTCTCATTCAATTGTGCTTTCATCTCCGCGATATTATGGTTTGCTTCTTTCAGTCCATCACTAAGATTCTTAATTTTACCCTCCAATTTCTCATTGTTTTCATCCATTTTATTTTAACTGCATTTATGGCTTGCTCACTCCTATCCATCTTTTCATTCAATGCCATTAAGATATCCAACATCTTATTTTCTTGTGAAGTTCGCCTCTCTTCACTGGAACTGGTTTCCTGAATTATAACGCTCTCCTGGGATCCTATCTCTACTCCTTGTTGTCTCAAAACCTCCCGTGTTTCCCGTATTTTCTTGTCCATTATTATTAAATTTATATGCTAAACTTTTAAATACTAAAATTTATCTAACTTTAAATTACTGTACAAATTTCACTATTGTTAATTGAAGCTTTTCAAATCCCCGGTTTAGTTTAATTAATTTATATAAAATCTTACAATCGTACTTTAAAATTTATTTTAATTTAATTCGCCCCTCTTAATTTCAGTTTATTGTGGTTTAATTTACGAGCCCCTCTTAATTTCAGTTTATTGTGGTTTAATTTACGAGCCCCTCTTAATTTCAGTTTATTGTGGTTTAATTTACGAGCCCCTTCGTTGGGTCGTCATATTAATTGCTGTACATACCCTTTTAATGGGTCGACCTATTAATTCTGTAGTATCACGTGTCCTTACGTTGAGCGACCTATTTATTTTAATTGCTATAATACTAAATTAAATTATTGAACCACCATTTTAATCTTTCCTACAGCTTGTGATTATTTCCTCCTCCAGCTGTTTCTTAATGTTGCTATCAACTGGAATTTATCATAAACAACTTTATCGACCAATGACAAAATTCAACAAGTTACCGCCTTTGCGGGTTATCTCTGCCCTACTTAATTTGTGGCTCCTCCTCAATCTTATGACCTCGGCTAGCATATATTTGTAATTATAAATTCAGTGAGTTTGGATCACATTTAATGAAACTAATGCTTTATGTACAGCTTTGACGTTATTTACAATACATTTTCAAATTAATTCACCTTTATAAATTTCATTTATCAACAACCATTTAATTTGTACTAAAACCCAAAGTCACCAAAGAAAACTCATTACCTTTACCAACAAATGTAGAATATTCTAAATCCGTTTTCTTATTATTATTTCAATACGTATTCAACCCTTTGTTGACTTGTTTACAAGCATATAATATTTAGCCAATTTGATATTAAAAATAAAATAAAATTCTTGTAGAAAAACAGATGCCTTATAACTAACAATCTGACCTGGTTTTATCTTTTACGACGACGCTTCCATTAAAATTAATCTTCCCCAATTTTCGATTCCATTCAACTTATCACCATTATGGACCAACACCATTAAATTATAATTTTATACTTTAATCATTCTTGCCATAGACTTCAAATTTGTAATTCGTTCACCCCTATACTTCAAGATTATGTTCTTCCTTTCGCCTCGACATTTAAATTGTTTTATTGTAATCTTTCTTAACATCAAGCATTCTGGCCTATTTTCCTCAGACCTCGAAGCCCTATTATTTTTATGTCTTAGTTTACGATTAATTCATAAAATAATCCTACTTACGTTTTAAACGGTAATTTTCATATACACACTCATTTATTTCACTTTGTACCACTTGTTACGTATTATTCAGTATTACTGGCAATGCACTTGGGCCTTCATTGAGTTCAAAACTGACTTTCTTATCGCGGTGCTTGCTAATATAATTTCGAATCCCACTGCATCCGTGGTGTGGTCTAGAACCTGTCGTTTGCTTCGGACCAATCAAATAATTTCATTTCGAATATTTTCTGATGTAATGCTCTGCGTTCGTTCATAATGCCCACCTGCCTGCAGGTGTCTTCACTTATCAACATGCTGTATTTTGATAGAATAGTCGCCTTTCCATAAACAACTGATGCAATTTTACTTTAAACTTTCATTGTTTACATGCGATTCACGCAATTTTTAATCATTTCTCTTATCAAAATGGTTAGATCTTTATACGCATTATATTAGCTACATGAAACTCTATTTTCACCTTCGTATTACTTAATCGTCTGAGACTCTTTTCTTAATGCGTGTCTAATTATTCTTTATCATTTATACGCGTGCTTCCACTGAAAAATATTCTTATTCGCTTTACTTATACAACTGAACACTATCTACAGGGTATTTAATCTTTACCATCCGTTTAATACTCGTATTTCTCATTCCTACGCCAACTATGCGTCTTCCTATGTCTTTCCTGCGTCGCCCAAAACTATTTCTACTTTGTACACAGGGTGTTGCCTACTTACTATCTACTTCTATTTCTTACTTATTTCCTAAAATAACTACAATTTTCTGCTGCCTATTCTAATTACTCATTCTCTAGTGACCTTCACTATGTCGTGCACCCTTAAACAACCCTTATCACAGCATAATATTGAAACCGAATTTGAGTCGTAATTTATTTTAAACCACAAAAAAGGTAAACGAAAACATTTGTAATTTTTTCCATAGGAACCACTTACGTACCACTGGAGTTATCCAACGCATCGTTATATTGTTACGGGGTCCCCGCCCCTTCAGGACAAATCATAATTTGTTTCTTTAACGCAACATTTCACACGTAGTAGTTGCAAAGCACTTGCTAAATTTGTTTTAAACCAGACGTGAGAAAAATGCCCCTCCTACAGTTATTTTTCTAATGCTGCTCAAGAAGGTACTACATTGTATAAAAATGCGCCTGCTACATTTGATTTTCCAATTCTTCATCCAAAGGAGCTAGATTGACCAGGAAACGAGTTTTTTATCTACACATTTTTTATTTTATCGAACCCTTGCTATTCCAAGCAAGGTATGGATCTTTAACGTGCGCGACAACACTCACACCCGCGACCTACATTTTACTCACCTAAACGAAGACGTATTTTTATGAAAAATGGTCACCGCACATTTCTCAAGCGGTCCGTGTCGGGAGTCGAACCCGGAACCTTTGGATCGGCAGTCATACACGAACTTGTGCGATCCACGGAGCTTCCTCGAGAAATGTGCCCTCAACATTTCACTTTTTTCAAAGCTCCACTTATATGTACTACATCGGTCAAGTATGAATTTTTTTTCTGGAAATTTTGAATTTTACCGAATCCTTGCTATTCTAAGCAAGGTAGGAATCTTTAACGAACGTAACAACACTTACACACGGGACCTACATTTTGCCTATCATCCGAAGGAAGGCATGTTTTTGTGAAAAATGTTCGCCTAACATTTTTCAAGCGGCCCGGAACCTTGGGATCAACAGCCATACGTAAACCTGTCTAATCCACGGAACCGCCTCGAGAAATGTTCCCTGCAGTTAAGTTTCCAATGCACTGCCCGAAAGTACATCATTGCCCAGAAACCATTTTCTACCTGGAAGCTTTTTATTTTGCCTAGCCTTTGCTATCAATATATATGTATATTTAAATGGAATTATTAAGACTTAAGAATTATTGTTTCATTGTATAATTGATGGACATAATAAAATGTTATAAAGGTTTACAAACCAGACATTAGAACGGAAACAGTTACATTGTATTCAAGACGTAATACGGTACTGCAGATGCAGGTCACAGTAGACAGTAAGACAGCAATTATTAGAATTAAGATTACTAAAATGTTATAGCTTGTATTGTATCAAGAAATAGCAGACATAAGATCTGCATTTCCCACAAAGTGATGTAAGAACAGGGATAGCATAAATACCCTCAGGAGCCCAAGATGGCCAGTCATTCTCGAGCTTCACAACTATAACTTTGTTGATTGTTCAAGCTACTCATTTTAGTTTTAATTAATCAATTAGTGAAAGTAACTTTGATTATTTTTATTTTTAAACGTTAATGAACATAACGTAACCATTTGTTAAAATCATTTGTAATTTTTGTATAAATTAAAATACACTTGGTATGAGTGTAATTTGGAAATAATGTCTTTTTAAAAAGAAGCTTCCAAAGGCCCAAAACCCATCTCGTGCTTCTTGCTGCTTGTATTATTGTTTACTCAAATTTCACGTTCTTATTCGTTCTTACTTCTTCTCATTAGATTATACTGGAATCTTTTAAATGTGGTGTTTATTGAATTCTCACAACTTATAAACGTGAGCATGCGAAACGTCAAATACTTGTTCTAATAGGCAAAAAATGAGCATATTTATGTCGTAATTATTTTCGCTTTATATATGTATATATATATTACTCATATTTAGACCAGGGTAAAAAATTAAATAATCACATCAAATAATTTTAATCACTGTGTAGAATTTGGAAAAGGTACGCGTTATTAAATAACAGCGTGAAGCATAAAAATTCATTCGTTTTATTAAAATTAAGAAATTTAAATTATTTATAAGACGCTTTATATCAAAAGAAACAGTATTAAAAAGCTCTGCGTGTAATTTAATTATTCCGAGGAAAGAAACAAATGGAAATTACGTGCAAAATTTATATTAATTAACCCTATTTTAAGTAACCGGTATTGAACAAAGTGTACACATAATAATTAATATTTAACTTGGATTCACTAAAAATGAAAGGATAGAAGTCAATTTTAATTGGAGTTAATTAAACCATTATTAATAATAAGCATAAAAGTCTGTGAAAATCCAAGATTATAATACCAGAAAATAAAGCTCTGAGAATTAATATTATTTTGAACACCTGCGTAGTTTAAATATCACGTACGGCGAAAATTGTGTAGATAACAAATGGTTTCAAAGAATCTTGGAGAAACCGGGGCTTAATATTCACGAGAAGGTGCGATACGGGGTTATTTAACCCAGATAGTCCACATGGACTGGAAAATAATCGATAATAAAGAATATCAATTTGCACCAATACGAACAGGTTAAAAAGGAAAGAGAAAATGCGTCAAGCAAAGACACATATAGTAAAAGGCGTGATTTAAGCAACGTCACGAGGGTCACAATTGGTTGAAAATAGGATGCAAATATCAGAGGTAGAAACAACAATTTCTGTACAAAATTAATTAGTTTTTCTCGGACATGTTTGCGTGCCGTGTGAGAATATCTGAGATTTAAATGGGGCGAGTGAAAATTCGTAAAACCGACGCGCGAGCGACGGACTGGGAACATAGCATGAGAAATTCTTAAGAATTGTCTGTTTTGAGGACAAAAGCGACGTGCCGGCTATTCGCTATATATACAGGTGGTAATATGAATTTCGGCCTCTTAGACTTTTGACTATTCGATGCGTTAAAAGCTCTTACATCCGCGACTTGATTCAAGATGTTAAACAGTGCATTTTAGTTTGATAAAATAATTTAAAATTTTGCTCGTATATTTTAGTGATTCAAAATAGTTTGTTATTTACGTGCTAACATGAATGTACTTCAGTGCACTTAGATACAAGGTAATAAAATTTAGTATCACTGTACCAATTAGCAAAATTTACAACGACAAATGTATACACAAAAGTAGGCAGTTTTGGCGTATATTGGTGAAAGACGCATGAATTTCTTTGCTATTTTTCGGGGTGTTAATAATTAAATGGTTCAAATACGTGTCTGGATCCACGAAACAAGGGTCAGATATACACAGATGAGTTCCGGAAAAGCCCAGAAACAACTTTAAATAAATGGTGATGGAGAAAATTTTAAAAGCGTTGAGAATTAGAAGCCGTAAATATAATCCTGTTGGAATGGTGTGATTAACTAAAGGGACGATGTACATTGAAGCTACGAGGACAGTAACCTTCAGGTAAATTATACTATTTTGTTTGACATTTTGTGTGTGTTGAATAACTTTATAATTGATTTACTTTAAATGGACATTAGTGAAATTGTACTAACCATAAAATTTTAATTTTAAGATGAAATTTGCTTGTTTAAGTAGAAAGGGGTATTTAGTATTGATGTTCGGGAATATGATGAAACTTTGGGTATGTTTTTGAGCTCAATTAGACGAACCTGGTTAATTAACGTAAAGGGTGGTAGATGCTCCTTTATACTCAGACTCCGGTCTGCTTATATTGTTATATTAATTAGTAGGCATCCAACAAGGACTTTAATTCTGGATGCACATTAAAATGATAATAAAATTAATCTTGAAATTCTTTTTAAAACTGAATTTTATGCTGAAATTTAATTTGAAAATTTAATGTATTCTGAATATTGATGTAAATAGAGTTAACGTTGATGTTTGTGGTAGGAATGTGTTGTTTAATTTTATGAATGAGGAGGTTTATAAAATTAGGTGAGCAGCCGAGGCGAAAAGAGGATCACAGCAGTTTATGACGCCCAATCTGTGGGACTAGAATTTTTTTGTTGAAAGGACCCAGTTCCCGCATTAACAGGAGTATATCACAGCAGTTATATGGCGCCCAACGTGGGGCTAGAATTTTTTTGTTGAAAGGACCCAGTTCCCGCATTCACAGGAGTATATCACAGCAATATATATATATATATATATATATATATATATTGCGGTAATTTAGGGTTGTTTAAGGGTGTATTATATAGCAAAAGTCGTGCAAGAATTATAAATTACGATAGGAAGCAGAAAACTGCATTTATTTAGGAGAAAATTAAGTAATTTGTATAATATATAAATAGTAAGCATTTAACACACTGTATATAGAGAATAAGTAGTTTTAGGCGACACAAATGAACACATCTTACAACAATAAGACGCATAGTTAGCATATAAATAGGTAATTTTTACATTAGGTAAATAACAAATATTTAACACACGGTATATAGAGCTTCATTAATTTTAAGTAATGCAAATAACGATATTTTTCAGTAAAGAAGCACGCGTATTTAGAGGAATGATAATAAATGTAATTAAACACGCATTCAAAAGGATTCTAATTAGTTATGATATAATACGGAGATAAGAGATAAAACTTAACAAAGCTATGTGTAAGTGCGTAGAAACAATCAACATTTTTGATAGTAAATGTAATTAAGGATGCGTAAATAAATAAACATACATGAAAATCGAAATTAAGATTACATCATGTATTTTTGTATAATATGGAAAACGCGATTATTTACTCAAAACAACGTATGGTAGATAACGAAGCATCTGTAGCAAACAACCATTACTCGAAAAGTCAAGTATATTACATCAGAAAACTACTTCAAGGTGTAGGAAATACAAAGACCTCATTGGTTAAGATAGCGACAGACTTGTTAGGGGCCCGGCCCACATTCAAGTGAGATCAACCCATATATTAACAGCGAGCAATGATAGGAGAGCTCAGTTTAAACTCAACAAGGCCAAGCTGCGATACTCTGTACCTAAGAGTCACGTGTAATAATATTTTAATAATGAAATTGTATAGTGACAGATAAGTGATACAAATATGAAGAACTCTTTTGCCGATTAACGTAAGTAGAATTTGGGGAATTTATTTAAACTAATGAGATAATAATAGGACTTCAAGTGGAAGATTCTAATTGAGGGTATAATAATTCAAGCGAGTGAATAGATAAAATTCCAAATGGGTGTATAATAAATTTGAGGCTGATGACCATAACTCTAGTCTGAGAATAATTCAAATGAGATATAATAAATCCGAGTGTATGGATAATCTTAGTTGGTTGATAATATTTCAAATGAGTTGATGATAATAATTCTGAATTGATGTTGGTTGATAATGGATGGTATAATAATTTAAATGCATGGAAAATTCTAATTGATAGTATAATATTTCAAATTTTTGATGATTTTGATACAATTTTGAGTTGCGAGAATCAATAAAGAAGCACGAAGTAATTTATTGAGAAAAAGGAGTTCTAATTAAGTAGCAGGTCAGATCTTATTAGTTGTAAGACATTTTTTCTATTTGAATTTGAATATTGAATTTGCTTAATTAATATAAACTTGTGTAACAGAGTCAGCAACAAACTTTGCATACGTTAAAAGTACGTAATATTAAAAAAGGGTTTTGAACGTTCCAGGCTTTTTTGATAAAAAGAGTAGTTTTTGGTGACTTTAGATTGATTGCAAAGCAAATAAATTTTGAGATAAATAAGACTTATGATACTGATTGATTGAAGAGTGTATTTTAATAATTTTCAAAACCTGTACATAATATTTCTTTTCATTATATTGAATTAATTAACTTCATCTTATCATTCAAACAAAGAGGTAATCATAAAGGGGTAAAAGAGAGCAAAATTGATCATCGTAACGTTGTGCACTCTGTGTAGAATAATAAAAGCTAGCCGTGGCAGAAATAATAATAAAATTTAGTTTGAGTGAAATTTGATTAGGAAAATACAGATTGGTGGAGTTCAGTAAGAAAGCGCCATTGACATCGAGTACTGCGTTATCATATCAATATATATATATATATATATATATATATATATATATATACATTTTGTAAGTTATAGATTTCTTATTTACGTTTGTAGCCCCCCCCCCCCCCTCACGATGAAATCCTGGTTGCGCTCTGCCATAATATGATCAGAAATTTTAGTATGATCAGTAGTTAAACAAGATTTTGTGCTTTAGAGATGTAGACTTAACAATTCTAAGTTTCGAGACATAGAATAAGTTGCATCGCAAATACTTTACCTACCTGGAATGTAGCCCAAAATTTAAAAGATCCCTCATTTATCAAGAAATCATAATAGTTCGCCCAAGCATCGTTTGCCACTGCCTTTTGTTCTACCATTTCTTTGACTTCCTTCATTTCTTCGGGATGATCGTGATCATGATCAAAACTATCATCTTCCATCAACATTCCTTTTCCCTGCCGCGCTTGCATTTCATCGTAGTCTTCCAATCCTTGTTCGTATCTAAAAAAAAACATTAAGCTTTATTTATAAGTTGCTATTTCGGGTTGTTTTGTTGACATAGAATTCACGCAATTCGGAAATAGTATCGGTATACCTCAAAGTAAATGTTTCGACTTTCTCAAGGGCTTTAGTATTCAACGTTATATTAAGATCTAAACAGTAAATTAAAACACTTATCTCTTGCTGAAAAAACAAATTAGTACTGTTGGTGCCAGTTTAATGTTAACGTTTAACAGTCTGGCGATATAGGTACTCCCGATTGCATCAAAGTAGAGTAACTATGTTACAACTGTTGCAACCTAAAAAATACTACAAAAGCTGACCGCGTACAACGATTAATCGTATGAGAAAAATTATGCACATTATTTTAAAAAAACGAACTCGTAACAAGAAATCTATTTACTTTGCATGTAGGGGAAGCTCTTATGGTTTAACAAAATAAGCATCGCTTTGGCGCGGTTTATTATTTAGAGAACAAAAAGTTACTGTCAGATATTTAAGACGTAGAAATCTGTGAAAATAGATATTTTTCTTCAAATGACTTTTAACTAACGCTAATACGAATATGTTTATT
This sequence comes from Platerodrilus igneus, assembly GCA_036346225.1. NCBI lineage: Eukaryota > Metazoa > Arthropoda > Insecta > Coleoptera > Lycidae > Platerodrilus > Platerodrilus igneus. Next base: position 1,924,969 of record JARFIW010000139.1, on the reverse strand, counting down.
TTAGCTGTCTGGAAGCTAGGTAACTCAGTGTGGGTGTCCTTCGACGCCAAAACTTCTGATAAAAAAATAACTGTGCAACAATATAGTCGACTTCATTATAACATTATACTATTGGAACAACCCTCAAAAACACAGTTTAACAAACGATTTGATATTTAGGGAAACGCTCCGTGTAATACCATAACAATATAATCGTTTTCCAAAATATACAAAAAGCAAGTGTATTAGCCCACCCTTTTCATTTGTTACACCTTGAATAACCCCTTACCCGTTACATAATCAATTTTCTGATTTAGACATGCAAGTTCCTTTACCAAGGTTATAATAGGTTTCTACTTACACTTTCGTTCTTCGAGGATGGGACGAGTTCTCGAAAAGTCCCTACATTTGATTTTCTTATACTCTTTCAGAAGGTGCTACACTGGCCAGGAAGTGAATTTTTTTACAGGAGAATTTTGAATTGTGCCGAATTTTTGCTGATCCAAGCAAGGTAGGAATCTTTAACGTGCGTGACAACACTTACACACTGGACCTCCATTTTACCTTTCATTCGAACGAGGGCGTATTTTTGTGAAAAATGCACGCCTAACGTTTTTTAAGCGGTCCGTGACGGGAATCAAACCCGGGACCTTCGACTTAGTAGTCACGCACAACCTAACTTCACCACGGAGCCTCCTGGTTTTCAAGGAGCTGCGATCCGGGTTCTCAGAAGATTTTCGCAAAATCAATCTTCCAATTCTAGTAATGCCCTAAAAGGATAAAGTATAAAGAGTTGGGGACGATAATTAGGTCACTACATCAAAAAAACGCGCACTATACGGCACTCGATCAAAACACAGTCGCTGTAGTTGAGTTCCGGTACTATAGTATATTCTGTAACTCCCGGCAAAAACAGTTCGAGACATAATAAATTTTAAATCATTTTCCAGAACGCGATAAAAAAATCCCGAGACGGAATCTTCAAGCATCTATGCATAATAAAACATTCTATTTTAAAAATGTAGTTAGTAACTTGTTACGTTCCGTTCCTGTTATTAAACAATTAATTAATTAATTTAAAAGTGCATATTCAGTACCGCTTCCACGGTTATTTTGCGTGTATTAGCAAATCCGAGTCCCTCGCAATTTAAACAATTATTTGTTTAAAATCCTGTAGAATCATATTAACTATTCAGTTATAAAATTTATGGTACTTCAAATTTATTTCGATTAACTCGTAAAATCTGTGATAGTTATTATTATTATTATTTACAAAATTAAATATTTTGAATCTATTTTATTTTGATAACGTCAAAACTTAAAATTGTATTATTACTAGGGTGGTTTGAAAAGTTCGCAAAACGAAGGGAAAAGTGAAAAAATTTGTTTTTAAAATATAGTTTAATTTTCAACATAATCTCCGTCAAGTTGAATACACTTCATCCAGCGATGTTCCAAACCCATTATGCCATCACGAAACTGCGATTCTTCAAGGCCTCTAAAATAAACGTCGACAGCTGCTTTTACTTCTTCGTCCATGGAAAATCGTTTTCCCCCAAGGAAAACTTTTAGTCGTGGTAACAGCTGGAAGTCAGAAGGAGCCAAATCAGGCGAATAAGGTGGATGCTGCAACAGATCGTACTTCTGCTCATTCAATTTTTGCATTGCTACTGCACTTGTGTGTCGACGTGCATTATCCTGATGGAAAATGATCTTCTTCTTACGCAATGCAGGTCTTTTTTCACAAATATTTTTATCCAGTTGGTCTAGACGTTTAGCGTAATACTCACCGTTTATTGTTTCGCCCCTAGGAAGATAGTCAATTAGTAGGACATCTTAGCATCCCAAAAATTGATGCCATAACTTTTTCAACCGACTTCACGCACATTGCTTTCTTTGATGGTGGAGAATCCCTATGTTTCCATTGTTTAAATTGTTACTTGGTTTCAGGGGTATAATAGCGAACCCGTTTCATCTGTCGTAAGAAATCGTCGTACAAAATCGGTTTTATTGAAGTTAAGGCAGTCTAAACTCTGTTGGCAAATTCTCTTCCTCTAAAGGTTTTGATCAATTGTCAATATGCGCGGCACCCATCTTGCCGAAAGCTTTTTCATACCTAATTCCGCAGTTAAGATATGAAATGCTCTTTCATCTGAAATACCTGCATCCTTAGCAATTTCGGAGACCTTTAATCGACGATCCTGCGTAACCAAATCATTAACTTTTTGGACGATTTTAGGCGTGATGGCAGTTTTTGGTCGTCCACTGCGCCGGTCATCTTCTATGCCCTCACGACCACGTCTAAATTCCGTCATACACTTGTGCAGAGTTATAAATGATGGAGCGGAGTGTCCTAATGTATCCTGCATATCTTTATGTATTGCTGTTGCTTTCCAATCCTTTTTTCCAAAATATTTGATAACAGTGCGCGTTTCAGTTTTATCCATTTTGAAAAACTCACAAAACTAACTTTACTAACACCAAATTAATACTACTTGACAGAATAATGTCAAATTTAACGTCTGCGCACTAGATAGTCGGATCCATCAATGCATATATTTTATTCGAACTGATGCTGCCATCTGTGCTCCATTTCGCGAACTTTTCAAACCACCCTCGTATTAACAAAGTACGGAGATGTATTGTATTTTGAATATAACCGTTACTTTGATGTCTATTTATTAAAACACTCCCTTCAAAAATATTATAATACGTTTAAAACGTGGTTGTTTTATTTACATATGGATGTTTATTGGAAAAAAATTATGCATTGCGATGGAATATAAATCTCCAGGATATTTTGGATAAATATTTTGTTCTATACGAATTGATTTTTTAACATTTTACTTTCTTGAGGGTTGGTAAATAAATTGTGTCTCTTGATGTTTCCTTTTTCTTTCTGTGTGACCCATCCTACTCTACAACGTTTTTAACTAGTACATTAATTGATTAGATTCCCCTTGTTTTGTCGTGGTACTCGGTGCGGGCTTACTGTTACTTTGCTTACTATACTTTGCTTTCCTTTTGTTCGCACGGATTACCGTAGCAAACTCATAAACTAAATAAGATCAAATTCAGGAAACAAGGGAGTCTTCAGTTTTTAGATAAAACAGCAAATTTAATTAATATAAAAAGTGGAAATTGGTAATCCAATAATTAAAAAAGTATGTTATGAGTTAAATCACTTAACACGTAACACATTGCGGTATTGCAGCAGATACATGCAAGGATAATTCAGCAGAAGCACGTTGGATCAGCGTAGCCATCATTTCGTTTCTATCATCACAGAATCCATTTGTACATATTGTTTGTGTAAATAGTATTGTGACTAAATTAAAAATAGCATATACGATAGAAAACCCGTTCAAAGATAACCTGCGTGCAGTTATTCAGTTTTCGGTTGTTGAAGGGTGTCAAGGAATGGAAATTTATAAGAAAATGAAAACTGTGTATGATGACTTTAGTTATTGGTTGAATGGTGCAATAAATTTCGACAGGGAAGAGAATCAACTAAAGATTTAACCCAACCCGGACCTGCGCGTATTGCAGTATCAGATGCAAATGTGAGACAATTGGAAACTGCATTGCCCGCAAATAAACGCATCAAAGTTAGAAAACTTTTCCATATGTTAAACATCAGCATGGGAAATGTGGATTCTATCATTCATAGTATTGGCGATCGCAAAGTTGTCGCTCAGTGGATCCCACGATTGCTTGCTGATAAGTAGAAGAATATGCGTTCGATTTTATCAATACAAAATTTTATGCGCTATCAACAACAAGGTATTGCTGTTCTACACCAAATTGTTGCCGGTGATGAGTCTTGGTGTTATCACTCCGAACCTCAATCGAAACATTGAAATATGCAGTAGAAGCGTGCACGATTTTTTCATTACCAGCGTGTGCAGTTCTTGGATTTTAAACAACACGGTGTCAACATTAACGCTGAACCCTATGCAGTCACTTTAAGATCCACACTAATTCTAAGATAATATGGGGAAATTCTGCAGGAAAACAAAAAGCAGTTCCTTTTACCGTTTCCGGTTCAAGTGTAATGGACCCCTCTATTAGTGGAATTTTAGCAATGGCTGATCCTTTGGATTACTTTACCTTATTTCTTGCACTCGAGATTATAAATATAATGATAGATGAGGCAAATTTGTATGCGACGCAAGTTCTGGAATCTACTGATCTAACACCTGATTCCAGACTACATTTATGGACGCCTACGGATGTTGAAAAAATGAAGAAAGTTCTTGGTTTACTTGGTTGGATGGGTATGGTAAAAGTACCAAAACTAGCTGATTATTCGAGCACAAATATTTTATATTCATTTTCTTTACCTAAAAGAACTATGCCACGCAATCGATTCGAGCATCTTCTAAAGTTTTGGCATTTTGCTGATAACACAAACTGGCCACAAAAAAAGCTTATATAAAATAGAAAAAGTACTGCAAATTTCGTGAATAATTTTCAAAGTACGTATTCACAAGAATCAAAAATCTGTATTGACGAAACTATGATTCCATAGAGAGAGCGCTTGAGTTTTCGACAGTATATTCCTTCAAAACGCCATCGCTACGAGATAAAACTGTATAAACTCTGCACAGAACAAAGTTACACATGGAACTTGTCAGTATATGTAGGGAAAGACAAGTAAAGTGGGGATTTGCCGGCTTCTGAAAACTTTGTCATAAAATTGTGTAAAAACCTTCTAAATTAAGGTATATTAAAATTTCTATACAAGCATATCACTTGCGGTAAGGCTCATGACACAAAAAACTCATGTTGTTGGCACAATACGAAAAAATAGGAAACAAATTCCAGGAGTTATAAAGAACGTCAAACTTCAACGAGGAACAATAGCTGCACAACAATCCCAAGAAGGCATAATTGTTCTGAGATAGAAAGATAAAAGGGATGTTTCGATGTTGAGTACAAACCACAATGGTATTGACACAGAAACAGTGACATTAGAATTTGGCCGATAAACTACAAAACCTAGTTGCGTTTTGAATTACGATGCCGGAAAGTTTTCTGTTGACATGAGTGATCAGCTATCGTCATATAACACGACGCCACGAAGATGTATGAAATGGTACAGAAAAATTGCAATTGAACTGATATAGGGACATTACTGGTAAAAGTATATTTTTTGTACAAAGAAAATGCCATTCACAAAATAATATGACAATATCAGACTGCAGACACAAAGATTCAAGATCAGAGAAAACACTGTGAACCTATACTCGAAAGAGAAAAACTCATCATCTTGTTCCACATTCTCAAAAAAAATGAGATCGGTGTTCTCATTGATACAAAATCTATGGAAGAAAAAAAATCATATATGGGAAGAAGATACTGGCCTCCCAAGTTACAAGCGTTTACGATACCTGTGATTTATCACCGTATTCTGCAGACAATGCTTCAACATTCGATGTTTTTTACTTTGATTTAGTTTTTGTTTATGTTAATCATTAGATGTTTCATTATCTTTAGTTTTTGTTTATATGAATTACAATTAGAATATGTTTACTGCAATATACAATTAAATAAATGTGTCTATTATTTTGAATAAAAACTCTTACATACATATGCATAGGCCAAAAATTCAATGTGGTGTGGTATGTAGTGTCAACCCAGAGCAATCGAGTTCGCATAAGAAACCCTGTTGAAGTGTATTTGTTTAGATACATAGCGATTTGAAAGGTTCCTTCCTTGGTAAATCATTAATGATACAGGTGGCAGTGAGTGTGTTAAAGTAATCGGGGTATATTATGAACAGTTGAAAAGTGCAATGTTAATTTGGGAAGTGTTGTTTCAAATGTTATTTACTTTCTACGGTTGTAATAGTAATGTTATTATTTCTATTTTTCAAGTATAATATATAATTTCTAGGTTGAATTTGCCAGATTTTATATTATATTGAGTGTGAATATCCTGATTATTATATATAAAAATTTTTTTCCACAAAAAAATTAAATGTTCAGCATTTTAATAAAATCGGGATGAGAATAACAAAATAATTTGTTATATTAACATAAAGATAAATACCATCAAAAAGTAACAAGTTAATATTGTAAAGACCGTAAATATTATTCGATTAATGTATTTATCAAGAATTTTTTTATCAATTTTGTCACAGTGCAAAACATTTTGACATCTTGGCCTTCTCTTTAAAATTAAAATTATATTACTAATTTTTGAAAACGTTATTTTATTAATTTTAAAAGATTAAAGATTATGAAAAATACTCCTTATGAACATTTAACAGAAAGAGAAAGATGGTTAAAGATTGAAAGTGTTAAAAGCAAAAGGGCAATACCAAGAAATTCTTTGTGTCATATCCAGTTGCTAATATTTCATCTTGCCTTTGTCTGTTACGGGTAAAAAGACGGTACGTAAAGAATTTCGAAGTACCCAAAAGCGGCGGAAACCTTGTAACAATTTTATAAGTGCACCGGCTAACTTTCAATAGTGCAGGAATGGACTTCTATGAAAAACGTGCAAAAAAAAATCTAAAATGGAAAGTAGTCGAAATATAAAACTTTTTTACTATGTACCTTGAAAGGCTACTAAATGTTCAAAATTAAAGGCGTCAAACCGTCTTGATCAAGCAATTTAGTTGATATATTCACTACCCGGAAGTCGGTTATTACGGACAGGTCTTGCTGTCGGTTTCGTAAATCTCGTTCCCTCATTTTTTATCTTTCGTAATCATATCTTTAAAACAACTCCTTTAATGTTTTATGAAACTGAAACAATTTACAAAATAAAGACCTCTCGCAAAATACGACTTCATTATTGAAGAGGCTGGATATCCTTTAACAATGCTCACTTTACCTATTTTACAACTAACTGCAAATAAAATTGCTTCTAAATTTAGACTCTATTAAAAACAAATTTCAAAACATATCATTGCACGTACATTAATCCTAAAAACAACAAACCTACTCTACATCCTACTGACGCGGTATTATTAACAGAACCCCAAAGAAAAACATTAATCCATAAATAATACTACTTTTTCATTGTTATAATTTTTCTCCGATTGATCCTAATGGCATTTTAAATACTATTTATTTATTTGGAAATGCCTCTAACAACAATGCAGACAAAAAACAGCGCAATCCCAACTTTTCACGTAACCATTCCATTGTCCATTTAAACTACTGCCTACACGCCTTAACAAACAATAATTCCACACTCAAGCTTACATGTACATATTTCTTACTCTTTTAAAATAGTCAAATTTTTAAACTTCCTTTGCTAATAATATTATGCTTAAATTTAAAAACAATATTTTTCGTTGTTATTTCACAGTCCAAAAGAATACTCCTGAGAACGAAGTATTATTTTCCCACTACATAGATGCAAAAGTCATTCTCTATTTAAATCCACGAGTACATAATTATATACCATAAGGAAACTAAAAAAGTTCGTAAAAAATTCACTGTTTTAATGTTCCAAACGATTCTTACAACTAATAATGTAGTGTCCAGGGATATAATGATATATCTGGTGTGTACTTTCTTGGTACGGTAGGTCATCTTACAATTCCAACTTCCGTTGACAAGTGAAACCAATTCATCGCCCTTTCCTGGTTAATTACCCCGACCGACAATAAATCCACGATTCATGTGTTTTAACTTTCTGGTATCTAGTAAAGCTCAAAATAATTCGATATTAGCCCCTGAAAACCTCCCTGCCTTACCTTCAACGACACGTCCACTGTCACTCAAACATCAGTTTGTTCTTTTCCTTGCCGGCCACTTATCGAAGAGTCAACGGCCTATGTACGCGTCCGTTGTTGCTAACGCATAACTTGGTTTGATCATCTTCGTGTACTAATTTCGTTTGAACTTAGTCCCACCCTTTAAAAAGTTTCCACTTACGTTCTCTCACATTATACGTCTAAAGCTTTCTGAAAATTATTAATAGAATAGTGTTACTGAAAGAAATAACTATTGAATATTTTAAAGACAATAAAGAATAAAAGTCTAGCAATGCCAAATTCCGAATTAGTCCAAAGAAGATGGTTGTATTCTACAACAAATAATAGTGTATACTGGTTTTGTTGTAGAGTATTTAATAGTTATGTAGTCGGCAGTCAGTTACGTGCCTATACGGTATTTACATACACAAAATCCTTTAAAAATGTTGCATACTTACGAAATTTTTGAAGCTAATTACAAAAATTACAGACAATTGATTAATTTCAGAAAGATGTTAAAAGGAAGACTATTTATTGACAGCCAGAATAAAAATTATGCGAATTACAAAATACAAAACTGGCGTGCTGTACGTCAGCGTTTAATAGACGTGCTTAAATATTAATGTTAACTAAGCGGTAAATCACACAACTTATTTTCTAATAATAATGGCAGTTTTCTAAAACACGAAGTGTGGCTATAAAATAACGAAACCAATACTATAAAATTTTATTTTAAATTTGTACAAGTTTAATTATTATCCACTTCAATCCCTATCCTCACCCACTACCGCAATCCCTTCACGGCTGTATGCAAATTTTCGACAGTTCAAAACAATGCTGTAAATCGTTTTCTGAAACCACGAACAGGAGGCGTGCCTTTAATGCTTCATAACTTCAACGTTCTTAAATGTTGTCCTTTTGAATGCAGATTTCACTTGGGGTACAGATAAGCCACATGGTGCCAGATCAGCCGAATAAAGTGGATGGTTTAACACTGAAACATTAGATTTGGCTAAAAACGTCTTAACAGACGATGCACTGTGTGTCGATGCATAGTCCTGATGAAAAACCCCTGACTTGTTTGTCTACAACTTTTATATAGTATTTGCCTTATGCATTCTATGTAAATTCCTATAGTTTCAGCAATTGCACAAATAGTTAGCCGACAGTCAAATCGGCTCAGGTTACCGATCACTCAATATTTTCGTCAATTTTTGATGTGGACGGTTATCTCGGATGTGAATCATTTTCAAAGTCTTTCGGCCATCTTGAAGCCGCGTAAACCATTTAAAAACCCGCACACGTGATACACCTACATCGCAAATACTTTTTTTTAATAAAAGATAAGTTTCGGTAGCGGTTTTTACAAGTTTCATATGAAATTTCTCGCCAGTTCCTCGCTCTACTAAAACACAACTTTTACCCACAAAACAAAAAAAAAAGTAGCTCGTGTACAAAGAAATACCACAGACAAAGATTTCTACAGAAACGGAAGAGAAATATTTTTGCTACACATTTGTCGATCACATGACTTGAGCGCATGCGTAGTTCGTCTGTAATAGCATTAGTCTGGTTATTTGATAGCAACACCTCGTATATTAATTTATTGACACAGTTAGGTAGTGTCACTGCATATCACTTGCAACACACTAGAAAGTGAATGATAGAGTTCATTACTTAAGAAAAGATATTCAAAACGAAGATAAAAGTATTTAGTGAAAAATATTTTTGGCAAAATTTTTAATTCAGGAAGAAAAACAAAATATTCTCTATTATATTAGATTGTGCCTCAAGCATCAGCAAAACCGAACGAATGACTATAATTTAAAATTTCTTTATGTAGAAAATAAAACGTTAGCACAGAAGAACAAATTTTAGGTTTTATCAATGTTAGGAATACAACTAGCTCGGGACGAACATCTAATATACGATGGTTCATCAATAAGTCCTTAGAAAATCCAAGAGATGGCGCTCGTAATACCAAAAATAAATTTTTTACAGTAAGCAGCACTCCTAACTAGTCAGCTGCTAGAGTTTCTGCCGTATCCATCACGTACTTTCATTTTTGGTATTGATTGAAGTAAAAACATTCATTTGATAATAACAATGAATAAAAGTGAGTTTCGAACAGTGATTAAACACTTGTATTGAAAAGGGTTAACGGCGAAAGAAATCAAAGCTGAGTTGGATAAAGTTCATGGCACATGTGCTCCTGAGTTTGCAACTGTTTACAATTGGGTGAATGAGTTTAAACGTACATCCACAAAAGATGAACATCGTTTCGGACGCCCTATGGAAGTGTCTAACCCCGAAATGATTGAAAAAATCCACGATATGATTTTAAATGATCGATTGAAAAGTCCTCATTTGAAACGGAACAGGATTCTCTTTCATCAAGACAATGCACCGGTGCGCACCTGCGCAGTTGCATGGCCAAAATTATTACAACATTCACCGTATTCGCCAGATTTGGCCCCCGGTGACTTTTTCTTATTTCCCAACTTGAAGAAATGGCTTGGCGGACAAAGGTTTAGGCCTAACAAGGAGGTCATCGCCTAAACAAATGCCTATTTTGAGAAGCTTCCAAAATTCTATTTTTTGGACGGCTTAAAAATTTCGAAAAACGCTTTAAAGAATGTAAAGAGCTGAAGAGAGATTATGTTGAAAAAAATATACCCAAAAAAATGTTTTATCTACTTTTTTCTAAGGACTTATTGAGCGACCCTCGTAGTAGATAAAAGATACGACAATGGGTCCTATATGAGCGAGACAAAGCTGGGTTACAACACCACATTCGATAAATTTAGTATCATTTAAGGAATTTATCAATTTTATAACTGCATTAAACAAGAAGTGGGGTGTATTAAAAATTATGTAAGGGATTTAACCTTAGAGTCTACCAGTGCACACAAAATCACCAATAAATCCTTTATCTCTATTGCGATTTAAAATCAGACGTTTATGTTGCTTTGTATAATATAAATACAAACTTTATTAATTTTAAATAAAATTGCTAACAGCAAAAATTTTGCGAGTCAGCGCGTGGAATGCCAGAAGCGTGAAGCAAGTAGATAAACTAGGTAATCTGAAAATTAGATATAGTAGGGATTAGCGAAGTTCGGTAACCAGAGTCGGGGGATTTTTGAAGCGGAAACTTTAGGGTAATGCATACGGGATCAGAGAAAGGAAATTCGGGTGCGGGGACACTGTGTGATAAACTTTTTACAAAAGAACGGAAGAGCACTCGAGGTTAGATTAAAATTTAAACCGGCAAATACAGTGATAATACAAATATACATGCCCACCTCTAGCAACAGTGAAGAAGAGCTAGAACCGATCTACAAAGATATCTAAAAATACTAAGATTCGTAAAAGGACATGAAAAATTATAATTGCGAAAGATTCTAATGTAGTGGTAAGCCAGGGCAAGGAAGGAGCGGTAGCAGGTTTATTTGGTTTAGGCACGAGAAATAACAGGGAAAATAGACTGGTAGAATTTTGCAATAAAAACAATTTAATCACCACAAACACATTATTTCAACATCGTGCTAGAAAACGATACACATGGAAAATGCCAGAAAACACAAAGAAATATCAAATAGGTTATATACGTGCTCGACAACGGTTTAGAAATCAAGTAAAAGACTGTAGCATGTTACGTTTTTTCGTGGCAGCCCCACGTTGGGCGCCAAATTTATGCTACGTAACACAAAGAAAGTCAAAGAAATGACCGGGCTCAATCGGAGAGTAGGGGGGGTTGTAGAAAGCAGACTGACCTATGATGTATGCGGCGATAAGGAGTTAGTAACAGTGCCTGCAATAAAAGAAATTAGAATAGCAAACCTGCAATAAAAAAGATTAGTTCTGCAAACCTGAAATAAAGAAAAAGCATAACAGCAATGCATAGTCTAAGTTAGTCAGTACTTGGTAGAATGTAAAAAAAAACTGTTTAGATAATCTATATAATATAACAACGGTAAAAGCAATACAAAAATTTTTAGTACAAAGTGAGGTAATATTTGGGAGTAGCAGATACGTTTCCTCACACACCAATTAAACATAAATCAGATAAAATGTTGACAAAAGATAAATAGATAAGACACAATTGGTATGAGTAATTCAGTAGTATTGATTTTTCTTTCTTTCTTTTTTTTTCTCTATGTTTTAAAATAGCATGCAAGTCTATTGTAAAAGGTATCAGAACGACAAAGATATGGTAAAGCAACGGATAGATATTTAAAGTAATAACCAGTAGGAAATAGTTCAACTTACAAAAGTCCTTCAGCAACGCTTCCTTGCAACTGAAGTGCGGGATTCAACGATGTCCTGCACTAACGAAGCACTTCACCCTTGACTGTGGGGTTGTTGATGGAATTTCTTACACTTTACACTAATCACACCTACGCATTTCACTAGTGTTAGCAGCAGACACCATCACGCGACGGAACTATATAGCATTGATAAATTTCTTGTTACTTCTATTTCCTGAGGCAATAATCTCGAAATATGTTGTAGCACTAGTTTAATTTCAACTGGGCCCAAATGTATATTATCTTCACAAACATCCAAAAAAAGCAGTGAGAAACCCCAACCAATACCTTTGTAAACCGGTAATCTGTTATATTTCGCAAATAACGAAATTTGCGCAAGTAAAGATCTGTTGTAGATTCTTTGGGGTTAGAAAATTCAGAAACTACAGTATCAACTGTATTTGGATAATCCCAAAGTATGAACTACTCAAATAAGAAAAGGACAACGCCACAAAAAACACAATTAGTAAAGCAACGCGTATTACTAAAACCGTCCGTATTCCGTAAACAAGCACGTCAAACACGTTACACATCAAGCATATTTCCTTCAAATGGTAAACAGAACTACGCTGCTACAGTTAATATACAACTTTTCATTTCACAAGAAAGACAACTAAAAACACAATTAGTAAATTTATCCCGCATTAATTCTCACTATTTTTCAAGCAACAAGAAAACAGTACTTTTTACGTAATTAATATCTAGGAACCAAGAACAAACTACAACTGCTCTTATTTCCAACAGAAAAGCAACAAAAAAACAATTAGTAAAGCTACGCGTATCAGTAAAACTGGCAGTCAATAACCTTAAAACACACGTGCGTCGACCAAACACGTTCGCCTATAAAACATACTATTTCAATCGCCATCAGAACTACACTCTTTTCAAAGCAAAAAGGAAACAGCATTTTTAACGTAATTATCGGAACAAAACACAAACTACAACTCCTCTCTCTAATCTGTTTATATGAACTCGTTGCTATTCCAACCTTTTATCGTCTATTATCTAAACTTGTTAATAACATAAGGAACATCCAATAAAATGAATGCAGCCATCCTATCTACTAAATAATTACGAGCTGTTTATCATTTTCGAGAAGTTGGAAAGTAATTTACGAATAATCCTATTTACAATTCGTTCCTGGCAATTTATTTATTAATTGAAAATCAAATATAGAAATAGTAGTTACAGAAATGTATTTACTAATTGGGAAAAAGCGTAAAATGTTCAAGCTATAAAAATGCCCGTTACAACCTTGTGGTCATAAATATAAGTCGCAGGGCCTCAGATCTGATCACCTTCGATAACCTAAAATGTTTTTTGTTATGAGGTAAGAATTCAAATTTAAATTTTAACAAACTAGTTAAAGAGAACTAGCTTTTATTTGATTTTGTGTAAATAACTTCGTTTAGTAAAAATAAATGCTTTGAGTTGATTTAAAATTTATTTTCTCAGGTTTATGGACATATAAATTAACATAAAAAGAGGAGTTTAAACTATGCAGTTATGGTAGTATAGACCGACTCAGAGATAATAAAACTTGATTAGAGATATCTATTAAATGATTATAAGAACCGTTTGCTTAACTACCACCTGCAGTGTTAAAAGTAATAGTATGAATTTATTATTAATTAATTTGAAAACCAGAATAAAGCAACTTTAACTGTAAATTCCTTGAGATACGTTATACACCATAGAGCTTCTACTTTCGTGCTATAGTATTGTCTTGTAAAATAATTTAAGAAAGTAGTGGCGCCATAAATTATACGTAAGATAAGAACCCCCCTGATAGTCTCTTCAAATAACCGAGGGAGATAGAATCCCAAGCTAGTCCGGAAGATTAGGTCATTTAACTACGGAAAATAACAACTTTGCCCAGACCTTTGTGAATACATCGGGAGTTGATCATAAAGTATTAGCCACCCGGACCAAGTGTTCCGACCTATTTTGATTATTGTTTCTAGTCAGCATATTGTTAGTCGAACACGTCTCAATACTATAACAACTTAACCTAGTAGAGGTTACAATGATACAACCGTTACTGCTGTTCGTTACACAAATATGGTCACAACATTTCTGAGGCAAGAACTGCTTCGATTTCTAGAGGTTACGTAGTTCCAGGAACACGGTACTACCAGTCATACTGCTCTTATATCTATTACTGCTTTAAGGGAACTTTTTCCGGATCATATCATATCCAGGAATAATGACATTGGTTGACAGGCTAAATTGCCTGATTTGTCCACATATGACGTTTTTCTTAGGGGTTGGCTCAAGAACAAGGTGTACGTTGAGCGACCGCAAACGTTAGAGCAGCCAAACCTAAAAATTCAAGAAGAAGTATTACAAGTATTATATCGGAAATGCTACGGCGAGTCAAGGAAAAAGTTCGAACAAAACTACAAAAATACGTAGAACGTAATGGTGCCCAGCTGTCAAGTATTGTTTTTAATAAATAATATGCAAGCCTAACTTAACAAAAAGACATTAATGTTAAAATAAATACTTTCCGTATAGATACAGTAGTTTTAAATTTTCCCGCTTCACTGACGAACCCTGTACTACGACTCTAAGCTCTATCTGTAAATATCTCTTATTATATTTGTCTATTTGCTAAATTCTGGGTATGCGAATAGAAAAAAGACAAGAGAACAATCTAATTTTATCGGACAAAATTATTTTTGGTTGTTCTTTATTTACTTGATATTTTGCTATTCAGTCCTAAATAAATTACTGTCACCTGGTTTTGATGCAACTTCATACAAACGTAGTATACAACTACTTCTGTTTTAAACACAAAAATTCTATTTAGCATAAGTAAACCTGAGCTTCAAAAAATATGTACGCTTACCTACTAAGAAGTTCTTCATTCTGTGGCGACGGTGTTGTTGCTATTGGATAAACTTCTGTTACAACAGTACGTGTAGACACTAAACTAACAAAACTAAGTAATGTCAAAATAGAAAAACACTGATACGTCTTCATGTTGATAAAAATAAGATTCTAATCAATGCCCAACTTATCACAACCTTTCACAATTCTTCTAAACCGCATTAGTGTATCAACTTCAATTTTTGAATGAAGTGTGTACGGGGTTGCTAATTTTATTTGGTTAATAGTATTTAAAGCATGGTGGTTGTTTCAACAACAAGCGAGTCAAAGTACTGAGCAACAATTAGAAATCCGGTGCCTTCACAGTTTAATTAACTGCTTGCTACACTTAGCACAATATTACATAGCAAGGAATAACGGATCAAAAGTGTAATAATTTAAATAGTAAACTTTAAGAAATTCTGTTAAGTACATACAACTTGAGATGATATGCAGTCTGAAGATCCAATTAAGAGTTATTGCCAATTGGTTATTTCCATGACAACCTCCGCTGGTTTTTAGTTTAATCGTAACAAGGAACTAATAATTTCAATAGGTAACATCCACAAATTAAAAAGTGCAAACAGAGTTTGATTAGTCGGTTGTAAAATTACTTAACGTGTAATGTTCTTTTTTCTTAATTGGTGGTCTAGTTTCTAACATTTAAAAAAGGTCAAACCCATTGCTCTAAACCGACAGTAAATAAAATTAGTTTTGTAAGATATATGTGCTATCATGCGACAGCAAACATTTAACCACCGTTGTTTGTATTCATTTAGCACAAATCATCCTTTGCAAGCAACATTTATTTTTATTTTAAAATAATTGAAGGTAACTTATAAATTCATTTTTAATTTATTGTTATAGTTGGTGTCTTGTTGATTACAAAAAATTCCTCAGCCTGTTTAATGGCATAGTTTTTTGACAGATATGGTCTAACTTAGCAGATTGGGCATTACACAGAGTTATAAATGGCCCCACTATAAATACTAGACTGATTTGCGACTCTTTAAAAAAATGGTCACTTTTTGAAAGAATAAGTAATGGGGTTAACTTTCGCCAAATCGCCTATAATAAGGGTTTATTAAAAAGCTTTCACTCAATATTAATGCAGACCTTACAGCTTTGAATATAAGTAATGTACTTACTCCCTTATCCAAGCAAAGGACCGTAAATGGGAAAGGAATACCTTAACCTTTAACACAGAGAAAACTGTTTGTAGACTTTTGGGAGATTTCTTAAACTTAAGAATGTGCTCGAACTAGCAACTTTGAGATGATTGTAACAGCAAAACATAATAGAAAACAACATTTCAACAAAAATGAATTTTCATTTCGTATATAAAATAAGTTCATTTTTATTTTTAACTTGTATATTGAAGAGACAATGTATACTATAAATTGCAGAGAAACATTTGGAATTATATGCTGGAACCAACAACTGATATGCTTAGATTTGAAGATGATATTAGCATCTAGGGAGGAGTTGGAAGCATCTCTTAATGAAATGGAAACAGTACTAACAAAGAGCTACGGTATGAAAATTAACAAAGTTAAAACTAAAGTACTAGTATACAAAGGAGGGGAAAATAAATAAAAAACTAGAATATAAATAGAAAACGCGAACTTACAAGAGACAGATTTCTGCTACCTAGGAAGTCAAATAACGCTCGCTACCTATTTGTATTCTTGTTTTTGGTTCGTTTTCCCTTCCTTTGCATATTAGAACTTTAGTTTTATTTTTGTTAATTTTCATAGAGTATCGCTCTGTTAGAACTGTTTCCATTTGATTAAGAGCAACTTCTAACTCTTCTTTGCCAGATGCTAATACCCCTATATCATCTGCAAATCTAAGCATATCAATCTTTTGTCCCTGCAAAGTAATTCCAAATGTCTTCATGCATTTGACAGTACTCATTGCCTCTTCTGTGTACAAATTAAAAATTCGTGGGGATACGGCACATGCCAGTTTCACCCCATTTCTAATATTTACTTCTCTACGTTCCTGTTCTAATTCTATTACCGCTGTTTGCTTTTTGTATAAGCTATGTACTATCCGTCTATCCCTAAAACTCATTCCAATCTGTTTGAGTATTTCGAACACTTTTTCCATTTTACATTGTCGAATGCTTTCCCCCTTTTCTATTGTTTTCTCCATTATCACCCTCAGAGCTAAAATAGCCTCCCGTGTTCCCCTGTTTTGCCTAAACCCAAACTGATCTTCTCCTAGTATTTCTTCAGCTCGTTTTTCCATTCGTCTTCGTACAATTCTAGTTAATATTTTTGACACAAAAAATACGTCCTATTAATATTAGTAGACATAGAAGGCGCATTTAATAACCTTTGATGGCCTTCACTTTTTACAAGACTTACAACCATAAACCACCCAACTATACCTTGCTTTCAGGAGCTACTGCAGGGACAGCTACGTAACCCTACAAGGCACGGAGAGCAATACCAAACATATAAACAAAGGTTGCCCTCAGGGGTCCATATGCGGCCCCTATTTTGAAATATTGTAATGGATGAACTCCTGGAAAAGCTGGATACCGTTGTCGACGATTGCATACGCCGACGACATCTTGCTAGTGGTTGAAGGCAAATCCAAAAGGGAAATCGAACGTAAAGCTAACATCGCCCTAACCCAAACACAAAGTTGATGCAAAACCAACAAAATGACCATAACACCACAAAAAGCTACATACCTTGTGATGAAGGGAACCCTGGCAAGAAACCCCACCATAAAACTAGACGGTGTAAATATAAGTATAATACAAAACACAAAATATCTGGGCTTAACATTAGACGAAAAACAGAATTACTCTACACATGTAAACACCGTCTGTGCAAGTGCAACTTCTGCAATGCAGAACATCGCAACGCTGGCCCAAAAGACTTATAAGATACCACTTGATTACGTAAGGCTATATATCAACAGTGTGCTCGGTGCTATGATATTATACGCCGCGAGCGCATGGGGACATCGCCTTAACACAATCAAACCTAGACAAAAAATTAACAGTACACAACGAAGTGTTTTACTGACTTACGGGGGGCTTATGGGACTACCGCACATGATGCACTTCATGTACTGGTGGGAACTATGTCCTTGGACCTAGTAGTGAAACAGCGAGCCGCAATGTACAATCTTACACACATTGACAACCAACAACAACAACGCATCTTAAACACAAACCAACTGCTCACGACAAAGACGGAAATAAAGAACACCATACTTGCAGAATGGCAGACAAGATGGGATCAAAGCACAAGCGGTAGAAAGGTATACGCAATGATCCCAAATATCAAAAACCGCCTAAAGGCCAAATACCAAATACCTGGCCACGGACCCTATCCAACATACAGAGAACGCATGAAGTTAGTTGACAACAACATATGCACGTGCGGAGAAATAGGAACACCAGAACATATAGTATTCGAGTGTAATGACTTACAACCGTACCTCTACGCACATAGACAAACATTATTAAACAAAACCCTACACCAGATGATTTGGAACGAAAACCTTTTTTCGCACTTAAATGCACTAACACAATAAACCACGGCACTCATGCACCAACGTTATCTTGACGGATAAAAGACACAAACAAAACTACCCGGACAGAGACATAAAAGTATCACCTCTCCTCGGACCGAGGCTCTGATTCGGAGACCGGAGACTGATCTCCTGGAATTCCAAGAGCTCCGCTCTTGACGACCAGAAGCAACAAGATCAAAGCATCAACCCGACTTTGAAACAATCCAACCCCCTGACATGTAGAATTTGCATGCTTCTACATATTAGCAACCCCATCTCTAACATATAATAACTAACAGTAGTAGTATAAGTTTACCATAAGTAGTAGAATAGGGCAGTTCTTTTTTTTTACTAACGCTAAATTTTAAGAACCAAACTTACACATACCTGAGGCAAATAATACAGCAAACAAATCCTTTCCCCTGAAAGAACCTAATTTTTTATGTAATAATATAAGTTCAAACATGTACAAAATTATACCAATTCAATCCAACCTTTTGGTAACCTGGGCAAACATTTCAAACACACTTCACGCACACACATACACACATAAACACACAAAACACATCTCAAACATTGTACAAACACAAAACACCATTCAAACACTTACACACATACACACAACCCTCACCCACATACACACACACACATAACACACACATAGCACACGCCCTCAAGCCCGCGCACATACACACACTCACACACTTTACAAACACAATCTATTCACACACTTACACTGCCTTTTGAACATCTGGATTTCCGGCTGCGGCTGGTCCGGATAGATAAGGCAATATTTGTTGAGCGTTCCTCCTTGACGACTGGGATATCCGGCTTCCAATGGTCCTGGTCCTAAAGGGGAAACGTAACACGGATACCAACATCACATACACAACACACATACACACAATGCTCATACACACACATACACGCACACGCACACGCATACGCTCACGCACACGCACACGCACACGCACACGCACACGCACACGCACACGCACACGCACACGCACACGCACACGCACACGCACACTCACACGCACACACACCCACA
Source organism: Platerodrilus igneus (assembly GCA_036346225.1). NCBI lineage: Eukaryota > Metazoa > Arthropoda > Insecta > Coleoptera > Lycidae > Platerodrilus > Platerodrilus igneus. Next base: position 1,905,507 of record JARFIW010000139.1, on the reverse strand, counting down.
CCCACACACACACACACCTTACAAACACAAATGCCTATTCACACACTTACATTTTCTTTTCAACATCTGGATTTCCGGCTGCTTATGGTCTGGAGTAATAAGGCAATATACGCTGAGCGTTTCTCCTTGACGATTGGGATATCCGGCTTCCGATGGTCCTGGTTCTAAAGGGGGAACGTAACACGGATACCAACATCACATACACAACACATACACACAACCCTCACACACACATACACACACACACACACACACACACCTTACAAACACACACGCTTATTCACACACTTACATTGCCTTTTCAACATCTGGATTTCCGGCTGCCGATGGTCCGGACTGACAAAGCAATGTTCGTTGAGCCTTCTTCCTGGACGACAGGGATATACAGCTGCCGATGGTCCTGGTCTTAGAGGGGGAACTTAAGACGGACATCAACATCACACACATAACACACATACACACAACCCTCACACACAAAATCATAGCACATGCCCTCAAGCGCGCGCGTCCACACACACACGCACACGCCTTACTGACGGTTACTTTCTGTGGGGAAGCCAGGTCTGCTTAAATTTCAGGTAGCTGATTACTGAAACGTTGGAACAAAGGAGTAGATAAAAAAGTATAGGACATCCCAAGTCATCATTTTCAATGTCTGATTCCTGTTCTAATACTGTTAGTTCTTCTCCTGCATATAAATTCCCTATATATTCCTGCCATCTAACCATTTTCTCTGCATGTTCTATAATGACGTTTCCTCTTGCGTCTCTAATATTTTTGCTATACGGTTTTATATCTCTAAAATTCATTCTAATTAGTTTGTACGCTTCGTCTGTTTTTCCTATTTCCATCTTAGTTTGTATCTCTTTGCACTTTTCATCAATTCATTGTTCTTCAGTTTTCCTGCATTTGTGAATAATTTCCCATTCAATGGCTTTGTATATCTTGTAACAATTACGATTTTCTGTTATTCAAATATACAATTTTATTCAATACACCTTGACAATAAATATCAAATTTCTATTGAAACCTTTTATTATGAATTCATACACAGTACGCCATCTACATTAGAATAGCCCAAGTAAACTTTAAGTGAGCTTCTATTTGCTTGTATCTTGATTCAATATTCCCCCTCTCGGCGCATGCTGGAATAGCTAACATCGCCTCGTGGAAAAACCCATTTTGATATGAGATGTAGTCCGAAAACCAGTATTATCCAGGACCTGCAGGTTTTTAATTAAACATGCCGCCCCAAAGAAGGGTCAAGTGTAGTCAACGAATTTCATAAGTTTAGTTTTGATGGCAACATCGACCTAACATGATTGTAAATATATTTTTTTACGGTAAGAAAATATTTCGCAAACGTACCTCAAAAATTCTATTCTCTCGTTTGATTTCAGCGCAAGTTTTTTTTATTAGTTTAGAGTTTTAAGGATTAAAATATTAAATATGGAATATGGAGACAATTTAATTTCCGAGTTCTAAAATGTTAAATTCAAGTAACACGTTATTAAACAATGGAAATTATGTATTATAAGAAAAAAAACAATCGTTAATCCTAAGGCAAGCACAAAATTGGAAGGCCGCTTCAATTGTTGCTAGGCAGGAAAGTGGAAACCCCCACATGGGATTGGTTTGAATGAAGGTCAACTCCGGACCCCTGCATCAGCCACGTTCAACGATAAGAGTAGGGACGCAGATGTTTAAAAAAAGATCTTTAAAAGAAAGAAAACTGGCAGACAAACGGATAGCCAGCGGTGAGTCATCCTCCATTTTTATACCTATACTATTCCGAAGAAACTTTTATTTAAAAAACAGAAACAATTTTCGAAGTAACTATACACAAGTTTATTTAAAATTAATTCTTGATATTTTTGCAAAAGTTTATAGCTCAATTAATTTGCTTCAAATAAAATTTAGTTTGAAAATTTAGTATTTGGATAAGGCATATTTGACCTTAATATTTTCAAGGTATTTTTGTAAGATTATGTTTGAAGTTACAAAGTTGTAGTAGAAGGTTTGCTTTACAAAACACATAATATGATAAGAATTGTTCGCCGAAGCATTGGCTAAAACCCATTGTCTTAGTACACCTGAAGTATAGTTCAATGTCGACAACAAGTATTTTTCTTAGACCTTTGAGTTTATTAGAGATAACTATTAAAACTATAGAGCCATAACCTGCGAATTTTTTTTGAATATGTAATTTGTTTCTTGTACACTGAACAGGATCCTATTCTAGTAGCATGAAATCACTGTAATATAAAATGAAAATCATATAGTTCTTGTGGAGAACTGAAGTAATTTATGTAACTAAATAATAAATATAAAAAAATCATTCCACGAATGTGTAGAGATTTCTATTAAACTGTAATAACAAAACTATTTCGAAAGTCTCCATATAGATAAGTTTATATAAACGATGTACATAGAAATTTTTTTTAAGAAATCAATAGAAAATTTTTAAGTTGTAAAATTTTCTTTCTTTAAAGTCAACAGTAATTGTCCTACAGAAGCAAACAGTTTATCAATATGAAATTGTAGTTTTGAAGAAAAGCATTATTGGTGTTAAAGTTAAAAGTTTTTTTGAACAATAATTTTGACTAGTGGATTTTTTTTATAATTTTTTGTGATAAAGTGACTAGGCTCTAACGAAGCCCTAGTTTGAACATGTTTAGGTGTGATTAAATTTTCAGATAGCACGAGATCGTCGTTCTCATTCCAGGTTGCAGAGATTTAAGTAAGTATTTTTGTTTACGTTGCTTGTCGTAAATTTTTTTTCTTTTTCCGAAGATTTCCGTATCTGATCTTCGGATATCTCTACCTCCAAAACAACATTGTCGTGCTATTACGGCACGAAGTTTTTATTTTAACCGACTACATCTGTCAAGGTACTCTTCAAGAATCAGCTTTTATCGACCTGTTATTTCCTGCGTTCGTGGGGAATAATCTATTTACAATGTTGGTAACGTTTATACCTTATACTTGTGGCGTTTTCCACTGAGTATTTATTCCTACCCTGGTTGAGAATTTATTAAAACGGGCCATGAAAATTTGACACGGTACAAGTTTGCGTTTAAAGGTAATTTATATTCAACGTCTGTTCGTTTGTTAGTAAAGCTTTTCGCCTTGGTATTATCGATTTTTCATGCTCTTATGCGTATTAGACGTTATAACCCTTTCAATTAAACTCATTTACATTAATTAATAACTTCCATTGGCTTATACAATTTATTTTCTTTACGAACCTATTAAATTTTAATCCCTACTTGTTATATTATGGTAAAACTTGTTACTTTCACTTAACTAAATGAAATAAATTTTGCACGTAAATTATGGTTGTATCCTCTATACAGGGTGTTTGAAATTGCCTTGTTCATACCTAAATTTAACCCTTTAAAACCAATACAATATATATATCTTCAGTTTCTCAAAGTCAAAGTGTTTTTTTCCATTCCTTTTTCCAAATTTTGAAATTTAAGAGCGGCCTTCATAATTACGATGTTGTGGTCAGTTTCTATATCTGCTTCTAGAAAGCTTTTACAGTCTTGTACTTGATTCCTAAACCGTTGTCTAATAAGAATCTAATCTATTTGATATCTTCCTATATCCCCTGGCATCGTCCACGTGTATCGTCTTCTAACATGATGTTGAAATAATGTGTTTGTGATGGTTAAATTGTTTTTGTCACAAAATTCTATCAACCTATTTCCTGTCGTTTCTCGTGCCTAAACTAAATAAACCTACTACCGCTTTTTACCTATCCTAACCTACCACTGCATTAAAATCCTCGTAATTATTAAATTTGCATGTCTTTCTACGTATCTTAGTATGTTTTCAATATCTTTGTAGATCGCTTCTAACTTTTCCTCACTGTGGCAGAAGGTGGACATGTATACATGTATTATTACTGTATTTACCGGTTTAGATTATAACCTAACCATGAGTACTCTAGCGTTCTTTTGTAAGTAGTTTTCTACAGTGTCCTATCTTTTTTTGCATAACTATCCCCACACCAGAATTTCCTTCCTCTGATCCTGTATGAATTACCCTAAAGTCTCCACTCCAAAAATCTCCCGCCTCTGGCCACCGAACTTCACTGATCCCTGCTATATCTAGTGCTAACCTATCCATTTCAATTTTTAAGTTCTTTAGCTTACCTACTTGCTTCATACTTTTGACATTCCACGCTCCGACTCGCAGAATATTCCCGATTTTTTTTCTAAGTTTTCAATTACATCATCCTCCGACGTAGTCCCCTCCCGGAGATCCGAATGGGAGACTATTTTACCTCCGGAATCTTTTACCTCAGAGGATGCCATCATTTTAAATACAATTTAAGTACGCTTTGTACTTGGTAGGTAATGTAGTTTTTTCCCGTTGCCTTCCACATCACGGTAGAATGGCATACCAATCCCTATGGTCTCTACCAAACTAAGTACCAAAAGAGCCGCTGCTTTCTTTCGGGGACCTGTCTTAGTCTGGTTCCTCACTAAAGACCCTACTAATTTAGTTGAACCTGTAGTTTGGCTCTTTAGATCACTGGAACGCGGAAGCCGTTCCACCTGTTCTAGTAATCTAAAACTTCGGCAAGGTGCAGGTCCATTTGAAATGGATAAAGATATTATGGACAGACAAAAAAGTAGGAGAAATAGGATGATAGGACACATACATAGGCATGAGGGAATAAGGCGTAGTATATTAGACGCAGATAAAGGAAAAAAGAGAGGTAGAGGTAGACCTACACTAGATTATTGTACAGAGATAGTGAAAGATGTAGGCTGTTGGAATTTTAGGAAAATGTGTAGGTTAGCTCAGAATAGGAAACAATGGAGGTACGCGCCTAACCAGTTAAAAGACTGAAAACTTAATGATGATGATATAAAATATAACAGAGTTATAATGAAAGAAATATTTTATAATGCCATTTTTACAGGCATGGCACTTCGAAAAGTTGTCGACCTCACAATTGCTTGAAAATTGTGAGAGAAGAATTTAGTCTAGGAGAATTCTATTATATTCACTGCATCATAGTATACTTTAACTTTTAACAAAAAATTATTGTTTTCTATGGATTAATGAATATCTATTTTTACATTACTGGAATATTTCCTATTGGTAGATAACCAGTGTAAAATAATATGTAAAATGAATTATTTTGTTATGACACTTACAATATATTGCATTCTGAATAAGAGTTTGTATACTAGCTACGTAGTCACGTAAGTATATGAGTTTCTTATTTACAGGAAAGTTTTATTACACCTTGTGCTTAATCCTAATAATATAATAGTCCTTTCAAACTAACACCATAGAAACATGTTTCTGAAATCACTTGATATTTTAATTTTGCCAAAATAAATTTAATAATTTATGTTTGTGATCCTTTCATAAATACATTTAATTAGTCAAATAAGAAGTTATGTAGCTTATTTACATATCAACCGTTTTTGCTTAAATATAACGTTTTAAACTAAAAAAAGCTGTAAAATTTCAGTTTGAGTAGAGCACGCATTTTCTATCTACTCGTCGCATATAAAATCTCTCTGTAATAAACGCTTGAAACTTTTGACATTCTAAATTAAAGTTAAGCTCGCTATATGATCATAATTATAATCCATTGACAGCAAACCGAGTGTAAGATATGTATGAATACTAGTGACGAGGGTAGTAGCTTATACAAAATAAGCAACGTCACGTCAAAATTATCTTTCTGCTTAAAATATTCTATTGTTCATCAGCTTCACGTACTACTTGCTAATATCGGCTGTTGCTCAATTTTATCGTTTTAACACATACATTGAAAGCCAGCCCTACAGCAGGATCGATTGATGAAAAGTAAGAGGGTGAAAAGTAACATTTTAAGGGTAGTGATGAATGCATAGGGTTGCAAAATACAACGTTGTACACATATCTTAAGACATACAGCCGCAATGTTCCCTGCCAGGCAGATGTTAGATTTATTTTATAGATAATTGCCTGCAGCCTTTAACTTATAGTGTTAAGTACTAACGTCAAAGCAGGAAAGTGCTTAGGGCGGATGTCAAATAAGTATGCGAAATAGCAGAACGAAGGCAGGTGATTATAGAGTTCCCCTATTGCAACCATTTATTAAAGGCATTACGAAGATGACTTCCGAATTATTGCTCCAGAAGAGTGGCATTGTGTTAAGACTCCCTGTTGGTATTAATGGTTGAGTTTAAGACAAAGATGCTGCAACGAGTCTACGGGCGTTTGTTAATTAAATGGCGAGTTATGCAAAACCTCTGGTGTTTAATGGGTTTATGCGACTGAGTAGGGTTGCATACTAATCGAAATATACCCTTGCTGTATGATTTTTTTTGAAGAACGTTTAAAAAGCTCAATAACACCCAAGTTTTATTTTGTACCTTCTCTTAGGAGTGTGATATGTGTGGCAAGCTTCGTCCACGTGTATCCGTTAAGTATTAGCGGCAGACTATGATACATATTGCAGGGTAGACAAAAATTACCAATTTAAATATTTCAAATAATACTCAAAGCATTTTAACGCTTGGTCTAGAATCAAATGATTATTAATTTATTATCAGACTTAGAAGTATAATAAATAATATAAAGCTTTGTAACAAAGATATTTATACAACAAAAAAACTGCAAATTCTAGAATTCGAATTCATTTCATATCGATTTGACGTAAATCTTGTTAGCCAAACATGCTTGCTAAGGGAGTTAGAGCTATTTAACACGTTGCCTGTCCACCATCAATGTATGGTTAATGTATAGCATACATGCACTATACAGGATGTTGTTGGAGTATTGAAACAGAATCTACGTGAATGAATTATGTAAGAGGAAAAAGGGTGCGCTTTAATTTACCGTCGAAAGTGACCGTAACAAACCCCCCCCCAGCAAAATTAAAAGGTAGGGGTAGGAAAACAAAAGTAAAAAAGCAGGCAGTATAGTACTAACAAAACAAAAACACAAAAAAGTTCGCTTAAGAAAAATTAAAAAAAAAAAAAATACTTAAAAAGCAATAAAAAAATTTTCGTCCGGCTCGAAGTACAAGTATACTGGACTAAATCAAGAAGTTTAAAGGACATAGTAAAACAAAAAGTAGAAGGTAGCAATAATCGAGGACAAAAATGGAATGGCCTAACAATGAAGAATAGTCGTTGGAGAACGGATATCTCTAGTAAAGAAACAGTAAAGTCTTCAACCTCAAGAAAAGAAATTGGTTTCTCGCAAAAAAACCCAAAGTAAGAAAAGGGACGAGTAAGAAAACCAACCAACAGTACAAGCCAAAATGGGACAATAACTGTCAAGCCTCAAAGTAAGCCAAGGAACAACAAGAATGCTGGATAGAGAAAAAATCATGCTGTGGTTCCAAAGAATCGCAACAAACAAAATACCGAAGAAAAGAACTGCTAACTAGGCCTAAAGTTGACTAAGTCGTGGTTTCCGAAGAAAAGAAAAACTGGTCTAGAAGCACATACCACAGGAAGTGGATCGAAAAAATGTTTACCAAGTCAGCACTAAGACCGACAGAAAGTAACACCAGCCACATGAAAAACGAGAGGAATGTGGAACGAAAGGAACGAGAAAAAAAAAGGAAAAAAACGCCAAAAAGCTTAATACCAAGCAACAAGTACAAGAACCACAAAACAAAAAAAACCTTAAGAATCGCACAAAGAAACTAAAACTGAATCCCAGTGTAGTTATGCGTGAGTAGGTTTGTGCGTGTGCGTGCGTGTGTGTGTTGATCTATGAGTATTTGAGTGTGTGTGGGTGTGTGTAAGAAGTTTGTGTGTATGTTTTGGACCGCACACACTAATTCATGTCTCTTTTGGGCAGTTTTCTGCAAAACAAGAACAGCAGGAAGTGTAGCAGTTGTAGCACGCGGTTTAGGAGGTGGCGAGAGTGGAGGTAGTAGTCGTAGTCGTAGTTTATGAAACTCACAACGCGTTATGGAAGAAAGTTGTTTGTTGTTAGGATGGGTGGTAAGAAAGTTAACGGTAGAAAAAGAAACATCATGGGTTGTCAGAATATTAACGGTAAAAAAGAAAAATATTGGCTGTAAGTGAATCAACCTTACGAAAAGAAACACAAGCAGAGCACGCTTCAGTTACGTTAGAGAAAGGGACAGAAGCAGATAAAATTTTATTGATGTTAGATAAAGGACTAGCAGTATTACAGTTAGGACAGAAAACAGCTGTAGAAGTATCAACCTTAGGAAAAGGAGCAAAATTCGATAACACTTCAGCAGTAGTATTTAAAGAAACAGAATCAGGTTAAATTTCATCTACATTACAAGAACAAACAGTATCAAGTAGAACTTCGTTAATGTTAGATAAAGGAGTAGAATGAAGTTTATCGACATTAATGAAATGAGCAGAACCAGGTAGGATTTCATCAACCTTACAAAAATAAACAGTAACAGGGAGAACTTCAACAACTTTAGAAAAAGAGACACCAGCTAGAATTTCGCCAACCTTAGCTAAAAGAACAGAAGCAACTAGAATTTTGTCAGCATTATATAAAGAAACACAATTAGAAAAAAATTTGTCAACATTAGAACAATGAGTAAGAGCAGGTAACGTTTCATCAATGTCCGATAAAGGAGTAGAATCAAGTAAGACTTTATCAATGTTAGACAACGGAATAGGAACAGACAAAATTTCAGCCACAATAGGAACTGATTCCTTGACAATAATAGATAAAGAAACAGGATCAGGTAAAACTTTGACGAAAACAGCGACAGGCAGTGTAGCTATGGGTTTACTAACTTCAACAGTACCTTCTCTATCCGTATTAAGAGTTATTTTCACTTCAGCTACAGCTGTTATTGTCGACACGCCAGAAATTTCTTAAGTAGAACCATTTAAGAAAGCAGAAATAGGTAAAATTTTCACAACAAGAGCAACAGGTATTAAAGATACAGGTTTCTGAACTTCATTAGGACCTTCTCTGACTGAATTAGAAGTTACTGTCACTTCTGAAGAGTAGAAGCAGAACTAGGAAGAAGAACAGTAGAACGTACGGAAGAAGTATCAGATCTACCCGTAGGCGTAGAGGAAACCCTAACAACTCGGTCATGTGAAGTAAAAGTATTTTCCTCAATAGTAGCAACCTTATAAGCAAAATCCGGTCAGATTCAGATTCCGATTAAAAACTAAGTAGAGGAGGTTCATAGAAATTGACACTAGTAGTGTGTGTGCCGCGCTAGAGGTAGCTATCGTGGTTTTCGATAAAGTAACAGTGTGGCGAATTTTTTTATTTTAGTGTCAAATGAGCCGCGGAGATCAGCTAAAGTAAGAAGTAATTGGTTATGAGCTTGACGTTTCCCCTACGTTTGAAACATCCTAGAACAGCGTCGTTCTTATGCAGCCATAAGGAGCTAATGCGCTTAAACGCAGGCGAAGACTTGTCCCCACTAAATGTAACCAAAGATTCTTTTAGCTCTTGGATCGCAGCTGTAACCGCTACCAGTTCGGAAGCGAAATCAGACTCCACGAAAATAAAATAAAATCGTTGTTCACAATCCATAAGGTACGTATTCTGTACGGACCTGTGTAATTTGTTTGCATTATCTTCGGGATTAAAGTCATGGGATTCTAATTCATATATGAGCTCAGTTTTCCGCAACCGATTTACATGAATGCGCCAATATACCATGGTACAAAAAAAAGAAACCAATTAGTAAAGGCAATCCAACCTCCACGTCCCACCAACAACAACAATAGAATTTTGTGACCCGTAACACAGTTTAGAACTCACAACGTCGTAAGGACGGGCGGTAGAATAAAAATATGAGAAAAAAATCAACTCTAGGCTTGTCGGGGAGAAAAAAAAGGTACAGAGAGTAAAAAAAAGAAAATTTTTGGGCGCCAGAGTTTTCAACGGAATAGAATTATTGACGAAAACACAAATCCAATAATCTGAGATTAGCCAACCAATGATATTTAGCAATTAAGAAGAAAAACAAAACTAAAATTTAGAAAGATCAAATCCACGCAACAATAAAGAAAATCGATCCCCATGTGAGGGACACCAAAGAGCCGAAAGAAAAAATAAATAACAGTTCGAACGTAAAGGAAGAAAAAAGAAGTAGCACCAGGCCGAGAAATGCGAGTAATGTCGGAAATTAGGCAGTGACAACAAAAAATCGGAGCAATCGTTACCCAAACAAAATGGGAGCCAAAGCTAAACAAAACAAAATCGGAGCAAAAGTTACTCAAAACAAAATCGGAGCCAAACGTTAAACAAAACAAAATCGGAGCCAACGTTATCCAAAACAAAATCGAAGCCCCACGCCAAGGCGTCAAAATTTATGCTACGTCCACTGACGTAACTGGCAGAACAATAAAAGAATGCCCGAGCTTAGCTGGCGAGTAGGCGGGAGTATTACACATACAAAAGGAAGACCTGAAATAAAAATACACGCACGCATTCATCGCTCACAACAAAACAAAAAGCCCCTCTAATTATAGAAAAACATGTTACTCAAAACGGTAGTACCAAAAATAAATGGAAGCAAAATTAATTAATAATCACTACCCCCTATATTAACTACCGAAAAAAAAAGAAAAAGAAATAACTCTAAAAACAACAGCTCTAACTCATCATCTTAAATATAAAATTAAATGTATAAAGTTGTTACAATAAATACAAGATCAATAATAAGTATCATCTCAAATACAGATAATCATTTTAAAACTACAAGGTGTAGTCATTCAACAAAACTGAAATATACTGGGTCGACCAGTTTATAAAGCCCATATAAAGAAATAGTGAATAAACACTCATCCACATGTCGATGATGCTGGACCTATCACGCCCTCCTTAGGGCCGGAGAGGGGCAGCAGGGCCTAGGACCACGTAATTTGTGCCATATAAAAAAGGGCGGCAATCGCCTCATCAATTATGTCCAAGGTAACAAGTAGTCCTTTCCACCGAAGAAGCACACAGTGTGTGCACGAAAAGTTTGTAAATACGGAAACGTCAATTTTTCGCAGTCGTATATCGAGAGGGCGGCTCCGTGGCGTAGTGGTATGCATGTGACTACTACGCCCAAGGTCCCCGATTCGAATCCCGACTCGGCTCGCTTGAAAATGTTAGTGGAGCATTTTTCACAAAAAATACACCCTCGTTCGGATGAGAGGTAAAATGGAGGTTCCGTGTGTGAGTGTTGTCACGCACGTTAAAGATCCCTACCTTTCTTGGAACAGCAAGGGTTCGGCAAAATTCCAAATTCTTCAGGTAAAAAAAACTGGCTTCCTGGCTAATGTAGTACCTTCGGGTGGAGCATTGGAAAATCACATGTAGAGAGCGAGAGAGAGAGACAGTCGTATATCTAAACGGAAATAAATATTAAATCGTTTAATAACATGAATTCGTTTCCATGCCGACGTTATTAAACCCAGGCGTGATTAGCGATTCGAAACGCTTTATCAGATAATATGATATCTTATTTTAACGAGTTTGTAGGTTGAAGTAATATACGAAATAATTATACGCTATAAGAATATGGGCCAAACCAACAGACACCTAAAACAAGATACCGACTATTTAAAGTACAGAGAAAACTTTTAGTTTTAAAATAAATAAACTTAAATGCAAATTATTAGGAAGCGTACTTATTGTTGGAGTATTGAAACAGAATCTACGTGAATGAATAATGTAAGACAAAGAAGGGTGTGGTTTAATTTGCCGTCGAAAGTGAACGTAACAAACTGTCCGTTTAACAATGTGCCAAAGGTGTACGTGCAAATATAAAGGTATTTATTGCTTTAGGAAGAAAAGGTATGATAACAGAAAATATTACTAATTATATAAACGTGCACGAAGTCCAGCATTAATCAGTCTGATTATTGGTATAAAAAAAATTGAGGTTGAAATTATTTTAAACGTTCAAGATTTCTTATATTATAATAACAGGCCCAGGGTAAAGTTAGGATGGAAAACGGCTTTTAAAAAAATAAAACTCTTGAAAGACTTTTAGCTAACTAGGTTTTGACCCGCGGTCGCATGAGAATGGGTCAGTGGGATTATTAAATTTGGAACATAAAATAATGGATGCCACCTAAATTTTCTCTAATGCAACTTACTGAATCAATTTGCAGAAAAGAAAAATTTGGAAACCTAAATTATCACCAGCCTCATTAAATGCAAGGATTGATTACCACAAATATATTACTTACTTCTGTTCTTCTTCTTCAATGGACTGACGAAGTACTAGGACTGCTTTGAAACATAAACACTACCATCAAAGGTACCATTTATATCTTATAATCCTGTATAAACACAAATTCCTTATTGTCAGTTTCAATTAATTTTCATTGTATCATTATATGAATTTATAGCGAGTGGAATCTTTCAATTATCTTAGCACTTTAGAGGAATTTAATAATTCTTCAATAATACATTAAAGTCAAAAATAATTCTATATTCTTTTAAAATAGATTTCGAGCCATCTTTCATATAATTTAACACAAACAAAATTCTTATTAGCGTATATTTTATGTTTTACACAGAAGGCGTAAAACAATGAATTCAAAGTTTAATTACTATGAAATCTTAATATGATTTCTGATTTTAGGTAACGATATTTATTTTAATAATTAATAGTCTAGGGTAGCGCTACGAAAAACTACACTTTTTAAAATTACTCAACTTTCAACAAAATTATTAAACATTTATTTCACTTCCCATTTCGAACGGACCTGCACCTTGCCGAAGTTCTAAATTACTAGAACAGGTGAAATGGCTTGCGTGTTCTAATGAGCTAAAGAGCCAAACTACAGGTCCAACCAAAGTAGTAGGGTCGTTAGTGAGGAACCAGACTAAGACAGGTCCCCGAAAGAGGGCAGCGGCTCTTTCGGTACTTAGATTGGCAGAGACCATAGGGGTCGGTATGGCAGTCTAAGACACACTACCGCGATGTGGAAGGCAACGGGAAACCACCACATTATCTCCCAAGTACACAGCGTACCTAAATTATAATAAAATGATGGCATTCTCTGGGGTAAAAGATTCCGGAGTTAAAATAGTCCCCCATTCGGATCTCCGGGAGGGGACTACTTCGGAGGATGCGATCGGAAAGTTAAAAATAAGAGTCGGGAACATTCTGCGAGTCGGAGCGTGGAATGTTAGAAGTATGACTGTGCATATTTCAGGGAAATCTGTAGGTTAGTTCAGAATAGGGAACAATGATGGTACGCGTCTAACCAGTTCTAGGACTGACGACCTAATGATGATGATATTTCACTTCAACCTTCACCTTTCTGGTTCGAGTCTTTGTTTTGTAAACATCTTGACATGTAATTTGAGGTAAACAAGATAAACAGTATCGTTAAATTTGAATATTGACCTTGATTTTATTATTAACAAGTATCAATCACCTATCTGGAGAAAATACTTTTTTGTATAAGACCGACAAAGTTTAAGAATAATTTATAAACTTGAACACATCATCAATTACATACAAATTTAGAAAGAGGATAACCCTTTTAACAAAATATATGACAAAAATTATTCATGAACAAACAAATAGTTGATTTCATACAGCAGTATGTGGTAGTTTATAACCTTTCAACAAATCACTACATATATACGGAATCAGTCATCCTAAAACGCAGCATAATCTTAAAAAATTAAACGGTTTTACCAAGCGACAGCAATGACCTGTTAATTTTCAAACCATCTGTCGGTCAACTAAAAATTTATTGCATTTTTAAATGCGTACGGGAAATCCAATTATGTGCAATGTAACAGCATACCAACTTGAGTTCCATGAAAGTATAATTAAGTTGAACGTAAACTAAGTTGCACGTTGCGAAGAAAGAGTTACAATTAGCACGTGGGTTGTATCAGACAACTCTTTGTCATCTGACTTTTCTGTTTCGACGTCTTCGCCAGGAAAACTTAATTTCTGGCGCCATCTTGACTGTCTAATAACAGCAAGAGATCTTTCATTTCAACAAGAAAACGAAAGTGACTATCTGTCACGAATAGATGATCGAACTGGAATATCTTGGATACTACAATTAAAGAACTGAGAGCACGTAAAAATGGTTTGTAAATACATTATCAGCTGGAACCACATAATACGTTGCAGACTACAATTCCAAGTGAAAATTGTACTGTACCTCAAAAATTTGTTGGGTTATTAAGTATACAAGAGTAGAAGAATCAATAATAGAATAAAACGTTATTGAGTAAATACTAAAATAGCGAATTTATAGCGGTAATGTCGACAAATAATATTGCTAGAAATTTTAAATGTTACATGATGTACCACAAATGGGTCATGAGACTTGGTCTAAAAAGTAAACTTTAGCAACATCCAATGAGTCATATCTGTCTCAGACAAGTATATATCCGTTCTTGATTACACGAATTTTAGTTATTTAGTTTGACGCCGTGATATTAAGTGGATGTGTTATTATGTCTCGTAAATGTAAACCGCTTACACAGAGAGAACTAGATTATTACGCTGAAATGTAGACCGGATTAGTGATCTAAGTTAATATGACGACGATGAAGATGATCCAACTTTTTTGTCGACGGTGATGATTTAAATGAAGATTCCACAGGAGACAGCGATGCTGATAGTGGCATTTTACCAACTGATGATAAGACGGTGACGATACAAGTACCGATTGTTCTGATGCTTGATTTTATTCGGTCCTGAATCTTGCAAGATTCGTTTTCACCTGCAAATCTTAGATTATACACTACCAAATAAAAATAGAGTGAGAAGACCTAGACAAAGCTATAATAGTCAAATTATTAAAGATTTAGGTTGTGAAGGTAATATGTAGACCTTTTTAGACTAGCTCAGAATAGAAAAGAATTTAGAGCTGCGTCAAACCGTCTTAGGTAAAAAAAATAAATAAATAAAAATCAGTTAACTAAATGTCACCATGACATAACTCACAATTAGTTAGCGGTCTTGTATGTTGGCAGCGATTCGTTGCTTAAGTCTTACCATAACATATAATATAACACTTTTTCTTTTTTGGAGGGGATAATCAGGTATTATTTCATTTCCTTATAAATGGGGATCATGTAAACATGAGTTCTTTAACAACCATCAGGTTACTAATATCTATGTAGAGCCAGGTAGATAAAAAAAGATAGAAGAGTATAGGAAGACCTAGACCAAGCTATATTAGTCAAATTACTAGAAATTTAGGTTGTGAAGGGTATGTCGAACTTTTTAGATTAGCACAGAATAGAAAAGAAGTTAGAGCTGCGTCAAACCGACCTTATATAAGGTCAAAAACAAAATGATGATGATTTCTATTAGTAAGCGTTCTAATCCAATGGCTTCTTTCGCAGCTTCGCTTGCAGCGACAGATTCAGATTCAGTAGGCGATAGGACTACTGATCTCTGTTTCTGACTAGACCAAAAAATGGTACCCCTGCAAAAATACTAACAACTCCAGTAGTTGATCTTCTCGTTTTTGTATCGCCCCCAAAATCTGCCTCACTGTAAATCTCTAATTTGTCAATTCTATCTGCAGTGTAAACTAAACCAAAATTCATTGTACCCTTAAGACACTTGAATATGCGCTTATTGAGACAATCTTGGTCACAGGGTTCTTCTAGATTTTAACTCACACAACTAACTGCATAAACAATATCAGGTCTTGAACCGATTACCAAATACATTAGGTTACCAATAGGTTTCTTATTGCATTGTTTTAGCCCTTCTTTTTCCAATATCTGTTGACTTTTGTCAATCGGGGTAGCAACTGCATTACAGTCTAACATATGAAAGTGTTGCAATATCCTTATTGTGTAGATTTTTTGAGACACAGCAACTGGCCCTCTTTTAACCGTTGACTTTGCAAACCCGAGAAACATGTTGCATTTGAAACAGTTATATTAAGCTCAGATTTTAGTTGACTTAGAAAATAATAATATTTTTTACATTGAGCCTCTATTAATCCGTCATTTACGTATATACCAATAATTTTATTTTCTATTTCCAGGATCGTTAATGTACACACATGTATCCGCTTGACTTTCGTGCAATCCATACTTTGAAAGAAAAGTCGAAAATTTCTTGTTCGAACAGCATGGCGATTGCTTAAGGCAATATAAACTTCTGCGAAGTTTGCAGGCCCTTCCTGTGCCATCTTCATAACTTTATAGCTGCTGCATATACACTCCTACTTCAATATCACCATACAAAAAAGCAGTTTTGACATTAAATCATGCCATTTGAAGTTTTTCGTGTGCAACTATACATAGCAAAGCTCTAATTGGATCAAATCTCGCCACTGGACTGAAGGTTTCGTTGTAGTCGATACTGCCTCCCTGTCAAAAACTTTTTGTTATCAAGCGAATTTTACAACGTTTTGTATCTCCTTGAAGATTTTGTTTAACACGAAAAGTCCACCGATTACTAATTGCTCTTCTGCCAGGCGGTAAGTTTCGCAACTCCCAAGTCTCGTTTACGGCTAAAGCATTTAATTCCTCTTGCATTGCCTTTTCCATTCTATAGTGTTTTCTGAAGCTACTGCTTACTCAAACGTGCTCGGCACTCCCCTACCTAGCATAACAAAATCATTAATAATAATATTTATATTATATTATATTATTATATTATTATATTATTATATTATTATATTATTATATTATTATATTATTATATTATTATATTATTATATTATTATATTATTATATTATTATATTATTATATTATTATATTATTATATTATTATATTATTATATTATATAATATAATATAATAATAATACTTTATCGGGGCTCTGAATTTACTGCGATGCCATAGCTACCGACGCTCTACAATCAAAACTTCCTCGTTTGTTACCGACATAATGCTTAAGCGAGTGCACCTGCTAATGCTTCTTTCCTATTTTTACACTGTTATATACTTATGTGATTAATGCTTTATTTCACTATTTATATATTTTCATTTTATAGCTGTATTTTACATTTACATATTTCATTGTTCTGCCACTTGATTTGTGTTGTTTAGCGTTTAGCCTGCTTTTGGTCGCATTATCTATAGAAAGGAAGATTGAAATTAGAATAAGTCAGTTAGGGAACAATAGTGAACGTTAGAGACGAATATAGGCCAAAGTTAGAATAAATTACATAGACTAGGGCGTACGATAGCGTAAATTTACAGAGTAAGAACAAATAGCTGGATTCGCTATTAATAAATTTAGCAAATGCTTACAAATTTGAATTCATTAGTAAATATTAATTTAGCTACATTTGTATAGTTTTAAGTCGACCCTTCAGGTCGCACCGCCAAGTAGATCTCTTATGAGGTATTACGGATCCCCCGCCTACTACTTTTTTTTAGTGTTTTGTTGATCAGACACACTCTAAAGTCAACGCAATTGGTACCATTATTTAAACCCTAACTTTAGTTTTAGTTTATACGATTAATTAATATTGAAATCGGATCTATATGAAGCACGTAGTTATTCGCGTTTAAACCCAATGCAGTACCTTCAGGCAGAGCATAGGGGACGTGGCCGGCAAATGTAGCGTCTTTAGTCAAATTATACTGTTTCAGCTTAGAAAGCCTTCAACGAGTATCATTTTAGCTTTGGGTGGGGAAATTGACTGCCTGTGTAGCAAGTGTTAGTATCGACAAAACATTAAGGCGGAAGCCGTTTGTTCAAGAGATGCATGGGAGTTTCCGTGTATTAGGTAGGTGACGTCGTCTGGGTTGGCGAATGTAGTTATATTTGGAATGCTAAGGTCAAGAAGAGGTTAATTGCTAATTTGAAGAGTGGAAGAAAGCCGGCATTCTTGGGGGTGGTCTTGTGTAAGAGATTTGGTAACTGTATAAAACTTGGAGCTAAGGGTGACTGTGCGTAATGTGGGATAAGGTTGTATGATTTAGAGAAGGTTGATGGGAAATTTGCGTATTTTAGTTGTTTGAGCAGGTTGGGTCACCAGAGGAGGTCCAAGGCGGAGTAGAAGTCAAGGAAAAAGGCTAATGTATATTAATGGGGTAATTTTGGACAGTTGTGATTAACAAGCGAATGATACTTTCGATAATCTGACCAGGGCAAATCTGTGCTGGTGGAGAGATAGGAGTGAGTGAAGTTCAATGTGGATATATTCAGTTTATGGAGAATAACTTGCTCTGGAAGTTTGCCAAGAGTTGAAAAGAGAGCTATAGGTCTATAGAACTAGAATCTTCTAGGGGTTTGCTCGGTTTCATGATTAAAGTAAGGAAGGCTAACTTGAGGATTCTAAAGAAAATTCACCTGGAAAAGCATTTTTGTTATAACGAGCGGGTATGTTCTCTGATGAGGGGCCATCATTTTAGAAGGATATCGTTGATTATTAGGTCGGGGCTGTGAGCTTTACGGGAATTTAGTTTGGCAATTATGGAATCTAGCAAAGAAGTATCGATTGCGTCGTCTGGAGCATTGTTGCGTGGGATTTGGGAGTTATTTATTAGTACTTGATGTTGTAGGATTGAGACATTGTAACGATTTTAATTTCTGTCATTATGTTCACAGATATCTAACTTATTTAAATTAATAATAACCAACTTAAGCATAATGATGCTACACAATCTACGAAATACATATTACATATTGTCGAAAACAATATTAGCTTTCAATTCGAAAGTGTAAAATTTTAAATTATGCGGTGACAAAAGATGCCTTTTGTTAGTGTCATCATAAGAGTTTCCTCTGTTAGACGATTGTAATATTAAGCTTGTTGTCAGGCGGCAACCCGCGTGATATTATCACTTCCAACTCAGCTGTCGTTAGAAGAGGTCAATTGTTCCTTGAACTCAAGGATCATGACGTTTATTCAGTCCACGTGTTGGAAGCACACAAAAATTAAAAGATTGTTTTTTTGTAATGATATCGTCTCAGCGATGCGCATTTTTCTGTCCACACTTGCTGGAATTAGCTCGCAATTGACAAGACGTTAATTTGGTTGAATGGCCTTTTAATTAACAGTAAGTATTACTGAATTTATAGCC
This sequence comes from Platerodrilus igneus, assembly GCA_036346225.1. Classification (NCBI taxonomy): domain Eukaryota; kingdom Metazoa; phylum Arthropoda; class Insecta; order Coleoptera; family Lycidae; genus Platerodrilus; species Platerodrilus igneus. The sequence continues at coordinate 1,886,534 of JARFIW010000139.1, read as the reverse complement.
TTACTAAATTGATATTTTTAGTGTAACTTTGGTTAACATATAATTTAGGATATGTTGTACATCTTAGTTTTGAAATTTAAGAAATGTAACTAATTTATTTGGATAAGAAATAAAAATTTGGTAGTATCTATGTGAAGTTTAACCTTGCACAAAAGTCGAATTGGTAAGCTTCAATTATTTAATGTAAACTTCGTGATGTTATATTGAAGATTCAGTATGCAGCTATTTTGGTTGTATGGAATTGGAGATTTCTTGTATTCTTAGTTGCTGAGACAAGCGAATTATAAATCATCAATTATAATTCCGGGTATGGTCCATATACCTAGCAAGTATTTTTCCATCGGATTAACATCTGGTATATAGATTGCTTTCCTATACGTCAGCTGTAGCATTGAGTATAGCGGACAAAAAATTTTTTGTTTGATCACGTGGTAAAGTTCAAGTTCATTGGGGGAATGACAGACTAGTTGTTTTTCAAATTATGCAACAGGAACCTATAAAGTTTTCACATTAAATCTTTTTATTAATACTATTAATACACGGCAAATGTCATTATGAAAATAAGACAAGTTGAATTCTATATTTAAAGAAAATTAAATTGATTATTTGAAACTAATTTATTCAAATCTTGGAGAATTAAATTCTTACATTTTACATTTCACTAATTGCTAAGTGGAATATTTAATCATAGAATGTGAGGTTAAGTAGTGCTACTAAAACCAACCAACGCTGTAATTTAAAGTTAAACATTCAGAAAAGAAATTCATACTCATTCATTTGAGAATAAATTTTTGCTAGACATTGCTAGTATAAAGTTATCATGTTTTATCTGTGAGAAGTACTGATACTATCAAGTACATATGTACATATCTTTCAATTATTTAATTTATTCAAATTTATTTAAAGAAGATGTCTTGTAAATAACTACTTAATATTGAAGGAATAGATTTTTGTTTGGTCAAGACTAGGATTATTGATTGGAATGAATGAGGATCGATTCAAATTAATCATTAATTTTGGATATTAAGGCACAAACAGTGTTATCTTTGTTTTAATCTGTTCACAGGTGTAGCAGTGCATCTATAGAGGTCAATATAGAGCCATAAGGTAAGAAAACTTTAGGGATTTTATTTCAGTAATATATTGTATAGCGGTAATTGAGTAAAGGTTTCCGCATTCGCCTTATACAAGGGACTAAATGAAGGTCTTCTTCGTATATAAAAATTCGGTGGCGCCATATTCTTTACATTTTTGGTCGCAGTCCAACCCCGACCCACAGCTCATGTTCTACCCAGTCTTGTGAGGTTTCCTCATCTACGAGCCATTTTCCACCGAAACTTGCCGTGGGCTCTTTACACTTACTGGAAATCTTCGTCAAACTTCCTTGTGCCTTACAGCTGGTCACATAGGAGTAAAAACCAAATAACAAACCCCTTTTAATAATTGAAAAGGTTATAACATCAGGGGGTCGATTTTAGAAAGTATTGGAATATATTCTCATTGGAATTCCAACACACGCATATATTCCACTGACAAGTATTTATGTTATTTTTGAACTGCTGGGAAATGAGATTCCAATGGGAGTTATTATAAGTTTGGCAATGGCGCTTATTCTCTTGCTAGTTTACATTGCGGTTGCTAAAGTGCCGCAAAATTTATATGGGTACATAGGTGAAAATTGTGTTTAAATTAGATTTTACTACAAAAACTGACTAATCGGGTACAACGGTCGTAAATATATCCGTAATCAAAAACAAATTACATTAAATCTCTCTTTAGGCTAGATCAATTCTTCTCTATTAAATTGTATATATTAATATATTCTTTATTGATAAAAGTCGGCGGCATTTTAGCACAGGCCATTTACATTACAAAAACAAATCTAACTTAACCACAGTTTTTATATGTGTCAATTAGTTTGAAGTATTTAATCTCAAGTCAGAGTAGTATTTAAATTTTAACATTTTTGTTATAAATTTAATTATGGAACGACTCGAGGAGCGAAAAAAGAGTGGTCACTTATCCGACAAACAAAAAACGTTGTTAATTGAGTTGATGACTAACAATGAAGTTTTACGAAGAGGAAAGTTTGGACCACAATTTACCTATAAAGATGCTCAAAGAAAGTGGTCAGATATAGCTACCAAGCTAAATGCTATTCCAGGTGCAAACAAAACTTGGAATGAATGGCGTAGGGTATGTGCAGTTGTTGTAATTGTAATTTACGATCATTTCTAATATTTATTTATTGGCTTGGCAGGACATAAAGAAAAATACAAAGAAGAAATGCACTGAGGTGAATAAATATGCTCAAGGTACTGATGGGGGTCCACCAACCCCAATTATCTTTACAGAAGACGATGAAATGGTTTTAAAAGTTTTAGATACTACAACAGTTGAAGGAGACCCATCAATAGTGGAATCAGTTGTTATGGTAGATATGCATTTTTAGTATATTTTTTTGTTCTAATTTATATTGTAACATTGATAATAACCACATGTACGCTGGAGATCATCAATTTGATACAAGCAGAGAGGATTACAGTAGTGTGAAGGATGTTAATATGAAACCTATAGATATTAACCCTGTGTCTGAACCAACTTTGTCGACAGTGGTTCCTATAGTAGGTTCGTCCAAAAACAGCAATGATCCACCACCCAATGCCAATACCATATCTAAACTAAGCAAACCTAAATCAAAAAACTTTGCTACCCGTAGACTAACAGAGTCAATTAAGGCTAGCAACGAGTTTGCTGCTTTAACTAGAGAAAAACTAAATATAAAAAAATTACTATAATGAAAAGCTGGTTTTGTTGCGGGCACAGGTAGAAGCAACAGAAAAAATTGCATCGGCCTTAATCACATTGGCATCAATTTAAAAAAAACAATAATGATGTTTAATACATTTATAATTTTAGTTTTAATATTATGTTTATGTTAGCTTATTTGTTTGATATACATACTTATTTCATTATTTATTTTTTTATAATTTGAATAAAATGTAAACAAGTGTCTAAGAAGTGTGTAAAATGTGTTGTATACTATAATTTCCTTCAATCCTTAAAAAAAACAATCATTTGAAACTTTATTTTGGTATAATAATATAATTAAATTGTTACAATTACGGAAGCGAATTATATATACATTTTTTGCGAAATTTGATAGGGTCGCCTCAGATCCATATACAACCTTCATAGAACAACATTGGTATCTGACAAGTGTAAACCCACCATAAGGTTACCTCAGAACAATGTTAAAATTTACCAAAGAGGTAGCCTAAATCATAATGATTTCCCCTTCAAAATAAATATAAAAAAACAACTACTTAAGCCTTTTAATAATGCAATTGCACACTTCTTTAATAACCATCCTCTAAATTGTATAAATAGAAACATGTTAAAAAATGTTTTCCAATTCCCAAGTTATTGAATTTTTAAAATAAAAATTAATCAGCTGATTTCACGTTAAGCGTATTGGCTACCTAAAAAAGTCGGTCCCAGGCCGTAACACAAATTGAAGGCAATTATTCATTTAAACTTTAAAAATTTTTGCTTAGTGTACTCAAACCAAATATTTCAAACATCAATAAATCAAAGTCACCTTCAATTTATGTCATAAATGTCAAACTTGAAGTTTTTATTATTTTGAAAACGATCCTAGGTTATGGATCGAAACGTTAATAAAGATAATTTTAAAAACTATGAGTGGTTTAATCCCCAAAGAAGATTAAGAAGAATACTAAACAAACCACAACAAACATACAGGGAGTATTTGCATTGTTTAAGAGCATTATTATGCAAAGTAGTTTCGTATGATGCGTGCTTGTAAATTTCTACCTTCATTTAGTTCTTGATTATTGCCTTGTGCATCATTAAACTCAACATCGTCATTAATGATACCAAAATCAAGAACGTTGTCGTCAACATCATCATCTACTTCAGGATCTGGAACGTTGAAACAGGTACACATATTGTGTAGCACAGTGCAGGCATTAACAATGAGTGAAGCCTTAGACGGTAAATAATGTAATACACAGTGCCGCAATAAACATCGAAATCCTGCCTTTAACAATCCATTACAGCGTTTGATTGTGCTTCGAGCTGTAAGAAATGCTGCATTATATCGAAATTCTGCAGTACCATGCTCTGGATTACGTACGGGTGTCTGCAACCATTCTCGTAGAGGGTAACCAGAATCTCCTATACATAACATTATTACAAAAGTTCAGTTTGTAGTAGACTTGTACTGTACCTATAAGGTAAAATTCAGGTCCTCTATTTTGTGTTACTGTACTTAATGCCACTTTAACTTGCGATCTGCTCCAAATACAAGCGTATTGTGTACTTCCGGGAAACCGAGCATTAACATTTAAGATTTTTAATGTTGAATCACAAATCTAAAATAATGCACTACATATAACACCACAAACATACTGGGTAACTTACAAGTTGCACGTTAATGCAATGATATTTTTTTCTGTTTGTATAAATATGTTCTGGATATAATCTGTCATGTTCTTGGGGTGCTACTATTGCAACGTAACTGCAGTCAATTATGCCAATAATCCCTGGAATTCCATATAGCGTGTAGAATCTATTAACGAATACCTATATTTTGTATTATTACTATCATAGATTACACGTACCTATCGCGAATAGCAGACATTTCTTGTATATTACTTGGAAATGCCACCCATTCGTTAAAAATTTCTGGTTGATTGAGGGCTGCAACAACTTCAGTTGTGCTGTTGCTAACACTGCTCTGACTAACGCCACAAAATAAGTTATAGCCAACCATTGTTTGATAGGACCCGGACGCAAAAAAGGCTAATGCAATCAATACCTACAGAACAGGATTATTCACCATGTAACAGTGTAAAATCCTGCTAATATCATTATAGCTAGGCAATGCTAATTACGTAGCGTATACATCTATGGTAATATACAGTTCTATTGCGGGTAGAACAAGTTAGAACGGAGTAGGGATTCGAGATCCGACGGCTATACTCGAGGTCGTCTCGGTTTTCTGGTTCTTGTTGATTTGAACTTGCAAGCATGATGGTGATTCGAGAGATCGGTTTTCTTAGGAAGAATTTTTGCAAAGAAGCGAGTTCGGTTTAAAAAGTTTTACTTAACGAAACTTACAGCAGGCTAGTGGTAGGTGAGATTTCTTTTAAATAAAATTTTGCTAATGAAGTATTACAAATTTTAGCTGTCAGTTACGGCTGAAACAAATAACTGTAGTTATTTTAAAAATTAGATGACTAAGGTACCGTCTTGAACGAAAGAGGTTTGCCAGTTATCTAATGGCGTTGGCATAAATTTGGATTTGAGTAAAAGGAAATTCATAGGAAGCTGTACCATTCGAATTTAAACAAATAACAGGTGAAGAATCTACAAGTGCGAGTTTGGAGAGCAAAGGTTGCTGATACTTCATAATTCCATGGTCATTGCAAGGGTCAAGTCGAGTCAAGGACGCAGCTGGCGGTTAGGTTTGGCTGGTTGCAGGCAGATGATATTGGTTTTTCTACAAATCATGTAATTAGGTATTTATGGCTTTCTTATCTGATCGGGTTTGGAACATAATTTATCTAAACAAAAGTGTAAACTAAAATAATCTTTATCCGTAACTTACCCTATGAATTGTTGTAAACATTCCTGGACGTTCTAAATTAATTCTATTTTAAAATTGTTAGTAAGTTACCTGATGCCTGCTAGATAATTTTAATACCGGTATCAGTCCACATTTACTTAAAATTAAATTTGAACTATAATGACCGTTACCTAAATTGAATTTCACTTTGAAAATATAGCAACTTTACATAAAGTGCTTTGTATAAATATTTTGTATTAACAAACAGTGTAACACTGATGAGGTTATGAGCTCAGACACTTATCGGCGCATTTAAATTAATTGTAAATAATTTAACGTAATTTAATTTTTTCCATTAATTGTATATAAAATTTTGACTTATGAAAGTTTAAGTCAGTTGTATATAGTTTTGCTGCTTGAATCTTTTCTTAAGGAATTAAGTCGAATCATGCTTATTTGTACATACCTTTTCTTGTACATATATTACGAAAACATTAGAAATACTTTGCCTTCCAATTGTTTATTTATTGAACTGGTGTGTTTGTGACTTAGTGCATTAAATGGTACACTACTGTGTTAAGCTATACAGGTCATCCCACCCCTGAAGAAATTATTAGACGTTTTATGCTCTTAAATTATTATAGCTTAGGCTATGTTTTTTTTTGTAAGCAAAATTAGTGTTTTGTTTAGATTCTGCCCATACTTAGGGAGACGGAGTTTGCAGCCAGTGTAGCAGTCCCGAGGTATTAGATATATTTTTTGCTCCCTTACAGATAGCTGTACCAAGGAGTAGACAACCACTTTTTGCAAAAGCATTATACCTTGGTTTGAGTAGTCAAGGCTGATATTCTTGTAGGTTGACGTAGGAAATTGTCCAATAAATCTAGTAAATATTGTGTCAACTCCTTGGACAATCTAAATACTTTTATAAAGGTTCTGTCATTTAGGGCAGTGAAGGGATCTTTTCTGAGTGAAAGTCTGGGAATGCCTAACATCATTTCGGCAAATTCAATATTTTCTATAGCGCCAATAAACATTAATTCGTCCATTGTTTACTGATTAATATTAATTCGAACCAGAAACTATACAATATAAATAAAACGCTTGCGGTTTAAAGTTTTGCGTGTCAATTTAGAATTAAAAGTTTGACATTAAGGTTATGTCATGTTGTTTTTCTCATGACTATTCGTTATTCCCATACGAACTAGTATTGGTAAAATTTCCAACGCTTTTCATTGGAATCTATTCTCGCGGGAATTTCACAAATGGGCTTTTGATGTTAGCATTGGAAAACATGGCTGCTTTCTCATTGGAATTAAATCCGTTTGGTTCAAAAATCGACCCCAAGGTAGGGATTACTGTGTTTTGATAGGTTATCAGGGGGTTGGTGGAGAGGGATATGTAGGAGAATGCTTTCATGATATGGGTTTGTAATGGTTATTGCATAAAATTATTTTTTTGAAACAACACGACAATCCGTTCTGAAGTAGGATGTGTTACACTAACAAAAAGTTAGTTTAAACTGCTTTAATAATAATCAGACCAAAAAAATCAAGGTCTACTAACTACATAACCATCTGAAAGAAAACAATCCATGCAGTTAACATTTTACAATGTTCACCATAAAGGTATAAAATCCATTTTTAACAAAGCATTGTTACATAATTAGGTTACAATTAATATGCATCCAAACAACAACTGCAAAAAGAAAAAAAATAAAATATGGGAACTCTAAAGCGACATCCAATTATGACCAAATGATGTTGCTAATTGAAATATTTGAACTTATTTAAAAAACTCTTGGACAATCACTTTACGTAACACATTGCGTTGCTTTTCCAAGCTACGAAGTTCTAGCTTAATACCCTAACATTCCAAAGCCAAAAAGAGCAATCGTCTAACTCTAAAACCAAACTGGGACGAAAAACGTCCGCACTAAACCCAACGATGGGATTAGTTATGTTAAAGTTACAAGCTTCGATAGTATTAGAATAAGCACATGTTACCTTTTACGTGCTTTGTATTTGTTACCCACTACGAGTGAATTAGATAAACGAGAAATTGCTAAATATTTGTCTGCTTTCAATAGTAAACGTGAATCCCTTACTAAATTAATTCTAAATTGCTGCAACAAAAATATGTTTAAGTAAGCCCAGTTGTCAAACCGGCAGGACTTTCTTAAGAGCAATGGATGATTTATGTTTCTAATTCATGATCCATGATAAAACATTTTTTTGGAAGAATTTCAACACTCAATTTGTTACGTTTAATTTTACACTTCCAAATATTTTCGTTCGATTTACGACTTTTTTAAATATTCCCACACTTCCATTTCGACATTTTGTATAACTACCTGTTATAGGCGACACCTCTGCTCGCGTGTTGTAATTTGGCAACACGATTTGTTCCGATAAAACCTATTCTAATACAATTCCTGCATATATTGTTCTGTTACACGTTCTTTCTGGCTTGAACATTCTACTGTTGTGCTTTTATAGCACTAGCCATTCCTAATTCACTACCATTCTACATAATTGTTTGAGTAAAATTGTTTCTATATTTAACTCATTTTTAAGTACTTTTTTATCTTTTCAGATAACCCGAGAACGTACTCGATATCTGAAAAGATAAAAAAGTACTTAAAAAACCACAATATAAAAGTAGTACACAAACCTAATAATGTTTCCAAAACCTTTTTTACAAAATTAAAACCCGCAATTGAAAATAAAAACAAAACCCATGTGATTTATAAAATTAATTGTAGGGACTGTCAAAGATGTTATATTGGGAACACCAAGCAGTATTTACACAAAAGGGTATACGAGCATAAATTCTCAGTACAAACGGGTAATAAAAATGTACAGCACTTGCCTCACATGCCCTTAATAATGCACACAATTTTGATTTTGAAAACGTGGATATTTTAGGTACAGAAAAAAAGGTCAACAGAAGACAAGTATTGGAAACAATTCATATCCAGAGAAATGAATATTCGATAAATTCAAAGTTGACCGGAAAACTTTTCAAATATTTATTTTAATATAATTCGTAGGAAATAAATATGATATTGCATCTAGAGTGAAAATAAACTTTTGAAATTTATAAAAGATAAAGATAACATTTCTTTAATGGTCCCCGATGGCAAATAAAGAATGAACATTTGCTATAGTCTGTAAACTAACTCCTAATAGATAGGAGGAAAAAGAGAAGAATTTTTAATATGTTGTTTTGTTTGTAAATAAGTTTTAACTATTAAAGTACTTTAGTATTTTAAACAACTTGACTTAAAATTATTATTACCAATTTGTAGGTATGTAAATTAAAAAAATGTAAGAAATAAGTGATCAAAACTAATGGTAGTATTTATTGTAGATGATTTTTAAAAACGGTCCTAAATGACCGAAACGCGTAAAATGTATTAAATGGGTTAAACCATCTTAGAGTTTTATTCAGCAGTGACGCATATCCAAGAAAGATAAATTAGCTAAACATATTGGTCAAAAACTATATATATATATATATATATATATATATATATATATATATATATTGCTGTGAAACCACCAAAATCCGGGTACTCCGCTTTTCGAATCGAGCCCCTACGAATTGGATGTCAAGAATGCTGTGAATCCTACAAAAGCTATTCATTACTTTTACTGTGTTGGTCCATTGACTTTCTTCTGTTAATCGCCTCGGCTGCTCCTCTAGATAGCTTTCATCCTCATACATAAAAAAACAAACACATTCCTACCACAAACATCAACGTCAACTCTATTTACATCAATATTCACAATACATTAAAATTTCAAAATTAATATTCAGCATAAATTTTAATATCGGAAAATTTCAAAATTAAATTTATTTTCATTTTAATGTGCATCCAGAATTAAAGTCCTTGTAGGATGCCTACTAATTACTATAACAATATATGCAGAGTACAAAGGAGCATCTACCACCCTTTACGTTAATTAACCAGGTTCGTCTAATTGAGCTCAAAGACATACCCTAAATTTTCATCATAATCCAGAACATCAATACTAAATACCCTTTCTACTTAAACAAGCAAATTTCACCTTAAAATTAAAATATTATTGTTAGTACCATTTCACTACTGTCCATTTTGAGTAAATCAATTATAAAGTTATTCAACACACACAAAAATATCAAAGTTCAAACAAAATACTATAATTTACCTGAAGGTTACTTGCACTCGTAGCTTCAATGTACATCGTCCCTTTGTTAATCACACCATTCCAACTGGGTTATATTTACGGCTTCTGATTCTCAACGCTTTAAAATTTTCTCCATCACCATTTATTTAAAGTTGTTTCAGGGCTTTTCCGGAACTAATCTGTGTATAACTGACCCTTGTTTCGTGGATCCAGACACGTTTATGCACCATTTAAGTATTAATACCCCGAAAATAACAAAGAAATTCATACTTCTTTCACCAAGATACGCCAAAACTGCCTACTTTTGTGTATTTATTTGTCGTAGTAAATTTTACCAATTGGTACTGTGATACTAAACTTTATTACCTTGTATCTAAGTGCACTAAAGTATATTCATGTTAGCACGTAAAGAACAAACTGTTTTACATCACCAAAATATACGAGCAAACTTTAAATTATTCTATCACACTAAAAAAAACACTGTTTAACGCGTTGAATCAAGTCGCAGATGTAAGAGAGCTTTTAACGCATCGAATAGTCAAAAGTCTAAGAGAACGAAATTCATATTACCACCGGTATATATAGCGGATAGCCGGCACGTCGCTTTTGTCCTCAAAACAGACAATTCTTAAGAATTTCTCATGCTATGTTCCCATTCCGTCGCTCGCGCGTCGGTTTTATGAATTTAGTACTCACCCCAGTTAAATCTCAGAAATTTCAACACGGCACGCAAAGTCTGGAAATAACTAATTGACTTTAATAAAGAAATGTTATTTTTACCTCTCAAATTTTGCATTTACTTTCAACCAATCGCAACCCCATGACGTTGCTCTACTCACGCCTTTTACTATATGTGTCTCGGTCTTGCGCATATTATCTGTCTCTATCTAACCTGTTCTTATTGATGCAAATTGATATTCTTTATTATCGATTATTTTAGTCCATGTGAGTGTGAAATAACCCACCTTTAGCATTTCTCGTAACTATTATGCGACGGTTTCTACAAGATTCTCTGAAACCATTTGTTATCTACAAAATTTTCGCCGTACGTGATATTTAAACTACGCAGGTGTTCAAACATAATATTAATTCTCAGAGCTTTATTTTCTGGTATTATAATCTTAGATTTTCACAGACTTTTATGCTTATTATTAATAATGGTTTAATTAACTCCAATTAAAATTGACTTCTATCCTTTCATTTTTAGCGAATACAAGTTAAATATTAATTATTATGTGTACACTTTGTTTAATACCGGTTACTTAAAATAGGGTTAATTAATATAAATTTTGCACGTAATTTCCATTTGTTTCCTTCCTCGGAATAATTACATTACACGTAGAGCTTTTTAATACTGTTTCTTTTGATATAAAGCGTCTTGTACATGATTTAAATCTCTTATTTTTACTGAAACTAATAAATTTTTATGCTTCACGGTTTTAATAACGCGTATTATCTAATAATATTCATTATACACGGTGATTAAAATTATTTGATGTGATTATTTAATTTTCTACCCTGGTCTAAATATGAGTAATATATATATATATATATATATATATATATATATTATTATTATATATACTGTGATCCTACCTTATTAGTGATAGGCGTAATATATCTATCTGTCACTCCTTGTCTTATTTTAGAGCCTTGTTGAGTTATGCCACACAATTTATCTTTAAATATTTAACACGGCAGCTGCGCTTAAATATTTTACAGGGCCGTCAAACACGTAGCGGAATCTACCTAGAGTGGGTCCGTCCTAGGCAAACACCTCTCAACTAGACACCCAAACAAATATCCAAGGAGTTTTCAAAATAATTTTAAAAGCCAAAAGTATCCCCAAACACTAGTTCCACTTTTATAAATTTGATTAAAGCACTGCGTAGATATTAAATACTAATACCTGGAATCCAGATACAAGCGCCACCTTCCAGCCGTCCTGAAGCCAAGTGACCAACTGCAGGCACCTCCTGTAAATAATAAGTAACTCGAGCAACTGGTAATCTCCAGACTATAAAACTACTAATATTTTTACAAATTCTATGTTATACAAATACTCAGATAACTCCAATTCCACTATTCTTTCCTCTTCAAAACGATAACGGTACAGACCAGCACTCCCTCTTTTAATTAATTTTTATTCGCCACAAAACTGCTACTATTTGCTATCTCCAGGTACAACTTGACTTTCAAAATTTACTCGTAACTTTTTAAATGAAATAAAACTCAGAACAGTACAAAAACACGTCTATTTTTTCAGTAATATAAATTTGAAGTTTTTTATAAATAAAATCCGTCTTCCTTTGTTTCCGTTGCCATAACAACTATCTCTACGCACACTATGCAATTTATAATTATTAATAATTGAATAATAATACAGTCATTTTCTCTAGATACATTCATTTTCTAGATGGTTTGATAATCCAGTGATTTATGTATATTGAACTTTTTACAATATTGAAAATAGCTAACAAACTTTGATGGTTCAGCTTTTAAATTGTACGTAACAGACATTTATGTCTTATTCGGTAAACGTCCTGTCATTACATAACCAATCTTTAATTGTTACAAACATATTCAAACTGAACTTCATTTACAAATTTTTCAAGAGTATCATTTAACTCCTTAAATGTTTTAAAAGCGTGCTGTATACCACACAATTTTGATATTTGTTTTTACATTCAAAAGGTTCTAAAAACTTTAACTCCAAATTAAATTTCATATACGTGCAACCATAACAATTAAAATACGTATACAATGCAAACTTATCAACTAGCTTAGCCTGGTCTATGGCCGGTATACGTTGTTGAATGCAATGCAGTTTGAAAAGCTTTATAAATTTATAAACGTGGAATAGTTGTTGTTAATTTATAAACCAAAATACCTGAAACAAAATACCCTAACAAAACCAAATATACCCCCATTCTAGCAAATCGTTTCGAAGCCCTGTTTAAAACATTTTATAAGCCCACCCCCTTCTTGACAGTACAATATATATATATATATATATATATATATATATATATATATATATATATATATATATGTATATTTTTCTGTAAATTCATGGTTACGCTCTGTATAATACAAGCGTACCTTTATTCATTTATGTACAATGCAAAAACGCAAATTACGCGTGTATAAATAATCACCCTGTATGGTATAAGCATATTGTAAATAAATAGCAAGTAACGTAAGTTGTATATGTAAATTGTTAGATAGCATAAAGCGCATTTAAATGCGAACGTAAAATCGATCGTTTTAAGATCAATACAACGCATTTATTTTATAATTATCAATACATTTTTAATAAAAATGCATTTGATTTGCAATAAATAGTATAAAAAAGTACAGCTTTACGCATTTAGTTTGAGAAACTTCAATCAACGTGTATTTAAAAACCTCAAAATTAATAAATAATTTTGAGTTCTGACACGAAAGCAAAATTTCTATAAAAGTGAACCCCTTTTGCATTAAAAAACAATTAAAGTTTAAATTACTTACTCCGTGGATATTGCAATTTATTCTAAATAAAGAATTTTCTAGAATATAAAAAGATGTGCCATCGGTATTTAAAAATACCACAAATTCGTATAACTCATTAATAAGTAAACATTTTATTCCTAGAAGCAGCTTGAATATTGAAAATAAACCGTAAAAATTTCTGGAATAACCAATAAATAATCGATCGTCTTTTGCATTAGTATGCGACGCCGCAATAATAGTATATGTTGGACCAGAACGTATAGAACGCGTCACGTATAATTGGAACCAGATAACAAGGTGATAAATGCCAAAATCACAGACGCTAATTAGATTTTCGGACAAACCTTACTTCATCATGTTCCACATTTTTCTACTAAGCTTCCGGAAACAGATAAATTTGTATATAAACGGAGCGTTTATTCATTGAGAGGTGATTTATTGATTAGATTTCATTCATGCGAGCACAAAATTTTTTTTTAACCACAATCTGTTGCTATAGTATTTGAGTATGTGGTAAACATACTGTAATTTTACCGAGTTGCAAGGTTGTAATGAATAAAGAACCCATGTTTTAAACGCAACTTATAACGAAAAATGGAATTTATTATTTACGATGAAGAGGCAAAATTCCTCAAAATAAAGCTGTTTTAATAAAATAATCGAAAGGAAGATTTAACCAAAAATGTACTTTGAGAATTGTTGTTTAAAATGAGAATTTTTTATGGAGAATCTTGTAAGCAGATTTGACGTCAATTTAGAATAAGAAGATAATTTTTCTTTGAGTAACACTTTTGTGGATTCTGCAAATATCACTTTTAGATTTATCTTTAACTGATATTAGAGTATTTGGATCTAGTTTAACATAGTCCTAATAATATTTTTTGTGTGAGGGATTTCTTTACCAGGAGTTTGTGTTCAGATACTCTGACCTTTTAATAGATTATATGTCGAGGATTTTTTCTGGCCAAAACAAATCTTTCAAGCATGAAAATAATTTATGACCAGATAAACGATCCTCAAAAAAATAAGTTTAATTCTGTAAATTTAAAAAAAGGTAAGAAACAATATTTTTTATCAAGTACTTCTTAGAAATTATTTTATGTTTGAAAGGTACGATGTTGTAAATGCTTTTGTATGAAAAAAAAATAATTCATACTGTATAAATACTTTGTGATATTGCTGCGTTTTATTTCATTTTGAAAACTCAAACGAAAAGATCCAGATCTACTTTCAATGTCGTTTTTTAGTACAAATTTTAAACGAATATGTAAGTTGTTGTTCCAGTAAGTAAGAAATCCCATTCGTTTGTTTAAAGATTCCTTGTTGCGATTAAATTCGTTTAGTTGATTTTACATTCTTCATAAGGTACATGCGATTCTGCAATTGCTAATGCCGTAAATTTACGTTTGCATTTAAATACGTTGCAATTTAATTTTATGAATCTACATAAGTTATTTGAATATAGAACTTGTTGATTAAGTCAATACACCAACATTTGGTGTTAAGAACGCTGTATAAAAATTTTTATTCTAGTTCGGCACTAAACAAATAGGACAAGTTTGCATGTTCTTATCGAAATAACAGGTGAGGTTATTATGCGCTCCAACAGATGTCTATAATGTATGATCTTTGACATTGAAATTTTAATTCGATTTAGAAATCTTTTAGTTCATAATGAATGTTGCTTTACTATCATGATATATTAAAATTTTTAATAAAATATACGAATGTAACAAGGAGCTCTGTTGAACACTTTGAGGATAATTCTAACCTTAATGTAAACTAGTAGACCATTTACCCATTTTATCAGGATTATTGATATTGCTGTATATATGATTTTGTATTTATATGGCTATGATTTTGAGTTACTATTACAAACAAATGAAAATTTAAATAGTTTTATTTTGAATACAAGTTTTTTAATACTTAAAATCAAAGTTTTTAGAATATTGAAGTAGGGTTTCAAAGAAACAAGCTTAGTGTTGTTTTAATGGTAAAACATCCAAAGATGATTTCAAGCATAAAATGCAGTAGCTTAACCAAAAGTGTAGAAAACATGTTTTGAATTAGACAGGTTGGTTATTGAGCTATTTATTTATTCTTTTATTATTTTATTAGAGACTAGGAGGCACAAATGGTGACCTCAACCGCTTATACTAATTATGTTGTTCTATTACAGACATTTCTACTCTAGTGTTTTATTTCCAGATGCACTGGATATAGTGACGCCATTATCCTCAGAAGCGCTTAATGTAAACCACGACACGGTTTCTATGCCTTACCGCAGAGGTAAAGCGCCAACCTAGTTCGCGCATAAAAAGGCTTAGCATCCTTTCTATTAGGTTGTCATGAAAGTCTTCAGCGTTTTAATTGGTAAACTTTAAACGGTCATAACTTTCGTAATATTGACCGAATTTGGTCGAAATAAGTACCATTTCTTATGTTAAACAGATTCGTGTGAACTGAGTTCGTCACCTGTTCTGTAGTGTTCGTAAATACGTTAGGTAAAGCTATCGTAGACATATGTGTGTGAACATAAATTATATTTTTTATTTGTATGTTACTTATACTTAATTATTATTTCTCCCTTTATTTCTTTTTGTATTTCTTTACTTTACTGTCAGGCGAGTCGTTCTCGACTGACTCTCGTCCTTTTCTTTGTGGCCCGCTCGTTTGACTGTATCAAAGAGCATAAATCTCGAATTTCGTTTGATGCTGGTTTATTAGTTTCACGTTTACCACTTCTACAAGCAAGATTTCGAAAGACGTCTTAGCCAAAAACAGCATGAATATCAACATTCAGATGAATGTATTAAACTTTTGTACTGTATGTCCGTGAACCCTTTTCATTTTATTGCCCTGGTCTCTGAACAACATGAACGACTACAATGGAAAATAATCTTGTATTTTACTGCTGGCTGATTCATATCACTTGGAAATTATCTGTAAGAAAATCGCAAAATACTTTCTAAAATTATGGCTAATATAAGAGAATAATGCATTTACAATATTTCATAGTTAAATATAGGATTAAAATTTTTAAATTCCAAGACATTTTAGTCACGTAGCTGCACGTCGAAATATTATATCGTATAAGGCTAATGGATTTACATAATATTTGTTAAACGGTTAGTTCTGAAATTGAATTTAAAATTTAAACAGAATTAACAATTTTTGGGTATCCTAGGGAATATAATAAGATTATTACGAAAGTCCGAAATTTATTAAATTAATTGCTCAGACTAATTGCAAATATATTAGACGCCAAAGGGAGATATAACAATCAGAATTAGGAAACCCATTTTTTATCTCAGAGAAACGATGGCTATGATTACCGCGAATCTCCCAAGTTTTTTGTGGCAAGCAACAGGATAGACATAAGTATAGAAATGAGAAAAATCGCTGACTCTAAGCTAATCATGAGAAGTTTACTAACTAATAGATTTTCGTAGATCTTGTGAGTACAACACTTATTTAGAGATACGTCATCATTTTAAATATAAATATCCGAACAAATTTTGAGGAAAAGGTTTTTCGCTTCTGAGAAGGTATAGAACCTTTGTACGTATTTGTAATTGCACTTTTGTTTTTAGGAAGTAATTAAGAAACATTCCCTTTTACGCATCGTAGCCGTTGCTTGGTGGTTAATATTTCTCAAACTACAAAGTGTTGAGCTTGAAAAGCTCCAGTATTCCCTTGCTGAGAGCTTTTCTCCAAGGTTGTTTATACACGTTGACTTTCTAATAGAGATATTAACAAAAGTGATGTCGTTGATTTAATTGTAAAATACTTGGTTCTTTTTTAACTAATTACAGAAGACCTTGCTGCTATTATCGTCTTTAATACTTTTTGACAACAAGAACACTAACGCTGCTCCATCTACGTAGCAAAAGAATAACTAAGGTACTTAAGAACCGAAATGCGGCAGTAAAGCTAGAGCTATGAAATAAGCCAGATGGCAGGCTGTTTCAGATGAAGTGTTAGCTTGGTATACCATGCTCTGTAAATTTCTAATACATGTGAAGTTTACGATCGACTTCAGCTCTGCAGGGACCTGTAACGTATGCAATAGTTATTTATGCTATAGTATTTTCTAAATGGTTTTATAAAACCCCGTTTTCAATGACTAATGTTTTAGGGAATAATGATACTAGTATATGAAACATCAAATTGGTAGTTCTAAGAAAAGCATTCTAAAAATGTAGCTATTCAATCAATATTTCTTAGAAAAAGTCAGATGAAGTTAAATTAATGTTCTCGAAATTGTGCGATTGTTTGCTTTATTCTCGATTGCAAATGGTTACCACTATAATAGCATGAAGAATAGGCTGTATAAAGCTTTTCATAGTTTGTCATTTAAACTTAAAATATTTTTCGTATTACTGCCAAGATGTTTATAATAACTACTAATATTTTCAAAAAGGTAAAAACATGCCAGCCATTGGCTTGTATGGTTTCTATTCTTTTTATACTTGGAGGTTTCAAATCCTGAAACAAAGTATAGAATACACGAATAGGAAAGTCTAAATTTTAAAAAAGTCTTTAAGCAAGATAGTGTAAACTCAAAATAAATAAATATGTTGCTGAGAAAAAAACCTCATCTTAGTTTATAGGGGCTAAAACCAAATTCAAAGTAGTTTATTATAAAGGAGCAAAATTTTACTAAAAGAGTTTAGTGATTGAAGATGCGCTTTATATGAATAAAATTCATAACCATTTTATGCGCCTCTTTTTATTCATTTAGCATTGAAAGTTATTAATAGGTATAAAAAAGCAAAATTTGTATTAAAAGCCCGCTATATTTTGAAGAAATTGAGTTACGCCTAATGTACATTTTTCATCCATTCCATTTAACATCGAAAGTTATTTAAACTGTAAATTATGTTAATGTAGAAAAGTTATGCAAATGTTAAATTTGTGACAGGTAGGGGGCGTACTCTACCTTTGAGCTAATAAGCCTCTTTAATTTAATAGTGTACAACCACGGTTTTACACCACGTCTTTATAATGGTGTTTAATATCAGTTTTGTATAACCATATATTTACGGCAACCTTTCGAGAAGTATAATAAATATTACGCTTAATTACTACCTTCAACTTTCATGGTTTTTTATTTGAACATCTGTTGGTACAACCGCAGTCTGTTTGAAGTGATTCGAAGAAATCGCATTACGGAATTGGTTATAAAGGTCAGTAGTATTTTGCAGTCGACATTTAAATTGGTATAATCTTCAACTTACACTACACAGTCTGTTCGGTGAATGTTATTCTTCCAAGAACCTAAGGTGATAGAAGCTAGTTTCGATTAAATTAAATAACTTCGCGTTTTCAGTTCATAAAAAAATATAAATTATGTCACGGTAAAAAGATCTACTTTTTTTGATGTTATACCAAAGTGTGGTTACGGTATAAGAATATATATTTTGAATACTTAGCAATATTTTTATTAAAGCCCATTTTAATTATTATATACAGTTAATGTAATTTGTAATGCTATAATTCAGATCTGAAAGATAAGCAAAGTCTTTGCTAACCATGGCTGTAAGAATTTTAACCACTCGGTCATTTTAAATAGATAACAAATGCAATAATTTATTTTCCTTCTAGTAAAAAGTACTTGATATATTTGTGTAAATATTCCAAATGTATGTAGTTTTTGTTATTTAGAAATACAATTGTGATTTTCCTTGTCCGGGCTTACGATTTCAGCAAGTAACTATGCTAAAAGTATGACAAACACCTGTCTCTAAGTTTCACAGCAAGAGAGAAAGGTTATTGATAGAAAGTTTATACTAAAGGTGGTGAGTGATCTTCCTAATAATAAGTAGAGTGTTGGTGTAGGTGCGAGTACAAGTATACATGATTAGTACATTCACGCTCTGTATTATTTTCCTTTTGTGCTGATATCTTGTTACTTAGCATTTTAAATAAGATTCATACGCTTATGGATATCTTCTTCTTACAGGTTCCACAACGAAAATATTTCAACTTAAGCATGTATGTTTAAATCCGTTATTTACCGTTTAGTTCACACTTTCTAGACCGTATTCTTGGTAAACACTTTTTAAGTGCAGTGGCGCTTAAGGGCAATCCGTAACAAATCCTCCGTCAGTCTCGTCAAACTCCGCTGAACTTAGAGTTCAGAGTTAATTCGGAAGTCTTCTTAAAGTCCTTCATCACTGATTAAAATTTCATCTTTCTTGGATTAAGACTTTAGGAGAGGATGCGTTTGTTAACCCCAAAAATCTTTGCATATGTACCAATACATTCTTTCGAAAGAAAAAATGTTACAGTCTCCTAGATCCCAAACAGCATCCTTGAAGTAAATATTAGAAGAGTACCAATCTTTATAAAACGACTACTTTACTAGCTTGCGTTACGGTTTATTTCTTTGTAGTATGTATGGAGCAGAAGAGTATGAATTTGTATCAAACCACTGCTTTGTCAGTTTACGTTACGTATTATTTTTTGTATTATGTAAAAGTAGAAAAGTATCAATTTGTATCAAACGATTGCTTTGTTAGCTTACGTTATCGTTGACTTACTGGTATTATGTAACCGTTAGGATAATTATATTAGAGTATGCTTTGAAGACCGTTGATCTATAAGGAAGGATAACTAAGCTAACGGTATGCCTCCGACATTATAGTTGTGTAGTATTTGATGGGGTGCTATTATACATACTTTTCTTCCTTTTTATGTTAAACCGATTCGTGTGAACTGAGCTCGTCACTTGTTCTGTAGTGTTCGTAAATACATTAGGTAAAGCTATCGTAGATGTATGTATGTGAACATAAATAATATTTTTCAACGAACTTCGTTCGTTTATGAAATCGATTTGTCGTCCGTCTGTCCGTCCGAGGCCTTTCTAATGGTCGGACATCAATGTGTGATACATCAATCGATTCAGCTCGGTGTCCTGAGCTTAAGTTTTGATGTCAGTTGAAATCGGGCCACGGGGACGCCGCGCCCCCGCGATATTCCGTCGGGAAAATTAAAATTTCAAATAGGTCCAAAATTAATGTGCGATACATATTTGGACTCCCCTAACATAGCTGAGTCGAAATATGGTACTCCCCACAAAATCTGACCACGGATACCCGGACCCCCCCCCCACCCGGGGAATTAGTTTTTATTTTATCTGAATACTTATAATTATTACAACATAATAATTTTAATTTCTTTAAATTGTTTTAAAGTAAGTCTACATTTGGAAGTTCGTTGCGACAATGCCTTGCATTTTCAACTTGTTTATCTATGTTACTTGTACTTAGTTATTAGTTCTTTTATTTGATTTTGAATTTCTATACTTTACTGTCGGGTTGTAGATACATCGGTTTTGTTTTGATTGACCCTTCCAATCTTCGACTGTGTTAGACCGGCTACTCTCCGTTTCCTTTTCTGTTGCAGTAATTCGGGCGAGTCGTTCTCGACTGACTCTCGTCCTTTTCTTTGTGGCCCGCTCGTTTGACGGTATCGAAGCGCATAAATCTCGAATTTCGTTTGATGCTGGTTCATTAGTTTCACGTTTACCACTTCTGCAAGCCTCGAAAGACGTGTTAGACAAAAACAGAATGAAATCAACATTGCAGATGAATATATCAAACTTTTGCACTGTATGTTCGTGAACTCTTTTCATGTTAATGGCATGGTCTCTGAACAGCATGAACGACTACCATGGAAAATAATCTTGAATTTTACTGCTTGCTTATGCAAGTCACTTTGAAATTAACTGTAAGGAAATAGCAAAATACTTTCCAAAATTATGGTTAATATACGGGGATAATGCATTTAGAGTATTTGATAATTAAATATAGGATTAAAATTTTTAAAGTCCAAGACATTTTAGTCACGTAGGCGCCGTCGAAATATTATATCGTATAAGGCTAATGGATTTACATAATATTTTTTAAACGCGTAGTTCTGAAATTGAATTTAAAATTTAAACAGAATTAACCATTTTTTGGATATCCTAGGGAATACTACGAAAGTCAGAAATTTATTAAATTAATCGCTCAAACTAATTCAAAATATATTTGACGCCAAAAGGTGATATAACAATCAGAATTAGGAAACGCATTCTTTATCTCACAAAAACGATGACTGATTACCGCGAATCTCCCAACAATTTTTGAAACGAGCCATAGGATAGACATAAGTATAGAAATAAAAAAAATCACTGACTCAGCTAATCAAGAGTAATTTACTAACTAATTAGATTTTCTGACATCTTATGAGTAAAACACTTGTTTAGAGATACGTTTTTATTATAAATGTAAATATCCAAACAAATTTTGAGAAAAAGGTTTTTCGTTTCTGAGAAGGTATATGCCCTTTATACGTATTTGTAATTACATTTCTGTTTTTAGGAAATAATTAAGAAACATTTCCTTTTACGCATCGTAGCCGTTGCTTGGTGGTTAATATTTCTCAAACTACAAAGTGTCGAGCTTGAAAAGCTCTAGTATTCCCTTGTTGAGAGGTTTTCTCTAAGGTTGTTCATACACGCTGTCTTTCTAATATAGATATTAACAAAAGTGGTGTCGTTGATTTAATTGTAAAATTCCTTTTCCTTTTTAACTAATTACAAAAGACCTCGGTGCTATTATCGTCTTTAATAATTTTCGACAACAAGAACACGAACGCTGCTCCATCTACTTAGCAAAAGAACAACTGAAATGCAGAAGTAAAACTAGAGCTATGAAATAAGCCAGATGGCAGGCTGTTTCAGATGAACTGTTAACTTTGTATACCATGCACTGTAAATATCTATTACATGTGAACTTTACGATCGACTTCAACTCTGCAGGGACCTATAACGTATGCAGCAGTTATTTATGCTATAGTATTTTCTAAATGGTTGGATAAATCCCCGTTTTCAGTGACTAATGTGTTAGGGAATAATGATACTAGTATATGAAACATAAAATTGGAAGTTCTAAGAAAAGCATTGTAAAGATGTAGCTATTCAACCAATTAGCAAGTGTCGGATAAAGTTAAATTAAAGTTCTCGAAATTGTGCGATTGTTTGCTTTATTCTCGATTGCAAATGATTAACAGTAACACTATACTAGCACGAAGAATCGGCTATATAAAGCTTTCCGTAGTTTAAGTCATTTAAACTTAAAATACTTTTCGTATTACTACCAAGATATTTATAATAACTACTAATATTTTCAGAAAGGTAAAAACATGCCAACCATTGGCTTGTACGGTTTCTATTCTTTTTATACTTGGAGGTTTCGGATCATGAAACAAAGTATAGAATACACGCATAGAAGAGTCTAAATGTTCAAAAAGTCTTTGAGCGAGATATGAGTGTAAACTCAAAAGAGAAAGAGAAAAAGACGCCATCTTAATCTATAAGGGCTTATTCCAAATCCAAGGTAGTTTATTATAAAGAAACAAAATTTTACTAAAAGTGTTTGGTAATTGAAAATGTGCTTTATATGAATTAAATTGTAAATATCTTATGCGCATCTTTTCATTTGTTTAGCATTAAAAGTTTTTAATAAGTATGAAGTAGCAAAGTTTTTATTAAAAGCCCGCTTTATTTTAGAAAAATTGAGTAACACTTTATATACATTTTAGTCCATTTAGCATTGAACGTTATCTATTTAAGCTGCAGATTATGTTAATGTAGAAAAAGTCACGCAAATGTTGAATTGATAACTTCTAATTCTTATTATGAACGTACTACTTTCAATTGGTCACGTAAGCTAGTAAATTATCGTTGTATAAACAAACATCTACAAATGATAAAGGCATCATCAAAACAAATTTGCTATTTACACTCGGTAATTGCGACTTATAAACGTTATTAGAATTTACCCATAATAATGACATCGAATTAACGAGAATTAAAGCATTCAACGTGTAGAATCAATCCTATGTTTTTAAAATGCAGATTGATTATTGGTACAGAGTGTATGTACAGTTTATCATGAGGAGTGAAATAAAAAGTTTTAGAAACAAATTGCAATGTATGAATTAAACATAATAAATAATAGTAGACTTACTTGAAAAGTTTTGATTCTTCAATGAACCAGCAAAGAGATAAAATTAACATAGTGCTAAGAATAAGAAAGAATTAAAACTATTTTATGTTGAAAAGTGCAATTAAAACGTAGTTTGATTTAGTCAATTGAAAATTGGCATTTGAGCACGACCCTAAGTTAGTCTTTTGATCACGGGACCAAGTAGCATACTAAATTTTAAAATAATTTCAATTGAAAATTTTAAATAGTAATGCAGAAATTGCTCGAATTATTTACTTCACTATAACATCTGTAATTGTATTAATTGGTTTGTTGCTGCTAAAATCTAATTTATTACAAATTGTGTTTTGGATTTAAACTGGGTGTCAGTTTTGTGTCACTTTGTTTGGATATCAATCCTTGAGATATACGCCTGTGTTTGGAAATGATTTAATAGGATAGAATTCAAGAATATTGTAATCTAGATCAGACTAGTTTTAAAATTTTATGTATTCTATAAAGGACAATTGAAAATGTTTATTGTGTATATAATAACTGAAGAAAATAAATTTGTAGTTGTAAGATCTTATAAATTCGATATTTATTTAAGGAATAATTAAAAACGAAAGCAATTGATGTGAATTTTTGGTTGAAAGATATATTTTTAAAGTAATATCCTGAGGTAAACGTACTCTAGCCCTGAAAGGCCATAATCAGTGTATGCCAAGAGTAAATTAATACTTGGTGAAGTTTCTAAAAATTTTATGGGATTTGCTTTGCTCTGCTTCCTAATTTTTGTATATCATTGGTATTAGCTGTAAATATTTGTACTTCTGAAATTTTCTAAAGTTTAATATACTAATTGAATCGAAGAGAGGTTATTTTCAACCCAGTAGATATCCGTGGAAGTTGTTTCTTTTATTTATGTAGGAGATTCTGCGACTGCTAGATAGAAGAGGTGGCTACGAATTCAGATGCAAAAGAAAATTCAAGCTCAACGTAAGGGAATATTTCGTAAGGCTTCCAAAATCACAGCAGGAAAGTTGACACCCAAAACGTGCGGCTCGATACATTATCGTAAATTCCAATATCACAGCAATATTCACACACACACACACACGCACACATATGTGTGTGTGCGTGCGCGTGCACGCGTGTGTGTGTGGTGTGTCTGAGATTATCAAAAGGTTATCTAGCATCATTTTGTAAACATACGACATCGCAAACCCGAACAGATTAGGAAAAATGTAAGAAAGAAGCTTAAATTATGTAAATATTTGTTTTCATATGAAGTATATTTATTGAAGCGCTCACTATGTTAAGTATAAATGCATAAAAGACCCTCGATTGAAGGATGTATGTGTGTGTATATATATATATATATATATATATATATATATAAATATATATATTGCTGTAGTATGCTGGAAAGAAGCCCAAAAAAATCGGGCCCTACTATTGGGCTGTCATAAAATTTGCTGTAGTATCCTTTTTGTCTAAGGTGCCACTTACCTTTAGAAGTGCCCCTTTTATAGATTTCTACTTACCCTAGCTGAACTTAAAACCAAACTCCTCCAATCTTTATCTAAATAAAACAATCTTTGCTTCCGCAAGCTAATATTTCACGCCTACTCATTTTCTCAACACTTTTATATTAAAAAAAAATTTTAAAAATTCAAAAATAAAATCTTTCGACAAAACATACACCCTTTTATTCATAAGACACAAAATATGATTCACTCAATCTCAATATTTACAAATTATTTACAATAAAATATTTCACACTTCAGTTCAATCTAAATTCTCGTGAATTTTATGTTCCTCTATACTTGAACATTTCATTTAAAAGTAGATGGACCTATCCTGAAACCCTAAATTTACTTTTCCCAGCTCTATGATGAGCTCAGTATAAACTTCTTTTATTCTGTATGCATAAATTATTGCATTATCAAATTACGCTAGAGACTCGTGTACTTCTTACATCAAATAAAAATTTTATTCATGTAACATGCTCAGATTTAAAATAGAAAAGTGTCTTTCCATATGTTAATCAAATTAATTTTCAGTTTACATAATTTTCACCAAGTAACTCAAATCACTCATAGTTTTTATAATTCAATACCATCACAACAGTTCAATAAAAAAATTCCTTACCTGGATTATTCTTTGAAATCACCACCTCAGTAGATGACGTCCACCAAGCTCACGTTCCTGGACTACACCCAATGTCTGCTTTTTAACTAGAATAGCCATTCCATCTCGACTCATTCATCCAATTCCCCGAACGATTTATGGATGCCTTCCATGCAGCTCTCCATACAGAGTCCAAACTCCACTTAACGTCCAACCAGCACTTTCGTTCAAGATGTAATTCAATCTCTTATCTCAGTAACATCCAGCATTACTCGTCATAATTATTTATATAAATATGTTCAGCCGTTTACTTCAATTACACCTACTTGTGCT
Source organism: Platerodrilus igneus (assembly GCA_036346225.1). Classification (NCBI taxonomy): domain Eukaryota; kingdom Metazoa; phylum Arthropoda; class Insecta; order Coleoptera; family Lycidae; genus Platerodrilus; species Platerodrilus igneus. The sequence continues at coordinate 1,860,834 of JARFIW010000139.1, read as the reverse complement.
TTTATAACACTGAAAAATATATTTGGCGGACTGCACTATCACCCGGTTTTTAAATTAGGATATCTTCCCAATGATACTCAATGTAAGCGAAGTGAATTAGAAAATAAGCGAAAAATAAGAGAGCTTTGCCACCTCCGGCAAGGCTTATATAAGATCAAAACCCCCCTTTTGCGACGTATTTTCACTCTGTTTTCTTCGTACTCTAGCAACGGCCACACAATTCCACAAAATTCTACCGTACAAACAACATAACGAACTTTCAAAACTATGAATTCCAACGACACTTTACTCCGAAAAACTAATTAAACTAGTCAACCGTTCGTATTTTCCGTGTAAACCGTCCCTCTACTATTCCTTCTGACAAATCCTAAACACACCTCTTATGTCCGCGTCTATATTCTTATTGCACTCACGCTCTAATAATCACTTTGTTTTGTCTATGTCTTGTTTTCCTACTTACAAAGTCGACGTTATTTCCACTCTACTGCTAACTTTATCTACCGCATATTTTCCGTTCGTCTTATAGTCCCACTTATTTATTGTTTAAAATACACTCTTCTGTCACGCGCTTGAAAATTGTTTGTCATATAGCCACCTGCCATATTTTCCATCTTACTTTGTTACTTTATAACGATTCTCTGTCCCTTAATTTTATTGATTTGTTTGCAGACTAGTCGTCTGTTTGCTAACCTTGTATCTGTCCGTTGGGCAATACTCTGAAATATTTTCTTAACTCATCTCACCTTTACTAGAATAGTTTATCTCCGTTAAGCGTTTTTCTTTGAACTCCTTGGTTGTTTTGCTGTCTCAAACTTTGTAGCATTCTACGAATTCAATAAATGTACGTTACTAAATTATTGATTTTTACCCTGCACAGCTTTAATACTGCAAATTTTTGTACGCAATTTTCAACCTTGCAATAAATTAACGTATACAAATTGTTGATTTGAACCTTCAATAAAATATGCCCTTTTATCCCAATCTAATTAATTTTAAGCGTAATAAATAAATTATTGACTTGAACTTACATATTACACTGCCCGTTTTTATACCAACTTAATTAATTTGAAGCGTAATAAATAAATTCTTGTTTTCTATATACAGGGTGCTTACATAACTACATGCTTGACCTATTTACACATGTTTAGCCTTACCCATCACCGTATTTTCCCCCTATTTGAATTCAAATATAAACAACTCCTTGGCTTATTTTAGATTCAAATAAGAAGCTTTATAACGACTTTATTCCTATATAGTATTTACATCCCACTATATATTTACTTATATCTACCTATAACTATCTATTCATACCTATTTCTATTTATTTCTATTTCTACCTATTTCTATTTATCTACACCTATCTTTTCTTTATTTCTATGTATTTAACTTATTTCTATTTATATACACCTATCTTTATTTGTTTAATTTATCTTCACTTATACTATCTATTCATCTCTATCTCTATTTATTTCTATCTATTAACCTATCTTTATTTGTTTAACTTATCTCTATTTATTTAACTTATTTTTATTTATGTACACCTATCTTCCCTTATTTCTATTTATTTACCTATCGCTATTTGTTTAACCAATCTCTATCTATTTCTATTTATAACTACCTATTCACACCTAATTCTACCTATTCAATTCTATCTTTAATTATTTATCCTACCTCTATTACCTACTATTTATCTACACCTATCTCTCTCTATCCACTGTCTATCTACACCCATCTCTATTTAAATCTTTTTTTTTATCCTCCATGTCCTTCTTCTTACACTTTTAATAAACTGCATCCTTGTCTTTCCTTCTTCTATTTCTATACTGATTATCCTTATTGCTTTACAGAAAATAAAACTATCCTTACTGTCCTAATTCTTAAATATTTCTTCCTCTGTTCCTATACTTGTCTGTTTTTTATTCATTATTACTACCTCTGATGTGGACAAACCAAACGATACTACCTTATCATTATTAACTTCTCCCTCTATGGAAAATCTCTCATATCTTCCAGACTCTTTGTGTATTGAGATTGACCCATAAAACTTCCTTAACTCCAATTTCCTAAAATTATCCTTGCCACTTAGCTTTGTTATGCTTCCTTCTAAAACATGCTCATATTCTAACGCTGTGCTCGCCTCTATATCTACTAATTCTCAATGTTTATTCAATAATGCTTGTACCTCTTCTAAATTTTCTCCTGGACATTTAATTGTGTCGATGTTTTTCACCTTTTCATCCTCTACTCCCATAACATTAATACACAAACCTGTGTCATTCTCTGTGACTTTATAACTTGCCTTCCAGGGCAATATCCTATCGCTAATTCTAACCACCTTCCTCTCCATATCTATTACTACACATAACTTCACCATACAATCAACACCTAATATCCCCTAAAATTTCAGTCCAGGTACAATTATAAATTCCTGCTCACAGCTAATTGAACCTAACTCTACTTTTAATGCCACAACGCTATTCACCACAGCAAATCGCTTTTTATTTGGCGCTACCAAATGGCTTCTTTTTATTGGCATAATTCTATCACATACCTTCTCCTTAATTTCGCTGACGAATTCCTCCGATATCAAACTCGTCTCTGCTCCAGAATCGAGCAACAATCCTAAATTATGATCACAAATTTTCACATCTATAATTGGCAAACAAAAATATTCCTTTATTTCTGGTTCAACTTCCTTATCAATTTTTAAAAATTCCTTTGGATGTTCATATTTATACACAATTACGTCTAGTGATTTGTCATTGTCTAAAAATCCTGTCCTTGTCGATTTTCCCTACTAGGTCCTGGCTGTCCTCCTACTACTTCCGCATACGTTCTCGTCGTTGTCTCCGTCCTATTACTCTTCTCATTTTCTCTGCTTGCTGTCGTCGTCTGCGTCCTTTCTATGTCCGGTAAGCTATTTTGTCTTTGAAATCTCGGTCTTGACGTCTGTTCTGTGTTCATACTGTTGCTCCAAAAAAATGGCCTCCTAGGTTCCCAGTTACGTCCCTAACTTCTATTAAAATTAGTCCTCGGTCTCTGATAATTATTTTCCCTATTTTCGAATCTAACTACGTTAATATTTTTATTCCTATTTTCAAGAGGTCGTCCAGTGCCCTCATTGTCATAACTCTGCAGGTTTCCCTGTCGACAATATTCTGCAACGTTACATGTTGCTTAACCTCCACTTTGAAATGTCGTGAAAGATATTTAATTATTTGTCTGTCCGTCAGAGGTGGATTCAACTGCTCAACTTCCGGCATATTCACCTTTGTATTTTGCTGTGATTAAGTCGTCACGTACCTGATCTTGCTTGTGATCGCTTCAATAGTGTTTTAAAAACTTATCCTCAAACTCACTATATGCATCTATTTTCTGTCCAATTAAATTGTACCAGGCCTCAGCATGGTCTTTTAACAACGCCTTAGCCGTATTTAATTTTTCCTGTTCATCATACAAATTTCCAACTAAATTTCTGACGCTTTTTATAAAAATTTGAGGGTTTATACTTTTATCCCCGTAAAGTTTTATTTGTTGATGAATGATACGTTACTTGAAAAGAATCTGGAACCATCCCCCATCAAAGTCGACACATTTTGTTTATGCCACTCACCTCTCTTTCAACCCTACCCAATTGATCTCTACGCGAATCCGTTAGCTCGGTCATTTTTGCATTTATTTCTTCCTCACAGAAGATTCTTACCTCCGTCTTAACTGTCCTATTTCATGACTCAGCCCTTTTATATCCCTTTCATTCTTATCGACCGTTGTTCAACTTCCCCCATTTTTATTGTCAAACTGTTCTTAAATTCATTAAACTCTTGAGTAGATCTATCTATCTTTTTGCTAACTCTACTCAATGTCTCATTCATTTTTTCAAATTTTTTATTAGATTCCTCACTCATTCTCTCCAGCATCCTCAAAATTAGTTCATTACCTTGTTCACCTGATTCCGTCTTCGACTGATCCCTGCTTCTTCCAGCTCCCTCCATTTCTTGTGTTCTCTCAAATAACGTACTATCACTGCTTCCTATCGTAACCCTTTGACTTCTTAGCCACTCTTTCCTCTGCATACGTTTACTCACACTTACCCACACACTCAAAATATTTCCAAAAACTCACTGCACTCAACTCTTCCTCAGCTTGCCAGTTCCTGGAATAAAATTTTTAATTTTATCTGGTAAATTAAACCCCTCACGTTTGGGTCGCCATAAAAATTTTTGTGTATGTAATGGAATTGCGCCCCACTGTTGGGCTGTCATAAAAATTACTGTCACCTTGGGAATCGGCTCGCTACTTCGTGCTCCTCACCTTGGGCTTCATAATATTGCTGTGATTTACCTGGAAAGAAGCCCTAAAAATCGTGCCCCAATGTTGGGTGACCATATTATTTGCTGTAGTATAGTTTCTTTCTAAGGTGCCACTTACCTTTAGAAATGCCCCTTTTATGGATTTGTACTTACCCTAGTTGAACTCAAAACCAAACTCCTCCAATCTTTACCTAAATAAAACAATTTTTGCTTCCCCAAGCTAATCTTCCACGGCTAATTCTACAAATAAAACCCACTATAATATAATAGAATCTGGAAAAATAGAAATTTCCGTAATTTCATGGTAAATAAATGGCAAATAACGTAAGCTGTACATGTAAAAAATACTTAATTTTAGATACCCCAAAAACGCATTCAATGCCAACGCAAATCGATCATTTTAAGATAAATACAAAGCCATTTATTTTCACTTATCAGTTATCAATACATTTTCGATAAAAATGCTCTTCGTTTGCTGTAAATAGCGTAGAATAGTGCTAGCTTTACGCATTTAGCATAACTACTACAATCAATCGTGTATTTAAAATCTCATTTCTAGTCTAAATTTTAGGTATTAAAACATGTTTTACCGTAAATACAAATATTTCTATAACAATGCACAAAGTTTGCATTAAAAAGCAATTAAAGTTTTCTGGGAAACCTTGCATCATAATGTTCCATACTATAGTAGTGCATTCAAAAAATAGCTAATTTTGTATATATAAGGAAGCGCTTATTAAATAATTTCATTCATAAGTTTAATCGCAAAATGTTAATTTAAGCCGCGAGTTGTTGCTTTGCGAAGATGATATTTGAAATATGCAGTACGCATAGCTTAACTTAATAATGTTAATAATGTTTCAATGTATATAGGAGTAATATTTTAAACATAGCCTACAGAAATATAAAAATGGATAAATGCAATTATTTGATCTTGTAATTTACAAATAAGATGGGAAATGCTTCGATATAAAAAGCTATTTAAAATTCTATTAATTAATCAAACAGAGGATGCACATTGGTTTCTAAATGGAGATGTAAATCTGGTAAGCTGATTTGGACATCAATTTAAAATAAGAAAATATTTAATCACGAACTGGATAAAAAGGCGCTTCGTGGATTTTTGCAAGCATAATTTTTTGTAACTGATAGTTTAAGATAGTCCTAATAATTTTTTTGTAAAGGATCTTTACCAGGAAAGTTTGTGTTCAGAGACCTAAACACTCTGACCTTATAATAGATTATCTGTCAATGATTTTTTGGGTCAAAACAAACCTTGCAAGCGGGAAAATCATAACCAAGTAAATCATCCATAAGAGAAGAAATTTAGTTTTATAAATTTAAAATAAGGCAAAGAATATTTTTATAATTAAGTAAATAAGTACTTGTTAGAAGTTATTTGATGTTTGAAAAAAACGATGTTGTAAATGTCCTTTATGCTTTTGTATGAGAGAAAATATTTCATACTGTATAAATGCTTTGTAATATTGCTGTGTTTGATCTCATTTTGAAAACTCCAACATTTCCGTTGAGCAAGTCAGGCAAAGCTAGAAAGGAAGGTCAGTCAACAATTTCAAATTTTACAATTTGCTGTATCTCTTTTACTGACGCTTTAACGGGGGCCATTATCACATCAATATATATATATATATATATCCATGTGCTTAGAGTTTATCAAAAGGTCATTTATCACCATTTTGTAGACATACGACACCGCAAACTCGAACAGATTAAGAAAAATGTAAGAAAAAATAATCAAATTATGTAAATATTCATATTCATAGGACGTGTGTTTAGAAACGCTTATTATATTGGGTATAAATGCATATAAAAACTCTTCATTGAAGGAGTTTTCATTCTTAATGACGAAGAAGTAGTGTTTTAGATACTGGTATTGATAATTTTCCGCGTATAGAAGGAAGTTTATTTTAAAGAGCATCATAAAAAAAGTACTAAACTATGTGTCGATAACGAATAAACATGTAATTAATATAGAAGGTTTCCTTTAATCATGTTTATCTTCAAAGAAAACCAAGCGTTTTCAAAAGATGTAAGGTCGCGTGTAAAGTATTTTAATTTCATTTAATACCAAACACGCATTGGTATTTAGATTAAGGCGTATTCATTTAAAACATCAGGCGATATTCAAAGAAACTAGGATTGTATTTCAATTAGAAAATAGTTTAAGAACGCGTTTATTGAACTTAATTGATACCATTAATACTGAAGACATTGGGTTGTTATGACTTTGACTGCCCCGTAACAAGTTTTGTTATTGTTAATGCGGCTAATATAGCAAAAATGCGTGGATTTTTATGTGAATCTATACATAGCAAAACAAGCACTAAAAAAATCGATATCGTTACATATGGATGTCCATCGCTAAACTTACTGACTCGCGAGATTGAAATTTCCAAGGTCACAGAACATGTAAAAGAAATCATCAAATATTTGAGAAACGCACACATTCCTGTACTAAAAGCCATCGGTGTTAGAACTAAAGTTTAATTTTCATATTTGTGGTCTAATCTTAGATGCCAAGCTGTTAGGAATCCAAGTTCTAAAAACAACGTTACAATAGAACGCGTGATTGCTAGTTGCGAACGAATGCCTTTTAAAATTTTAATTTAACAAGTATTACATAAATACAGTAACGATAATAATCGCGTCTTACTTTAGTTTCCTCTAAATTTAAATTGTTTAAACCACTTATCAAACTAAAACTGTCTATCATCAAAACAATAAAAATGAACTGATCTTTATCTCCATCGCGACGAATTAGCGCCAACTAACCAAATTAGGGAATTACAGCAAAAACGCATCTTCAGTTGCCTAACTACCGAATGGATTGCGGAGGCGTAGTTGGCAACAAAAAAACCATATTCTACATAAGTTAATCTGGATGATACTTAACATTCCTCAAAGTGATAGTAAAAGTAATAGACTCGCCACGATGATGTCACGTAATCTTCGGATAAATGACCTTAATGCGTACAAGAATGACAAGAATGGACCATAGATTTACTTATGAGAAAATATACATAAAATCGTCGCCTTTATTCCAGAAACTGCTTGCTTATCTACATACTGCAATATTTTAATTCTAGAGCTTTTCTAGTAACAGAAAATGTGTCAGTCGATACCGCTTGATGAGAGCTTTGATTGGTGTAAATTAATGTATTTGAAAGACTTTCTAAATTAAACGTTCTCTATGCGGTTCTTTCATAAAATATATACGTTGAGTATACTGTAAATCGGATACCCAGAAGTAAAATTTCATTTGCTTAACTCCCGCCATTATTAAGTTAATCAATACCTTTATTGCAACGTTGCTAAGGTGAAGTGTTATACAGTTTGTTCAATTTGTATCCAAACGTGACAGTGACAGTAATAAGTCAACAGTAGTTAAAATGGAAGACGAAACTTCTGAGATTCAGGAAAATCTTGAAGAAAAGGAACCTCAACTTACTTCACGAAATCCTAACGAACGCAAATTAGCAAGGAAACTGCGAATTGAACGTCGCTTAGAAGCCCTTAGAAAGTACGTATTCTAGTTAATTAGAATAATCAATATGTTAGTTTAAGGTTAAATGTACCAGAGGGTGAGGAAGAAGAGATCGTACTTGAGAGATCGCTTTTGCAAAAGCAGTTGCAGAAAAGTACAGAGCTGTTGGAAAAACTAGCGATAGAATCAGATGAACTTATAACAAACGTTCGTGTAGCTAATGAAGCACGCGAAGTTGACAGGCGTGAAGTGGAAGGTAATACTACAGTTTTTAGGTTAAGCTTGTTGAATAAAATTCAGTGTCCAATTTTGGTCAAATTGTAAACATGTTTAAAAACGACCTTCTTTTTTGTATAATAGTGTTACAAACTTATATGGACTGATTGATTTTTTCAGTGAAAACAGAAAACATTTACCTAAATGTAATACGTATTGTAGCTTTGCCTATAGGACATTAAAAAAAGAGAAGGGACGGAGTGCGTCATTTATGACTTTGTCCCCGAAACACTATACAATGCAAGCTAACAAAACACTAGTGAGCCAATTGAATCTGGCTTCAGCTAGGTCACTCACACCAGTATTAAACTTCGGAGAACATGAGATACTTACAACAATATCTTCAGGGTTGGTTCGAACTGTTTTGCTTAGCAATACTGAATAATTGGTTATAATTTTGTTTATTGAGGTGTCAATCAGTCTACCAAATAAAACGATTGCTGTCGGTTAACCAAGCTATATTAAATCACCATCAAATTTTAATAAATGTACAAAAATTTACGATTCCCTAAAGGGAAAATATTTACAATTGCTATACACAAAATATTTACATAAAAGGATTGATTGAACACATGCAGTAGCAATTAAATGTTACAAAATAATAACCGGTGATAGTAAGGAGCTCTGTACCAAAACACGGTGTACATATGTACTAATAAATTTAAATCCCAGCAGTGCTTGGGTTTGACTTTAAATAGTAATAATGCAATCATGCAAGAATTCTTAACAAATGTAAGATCTAAACAGAATCTACTTATTATAAAAACTTTAATTAATTGTTTAATTTAGGGTTAGAATATGTGATTAGTTTACTAATAAAGAAACTAAGGTATGAGCATTAAATGTTGATTATTTAATATGACTACTAAAAGATTAGTTTACTAAAAATGTTTTAGGTTAAACTACAATTATGAACAACCTAGAAGACTAAAAAAATGAACTTGACACTATCGTAACGTCATTGAACTCGATTAACGTTATCAATAAATACCTGCAGTTTACGTCTCAACGAAAACAAACATCTGGTGGCCACACCTGCACATCACTTGACTGGATCTTTGGAGGTCCGCTGTATGAGTTCATAAACCTGCCTGTTTGATATTCAGCCAAAATTGCAGACGTCCTGAAATGTGGTAGAGGCTGGAGTTCGGTTTAGAAAGACAAATATTTTTATGGGTCGTATATATATTTAGATTAGTTTTGGTCCTATGAGTTTAAAGACATACGACTTTTGTTTAGGAAATGACCCCTTAAAAAGTTATGGTCACTAAACTGTCCCATGTTAAGTTTATTGGAAAAATTTTAAATGACATTTCGGGTATATTTGGTGAATACTGATCACTTATGCGTATACCTCAGGCATCGCTGGAATTATAAATATGCTAGAGATCCTTTCGGACCTTTACTTCAGGCTATTCGCCATGAATATGGTGATTCACGTGCTTCATTAATTTTACATTTATTCTTTTGCTTCATTCAAATTACATTCTTGAGTAAATAAAAAATTGTGAACCTCTCGTTGTTTTTGTTGTTTTTTAGGGGTTGGGTTAGGTTAGGTTAGGTTTGGTATGGTTAGGTTGGGTTAGGTTACGTTAGGTTAGGTTAGGTTAGGTTACGTTACGTTCGGTTACGTTAGATTGGGTTAGGTTGGGTTAGGTTACGTTAGGTTAGGTATAGTTTTACGAAAAAAACAATTTTTTGGTAGAAAAAAAATTCCCGTAGGTTGGGTTTGGTTTGGTTTGGTTAGGTTTGGTTAGGTTAGGTTAGGTTAAGTTAGGTTAGGTTAGGTTGCGTTAGGTTAGTTTTGGTTTTACGAAAAAAACAATTTTTTGGTAGAAAAAAATTTCCGTAGGTTAGGTTGGGTTTGGTTAGGTTAGGTTAGGTTAGGTTAGGTTACGTTAGGTTAGATTAGATTAGGTTAGGTTTGGTTAGGTTAGGTTACGTTAAGTTAGGTCTTATTTTAAGATAAAATCAATTTTTTGGTAGAAAAAAAAATTCCCATAGGCTTAACATGGGTTAGTTTATTGACCATACCTTTTTAAGGGGTCGTTTCCTAAACAAAAGTCGTACGTCGTTAGACTCAGGGGACCAAGTCGAATCGAAATATATATACGACCCCTAAAAATGTTTGTCTTTCTAAACCGAACTCTTACCGTGGTAGATCCGCTACAGCTAATACTATCTTCTTAGATAAGTGGAGATTCGCCGGACTTCGTGGGTTTAACCATTGGTACGTCAGAACATCAGCTTCTTCAAGTCATTTACGGTGTTAAATCTTGAGTAAAATAATAATTCTTACTATTAGCAGAGATCGTCTTCTTGCTAGAGATCGTGCGTGTAATTTTACATGCGGTTCGTTTAATTCTTTTCTTATAATCCAGCGATCAATTAATCAAGTAATAATTGGAGCTAAAAATTTGTAGACGCTCTAGCAAATTTTTAACAGTTATCCTCAGATTACTCACCCCTAGCCTGCATCAAAAATCAATCTGATTTCCAATTACAATTTGAGTGGCACCCTTTTCCACCCAAAAGTTAACTTCGCAATAAGGTACTTGCAGTCAACCGTATTGCTTAACGGTTTATTTCAAAAAGAGAGGTTCGGGATCCGATCGGATCGTGGAGCATCAAATTGCCACTCCCGACTCTCTTCTACTATTGATTCGTTTCGTAACGAATACCTTTAGATTATAACCACAATAAATTCACTGAGAGAGTGAACCAGGTTTAATTTAATTCATATCTAATATAGATACGCCAGCAAAGTACATTGGGTTGCCTAGCGTTATGATTTGTATCAGGAATTTATCCTGTTACAGTATCCACATGAATCATTACTACTACTGTGGATCGGCCAAGACCTTTTTTATTTCTAAAGCTAAGCCAATTATACTTGGCTTTTTTCAAGCTTTTAAAAGAGATATTTTCTGAGAGAATTTTTTAACCTCCGCGGCCTAGAAATAGAAAAAACCCACCCCCAGATTTTCGAGTTTGTGTCATATCATTTTCCATAAACCCAAGGCTTAGATTAAATTTCTTAGAGGAGCTTTTGACCTTATATGTGATATGCCAATGTTCTACCAGAAGGTACTACATTGGCCAGGAAGCGAGTTTTTTTACCTGGAAAATTTGGAATTTTGCCGAACACTTGCTGTTCCAAGCAAGGTAGGGATCTTTAACGTGCGTGACAACACTCACACATGGGACCTCCATTTTACCTCTCATCCGAACGAGGGTGTATTTTTGTGAAAAATGCTCGCCTAACATTATTCAAGCCGACCGTGTAGGGATTCGTACCTGAGACCTTGAACGTAGTAGTCGCACACATACCACTACGCCACGGACCCGCCTGGAGATTTTGACCACGTGATCAGTACACGTGTAAAGTTAGCCCCAATTTTTGAAAAAAATAACTTTCTATAGCTCATTCGTTTGCACATTGTTTGCACATGTATGCACGTCCAGTATTTTTATTTGCACACTTTTCGTTTAAAAATTATTAAAGAAACAATTTGGAGGGAGGCGCAACTCACAGTGGCCCTTCGACTTTCAGAAAATTTATGTTAAACCGGCGGAATTAATACATCATCGTTTGCACATGTATGCACATCCATTATTTTTGTTTGCACACCTTTCGATTAAAAGTTATTAAAGAAACCATTGTGGGGAGCGAACTTCAAACTAGCCCCCCGACTTTCATTGAATTCATTTTAAATCGACGAAATTGATAGATTATCGTTTGCACATGTATGCACATCTATTATTTTCGTTTGCACACTTCTAGTTTAAAAGTTATTTAACATTCAGCTTCATAGTCCTCGCTATACGATAGCTACTGTTGAAAATGTGAAAAAATTGTTACAATGAGCCCAATTGATACCTTTTCATTTGTACATTACGAAACACATCAACTTTTTGTTTCACACCACCGTAAGTCAAAAAATTTTTTTATTTAATCGGGGGGGGGCTAACTTTACACATGTTAAATATCGCATTTTTGTGCAGTTCTAACATGCGATAACGGAAATCAAAGTATCTTCATTTGCACTTCATGAGCCAAGTCGCTTTTTCGTTTGTACACCTTTAGTTCAAAACTTATTTAACATTTACTTTCGTAGTACCAGCTATACTACTGTTCAAAATGTGCAAAAATGGATTACAATGAGCCTAATTGATACCTTTTCGTTTGTACATTATCAGACATATTCATATACCTATACCGTTGATTGAGAATGTTTTAATCAACACATTTACTAAAATATTGTTTTCATATGTATAGTCCTTTGTATTTATATTACTATAAAGCGCCACAAGATGTCGCTAGTTTGAGAATTCCGTTTTCAACCGTCTCGTATGAGTACTAGACAACAGTAGGTATGTACTTCCCCTAAAACGAAACTTGTAACTTCTGTTGTATTTTTTACTATTAATTTGCAGTTAGATTCGCCCGCTTGAGTTAATACTAGTAGTAGTTAGATAACTAAACAGTATTAGAGGTTTTTACAGCATTTTAGAAATAACGGCATTCGTACCGCTTTTTTAAAACAGCATCGGTTAGCTGCATTGTCTGTAATAAAAGTGTAGGTGTAGTTCGAGAAGTGTAGTAATGCAGAGTACACTTGGACAGTATTCTTTTAATTTAGATTTTATAAAGACAAATATGCCTCGTAAAGCTTGTGTAACAGCAGAAGCAATATTTGAAGCCACAAAAGATAGGGAGTGTTTAGTAGCTTCAAGTAGCCGACTAAAATCTCGATCCGACTCCATATGGGTGGACATATGCCGAACTTTAAAAAATAGAATTTAGGTTGTAAATCTGTACTTATATTTGAAACAAAATAGGAATTGTGTGTGTTCTCGCATTTTAAGTTATAAAGGCATTACTGTTGAACAAGAAGTTGATCATGCATTGACTTCTTCCGATATTAATTTTGATAAAACAGGAGAAAGCATGGAAGGAATACAAGACGACCATATATCAGTACACGTTAATAGCGAGCATCAGTGCATGACTAACTTCTATGATATAACAATTGGTGCTGAAACATGGAAAAGTATAAGTCCAAAATTGGTAACTTACAAAGAGTACGACGAATACAAGGGTACCCGAGTATATTCGGTATAACAACGAGGATGGACGGATATAATATCGAAACTATGTTGGACCAAAACCAAAATCCCATGTGCTTATAGCTATAATAGATCGAAAATATATGAATCTCAAAATAACGCGTATATAATATACTTGAAAAGTGTAAGGACTGTGGTGCATCTTTTAACGCTCATTGTATGAAAAAGCCCGAATTAGGAAGTGGTATAAAATCATTTGTAAAAACTATTGATACTAGAGGTGTACCACATGAGAAGAAAAGGGCACCGAAAGGTAGAGAAAGAGTTAAAGTGCAGCATCAACGTATGCACAAGAAAACAATTGTTTGGTGTCGTAAGGCGACGAACGAAATGGAATATGGTGATCCAGAACCGGGTCTCTTATATAGCACCTATGTATTGAGAAAAGCGCGTCAGGAAAGAAAGGGTTAACAACTAGGTTTGCACACGGTACAAGATCCTGTTGAATCGATAAGTAATTTAATGCCGAATATGCTGGTACAGTACAAGAAATTGCATTAAATAAGTTTTGTTGTATGTATTGGTCTCCATTACAAATAGATATGTACAAAGACCTTGTTAAATTAGAATACCCAATTTCCATTGACTCCACCGGTTCTGTTGTTAAAAAAATAAACAGACCAAATAAAATTAGTAATGCAATATTCTTATATCAAGCCGTCGTACGTGGTATAAGTGGAATAGTACCATTATTCCAAATGTTATCTGAAAAACACGACTCCACTACTATCCAATATTGGATGAACGAATGGTTACGTTCTGGAGCAAGGTGCCATACGAGGTAATAACCGATTTTTTCTTTGCTCTATTAAATGCTATCTCACGTGCGTTTGTAAAAAAAAATTTTCTGAACTTGTTTTTTATTATATTTATTTATCCTCGTGACTATCAGCTAATAAATTACACCTTTAAATTTTCTAAACCCTAACCTGATATCACAAGGTCGAGAATTTCTTATTATTAATGCAAGCCCAAAGTAAAGGTGGATGGAAAATGGCTTGAGAAAAAGAAAAACTCTTATGACATAAACGGCTAGTCGAGTGTTAGCTCTGGGTAGATCATGAGCTTGGGTCATGGGTTGTCAAAAGACCAAAAATATATTTAATGAGCGCCACCGTATTTTTCAATACAATAACCACCAAAATTTAACTGTGCGTGTATTAGGGGAATGCGGAAACCTTATGTTAACACCACTAACATAGCCATAAAACCTGAATTTCACTCTTTTAAACACACTTACCAAAGCCTCAAACACCAGATGTCATACAAATGTCTCGGCTTGACCTGTGAACAAACAAAGGTACAACATGGACACCATTTGTCTCCTCAAAAATATCTGCCAAAAATAAAATGGAATTTAGGTTTCTAAAATATACACCCAGGGAATTTGTTTTCATTACACGCAATTTCTGATCAGGGATGACTTGTAATTTTAACTTGAGTTTTAAATAATAAAAAGTCATTAAAAAACAAAATAGATTCTATTTGAATAAATTTCTGGATTCATGTTACTATAATATTTTAATTCGTATCTCTATAATATTTTCACTTAATAATTTTTATGGAACAGAAATATACTAGTAAAGAATTGTATTCGATAATATAAAGATCTCTGAATGGATCTTTCTACAAATGTACTGACTTGAGATTTTCTAAATTATTCATATTACATAATATTTTTTCTAAGCCATAGAAGTACTTCTTCGACCTTCACAATGAAATTTAATTACCTAAATGCTGATAAAATAGCATGTAGTTACCTTAAGTTACTTTTACTTAACAGTTATTACGCGAATTCCACATGTTGACTAAAAATGAAAGTTCATGACCTCAAAATATTTAAACATACTTTAAATTAACGTAAGACAACATGTGAGGTCTAAATAGGACAACTGAATCTATGTTTTCAACAAACTTCGTTCGTTTATGAAATCGATTTGTCGTCCGTCTGTCTGTCCGTCTGTCCGTCCGAGGCCTTTCTAATGGTCGGACATCAATGTGTGATACATCAATCGATTCAGCTCGGTGTCCTGAGCTTAAGTTTTGATGTCAGTTGAAATTGGGCCACGGGGACGCCGTGCCCTCGCGATATTCCGTCGGGAAAATTAAAATTTCAAATAGGTCCAAAATTAATGTGCGATACATATTTGGACTCCCGTAACATAGCTGAGTCGAAATATGGTACCCCCACAAAATCTGACCACGGATACCCGACCCCCCCCCCCCGGGGAATTAATTTTTATTTTATCTGAATACTTATAATTTTTACAACATAATAATTTTAATTTCTTTAAATTGTTTTAAAGTAAGTCTACATTTGGAAGTTCGTTGCGACAATGCCTTGCATTTTCAACTTGTTTTTTTTTTATATCTGACATAAAATGTCATTCACAACTTTTTAAATGTACACTTTGTGTGCATATGCAAATATTCTGACAAACAATAGATTTGTTATTTAATTCGCTGTTTCCTTAAAAGCTTTTTACGTTACAAAATTTTTAATGTTCTATTTTCTTATTGCAACTTAATTAATATTCAAAGTGATTAAATTCTAAGGAACACTCACGTGTTGTGATACTGCTCTGAACGAAAGTAATAGGACCTTGACCTCAGCTGTCGGAAATTTCCATAACCATCGATTATCAAAGTTCTTCTGAATACAACCATTATTTAACGAAACTAACTTCTGCTTGATTAAATTTAATACTCCAACAAAATTTCTAGATCCAAGATTTGCTTATTCGATATTATTTATTTGTAAAGTTAAATTATACGAAACATATATGAAATTGCCTTCTATGATATTGCACTAGGAGGAAAAATATTAATATAATTTATTTAATTAATTTATACCAACTGTATTAATGATGTAAAGGGGGTTTCCATCTCCTTAGGCCTGCAGGGATCAACTGAACCGCTCTAGGTGGAACTTATAGAAAAACATCCTCACGCTACAGCTGCTAGGTTCGACCTCCAGACACCAAGAATCAATCAATTATTCATCTTTTTTCTTACTCTGTTAGAGGCCACGTGTTTAAACACGACCATCTTGACTTCACTATCCTGCCGAGCAGCTTACCCGTTCGAACACTGATAAAGAAGTGACAAATTGACAACTCGACGAAGCTTAGTAACGAATCTTAGACCATAAAGGTAAAGGAGTCTATATGCTATTATTAATTTTATGTATTAATTTGTTACCGAACGGAAAGTTATAAATTATATATTTTATTTTATTGCTGATTTATTCTATATTAAAAAACGAAGCGTAACAAGAAAAAAATACGTTACACAGCCTCTTTCCAAGAGAAAAAATTCGAGGTATAGAAGAATTTTTTCTACCAAAACTTTAACGACTGAAGAATCAAAACTACTCATATTAACTGTATAAACACCTAACTACTCAATACAAGACAGCACAATCTTTTAACTATAACTAAAGACAAGTTTAAACCAAAAAATATAAATCATTCACTAAATGATATGGGGGGATATTAATGCATGGGAATGAGTGATCAGTAACTACGCGTACTACACGCCTATAAAGGGACAAATTCGAGAAGTCATAATCGGTATTTACACTTAATCAGTTAAGAACATTTAGGGTAATCTAATACTCACTAGATGCCTGTTATCAAAAAGTTTCAAACACAATAACCATATCAAAGTCTAAAATTTAATCAAAAGCAAAAAAATTTTTTAACTATAAATCAGAACTAAAATAAACAAAATTGATAGTATGATAAAATCACTACTAAGCAAGAATCTGGACAACAAATACTCTTCTTAACTTTATCTTACTTGTTATAAATATTTATGTACATATACTTCTAGATGCTTACAAAATTTGCACAAATTGATGAATGTAATAGGTACCAAAGAATGTTTATTACTAACTCCATTTACGAAACAAATCACTAATACTCGAGAAGCAGACAAAGTATTAACAACACCTATCCATCAACAAAATACCTTTAATCCTTGAATGAGCACCTCATAATACTTTCTGTATTACTACTATCCTACAGACTCAACTATCTCACTCAAAAATTTTATAACTTCAGTGTTTCAACACTAAAGAACCCCAAAATCACCAATAAACTATAATTTGAGCCAACTGGGACACATCCACCAGCCACTCACCAAAACTTCTCATGAACTATCTTAGCTCACCTAAACTCTCAACTAGAATAAGCATATCAAGCTTAGTCTCAACCCACTAAACCAAAATTTAAGCATTTCTCTAATGCTTACTATACCATCTCACCTTAACTATATTACTAAATGCCTACTACATTACTCAATATTCTCTATATTCTCAAACATATACTTCATCACTAAACACGTACTTCATTACTATATACGTACAACATATCTAAACACATGCTGCACTCTTAAACACCTCAATAAACGCATCATCATCCAAAAAAAAAAACATCAAACATCATCAAACATCATTATCCAGATTAATAAACACATCTTTAACGTCATCAGAAACATCATTAAACACATCATTATCAAGATCAATAAACACATCATTAACGTCATCAAATACATCATTAAACACATGCAATATCAAAATCAATAAACACATCAAGATCTATTACTACTAAAACCAAAAATCACTTTAAGCAAATCAAAAAATTTTAACTAACTTTAATCTCATCCTACTTAAGAATTCAAAACATGGACCAAAAAAATTACGACTGACATCAACTATAATTGGAAAATACTTAAGGAGCAGAAACATTCTGAACATCTTGATCTTCATCATCACCTTTCGCAGAGTTATCGGTACTAAACATTTTCTTTGACTTAAATATGAAGATACGGATAAATTGGAAGGAAGAAATTTAAATACAAAATTATTTTCTACTTTACATTATGATAACTATAAATAAATGTTCTGGTACACTCTTACACTACTCATAATCAAACTGTCGATACAAACTAAAATGCTTCACAACGCATAAATTTGCTAGAATGACAAGCTCCTCCATGAGCCTCACCTAGACTTATAAACAAAATTGCTAGAATGACAAACTCTTCTATGAGTCTCACCTAGACTGATAAACTAAATAAGCAAAAAGAATTACATCATAACTGACTTCAAATAATCTCAAGTGACGATGCCAAAAGTGCTAAAGCGACAAACTTACCACGATTCTCGGATAGACTGACATAACGCTGAGCGACCAACCCTTCCTGAGCCTCGTCTAGACTAACATAATGCTACGCGATAAACCACAACGACAAGTCTCGCTTAGATCAAACATAACTTAACATACTACGTTGCAACGCGGATATACATAAAAATTGCTACCCAAAACAAATCAAATCAAATCAAAACGTGCCTATGCACAAGAGCAATCTTCAAACTATATTTCAACAGTAATAACTAATGTACCATTAATCAAACAACTAATATAACTAATAGGATTGGAAGATGGACCTACTATCGATGTAGTACATCCCGAATCAAATAAACCTGTAATATCTATATCAAACAACTTTAGCTTTTTATCCAGAAACAGGAAATTCGCTATTCAACTTCTGTTCCTTTACTCGTTTCGTTGGACACGACGGACAAGTGATACTGGTCACTCCTTTACGACCACAACTATAACAAAATAATCTCGTAAAAGATCTACAAACACTGAAAGTATGTCCATAACGTGAACAATTCCAACATACCAATTTATGTTTAATAAAAGGGTTACCTACTCCACTCGTTTCTGATATTGGGGTAACAGAATTAAGGACTTGAACTGGAGAATGCAAAGACGTAGGGGTATAAACACGACTTTAAGCATTCTGAAATGAACTAGAGGTTTTGCTTCTAAAATAAGGATTAAAATAATTAATAGGCTGCTTGTTACTATATGACACAGCTGAAACAGATTTATGCTTACTTACGAAAGTTTCTTCTAACTTCTTACATAATTTAACTAAAGTACTAATATTCTCTATCTCTATAAGAGCAAGGTGCTGAATAAAATATAGCAATAAATTTTTCTTGACTATTCTAACTTTAGTATGTTCTGCAGGAATAATAGGTAATCGGTTAAATAAACTTTCCATATTAGCAATAAATAAAACAACTGATTCACCATTTTTCTGAAATCTATTTTTAATTTTTTTCCTAATATCGTCTTCAGGATGTGCTGGTAAGAAATCTTCCTTTAATCTACTAACCAACGAGTTCCAATCTATTAATGAACTACGAACGCAACGATACCATACTAATGCATCGCCAGTAAACAATTCAACTGCAGAATTAAACAATTCCACTTCAGATACTTTTCGTGACTGTGCCATGTCACTAATGTTTTCTAAAAATTGATATAAGAGGAATGGGTTTCCTGAATATTTGATAGACCATGATCCAATAGGAACTGATTGTGTGACATATGTGACCGTTGGAGTGGGCACATTAGATGCAACACTAGAATTTATGCTTATATCATTATGATTTGAACTTAAATCTTTATTTAATCTCTCATGAAGATCTGCCTCCACAACAAGAATAGTAGCCAAACTTTCATTTTTAAATAACACAACTTCCTCAAAATTTTCTTTAGGGAGCTTTAACCGTTGAATTCTACCTGTAAGATGTATTAATCTTTACCGTGTCCTTTTAAAAATAGAATCGGCGGGATCATCCATAAATTCTAACAAAACTTTTTTAACTGACTCTATACTAAACTCAATTTCTTCTTTCTCTATTTTGAAATCCACCTTATAACTTGAAAGATCAATCAAACAACCTGGTTTATCTGTTTCTTTGGCCAACAACCTAGCTAAAATTTTCCTTTTATTTGAAACTGGTCTTGAATTTTCAATGCCTCTAATGTTCAATTCATATTCTAACTCATTTATAAGTAAATGAACGATGCTATAAATTTCTGCCATAATTAAATATCTATATTTCTCTAAAGTATCCCAACAATATAATCTTTGAAGATGAATTCACAAACAAAAGGATGTCCAAACAATATTAAGAACCCACTGTATACTGTAACAAAAATGAAACTACAAAATCACATTATTAAAATCGATTCAAACCTCAGTCGCTGAGTACAAGTGTAATGAATATAATTGCAAACTATTTAGCCCCAGTGTACAAGTGAAATTACTCTAGCCTCTAAGTAAAATTATTCCAGCCTCCAAGTGAAATTATTCAAGCCTCCAAGTGAAATTATTCGACCCCACGTCGTGAGCGCAAGTGTAATAAAAATTTTTCTGAACTGGTTTTTTATTATATTTATTTATTCTCGTGACTATCAGCTAATAAATTACACCTTTAAATTTTCTAAACCCTAACCTGATATCACAAGGTCGAGAATTTCTTATTATTATTAATGCAAGCCCAAGGTAAAGTTGGATGGAAAATGGCTTGAAAAAAAGAAAACACTTAAGACATAAACAGCTAGTCTAGTGTTAGCTCTGGGTAGATCATGAGCTTGGGTCATGGGTTGTCAAAAGACCAAAAATATATTTAATGAGCGCCACCGTATTTTTCAATACAATAACCACCAAAATTTAACTGTGCGTGTATTAGGGGAATGCGGAAACCTTATGTTAACACCACTAACATAGCCATAAAACCTGAATTTCACTCTTTTAAACACACTTACCAAAGCCTCAAACACCAGATGTCATACAGATGTTTCGGCTTGACCTGTGAATAAACAAAGGTACAACATGGACACCATTTGTGTCCTCAAAAATATCTGCCAAAAATAAAATAATGGAATTTAGGTTTCTAAAATATACACCCAGGGAATTTGTTTTCATTACACGCAATTTCTGATCAGGAATGACTTGTAATTTTTACTTGAATTTTAAATAATAAAAAGTCATTCAAAAACAAAATAGATTCTATTTGAATAAATTTCTGGATTCATGTTACTATAATATTTTAATTCGTATCTCTATAATATTTTCACTTAATAATTTTTATGGAACAGAAATATACTAGTAAAGAATTGTATTCGATAATATAAAGATCTCTGAATGGATCTTTCTACAAATGTACTGACTTGAGATTTTCTAAATTATTCATATTACATAATATTTTTTCTAAGCCATAGAAGTACTTCTTCGACCTTCACAATGAAATTTAATTACCTAAATGCTGATAAAATAGCATGTAGTTACCTTAAGTTACTTTTACTTAACAGTTATTACGCGAATTCCACATGTTGACTAAAAATTAAAGTTCATGACTCAAAATATTTAAACATACTTTAAATTAACGTAAGACAACATGTGAGGTCTAAATAGGACAACTGAATCTATGTTTTATTTTTATATCTGACAAAATGTCATTCACAACTTTTTAAATGTACACTTTGTGTACATATGCAAACATTCTGACAAACAATAGATTTGTTATTTAATTCGCTGTTTCCTTAAAAGCTTTTTACGTTACAAAATTTTTAATGTTCTATTTTCTTATTGCAACTTAATTAATATTCAAAGTGACTAAATTCTAAGGAACACTCCCGTGTTGTGATACTGCTTTGAACGAAAGTAATAGGACCTTGACCTCTTCTGTCGGAAATTTCCATAACCATCGATTATCAAAGTTCTTCTGAATACAACCATTATTTAACGAAACTAACTTCTGCTTGATTAAATTTAATACTCCAACAAAATTTCTAGATCCAAGATTTGCTTATTCGATATTATTTATTTGTAAAGTTGAATTATACGAAACATATATGAAATTGCCTTCTATGATATTGCACTAGGAGGAAAAATATTAATATAATTTATTTAATTAATTTATACCAACTGTGTTAATGATGTAAAGGGGGCTTCCATCTCCTTAGGCCTGCAGGGATCAACTGAACCGCTCTAGGTGGAACTTATAGAAAAACATCCTCACGCTACAGCTGCTAGGTTCGACCTCCAGACACCAAGAATCAATCAATTATTCATCTTTTTTCTTACTCTGTTAGAGGCCACGTGTTTAAACACGACCATCTTGACTTCACTATCCTGCCGAGCAGCTTACCCGTTCGAACGCTGATAAAGAAGTGACAAATTCACAACTCGGCGAAGCTTAGTAACGAATCTTAGACCATAAAGGTAAAGGAGTCTATATGTTATTATTAATTTTATGTATTAATTTGTTACCGAACGGAAAGTTATAAATTATATATTTTATTTTATTGCTGATTTGTTCTATATTAAAGAACGAAGCGTAACAAGAAAAAAAATACGTTACACGTTTAATAACTGCACTTTAGCGCATTATATAAAATTATGCTTAAAAGTGCCTAAATTCCGAGAAAAACTTAAAGACTATTATACCTATGTTTCATGCGTTTGTATATTGGGCATATAATAAAATGATAGTCAAATGGGAGTGTTTTCGTGGGAAGGCTTCACGAATAAAAGATTTTTATTTATTTATGATGATTTCAGTACTATTGAAACAAAAAAACAATACGAGAAAATATTGCTTTCGCTATTAGTAGTAGCTCTTGGTAAGTGCGATGATAAAACCACCGAATGTGCAAATAAACAAGAATATATTCTAGAAATTATACGTAACTTTGCAATTGACGACGAGAAGAATTTTCATTGAAAAAGATAATGAAGAATATACTAACTACCATTTACTAAATGAAATGGATGTTGCTTGGAAGATAATAGTTTATTTCATTTTGACGAGTTACACGTTAACGCCGAAAAACACGATCGGGTCAGCATTTTAATGCATAATATTATTGCCCAGAATTTGTTGTACCATTTTTGCGATTCGCAACATATAATGTTTTATGGACTAATGTAATGATACCTATTAATAAATCAAAACATTCTCCTGCGTCGTCAGCTATATCAGAAGCGTATTTTAATTATATTAAAAATATTACCCTTAGCGGTGAAGGCAAGCCCCTTCGAGCTGATAAATTTATTATTAAACACATACGCTCGATTGAAAGTATCTGCAAAATTGAACGGGCAGGTTTCGATAATCACACTGCTAAAAAAAACGATCTCCTAAAGAATAGAATATCAAAACAGGACATTTTTGCTCCCGATATTGGCATGATATCTACTGCGTATTCATTTGAGTCGACACAGCCGGATTTGGATGCAGAGGAAAATTGGCATGGTTTGAATCCTTCAAAAGAAGCACTAAGTGATATTGTAGTAAAATCTCTTACGATAAAGAACAGAGGAAAATACCTAACACCGTGTCCTGACATAACTTTCATTCACAATCGTCCTCTACGTAAAAAGAAAGGAATTTGCCTTTAAAATGGTTCTTTGCTTAGGCAACATGTGCATTTGACGCAATAACAGAATTATTTACGACAGCGTACGCGGATTCTGTTTACTATAAGCATATAGTGGATGGGGAATACAAAAATGTAGTGTTCTTCCGAATTGTGGTAAGTTATGCTGTCAATGATATTAGCAACGCCATTTATTTTGCCATAATTTCTTGTTTATTACCATTGTTCGACAACAAAGACCATGTTATCAATTGCACATGCAATATCTCCACATTAATTGCGAAGTTGTTAGTTGAAGCACTGAAGATTGTCAACACGAGGAAACTAGCAACATTCCCATAGCAGAAATAAACTCAAAGCACATTCTTCAATATGGTTTGCAAAGTGAATTACAAAAATCTATCGATGTTTTATTCTCGATTAAAGAAATCTCGTGCAAAAGTTGCGGAACTAAAATATCCGATGAAATCATTCCCAACGCACATTTATTATGCGACGTCGAACATGCATACCACAGCACACTGTTATCAGTGTTGGGATTTTCAGATAAACCAAAAAACATTCCGTTATCTGAAATACCTAAAAATGTACAAATAAAAAATATAGAATACAAATTATTAGAAATTGTTTCTTACAATGGTAACGAAGAGCAGAACACAGGTCATTATATTGCTTATTGCCACAGAGAAACAGAGGCTTGGGAAGAATATGACGATTTTAAATATAAACGTACACTACTGCACGCGTCAACAGCATCACGATTCTTAGTTAAACCAATTGTTCTAACTTACATAAAAGTAACAGAGCATCCTTAAAAAATTTTTTTATAAAATTCATATATTCATTTATACTATATACCTTTCATATAAACCGTTTACCTTGCACCCTACCCTTTTTCAGGCGTTATAAAAAGAATAGGCGCACGACAGAGCATAAAAAAAATTTACACCCTGGCGCAGCTAGCATCGACCGTTGAGGTTGCGGAGGCTGCAAGAGTCTTAAAATCACGAAGGGGAGAAAATTTGTGAATTAATAACTGTATAATAAACAACTGTGAGAAACCATGACAAGTTATATAGTGTATTTATTAAATTTTATAGAAATAAAGTTTTGAACTAAAACATCATAAATGTTCTATGAAGTCTTATAAAATAAATAGATCCGTAAAGATCATCATACTCGCTTTTATGCAACTAGTAGATGTAGCTATATAAGTTTAAGAGAGTTTCCAAATATGTGAATGTAACATATTTAAAAGTCGATAAAATATTTAACGTAAACTAAACGTTCAAATATACTAAGAAAAGTGTCTTGTGCTTTTAAAAGCGTAACAAAATTAATAAATGTACTTGACTACCATAGGTTTCATGAAACATGTGGCTTACATTTGAACAGTATGCGTCCAGTAAGACTATGTATAATAAGAATTAATATTTGTAAATACTAGATAAATTATCAGTAAAATTAATATGTTTTACAAGTGTAAAATAAAGAGAAAATTTAATATAGCATAAATCAGTTCATTTAATTTTGAGTAGATAAATCATATTTTAATTTGTCATACCTGACATGTTGCATTGAATAACATATTTTGGTACCCTGAAATTCTTTGATCGGAACATCTGTAGAAATCCAAATCAAATTTGTAGAAACTGCAGGAGTCCCAGGTAAAATATCAAAAACAAGTGATGAGGTAGAATTCGCTAGCATTCAAACAAGTTGAAAAACATCCCGTGTTTAACTTCATAGATCCATATTAAGCCAAATTTTAGGTGAATAATAAACAAAACTAAAATTGTATGTTGAGGTACCGTAATTTAAAATATAACGGTATTGTTATCTTATTGTAAAGTGGCAGCAAAATAAGTCTGCATCATTACGGAACGGTAAGATAAATAGTAGAAAGACATGGGGGTAAAGAACGACCATGAAATATAATACGTGAATTAGTTAACACGCTAAACCAAGTGAAAAAGAATTTAAAATACATCTATTAAATCCTTACCGCCGGAAAAGTAATCCGGTGGGATTTGTAATTGATGAAGAAAAGGAAACGCTAGGCAAGATATCTGTAATAATATTTAAATGATTACACATTTATTATTTAACAAAAGAAATACATACTTGATACGACCTCATGGTCAATTCTTATCAACAGGAATTCAAAATGACCTGTTGTGCACAAAATCAAGACAAGTAATGATGCTTTATCAGAAAGTTTTGACAGGCAACCAACTGTCTCAAATATCAGAGCGGGATATTTGAAATTGTAAGGAAGGAAAACTACAGAGCACTTTGCAAAGTAGAAGTGTGAGAATGAATACTAAAAATACTGGATTGTAGGCAACTTTACAAACAAGCATGAATATCAGAAAACAAACACGGTTCTTTATGAAGTACTATAACCTTTATATATTCTGAGATTATAATAAATCTATTAAACGTCAAAGTGTATATCAAGGTTCAATGGACTTTTTAAAGTAAAATCTGAGGTTTAAGGGCAGAGATAAATCAAGCTGAAACGTGGCATTTACCATAGTTAAAATGACATGTTACAACGTCTCATACATACATACTTTTAATATAATTTTATATATTGTTAATAAGAATATCCTTTTATTCTTCATCAAATATGCTTTTATTTTGTAATATTATACAAATTTTTATTTTTGTATGTTTAAGTATATCATTCCAATTCAATGCCAGTGAAACGTTATTGCATATTTTGTTAAATCTATTATTAAAGTTTTTTACATACACACTCACAAGTGAGAGACAACTGGACGCATAATAATTAAGCACCTTGATGGAATCAAATGCTAACCGCACTCCCATCCAACTAGCAATGCCCCAACTAAGATGTTCTGATTTACATCATCACATGTTAGAATTGCACAAAAATGCAATATTGGATATGTGCGAAGTTAGCTCCTTGATTAAATTTTAAAAAAAATTTTACTTACAGTAGTGTGCAAACAAAAAGTTGATGTGTTTCGTAATGTGCAAACGAAAAGGTATCAATTAGGCTCATTGTAATCCATTTTTGCACATTTTGAACAGTATCTATCGTAGAGCGGGTACTACGAAAGTAAATGTTAAATAAATTTTGAACTAAAAGTGTGCAAACGAAAAGCGACTTGATTCATGATGTGCAAACGAAGATACTTTGATTTCCGTCATCACATGTTAGAATTGCTCCAAAATGCGATATTTGACATGGAAGTTAGCCCCGACCTGATTAAATTAAAAAAAATTTTTTATTTACAGTGGTGTTCAAACAAAAAATTGATGTGTTTCGTAATGTGTAGACGAAAAGAAATCAATTAGGCTAATTGTAATCCATTTTTGCACATTTTGAACAGTATCTATCATAGAGCGGGTACTTCGAAAGTAAATGTTAAATAAATTTTGAACTAAAAGGGTGCAAACGAAAAGCGACTTGATTTATGATGTGCAAACGAAGATACTTTTATTTCCGTCATCACATGTTAGAATTGCTCCAAAATGCAATATTTGACATGGAAGTTAGCCCCGACCTGATTAAATTTAAAAAAAAATTTTATTTACAGTGGTGTGCAAACAAAAAATTAATGTGTTTCGTAATGTGTAAACGAAAAGGTATCAATTAGACTCATTGTAATCCATTTTTGCATATTTTGAACAGTAGCTATCGTAGGACGGGTACTACGAAAATAAATGTTAAATAAATTTTGAACTAAAAGTGTGCAAACGAAAAGCGACTTGATTCATGATGTGCAAACGACGATACTTTGATTTCCGTCATCACATGTTAGAACTGATTAAATTTTAAAAAATTTTTGACTTACAGTTGTGTGCAAACAAAAAATTGATGTGTTTCGTAATGTGCAAATGAAAAGGTATCAATTGGGCTTATTGTAACAATTTTTTCACATTTTCAACAGTAGCTATTGTATTGCGAGGGCTATGAAGCTGAATGTTAAATAACTTTTAAACTGGAAGTGTACAAACGAAGATAATAGATGTGCATGCATGTGCAAGTGATAATCTATCAATTTCGTCGGTTTAAAAGGAATTTACTCGAAATCGGGGGGCTATTGTGAAATTGGCCCCCCCACAATGGTTTCTTTAATAACTTTTAAACAAAAGGTGTTCAAACAAAAATAATGGATGTGCATACATGTGCAAACGATGATGTATTCATTCCGCCGGTTTAGCATAAATTTCCTGAAAGTCGGGGGGTCACTGTGAATTTGGCCCCCAAATCGTTTCTTGAATAATTTTTAAACGAAAACTGTGCAAACAAAAATACCGGATGTGCATACATGTGCAAACGAATGAGCTATAGAAAGTTATTTTTTTCAGAAGTTGGGGCTAACTTCACCCGTGTGTGATCAGTCGTATGCACTAACAACCTTTGTAAAACTTTTTCTGATTTGCAAACGCCTTTTTATTTTTAAAACTTTTAAGCTGGGATCAACCTATATGCTCAAAGAAACACCGATTGAAGTATACTGGAATTTTCGTATTTAAGTAATGAAACGAACTATGAATAAACATTTTAAAAACAGTTGAGAGCATAAATGCATTCAAAAGTTTATTCGCAAAAGCTATTGTCATTGAAAAAGATATTTGTTCTTATCAACAAACAATTTATTATTTCCCAGAAAATCTTATACATTTCTAGAAAAATATTTAGTTGGTTGGCGACCACCACGAAGAGATTAACACGTAGTCACCAAGATAGAATGGCGTAAGAATTAGAGGGAGGAAATGCTAGAAGAACCTTGGACACTAATATCTACAAAATTTCACAAGTATATAGATAATTTATTCTTAAATCTATGCTATATAAGTTTTAATATTTGGGGCATAAAATTAGGTAAAATGCATTTTATGGATGCATCAGGCACACGTGTCAACATTTCTAAGAATATTAAAGCGTTAATCTTCATCCTCAGATAAATCCACCTGGTATGTCAATTACGATTAGACCTTATGCTTGCTACTTTTAATGATGATCATCGTATGCATAAGACCAACCATATCATTTCATGCAATGTTTTGAATCTAGATATATTAATTTTCCACCTCACTATGGCAAACCCTTTTGTTTTCCAAAATGTTTTCTGTGATTATAGAATGGATGTAATTCTTGGAGGTTTCCGCAGTGAATCACATTTTTTTTGTTTTTAAACTTGCGAGTAGTTTAGTAAACATGGACTTGATATTCGGTGAAGTCCTCATTTAGGGAGATTAATTTTACTTTAGTTCAATTAAGGACAGACATTGCTTGTAGGTATTCTATATAAATTGTTTACGTCAAAATACGTTAAATAGCAAGATAGTAATAGTGACATCCCAATCGTCCATGTCGGCTGCTATTGGCTCTGGGAAATCTTCTATTATATTGCATTAAACCGCACCTGGTGAAGATTGCGGGAAATAAAAAAGCAATCCTCTTTTGAGCATTTGGAAAATTTACTAAAACTTTAATCAAATTAATGACAAGAATTTCACAATAACTACAAACAATTAAATTGTGAAAAACCTTAATGTTTTTTTTTCTTCTTTCTATGTTAGATACTTTCAATATCAATAAAGTTGTGTTAAAGAAAATGCATACCACATAAATACATAAGTATGTAATTTAAATGTAATATTTCCCTCTTTTTGGAATTACTTCTCTCAAACCAAAAAAACTTTTTTATAGTCTTACTCCCAGCCCTTGCTATTTGTTCTTTCCAAATTTGATCAGCACTACTCATAATAATACGTATAATAATAGCAATTATCAGTAAACGCGCAACTATTTTACCAAATGTCCAATATTCTACCCCCCGATAAGTCAAAATATCCCAAACGTTCTGAAGATGTATTGGCTTATTACTATCCGTATTCACAACAAGCGCGGTTACTTTATCTGTGGGACTTCCCTTACTTGATCTATGTGCCTACCTTGTATCTGCCCAAATGCGACTCCCTTCTCCTACGAGATACATCTCCTTTCGCCAAAAATCACTACTATATCACCAACTGCTAGTGGTTTTACTCTTTTAAACCACTTAGTTCTTCGCGTTAATGTTGACAAGTATTTACGTAGCCAGCGCAAAAGTACAGTGCCATTTTCTGAGAAAGTTCGAAATTACAACGCATGGATAGTACTTCATATCTTACTTTGACAAACGATTTCGTTTCACTTGAAGAGTCTATGAGCAAATGACTAGGGATCAGTGCTTCCTGTTCATATATAGATGAATAAGTAAGTAGATCAATGATCTTGAGTTAATTATGCCTTCCACTTCATTTAGATAACATCGAAGATTTTCATCATCAGGTCGTCGAGGAGGAATTGAGCGCTGAAAACATGTCTTGCTAGACAGCACTTGTCTCTTTCAATCGCTTCCCATATGAGGGGTTGCAGGAGGGTTTAGCAGCCAGACTATCTCGTCGTGGTTGATCTCATCAAATCAAAGTTTGTACAGCAGCTTAAGTGCGTTCCGCACGATAATAAAGTTCATTCTCTCAGCGGTACGAAGTTTCTTTGGGATATCTCGCCTTGCAATAAAATTTCTAATGCACATCATAGATGAACTTTTACTAAGAAAGAACTCTATTTCAATGTGTGTTGCTCGCACAAACAACCCTACTTTTTTCTATGCGTCGTCTTACGATTACTTCCAGAGGTCTGAAATAGTCTATTTTCTAAGACTGTTTTGGAACGAGCCTATTTTAGGTGTGTTTTTGATAGAGAAATCTACTACATTCTATACAGGTTTTTATTCCCGCACTCGTTGCTAGGCAAGTTGCTAAGCAACCAGTGCGGGAATGTTCAATTTGCACGGTTGCGCTTATATTTCTATTAATCAAGTAGCCCTGCACTTGCATCTTATTTCCAATGACGGCCGAGTTTTCAAAGGTGGGCTATGAAACAAATAATAAACCAACAAATGTCAAATAAATAATTTCATACTGTGAAAGCGTTTAAAATCTTAAAGTATTTGCAAAGTCTTTAAAAAATGGCCAGTGATAGTGAAAGCGAACTAGAACCGACGCCTCCAAATATTGTGGAAGCTGCAAATGCAACTACATTAAATTTATTACCGGAAATTTCCAAAAAAAAATATGAGACTGCTTATAAATCGTTTATGGATTGGCGAAGAGATCAAAAGACAATATGTTATTCTGAAAATGTTTTAATTGCGTACTTTAATGAATTATCTAATAAGTATAAATCTCCGACATTGTGGACGCATTATTCTATGTTGAGAACAAGTCTCACCATCCATCATAATGTAGATATATCAAAGTATGGAAAATTAAGAGCGTTTCTCAAACGGAAGTCAAACGGTTATAAATCGAAAAAATCAAAAATTTTTACAACAGAGGAAATAAATAAATTTATTACTGAGGCTCCGGATCAACAGTTTCTTCTGACAAAAGTATGTAATATTAACTTAGGAGAATAATGCGTGTTTATAGCTATTTTTATATTGTTACAGACTGCATTAATTATGGGAATTATGGGTGCTTGCCGCAGACAGGAATTACATCAGATGAAGATTACTCATTTCACGGAATTGGGTTCTGCGATATTAGTTACAGTTCCCGACACGAAAACAAAAATTATACGCAGCTTTACGATAACGAATAATTTTTATGAAATCACAAAAAAATACTGGAATCTACGTCCATCAAATGTTTGCGATCCTAGTTTTTTCTTAAATTATCAGAAAGGAAAATGCACCACACAGAAAGTGGGTATCAATAAATTTGGTGCTATGGGAAAGCAAATTGCAACGTATTTAAAACTACCCAATCCGGAATTATATACTGGTCATTGCTTCCGGAGATCTTCCGCCACTATTCTTGCAGATGCTGGAGAAGATATAACATCTTTAAAAAGGCACGGTGGCTGGAAATCAACATCAGTCGCCGAAACACTATACGATGCAAGCTAACAAAACACTGGTGAGCCAACTGAATCTGGCTTCAGCTAGGTCACTCATACCAGTATTAAACTTCAGAGAACATTAGATACTGACAACAATATCTTCATGGTTGGTTCAACCCGGTTTGCTTAGCAATAATGAATAATTGGTTATAATTTTGTTTATGAAGTGTCAATCAGTCTACCAAATAAAGCGATTGCTGTCTGTTAACCAAGCTATATTAAATCACCATCAAATTTTAATAAATGTACAAAAATTTACGATTCCTTAAAGGGAAAATATTTACAATTGCTATACACAAAATATTTACATAAAAGGATTGATTGAACACATGCAGTAGCAATTAAATGTTACAAAATAATAACCGGTGATAGTAAGGAGCTCTGTACCAAAACACGGTGTACATATGTACTAATAAATTTAAATCTCAGCAGTGCTTGGGTTTCACTGGAAATAGTAATACTGCAATCATGCAAGAATTCTTAACAAATGTAAGATCTAAACAGAATCTACTTATTATAAAAACTTTAATTAATTGTTTAATTTAGGGTTAGAATATGTGATTAGTTTACTAATAAAGAAACTAAGGTATGAGCATTAAATGTTGATTATTTAAAATGACTACTAAAAGATTAGTTTTTACTAAAAAATTTTAGGTTAAACTACAATTATGAATAACTTCGAAGACTAAAAAAATGAACTTGACACTATCGTAACGTCATTGAACTCGATTAACGTTATCAATAAATACCTGCAGTTTACGTCTCAATGAAAACAAACATCTGGTGACCACACCTGCACATCACTTGACTGGATCTTTGGAGGCCCGCTGTGTAAGTTCATAAACCTGCCTGTTTGATATTCAGCTAAAATTGCAGACGTCCTGAAATGTGGTAGATCCGCTACAGCCAATACTGTCTTCTTAGATAAGTGGAGATTCGCCGGACTTCGTGGGTTTAACCATAGGTACGTCTGAACATCAGATTCTTCAAGTCATTTACAGTGTTAAATCTTGAGTAAAATAATAATTCTTGCTGTTAGCAGAGATCGTCTTCTTGCTAGAGATCTTGCGTGTAATTTTACATGCGGTTCGTTTAATTGTTTTCTTATAATCCAGCGATCAATTAATCAAGTAATAATTGGAGCTAAAAATTTGTAGACGCTCTAGCAAATTTTTAATGGTTATCCTCAGATTACTCACCCCTAGTCTGCTTCAAAAATCAATCTGATTTCCAATTACAATTTGAGTTGCACACTTTTCCACCCAAAAGTTAACTTCGCAATGAGGTACTTGCAGTCAACCGTATTGCTTAACGGTTTATTTCAAAAAGAGAGGTTCGGGATCCGATCGGATCGTGGAGCATCAAATTGCCGCTCCCGACTCCCTTCTACTATTGATTCGTTCCGTAACGAATACCTTTAGATTATAACCACAATAAATTCACCGAAAGAGTGAACCAGGTTTAATTTAATTCATATCTAATATAGATACGCCAGCAGAGTACATTGGGTTGCCTAGCGTTATGATTCGTATCAGGAATTTATCCTGTTACAGTATCCACATGAATCATTACTACTACTGTGGATCGACCAAGACCTTTTTTATTTCTAAAGCTAAGCCAATTATACTTGGATTTTTTCAAGCTTATAAAAGAGTTATTTTCTGAGAGAATTTTTTAACCTCCGCGGCCTTGAAATAGAAAAACCCCCAG
Source organism: Platerodrilus igneus (assembly GCA_036346225.1). NCBI lineage: Eukaryota > Metazoa > Arthropoda > Insecta > Coleoptera > Lycidae > Platerodrilus > Platerodrilus igneus. The sequence goes on along the minus strand of JARFIW010000139.1, from coordinate 1,827,717 downwards.
ATTTTTCGAGTTTGTCATATCATTTTCCATAAACCCAAGGCTTAGATTAAATTTCTTAGAGGAGCTTTTGACCTTATATGTGATTTTCCAAAGCTCCACCAGAAGGTACTACATTGGCCGGGAAGCGAGTTTTTTTACCTGGAAAATTTGGAATTTTGTCGAACCCTTGCTGTTCCAAGCAAGGTAGTGATCTTTAACGTGCGTGACAACACTCACACATGGGACTTCATTTTACCTCTCATCCGAACGAGGGTGTATTTTTGTGAAAAATGCTCGCCTAACATTATTCAAGCGGATCGTGTCGGGATTCGAACCCGTGACCTTGAGCGTAGTAGTCACACACATACCACTACGCCACGAACCCGCCTGGAGATTTTGACCACGTGATCAGTACACGCGTGAAGTTAGCCCCAATTTTTGAAATAATAACTTTCTATAACTCATTCGTTTGCACATTGTTTGCACATGTATGCACATCCGGTATTTGTGTTTGCACACTTTTCGTTTAAAAATTATTAAAGAAACGATTGGGGAGGGGACTCACAGTGACCCTTCGACTTTCAGGAAATTTATGTTAAACCGGCGAAATTAATACATCATCGTTTGCACATGTATGCACATCTATTATTTTTGTTTGCACCCCCCGACTTTCATTGAATTCATTTTAAATCGACGAAATTGATAGATTATCGTTTGCACATGTATGCACAGCTATTATTTTTGTTTGCACACTTCTAGTTTAAAAGTTATTTAACATTCAGCTTTATAGTCCTCGCTATACGATAGCTACTGTTGAAAATGTGAAAAAATTGTTACAATGAGCACAATTGATACCTTTTCATTTGCACATTACGAAACACATCAACTTTTTGTTTGCACACCACTGTAAGCCAAAAAAATTTTTAATTTAATCGGGGGGGGCTAACTTCACACATGTTAGATATCGCATTTTTGTGCAGTTCTAACTTGCGATAACGGAAATCAAAGTATCTTCGTTTGCACTTCATGAGCCAAGTCGCTTTTTCGTTTGTACACCTTTAGTTCAAAACTTATTTAACATTTACTTTCGTAGTACCAGCTATACGATAGCTACTGTTCAAAATGTGCAAAATGGATTACAATGAGCCTAATTGATACCTTTTCGTTTGCACATTCCATATTATACAGGTCGGCAATCTCCATCGCGCGCATATTAAAAATCCAAAAGGGTTATAGCACACGCACACAAATTGGTTGCAAGCCGTGCAGTAGAAGATGCAGTGCTACTATAAACAATAACTTAATAAAACACTTTAAACCTTTACTAAGGGGATACCAAACTTGTTGCCTACAGAATACTTACTGATAAAGCAATTTAATTTAAATAACTTCTACGTAATATTTTAGAAAATGGTAGGTTTGGATATTTTCTTTGGAAACAATCGAAGATTGCCGAAGACAATCGAAGAGTGCACAAACGCGGTCACTAAACCAATCAGCATTAATACCGAGTATTCTATGCTTTCGTAGGTTTCTCATTTCCTAGAACCAAATCTTCCGCATAGCGGTTGGTAGCACGTAATGATTTCTAGAACCGGCAAGTACTCGATATCGCCCAAATACAGAATTAGATGCTCGATGTCCGGCAACCCCCGATTCCCTCGTAAAAGGTAGAAAAAATTCGGTCAATCATCCATTTAACTTAAACTTCGGCCCGCTACCGTTTTGATAATTTCCAAACATTTTTCAAACGACAATGGGCTTCCACACTAACACCTAACGTATCTTTCCTATTATTTATTAAACAAAAACTACAGGTATCGCCATGCCCGTATGCGGACGTAAGCAGATGTTTGTGGATATGTACGAGAATATGTAGCCATATTCATTAATCAGTCTAAGCTATTTTATTTAGTCCAAGAAAACTATTATTTTTCTAAACCACAATTACTAATCCTCTTTATAGGTTTAACATTTCTACCATTTCCCAATGACTGGTGGTACGTACATAGAAACTTTAATTTCTTATTGGAGAGAATTCTTATTCTCCCACGCACTGCTGCGTAGTTGCATGCCCACCCCTTTTGGGGATATATGCTCGTTTTAGGTTGTAGGACCTTCGGTTTTACATAACTACACTTCGTGAGATCCCTTTAATCTTTTTAATCGTATCTTTCTAGCCTACAATACAAGATGACGTCATTTAGTTCCCCACTGAATCATCAACTTCCTTCGGCTGTCTTCGGAAACCTTCGGTTTGCATTCTATAGGAAGCATAAAGCAGCTACGCAAGAGTAAACTTTTTAGTTTATATGTTAGTTCGCTTACAAGTTTCACCAAAGTCCTATAGTGCGGATTTTGTTTTGTACTAAAATGGTACCTGCAAACGTTTTAAATGCAATCGCATAAAGAACACCAGTGTTGACAATGGAGTGTCCGAACCGAGGAAGAGGTATGCTGTAAATCTATTGTATACATTAGTTTTAAGATTCCGTAATTTTTAAGTTCTTCGCCCACCTTCCATGTAAATTATTTGGAGATACTAGAGGAGGAAGATAGCCCAGATAAAATAAAAATCTTACACAAGTGCTACATTAAAGCAGGTAGTACATATTTTACACAATTTGCAACACCATATTCTACAATTCCAAAAGAAATAGTCATTTCGGAATTGGGGATGATAGATACGCCAAACATTCATCTAGCTAAAAGCCTATCTTTAAAATTTGAAAAAATACAAAATACAATCAAAAACAATAATTGGTGTTTTCAAATAAATGTAGACCTACCTTAAATCTTCACAAAAATTCACTATACAAAACGATTGTTTAAAATTTCGATGTACTTTAACACAAAAGCGTGCGAAACTAATAGAATTCTATTAATCAGACTGCGTTATATACGGTTTGAAAACCGTTAATTATATTACTAAATGACGTTTGTATTTTCCCCAATCAAGGCCAAACTAGAGCGCTCATTGTATGATTAATAAACCCTCCACCAATGATGCGATGATTCTAATGGGTGGCATTGAGCATATCTATTGTATTTTTCAAATCATATAGCCACTAATTAATAAAAAAGAAAGGTCTACGCTACTTTCACTTTACGTCACATAATTGTAAAGCAATTAGTTTATCCTTGTCTACGTATTTTCCAACTATTTAGCATTGAGCATAATTTGTAACGTACTAATTAAGAATGTTAAAACCAGAAAAATTTTAAAAGTCATGGGTTTTTGCGATATTCTGAAAACAGCACATTACTGTTTGAAAAAATGGTTTTAAATATTAAACACTTATGGCTTATAAAGAACTCATTTCTAAAATCCTTGCGGTTTTAGATTTTCTCGAATAATGGTTGTTTAAAACATATGTCATAGATGTACAAAAAAATTCGAGGCTCGGAGACTTTAAAAGTGTAACTTTGTAAGGGATGGCCCAATTTAAAATTTGTTTGCAGATTCTGATTCTGCGTAAAATTCTAGACTAACAAGATGTGACACATGGCTAAAAAATTTATTAGGACGATCATAAAATCGCCACCGGTAAAAAATCTTAAAATTGGAGTAGCCCCCTGGGGGATGATGCAATCTAAGAAATTCCTAGAGATTCGGGTAGCTGAGAAAATTCTAATATTAATTGATACCAAACAAGGTACATTTATCTCGAAAGATGCATTGGTTAGACGAAGAAAACTATTGTGCAAAATTTAAGATGGAAATGTTATTTATTACTGTCGCCAGATGTGGGAGCAAATGTGGATTGTGTGTGGAAATGTGGAGATGAATCTCCGCATTTCCCTCCTTATGAGAATTTATATGTAAATGAGGGAGCAAATGAGGGAGCAAGGCGGTCCACAAGGCGGAGCAAATGAGGAGCAAATGAGGGAGCAAATGAGGGTTTTGGGAGCAAATGAGGAAGGAGAGAGTTGCTCCTCCTTATTTGCTCCTTATGGGGATTTACATGTAAATGTGGGAGCAAATGAGGGTTTTGGGAGCAAATGAGGGTTTTGGGAGCAAATGAGGGAGAAAATGAGGGAGAAAATGAGGGTTTCGGGAGCAAATGAGGTTCCAGAAGCCCCATAAACCTCCTACTCCTATTAATAAATCAAAACATTCTGCTGCGTCCTCAGCTATATCAGAAGCGTATTTTAATGATATTAAAAATATTACCCTTGGCGGTAAAGGTAAGCCCTTCGAGCTGATAAATTTATTATTAAACACATACGTTCGATTGAAAGTATCTGCAAAATTGAACGGGCTGCTCTCGATAATCACACTGCTAAAAAACCAATCTCCTAAAGAATAGAATATCAAAACAGGACATTTATGCTCCCTATTAACATGATATTTACTGCGTATTCATTCGAGTCGACACAGCCAGATTTGGATGCAGAGGAAAATTGGCATGGTGTGAATCCTCTAAAAGAAGCACTAAATGATATTGTAGTAAAATCTCTTACTATAAAGAACAGAGGAAAATACCTAACACCGTGTCCTGACATAACTTTCATTCACAATCGTCCTCTACATAAAAAGAAAGGAATTTGCCTTCAAAATGGCTCTTTGCTTAGGCCGATGAAAGTCGGCGTAAGAAAAATTCAGATGACTACAACATGTGCATTTGACGCAATAAAAAAATTATTTACGACAGCGTACGCGGATTCTGTTAACTATAAGCATATAGTGGATGGGAAATACAAAAATTTAGTGTTCTTCCGAAGTGTGGTAAGTTATGCTGTTAATGGTATTAGCAACGCCATTTATTTTGACAGAATTTCTTGTTTATTACCATTGTTCGATAACGAAGACAATGTTATCAATTGCACTTGCAATATCTCCACATTATTTGCGAAGTTGTTAGTTGAAGCACCGAGTGCTAAACAGAAAAGTAAATGTATCGATTGTCAACACGAGAAAACTAGCAACATTCCTATAGCAGAAATAAACTCAAAGCACATTCTTCAATATGGTTTGCAAAGTGGATTACAAAAATCTATCGATGTTTTCTTCTCAAATAAAGAAATCCCGTGCAAAAGTTGCGGAACTAAAATATCCCATGAAATCATTCCCAACGCACATTTATTATGCGACGTCGAACATGCATATCACAGCACACTGTTATCCGTGAGGGGATTTTCAGATAAATCGAAAAACATTCCGTTATCTGAAATACCTAAAAATTTACGAATAAAAAATATAAGATATTAGGAGTTGTTTCTTACAATGTTAACGAAGAGCAGAACACAGGTCATTATATTGCTTATTGCCACAGAGAAACAGAGGCCTGGGAAGAATATGAGGATCTTAAATATAAACGTACACTACTGCACCCGTCAACAGCATCACGATTCTTAGTTAAACCAATTGTTCTAGCTTACATAAAAGTAACAGAGCATCCTTAAAAAATTTTTTTATAAAATAGATATATTCATTTATACTACATACCTTTCATATAAACATTTTACGTTTCATATATACTTTTAATATAATTTCATATATTGTTAATAAAAATATCCTTTTATTCTTCATTAAATATGCTTTTATTTTGTAATATTATACAAATTTTTATTTTTGTATGTTTAAGTATATCATTCCAATTCAATGTCAGTGAAACGTTATTGCATATTTTGTTAAATCTATTATTAAAGTTTTTTATATACACACTCACAAGTGAGAAACAACTGGACGCATAATAATTAAGCACTTTGATGGAATCAAATGCTAACCGCACTGCGGTCGAACTAGCAATGCCCAAACGAAGATCTTCTGATTTACATCATCACATGTTAGAATTGCACAAAAATGCAATATTGGATATGTGCGAAGTTAGCCCCTTGATTAAGTTTTAAAAATTTTTTTACTCACAGTGGGGTGCAAACAAAAAGTTGATGTGTTTCGTAATGTGCAAACCAAAAGGTATCAATTAAGCTTATTGTAATCCATTTTTGCACATTTTGAACAGTAGCTATCGTATAGCGGGTACTACGAAAGTAAATGTTAAATAAGTTTTGAACTAAAAATGTGCAAACGAAAAGCGACTTGATTCATGATGTGCAAACAAAGATACTTTGATTTCCGTCATCACATGTTAGAATTGCACAAAAATGCGATATTTGACATGTGAGAAGTTTGCTCCGACTTGATAAAATTTTAAAAATTTTTTGACTTACAGTGGTGTTCAAACAAAAAATTGATGTATTTCGTAATGTGTAGACGAAAAGGTATCAATTAGGCTAATTGTAATCCATTTTTGCACATTTTGAACAGTATCTATCATAGAGCGGGTACTACGAAAGTAAATGTTAAAAAAATTTTGAACTAAAAGTGTGCAAACGAAAAGCGACTTGATTTATTATGTGCAAACGAAGATACTTTTATTTTCGTCATCACATGTTAGAATTGCTCCAAAATGCAATATTTGACATGGAAGTTAGCCCCGACCTGATTAAATTTAAAAAAAAATTTTATTTACAGTGGTGTGCAAACAAAAAATTGATGTGTTTCGTAATGTGTAAACGAAAAGGTACCAATTAGGCTCATTGTAATCCATTTTTGCACATTTTGAACAGTAGCTATCGTAGGGCGGGTACTACGAAAATAAATGTGAAATAAATTTTGAACTAAAAGTGTGCAAACGAAAAGCGACTTGATTTAAGATGTGCAAACGAAGATACTTTTATTTTCGTCCTCACATATTAGAATTGCTCCAAAATGCAATATTTGACATGGAAGTTAGCCCCGACCTGATTAAATTTAAAAAAGAATTTTATTTACAGTGGTGTGCAAACAAAAAATTGATGTGTTTCGTAATGTGTAAACGAAAAGGTATCAATTAGGCTCATTGTAATCCATTTTTGCACATTTTGAACAGTAGCTATCGTAGGGCGGGTACTACGAAAATAAATGTTAAATAAATTTTGAACTAAAAGTATGCAAACGAAAAGCGACTTGATTCATGATGTGCAAAAGACGATACTTTGATTTTCGTCATCATATGCTAGAACTGATTAAATTTTAAAAATTTTTTGACTTACAGTGGTGTGCAAACAAAAAGTTGATGTATTTCGTAGTGTGCAAACGAAAAGATATCAATTAGGCTCATTGTAACAATTTTTTCACATTTTCAACAGTAGCTATTGTATTGCGAGGGCTATGAAGCTGAATGTTAAATAACTTTTAAACTGGAAGTGTACAAACGAAAATAATAGATGTGCATGCATGTACAAGTGATAATCTATCAATGTCGTCGGTTTAAAAGGAATTTACTCAAAATCGGGGGGCTAGTGTGAAATTGACCCCCCACAATGGTTTCTTTAATAACTTTTAAACGAAAGATGTGCAAACAAAAATAATGGATGTGCATACATGTGCAAACGATGTTGTATTAATTCCGTCGGTTTAACATAAATTTTCTGAAAGTCGGGGGGTCACTGTGAATTTGACCCCCAAATTGTTTCTTGAATAATTTTTAAACGAAAACTGTGCAAACAAAAATACCGGATGTGCATACATGTGCAAACGATGTTGTATTAATTCCGTCGGTTTAACATAAATTTTCTGAAAGTCGGGGGGTCACTGTGAATTTGACCCCCCAAATTGTTTCTTGAATAATTTTTAAACGAAAACTGTGCAAACAAAAATACCGGATGTGCATACATGTGCAAACAATGTGTAAACGAATGAGCTATAGATAGTTATTTTTTTCATAAGTTGGGGGCTAACTTCGCGCGTGTGTGATCAGTCGTATGCACTGACAACCTTTGTTAAACTTTTTCTGATTTGCAAACCCCTTTTTATGTTTAAAGTTTTTAAGCTGGGATCGAGCCATATGCCCAAAAAACGATAACTTTTTTCACTAATAGAAGTAGGCTGGAATTGTTGCATTTAATTAAACTCTTATGCTAGATTTAAGTAATGAAACGAATTATGAATAAACATTTTAAAAGCAGTCGAGAGCATAAACGCATTCAAAGGTTAATTAGCAAAAGCTGTTGTCATTGAAAAAGATATTTGTTCTTATCAACAAACAATTTATTATTTCACAGAAGATCTATCATTTCTAGAAAAATATTTAGTTGGTTGGCGACCACCACGAAAAGATTAACACGTGGTCATCAAGATAGAATGGCGTAAGAATTATGGGGAAGAAATGCGAGAAGAACCTTGGACACTACTATCTACAAAATTTCACAAGTATATAAATAATTTATTCTTAAATCTACACTATATAAGTTTTAATATTTGGGGCATAAAATTAGGTAAATGCATTTTATGGATGCATCAGGCATACGTGTCAACATTTCCAAGGATGATAAAGCGTTAATCTTCATCCTCAGATAAATCCACCTGGTATATCAATTACGATTAGAGCTTATGCTTGCTACTTTTAATGATGATCATCGTATGCATGAGACCAACCATATCATTTCATGCAATGTTCCAAATCTAGATATATTAATTTTCCACCTCACTATGGCAAACCCTTTTGTTTTCCAAAATGTTTTCTATGATTATAGAATGGATTTAATTCTTGGAGGTTTCTGTAGTGAATCACATATTTTTTTTTGTTTTTAAAGTTGCGAGTAGTTTAGTAAACATGGACTTGATTTTCGATGAAGTCCTCATTTAGGGAGATTAATTTTACTTTAGTTCAATTAAGGACAGACACTGCTTGTAGGTATTCTATATAAATTGTTTACGTCAAAATACGTTAAATAGGAAGATAGTATAGTGACATCGCAATCGTTCATGTTGTCTGCTATTGGCTCTGGAGAATCTTCTGTTACATTGCATTAAACCGCACCTGGTGAAGATTACGGGAAATAAAAACACAATCCTCTTTTGAGCATTTGGAAGATTTACTAAAACTTTAATCAAATTAATGACAGAAATTGCATAATAACTACAAACAATTAAATTGTGAATCTTTAATGGGTTTTTTCTCTTCTTCCTATGTTAGCCACCTCCAATATCAATAAAGTTTTGTTAAGGAAAATTCATACCACATAATCACATTGCCATTTTTTTTTGGAATTACTCTTCTCAAACCAAAACAAAACTTTTTTATAGTTTCACTCCCATCCCTTGCTGTTTGTTCTTTCAAAATTTGATCAGCATTACTCATAATAATACAAATAATATAGTAATTAACAGTAAACGGGCAACTATTTTACCAAGTGTTCAACATTCTGCCTCTCGATAAGTCAAAATATTCCAAACGTTCTGAGGATGTATCGACTTATTACTATCCGTAATCACATCAAGCGCGGTTACTTTATCTGTGGGACTCCCCTTACTAAATCTAAGTGCCTGCCTTTTATCTGTTCAAATGCGACTCCCTTCTCCCACAAGATACGTCTCCTTTCGCCAAAAATCACTGCTATATCACAAACTGCTAGAAGTTTTACTGTGTTAAACCACTTAGTCCTTCGCGTTAATGTTGGCAAGTATTCACGTAGCTAGTGCAAAAATACAGTGCCATTTGCTGCGAAAGTTTGCAATTACAACGCATGGATGATAACTTCATTTTCTACTTCGACAAACAGTTTCGTTCCACTTGAAGAGCCAATGAGCAAATGATTAAGGATCAGTGCTTCCTATTTATCTATATGAATCGATAAGTAGATCAATGGTCTTGAGTTAATTATGCCTGCCACTTCATTTAGATAATATCGAAGATTTTCATCATCAGGTCGTCGAGGAGACATTGAGCGCTGAAGACATGTCTTGCTAGACAGCACTTGTCTTTTCCAACAGCTTCCCATATGAGGGATCGCAGGAGGGTTTAGCAACCAGACTATATCGTCGAAATGTGGTTTGATCTGATCAAGTCAGAGTTTGTACAGCATCTTAAGTGCGTTCTGCAGAATAATAAAGTTCATTCCCTGAGCGGTACGAAGTTCCTTTGGGATACCTCGCCTTACTATAAAATTTCTAATGCACATCACGAATGAACTTTTACTAAGAAAGAGCTCTATTTCAATACGTATTGCTCGCACAAGCAACCCTATTTTTTTGTATGCGTCATTTACTATTACTTCCAGAGGTCTGAATAGTCTATTCCCACATATAACACATCACTCAATAAGTCCGTAGGATAACTAAGAAAAACACATTTTTTTGGCGAAATTCGATTTTATTCATCAACATACATTCCTTCAAGAGTGATACAATCAGTCCAACGCCGTTCTAGCATTTCGATACCTTTTTGTAAAACAATTCGTCTTTGGCCTCAAAATAAGCTTCAGTTTCAGCGATCACCTCTTCATCCGAGCCAAATTTTTTTCCGGCGAGCATTTTTTTCAGGTCTGCGAACAGGTAGTAGTCGCTGGGGGCCAAATCTGGAGAATACGGTGGGTGCGGAAGCAATTCGAAGCCCAATTGGTGCAATTTGGCCATCGTTGCGATCGACTTGTGACACGGTGCATTGTCTTGGTGAAAGAGAATTTTTCTTCTTCATGTGTGGCCGTTTTTGGCAATTTCTTCCTTCAAACGCACTAATAATGCCATGTAGTATTCGCTGTTGATTTTCTTCCTTTCTCAAGATAGTCGATGTACAAAATTCCGTGCGCATCCCAAAATACAGACGCCAAAACCTTACCAACCGACTTTTGCGGTTTTGGCCGCTTTGGACGTGGTTCTCCGGCTGCAGTCTACTCAGCTGACTGCCGATTAGACTCTGGAGTGTGGTGGTGGATCCATGTTTCATCCATTGTCACATACCGACGCAAAAGTCCTTTTATTCCGGTTGAACAGCTCCAAACAGCTCTCAGAATCATCGACACGTTGTTGTTTTGGTCCACTGTGAGCAAACGCGGCACCCACTTTGAGAACAGCTTTCTCATGGACAAATGTTCATGCAAAATAGTGTGCACACTGCCTTCTGATATCTTCAAGGTGTCAGCTATCTCACGCAATTTCACTTTTCTGTTTTCCAAAACGATTCGGTGGACTTTTTTGATGTTTTCCGGTGTAACCACCTCAATTGGCCTTCCAGAGCGTTCAGCATCGTCAGTGTCTGTACGGCCACGTTTAAAATCAGCAAACCACTTCTCCACCGTTTGCCTCGATGGAGCAGAGCCCGGATAACACTTATCAAGCCATGCTTTGGCTGCGATGGTATTTTTACCCATCAAAGGCAATGATAAATCAACACGCGAAATTGCTTGGAATTCATTTTTTTGAAAAACTCAAGAGTATCGTCACTTGAACCTCTGTAACTTGTAAACTAATCGTCGGATTGTCATGAAATTTTGACAGATATCTTTTTAAGGTTAGTACTTCCTACAAATCATATGGATTATTACATAGCAACGCCATCTATGTTTCATCCTACGGACTTATTGAGTGATGTAGTAAAAAGGTCTACTAAACGCCGCCAAGCTGGCATGTGTAAGGTTGACCATATGAATAGAGTTAGGTCCCACACGCGCGTTTTTACAGAATTGATAACCGGTAGAAGCTGAATTCAAAACTACTCCTAAATGAGGGATTACATAGAGCTATCATAGTTTCGTGATTTCTATGAAGTATTTTACATGATAATGGAAAACAATTAAATGATTTAATGCGTGTATTCAGGGCAACAGAACTGAATTTATTGCGTTAAAGCATACACCGAAGGCTTTTCTATTCGTTCTTTCATGCATTATATACGTTGTTCTCATCAAGAAAGGGTGTTGTTGAAGCGGTGAGCTGCTCTTATCCAAAGACTGCTTGGAATTATTTTGCAGAAACGATATTTCATCAGATTAGTGCGCAATTTGTGCTTGTTAATAAATAATGCACTTTGCACGTTGTATTTTCTTTGAGTTAAGTGAGTCAAATATTTTAGTTTTCCATCTATTGACAATGTTTAGAAACCTCAAAATTCACGCAATAGTTCGCACAGATTTTCTCCACTTTGAGCACTTTAGAGAAAATTCCATGATTCGGTTAGAATCGACTTCGGGGTAATGTAGGTGGAGTATCATTTCTGCCATGGCAAGTACGTTATCTAGTAGCTGATTTTTTTCTACTAGCAATTCGACTTCTGACAAACACAAAAGTTCAGGGCTGACAAACCAATGGCTTGTGTAAGAAATTTGAGTTTGAGTTTTCTACGTGGTTGCCTCATCCGCAACGTTTTGTTTAGATGGTATCCACCGCCAAACTGATAGCTCGGTGGTCAAGACATTTAGTGCATCGTACCAGAAAAATATACGTTATGGTTTGCTGCTACATACATGTGACCTCAGTCTCACTGGTAAAACGAATTTATGCTACTGTTGCGTACGTCAAATCACTAGCGTCGACAAACACATGTAACTGAACTGAATCATAATCTTTGGTAAAATAACATCTGAGGACTTCAACGCCCTGTATTTTCGGGAGCGCATTGATCCATTTAAGTTTGACATGACGAAAATCAGCTCATCTGTATTCTGTCGCTATATATTGCTGTGGATCTCCAGAACAATCGAGATCGCCTCTGTTGTGCCGTCATAAAAATTTTCTGAAAGTTTAAAATATTTTTACTATACCTTTGGAAAGCCTCCTTATTTCTGCATACCTCGGCTAGCTCTAAAATCTGCTTCTCCTCGGATACCGACCATCCTAAATTCACTCTATCTCTCATATACAGTCAAAGGAAATTACCACTCAAATATTGCAACAAGACATACAACCTTTTTATTTACACATACTAACAAGTTTCCATTAGTAAGAAAATATTTACACATTTGTATATACAGTTTGATAAAAATGTTACCATCTCAATCTTTAAATCTTTTAAAATTTCATGATTTTAATATATTCCAACAATTTTATTTTTCAGACGAGTAGATGGGCCCGTTCGTGCAACCTTAAATTGAATTTTATTCTGGTCTATTTTGAGCTCAGTATAACCCAGTTACTCTAAATGCATTTAAACCTCGCATTTTTATTTAAAATAAAGCTAAAGACTCGTTTACTCCTTACAACAACATTTGTATGTCATTAATAAACATTTGTATAACGAACGTTTCGTTTATTTAAATGTAAATATGCGTTTATATTATCGATTTTTCTATACTCAAAAGCTCCGTTTCTTAACCGATGCGCTTGATTTAAACTATTCTGATTTAAAATACACAAATATCTTAATAATCTTCCGTTTTCACTATCTAAACTGATTAATTTGGCGCGTAAATAAATTGTTCCTATTTCCTATATACACAGTTGTTAAAAATGTATTATCTAGATCTATATACCCTTCTTGACCTATAATTTCCACGACAATATATATATATATAGATTGCTGTGATAAGGGATTTTTTAGGGGTATATTGAGTCATAATGGTTACACAATACATGTAAATAGTACTAGAAGTTATAAAACCGCACTTATTTAGTATGAAAAATACGTAATTTGCAAATTATGCAAAGAGCAAACATTTAACCCTGTATAAAGATCACAATTGACTTTAATTAATGTCGAGAACCATATCATTCAACAATAAACACGTATTCAGCAAAAGAAATAACTCTACACGCAATCAAACTTGTTTTAAACCAAAAACATTCATAAATTGTAAATCAATAGGCGTTAAATTCAGTAAAAAAGCTAGAACATCATAATACAATACATATTAAATATGCGATTGTGAAAGCAGATAGCATAGTGTCCTGATAAGAAACGCATTCTTCGAAATAAATACGCTTTGAAAACGCAAAAATGTAAACAGAAATATGTTAACTTACGTCACTTTGGCTACGTGATTTTCTGCATGGAGTTAATACAAATCCCAAAGTTTTATTTTGACAAACAAAGCCATAAGTGAAATTACGTGCCAATGCAAATTAGTAATTCCAGTAACAACATCAAAACACACAGTCTAAAATATATACAAACTAGAAATCTACTGGTACCTATGTGATCAAGGAATCGTTTCAACAAGTTATTATCAGAGATATACTTGTAAAAGCCCAAAAATATCCAAAACAACCGATGGCTGGTCGTAAACTTTGAACAACAGTTCATATAACCAATGAATTTTTAAATGGGGCGTAGACTATATAACGCGCGAATTTGATAAGCAGACAGTCTTAGTTTGAACCAAGCACAGACTGCATCACTCATACTTAAGAATTTACACGTCGAGTAAATGTTCAAATTAAATGATCAAATTTTTGTGAAAAGTGGTGTTATAAAATATTAAAATAAATTATAGTGAAAATATATGAGACAAGTTTGCCGTTTGCTGTAAAACGTGATTAGAAATTTATTAATTAATATAGGTTAAATATTTATAATGTAGGGTTCTAAGTGATATTACGTAAATTGAAGAGACAGTACTAACTCTAAGCGACAACAAAAAAATTCTAAGTAACATTACGTAAATTGAAGAGACATCACGAAATCTAAGGGGCATTACAAAGAAATCTAAGTGACGCTTCAAAAATTCTAAGTGACAGCACGAACTCTAAATCAGATTACAAAAATTCTAAGGAACATTACAAAAATTCTAAATGACATTAAGAAAATCCAAGGGAGATTAAGAAAATACCAGATCATTGATTAAACGGGGTAAAACTTGGAGACTAAATAAATTGAATGGAGCAACTCATGTGAATGGAATATTGGGGTACTGATCCACAGCAGGCAGCAGAAAGACGCACAAGAAAAACTACAGGTCAGAACTATCTAGCATAAGGCATTATTTTCTATATATTATTTTGAACATTGATCATATTTTATACTTGAATATTTTATGTTAAGAGTTATCAAACATTTATTTAATACGTGAAAAATTTCGTAAAAAGGGGAAAAATCTTTAACGTTCAGAGAAATTTCCAGTAGAGTACAACATCATTTTGCTGGTTTTAAAATAAGGAAAGGGAGCTTTAAATTTTTGGAGATAAACAATTTAAAATTTATTGTTTTTTGATTCAGGGGCTCATTTTGTCATACAGTCAAACAGATTAAGCTGTGAAGTGTATATGATTTTTCTCTCTCATTATACAAATATTAATCGACTTCGTCTTATCACTCAAAGCAAGTAAAGTTTTAGAGAAAAAGGGGTAAATCATTTGATTATCGTAACGTTGTGCACTCTGTGTGAATTAAACTGGGCTAGCCGAGGCATATTTAAATTTCAGGAGATTAAAATACACAGAGCGATGGTGATCAGAAGGTGACTGACAGTATAATTGCATCGACGTGCAGCGTTATGATATCAATATATATATATATATATATATATATATACATATTATATATATATATATTATATATATATATATATTGCAGTGGAACTTACAAAAAATTCTCCCCCTACCTTTTGAACGCCTCTTTAAAAACCAATCAAGCCCCATGCTTGGGCCAACATAAAAGTGCAGTGGATCTTACAGCCCACGGATTGGGCGTCATAAAATTGCTGTGGAAGTTTTAAAAAATCGGGATCGCCTTTTGAGTCCCAGTGTCGTCATAAAATTTTCTGAAATAAAATTTATAAAAAATTCTTACTATTCCTTTGGAACGCCTCCTTATTTCTGCAAACCCTGGCTAGCTCAGAAATCTACTTGTTCTTGAATACCTACCATCCTAAGTACATTCCTTTCTCACAAACACTGTCAAATGAAATTACCACTCAAATAATGCAACAAGACATACAACCTTTTTATTTACACCTATTAACAAGTTTCCATATTTACACATTGGTACATACAGTTTGAGAAAAACTGTTACCATCTCAATCTTTAAATCTTTTAAAACTTCATGATTTTAATATATTTTAACAATTTTATATTAGACGAGTAGTTGGGCCCGTCGTGCCACCCGAAATTGAATTTTATTCTAGTCTATTTTGAGCTCAGTATAACCCAGTTACTCTAAATGCATTTAAACCTCGCATTTTTATTTAAAATAAAGCTAAAGACCCGTTTACTCCTTACAACAACATTTTTATATCATTAATAAACAATTTTAAAAAATCAATATTAATTGTCCTGTACATATACCCTTTTAAATGAGTTTTTATGGTAATCAAATACACTCCCAATAAGTCAAAACAATTAAGCACAAGATATCAGCACAAATGTTCAAGCAAAAGCAAAAAATTAATTTTCTTTACCTAGAGTAACTTTCGTCCATCGTCACCTCTGAAGATGTGTACCAAAAACCCTCGTTGTTGTGTCCATATACTTCGTGATTATGCCTGGATTCAACTGATTCCCACTCGCTATCCAAATCTCTGCAACCACCTTTAGTATTTATACCCAGATAATTGTCTTGACCAAACTTAACCTTCCAAACTCAATACACTTCACGCATACTTGTTTCTAACTTTTCGATTCGCTTACACAAGTACCATCCTAGCATTCGATTGTATCGTATAGTAACAGCATGTTTTGTAACGCTAGCACCCACTTGTGCAAATTACACTTTTAATGCATTTCCGGTACGTAACTAGCAGCTTTAAACACTTTAAAATAGGATGTGGTGTACTACTTCAACGAATAAACAACAATCCGTACAACGTAAGAGCACGTAATAGCAATTACGTAAGCGATCTAAGCGATATAAGATCTAAGAGCAAGACAGTTTTAATATCTCCCCAAGTGTATTTATACGCTTTTCAATACCCCTCACGGAACCTCTTTTCATCGAAAAGCTTATTTTTTGTTGAATTTATATGGTAGTTTAATTGGTATTTAATTTTATTATTTTTTCTTATGTTTTTATAGTTGGTTAATATATTACATATTATATTTCTAATTAGTGTTTTTTCTTCTGTTGGTTTTGTTTTAATTGCAGTTTCAATGTTTGTAATAATTTGATAAACATTTTTTTTTGTTAGTGTGATAGGAAAATGTACTTCGTAGACTTAAAATATATTCAACATTTTGGGGTACTCTTTGTTTTGTTAAGTTTATTAACCAATTTGTGTTTGGTTTTTGGTTATGATTTATATAATTATTTGTTTGTTTTTGTATAAGTTGTTCAATTTTTTTTATACGATTTTGTTTAGTTTTTTGAAAAGTTTTTGAAAGACTTCAGTTTACCATTGAAAAAGAAGAAAACAAAACATTATTTTTAGATTTACAAATTAAATATAACAATACTGGAAATATCTCCACAAACTGGTATACTAAAAAAACATGGAGCGGTAGGTATCTCAACTGCAAATCCATAGTACCTAATCAATATAAAAAGAATGTAATAAATAACCTAGTTGAACGTGCTATCTAACTTTCACATAATAAACATAGAACTAAAAACATTAAAAAAATAAAAATCATTCTTAACAATTATTATTATCCCAAACAATTTTATAATGGTATAATAAAAAACACAATTCATAAAATATTCAATAATAACAACAAAAATATTAATGATATTAAACAAATAGAAATAATAATCGGAATAGAATACACACCTAGATTATCAGGAAAAATTAAAAAATGTTTAAAAAATCACAATATACATGTCGTTCATAAACCAAACAATGCCAATAAAATTTTTTTTACAAATCTTAAACCTAAAATCGAAAATAAAAACAAAACATATTATTTATCAAATCAATTGTATGGACTGCCCTAGAATTTATATTGGAAACACCAAACAATATCTTCATAAAAGAACATACGAACATAAATATTCGATCAAAACCAACAACAAAAAATGCACCGCACTTGCCACCCACGCTTTAGAAAAATTACACAAATATGATTTTACAAACATAAATATTTTAAATACTGAAACTAATGATAATAAAAGAAATATACTTGAAACCATTGAAATTCAACAAAATGTTAACTGTAGAAACTCTAAATCAGATCAAGGAAATTTTGCAAACATTTACCGAAATCTAATTAATTAATTAAAAGAATATAAAAGTTACTAGGCATCTTAATAAAAACATTCTTATACTTCCTTTACTAGATAATTTTAAATTTCAATGCTTCAACATACCTGTATTAAATATAAATCATCAAAACAGCAAATAATCTTGACACAACTGTCAAACTGACTTTTTAATATATACTTTGGTTTTGAAGCATTGAAATTTAAAATAATTTGAAATTTTAATTTATTATATAGAACTAATGGTAAGTTAAATGTTATTTATATCAATTTATTATTGTAGTAATATTATAGCTATTAGAAAACGGTTCACAAGACCGAAACATGTCATAGCAATTTATTTAATAAAAATTGGAATTCAAAAAACGTAAGTCAATTTGATTCATTTAAAGTGACCAACATCCAAGAATAAAAACATATATAAATACTCAAATTTAGACCAGGGTAGAAAATTAATTAATTACATCAAATAATTTTAATCACCGTGTATAAGGAAGCTTTTGGAAAAAGTACGCGTAATTAAAGGCCTACTGTGAAGATTTAAATCATTCAATTAGAATGTAGGGTTTGTATAGAATTTTATTAGATAATACGCGTTATTAAAACGTGGAGCATACAAATATTCGTTTCATTAAAAATAAGGGATTTAAATTATTCACTAGACGCTTTCTATAAAAAGAAGCAGAATTAAAATGCTCAACTTGTATGTTATTTAATTATTCCAAGTATAAAGAAACAAATAGAAATTACGTGCAAAATTTATATTAATTAATTCAATTTTTAAGTAACGAGTATTAAACAAAATGTACAAATAATAATTAATATTTAATTAGTATTCGCTAAAAATTAAAGGGTAGAAGTCAATTCCATTCATTATTATTTTAATTGGAGTTAATTGAACCATTAGTAATATATAATATGCATAAAAGCTTTTAAAAACCCAATAATATTCAAATCGTAGAAGTGTTATTTAAAGTATTACGATTGAACACCTGCGTATTTTTAAATGTCAAATTCTAATAAATTCGAGCTGATAAACATGCAGATTCTGCGTATATTGCAAACGGTCGGATAAACCGTAGCTTATATTAACATTATATTAACATATAAATCCACGATAGTAAAGAGTATCGATTTACACCACTAGGACCAAGTTAGAAAAAGACAGATAACATGCGCAAGGCAGAGACACAGATAATAAAAGGCGTGATTTGAGCAACGTCACGAGGAAACTATTGGTTGAAATAAGTTGCAGATATGAGAGGTGAAAACACAACAATTTCTATACAAAATTAATTAGTTGTTCTCGGACGTGTTTGCGAGCCGTGTGACAATTTCTTAGATTTAACTGGCACGAGTGCAAAAATTTAGTAGAATCGCTGTGCCGGACTGTCGAGAAGGGAACAGAGAATGCAAAATTCTGAAAATTGTCCGTTGAGGGACAAATCCGACGTGCAAGCAAGGCTGTTATATAAACCTGGACTTTAAACAGTTTGGCTCTCTTTTAGATTTTCGATTTTGATTCAATACTTTAAACAGTTTGCTCTTATATTTTTTGATTATTAAATACTTTAAAACAGTTTGCTCTTTACGTGCTACGATACAAGTTATTATGCATTAGTGCACTTAGAAAAGATAGATAAGTAGCGATAAATAAATACATTTAAGTATGTAGCTTTGTATAGCGTGAACGAAGTATGAATTGCTTTGCTAATTTTCGGGGGTGTTAATAATCAAATGTTATTCGTAAACGTGATTGGATCCACAAAACAAGATTTAGATGTACATAGATGCGTTCCTGAGAAGCCCTGAGACCTGTTAGACGAATGGTGCGGTAGAGAAATTTTAAAAGCGGTCAGAATCTGAAGCCGTAACCATAAACCAGCTGGAATGGTGGAATTAGCAAGTCCGATGTGCATTGAAGCCACGAGTGCAGTAACCTTCAGGTAAATTATACTATTTTGTTCGAACTTTGATGTTTTGGTGTGTGTGTTGGATATTTTTATAATTTGTTTGATAAAAAAATGGACAGTGGTGAATTTGTATAAACAACAAATTTTGAATTTTAAGGTAAAATTTTCTTGTTTAAGTAGAAAGGAGTATTTAGCAGTTTATGTTTTGATTATGATGAAAATTTGGGACTGTCTTTGAGCTCAATTAAACTAACCTGTTTAATTAACGTAAAGGGGTGGGAGATGCTCCCTTTTATTCAGACTTAGGTCTGCACATATTGTAACTTAATTAGTATGCATCCTACCAGGACTTTAATTCTGGGTGCAAATTAAAATAATGACAAATTTGAAATGGAAATTTTATGATACTGATATTTATGCTGAAATTTAATTTTGAAATTTTAATGTATTATGAATATTGATGTAAATAGAGTTAACGTTGATGTTTGTGGTAGGAATGTGTTTGTTGTTTCTTTTTTGAATGAGGATGAAAGTTTTAACTAGGTGAGCAGCCGAGGCGGAAAGAGTAAAAAGGCGACTATCAGAAGAGATTCAACAGGGCGAGAATCACAGCAAAGCTTGGTGCCCAATTCCAGAGGCTCGAATATTTTTTTTTACTCTGGTGAGGCTTTATATATATATATATATATATATATATTGCCGTGTAACTGCCTGTATGAATCGAGCCTCACGAATTGGGCGCCATAAATTGCCGTGTAACCCTTGATAAAGCCTCGCCTGAGTAAAGAAAATCCTTCGAGCCCCAACGTTTGGGCGTCATAAATTGCCGTGTAACTTCGCTCTAGCTCAGCACTTTCTCAAAAAACATTCGAGCATTTATTAATTTACATAAAAGAAAAATTTTCAAAAAATAATATTTCTTACCGAGATTCTGCTTCCATCAACTTAATTACTTCAACAGCTTTCCTGGCTAGCTCAGTTGGGCCTCCTCTTGGATACCTAATTTACAATCATACTCTTTACCGTTCACGCACACTCTCAATAAAACCACAAAATAATACAACAATCATACAATATTTATTTACCACTATTTACAAATAATAATTCAAGATTATTTACATTTCGGTGCTCAAGTTACACCTCAATAAATTTTATCTTTGTAAAGCCCAGGATTTTAAATTGAAATATCAAACACATTGAATGTAACAGGAGTAAATGGGCCCTGATTAATACCTTATTTTTCTTTTTATTTATAATTATTGCTAATTAGTACACTCTGGAGTATGGTGAGCTCATGATAACCCAGTTTATTTTATTAATGTATGCTTTTTACTTTGCATACTCTGACTACAAACACAAAAAGACCCATGTACTCTTAACAATAAAATTTTAAATTCATGAGGAATGTTAATAAGCTTTATATACACCTTTAGATTTATATTCAAATACCATAGTCAAAGTTAGTTATACGTATTATTTTCAATACGCAAAATAATGCAAAATACCATCAAAGTTCACTCTCACACATCACAATAATTTCCATAGTTTATAAAAAAAACAGCAAATTCTAATGCGTTACCTGGAATTTCTTGAAGATCCCTGTTAGAAAGACTTATTGCATTGTCTTGCGTGTGTTATATAAATTTGTAATCTTGATCGTGCACGCGTCTCCGCTGCCATTATTTTAGGTAAAGTAGGTAAATGTACGATATATGCCAAATTTGTTGTTAGTTACCAGAACTTTGACTTATGAAAATATTGGTATCGATTAAGAGTTCCGATTAAGAGGCCAAAAAACCCGTGTGAGAACACATTGTAAGACCTAGACAAATTGTTTATATTATTTATTAAATGTTTCGTTGTAGGAACTTTATAATAAACGACAAAGGTTGCTGAAACTTCGACTCTTTATTATAAAAAGTGTGTATGTCCTACCTCGGGAACGACTTAGTAATTTCCAATAGCTTATAAAGTTCAATTAACTGACTGGTTTCATCTTATACGAAATCATCCTAAAAAGTCAAGGTATTAGATGAGTTTGAAGTTATCTACTGTCAAAGTTGGACGAGTGATTAATATTGAGTTAATACTGGGACAGATCCGTAATTGACATAATAGGAAACTAAAATGATATCTACATCAAATTTACTGCAAAAGGAAAGATGTCCTCGATGCGAACAATGTGATAGTGACTCCATGGTGGCGTGTTCATTATGCCCCATGCGATATCACATATCTTGTTTACAGTTGCGGTCAGAAACACCAGGCGGCTCCGTGGCGTAGTGGTATGTGTGTGACTGCTACGCCCAAGGTCCCGGGTTCGAATCCCGACACGGTCCGCTTGAAAAATGTTAGGCGACCATTTTTCACAAAAATACACCCTCGTTCGGATGAGAGGTAAAATGGAGGTCCCGTGTGTGAGTGTTGTCACGCACGTTAAAGATCCCTACCTTGCTTGGAACAGCAAGGGTCCGGCAAAATTCAAAAATTTTCCAGGTAAAAAAAACTCGCTTCCTGGCCAATGTAGTACCTTCGGGTGGAGCATTGGAAAACCACATGTAAGGTCAGAAACACCAACAAAAAATTGGATTTGTCGTAGTTGTCGACATAAACTTCCAGAAGTACAGGCGAATTCTGGATCTAATACGAACATAGTTTTGCTAACAGGTGAAAGTAATCAGCTACCAAATATATTACGTTCGTCTGAGGATGTTGGAAACACACCAAACACCACCATCCATGTAAACAACTCATGTTCGAAAAGCGACGCCAGCAATGAAAGAAATTGTAAACCCGGATCACTATCGTCTCAAGTTACAAAGAAACAGAGATTGGAATTGTACTTGCTCGAAGAAGAACGTTTGCTACAGTTAGAATATTTACGAAAGAAGCAGAAAATTCTAAAACGTGCGCACGAGGGTAGTCTCTGTGGAACGAATAGTGATGACAAGGAGGTTGCACAACAAAGAACGTCAGAATGGGTAAACAGCACGCAGAAAGCTCGGGTGAGCTTTGATGAAAAACACGAAAGAAATACCTACATTCGTAATTCATGCAACGGTGCTCAATCACTTACAAATATGCAAAATTGCAACGACGCCGATGATATCAGTCAAAGCTCTACAAAAGTCCGGCAGTCGGATGCTAAAATACAACTGTCCTCTGTAAAACGGTTGTCTAGCACAATCAGAAACGAGCACTTTCCTTACGCACCCGTTAAATCAGCCGCACCCATACCTTGGCTATCAGCACGAACACAAAAGGACTTTGTAAATAGTACCAGTCTTCACGTGTCCGCTGCTGATCCAGACGAAGAAATTAATCTTTCAATGAAACAAATTGTCATTCGTCAGTCAAATTCGCACGATCTTCCTAAGTTCGACGGCAATCCAAAACAATGGCCTATGTTTATTTCCAGCTATGTTCGATCAACAAAAATGTGTAATTTTTCAGATGAAGAAAATTTAGGAAGATTACAACGTTGCCTGATCGGTAGAGCCGCTCAGTTAGTAGAGGGAAAGTTGTTGCTTGCAGAGTCAGTACCACATGTACTAGCAATTCTTCGGTCACATTGTGGTCGCCCAGAGCAGATTCTTCGCATTATAATCGATCAACTTCGAGAAGAACCAGGTGTTAGGGAAGACCGAATGGACTCAATTGTCGACTTTTCTTTATCAGTACAGCACTTGTGTTCGCTTATGAAAGCTGCTGATATAAATACGTACAGCGACAATCCCCAACTGCTCTTAGAGCTTGTAGAAAAACTAAGTGGCACATTAAAACTGCAGTGGGCCGAATACACGCTAAGCACGACGGAAAGAATTAATCTATTCCTATTCAATGCATGGCTAGCCAATAAATCTGAAGCCGCCGGTT
This sequence comes from Platerodrilus igneus, assembly GCA_036346225.1. Lineage (NCBI taxonomy): Eukaryota > Metazoa > Arthropoda > Insecta > Coleoptera > Lycidae > Platerodrilus > Platerodrilus igneus. The sequence goes on along the minus strand of JARFIW010000139.1, from coordinate 1,804,121 downwards.
TAGTTGTTCCGTATAAGTTACCAAAACTCAACAGTCGCATAACAGAAGATAAAGTTGACCGCCGATCCAGAAATAATTCAAAGCACTTTCACGCCGCGCATGCTTCTAACGCTATGCCACACAATACTGGTCAAAGAATAGTTTCATGTCTGATTTGTACGGACACATGTAAAACACCTTCTGAGTGTGATAAGTTTTTAGAAATGCCTTTAAAAAATAGATTGGAGTTAAAAGGCAAATTTAAGTTATGTAGAAAATGTTTAACACGTCATGATGTAAGACGCTGTCGTGTATACAGGGATTGCGGTGAAAATGGTTGCACATATAAGCATCATCCGTTATTACACGATCCGAATATACATGAACCAGCTGTAATCACGACTCCTGCTTTAGGTGTTGTGGCTACTACCGTCAACACGGAGATAACATCTAGAAAGTTACTTTTTCGAATTGTTCCCGTAATTCTGCACGGACCCACAAAAAGTATCTGTCTTACGCATTTCTTGATGAAGGGTCGTCGCTTACATTACTCGACCGAGAGATTGCCAATGATATAAACCTCGATGGACCTGAAACTGATTTTTGTCTAAAATGGACGGGTAATACTACAAGAGTGGAGAAACGAAGTAAAGTAGTTTCCTTAGACATTTCAGGCGTAGGTTTTAATTGTCAGAAATTTCGAATCAGTGACGTAAATACCATAGAAACACTCGATCTACCTATTCAATCTCTAACCATCGATAATGCGGATACTGCTTTTCGCCATTTGAAGGGCATTCCGTTTCAGCAATATCACAACGCTAAGCCCAGGATCTTAATAGGTTTGAAACACTGGAAGCTTGGTGTCCCACTAAGAATACGTGAAGGTGGTTGGGGGGAGCCAGTAGCCGCACAAACTCGTTTGGGCTGGACAATATTCGGTTCAGTGCACGTTGGATCAAACGGTCGGGAGACACTAAATCCTATTTTCCATATTACTAGCAAACACGAAGACGATAAATTACATGTACAAGTGCTGCAGTTTTTCTCAACGGAAAATTTCGGTGTCAAATGTCCCACAGAACCTATACAATCAAAGGAAGACCGTAGAGCCAAAGAAATTATGGAAAAATCTACTATCAAAATGGGAATCGCTACGTCACCGGTTTATTGTGGTGATATGACGAGATTGAACTTCCAAACAGTTACCCACTTGCCATGCGTCGGCTTTTAAGTTTGGAGCGGAAAATGAATCGGGAACCTGCCATGGCGCAAAACCTACAAGCACAAATTGAGAGCTACGTGCAGAAGGGATACGCTAGAAAACTTAGCTCCAAAGAAATTAAAACTGTCTGCCCGCGAACATGGTACTTACCTATATTTGCAGTGACTAATCCTAATAAGCCGACAAAAATACGTTTGGTATGGGACGCAGCGGCGGAAGTCAATGGTGTCTTGCTCAATTCCGTCCTGCTGAAAGGTCCGGATTTAATGCAGCCTCTCTCAGATATTCTGCACCGATTCCGAGAACATCCAGTTGCTGTAGCAGCAGACATAAAAGAAATGTTCCATCAAATTGGTATACGTAGCTCTGATCAAGCATCTCAAAGATTTTTATGGCGTTCAAACAAAGCAAAACTCCGGAGGTGTATGTTATGCAGGTAATGACCTTCGAGCAACTTGCTCACCTAGTTGTGCTCAATTCGTGAAGAATAAAAATGCAGCACTTTATATAAACGAATATCCCAGAGCAGTCCGTGCTATTTGTGACAACCACTACGTAGATGATTGGTTAGATGGATTTCCGAATAGTGGTGAGGCAATAACTGTTGCCAACGACGTTATTCGTATTCATACTGCCGGCGGATTTGAGATTCGAAACTGGGTATCCAACTCACCAGCATTTTTAAAAGCAATGAGTTGTGAAAGCCATAACCAGTCAAAGAATTTGAATTTAAGCAGTGATACTGATGGCGCCAAAGTTCTCGGTATGTGGTGGTCTACAAGCGATGATTGTTTTTATTTTCATGTTGATGTAGAAAGACTAGGTAAAGGAATTATAATTGACAGGGTCCGACCCACAAAACGACGAGTGTTAAGAATAGTCATGATGATATTTGATCCACATGGATTAGTTGCGTTCTACATTGCCTATGCTAAAATTCTACTTAGAGATATTTGGAAAGCAAATGTGTCTTGGGATGAAGTTATTCCTGACGATCTTTATAGGCGGTGGTTAAAGTGGACAAGTCTCTTACCAGACTTGCAACAAATACGGATCCCAAGGTGCTATTCGCTTGTGGGGTACGAATCTGTCGAACTGCATGTCTTTGTTGACGCTAGCGAAAATGCGTTTGCAGCCGCAGCGTACTTTCGAATTTCAACGAATAGTGGCGTTAGATGTCGACTAGTTGGCGCAAAAACTAGGGTTGCGCCACAAAGGTGCGTTACGATCCCGCGGCTTGAATTATAAGCAGCCGTTATTGGATCTCGCTTGGCTACTTCAATTGAACATGCCCATAGTATTAACATTAATCGCCGGATATTCTGGAGTGATTCTACAGATGTGTTACGCTGGCTGTCATCAGATCACAAGCGTTATAAGCAGTTTGTTGCATTTCGCGTGAGCGAAATCCTAGAGACGACAGCTCTATCTGAATGGCGTTGGGTACCTTTAAGCTCGAATGTGGCCGATGAAGCGACTAAATGGAAAACGCAACCCAAAATTTCCACTGCAAGTAGATGGTTTGATGGTCCAGAATTCCTTTATCAGGCGGAGAGTACCTGGCCAGTATCGCAAATTTCTACTACTTCTAACTGTACCGATGAGGAATTAACGCCAATGATGACGCATGATACATCATATGAAAGTTGTTTGAACTCAAAACTTGTGCCTGATTACGGAAGGTTCTCCAAATGGCGGAAATTGATTCGTACAGTAGCTTATACGTTACGTTTCTTTACTTGGATAAAGCGAAATCCACGAATTAAAGGCGCCCTTACAGTGGTTGAGATACGACGGTCCGAAGACGAATTGTATCGACAAGTACAGCATGAAGTGTACTCATCTAGAGATGCTGAACGACCGCTCGACAAAAATAGTAACTTGTACCGCCTTACGCCGTTTTTAGATGACAATAAGGTACTGAGAATGCGTGGGCGCGCAAACCGTATACTTGGCACTACTTATGATGCTGTAAATCCAATCATAATGCCTACAGATCACTACGTAACCCGCTTGATCGTGCAACATTACCACTGCAGATTTCATCACTATCATCATGAAACAACTGTCAACGAGATCAGACAAAAATTTGTCATATATCAACTTCGCGCTGTGCTAAAAAAAGTTAGATCCTACTGTCAGAAGTGTAAAAATGAACGTGCCCGACCTCAAGCGCCAAAAATGGGCGACCATCCTTATGCTAGAGTAGCGTCCTTTCTTGCGCCGTTCTCATATGTCGGGATGGATTACTTCGGCCCCTTAATGGTAGCGGTTGGTCGTCGCTCAGAAAAAAGGTGGGTAGCGCTTTTTACATGCCTAACAGTCAGAGCCGTTCATTTGGAAATTGTATACAGTCTAGACAAGAAATCGTGCATAATGGCTATAAGAAATTTTATCGCGAGAAGGGGTATGCCACTTGAGATTCGCAGTGATAATGGGAGTAATTTTCGAGGAGTGGACAATGAACTACGTCGACTTTACAAAACTGTCGATATAAATGATTATCAAAATGAATTTGATCGAATACATTGGGTATTTAATCCGACCTTAGCTCCTCATACAGGAGGCTGTTGGGAACGTCTGGTAAGGTCCATTAAGAAGTGCTTATTTTTCTCCATGCCAACCAGAAATCCCAATGACGAAGTCCTACTATGTTTTCTTATGGAAGCAGAATCAATTGTGAATTCACGTCCATTAACCTACATACCTACAGACCCCGAAGCAGAAGAGGCTATAACGCCAAATCATTTTTACTTGAAACTCGGGAGCTTCAAGCCATTCAGACCCTTTGACGATAGTTCTGATACACTTATAAGAAGCTGGGAGTTTTCTCAAGCATTGGCAGATCGATTTTGGGGCAGATGGATCAGGGAATATATGCCTGAAATGAATCGAACTACAAAATGGTATGAAAATGTTAAAGCAGTTGAAAAGGGTGATATCGTTGTTATTATGGACGAAAAAGAGAGACAATCGTGGAAAAAAGGACGCGTTATAGAAGTTAAGAGTGATGGAACAGGCAAGCAGGTTCGACAAGTTATTGTTCAAACTGCAACTGGTATTTATACACGGGCAGCAGCTAAAGTGGCCGTCCTCGACGTGAAATCGTAAACAAGGTGGTAAGGTGCCCCTATTCGACGGTCTCCTTACCAGGGGGGAGAATGTTAGAAAGACTTATTGCATTGTCTTGCGTGTGTTATATAAATTTGTAATCTTGATTGTGCACGCGTCTCCGCTGCCATTATTTTAGGTAAAGTAGGTAAATGTACGATATATGCCAAATTTGTTGTTAGTTACCAGAACTTTGACTTATGAAAATATTGGTATCGATTAAGAGTTCCGATTAAGAGGCCAAAAAACCCGTGTGAGAACACATTGTTTATATTATTTATTAAATGTTTCGTTGTAGGAACTTTATAATAAACGACAAAGGTTGCTGAAACTTCGACTCTTTATTATAAAAAGTGTGTATGTCCTACCTCGGGAACGACTTAGTAATTTCCAATAATCCCTACTCCGTTGACGATGAAGTTAAGTTCCTCCCCCTCGGTCTCGTTGTTCTGCTCTGCTTGCCGCCTCCAGCTATTTATAGATGAACACCATCTAAGTTGTGCTGCATGCTATTCATTTGCAATCCATCCAAATCCAAATCCAAGTATATTATACTTTTTTAATATTGCATAATTTAATTTACGTTACTTTACTTTACTTTACTTCACGAGCTTGTTAAAATATCTGTTGCACCTCAATTAAAATTAAACTCGACACTTTCCGCGTTTCAAACTATGAGGCCAACAATCTAACACGGTACTATTCAATTTATAAATTTTAAATACTTACAAGCTCGTTAGTAGATTTCTGTACGTAGTAAACGATGAAAATTAACGAAGTCAAAAGAGAAAAGAGCAATTTAAAGAGAGCGTTAATAACTCTTCTCTCCTATATATACGATTCTAAGTGTAACCGCTCCAGACCCTCCTAACGCGAAACACTTAATTCATTAATTCGTTCTTCAAATTTTGGTATAACCGTTTTCAAAATCTTTGAAATTTAGCTCGTTGATACATTTTCCGAAAAACCCGCATTCAATTTTCCCGTGCTTGTCTGTTTTACAACTAACTATTTAGACCAATGATATAATTCAGTAACGTCTTGAATCCCCGCCTGTATTAACTATATTCCTCTCTTATGCATATTATATGTTTCCTTCTAACCTTGCTTGAGTGGTAGAAAATCGATATTACTGTCTGCGTGCTATCTAGCCCACGTGGACTAAATACGTGCGTTTTGAAGTGTATTATAGCTGTCTCATTCCGAAGCATATCATTGATTGTTCATCCCTTCTGCGCTTTAAGGAAACTTTTGGTTAGCATTTATGCGAAACATCCGACCGTTTGCACTATATACCTCGAATCTTGTCTTTTATCTACACAAATAACGAGAAGTTGACCTTTCAAAACATGCACCTGTGCCTAATTAACGAACGTTTTAAAATAACATTTCTAGGAATTTGCGTTTCAAGGTATTTCATATATTCGACGTGTTTGTTTATTAGTAAACCGTTTCGCCTTGGAATTATCGATTTTTCACGCTCTTATGCGTTTTAGACTTTATAGCCCTTTCACTTAAACTCAATTAAATTAAATAATAATTTCTATTGGCTTATACAATTTATTTTCTTCACGAACCTCTTAAATTTTAATCCCTACTTGTATAATTATGGTAATACTTGTTACTTTAAATTAACTAAATGAAGTAAATTTCGCACGTAAAATTTGGTTGTTTCCTCTGTACAGGGTGTTTGAAATTACCTTGTTTATACCTAAATGTATCCCTTTAAAACCACTACAATATATATAAGTAGGATGATTATCTGACTGGCGATTTTCAACATCCGATTTTTATTTAGAAGCACTTCATTTCCAGCACTCACGACAGAAGCTGTCGTTATTAATTGATGTTTCAGTTAAATAGCCAAGTCATTGTAATTTTATTGAAAGTTTATTGTATGTTGAATAATGTTCTACAAATGTGAACCATTAAATTAAGCAAAGACTATTGTTTACAATACCATCAAAATCCGGCTGCGAATGCTTCCGAAAGAGGAGGTTTTTTAAAACTTTTGGATCATTTAAATAAAATTCTTTCCAGTAACTTTTATATTATGCTATTTTTGAAACATAACATACATTTAATAAAATACTTTTTTATTAGGTATCGGCCGCGACAAAGTTATAGAAGCACTTGAAGAAGAAGCAACAACAGCCACAGAAATGTACAACACAATAACATCTAAATGGTCTTCTGTCTTGAGTTTCAACGACCCCTTACATATAAGCGATGCCATTTTATCCCAAAAAGAAAAATCCGACGAACTTATTCGACAAAAAGATGAAATAATAGCCATGCTACGAACAGAAATCCGTTCAGCCGAATTAAAATTTGCCCGAGACCAGCAGAAACAAGCTGACGATATAGAAACACTTACTAAACGAATCGAAAAACAAGTAACTTTAATGCGATGTGCATATCGCACTGAACTACAATTGATTGAAGATGTAATTGCGACTGAACGAAAAATGTTAATAGATACCAATGATAAGCGTTGGGAAGAGTTATATAAACACCGAGATCAGAAAGAACAACATAATTTGGAGAAGAAAATAGAACAGTTGGAAAATTTTGACGAAATTTGTAACAACATGAGAATTGAACATCAAGAAAAATATCGCGCAACAAAAATTAAACTAGAGAACGACATAGAGGGTCTCCAACAAGAACTCGAAAACTTAAAAGCTGTAATTTTGTTAAACTCTGAAAAACTGGATTACAATTATCAGATTTTAAAGAAACGAGAAGACGAAAATATCATTATAAAATCTCAACAAAAGCGTAAAATGAATAAATTGCAAGATAATATTAATTTGCTACGTGAAAAGATTTCGGTATATGAGAATGAATCAGGTAATCAGATAAATGGTTTATCCAAAGAGATTAAAAAGATGCAAAAGAGTATTCTTGATGTTGAGGCAAAAGCTGATCATTTTGCAAAATTAAACGACGACATTTACAGACAAATTTGGGATCTTAATTTTAAGAAAGCCAAAGGTATTTTAGATCAGATATTAGCTACAGATCGTATTTTGTATGAACAACAGTTAGGTTTGACATGGCAGCAACCAGAACAGCAACTGTTTGAAAAATGCGATTTGTCTTGTTATGAACAAGCTATCTACGAAATACAAGGTATGTATCAATATTTATAACGCATCATAGTATATGTTTATATACAAGATGTAATCCAAAAAGTACGTGTTTAGGAATTTGATATTAGAAAATATTAGGCCCGTGAAGTTGACGCACACTCGTAAGCACTTTCCGACTTTACGATTATAGTTAATGAATGGGTAATATTTTATATAGTTTTATAGAAAACACGATCTTCTTTAATGATCCTTTTTGAAAAATTTTATATTGACAAGGACGCTTCAACTGCGTGCTTCGTACAAACATTTACAAAAATGTTTTAGTTAATCGTTAGTACCTCTTTAGTGCGAGTTACATATCCCCCAAATCAATATATATGTATAATTAAATAGAACTATTAAATCTTAAGTTAGATTGTTACAATGTATAAATTGAAGGACATATAATAAAAGGTTAATTAAAGTTCATAAGCCAGACAATGAGAACGGAAACAGACATTGTATTCCAGACGCTACATGATACTGCAGGTGCAGGTCACAGTAGGTTATAACACAGCAATTATTAGAATTAAGATATTTAAAATGTAATACTTTGTATTAAATACAGAAATAAGCAGACATGAGCTCTGCAGTTTCCACAAGCAATGTGAGGGGTAGGGATAGCATAAATACCCTCGAGAGCCCAAGATGACCAGTCAGTCTAGAGCTTCACAACTTTAACATTGTTAGTAGTTCAGCTACTCACCGTAATTTTAATTTATTTAATTAGTGAAAATCAACTTAGAATTATTTCGATCTCCAAACGCTACTGCATATAACGTACTTGTAAATTGAAATTAATTGTAAATCTGTATAAAATAAATTTGATAGGAGGGTTTTTGGAAGAAGCTTTTTAAAAAGCCGCTCCAAGAGGCTCAAAACCTATCTTGCGTCATAGAAAAAAATTATTCCGCCTAAGAGGTGTAAAAACATTCGATTGTCAAGAAGGTATAAACTTCAGATCTTGTTGAAGGCATTCATCAAAACTTTCGACAAATAGTTACAACTTTTTTAGTGCCCCAGAGGTACAATTATTGCGCCCAAGCTTTTTTGATAAATTTGATTTCTAAGTTTTGTTGAAAGCACTAACAAACTTCTTGAATTTAGTGCTTTGTTGTAGCATAAAAGTGCATTATAGAAAAAGGATTATAGCGCTCCCCGAGTATCTGAGAACTCACTTTGCTCGTCATAAAACACAATAACATAAATTCTTCCAGCAATTAGTTGCACCTAGTTGGTATTTTCTACTGCTCTGTAGGAGAGGTTTTCGCGCGCAAACGTTTTCGCAAAATTTTATTTTTAACTGATGTTTCAACTTCATACATTATTAAAAGTGTCAACTAAAGTTTGCAATGGGTAAAATGAGCGTTACGTTAATAAATTTTGACCTGCCCGAAAGGTGGCGGGGAGCCCGTAACAATATAAGGATGCGTCGGCTAACTGTAGTGGTGCGGAAGTGGATTTCTATGAAAGAACTATAAAAGAAAATAAAAAATTCGAAATAAAAATACTAAAATATCTGGAATGAAAACAAATACGTTACAAAAATCACCTACCGTAAAATATTTTATCTCTTGTCATAATTAATGGGCGTCAAACCATCTATCACAAAAATCGCTGCGATATTATACCTACACAGAAGATGATTATTTCGCACATGCCTCCTTTGCGTCGGTTTCCTAAATTGTATCCCGTTATAAAAACACTTAATAATTTTCTCGTCACATTAAATAAAATTAACAAATGAAATTTTCGGAATCAAGGCTCCCTCAAATACGACTTCGTGACTGGAGTAGCTGGATATCCTGTTACAAAACGACCTACCTTGACCGATATAATAAATAACTTCAAATAAAATTCAACCTAAACTTAAATTCTATTAACAATAAATGCCCGAAATATAATAACACATGCAGTAATCTTAAGAACAAACAAACCTAAGATAACATTCAACTAGCCAAATATTAACAAATATCCTAAAAAATAAACTTTAATCCATAATTAATCCTACCATGTCATTGTTTTAGTTAGTTTTCAAGAATGATCTATGGATATATTAAATTATAAGGTAAGAAAATGCTCGTTATACCAATGCCTCGAAAAACATAGCGCAATACCAACTTTTTAGTAACCAATGTTCACTACAATTTTTACTCTCTTATTAACAATCCTTTCACGACTAAAACGTACTTTTAAAATCAATATCCCATAATCCAATCGCTAACAATTACTTCCATTTAAATTAATTTCCTACTGCATAAATGCAAACTATTTAAATTTTCAATTCACATGTTCATAATTCATAAATCTAAATATAAAACCTCATTCTACTGTTTAATTTCAAGTTATCCAAAAACACCAATGTTATTCTTGCAACAATTTCATAGGTTATCCAACAACAGAAGCTCATTTAACACAACATAACATCAAAATCAAGCTATTGGAAGGGTGAACTCTCCACGTGTCTAACTCCTTTCACATTATTTCCACGAACGCGTGAATTGCAATCTATTCTGCTTTTGCAAGTATAGTTTAACCAAAAGTCGCATACCGCGCTTTTTCCCTACAGGAAATCCACCATCACATTTTAAAGTGTACTTTTAGCTTCACTTTTAACTTGTCTTAATACCATCACAACAGCGTGCCCTTCAGCGGTATTATTTCCTCGTATAACTACCCTTTGACATTTTTTCATTAAATGCTGGCGGATAATTGGTTTCATATTTTTCTGCCTGATCTAATTACTCTACTTCCCCCATCATAAGATCCTATCATGTGAAAGGCGCATGAGTTCCTATGGTTTATTTAAATTAGCATTATGTGTTAATGTCGTCAGCAATAAAAATGAATACATTGAGGCATCTTTACATTGTATTGTTTAATATAATTGAACCCCTTTCAACTTGATACTCGCGAATTTTACTAACAAAGCGTCTGTGTTTCGTATTACACTGTCTATTATAGACGTAATGGAATTACTTTTAATGACCTATGTACAACAGCTTTCTTAATTTTATGAGAGAAATGCATAACATTGAAATCTGTTTTCCTTGTTTGTAGCTTTACAATAATGTATGAACCTAAGGTCCGTTCTAATATATATTTTACCATAAGCAACTTTCAGATTTTGTGTTTTGAGTTTATTGCATGACGTCCTGCAATCATATATTTACTACATTGTATAACTCTATAATTTCATTGTATAATTATGTGATCGCGTGATCGCATGATCTCGTGATCGCCTAAGCGTGTGATCGAGTATGCGCTTGATCACGTGATCACGTGATCACGTGTTTGCGTGTTCGCGTGATCGGGTGATCGGGTGATCGTTTGACCGCGTGATCGTCTGATCATCTGATCGTCGGATCGTACGATCGTATAATGGTATGATCGTATAATCGTATAATTGTATGATCGTATAATCGTATAATCGTATAATCGTATAATCGTATAATCGTATAATCGTATAATCGTATAATCGTATAATCGTATAATCGTATAATCGTATAATCGTATAATCGTATAATCGTATAATCGTATAATCGTATAATCGTATAATCGTATAATCGTATAATCGTATGATTATACGATTATAATTGTATAATTGTATAATAGTATGCTCGTATGCTCGTATGATCGTATGATAGTATGATAGTATGATCGTATGATCGTATGATCGTAGATCGTATGATCGTATGATCGTATGATCGTATGATCGTATGATCGTATGATCGTATGATCGTATGATCGTATGATCGTATGATCGTATGATCGTATGATCGTATGATCGTATGATCGTATGATCGTATGATCGTATGATCGTATGATCGTATGATCGTATGATCGTGTGATCGTATGATCGTATGATCGTATGATCGTATAATCGTATAATCGTATAATCGTATAATCGTATAATCGTATAATCGTATAATCGTATAATCGTATAATCGTATAATCGTATAATCGTATAATCGTATAATCGTATAATCGTATAATCGTATAATCGTATAATCGTATAATCGTATAATCGTATAATCGTATAATCGTATAATCGTATAATCGTATAATCGTATAATCGTATAATCGTATAATCGTATAATCGTATAATCGTATAATCGTATAATCGTATAATCGTATAATCGTATAATCGTATAATCGTATAATCGTATAATCGTATAATCGTATAATCGTATAATCGTATAATCGTATAATCGTATAATCGTATAATCGTATAATCGTATAATCGTATAATCGTATAATCGTATAATCGTATAATCGTATAATCGTATAATCGTATAATCGTATAATCGTATAATCGTATAATCGTATAATCGTATAATCGTATGATTATACGATTATAATTGTATAATTGTATAATAGTATGCTCGTATGCTCGTATGATCGTATGATAGTATGATAGTATGATCGTATGATCGTATGATCGTAGATCGTATGATCGTATGATCGTATGATCGTATGATCGTATGATCGTATGATCGTATGATCGTATGATCGTATGATCGTATGATCGTATGATCGTATGATCGTATGATCGTATGATCGTATGATCGTATGATCGTATGATCGTATGATCGTATGATCGTATGATCGTATGATCGTATGATCGTATGATCGTATGATCGTATGATCGTATGATCGTATGATCGTATGATCGTATGATCGTATGATCGTATGATCGTATGATCGTATGATCGTATGATCGTATGATCGTATGATCGTATGATCGTATGATCGTATGATCGTATGATCGTATGATCGTATGATCGTATGATCGTATGATCGTATAATCGTATGATCGTATGATCGTATAATCGTATGATCGTATGATCGTGTGATCGTGTGATCGTGTGATCGTATGATCGTATGATCGTATGATCGTATGATCGTATGATCGTATGATTGTACGATCGTACGATCGTATGATCGTACAATCGTACAATCGTACAATCGTGCAATCGTACAATCGTACAATCGTACAATCGTACAATCGTACAATCGTACAATCGTACAATCGTACAATCGTACAATCGTACAATCGTACAATCGTACAATCGTACAATCGTACAATCGTACAATCGTACAATCGTACAATCGTACAATCGTACAATCGTACAATCGTACAATCGTACAATCGTACAATCGTACAATCGTGCAATCGTACAATCGTACAATCGTACAATCGTACAATCGTACAATCGTACAATCGTACAGTCGTACAATCGTACAATCGTACAATCGTACAATCGTACAATCGTTCAATCGTACAATCGTACAATCGTACAATCGTACAGTCGTACAATCGTACAATCGTACAATCGTACAATCGTTCAATCGTGCAATCGTGCAATCGTACAATCGTACAATCGTACAATCGTACAATCGTACAATCGTACAATCGTACAATCGTACAATCGTACAATCGTACAATCGTACAATCGTACAATCGTACAATCGTACAATCGTACAATCGTACAATCGTACAATCGTACAATCGTACAATCGTACAATCGTACAATCGTACAATCGTACAATCGTACAATCGTGCAATCGTGCAATCGTACAATCGTACAATCGTACAATCGTACAATCGTACAATCGTACAATCGTACAATCGTACAATCGTACAATCGTACAATCGTACAATCGTACAATCGTACAATCGTAGAATCATACACTCGCGCAATCGTACAATCGTACAAGCGTACAAGCGTACGATCGTACAATAGTATAATCGTGTCATCGTGTAATCGTGTAATCATGTAATCGTGTAATCGTGTAATCGTGTAATCGTGTAATCGTGTAATCGTGTAATTGTGTAATCGTATAATTGTATTATCGTAAAATCGTATAATCGTATAAGCGTATAATCGTGTAATCGTATAATTACATAATTCATGACACCTTTTACTTCAACTGTTTTTATTGTTGCGTCATTTACCCTATTGAACGACTAATGCGTTATTTTAATATTGTATTAAGTTGTACCAATTAATTTTAAGAAAATTCTTTTCTTGTGCTTTAATTATACTAACTGCCATAATTGAAATTATATTTCATAAAATCAAAAACTGAAATATCACGTTTAATTAATATTAGCTACTCGTGAAATCTACTATACAGGGTACATCAATATCTTTAGCCTGTTCATTCGTATTTATTAATTCTTTCGGTCCCACCTAATTTATAGCTAATGCTAGGCAACGCTATACCAGCTGTTCAGCAAATTACTAGCACTCCATTGGAACCTTCGTGTTCTTCAATTAAACGTTATAGACTCAAAAGTATTTGTAGACTGATTTTAGAAGTGCTATGCCAAGTTCACGCGTTATTGCAATTTTTTGTCAGTCATTAGTGCTTTTTATTGCTCAATAGGAGTAGGTATTCCGCCTAAGAGCTCTTAAGAAATCTTCAGGAATAATAATTAATAACGCTTTAAAAATCTCAGGATGCACCTGTTTACCTGAAGAGGGGCGTTCTGAAACTCTATATTTTTAGTTCCTAATATAATGTGTACTTCTTCTAACACTACTTCCTTAAAGTTCCTGTCAGTTTTCTTTTATGTTTTTGCTTACTTGCGTCATATTACTATCCAACTTTTATTTATATTCTTCCAATTTAGATGTCGTTTAGTACCGATATTATATCCAATTTGAGTTATCTTTTACTTTTTTATTTTATTTAACTTTAGGCCACATTTTGCTACTATTAATTTGTGTTCTTCTTAATCTTCTTTGGGAATTAAACCACTCATAGTTTTTAAAATCATCTTTATTTACTTTTCGATCCATGACCTAGGATCATTGTCAAAATATTATTTAGACAACGATCCTAGGTCATGGATCGAAACGTAAATAAAGATGATTTTAAAAACTATGAGTGGTTTAATTCCTAAAAAAGATTAAGAAGAATGTTAAACAAACCACAACAAACATACAGGGAGTATTAAATTGTGATCAATATCTATATCTGCAATTGAATAATTTTTACAAGCGTTTACATGATTTTTGAATCTATTCCTAACAAATATATTGTCTATCTAAAGCATATCGTACACTAGCCGTAGTCCACTACAAATCCCACGTTTATAATTTTTAAACATCGTATTAATTACAATTATTTTAATACTGATACAAAACTATTAGCACATCACTTCTTTCATTTTTTACAACTAAACCGTATTCATCTATTACTTTCTCCCTCTCTCTTCACTTAGAGCCGTTGTAATACTCCTTTTCTAACGCACAGAGTAACCATGAGTTTGATCGTAGATGTTTCAATTTTTTCATCGCCATGATCTGATGTCACCAAAATCCCTCCTACCGTCAAACGTTCTCATTGGTCGAGCATTACTTCCAGCGTAAGAGAATGTTTATTTAACAGATTACATACAATAAACTATAGGTTCTTCACCTACCAATGCATGAGAATTTAGGCGTCATAACCTACTTAAATAACGATGGGAAATAAATAGTATTCCAATTACGACTGGAAATCTCCTATACCTAATTATTGAAATAAAACTTGTAACGCAAAAAAAAAAAACTTAACAAGCGTTAAAAATACTAATGAAGTAATAGCGATTGAATGAAAAAATGCTGTTAATGTTTTCAATCAAGCATTAAATTATTAAGCCCTCGAAAAAATTTAAATTTTCTAAAACTGTAAATTGGAATGACTTACAAAAACTAAAAAGCGTTAACGTGGCACAAGGGATTGTTCGAAAAGTTTTGGCTGGTGCTTTCAGTAAAGCAAAAATTTGCACCTTGTGCATAGCCTGTGGAACTTAAAATTCTACAGTAACATCTACGTGTCATAGCATTTTCTATAAAGCACTGGAGCGTTAAATAAAGCACTAATTGTTGGTCAAAATTTTATCGTTAGTGATCTCAAGGAAGCGCGAAATTGATATATTTTCTAAAAATTAAATTTTTCAAATTTTTTCAATGAGTGCTTACAGCACTAACAAGGTACAAACAATTAACCAAAGAAGTGTGCGCTTCAAAAACCTGAAAATATTGGACTGCTTGCGCTCTCTATTATCTTATAAGTCAATTCCTAGTTTTTCAAATTATGTCAGTTGTCTGAATATGAAGACACGTTATACAAGGTAAATGCTAATTTATATGTGACCAATCCACAACTTCCGGTTAATGCTGACAGAGTTTTCATTTTTTATTTTCAATTTGTTTTCTTAAATGGCACTGTAGTCCATACGGAATAAGTGTCAAAAGATCAAAAGATATCTTAGTGGTTGAGCTGCTCTTAATTTTTGGAGTCTAGTTCAAAATTTGAGGTTTTAGGAAATGCATGTGATGCGACCAAGAAAGAAAGGGTTAACAATGAACAGGTAATTACTATTTGTAGTTTGAATGGCAAGGTAACAGATCACTATAAACAATGAGTGGAAATGGTTTGGCCATGTAGAAAAAATGAGTGACGAACGTTTAGTGAAGAGAATGTACAAAGGATGAATGAGTAGTTCGGGAAGACGTAGGGAAAGACGTGGCTTAGCGTAGTAGATGAAGGTGTAAAAAGAGGGTAAATAGAAAGCTTGTAAAGTGCTTGTATGAAGCCATGCATAGGCATTAACAAGACGCCAGAAGTGTCAGGACAGGGACGTAAAAGAGATCTTAGTATTTTTAAATAGTTACAAAATTTCTGTGATAATCCACCTACCTTTAATTTTTCTCAACTCATATTTTCATCACAATTCCTTAACTGCTGTACATTTACTGTTTCAGGTGCAACTCAAAATCATTCATCAAAATCTAGTAAACCATTTCCAGTTAAGAACACCACGCTTACAGTACTTACAGGTGACGAAACAATAGTTCACCGAAGATTGCTACGACAAATTCTTAAACTAATTTCTGATAAATGCGGTTTCCTTGTTGAAGATCGGCTCAATAATATAATTGCGCCGTATATTGATAATGAAAAGGCACTGATTAAGGTAGACAGTGTTTTCATGGTATGTCAGTTCTATATTTGAAGTATGTGAAAAACACTTTATGCCCTGTATTTTGTTATAGGCTATGGGTATTACACGAAAAGATGAAATAAATATTATGATGGAGTATTTCGTGCCATTTGCTCATTGTCCAGTATGTAAGGGTGCATCGTCTTTTATTGATGAAAGCTATTCAGACACCACAAGTAATATAAATTCTTCTGAACCTGGACAAGAACAAGCAGTCGAAGGAACACCAGTTGCAGGTACTTAGACGAGGTTTAGCTAATTTAATATAAAAATCTTTCTTTTGAGCATAATCATACTAAGCATGATAAAGGTATCACTGCAACATGTATGTTGTAATATGCTTTTTGCAATGATTTATATACAGGGTTGGAATAAAGTATGGAACCAAATAAATATCTTTAAAACGAAAAGGACGATATTTATGAAACTTTCCAGATAAGTACTATAAGGCAATTTGCATCTGATGTGATTTTTTTTCTTAATAATGTACTTCCGGAAATACCTCAACTTTTTTAATTTAAATGGGACACCCTGTATATTTGTACAGATTTTGATAGATCTTGTTATTTAAAATTCGTACATACCGGGGTTAATGGAAATGATCTATAAGAACGAGACACTAAAACACGTTACATTTACTGAATTAATGACAATGAGAATAATAATAATTTAAACAAAATCATTTCAAATGTTCAAAATGCTTACCGTTTACCTCCTGATAATATGCAAGTCTATAGACAAATCCTAAGTTACTCTTTCCCAAACTTCTCCACGGATTAGTTAACATTCGTCGATGATTCTTTGCCTCAATTCCTGCAAGGATGTTGGTCGTTTAACGTAAATATGTGATTTCGGGTAAGCTCAAAGAAAAAAAATCTAACGGATTAAGGTCTCGAGAACGAGCAGACCACTCTATGAATCCTCTACATCCAATCTATCCATTTGGAAAATTCTCATCCAAAAGAATCCTAACCCGTCTATCATAGTGGGGAGACGCTCCATCTTGTTGAAACCAAACATTTTATAGTAACTGCCCATTCTGTTGAAGTGTAGAATTTGGTCATTCAGTGAATCTAAATACTTGTCACCATTCAAGTTTCTATAAAAATGGGCATATACGTCTATTTTCCGCAATTCCCATCCAAACATTCAACTTTTGTGGATGTTGGGTATGGGCTTCCTGAGTCCAATTGGCGATTAAATGTTCCATTTAAACAAAAAAATGCCTCATTCGAAAACACTACATTACTTACAAAATCTTCGTCGACATTACAGATGTCCATCATTTGTTCCCAAAACTCCACCCATCAGTCAAAATCTTCATCTGACAATTCTTGAACCAAGTGTATCTTATACGGATGATACCTTTAACTTTTCAATACATTCCCTACAGAACGTCGACTTATATCATGGTTTAGTGCCAAATCTGTGGCAAAAGTTTGAGGTGATTTCTCTAATTCAATAGTACTGTTTTGTCGTTGCGGTCTACGGTCTTCCAGTTTTTGGCAAATTATTGACCGTCCCAGTTGCATTGAAATAATATATTGTTTTAATAACCGTTGAACGGAATATAGAATTTCTTTCAAAACACATATCATTAAAAATATGACACATTTCTTTATAAGTTCTAACACGATCGCTAAAACCGATCATCATTAATATTTCAATTCGATATGTTTCACCTATATGTACAATTTTTAATCGTACAACTTATTTCTGTAAATTACAATTAACTTGACAGTTTACCTTGACAATTTGCCAACAGTTACCTACTAAACAGTACACCTTTAATACAAAGCAAACATCAATTTGCTTATCTTATTGGTTTACTCTAATGCATAGGAACTTAATAGATGTTGTACTAAAATGCTTTTGTGTCACGTTTTTACAGATTATTTCCATTAACCCCAGTATGTACGAATTCGAAATAGCAAAATCTGAAAAATATACAGGGTGTTCCATTTAAATTAAAAAGAGTTGAAGGTATTTCCAATTAAACCAAAAGTACATTATTAACAAAAAAAATTACATTAGATGCATGCCGCCCATTGCAGTTATCTGCAAAATTTCATAAATATCGTCCTTTTCGTTATAGAAATATTTACTTGGTTCCATACTTTATTCCAACCCAGAATGGGTAGATTCTTTGGTTAACCACACTCAGTGTACTAATTATTTGATTAAGTGATTGATTCCTTAATACTAATTACTATCCTAGCGTTTCCAGTATTATCCAATCAGAAGTCAAGTATTACTTAAAATGGTGTGGGTGGAGATAGTATTAGTTGTCGTAATTTATAGAACTCAGAACACGTTATGGAAAAAGGTTGTTTGTTTTTAGGATTGGTGGTAAGAAAGTCAACGGTAGAAAAGGAAAAAGTATGAGCTGTACGAGAATCAGCCTTACGAAAAGCAACACAAGCGGAGCACACTTTAGTTACGTTGGAGAAAGGGACAGAAGCAGATAAAATTTCATCGACGTTAGATAAAGGATTAGAAGTATCACACTTTGAAAAGAAAACAGCATTGGCTTTATCGAATAGTGGTTTAAACTCTGTTAAATTAGAACGCAAGGTCGTTTTCGTTAGTATATTAAATCGGATAGCATTTGCTCTTTGGTTCTGAACAAGTGACGTGAGTTTAAGTAGGAGCAGAACGTGCGATTTACAAATCGCCATTTTTTAGATTTGCGTCTTTAGATGGAGAGGCCCTAAGTGAGTGCTACTTTCCCTGTCAACGCGTTAATTTTTTACAGATAGTTTTAAACAGACTACCGTGCCACAAAATCAGCTCCTCCTAGATGTATATGGCGTCCCGATTTACGTCGTAATTTATTGGTGAAAAAGTGATGAAAAATAAATTCTATCAGCAAGTTATCTCCGAGCAGTAAAGGAAAACTGCAAAAAATTCAATTCAGTTCCGGAAAATTTCTATGTAAAAAGTGTGCTTGTTTCTATTCCAAATAGACTGTCTTATGTTATCTTGTGAACTTTCAACAGTTGTTTAACAATTCAAGATAAGCGACTAGCTTTATACTTTTTGTCCTAGCACCCGTTCGTTTTGAAGTGAGAAAGAAAGTTAATGTCACATTTACAGGTGAATGTTAACCTAACAAATATTTGTTTATGATAAGGTGTAACCAGAATTTTCACGAAATGTATCGATGCTATATTTCAATTAATAGTAGTAACCTAAACTGGTTTGCATTGCTCTGGCTAAGCGAATTATTATTATGTATTAAAACCTGAAAATTAAGTAAATATTTTCAAACTAACATTTAAATTCCTAGTAGTTGTATCATTCATCTTATGAGCCTGAATTGTACAGGTCTGCATTCTAAAGGACCTAGCAAGTTATGTTGTACAAAAAGTTATTATTTTCTTAATGAATCTATTCCACTTTAATTAAATTTGCTCTCGCTTTTTGAGAACTTTTTGTTTTGACTGAATATCTGTTGCATATTTTGTAAATAAAATAAATTAATAATAAAAAAAATACACTTTATTAAATGAATAATTTAAACTAAATTTACTGTTTTATTTTGGACAAATGCGTCAAAATGTAGGTAAACATGATCGATTTTGCTAAATAGATGAGATATCAATGGTGGCCTATTGGTAATCATCTCCGCAGCGTTTCATACCAAGTTTGATCAGTAATGCTACTTGATTCTTATATTAGTAAAGTTTTAAAACGACAGGCTCTTTTTGTAGTCTTGTCTTACAGTAATCCTCAAATACCTCCAAAAGTGTGGTTTGACAACAGATATATTTTATTATCGAAAGTAATTTACATAAATTATTTATATTGCAATAGGAACAAAAAAATATTTTACTAGCTTTTGTATATTGCTTCTTTTGCAATAGCAAGGTAGCAAGAACATCTCCCTTATGTCCTTTCTTTGCTCTAACTATATGTTTTATTACAAGTGCCGCGCGCTCCATTTTGATAACTGTGGTTTCAAAGCAAAGACGATATTTTTCTGAGGATTTTCAAGTTCTCCCTTAGAACACATCTTGTTTTGTATTAGCCTAGAACTTGGTGGTGCTCTCTTTATTGTTGTTCTAATTTTAGTTTCTATAGAGTGTATTGTATGAAGTATAACTCGCTGCCATCTCTCATTACCCAAACTAGGAATAGAACCCTAGCTACTTTGAAAAACTTTCTTTCCTTAAATAACTCGTTTTATGAAAGGGATTTTGTAGTTAGTCACTCACCTACATCAGGAAAAGAAGATCATCACGTGATCATTTGTATTCCTCTGAATCAATATGAATTTCTAAAGTCAAATGACCATGGCACGTACATTTATTAAGAATCTTAATAGAAAAAAGCAACATTGTCAATTCCGTTTTATTTCCAAACTCGTTTCGATTATTGTAGATGTTACCGAAAGCCAACATTTTTTCATACAATGCTATTAGAAATTTTTCCTTTATTAATCAAATTTTGATTATTGATTATCCCACATATTGCGTAGACAGTAAAACAAAGGTACGCAAAAATGAGATTGTCCCAGAACATCAAATTGTTAATCGTATAAATACGGTAACGTTCTGCTTTTAAAGTTTCAGCACTAGACAAAGAATACCATATATGAAATAGATGTTTATTTTCCAAAACTGGTACTTCTAACCCTCAACCGAAATTGATTACAGAATATAAATGACTCAACTTGTGATTTTCCGAAACAAAATCGCTTACAATCATTTTCCGACATATATTTTAACACTGTACAATATCATATAAATCCCACTGCACCTCACACAACATGACGTTAATTAGCGACGACATACCTAGGACGTTACAATTATAAATTTTATCATCATCATCATCAGTCTTGAAACTGATTAGACGCGTACCATCAGTGTTTCCTATTCTGAACTAACCTACAGTTTTCGCCGAAATTTGCACAGTCTGCATCTATCACTATCTGATCTAGGGCTACATCCACCTCTTTTTTTCTATCTCTGCTTGCCATATATCCCGTACTATTCCCCAAAAATGCCTTAGAACGTATTCTGCCCTTCTATTTCTCATATTTTTTCCCAAAGATATCCTTGTTCCCTTACTGTTTCTATAACCTATTTGTTATTACCTTTGTCTGTCCATCCTCATACATCTGAAGCACGGCATTTCAAAGGCTGCTACTGTTCTTCTGTCTGCTTTTCAGACTGCTCGTATTTCGTAAGCATACTGTCTGTGCTGTGCTTCAAACATACGCTTTCAACAACTTTTTGTTCTATGTTTGTTGTCTTTCATCATAGGCGCCGTACTTTCTTGTTAGATGCAGTTCGGTCTCCTTCTATTGTTTTACAATTATATGCCCTATTTCTCCGACATTCAGTGGTTGCGAAGGGGGGTAGCAGCCTGTTGCTGCCAAGTTCCCCCAGCACTTGAACATTTACTGATTTAATATTTGTTCCAATACATCTTTTCGCACAGTCAACATTAGTTGCAGATATTTCACAACAAACAACTAGTTGTTTATACTAATCATCAGATTTATCTGCGCTTATTTTTTCGGCATTGGGTTTCCCGTCTCAAAACTGGTTGGACATGTACCTGCACTTATTAATTTTCTAAACTAACCTACATAGTTCCCTGAAATTCTCAAACAGCAATACAGCTTGGTTCCCCTTATATTGTTGTCTAATATTATGCCCTATTTCACTGATATTTATTAAAGAGCGTAAAGCAACCTGTGGCTGCCAAGATCCCCCAACACTTAGACATTTGCCGAAATAATAGTTTTCCAGTAAATGTTTTCACGCAATTACCATAATTCGAGAATATTGCCCATCCAATGCTTGTAGTTGCTTATAATAAATATCATGTTTCTTCTATTGTTTTCTAATATTATGACCAATTTCACTGAGAGTTATTGAAAGGGGTTAAGCAACCTGTGGCTGCCAAGATCCCCCAACACATAGACATTTGCCGAAATAATAGTTTTCCACTAAATGCTTTCACGGAAGTACCATTATTCGAGAATATTGCCCATCCAATGCTTGTAGTTGCTTAAATAAATATCATGTTTAAGTGCAGTTACTTTCTTCGTCATTAATTTATCCATCTTGGGACTTGTTGGATGCGTATCTCCATTGATTTCTATTCTGAGCTAGCCTACACATCTCCCTGAAACTCCTACAGCCTACATATTTCAATATCTGTGTGCAGTAGTCTTACCTAGGTCTACCTCTTCTTCTCTTTTTTCCTATCTCTGCTTCTAGTATATTCCGCACTATTCCCTCATGCCGTAGTATGTGGCCTATCATCCTATCTCTCCAATTTTTTTCCGTTTTCCACATATTTATTTCTTCCCCTACCACTTTTAGTTCCTCTTCGTTCTTAACTTTGTCTGTCCATGATATCTTCATCAATCGTCTGTAGCACCACATTTCAAAGGCTTCTACCTTTTTCTTGTCTGCTTCTCCTACTGTCCAGGCTTCACAGTCGTACAGTGCTGTGCCCCATACATATGTTTTAAGCAATCTTTTCCTTGTTTCTACGTTTGTTGCCTTTGAACACAGTAGTTGCTTTTTCTTGTTATATGTAGCACGACCTTGTGCTAATCTTTGTTTTATATCTTTTGTGCTTTTCCCATCTTGCGTTATTTGGCTTCCTAGGTAGCAGAAATCCTTAACCTCTTTAAGTTCGTGTTACATATTTGTATCCTTGTTTTTGATTTATTTTTCCCTCCTTTGCATACTAGTACTTTAGTTTTACTTTTGTTAATTTTCATACCGTATCTCTCTGTTAGAACCGAACTCTTCCTTGCTAGATGCTAATACCGCTATATCATCTGCAAATCTAAGCATATCAATTTTTTGTCCCTGCATAGTAATTCCAAATGTCTTCCTGCATTTGACAGTATTCATTGCCTCTTCTATGAACAAGTAAAAATTAATGGGGATAGGGCACATCCCTGTCTCACCCCTTTCCTGATGTTTACGTTCCTGCTCTAATTCTATTACTCCTGTTTGCTCTTTGTAAAAGCTATGTACTATCCGTCTATCCCTATAACTCATTCAAATCTTTTTGAGTATTTCGAACATTTTTTTACATTTTACATTGTCAAATGCTTTTTCCAGATCTACAAACCCTATATACACGCTTTTCCCTTTTTCTATTGTTTTCTCCATTATCGCCCTCAGAGCTAAGATAGCCTCCCGTGTTCCCCTGTTTCGCCTAAACTCAAATTGGTCTTCTCCTAGTATTTCTTCAGCCCGTTTTTCCATTCGTCTTTGTACAATTCTAGTTAATATTTTTGATACATGTGCTGTCAAACTTATTGTTCGAAAATTTTCACATCTATCTGCGCCTTTCTTTTTTGGTATGGATACTATGATGTTGTTTGAAATCTTTGGGTATCTCGCCTGTTTCATACATATTGCTTACAAGTTGGAAGAGAGGTTCTGTTACTGCTTGACCAGCGGCTTTAAGAGTCTCCGCTTGTACCTTATCTGTACCCGGCGCCTTACCATTTTTAAGACCCTTTAATGCTAATTCAAATTCATCTCTAAGTATAGGATATCCCAAGTTATCATTTTCAATGTCTGATTCCTTTTCTAATGCAGTTAGTTGTTCTCCTGCATATAAATTCCCTATATATTCTTGCCATCTACCCACTTTCTCTACATTTTCTATAATGACATTTCCTCCCGCGTCCCTTATATTTTTGCTATACGGTTTTATATCCCTAAAATTGATTCTAATTAGTTTGTATGCTTCATCTGTCTATCCTACTTCCATCTTAGTTTGTACCTCTTTGCAATTTTGATCAATCCATTGCTCTTTAGCTTTCCTGCATTTGCGAATAATTTCCCATTTTATTGCTTTGTATCTCTGTTTTCCTGTTTCGTCTGATTTATTTTTAAATTTTCGTCTTTCTTCTATTAAATTCAGAATATCCTTTGTTATCCATGGTTTCTTATTTTCTTTTTGTGTATACCCCAGGATATCTCTGGCCGCCATGCCGAGGCTGGATTTAATGCTATTCCATTCTGTTTCTACTTCCTTAGTATCAGATATTTTTGCCGATATCTTTGAGCAATTTATTTGACCTTTTTTCAAATCTTTCTTAAATACCTTTATCTTTTAGTTTCTGTAGGTCCAAGTGCTTTTTTCTGTTTCTTTTTTTCAAATTTTTAAATTTAAGTGCGGCCTCCATAATTACGATGTTGTGGTCAGTGTCTATATCTGCTTCTGGGTAACTTCTACAGTCTTTTACTTGATTCCTAAACCGTTGTCTAACAAGAATGCAATCTATTTGATATCTTCCTGTATCTCCTGGCATCTTCCACGTATATCGTCTTCTAGTATGATGTTGAAATAATGTGTTTGTGATGATCAAATTGTTCTTGTCGCAAAATTCTACCAGCCTGTTTCCTCTGTCGTTTTTCGTGCCTAAACCAAATAAACCTACTACCGCTCCTTCCTAACCTTCACCTACCACTGCATTAAAATCCCCTGTAATTATTAAATTTTCATGTCCTTTTACGTGTCTTAATACGTCTTCGATATCTTTATAGATCGCTTCTACCTCTTCGTCACTGTAGCTAGAGGCGGGCATGTATATTTGTATTATTACTGTGTTTACCGGTTTAGATTCTAATCTAACCATGAGTACTCTTTCATTCTTTTGTAAGTAATTTTCTACACAGTATCCTATATTTTTCTGTATAACTATCCCCACATCCAAATTTCCCTCCTATGCTCCCGTATGAATTACCCTGAAGTCTCCACTCCAAAAATCCCCCGCCTCTGGCCACCGAACTTCGCTGGTCTCTACTATGTCTAGTGATAACCTATTTATTTCGATTTTTAGGTTCTCTAGCTTACCCACTTGCTTCATAAATCTAACATTCCACGCTCCGACTCGCAAAATGTTCCCGACTCTTATTCTTAACTTTCCGATCGCATCCTCCGAAGTAGTCCCCTCCCAGAGATCCAAATGGGGGACTATTTTAACTCCGGAATCTTTTACCCCAGAGAATGTCATCATTTTATTATAATTTAGGTACGTTGTTTACTTGGGGGCTAATGTGGTGGTTTCGCGTTGCCTTCCACATCGCGGTAGTGTGTCTTAGACTGCCATACCGACCCCTATGGTCTCTGCCAATCTAAGTACCGAAAGAGCCGCTACCCTCTTTCGGGGACCTATCTTCGTCTGGTTCCCCACTAACGACCCTACTACTTTGGTTGGACCTGTAGTTTGGCTCTTTAGCTCATTAGAATACGCAAGTGATTTCACCTGTTATAGTAATCTAGAACTTTGGCAAGGTGCAGGTCCATTCGAAACGGATATAAATTTTAGTTAAAAAATAATTTTATGAGACTAAAACATTTCCTTTTACAGAAATGAAAAACGAATACGATGATTCGGAAAGCGTAGGCGAAGAATCGTTACTTCCAAGTGAAGATGTGAACATACTTAATGCAGTTCATCAACCCGCCGAAATTATTAACGAAATTGTATTAGGAGTTATTGACAGCGACGAAATTGAACCAGTGACGTTAACACATTCATTTCTAAACAAGAGTTTATTATCAACTCCAAGTATTCAAGAAGATGATAGTAAGAAAACTGATATTCCTTCCTCGGCCTTTGCAAAGTAACTACTAATCTTGTACAAGCAAAAGTATTAACTATCTTTTAGATCTGGTCCAACTAGTGATACTGTATCGACTGTAAGTACTAAAATATCCTGTTCCAAGCGACATCCACTGGTGATAAACTCGGTTTATACGTACAAGGCTCTAAAAAATTTTGTTACAAAGTTTTATGTGCCAAAGCAAGGGTTAGTAGCTTTATTTTAGTATATACAGAATCATACAGGAATAAATAGTAAGTATATTGTATTCTGAGTAGTAGAAGGAGCACATTTCCGGACTACGCGAATTGTTGAACCACGCAGCAACCCATGGCCATAGGCGTTAGAATACCAATTTTTCTTAAAACGGGCCTTCCATATAAAGGAGTTTTTCGAAAATTGCAATAAAAGTTATAAAGTAAATAATTTGCATTTCAATCTAGTTGTTCACGAAATCCTTTCATTGATAAGCATTATTTATTAATTCTGCAAAAATCAGATTTACCTTTTATTTGAAATGGTTATTGTTAACTATAAAATCATGTGTTTGGAACACAAACAGAATTGGCAAATTTTATTGCTGTTATAGGTCTAATTGCCCGCTCTGCCCGAAAGCTCTCTGAATTAATGGATTGTGAAACCACTGAAATCATATAAGTATAAAGAGTCCAAAACACTGTTTTTGTCGCTCATTCTAAACAAATCTTAAACACATGATTGTATTTCATTAACAACTCCATAATTAAATCATAATTATAATTAATATGTACACTAGTTTCTTTTTGAAGTCATCTAATTTAATATCATTTCCATTAAAAACCGTATTAAAACTTGACTGAATTTGACAGGTTTTTGCTTTATCTTGTGTAATGACATAACCCTGCGTAGGTTTGCCAAAACCTTTTGAATTAAATTAAACTGACCTTTATACGCAAACCTTACTGTGAAACTGAAACTAAAGAAATGAGTCTTTAGAAATCACTTAAAATATCTAACAAATTGATTAAATTTCACAGTTACAAATCCTATTGTTCGCTGTTCCAAACATAATAATTAGCATTCAATGCACCATCTTCTTTTAAATTGTTTTAAAAGCCATATATGCTTATTCCAATTAAGAAAACGATATCTTGCGGTAGTTTTAATTATTTTTCATTAACTACTTAATATATTTAAATAATAATCGCCACTAAACATTATACATTTCATGTAGGCAATTAGTTGCGTAGATTATTGTAAGTACGTCTAATAATCTACTCACGTCCGAGTTTTAATCAACACTTTCACGTCAGAGATTCGAATAATACTGATCTGATGGCGGTTTGATATTGAATTTCATAAGCCAAACCTATCTGACGTACTTAATTTCTTCCGCAGATTCGAGATCTTTCCCCCAGTGATTTGTTATGTAGATTATCAACACTCTAATTTATTAGAAAATTCTAAGTTCATAGAGTGCTTGGTTTGCCTATGCTGTTATCGCAACGTTCCATCATTTTAGAACATGGGGGTCATTTAACTACGCTTTTTATGCCTTAATGTTATCTTTTAATTTGGTTTATGATATTCACCTGAAAACGGGTCGTGATTTCCAATCAGCATTTTATTCCCCACTTTTAAAAAAAAAATTTATGAGACAAATCATGTTTACAGTTTTGCCTTTCAGTCTGCGATATTAATCTAGATCGAGCAAGCGATACCACATTTATGACATCTACATCATAATTCGGATATGGAACAACGCGCAAGTATACTCAATTTTATAATTCTATTTTCATTGACTTCCAACGAAGTAAGACTTGTACTAGAATGAATGACTTGATGGCAATTTTAAGAATCAACTGTGTTCATTTTTGGTGTTGACAAAAACAAAACGTCCGAATTAATTGACCAATCTCGCTATTTGCCCGTTCAACCATATTTCCTTGCTGGAAATAAACTGACGTGTGGCCTAACGCCACACCTTGCCCTTTCATTTTGCTCAAATATCGTCTACTGCCAAATTGAGACCCATTATCAGATAGGATGACCTTAGATTTACCAATAATCCAATAAATAGACGACGTTTTTTTCAACAGATACAGACGTATAGGTTTGCTGAAATATCGAAGACAAGTTAAGCTTCGTAACTTTGCCTCGAGACTCACGCAGCGGACCCATCAAACCCACACTCAAACGTATGATTGGATTGTTCAACCAAAACCGGAAGCTTCTCTCCATCACACTTCTAAATATCTTCGCCTTCTGACAAATATCGCACCCACTGCCCATTCTACCAATTATTTCTCTCATTTTCAGCCACTATAAATCACGATAAAGACGTTTGCAACATTTTTCTGAGCCAAAATGGCCATTGTTAACATGAGCAGCGCTCTCCAGCGGTACAACTACGGTTTTGGGTACATATAACCGAAATCCAAGTAATTTGCCTATCCATAAAGGATGCCTTCATGCAAATTATACCATTAACGAGTACAAACCGAAGAATTTCTTTAACGTAATTTTTGTTTGATTTTAATACACACATCATAATTGGCTTTAATTAATTTTATATATTCAACATTTTTTAAAATCTTATTCGAAGTAACAAACGCGTTGTTATTTGACGCATTTATTTCGAAAGCATATGTATTGGGTTTGTTGTCAAATGCCCTTGCGCGTTAGGGTATCGGGCTAGTATTGTTACATGCCAAAATTGGCAATGTTCATTTTTAGATTTAGTTATAGTTTATAAATTAATTCCCGCGTATTTTTTAAATTAATAATGACAACTTCCGTCGTCGCGGACAGTCGCGTCTGCGCAGAATGAACGCAGAGGTGCGCGAGTGTAAAAAGCGGGACTAAACCACAAACCCTCGATCAAACAACATCTATCAGTGTGGTGTGTATCTTTTCTTTTAGGAATAGGTATGTAGGTTACTTGTACCTTTACCTTTTATTGTACCTGGTACCTTATCTCCTTTCGACCCCCTACGAGTACAGTAGAAGAAAGGACGGATGAAAATCTGATAATCAACATGGCGCAACTCAACCCACAAATCACCGTTGAACCCTGAGATGAAGTTCCGAGATGCCACCACGTGGGTAATTTGATTTTATTTAAATTGTGCTTGCAAATTTGATTTAAAAAGCGGTTGTATCACTCGAAAGCGTGGTCGGTATATGTTATAAAATGGCGTGGGAAATATGCCGCGTGTAACTATAACAATGCCGCCCAACAGTATAACAATGGCGCCCACGCTTTCGAGTGATGCAACCGCTTTTTAAGTCAAATTTGGAAGCACAATTTAAATAAAATCAAATTACTCACGTGGTGGCATCTAGGAACTTCATCTCAGGGTCCAACGGTGATTTTTGGGTTGAGTTACGCCATGTTGATTACCAGATTTCCATCCGTCCTTCCTTCTACTAAACTCGTAGGGGGTCGAAAGGAGATAAAGTACCAGGTACAATAAAAGGTAAAGATACAAAGAACCTACATACCTATTCCTAAAAGAAAAGACACACATCACACGGATAGATGTTGCTTGATCGAGGACTCGTGGCTTAGTCCAGCTTTTTACAGTCGCACACACCTGCATTCACTCTGCGAAGTCGCGACTGTCCGCGACGACGGCAGTTGTCAATATTAATTTAAAAAATACGCGGGAATTAATTTATAAATTATAACTAAATCTAAAAATGTAAATTGCCAATTTTGGCATGTAACAGTATATCAACCAAAAATTCGATTAGCTGGAACAGTATTTTATTTTCAAAGAAAATTGCTGGAAGTAAAAGCACCAGCTCAACAATCTGGAATTTAGAAGACGTCATGTGGCAAAAAATGACAATGCTTTAAGATAGGTTACTATGGTTATGCGTGGACCAACAGTAATAGCTATTAATTTTTTAAGAACGCGACAATGCCGAAAGCGTTCTTTTCGATTAAAAAATAGTTTGATTCAACCCCGCGAAGCATTCTCGAATAAAAAGTCCTAATATATATCTTTCCATCTTTAATCTGTTACAGACACGACCCTATTGCATAACGGAAGGAATCAGCACGAATATAAAATCCTATATCCGGATCCGGCTAAAATAACACTAAATTTTACGCAAAGCTTTTTAATTTTTTCAAATGTCTGGTTCTTCTCGGTCTGTCCACAACCACACCAAACCGCCATTCTTTGAACAATGTCAAATCAGAAAAGTTTTCAATGAAACCGGCATCAAAATTCACCAACCCAAAAATCTCTCCACGCCTTAAGATTTCTGAGGCATTCAAAATCTAGAGCAGTTTGAACACGCTCGGACATCATAGTTATACCATCAGTAGTTTAAATGTGAACTACAAACGAGCATTTTTCTAATTTAAGCGTTGCTCCCACTTTAATTAATTTTTCAGGACAATTCAAGCGTGAATGATATGCTGCTTTACATTATCGAATATTTTCAACAGATCGTTTAGGTAAGGATTAACAAATTTTTTAACCTCTTCTAATACTGCTTTTATGGTTGAAATAAAACTAACCACAGCATTTGAAACACATTAGTAACGGCCGTATATTTTTGATCGGATTCATAGAGAGGCATCTGCAAATGAGACACGCAAATGAAGTGTATTGAGAAAATCATCATGAGAAATTCTATACAACTCTGGCACGTTAGGGAAGATTACGTGGTCTTTCTCCATTTATCGATTTAGAAACCGTGCATCACCACACACCCTAGGGCTGTCGTTCTTTTTTTTAACTACGAGCAATGGATTAACGAATTCGGTTTGTTATTCATCAACAAACCCCCACTGAACCATTCGCTCTATCTGATTCTTTGCCTCCGAATAATACACAAGCGGAATAGAGTAAGGTTTGTTGAAAAACATAGTTTCGTCCTACATTTTAATTTTGTGAACACAGTTCTTGATTTGGCGGGTCTCATTCGCAAACACTTCAAAAAATATTAAAGCAGTTTCCAGTAATATTTTTTTCGATGTCTCCTAGCATTCCAGCATTTCCAATGAGATTCTTCATTCTTATGCACTATAGTCTTCATTCTTTCCACGGAACAGCCAAAAGTTTGGACACTATCATTTTGTACACTGATTTCAGCTACACAAAGGCTCGCTGTTTGCGATGCTTCTTGATCGAGACTTAGTGACACCCAATTTCCTTGAACATGAACTATTAAACGTAATGTATCTAAACATATTTTTATTCTGTGGTGAGCCAACCAATCGCAACCCAATATAATGTTTCAATTTAATGAGAGTACCACAACGCATTCAATCGTCGCTTTAGTCCGAAACACTGGTTAACAAAATACAACCGTCGCGCTGTTCTTGAAATTTTCTCTCACCACCCTAGCACCCAGCCAATCACAAACATTTCTCCCCATTCTTAGGTCTAGCCTTCCACTATCTTACCTTCGTCTAACTCATATTCGTTGTTTCTTTTACAATCCCACTCAAGCAACATAAAATCGATATTGTGGTTGACCTCTACATTTTGTCGCGTACTTTAAACGAGTGTTTTACCCAACGTCTATTTGTTTTCCTCGTCTCGCCTATGCTAATGGTATTCCGTCTCAACTTGTTTTTAAACCACCTGTTGTTTTCGTAGCCGTCGCATCGACCGTTAACTAATTTGTAAATAATTATATTCCAACGTACATTCAGGTTCCTTGAACTTGTTTATTTATCTGTCAGGCTTTTCTCTGAATCGATTGTCCGTTTGAAATCGTACTTTCCATGTTGTTCAACCTGTAAAATTTCTTAGGATTTATATTTAACGAACGCTTGTTTAGTTAATTGAAAAATATGCGTTTACATTATTGATTTTATACCCAAAAGCTCTCCTTATCATTTGATGTGCTTGATTTACACCTTTAAAATATTAAAGCTGATTATATTCGTATCTTTCAGTTTTCGCGTACTACAAAGCTTCTACACTTATGCAAATTTAACATTCCGATTTATTACTACAAATGTATGCTATCATCCGTCCGTTTTAATGTCAAAACTAATTAATTTGGCGCGTAAAAAAATTGTTTCTATTTTCTATATACACGGCCGTTACAAATTTATTTGTTGACTTATATATGCCTCTTACCCTCTTACACGATATAATCCCCCTATTTCAATTCAATGAACAACTTCTCGAGTTTTTCTTGAATTTAAATTCGAAGGCTAATACCTACTAACTAACCTTATATGATATTTATACACACCTATCTATTCATCTAAGTCTACCTATACCTATCTATCCAACCTATCACTTTTTATCTCACCTATCCCTACCTATTTTTATCTATCTCTAATTATTTCTATTTATCTACACCTATCTTTATTTATAACTATCTATCCACACCTATCACTACTTATTGACTAACTATTTCTATCTATCACTAACTCTTCACACCTATTTTTATTTATTTACATTTATTTTTGTCAAGCATTATTTCGTTATTCAACTCACTTCTATTCCTTTATACCTATCTTTCCTTATTTCTATTTATTTAAGTTCTTTCTACTTATGTACACCTATTTGTATTTATAATCATCTAATACACTGATCACTATTTATTACTCTAACTATTCACATCTATTTCTATCTGTACCTTTAACTATCTCCCTTTATTTATTCTATTCCTAATTCTACTTCTCTATGTACACCTATCTCTATCCCTACTTATTTAAAACTAACTCTATCTATCACCCTATCTCTATCTTTCCATCTATTAACACATCTCTTTATTTAAATCTGACTCTTTTCTTGATCCTCCATATCTTTCTTCTTACAATGTTAATAAACTTCATCCTTGACTTTTCTTCTTCTATTTCGATACTCATTATACCTATTGCTTCACATAAAATAAAACTATCCTTACTGTCCTGATTCCTACATATTTCTTCTTCTGTCCCTATGCTTGTCTGTTTCTCATTCACTATTACTACCTTCGATGCGGACAAACCAAACGATACCATCTTATCACTTTTATCTTTTCCCTCTATGGAAAACTCTTTATCTCTTCTAGACTCTTTATGTACTACAGTTACCCCATAAAAATCTCCTAAATTCAATTTATCAAAATTATCCTTGCCACTTATCTTCCTTATGCCTACTTTCAAATCTTGTGTGTAACCTAACGCTACGCTCACCTCTACTCCTACTAATTCAGAAGATTTGTACACTACTGATTGTACCTCTTCTAAACTTCCTTCCGGACATTTAATTGTGTCGATCCCTTTCACCTCTTCTTCATCTATCTCCATAACATTAATACATAACCCCGTGTCATCCTCTGTGACCTCATAACTTGTCTTCCAGGGCAATATCCAATCCCTAATCCTAACTACCTTCCATATCTATAATTACTCCTAACTTCACCATACAATCGACCCCTAATATCTCTTTAAATTTCAATCCAGGTACAATTGTAAATTCCTGCTCACAGCTTACTGAACCTAACTCTACTTTCAATACTACTACGCTATTCACTACAGCAAATCGCTTTTTATTCGGCGCTACCAGATGACTTCTTTTTATAGGCATAATCCTATCACACACCTTTTCCTTAATTTTCTTGAGGAATTCCTCCGATACTAAACTCGCCTCTGCTCCAGAATCCAACAACGATCCTAAATTTCGAACATAAATTTTAAGTTCTATTATTGGCAAACAAAAATTTTCTTTAATTTCTTGCTCAACTTCTTCCTCAATTTTCAAAAATTCTCTAGAATGTTCGTACTTGTACACAAGTAAATCTAGTGGTTTGTCCTTGTTTAAAAATCCTGTCCTGGTTTACTTTCCCTACTCGGTCCTTGTCCTTCAACTACTTCAGCATATGTCCGTGGCGTCTCTACCCTGTTTGCCATGTCATTTTCTCTATTTGTTGTCATCGTCTGTGTCCCCCTCATGTCCGGTGAACTGCTTTGTCTCTGTACCCCAGGTTTTGGTGCGGGTACTGTACCTACACTGTTGCTACGAAAGACTGTCCGTCTTGGTTCCCAGTTAGGTCTTGTATTGAAATTACAATTTGTCCCCCGTCTTTGGTAATTGTCCCTTCTGTTTTCAAATCTAACCATGTTCACTTGTCTTTCCCTGTTCTCGTGAGGTCGTCCACTACTCACATCATCATACCTTTGCAGGTACTCTAAAAACATTTCTCTATCTACTATGTTCTGCAACGCTACATGTTGCCGAACCTCAACCTCAAAGTGTCGTGAAAGGTATTTATTAATTTGTCTGTCTGTCAACGGTGGGCTTAATTGTTTAGCTATGCTGTACTTTCGTATAGCATACTGTTCCATACTTCCTGCATATTCACCTTTAAACCTTCCTGTAATTAAGTCGTCCCGTACTTGATGCTGTCTGTGATCGCTCCAGTAATGTTTCAAAAATTTATCTTCAAACTCACTATACGTTTCTATCTCCTGTCCTATAAGATTTTACCAGGCTTCAGCATGGTCTTTCAATAACGCCTTTACTATATTTAACTTTGCCTGTTCGTCAAATAAATTCCCTACTAAGCTCCTAACAGTATTTATAAAAATCTACGTATATACCCTACTATCCCCGTAAAATTTCATTTGTTGGTCCGGTGACATATTGCCTGTAACAAATCTGGAACCATCCCCCATTAAAGTCGACACATTTTGTTTTATGCCGCTTACCTCTCTTTCAACTCTTCCTAATTGATCTCGACATGAATCTGTTACCTCCGTCATCTTTACATTAATCTCATCTTCACAGAAGATTGTTACTTCAGTTCTCAATTGTCCCATTTCCTGACTCAAACCTCTTATATCCCGTTCATTCTTATCCAGTCTAGTTTCTACTTCCCCCATTTTACAGTTAAACTATTCTTAAAATCATAGAATTCTTTGGTTGACTTATCTAGTTTTTCGCTTAAGGTTTCATTGATCTGCTCCATTTTTCTTCTTGATTCTTCCCCCATTTCCCTAATCTCCTCAAACTTCCGGTTTTATTCCAATCTACCTAGTCGCATTTCCTCTAACATTCTCATTATTAGCTCATTTCCTTGGTCTCCCGATTCTGTTCTCGATTGACCCCTACTACCTCCTGCTTCTTCCATTTTTCCTCATTTTTCAAGTAACGCGCTATCATCACTTCCAATTTCTACTCCTTCACTCCTAAGCCACTCCTTTCTCTGCATACGTTTAAATCACTTCCTCACACATTCAAAAATATTTACAAATTTACACTATACACCCACTCTCACTCAGCTCGCCAGTTTCCTGGAATAAAATTTTTGAATTTTATCTGGAAATCTAGCCCTCACTTTCGGGTCACCATAAAAGTGCAGTGGATTGTCGGGATTACCTTCAAGCCCTTGCGTTGGGAGCCATACAATTGCAGTGGATTTCGCTAAAGACCAATCGAGCCCCAGCGTTAGGCCGTCATAAAATTGCTGGGAATAACTGTAGGGAAACCCTTTTTTTTCTTCTTGCCCCACGAATTGGGCACCATAAAATCTTTCCTGAAAATAAAAAAATATTCCAATCTCTGGAACGTCTCCTCTTATTTTTGCATACCACGGCTAGCTCTAAAATCTGCTTCTTCAGCGATACTTACCATCCTAAGTTTACTCTTTCTCACTTATACTACTAAATCAAATTACCACTCAAATAATGCAACGAAACATTCAACCTTTTATTCATGCAAATTAAAATTTTTCGTTACCAGTTTAATATTTACAAATTCGGATATACAGCTTCATAAAATCTTACAATCTCAGTCATTAAGTCCTTTTAAATTTCATGATTTTAATTTATTCCAACAGTTTTTGTTTTATATAAGTAGATGGGCGTATTTTGAAACCCTAAAGTGAAATTTACTCTGGTCTATCGTGAGCTCAGTATAAACCCAGTTACTCTAAATGCATAAATAAATTGCATCTTTGTGTTCAATAACCTTAAAGACCCGTTTACTCTTTACATCAAATTTTTATGTCACTTATTTACACCTTTAAATAATAAATACAAATTGTCCTTTCCATTTACCCTTCAAATTAGCTTTTTTGTTCAGAAAATACACACCCAATGTGTTAAATCACTCTAGTACAAAATAGCAGCCCAAAATGTTCAAGCAATAACAATAGAAATTAATTTCGTTACCTGGAGTAAGCTTTTTTTCATCGTCCCCTCTGAAGATGTTGTCCAACAAAACCTCGTCGTTGCTTCCATACACCTCCCTGCTATATGTAGATCAAACTCATTTCCAATCGCTATCCAAGCCTCTGCAGACACTTTTAATGTTTCTACCCATATAATTGTGCAAACCAAGTTAATCACCTTCCGCATCTACCAAACATCCAGCATCCACGTTCCAAATAGTGAAACATGTCATTTTACCTATGGTAAACGCCACGTTTCAGCTTGATTTATCTCTCCCTTTAAACCTCAGATTTTACTTTAAAAAGTCCATTGAACCTTAATATACACTTTTACTTTAATAGATTTATTATAATCTCAGAATATAAGAAGGTTATAGTACTTTATAAAGTACCGTGTTTGTTTTTCTAATATTCATACTTGTTTGTAAAGTTGCCTACAATCCAGTATTCTTGGTATTTAATTTCACACTTACTTTGCAGAAGAGCTCTATAGTTTTCTTTCCTTACAATCCTAAATACCCCGCTCTAATATTTGAGACAGATTGTTTGCCTGTCAAAACGTTCTGACAAAAGTTTGATTTCTTGTCTTGACTTGTGCACAACAGGTCGCTTTTGAGTTCAAGGTGATAAAAATTGACCATGAGGTCGTATCAACTATCTTGTCTGGCGTTTCCTTCCCTTCATGGGCTGCGAATCCCACCGGATTGCTTTTCCGATGGGTCGTTCTCTACCCTCAGTTTTCCTATATTTGCACCTTACGCTCCGTAAAGAAGCAAATGTGTTTTGCTGTCGTTTGACCATGAGATGACGATGGCGTTGTACATTTAAATTAAGCTACCGCAACATACATTTTTAGTTTTATTAATTACTCTCTTAAATTTTGGTTAAATATGGATCTATGAAGTTAACACAGAATAATGTTTTTCAACTTGTTTGTATGCTAGCGAATTCTACCTCACCATTTGTTTAATTTTGATGTTACCTGGGACTCCTGCAGTTTCTACACATGTGATTTGGATTTCTACAGATGTTCCGTTCAAGAATATCAGGGTAACAAAAAATATGTTATTCAATGCACATGTCAGGTATGACAAACTAAAATACTATTTATCTACTCAAAATTTAATGAACTGATTTATACAATATTAAATTTTCTCTTTATGTTACACTTGTAAAACATATAAATCTTACAGATAATTTATCTGGTGTTCACAAATAGTAATTCTTTTATACATAGTCTTACTGGACGCATACTGTCCAAATGTAAGCCACACGTTTCATGAAACTTATGGTAGTAAAGTACATTTATTAATTTCGTTACGCATTTAAAAGCACAAGATACTTTTCTTTGTATTTTTGAACGTTTAGTTCACGTTAAATATTTTATTGACTTTTTATATGTTACATTCACATATTTAAAAACTCTCTTAGACTTATGTACCTACATTGACTAGTAAAAA
Organism: Platerodrilus igneus; assembly: GCA_036346225.1. NCBI lineage: Eukaryota > Metazoa > Arthropoda > Insecta > Coleoptera > Lycidae > Platerodrilus > Platerodrilus igneus. The sequence continues at coordinate 1,766,499 of JARFIW010000139.1, read as the reverse complement.
AAAAAAAGAAACATGTATCATAATCTTTACTGATCCTTTCATTTTATATGACTTCATAGAATATTTATGTTTTGTTCAAAAATTTATTTTCTATAAAATTTAATAAACACACTATATAACTTTTCATAGTTTCTCACAGTTGTTTAATTTACAGTTATTAATTCACAAATTTTCTCCCCTTCGAGATTTTAGGTCTCTTGCAGCCTCTGCAACCTCAACGGTCGATGCTAGCTGTGCCAGAGTGTAATTTTTTTTATGCTCTGTCGTGCGCCTATCCTTTTTAAAACACCTGGAAAAAGGGTAGGGTGCAATATTTCTTAGCACGCTTACCTCAGTAACATCCCTCGTTCATTCTTTGTCTGTAGCTACAACACCATTAACAAAATAGCACCCACTCGTGCTTCTCACACTTTTAATTAACTTTCTACGGACTGCACTAACACCGTTTTATAACATTTTACACTTGGATGTTACCGTAGTCAAGTAAAAGCTCAGTATAGTCAAAGAGCTAAGAGAAGTCAAAGAAATAAGCGAAGTAAGAGAGCCCTACCACGTCTTCTAGTGTATTTATAATGGTCAATACACACCTCCTGTACCCTATTTCAATCGAAAAGCTCCCCTACCGTAACCGATTCTGAAAATTTTATATCCAACGAACTTTGTAAAACTCCATCGTCGCTTTAGTCCGAAACACTGGTTAACAAAATACAACCGTCGCGCTCTTCTTGAAATTTTCTCTCACCCCTAGCACTCAGCCAATCACAAACATTTCTCCCATTCTTAGGTCTAGCCTTTCACTATCTTGCCTACGTCTAACTCATATTCGTTGTCTCTCTTACAATCCCACACAAGCAACATAAAATCGATATTGTGGTTGATGTCTAAATTTTGTCGCGTACTTTAAACGAGTGTTTTACCCAACGTCTATTTGTTGTCCTCGTCTCGCCTATGCTAATGGTATTCCGTCTCAACTTGTTTTCAAACCACCTGTTGTTTTCGTAGCCGTCGCATCGACCGTTAACTAATTTGTAAAGAATTATATTCCAACGTACATTCAGGTTCCTTGAACTTGTTTATTTATCTGTCAGGCTTTTCTCTGAATCGATTGTCTGTTTGAAATCGTACTTTCCATGTTGTTCAACCTGTAAAATTTCTTAGGATTTATATTTAACGAACGCTTGTTTAGTTAAATGGAAAATATGCGTTTACATTATTGATTTTATACCCAAAAGCTCTCCTTATTATTTGATGTGCTTGATTTACACCTTTAAAATATTAAAGCTGATTATATTCGTATCCTTGAGTTTTCGCGTACTACAAAGCTTCTACACTTATGCAAATTTAACATTCCGATTTATTACTACAAATGTATGCTATCATCCGTCCGTTTTAATGTCAAAACTAATTAATTTGGCGCGTAAAAAAATTGTTTCTATTTTCTATATACACGGTCGTTACAAATTTATTTTCTTGACTTATCTATGCCTATTACCCTATAACTTACACGATAATATATATATATATATATATATATATATATATATATATATATATACATAGATTTGGGGGATATGTAACTTGCCTGCTTCTACAGAGCTTCAAGACGAGTCTTCCTGGTACTTTTCTGCACGGCCATTTATACCATACTTTGTAAATTTTTTGACTATAGGTTAGTAGGTGTAGATCTTGTACCTTAATTTCCTTGAACTTCGCTTTAATATCGTAATTTTAAAACACGATTTTTAAAACTCTATTGCTCACATTGCAAGATTCAAGATTCATTTTTGTGAGTGGTAATTTTTACTTTTTAAAGTTGACGAGCAATTTGTTGTAGAAAACTAAACACGTTTTAATATATTGATAGTTTTTGATTTCGGAATTGATGCCTGCAGATGTAGTTGTCCGTGTGTACAAGTTTTATCTAATATGTGTCGTAGGAATGCACTTTTCTAACAGCTCTACAGCTCTATTAACTAGCTACAATTGTTTGTTTTTTTGTTTTAGAGAAATAACTTTAATGTCAAGATTGAAGTATCAAAGGAAAACTATATCAAGGCTAATGGCAGACGATGAAGTAAAAATGTTTTGGGAAAGATTTCGTACAGTTTTTTCGCCTTCCAAACAAGAACTATGGAAAGGTTTAATGTACGGATTAAGGAAGTATCACGAAGTTTTAAAAGGTTAAGTATATAATATCTTAAATGTTGCACTACAATGAAAAATTCAAAATTGATAAAATTAGTGATCAAACAAATAGGACGATTGGATTCATTGAGCATTAACCTGTAACTTAATATCCAATATCTTTTTGCTGCCTTTTTATCGCGTTACATTATAACCTAGAACTGTTTAGAAACTTAAACCAGAATGTACACCTATTGTATATTCAAGTTTGCAGGAAGGCTGTAATTTAAAATGATAAAAGGTCATTGTTACCATTGTTTCACTTTCCTTTGTGTTTTAGAACGAAATACACAATTATTCTTTAGTAACTTTTCTGAAAAATTTCAAAAGAGCAAGCTACGTAAATACTTCTTAAATTATTCTTGCTGGTATACCTATAGACTATTTACAAGATCTGTAGTTTCCTGATTGCAATCAAGGTTCATGGAATAGTATTGTTCAAATTATACTTTTGTGCTAATAGCGTAGGTGGCGCTACTGGTGTAATATATTTACAACAAACGTACGAAAAATCTATGGGTTAAATTATGCTCTGTATTTATTATGAGCTTGCATATACAACTGCTATTTATACACGGTTGTTACTAAAAAATCTACAGCCAAAGAAATTTTCTAAATAAAAGAAATTGCAAGAACCAGTATATTTTGTTAGTCTGTTTCTTTATGTTGCATTTATTAGTAGACTAACGTTCTGTCATGATATATTTGTTCTTTTTCACAGGTATTCTATTATTCTTTTATTTCAACTAGTTGGTTTGTGGTATCGCGTTTCTACTACTCTCCACCCAAATCTCCAACTATGTCTGGGCGATTTATCCTTTTTGTTGTGTCGCGAGATAGATTTTGGGCCTTGGGGAGCTTCTTTTATTTCCAAAAACACTTCCATCAAATTTATTTTAATACAGTAATTACAAAAATGGTTTTTTTTTTTTTATAACAACTTGTACGTTATGTTCATTAACGTGATTTAATTGACAAAAAAAATAATCAAAGTTAATATTTTAACAATCAATAATTACCAATGAGTAGCTTAAAATACCAACAATCTTAAAGTTATAAAGTTCGAAGACTGACTGGCGATCAGGGACTCCTCACAGTATTTATGAAGCCTCTGATTTCACTTCCTCTTATGGGAAAGTGCAGATCTTGCTGTCTGCAGCGCCTTGATAATCATACAAAGTCTTATTATAAGTAAATTTAAATACGTCTACTTTACTGCAGTTCATTGTTTCTGCACCTAGTATCAGGTTGCGTCTGGAATATAAAGTAGTCGTTTCCTTTCTTACTTCTGATATGAACTCTGATTTACCTTTAATTATAACCTTTATTTAATACAATGTAACATGCTATTGCAAAGACATAATAATTACATTTATTCTTATACGTATTTTTAATATGAGGAATATGTAACTCGCGGATTTTACGTAACGTAATCTCTGGCATTTCCAAGATGTGAATTCAATTTTCAAGATTTTGCGTTTCTTCCTAATATTACCCTCCGTTAAACTCGTTTTATTCTTTTTTATTTATTTTCGTTCTAGCATATTAGTAGTATAACAAGGCGGTTTCTTAAACAAACCGGTTTTGCGGGTGATTTGTTGATGTTTTGGAGGTTGTGGGGACACAGCGCTGGGGCTCCGGTGGCGGGTGTCTTTGTTGGTCGATAGTTTAGTTAATAATGAATGTAGATTGGGGTTATCTAGGCAAAAAGTAAAATGTAGATGAATGCAGATCAGGTCTCCCCAGGGCTTCGTAAATTTAGAAAATAAAAACGTGGTGAAGAATTTGGATGACGTAATCATTCTCGGGTCTTCGCCCTTGTCACCGTGGTGTGTGGGAGCTCCGGTGGCGGGTGTCTTTGTGGATCGATAGTATGATGAATGGGGCTTCGCCTGCATGGAGGGGGGGGGCGCATACTCGTGTCTTTGTTGGTCGGTTGATGAGGATCCGGCTCCCTAAAGGTTCGCCCTTGTTGTTACCCTCGTCGCATGATACTTACGAGATTTTAGGTTAAGCAAAAATAAAACCTAAATGAATGCAAAACGTGGCTCCCGCGAATTTAGAAAATATAACATGGTGAAGAATTTGGATGACGTAGTCCGCCCTAGTGTGTTCTGAACGGGGCTTTGCACTATTAGGTAATTGAATACTTCGAAGATTTTAGATTGCAAAAACGTGCACGTGGGAAGGATCGGAGATTTTTAGGCTTAGCAAAAACGTGCAGCAGTACTAGAGCTTCGCCCCCCCGAGAGCCACAAGAATTATTTTTTATTAAATATCATATAATGTTTAAAAAGAAACACAAAGTTTTAATTCGCGAATTTAGAAAATAAAACGTGGTGAAGAATTTGAATGACATAATCATTCTCAAAATGATGAATGTGGAATGGGGCACCCTAGCGTGTTCTGAACAAGGCTGTGCCCCATTAGGTAATTGAATACTTCGGAGACTTTTAGGTTAAGCAGAAACGTGCACGTGATAAAAATCGGAAATTTTTAGGTTAAGCAAAAACGTGCAACAGTATTAGGGGTTCGCCACCGAGAGCTTCAAGAATTATTTTTGTATTAAATATCATATAATGTTTAAAAAACAGCAGAAATTATACGACTGGTTTTAATTTATAATAAAGTATGCAAATCGTGTTAAAACGGGTATGTCGTTATTTTGTTCAGGAGAAAAACTCGAGGTTATGTTTTTATATTTAGTTGCATCATAAAAATAATTTAAGCACGAAATTCGCAGCCGGATCTAGCGTAGATTCTTCTTCTGTATTCAATTTTCATGTTTTAGCGTTATCATCACTGCTTCTATTAATTTCAGAAAAATTTGTTAGTAATAAAGAAATTCTCGAAAATTTTCTTTTCACCCCGGATTATCAGAGTTGTGTTTTCGCTGATAATTTCAAGACGTTTTGGTATACTTCGGGTGCCTTATAATTCTAGTTGCTATTTCCGTTAATTTTTTTTCTTAATTTGTTGCTGTTTTGTGTTTTGTATTTCGAGTGTACCCCGACATCCAAATATACGAGGGCCATTTTTTTCAACCTCCGATCGCTCCGTGCAGACGCTACGCGGGTAGCAGAAAGCGGGCATGCGCTGTAGGCGGCTGCGCAGTTCTTGCACTACACACTCTGCTATTGTTCTCAACTTTATGTATCTAAAGCTGTCTTATGGTCTGGGTCAATAACGTTCTGTCCATGTCAGCACATTCATTTTATGACGTTTTGTGGTTCTAATTTTTTTTATGTTGATATAGGGCATTTATTCTCGTACATAACATTCATTAGATTTTGCGGTTAGCAATTTTTGATTTATTTGGGCTTGTAAATCTTCCCGTTCAAAAATATTCACTACTTGACCAAAAAAGCAGATACAGTTAAACTGGAATTGTAAATCTACACGTTTTAAAGTAATAGTCCCTTTGTCTCTTCGTGAAACTCCTTACAGCTGAAGTATGGTGTTACTGAAATATTAACGAAAATTTGACACCAAGAATAAAACTACTATACCTACCTCTGCGCATTCACTCTTGAAATAATATAATTACTTAAAATTAGCCAAAATATTTGCATTTCTTGTAGCACTATTAATTAATGTATATATATACATATACATATATATATATATATACATATACATACATATATATATATATATATATATATATATATATATATATATACATATACATATATATATTGTAATGTAAGGGGGGGGGTACAAGGCTTCTAAGGGTAGATTTGTGTTAAAAAGGGTGTATGCCAAACAACATGATTCATAAATCAGATCCATAAATTAAAAAAACTATATTTTGCTGTACTTTACATATGCTAAAGTATTTACCATTTAGTTTGAAACGCATGTGCCAAAGGTAAACAAAATGACTTTATGACGTTGATACAATGCACGGTACTTGAGGTTTTATACTGAGTTGATAATTTATAAGCCATTGAAAGTACATTTGCCGTCTGAAAACCGGACGCGTCTATGGATATCTACAATCAACCAAGCGTCCAGGTCTTGTGTAAATTATTTTGGCTTTTCATTTAAATAGAATCAACTTTGGACGAATTGTAAAATCAAAATTATAAGTGAATAGAAATATAAAATATTATTGGAGAATTGTGAAGTGTTTAGGACCAATGGTAGAAATTATGAATGTATATAAAGACTATAGTGAAGGTATTTTGGACACTAGAGTAAAGACGAATTGTTATTGGATATTTTATGCTTTTAAAAAATGAAATTAAATAAGCTAAGGTGGTTATGCTTATTGCTTAGCGAAGTAAATAAGGATTCTTTTTCGATTATATTCAGTATAAAGACGTGTTTTGCAAACCTGCGTTAAAAGTTGTATAAATATTTGATGAAATAAATGTTTTTTGAGTTAAATAGTCTGATTTAGTCAAGTGAAAGTATAAGAAACATCGGTAGTATAAAAGCGGCGATTATAGAAGAATATTTAGAGTGGTTAATAGTGCGACGGGAAAGCGACGATTTATTTAGGTTTGAACGAGATTGGTATTGGATTTGGGACGATTGGTTAAACGGCAGCAGGAGATTCGAGTGGATATACAAAGCGACGGCGAAGCAACGACGATATTGATAATTTTGGAGTGATTTGGATAGATTAAAGGCAGTAGGACATAGTGTGGATATTGAAGGAATAGCAGGGCATAGTTTGAATTGGTTTAGGACGGCAAGATAGATTGGAGATTGGATACGGAAAGGCGAAAGGATTGATTGGGGCACGAAGAAGGAAAACAGGAGAGCAGCATATTATAAGGAAGAATTAACGCAGGGGAAGTAGATACAACGGTTTATTCAAAATTCTAAAATTAGGGTAAATTATTTCAGATTTGGGGTCAGCAAAATTGTTAAGAACCCCTGGAGGCGATACGCAAGTGAACAGCGATTGTGAATCCTTGTGAAGGTGCGTACGGTGAATACGATCTAGAGCCAGAAACATTTAAAGAAGGCATTCATCGCAGTATAATTCAGGTAAGTACCGTGTAATATCTTAAAACGTCAAAATTAATGTCAGAAATAGTATACATAAATTAATTTGGCACCAAGCGACATTGATCAGTAAAATTTGGCATACACAGTAAATAATTCCATATAAAAATTGGTAAAACAAACGAGTGTGCAGTTTGGTTGGGCAGTGCACATCTACTCACGATTGAACTCACGGTGAGTAGGTGAACGCCCTGAGAAAAAGGTTTCATATAGTCGAGGCATAAAATATAGTGAACAGTAAATAGATAACCAACCAAACTTTGCTAAAAGCACATCATATAGAAGTCATATTATTGAATACTAAAAATTAGGGGCGACGACAAAAGTCGTGTATCAGAATTTATAATATATACATTCATATATATATATATATATATATATATATATATATATATATATTACTGTGGTTTTATCGGTTATAAGAGGTATTAGCAAGGTCGAATTATTAGTTATTGCGAGGTAAAGCGGATATATAAGAGTCAAGCAAAGTTTGAAATATTTTTCAGAAAGATCGGATAATAATATACCAATTTTCATTAAATATTAGGGTTAATTGTACGTAGTTGTAAAATTCATTGTAAATATTAATCACAATTAAGTAGGAAACTTAATTTCGTACAGCATAGTTGCATAAATATATGGGAAACGTAAGGCTGTAAAGCATAGTTAAGATTTTGTTATGAAATAGCGCATAAATATGTTAATACAAAAGCTTTTATGTTTGCAGCATAAATCGATAATTGAAGAAGATTTTAATTATTTAGTAAACGCATATTCAAAGCGTCAGTTATTTATTTTTGTAACGTAAAATACAAAGCTTGAGCACGTATAACATTTGTAGGAAGATTTAGCATTGTAAATAGGTTTTAGATATCGAGTATAAAACTTGTCAAGAAGTATTATAGTTTTTGGAACAAGACGGTTGAGCAACAAGCGTAGGTATGTACGAAAAACAGATCAATAATATAATAAGAAGGACAATATTTTACACGAAGTAGTAAAGAAAGGACAATAACATATGTTTAGTGATCATTGACTTTGAAACGTCTATTAGACAAGTAAATTTAATTTAAAGGCAATCGAACGAAACAAAGACGTGATGTGTTTTCTGAAGACAGTGGTTAAATAGGAATGAGAAATTAGTAGAGGGGTACAAACAGAATAAGATTGTTAGATTAGGTAAACAAAAGCAAGATAGGCGATAGTATCGATCGGTTAGGTAGAACAGAGCTTATGAATAGGGGAGAATAAGAACAACCAGATATAATATACAGATTAAACGAAAAAGCTATATAACACCCACCGGTGATAAGGCAATTCAGTCTCCACTTGAAGCACGTTGAATCTACAACACTTTTAATCAGATAGTTACGCGGCAAATAAATAAAACTTATATTATAGTGAAAATAGTGCTGCGTTAAGAATACATGAAGAGTTTTTGCCATTTTGCAGAAAACGTGAGTAGAAATTGGGTAATTAATTTAAATTAAATATTTATGATAATATAGGGCTTCTGGTTTACTTCTGAACTATTTCTGGTTCACATATAAAACAATTCCAATTCTGGTTTACTTCTGGACTATTTATAATTCCAATTCTGAGACAATTCTAATCCACAGTCTGGAATTGTAATCCGCGTTTAAAACAATTCTGGTTCAATTATGGTTCAATTCTAATAGACTTCTGGTCTATTTCTAATACACTGCTAATTTATGATCCGAAGTCTGAAATTTTAAGTGATATTTAAGGCGTATACAGAGAAATATAGAATAAAGCACGAGGTGATTTTGGAAACAAGGGGTAACCGTACTGAATTATTGATTCAAACATAAGGAGTACCAAGAAGATCATTGGGTTTCAATTGAAGATAACAAGGGGGTGTTGATCCACATCACGAAACAACATATAGATCACAGGTTAGAGCTACCTAGTTTTAAAGAATCTTTTCAAATTTAAATTTTAACATATATATATATATATATATATATATATATATATATATATATATATATATAGTTGATCTTGCTTTCAATAACGAACGTATTTGTTATAAATTAATTGATTTTGTATGAATATTGGGATAATTTCGTTCGAAATAAGATAGTGGTTTGGTTTAAAACATTTATAACACTTAACGTTTCGGAAAATTTGTTTCCTTAATCATAAGCTACAAATAGATAGCATTAAATTACATATATATAAAAGTTATAAATTACATACTTTATGTGTTTTATAGAAAACCAGTTTTGACATATAACGTCATCTCATTGAAAGTTGTTGTTACAAGTGATGTATGTCAATACTAGCTTTCTATGTTTAAATAATTTGAATAAAATACAAAATGTTATGGTTAATTAGAAATTCTTATTTTATCTGACCAACAAATCTTCATTAAGTGTATATGTGTGAATATGTGTGGATGAGTGTGTGTGTGTGTTATGTGTGTATATGTGTGTGTGTGTGTGTGTGTGTGTGTGTGTGTGTGTGTGTGTGTGTGTGTCTGTGTCTGTGAGTGTGTGTGTGTGTGTGTGTAATAGGAAACTGGTTTGTTTTTTGGGTTGTTGTATCTGTAATTTATTAGTTTGATTTAGTTTAGTGTAAAACACTTAGTTGAGAAAATGTTATTATTTATATAAACTTTGTGTGAAGAAATCTATGAGACTGTATGTGTGATCTGGTTGTCTAGTTATTAGAAATGTTATATTTGTTTTTTAAAATTATAAAGTCCAAAGTATACTGCTTCTAAATTATTAATATCAGTTTTTTCATTTAAACAGTTATTTGTTTTTTGAATGTGGTAGGATTCTAAAAATAATCGTTTATAATAATTAGATTCTATTTCAAGAATTTCAACATTTTGTAGATCTAAAATGTGATTGTTTCTTTTTATATGTGTCGAAAGTGCGCAGGTTGTTTTTCCTATTTTGGCGTCGCTTTTATGTTGTGTTAGCCGGTTACCCAGGTATTGTTTTGATTGACCTACATATTGTCCTCCACATGAACATTTGATTCTATATATAGTATTGCTTATTTTCAGTTTTTTTGTTTTGTCTTTTAAATTTGTGAAAAGTTCTTTGGTTGATTTATTATAATTAAAAGTAATTTCTATATTCGGTTGTTTTAAAATCTTTTTTAAATTAATTGATAAATTTTGGATATATGGTAATGATCTGTATTGTTTTTGTGTTACCGTACTTTCTTCTTTGTGGTGAATTTGGTTGTTAAATATTATTTTGTTTATTAGATTTTTAGGGAAACCATTGTTTATGAAGATGTTTTTTAGTTCAATTAAATTTTTGTGATGAAAGGATATTTTATAACAAACACTTTGCACAAGTAAAAAAGGAAAATATCAAAAAATTCGATAACTTAAAACAGAGCCAATTTAATCACAAACAACTCTTCATAGATAACAGTAAATGGATAGTTAATCTTAGTAATAAAGATATTCCCACAGATATACTTAACATGTTATCACTAGGACCCAATTTCAATTTACATATCACAAACAAAAATGTTCATGTAGGTAAACTTTTGGCTTGTATAGAATCAATTATTAACAATGACACTTTATCAGACCAACAAAAATCTTTACTACGTACAAAAATCACAAACTGCATCACTAATTTCATTAACAATCCAAACAACAACACATATCCAGACAAAGAAGAAAGAATATTTCAAAAAACCAAAAAATTTCTAAATGACAATCCAAATATTATCGTTACAAGAGCAGACAAAGGCGCAGTGACAGTTCTACTCAACAAACAATTTTATATTGAAAAATCTCATGAACTTCTAAACGACACAAACACCTATACAAAATCAAACAAAGATCCAACAACCTCTATTCAAAAAATCATAAACGAACATATTAAACTGCTATTTAATAAAAATATGATCACTAAAGAAGAAAAAAACAATCTAATCAAAAATAACTCCATTTCGGGCAAATATTATGGACTACCTAAAATACATAAACCGACCCTAGCATTAAGACCAATTATATCATCAATCAATACACCAACTTACAATTTAGCAAAATGGATAGGAGATATTCTAAGTAAAGCGTTCCCTATTGAAGATGGTTTCAACGTAAAAGACACTTTTGAATTTGTTGATAAATTTAGGAACTTTCAAATACCAATCAATCACATACTAATCTCACTCGATGCATCCTCTTTATTCACCAATATACCCTTAAATCTAACAAAAGAAATTTTAAGTAAAAATTGGAATGAAATAAAAAAAGTCTGTAAATTAGATCAAACTATGTTCATAACCACAATAACATTAATTTTTAACAACACCTACTTTTCATTTGAAGACCAATACTACATTCAAAAATTTGGTACTCCGATGGGATCTCCTATATCCCCAATACTAGCACAAATAGTAATGGACCATCTTATCAAAGAAGTAATTCCAAATCTAACCTTTCAATTCCCATTCATAACTAAATACGTTGATGACATTCTTTGCTGCTGTCCCGAAAATAAAATTCAAGAAGTCCTTAATAAATTTAATCAGTTCCACTCAAAATTGCAATTTACACACGAAATAGAAGAAAACAAAAGTATCCCTTTTTAGATTCAAAAGTCATAAGAGATGAAAATAATAAAATAAAATAGATTGGTACAAGAAACCAACCAATTCCGGGAGATATATAAACTACTTTTCAAATCACTCATACCAACATAAAATCAATACAATCTTAGCAATAAAATACAGAATAATTAAAATAAGCGACCCCGAATTTCATCACAAAATTTAATTGAACTAAAAACATCTTCATAAACAATGGTTTCCTAAAAATCTAATAAACAAAATAATATTTAACAACCAAATTCACCACAAAGAAGAAAGTACGGTAACACAAAACAATACAGATCATTACCATATATCCAAAATTTATCAATTAATTTAAAAAGATTTTAAAACAACCGAATATAGAAATTACTTTTAATTATAATAAATCAACCAAAGAACTTTTCACAAATTTAAAAGACAAAACAAAAAAACTGAAAATAAGCAATACTATATATAGAATCAAATGTTCATGTGGAGGACAATATGTAGGTCAATCAAAACAATACCTGGGTAACCGGCTAACACAACATAAAAGGGACGCCAAAATAGGAAAAACAACCTGCGCACTTTCGACACATATAAAAAGAAACAATCACATTTTAGATCTACAAAATGTCGAAATTCTTGAAATAGAATCTAATTATTATAAACGATTATTTTTAGAATCCTACCACATTCAAAAAACAAATAACTGTTTAAATGAAAAAACTGATATTAATAATTTAGAAGCAGTATACTTTGGACTTTATAATTTTAAAAAACAAATATAACATTTCTAATAACTAGACAACCAGATCACACATACAGTCTCATAGATTTCTTCACACAAAGTTTATATAAATAATAACATTTTCTCAACTAAGTGTTTTACACTAAACTAAATCAAACTAATAAATTACAGATACAACAACCCAAAAAACAAACCAGTTTCCTATTACACACACACACACACACTCACAGACACAGACACACACACACACACACACACACACATATACACACATAAACACACACACACACACTTATCCACACACATATTCACACACATATACACTTAATGAAGATTTGTTGGTCAGATAAAATAAGAATTTCTAATTAACCATAACATTTTGTATTTTATTCAAATTATTTAAACATAGAAAGCTAGTATTGACATACATCACTTGTAACAACAACTTTCAATGAGATGACGTTATATGTCAAAACTGGTTTTCTATAAAACACATAAAGTATGTAATTTATAACTTTTATATATATGTAATTTAATGCTATCTATTTGTAGCTTATGATTAAGGAAACAAATTTTCCGAAACGTTAAGTGTTATAAATGTTTTAAACCAAACCACTATCTTATTTCGAACGAAATTATCCCAATATTCATACAAAATCAATTAATTATATATATATATATATATATATATATATATATATATATATATTATATTATACCGCCCCCCTTTTGGGTTTAAACATATATTAAACCGCCCTACTTTGAGTTCCACCTATATTCTACCCTTTATTTTATAAACTTTTAAAATGTGCACACCTAATGCACGCCCCGTACTTGCACCGTTTGGTTGGTTCTTTAATTAATTATTTATTGCAATGCCTCGACTATTTAAGCTCTTAATCTCAGGGTGTTCAAACTACTTATAGTGGGTTCCGTTATAAGTAGATGTGCTAAGTCCAACCAAAGTGCACTCTTTTGTTTTACTACTAAAATTGATACTCTACTTTTGTATATGCCAAATTTTCTCAATAAGATCAAAGTTGCTATGTGCCAAATTCAATTACAACCAAAATTTGTATGACTATTTTTGACGTATTAAAGATATATTTAAACACTCACCTGGTCTATACTCCGTTGAAGCCTCCCTGAATGCTGACTCAAAATCCTTATCACCGTATGCGTCTTCACAATGATGTTCTTGAATTTTCGTGCCGCTTCCAGGTGTCCTTGAATTTTAACTGCTCCCCAATACCTGAAATGATTAACCCAAATTTAGAATTTAGAAAAATCAGTGCTACAACTTCCCTTGTGCTAATCTCCGCTTCGAATCCTTGTTTTCTCTATAAATCCGTCCGCTTCTCCGTATCTAATCCCAATCTACTCGTTCCTATTTCTTTTTGCTCGATGCTCCTGCTACCTTCAAACCGCTCTCCAATATCCAACTTTTTTCCTATGTATATCCACTCCCGATGTCCTGCTACCTTTTAAACCGCTCTCCAATATCACTTCAAATCTATATAACCACTCTCGCTGACCTGCTGCCTTTAAACCACTCTCCAAATCCAATATTTTACCGTCGCACAATCACTACTATTCACTTTATACTTTCGATGCTTGTTTCTTTACCACTTTATTCAATTGAAAACTCCTTTTAAAACAACTATTTTTATTTACTTTTAAATATCTGTATACAAATTAGCACAGTTATGAAAACACGTCTTTGTACAAAATTGGTTCGAAAAATAATCTCCCTTGTTTACTCTCTAAGGCGACCATGTTAACTCTCTACTAGCCTACTACATCTTTAAGTTCATAACAATATATATATATATATATATTGTAGTGGATTTAAAGGGTTAAATTTGGGTATAAACAATGTAATTTCAAACACCCTGCATAGAGGAAACAACCATAATTTACGTGCGTAATTTATTTCATTTATTTAATTTTAAGTAACAAGTATTGCCACAATTTTATAATTAGGGATTAAAAATTCGTGGGTTCGTAAAGAAAATAAATTATATAAGCCAATATAAATTATTAATTAATTTAATTCAGTTTAATTCAAAGGGTTATAACGTCAGAAAACGCGCAAAGCATGAAAAATCGATAATTCCAGGGCGAAACGCTTTACTAACAAACGAACAGACGTCGAATATATGAAATACCTTGAAACGCAAACTCCTAGAAATGTTATTTTAAAACGACCGTTAATATAACAAGGGGTAACCGTACTGAATTATTGATTCAAACATAAGGAGTACCAAGAAGATCATTGGGTTTCGATTGAAGATAACAAGGGGGTGTTGATCCACATCACGAAACAACATATAGATCACAGGTTAGAGCTACCTAGTTTTAAAGAATCTTTTCAAATTTAAATTTTAACATTGAATATATTAATTTTTTCACTAATTTATAAAGAGTCAACAAGGACATTGAGTACGTTAAAACTTACGCAACAATCATAAAAAGGTCTCGAACGTTCCAGATTTTTTTGTAAAAGGGTGTTATTTTTGGTGACTTTACATTAAATTAAAAGGGTATAAATTTTGAGATAAATAATCCACTTTATATTAATTGATTGAAGGGTGTATTTAAAGAATTACGAAAATTGTGAACTGTAAATATTATTTCCTTTCATTATACGAATGTTGATTAACTTCGTTTTATCAATTCAAACAGGTAATAACAAAGGGGTAAATGAAAATTGATCATTGTAACGTTGTGCACTCTGTGTAAATTAAAAAGGGCTAGCCGTGGCATAATAAAATTAAAAGATTAAAGAGAGAAAATACAGAGCGGTGGCGTTCAGTAAAACGTTTATTACACCGAGTACGGCGCTATCATATCAATATACATATATATATATATATATATATATATATATATATATGACATCTTTGGACTGGGTACTGTGATATAGCCTTACGATTGGGTGTTATTTTTATTGCTATGAATATGTCCCTTTTCTATCCTATAATTCCTTGAATTTGTTTTCACGGCTAGCTCAAAAAGACACAGAATGCCCTACTTCACAACAATAAAGATTGTTTAACCCCTTTTCTTTCTATCACCTATGTTAAAATAATTTAAATGCAGCAATACAAAGATTACACAATATAATGATTGACAATATGTACAGTTTTTATATCAATGACTTAATGATTTGTTCAACATTCAAAAATTAGCCCCTGAATAAAATATTAACATTTATTTTTCCACTAAATTTATATTTCCTGAAAGCCAGCAAAAATATTCTGTAATTACTCCAAGTACCTTTTGAACGTTCAAATGATGCTTTATCTATTTTTTAAAATCTCAAATGACCTTTTTGTTGACCTTTACAGATATTTGATATATGGAAAATATTAAAATTGAAAACAGTCTTTTACTAATAATAAATAAGATCTCTCACATGTGTTTTCCTTGTTTGGAACTGTCTCTGAATATCGGTGGTCAGCACCCCTTAATTGTTACAGCTTAACTTGCTTCACTTGTTGGCCAGAATGATTTATTAATGGTTGCTTGAATTTTTCCCTCGGATTTCTGGATTAACTCTGAGTATCTTGTAGTCCAATTCGAGTACCTTTACGCTTTATAATATTTTTCGAAGTGTATTTAGATATTTAATTAAGACGTTTACTTAGACGTTTAATTAGATGGTTAATTAGAGGTATATTTTGAAGTATAATTGGACGTATAAATGGACGTATAATTAGACTTATAATTGGTGCCGTTTTAAGCGTAAAACGGCTATTCTTCGTTGCATAAATTGGCACTTTTACTTTTCACAATTTTTAATAATTTATTGACTTTCACTAACTTTCACTTGTACGTAATCTTTCACCTTAAATTGTCGTGGTTCGTGCTTTGTTGAAGAGATACTGAATGCCCACGAGCTCCCTACGACATTTATAGACTCCACCCATCCACGTTTCAACCGGTGTGTCCGTCAATCAAGGCCTGCACTCCGCGCCCATCCCTGCAGAACTCGGAATTTCTCAAAATTCCCCGGCCCCAACCGTTGTTCCGTCATTCAATCTCGCACGCTAACGCTCATCCCCCGCCGTACACTCTCGGAACTTCCAAACACTCACTGCACCCTGCCACGTCTCCCATATCCGTGTCGATTACAGTCCGAACCCCATCGCACCACGAACCACCTGCTACACTGCCCGTCACCCCAAATACGTCGGACCCCCGTGCAAACACGACACTCCCAGTCACGCACTCATCCTTCCAACACTGACGCACTTGAACATGCGTTGACACCTCCAATAAAACTACCAAACAGCCAGAATGCCAGGATGTCCATCCCCCCCGACCACGCGCCCATTCCGGTGCAATCCGTTGCACTCAAAACTCCATCCCCACTCGCCTCCCTCCAACTCCGGACTTGTACATCCAACCCAAGTGCACTACACGACGCACACATTACCATTGCAGCCAAACAGCATCTGACCACCGCAAAATGAGCGTCCTTCCCATGAATTAAACCGGCTACAATCCATGTACAGTGTGCTCGCTATTGACCCCCTGCAAAACAGTCGATTTACTCCTATCCAATGGTGGAACTGTTGGGCCCTTCCAATGCCAACCATATTCACATCCATCCCACGACCCCCATGACTCAATGCACCCTCAAACCACTCTCCCATCATAGCATATATATATATATATATATATATATATATTGCCGTGTAACTTCGCTCTAGAGCTCGGTAATTCGAAAATTATTTAATTTTCAAAAATCAAAAATTTCACAAAATAGAAAATTTTCAAAAAAAAATTTCTTACCCGATTCTGCTTCCATCAACTTTGATTTCTTCAACCGCTTCCTGGCTAGCTCAGCTGTGATTCCTCTTGAATGCCTAAATTTACTATCATTCTCTGTACCGTTCACACACACCATTCAATAAAACCACAAAATAATACAACAATCATACAATATTTATTTACCACTATTTACAAATAACAATTCAAGATTATGTACATTTCGGTGCTCAAGTTACACCTCAATAAATTCTATCTTTGTAAAGTCCTGAATTTTAAATTGAAATATCAAACACATTTAATGTAACAGGAGTAAATGCGCCCTAAATAATACCTTATTTATATTTTTTCTAATTATTACACTCTGGAGTATGGTGAGCTCATGATAACCCAGTTTATGAATGTATGCTGTCTACTTAGCATACTCTTACTACAAACACAAAAAACCCATGTACTCTTAACAATAAAATTTAAATTCATGAGGAACGTTAATAAGCTTTACGTACACCTTTAGATTTATATTCAAATAACATAATAAAAGTTAGTTATGCGTATTCTTTTCAATACGCAAAATAAAAAAAAAATACCATCAAAGTTCACTCACACATCACAAATAATTTCCACAGTTAATAAAAAAGCTGCAAATTCTAATGCGTTACCTGGAAAAACTTGAAGATTCCAACTCCGTGCACGATGTATTATGTTCCTGAACCCTCGGTGTAGTGATAATGCGCTGCTTGCCGCCTCCAGCTATTTATAGATGAACACCATCTGCATTGCTCTGCATGCTACCCATTCAAGATCCAGCTCAATATCCAAATCCAAGTATAGTACACTTGTTATTATTGCATAATTTAATTTACATTACGAGCTTGTTGCAGTATACGTTATACCTTAGTTAAATATAAATAAACTCGACACTATCCGCGTTTCAAAGTATCAGGCCACAACAATCTAACACTGTACAATTTAATTTATAATTTTTAATACTTACAAGGTCGTTAGTAGATTTTTGGTACGTCGTTAGCGATGCAAATTAAAGAAGTCAAAGAGAAATTTAATAACTCAACTCTCGTATTTATACAATTCCAAATGTAACCTCTCCAGACCCTCTTAACGCGAAATATTTAATTGAACTAACTCTTTCTTCAAATTTTGTATAACCGTTTTCAACCTACCCGAAATTTAGCTCGTCGCTACGCTATTTTCCGAAAAACCCGCATTCATCTGTCCCGTGCTCGTTTGTTGTAAAACTAATTATTTCGACCAATGATACCTTTCAGTTACGTCTTAAAACTTCGCCTGTATTAACTCTATCCCTTTCTTATGCATATTTGATGTTTCCTTCTAACCTTGTTTGAGTGGTAGAAAATCGATATTACTGTCCGCGTGCTATCTACTCCACGTGGAGTTGTATACGTGCCTACCGAAGTGAATGCTATTATGCCTGTCTCATTCTGAAGCATATCATTGAGTGTTCATCCCTTCTGCGCTAATAGAAACTTTTGGTTAGCGTTTATGCGAAACAACCGTCAGTTGAACGATATTCCTCGAAGCTTGTCTTGTTATCTACAGAAATACATAGAAGTCGACCTTTCAAAACATGCAGGTTTTCAATTAACGGTCGTTTTAAAATAACATTTCTAGAAGTTTGCGTTTCAAGATATTTCATATATTCGACGTCTGTTCGTTTGTTAGTAAAGCGTTTCGCCCTGGAATTATCGATTTTTCATGCTTTGCGCGTTTTCTGACGTTATAACCCTTTGAATTAAACTGAATTAAATTAATTAATAATTTCTATTGGCTTATATAATTTATTTTCTTTACGAACCTACGAATTTTTAATCCCTAATTATCAAATTATGGTAATACTTGTTACTTTAAATTAAATGAATGAAATAAATTTCGCACGTAAATTATGGTTGTTTTCTCTATACAGGGTGTTTGAAATTACATTGTTTATACCCAAATTTAACCCTTTAAATCCACTACAATATATATATATATATATATATATATATATATATGTGTGTGTGTGTGTGTGAACTCAGAGATGACCATTGGTTCAGGGATGCTTGGACATTAACGATGTTGGTTGGCTTGATGGTACATGTACGCTAGTAGGTGTTTGTTGGTTCTACAATATTTTGTTGGCTTTTGGCCCTTCGGGGTTTTATTGACTCTACAGATTTTTGTTGGCCGTACGGATTTTGTTATTACGGATTTTTCTTGGCCATACCGATTTTTATTAGCCGTAGGGATTTTTATTCGACGACTTTCCATCTTGCTCGACTCGAAGATGATGTGGAAGTGAGCGGGTTCAGAAAATTAATTGCAAAGACAGTTCAACCGCGGGAAATTTTATCAGAATAAATGTTTAATGCCCACTCGTCGTGTATATGAAAATTGTTGAAAACCATAAGGTATTTCTTGAATAATAAGGTGTTTGTACAAACTTTTGAAAGATTGGATTGCTATTTACGACTTTACAAACCAGGTTTCAAAACAGCTCAATTGTTTTCTACATGATTGTGGATACAAAATGTTGAACTTAGCCTTGTAATTGAATCAAACTAGAAAATAACAAATCGCATACTGTTAACCATATGGGACTAAGGACTTATTAAAAATTCGAAAATCTATTTAAATTTGCAAATAAAGAATTTTTTCATTTTTTTTTATTGCCTTGGCAATTTTTTTACGTAGCAAAAAAAATTGTTACATTCTTTAGAAAACGCTTATATTCCACTACAATAGCTTGTATTATTTAAAGAAAATGTATACTTACTTTCTAGGTCGGCGCAAATTGCACGAGGAGCTGATCAGCTTGCGAAGTCAGAATAAACAATTACAATTTATGCTGGACACTTATAAAAAGGACGTGGAGCAGAAGCTCAAACCACCATGTGCAATTCATAGAGAGATACCCATCTTATCGCTCACGCTTTAATGCTATATTTCGATATGATACGCTATGTATTATTATATATTTTTTAAATTTTTATAATAAAATTTTTTTTAAAGAAGCAACATTGTAACAAGTCTTTTTGCCGGAATTTGTAAGTCGTAGATTCTTTGCTTTGCTGCACTTAGTGTGCTAGTTGTTTGATTCAGTGATTGATTCCTTAATATTAACTTCAATCCGTACGTTAGCAGTATTATCCAATTAAGAGTCGAGTGTTAATTAAAATAAATAATACAAGCGTATGCTTCATCGTATGGTTGTTTCAACTCTGTTCAATTGGTAGAGAGCAAGGTCGTTTTCGTTAGTATGTCAAATCAGACGGCATTCGCTCTCGGGTTTCTGAACAAGTACGATTGCTTTAAGTAGGAGCAGAGCGTGCGATTTGCAATTCGTCATTTTATATTTGCATCTTTAGTTGGAAAGGCCCCAAGTAAGCTATGATTTCCCTGTTAACGCTAGCCAGGTAAAAGTATTGTATTCATTATCTAATTTAATTTCAATTGCAGCGTTATATTTCTACGAATAATTTTAAGAAGATTATAGTACTAAGAGATCGGCTCTTTCATAGATATGGCGTGCTGATTTATGTCATTTTAATTTATTGGTTTGTAAATGACAAGAAATATACTCTATTAGCAAGTATATAGGAAGAGTATAGGAAATCTGCATAAGAGTTCAATTCTTTGGCATTTTGTAGTTCCAAAAATTTCTTGTGCAGGAAAGTGTGCTTGTTTGGATTTGAAGCATATTGCTGGCTTGTGTTATCTTGTAAACTTTTACCAGTTGTTTAGCAGTCCAAGGTAAGCGATTAGCTTTATACTTGTGGTCGTGCCACCTGTTTGTTTTGAAGTGAAGAAAATCAATGTCACATTTACACGTGAATATCAACTAACAAATTTTTGTTCATATTAAGATGCGACTAGACTTTTCACCGAAAATATCAATGTTAACGTTTAATGTAATTCTTTTAACGTAAACATAGTTTGCATTGCATAATTCCAACTTACAATATAAAACACTAGTACTTGTATCAGCAAAGTTGTAAACCCGGATATGCAGATCTGATATATATGAAGCTTGTAATTATGTTGTATAAAAAGCTACTGAATTTAGTAAGGAAAGAATTCTCCACTTTAATTAAATTTGCTGCCACTTCTAAAAACCTTTTGATTATACGGAATATTTGTTGTGTATTTTGTAAATAAAATCATTAATCATAAAAAAGTATGCAGATGTAAACATATACGATATTGCTAAATAGATGATATGGTGGCCTATTGGTGATCATTTCTACAGTGTTTTCTATCAAATTTGTACAGTAATACTATTTTGTTTTTATGTTAGTTAAGGTATAAAACGATAAGCTCTTTTTGTAGTGTAGTCTTACAGTAATTCGCAAATAGCTCCAATAGTGTGGTTTCACAACGGATATATCCTGCACCTTGAAGAAGTTCTAGATTACTAGAACGGTGGAATGGCTTGCGCGTTCCGGTGATCTAATAAAGTTAAACCACAGGTGCAACCAAAGTAGTAGTGTTTTTAGTGAGGAACGAGACTAAGACAGGTCCCTGGAAAAGGGCAGCGGCTCTTTCGGTATTTCCACACGCTTCCGACAGTCTGTCAAACATTCGTTGCAAATTTTGTGATGATTTGGCCAACAATACTGCATCATCCACATACACCAGCACACTGGCATTTGTTTCACCAATTTTCACTCCTTCCATTCCTACGCAAGCTTGCGTGATACATCTATTCATAAATACGTTGAACAGTCATGGTGACGTGACACAAACCTGTTTTACACCTACCACGATGTCAAAGTATTGCCCCATGTAACCATTCACACGTACACATGCTCTACTGCCTTCGTACATCGTTCTGATGTATCTTATCATGCACTTGCTTACACCGAATTCACGCAACGTCTTCTGTTCACAGAGTCATACGCCTTTTCCAGATCTACAAATGCTGCATACATTTTCTTACTGGCATGCATACACTTTTCAGCAATTTGTTGCATTGCGAACATCTGATCCACACATTCTCTTCCAGGCACAAAACCACATTGAACGTCTCATATCTTGCTCTGCGTTCTCTTACGAACGCCCGCGATCACAATTTTTCCATACACTTTACTGGGTACGCTCAACAGACTTATTCCACGAAATTTTTTGCATTCATACTTGCTACCTTTACCTTTGTACAAAGGGATAGTGATTGCACACTCCCAATCTTCAGATACCTTCGCTTGTTCTATACATAACTTTATCAGTTTGCACAAACATTCAATCAACACCCCAAACCCATACTTTACATGTGATTTTCCAATGCTCCACCCGAAGGTACTACATTGGCCAGGAAGCGAGTTTTTTTTTACCTGGAAAATTTGAAATTTTGCCGAACCCTTGCTGTTCCAAACAAGGTAGGGATCTTTAACGTGCGTGACAACACTCACACACGGGACCTCCATTTTACCTCTCATCCGAACGAGGGTGTATTTTTGAGAAAAATGCTCGCCTAACATTTTTCGAGCGGACCGTGTCGGGATTCGAACCCGGGACCTTGGGCGTAGTAGTCACACACATACCACTACGCCACGGAGACGCCTCCCAAACCCATACTTAGGCATTTCACTTATTATTCCATCTACACCCACCGCTTTGCTCTTCAGAGTTCGTACTTACTTTTCTTTTAAATTATAACTTTTGACTATGTACTATGTACGTTTGGATACATTTATAAATGTAAAAAAGCATTTAACCCAAAACATGGCTGTCGTCTTCGCCGAAATCGCCAAACAAGTGTTTTATATTGTATGTCTTAGGATGATATAAACTCGGATAATTGAAAAGCAATTTTTTGTTAACCTCTATCTTCTAGTACACGCTAAGCAGTATCTCTTAAACCTAACATCTGGTACAACCAAACTATGTCATATGTTACCAACACTTAAAATAACATTTCTACAATATACTACACGCTTTTGCTTAACGTATAACAATCTAATCACTAAGAACACAATCTATTTTATAACACATAATCTCTTAAATAACTAGGTTTCTTTACAATCCTATCAGAATGTTTGCTTATCAATTCATTCGGAGTTGCAACAAAACTATCCTTTTCTACAATTGGGGAGGGGTCAACACTAATTGGTCTAGTTTGAGTACACTTTTGAATATCTATTAAATCGTGATCCTCGTAAACCAAGTCATTATTTGGTTTAATGTCAACCTTAATTTTAGTTTTTTTAAAAATAATCTATTACGTCTAAATTGTTTTCCACTTCCATTCATTACTAAATAGGATCGATCATTGTACTGTCTTATTACTTTCCTTTCACCCATCGTGAACCAAATTGAATTAAAATATTTTCATCAGTTTTCAAACACGGTAGATTTTTGGTTTGTTAATTATATTAAAAAATCTGTTTTATTTGCTGTTCGCGAAATTTATCTATAACATTCGGTTCAATTATTTTTGGTTCAAAATTCCCTGTATGTATCGGAAGATTTGTTTTTAAACTTCGATTTAATAGAAGTTCAGCAGGTGAATAACCAATCGGAAGAGGACCATTATTGTATTCCAAAATATACAAATTTAGATTTTTTAAATCTTGCGTTTTATTAATAATATTTTTTACAATATTTACAGTTTTTTCTGCATTTCCGTTCGACTAATGATGATATGGGCTTGAAAACTCTAGTAAAAAATTTAACTGTTCCGCAAACTGTTTAAGTTGATTACTATTAAAAGGATTATTGTCTGCATACAAAATATCAGGAGCTCCGAACCTTGTCATGACCTTTTGCAGAAATTTTATGACTCCAGATGCATTTTTATTTTTAATTTCCTTCACTTCTATCCATTTTGAAAATGCTGCTACGTAACACAAAGAAAGTCAAAGAAATGACCGGGCTCAATCGGAGAGTAGGGGGGGTTGTAGAAAACAAACTGACATATAATGTATGCGGCGGTAAGGAGTTAGTAACCATACCTGCAAGAAAATTAGTTAAGCAAACCTGAAAAAAAAAGAATAAGTATAGCAGCAATGAAAAGTCTCTCCTGGTTGATCCTGCCCTCTCAGGGCGCGTCTCGTAGTCAGCGTTAACCAAGTGGTTTCTGCTGTCTTGTCTGTATCGTTTATGGTGCGTGTGTTCTAGGTGTCTATTTTTCCACCTAGTAGTTTGAATCTCTTGTTGTGACCTAGTTGTTTTTTTGTTTAGCCAACTAGGTCCGGTCTGGAGTACTTGTCTGTGAAAAGGCTAAGTTATTCAGTACTTTGTAGAATGTAAAAAAAGAAACTGTTTGGATAATCTATATAATATAACAACGGTAAAAGCAATACAGAAAAATGTTTAGTACACAGTGAGGTAATATTGGGGAGTAGCAGAAACGTTTCCTCACACACCAATTAAACATAAATCAGATAAAATGTTGACAAAAGATAAATAGATAAGACACAATTGGTATGAGTAATTCAATAGTATTGATTTTTCTTTCTTTCTTTTTTTTTCTATGTTTTAAAATAGCATGCAAGTCTATTGTAAAAGGTATCAGAACGACAAAGATATGGTAAAGCAACGAATAGATATTTAAAGTAATAACCAGTAGGAAATAGTTCAACTTACAAAAGTCCTTCAGCAACGCTTCCTTGCAGCTGAAGTGTGGGAATCAACGATGTCCTGCACTAACGAAGCACTTCACCCTTGACTGTGAGGGTGTTGATGGAACCTATCACACGTTACACTAATCACACCTACGTATTTCACTGGGGTTAGCAGCAGACAATATCACGCGTCGGAACTATGTAGCCTTGATAAACTCTATTTCCTAAGACAATAATTTCGAAATATTCTGTAGCACTAGTTTAATTTCAACTGGGACCAGATGTATATTATTTTCATAAACATCCCAATAAGCAGTGAGAAACTTCAAACAATACCTTTGTAAGCCGGTAATCTGTTATATTTCGCAAATAACGAAATTTGCGCAGGCACTGGTCTATTTTAGATTCTTGGTTGTTAGAAAATTCAGAAACTACAGTATCACTGTATTTAAATAATCCAAAGTATGCGCTACTCTGCGAAGAAAAAGGACCGCGAAACTAGATCGCACACACCGTTTAAATATCAAAAGATAAAACAACTAAAAAGAACCATAACGGGTCAAGCACGTGTATCACTAAAACAAGTCCGTCAAATGTTCCTTAAAACATTTATCTCGCCAGAAAACAACTAAAAACAATTAGTAAGGCAACGCGTATCACTAAAATAATGTTCCGTAAAACAAGCACGTGCGGTCGAGTCAACAAGTTCTATCACTTTTTTTTGCAACAGAAAAGCAACAAAAAGGAACAATTAGTAAAGCTACGCGTATCACTAAAACAATACGACTCTTTTCAAAGCAAACAGCACACACTATTTTTAACGTAATTAATCTGTAGGAACGAAGAGCAAACTCAAACTGTTTATATAAACTCGTTGTTACCATAAACTCTTGTCGACTCTTATCTCCTTCGCTAATAACATAAGGAACAACCAAAACGTGAATGCCGCAATCATATCTAAATAATTAATTACAGCGGTTTATCATTTCCGATAAGTTGGACAGTAATTTACTTTATACAAATAGCGATCCACTCATTATAAATAAAATATAGAAATAGTAATTGTAGAAAGGTATTTACTAGTTGAGAAA
Source organism: Platerodrilus igneus (assembly GCA_036346225.1). Taxonomy (NCBI): domain Eukaryota; kingdom Metazoa; phylum Arthropoda; class Insecta; order Coleoptera; family Lycidae; genus Platerodrilus; species Platerodrilus igneus. Next base: position 1,740,535 of record JARFIW010000139.1, on the reverse strand, counting down.
AAGCGTAAAATGTTAAACTATTATTAAAAATGCCCGTTACAATGCATCAACCAATACTATAAAATTTTGCTTATTAGATTCTAAAATATCGGTAAGGTCTTATAAATGATTAATAATTTCTTCCTTTTGGTTTGCTGTTTGAAATTTTTGACAAGCACAACAAGAATTTACAAAATCTTTTATGTCTTTGTTTATATTAGGCCAGATTAAACATTGTCTTGCTCTCAGCTTGCACTTGAGAATACCAAAATGTCCTTTGTGTATTATTTGTAACATTTCAATTCGTAATTTTGAAGGAACATCAATTTTATTATCTAAAAACAAAATACCCTGAGAAATATTTAATTTATCTTTCACATTATAATAGTATTTCAATTTGTTATCTAAAAATCGTTTATTTGGCCACTTGGTTTGTATATAGTTAATAACTTTACTTTACATGCGATCACTTAATGTTTCGTTTCTGAAAACTAATTTCTTTTTGTCACTAAGTGGAATATTGTCGGCTAGGGAGTGTATAACATATTGCATATCAGCATCGTCTGTGTTTTTCTATCTATACATGCAAAAGACAAAGTATCGGCAACAAACATCTCTCTTCCCGGTACATAAGTCAATTGTATTTTATATTATAACAACTTTAACAACATACGCTGCAACCGCGCAGAAACTTTATTAATATCTTTATTAAAAATTGACTTGTGATCAGTTTGCACAGTAACATCTTACCCATACCCAAATAATGAAATTTCTCAAAGAAAAACACGATCGCCAAAAGTTCTTTTTCAATTTGTGCATATTTCTTTTCAGTATCAGTAAGTGACCTCGATGCAAAACTAACAGGGCGACCCTCTTGTAACAAACAAGCTCCCATACCTTTACTTGAACTATCACATTGTATCAGAACTTTTTTGACTCATCAAAAATTTTCAACAGTGGCTGACTGGTAACAATATTTTTAAGATAGTTCATTTCGATCTTATGCTCTTTACTCCATATTGTTGCGAGCTACTATTAGGCAACTCGTCAAACACATAAACGCCGCAAGCACTGTATATTCTCCATGGACCGAGAAGCTTCTGGCAATTACGTGAGGATGAGTCATCCTTTTTAATTCACGGTATAAATAAGACCGATGATGAAGTACAGAGTTAGTCTATATCAGAATGTCGAATATAAATTATATCGTGTAAAGTTAAATAGTTGAGCTTTTGAAAGTCCAACAATATTCATAACTGTTTACTACGTTGTTCTTGTAGCCGTGCGTAACACAAAGAAATCACGGAATGACCAGGCTCAATCGGAGATTAGGGGGTTGTAGAAAGTAGACTAACATAGAATGTACGCGGCTGTAAGAAATTAGGGACAATACCTGCAATAAAAATAGTTAAGCAAACCTGAGAGAAAAAAAAATAGTTAAGTAAACCTGAAAAAAAAAGAATGTAAAAGAATGTAAAAAAAAACGGTTGGATAATCTATATAATGTAGCAACGGTAAAAGCAGTACAAAAACTTTTAATACAAAATGAGGTAATATTGGGGAGCAGCAGAAACGTTTCCTCACACACCAATTAACATAAATCAAGACAAAAATTTTAACAAAAGATAAATAGATAAGACACAATTGACATGAGTAATCTAGTAGTATTAGTTTTTTTTTGTTTTCTCTTTTTTTTTCCAATAGTCTGCACTTCTATTGTAAAAGGTATCAACACAACAAAGAATATTACAAAACAAACGGATAGATATTTAAAGAAAGAAAACAAGTAGTAAATAGTTCACTTACAGAAAGTCCTGCAGTAACGAAGTACTTCACCCTTGATTGTGATGGGGTTGATAGAATTTAGTACACTTACACTAACCACACCGACGCACTTCACTGGTGTTAGCAACAGACATTATCATACTAATGGAACGAACCATGTGGCATTGATAAATTTCTTGTTAATTCTATTTCCTGAGAAAATAATTTCGAAATATTTTGTAACACAAATCGCAAAAATTGTAATAAAAATTTAGAATTTAGAATCACGTCATTTGTAAGCTGGAATCACTGTAACATGTTAGTTGCCAAACACGTTTTTACCTTAACTGGCCAACATTATTGTTAAGAGAGATAGTGCACGAAGATATGTCTGTAACCTCATTTCAAAAAAACCCAAAATGGGAAAGCACGTTACAGAATTAATTTGCTAATTAATACGTTGACAACTAAATAAGTATCTTGCACTAAGAAAAAAAAAAGACGAGCTGTACATCGTATTTACTTGCTTGTAATCGCAGTTACCGTTCTTGCATTTTAAGTACAATACGTTGTAATACGATGGCGAAGCCACAATGAGTGAAGCACGTGTATCACTAAGTAAGTCCGTCAGATGTTCCGTAACGCACGTTATTTCAAAAGAAAACTCAACAATTTAAGGAACAAAGAAGCACAATCGGTAACAGCACGTGTAGTTGAGTAAACACGTTCGCCTATAAAAGCATCCTTCATTCAATGCAATCAGAACTACACTCTGCAGTTAATATACAACTCGGTAATTTAAGGAACAAAGAACAAATACTAAAAATTAGTAGGCCCGCGTAAGCCATAAATACCGCATTAAAACTTACTATTCACAAAGCAAAACAAGCCACCGTATTTCCAATGTAATTAATAAATAGAACAAAAGACAAACTACAACTGCTCATCTGTAGATATAAAATAGTTGTTAGCATAACATCTGAGCGCCTCTTATCTCCACTTCAATAGATAGCATAAAGACGAAAGTTATAAGACAATAATTCAATTTATTTATTAATGTAAATCGACCTTTATGCAACCAGCTATGCAAAGCCATGTATTTTAAGTACGCTGCCGAAAGGGAGCGTAACATGTTATATGATGCGACCGTGTCTAATGTACATGCAGCTTGTAGAATATGTAAATAGACAAAAGTGTAATAAATAAATAGTTGTGTTAGTGTTGTTAATGGACCTATGGTTAAGAAGTTAGTTTAAAAAGATATTAGTGCTTGTAAATTCATTAGTGTGATAGTGCTTCATTGTTAATTGGCTGAAAACATCTATAATTAAGGCATATACTGTTAATTAGACTTGTGAATAGTGAGTAATAAGGACTCTTGTTATTACTTGTTTTAAATTAGTGGAACGCGGTAGTAGTAGCCCGCTACAATATAAACTTTACATTATTTTTTGTTAAATTTCGCATATTTTCAGTCTGTTTCGATAAGTTGGGTATAAACTTCGAATAGAATTTTAGCATTCCTAAAAGACGTAATAATTCATTCCTATTACAAGGAGCTTCAATTCCTTTAATGCCTTCTATGTTTTTAAAATCAGGCTTTATATAATTTTTTCAAATCATCTGACCTAAAAACTTGACTTTTTTTAATTTATACTGTAGTTTTGTAAAATTAAATTTTATATTATTTGTTATAGCTTTACTAAATACTTCTTTAATTATCAAATCATGTTCAACTTCATTTTTAGCTGAAATTATAATATCGTCATAGTAGATTGTTACGTGCCAATAAATTGGTCCTTAAACATTGTTTTTAGTTTAATTTTGATGTGCGGAAGTTTCGCGCCATAAATTCAAAAGACGCGGTGCGCGTATTTCCGTCACGTCAAAAGTGGGTTGGACGAATAACTTCGCGCCGACGCGGAAGAAACAAAAGTGGGGTGAAGTTTCCGTTAGACGCTTTAACGTGGCTTTTTTGCCTAAACCTGCGAGTGGAGTGGACGTTTGAGGTATCGTATCGTGCTTGTTATTATCTATGTAGATTCCCTTGCCTAATTATCTTTGTTTGTCGCCCCTTATATCTGGTTTTCCTTGTCCATTCCCTACATAGGTGATCAATTTGTAGCCGTAGGCACAACCACATTCCACGCCGGAGTGGAGCCCTGAGATCGAGTCCAAGCTATTTGGATGTGCGTAAGACGTACCCCCGTTAATTGCCGTTTCTTGTAAGAGAGCCAGCAGCAGCCCTTAGGGACGTGCAGCCACCAGCTTTATCTATCCTGAAGGACGATAGGCGTACTTCGTGGAAATCTGGACCTATCATGTGAGTAATTACTGTATTACCTATTGTCTTAAATTTATATAAATTTTCTGATTATTGTGCAATATAATTTGTGCATTGGTGACGTCATTGGCAGTTGGGCGCGCAAAATCTGTAATAAGGTTAGCGCTACTAACCGCCCGTGGAGTCGCTTTTTCATCGCGCTTGCGCGATGTATTTATCGACTTTTTAACTGTAATTATCGACGTTTTTAATTGTAAGAAGATATCAACACCTATTATGTCGCCGAATATTTGATACAATTTCTTTTGAAATATTTCTGGGGCAGATGCCAAGCCAAAAGGCATTTTTATAAACTTAAATTTACCAAATTGCGTATTGAACGTGCACAAATCGGAGCTATTATCATTTAACTTTAACTGATAAAATCCTTCGGTCATTTCTATGACAGTAAATAATGATATTCCGCTTAATCTACTAATAATAGTCTCGGATGTTGGTATTAAATAATGCTCTCGATAAATTTGTTTAATGGTTTAGGGTCTATACACAATCATAAAGTTTTATTTGGTTTTTCTATAATCAGTAAATTGTTTACCCATTCTGTTGGATAGTTAACTTTAGCAATAATTTGTTCATTTTCCAAACTATCAAGTGTATTTTTCAAAGTAGTATGTAACGCTGTCGGAACTTTTCTTTTATAATGTACTACTGGAATGTAATATTGATTTAATTTAATATTTACCTCGCCTGGTATTAGTCCTACACCCTTAAATATATTTTCAAATTCCCTAAATATATCATTTTTAGTTAATATTTCCTTTTCTAATAAATCTATTTTGTTAACAATCTGAAATTCAATGCATCCATTCAACTCTAATAATGGCATTGAATTCTTACAATCTACAATTATAAACGAAATAGATTTGCTTATGTTATTACATTTGCAGAAAAGATTAACTTTACCCACTGGTTTCAATTTAAAATTACCATAGGTAATTAATGTACTATTTGATGGTATAATTTTTAAATTCTCATTTAAATTTACTTTCTCAAATACTTGTTTTGGAATTACACTAACTCTGCACCTGTATCAAGTTTAATATTAAAAATATATTTCCAATTTGGAGTTTTTAAACCATCCTCTTTTGACTTGTCACTTCCAATTCGTGAATGTACAGCTCACCTACGACATTTTTCTCAGCAGAACCACTTGTCCTCTCATCAACAACTAGATTATTACAAAATATATTCCTATCTCTTGTATCTTCAATAGGGTCTGTTCTTTTATTCCATTCCTTAGTATTTACATATCTTTGGTTTTCCTGCCTAGCAAAATTTCCATTCTGATAACTTTTTCTGTTTTGTGTACTTCGACTTGCTCGATTTCCTTTATATAAATTATGGACGTTTCTTTTAAGCATGCATGCTTTAGCAAAATGGTTGATTTTTCCACAATCACTACATGCTTTATTAAACGCAGTCTTCTACAGACTGGTTTTCCACTTGTGTGATTCCATTAAATTTAAACGCTTCCATTGTTAAATTACCCTTAATTTTATACTTATCATTAAAAGCGGACATTGTATTTTCCAACGTTGACTTTTGACCTTGATCCAATTCGTTAATTAAATCGATTTCTTCATCACCACCGCAATTCATGAAGAGGTTTAATTTTAATTTTTCCATGTTCTTGTTGTCAATTTTATTCAATAACATTAATGAATTAATATAGATGTTGAATTAATTTTTCCATTTCGACCATGTGCTTGATTAATTATCAAACTCGTTAATTTCCAAATACGGCGGCGACTTTATATCCATATTGGCGTGCAATTTATCAATTATACTAGCAATTATCAACGAACTTCGTTCGTTTATGAAATCGATTTGTCGTCCGTCTGTCTGTCCGTCCGAGGCCTTTCTAATGGTCGGACATCAATGTGTGATACATCAATCGATTCAGCTCGGTGTCCTGAGCTTAAGTTTTGATGTCAGTTGAAATCGGGCCACGGGGACGCCGTGCCCCCGCGATATTCCGTCGGGAAAATTGAAATTTCAAATAGGTCCAAAATTAATGTGCGATACATATTTGGACTCCCCTAACATAGCTGAGTCGAAATATGGTACCCCCACAAAATCTGACCACGGATACCCGACCCCCGGGAATTAATTTTATCAAAATTTCAAATAGGTCCAAAATTAATGTGCGATACATATTTAGAATCCTCTGAAAAAACTGAATCGAAATATGATGCCCCCTTATTTACACACACACACACACACACACACACACACACACACACATACATACATACATACATACATACACACACACATATATAGCTTTTAAAATATTTATTCAATAAAATAAAATATATTAAAATGTCTCTTTTGTTGTTTATAAATTTTTGTATTTTATTTATTTATTTATTTATTGTATGTTGGAAATATACAGGTCTAAACCTAATTACATATTTCCACTAAAAATAAAGTAAGAAAAAAGAAAAATGTTAAATTAAGACATTTCCTTCTTCACATATTGATGAGAAGGCATTACAAATTTTAAATGAACATGTTTGATATAACTAGACAGTAAATTCATTTTATGCTATAATTCTGTGTTGTGTGTGGGTGTATGTGTTGGTGTGTGAATGGATGAGGGTGTGTTGTTTGTGTGTAAATATGAGGGTATTACATTTTATATAATAATTTTACACAGGTTTCTTTTAAAGCTCTGTAAGGTATTTCCAAACAATGGTATATTGGCTTGTTTAGAAATGTTATTATAAATCGACAATGTTTTTATAAATGGTGAGTTCTGCCTTAGTTGAGTACGATAGTATGGAATATATAAGAGATCTCTTCTTCCACCAAAGTGGAGAGGTACATAAAACCAATTTTACATACTGCAATTCGACAGTCAATATAATTATTAATTATTTTGAACAAAAACGTGAGTGCGATCGCTATCCTACGCCGCTCTAATTTCATAATATTTAACAATAACCTAGCTTCCACATATGATTGGAACCCAATAAACTTCCCATATTTTTTGTAGTAGATATACGAGATAAACTTATTCTGTACAGTCTCTATCATTTGCGAATGCTTACGTGTGCCAGGATCCCAGACTGTAATTGCAAACTCTAATTTTGATCTTACCAGTGTATCATATAATACTCTGATGCATTTTATATCTTGAAATTGACGCGTATTGCGGATTACAAATCCCAACATTCTATATGAAGATGCACACAGCATTTTAATGTGCGTTTCAAAACCCAAGTTACTAGTAAATACAACTCCTAAATCTTTGATGTTATCGACTTCTCTTAAGTTATCATTTAACAATTTGTAAGTATACTGAATTTTATTCAACTTCAGTGAATAACTCATCTTAATACATTTATTAATGTTTAGTTGCAATTTATTATCTTTGCACCAGTCTTGTACCTTACTAAGTTCTGACTGCAATGAATGACAATTGTGTATATTCTTTATTTCCATAAATAACTTTAAGTCATCCGCAAACAACAAACACTGGAAATTTTGTAATACATCTGGAAGATCATTGATGAAGATCAAGAACATTAATGGCCCTAAGTTACTACCTTGAGGAACCCCCGATATCATGCGAAATGCAGTTGATGTATAATTTTTATAACACACGTATGATTTTCTATTCTTCAAATAAGATTTAAAAAATTCAAGCATAGGTTTCGAAAAACCAAATGCTGCAAGTTTTTTTAATAGTACGTCATGACTAACCCTATCAAATGCTTTGGCAAAGTCCGTGTATATAACATCAACCTGTCCTCTTTTGTCCAGAACCTCACTCACATAGTCAACAAAAACAGTTAAGTTCGTTTGTATTGATCTTTTAGGAATAAAACCGTGCTGATTAGTATTTAATGCTAAATGAATATTACTGAAGATTTTTGTATACAGAATATGTTCAAAAATTTTTGCTGGTGCAGAGAGAATAGAAATAGGTCTATAATTACTAATATCATTTACTACTCCGGATTTATATATTGGTGTCAATTTTGCAAGTTTCCACTTAGTAGGAAATACTCCGGACTTCAAGGCCAAGTTGAAAAGAATATTTAGGGGGCGTACCAGGAATTCCATACACCCTTTGAAGATGAAGGGAGGAATCCCGTCTGGTCCCGCAGACCTCTTAGCTTTCATTTGTTTTATAGCAGTTTCAATATCTGTATCTGTAATAAAGCTAATGTGAAATACATCCAATAGGTTGTTCTTCATCTCGAGTCATAATTCAACTCGTAGTTGGATTCTTCACTGTACACAGATGAAAAATAGTCTGAAAACCCATTTGCAATTGACTCTAACGTATCAAGCTGATCACTACCATACACGAAGTTTAGTGTGTCACGATTCTTTTCCTGCTATTGGATACAAAAGACCAGAATACTGAAGGATCCGACGCAATCCCATTTTCCACACAATTGATGTAATTTTTATAAGCAGCCGCAATATCTCTTTTTGATTTTGCTCTTAGGTACTTAAACCGTTCATTATGAAACGTCGATGTGTTTTTGTATTTATGGTGAAAATTTTTTAATTTTACATCATCGATTATCTGCTTATCAAACCAAATGGGAAAGTTTAAATTTTTTATAGAGTAGTATGGGACACATACTTCTATTATGTTGTACCAAACATCATAGAAAGCAGCTACTGCATCATTTATATCAGTATAAGTATTAAGAAAATCAAAATGTGTATCTGAATACTTATAATTATTACAACATAATAATTTTAATTTCTTTAAATTGTTTTAAAGTAAGTCTACATTTGGAAGTTCGTTGCGACAATGCCTTGCATTTTCAACTTGTTTTAATTTGTACACACCTGACACCATGTTTTATATTGTATGTCTTAGGATGATCTAATAAACTCGGATCATTGAAAAGCCGTTTATTGTTAACCTCTATCTTCTAGTACACTCAAGGCAGTGTCTCTTAAACCTAACATCTGGTACAACCAAACTATGTCATATGTTACCAACACTTAAAATAACAATTCTACAATATATTACAACAAGTCTGCGTGCGGGGGTGTTCAATACCTTCTAAGAATGCGTACGATAGTACAAAGGTTCCACACGCGAGAAATCCAGTCCCGAAGGGATTGGAAACCATTTCTTGTCTTGAACAACCAAATAAAATGAATTTAAATAATAGTCTTTCTAGGTTTGTACATATGTATATTTTCAATATATAAAGGGTGGTCCGGTTATCATTAGCTAACGTATATCTTTTGAAATATGCAAGATATAGAAAAATGTCATGGTAAAAATTTTTTTAATATATTTTCTCTACAAATATAAGGCATTAAGTATTTTTAATGGCCTACTATATTTTAGCAGTACTATGTCACTTTGGTTTTTTTAAATACGACACCCTGTATATTTTTTCGAAAAATATTGTACTTATTATTATTATTATTATTTATTATTATTATTATTATTATTATTATTATTAATATTGTACTTATCTTTACGACAATATGCCACAATCATTTATTTTTATTCACAGTGCACTAAATAAGTCAAATAATAAATTTCAATGCGAAACTGTGATTGCTGTATAAATTAATACATTGAAATTTTTTTTATACATACATTTGAAAATAATAGCTAACCAGAAAACTAATTATCTTAGTAAACGTTCAAATTGTTCACCATTACATTCTAAACATCTATTAACTCGAACAATTAAATTTCTTCTAGCATCTTGTTACATGACCGAGGTAATTAGAAAGCAAGCTGTTCTTATTTTAACAATTATCTCTTCAATATTTTAAAAAAAGGTAGAATTAAAATACACTTGGTCTTTTAAAAACCCCCAAACAAAGACGATGAGAACTGACAGATTAGGTGATTTGGGTGGCCACAAAATCGGTCCGCTACTACCAATCCAGTTCTGGCCAAACTAATTATTTAAATAAGTTGTAACATTGATTCCATTATGTGGTGAAGTACCATTGTGCTGAAACCATAAGTTTCGCCTGATAGCTAGAGGAATATCATCTAAGCAATCTTGAAATGACGTTTGCAAAAACATTAAATATCTAGTTGACAGATAATTGTGAATAAAGTACTGAAATACTGCCATGGCATTCGTTAACAGAAACAATCAGAGTCCTATTGAAATTTTATTATTTAAGTTATTTAGCGTACTAAGACAAACCATTGGTTGTGGCATATTACGTAAGCAGTAATTTTTTTCTTAACCATCCTCCCGAGACTTTATGTTCGAACGAGTCCCGCGATAGGTTTTTTGAGGTTAGGTTACTGTTAGAAATAGATATTATTATTAAAAAACACATAACACAAATCACTTAACACGCATATCAGAACAGTCTGTAAAGTTTTAGCAACAAAAAACAAGAGTTTTAAAAATGAATGCAAAAAATTACTTGCAGGGTTTGGAACGTAACAAATTACAGTGTGTATGCACTTGCAGGCGGTCTGGATACTAGATGAAACAATTTCACTTTGACTAAATTATTTAGTAACCACTGAAGTAAAACAATGCCTTTTAAAAAGAAGCTTCTTAGCACCGCGACTTACAGCGTTTTTTGGCGAAAAGGACGTTTAGAAGCAGAGCTTTCACAGCTCAGTTTGTATTTATAGGGAAAGAAAACAATGTGCTTCTTTTTCCAAAAGCAATTCCCGTCAAAATGTCAAGTATTTCTACGAACAGAACCTGCAAGTCTTTCAATAAAACAGCTGCGAAACATTGGTATTACGCTGCTTTTAAACAAAGAAATAACATAACGGCTTTTAAGAATTGCTAACAATGGAAAGTTTTATTGCTCGTACAACTGGGTGGGCTGTACACATTCGGGAAAATAGAATACCTTTTGATGAAAGTTCTTGGTAATTATAACCAACCTTTAGACTTTTATTAAGCAGGAGGTTAAAACGTATTACGAAGAATGTGTACGGCGACGCTTTAGCCTTTTAACGAGCGATGCAGGTGTTTAACTTATCTTAGGGAATTTGTAATCGCCGGCTTTTTAAATCATCTAAAGAAACCCATAAAAGTATTTAAGCAGCTGTATAATTAATTTCAGAGAATTTACAACACGGGCTTCTTTTTTAATCTCTGCGAAGCAAAGGAAATTATTATAGAATATATTCTACGTATTTAACGATTTACTAAGAATTATGAGATTTCATAGGACATGTAAAAAGTATTCATTCAATTAAAAGAAAGTAGAGTTTGTTAAATCACTTAATTGGTGGGAAGTTAGAAATTTTATAGGGCATTTTAAGTAACCATACAACGGAGTAGTTGAAAATTAAATATTTATCTGCAGCATATAGAAATCAATCGATTTCTCGGAAATTTAACACAACAACTTTAAGGAACAAATTGAGAGAAAATAGAAATGTAGTAAAACAATAGCTTTTACAGGTGAGGAAGAAAATGTTTTTACTGGTCATGTTATAGCTTTATCGGCATATAGATTCTCCGTAATAACTATAGATTTGCGATTTCCATCTAACCATATCTAGATCGGCAGGGCAGAGCGGTACTTTTGCCATAGCAAAATATATAAAGATACGATCAATTTGTTTATTAACAGCTTAGAAAACAAGGTAGAAGGGGTGCTGGGAACCTATACATGGAATTATAACGAGATATATTTTGTCGGCGATAAAGGCCGTTTAAAAGTAATAACAAAAAGAAGCAAATATCCAGAAAAACACAATTTGAGAAAGCTTGTAGTGTAACCGACCTGAAGGCTGACCCAAACGCCCTCTGTAAATGGCACACCAAGCTACATAATCTAACATCTAGTGGCAGTGGCTCGACGACACCTACGTTGTGTTATCATGTGACCCAAATTCACACTGGGAAAACGGCGTTAAGGAGAGAAGGTTTGAAATAAAACTACAGCATTTACCTAACTTGACTTTTAATCAAAAGAATAATCACTAAATAGGTCATTCGCATGAAAGCATAGAAAAATGATATTAAAAGCAAACAGTGCCGTACTCAACCTGGGCGATTGGAGAAAGAGCACGGCAGAGAAAACCCCAAACTGCCCTCACACTTTCAACTGCATTTGGCGCATCTCGACAAGGACGGGAAACGTACAAGTACCTAGATCACCAACACTGAAATTGACGGGATGTCAACCGTTACTTAGACATACCACACATGACAACTGAAGAAACGTTAGTGTAGACCTGCTAGTCTTTTCTGGTAGGTACTGAGGTCGGCTAGACCAATACTACAAAGCTAAAGTTGAAGATGGGGGACACCAGGAAGATGACCTGCACCTTGACTACCAATGTTTCTCCTCGCACGGACATAAAATGTTAGTAATATTCAACAAGGTTCGTACACTCGCGCCCACATACATACATTAACAGTTTCCAGCCCGTGTTACAAAATATTTCACAAAGGCTAGCCGACTTCCTATTATTTGCCAAAGAGTACACTACAAGTACATTGGCAAGACATGAATCGCTGAAATGAACTTATGGTATGATTGCGCATAGTTAAAGAGGTGCTGGTTATTAAATAGACTATCTCCAACATAGTCATAAATGCAAACGCGAAAAGCACGAGATGTTCGATCATACCAGAGGTTCAATTTAATTATATCACAATAATTATCACAAACGTTAAATACTAGTTAATTATATAGGAACATCGGCTAGATAATAGGATAAACACACAACAACAACATAATTATGTTTAAACCAAGGTATGAGCGGTGCAGTTGTAAATGTGATTAATATGCTAAAATAAAACAATTTCACATAAATAAAATGTCAAATACATCACAAATATCAAACAAAAATAAGATAGAAATATAATACTGTTCAGGTTCCAGCTTGCCCAATAATTTGATTTAATATAATGTCAGTACTTTTTATTGTTTGTCGTAAAATTACAGTAGTGATACCTCTGCTATTGATTCTGCAATAAGTGTAACGCAATTGTAGTTACAACTCTGCATTAAATACAAAATCAGCATTATTTCAAATAAATAAATATTAGTTTTACTCTGATTTAGATACTAAATAAACAATTTAAATAAATAAATATTAATTTTCGGTTGTTAAACCAAACCACACTCATTTATACATACAATAAAATTGTAAATTCACCTATTAAACATCACAAGTAAAACAACCGGCAAGGCAGCATTGTATACATCAATCTCAAAAACGCAACAGGTAATCATAAAAATATTTCCTTCAGTGGTTAAATAACTAACGGTTTTACAATAAGTATCAATATCATATTCAAAACAGCGCTCTGATTACAAGATGTAATCACATTACCTTAAATAACCACTACTTTATAAACTTAAAAACATTATCTTTAATAAAAACCGCCAAGTAAAATCCTTCAACCTTCCATCTTGAAATCTAAAAAAAAACAAAGTCGTTTAACCCTGTCGACTAGATCGATCGTTTCTACACATGCGCCCCTTATAACATCAATTCTGACGTAACGGAATGCGTTCAGAAACCTGGAAGTGGTTACTGAGCTATTCTATCAAATACCTTCGAATATCGAAATGTACACTATAATATTTGCAATAATTATCAACCAATGAGAAATCGACTTAGAAACACTACGGATCACTTCAAGCTTGCATTTCTTTGATTATATGTGGAAATTTAGAGAAGTCCTAATTAGCGACAATTTAAGACCATTTTTAATTTCTACTATATGAACAATTGCATCAGCACATTCCTACTAATCACTAAAAATTGGCAAAAGCTGCATAACCTGACAATATTGATAAACGCTAAGCAACTCTAATCTAGCAATCAAAGCCGGAGTTTTAATATAAAATGTATTACAATAACGAATAATTAGACGCCCATGCAAGATTTCAAAATTTCCTTGCAGTACATCGAATAACAGCCATCATTATCTTGTTTTCGACCTTACTTAAGGTCGGTTTGACGCAGCTCTAACTTCTTTTCTATTCTGGACATTAATGTGATTGTATATTAGCATCCGAACGTTTATGGATTTTCAATCTCTCCACGATAATGAACATAAAAGTATAACTTAACAAGTATGTTTATAAATGACTTGAGAGTGCTGCAGAGAATTTCAAGTTAATGAACCTTTGTTATGTGAAAGCATATCAAGTTTCAAACAATTATGCTAAGTAATTGATGGCATTTTTATCGAAAAACGGGTGACTGAAAAAAATCTACCCGAGGCGGGACCACATTAATATCATAATAGAAAGGTGAAACCAGAAAACACCGATCGCTTGCATAGCCAGCGTTGCCAGAGCAAAAAATGCCGACCAATCAACCAATGGAGATATATGTTAATAGTTGTTGTTGCCTTTTCGGTCCTTTATAAATAAAAATGATATAAGCTCGCTGTTAGATGTGATACATCCTGACGCATATGACGTCACCCGCCATCCGATAATAATTTTACTTTACAATAGTACTATAGTGTATACAATTATTGTTCCTACATATATGACCGTATACTTTAATTTTTAGTGATGCAGATAATAACTCCAACTGCAAACTCAACCATTCGTATTTACATTTGAAAAAATTATCACATAAGTTACAAGTAAGGTCGTCTGTTAGTATGTGATTGCATATGGCCCTGTAAAGTACTTTTGCGGAATGCAGAATAATCACATAAATAACACAAAAAAGGTCGTTCGTTAGTATGCAACCGCATATGAGTTTGCAAAGAACTTTTCTTTGCTGCAGAATATTTACATAAATTGCAAGAAAATGGCCGTTCCTTAGTATGTACGTGTATATGGAATTTCAAAACAACCTTCCACTTTGTGAAATAGCCACATATATGACATACAAATGGTTGTTCATTTAAGTGAGACGACATATGGGCTTGTAAACTATATCTCCGTAATGCAGAATAATTGCATAAGTTGCATACAAATGGTCGTTCATTAGAATGCATACGCATGTGAACTTTCAAAGTACTCTTTGTAGTTGAAGAGTAACGACATAAGTAACATATAAAGGGTCGTTCATTAATATGTGTCCACATATGGGCTTGCAAAGTATTATTTCGTAATGCAGAATAATCGCATAAGTTGCATGTAAACGGTCGTTGGTTAGTGTGCGACTTTAGATGGCTTTGCAAACTGTCTTTCTTTAATGCAGTATAGTCACAAAAGTTGCAGGCAAATGGTCGCATGAAAGAATGTGTGCGCATATGAGATTGAAAATTACCCCTCTGTAATGCAGAAAATGCACATAAATTACATACAAATTGACGTTCGTTAGTGTGTGTTCGCATATGGGTTTGCAGTGTACATTTTTGTGCTGCAGAATAAGCACATAAATTACATGCAAATGGTCGTTCTTTAGTATGTGTACGCATATGAGATATTAAAGCTTCTTTACTAGTTGCAGAATGGAAACACAAATTGCATATATATGATCGTTCATTTAGATGTGAGCGTATATGAGCTTGGAAAGTACTTTTTAGTAATGCAATATATTCACATAAACTGCATTGAAATAGTCGATCTCTGGTATGCGAACACATATGGGCTTTCAAACGATACTTCGAAGTTGTAGAATGTCCACATATATTACACACAAAGGGTCGTTCGCTAGTATGTGACCACATGTGTGCTACTAGTTTATCTTTTCGAGATGCTGAATAATTACATAAATTGCAAATAAATGGCCGTTCGTTAGTATGGGTGCGCATATGGCTAATCAAAGCAAACTTTTCTGTTACAGAACAACCACACAAATTGCATACATACGGCCGTTCATTAGTATGTGACCACGCGTGTCTTTTTAAAGTACCTTTTTGTGATGCGGTGTAATCACATAATTTGCACGCAAATGGTCGTTCTTTAGTATGTGTTCGCATATGTACTTGTAAGTGAGTTTTCATTGAAGTAGAATAACTACATACACTGCACTCGAGTGGTTTTTCCTTGTTGTGTGACCATATATGGGTTTGTAAACGACTCGCATCTAATGCTGAATAATCACAAATTGCAAGCATGTAGTCTTTCAGTAGTAAACGAAGACATATCGTCTCGCGGACAACTGTATAGCAAAATAATTGCATAAATTACGCTTCAAAGATTGTTGTTCAATGCGAGATTTCTTATACCTTTGCAAATGACTTTAGGATACAAAATAATCACGCACAACTGGATGATCGTTGTACATAAACAAATATACCGGTTACAGCATATTGCCTAGCTAGTATAACAACATCGTGAATAAGCACGATCGAAACTCAAGTGTAGTGTTAAGCAACACACGCAACAATCCTGTTTACATACTCGCAATGCGGCGTTTTAAAACACACAATAAAACTATTGTTTAAAGTATTAAGAAACTACGCGACTGAATGGACGAAAACGAACCCCGTTTACTGAACATTAGTAGTTATTGCATAGATACTGGCGACAGTATACGGAATTCAGACGTACTTAGATTTACATGAATAACAGAGTAGTTTTGTCTACCACACGACAAATGGCGTTTACATGACAATTATACTGAAATAGCACAGCTGGCTCAAAAATTAGAAAATTTATAATGCTGTGGTTGAAATTTTTATTATGGACTGAAGAGAAATTTATAAGGAATGAATACAATTCTTTATGTAAAAGAGGGGCAATGGAAAAGGCTATGGACTTTCACCATTGATTAAACTTAGGTCATCAATATGGCGAGATCACTGAACTGACTGAAACTGCACTGTTATTGCATGCTTGCGAGATAAAAAGTGCGGGTGCACTGAATGTGATACTATTTCACTCACACATGGGCACTTTGGCTAAATGACAACGACAGAGTACATCAGAGGGGCAACTGTGTGTTAAATTTTTGTCGGGAGGAGACTGAAATAGGTAGATAAATTTCCTATAGTTTTATCTCTTTTCCACAATCGATAATGCATACTGTGATGGCGCCACAAACAACAAGTAGGGGTATGGCGGGAAACGTTTAAATTCAAATATCCTGAATAGATAGTATTTTTAAATTCAAAAGTAGTAAAATTGCAATTTAAATAGAACTTAATCAAATCTTTATGTAAAACTATAATATTAATTGTGACAAATGTAAAAATCAACTGTTACATGATTAATTATGGTTCTAAATAAAGATTTGATATTGTTTTATTTAAAATTTTAACCTACTCATAATCAGGATTATACTAGCATCCTTCATATTATGGTGGTTATGGTGTTACAAATTGGAAATATGACAAACCAGCTAATTACCTATTTTTTATTAACGTATAAGTATAAGAATTAAGATTTAGGATTATATTTCCTACAGCTTTGTATAATAATTAAAAATTGTTCCTGCCTATATTATATGTAAGATAGTAAACAAAATTAGTTTCCCATCCTTTTAACTTTAAGTGTAATACCTGAGCATAAAATATAAAAGTACATTGTACAAGTAGTGTTAAAATGTTTGCAACATAGTGTTACGAGCTACTATTAGGCAACCTGTCAAACACACACAAGCGCCGTAAGCAATGTATATACTACAGAAGCCTAGAACTTTCTAGGATATACTGGATTATAAATCATCCTTTTAATTCAGGGTATATATAAGACCGCTGATAAATGTAAGAGATTAGTCTATATCAGAATGTCGAATATAACTTATATCGTGTAAAGTTAAATAGTTAAACTTTTGGAAGTCCAAGAGTAAACATAAATTTATATTATGTGAAGGTGTCTATTGTACAGACAGCTTGTAGAATACATAAATAGACAAAAATGTAATAAATAAATAGTAGTGTTTAGTGTTGTTAATAGACCTATGGTTAAGAATTTAGTTTAAGAAGATATTAGTGCTTGTAAATTGATTAGTGTGATAGTGCTTCATTGTTAATTAGACTGACAACATCTATAAATAAGGCATATACTGATAATTAACTTGTGGACAGTGAGTAATAAAGACTTTTGTTATTACTTGTTTTAAATCAGTGAAATGTGGTAGTAGTAGACCGCTACAATAATAAAACTGTCTTACTGCAACCACATAATTCTAGTTTACGAAGCAAAAGCTGTATATTTACTAGTTCAAATGCTTTGCTATAGTCTAGCATTATAAATAGAGTAACCTTGGTTTCATTCATAGCTCTCGTAATGTCATTAACAATTTTACATAGCGCTGTTGTCGTACTGTGCCCCTTTCGGAATCCAGACTGTGCTAATGGCAAAATATATGTATTGATATACTCACTATACTGATCAAAAAACTATTTTTTCTGCTATTTTTGACATTGTGCTTAAAATATTGATTGGCCTTAGATGAGTCAATTCTGTAGCATTAGATACTTTTGTAATAGGCATGACTATTCAGTACTTCCATATCTTAGGATAGGTTCCTTCATTTAATGAGCATCTTAAAATATTAACCAACACATCTATACAGAAAGGTAGTATATATTTTATCATTTTTATGCCAATACCATCCACACCAATTGCTTCTGATTTGATACCAAATATAATTTTGTATACTGCATTATGTGTAATTTTTTGCATATCAAATTTAAATTGTTGCTTAAACACTGGATAATCTAATTTATTATTTATATCTGTTTCTATGCTTGGGGCCAAATTTTCTACAGCTTTAACAAAAAATCTGTTTAGGTGATTGGGGTCGTTCAAATTTTCTTGGATTGTATTTTCTGGTTTACAATATATTTGTCTTTTTCTAAAGAAGTCCCACAATCTTTTCTTGTTGCCTCTATGTTTACTAATTTTAAAGTTAGAGTATGCAGCTTTCTCTGCCTTAATTGCAGTATTAGTAATATTACGTAAATCTTTATAATACCCAAAATGACTTGCTAATTTAGTTCTGCGATAACGAGCATATGCTTTGTCACACAACTTTATCATATTTTTTATAGTTGTAGTTATGTAAGGTTTATTCAGACTGCTAGTTCTAAATCGTTGCATGGACACATGTAAATCAAATAATTCCCTTATCATATTATTAAGACAACTCACTTTGTCATCAATATTTTGCATATTTAGAATTTGCTCCCAATTTAGCATCATTGTTAAATAATTCTAAATCAAAATACTTAAAATTTCTAGGTGTATTATATTTTATAAAGACTTGATATGTATCTGTTTTTATATTTCCATATATAAGACGATGATCTGACATGATATTCATATCCAATGTACCACACTTTTGGATACTGATGTTGTTGCTAACACATAAAATGTCGAGTAGTGTTTCAGAATGTTCTGTTACTCTTATAGGTTCTATATTACATCTTATTAAGTTGAAACATTCTAATATCTGATTTAAATAATTACTAGCTCTTGTAGTTTGGAGCATATCAATATTAATATCACCCATTAATATTGTGTTATCGTATTGAATGCTACAATCACATAATACGCTCGCCAATTCTTTCAGGCAGTTATCGATTTTGTGGGAAATCTGTATATGACACCCATTATATATGACTGAGATTTAATTTTAAATGTAATCCAGTGCTGTTCTAGTTCAGCTCCTGTTATATAACTTATATCAACACTCTTCCAATTGATCCATGTCCTTACGTAAAAACATACTCCACCTGCCCTACTTGGCCTGTCTAATCTTGTTAATGTATAACCTGGTAACATGATTAGTTCAGACGGTATATCCTTTGTGAGCTAAGTTTCTGATAATGCTATGCTCATTATTCAGTCTGTAAAATGTGAAAAGCATGATAGCAACGAACGTATATTTAAGTGACATACTAATAAGTTTTTAACATTTTGATTTTTGATATGTATATATTACTTATCCTGGGTACTGAAACACTGTTGTTTATACTGTGATTGCTAAACTTGTTTGCCATAGTCAATTTTGGAACGAGCTATCTGCAACTGCTTGCACCATGTGTGACAGGTTTTATCAAAGGGTGAATGGTTAATGTAGAGCATTAATGAATATTTGGTATTCATTTCTTTGTAGTTTGGACATTGTGTTTCCAAATTCTTACATACTTCCCCTGGGTGATTTTCATATCCACATTTAGAACAAACTGGTTGTTTTTGACAAACCTTTGCATAGTGGTTATACCCATAACAATTAAAGCATCTTTTAATATTAATATGCTCATAAACCACACAAGCTGAAAATTCAATGCAAAGAGCACCATTATCTAATATGCTATTATATGTGTCCATATGCACCTGTATAATTGCTGTCCATTTACTATTGTTATTTACCATCCTTTTTATATTAATCACTATGATTTCAGCATTGTCACTAATACATCTGTTTTGTTTGATAATAGCATTTATTAGAGAATCAGGTGCAATCTCTTCTAAAACACCAACAATTTTTACACATGGTTTCCGTTTACTCAGTGTTTTGATTAAATATTCACTATGTAATTTATTTTCGGTTTCTGTTTTCAGCTTGATTAAATCTTCTTTTGATGAACAACTGATAGCAAGTCCACCCTTATTTGAGCCTCTAATACCTGCAATAGTCACCCCTAATTCACTAGCACTAATTTCATTTCTGGTCTTGTTTGAATTTTGGTCTTTTTTTGGCTTGATTAACGAAACATTATCATTGGTTTTTAGGGCATTCTGTTGAAATTAGTGAACCGAACCGTTAATGCCTGTTGTTGCAGTTGTCGAGAAAGCAGTTCCTATTGTGGCTGAAGTTTTGCCTGTTCCTACTCCTTTGTCTAACATTAATGAAGTCTTACTTGATTCTACTCCTTTATTGGACCTTGATGAAACGTTATTCGCTCTTACTGATTTTTCTAATGGTGACGAAGTTCTTCCTGATTCTGCTTCTTTATCTGATGCTGACAAAATTCTACTTGCTTCTGTTCCTTTAACTAAGGTTGATGAAGATTTACTTGATTCTGTTCCTTTATGTAACGTAACTGAAGTTTCTTTCTGTAAGGTTGATTCTCTTACAGCTAATACTGTTAGTAGAGTATTTAGTGACGAACCACCGCCACATTTCCCACAACATCCACATTTCCCCACACATATGAACCAAATTTACATGTAAATTCCCATAAGGAGGAAATGAGGGAGATGAATCTCCTCCTGTTCTCTCCTTGCTCTCCTCCTTGCTCGGACACCCCCAAACATTTTGATTACGTCACACCCGCATTCTTTCCACGTGCGAGATAAATCTTTCTCCACATTCCCACCCACGAGATAAATCTATCCTGTTTGGTATCAATTAATATTAGATTTTTCTCAGCTATCTGAATCTCTAGGAATTTTTCAGATAGCTCCATCCCCCAGAGAGCTACCCTCATTTTAAGATTTCTTACCTGTTGCGACTTTTGACCGTCTGCATAAATTTTTTTATACATGCAATACATCTTGTTAGTCTAGAATTTTACGCAGAATTCGAATCTGGAAACAGATTTGAAATCGGACCACGCCCTGCAAAGTTATACCCCTTTAAAGCTCCCAAACCTCTAAATTTTGCTCTTTGCTTTATAAGCAAAACTAACAAATAGTTTTCTTCGTCTAACCATTGCATCTTTCGAGATAAACCTATCTTGTTTGGTATCATTTAATATTAGAATTTTTTCAGCTACCCGAATCTCTAGGAATTTTGCAGATAACGCCATGCCCCAGGGAGCTACCCCGATTTTAAGATTTCTTACCTGTTGCAATTTCCGACCGTTCTTAAACATTTTTTTAGTGATGCGATACATTAAATTAGTCTTGAATTTTATACAGAATTCGAATATGTAAACAGATTTAAAATCGGACTACTCCTTACAAAGTTACACACATACCTTCTAGCGAGCATACCGCGACCGTACCACTACTCGCTTCTAATGTTACACCATACTTTCTATCTTGTTTAGCTCATCTTTCGAGATAAATGTACTTTATTAGGTATCAATTAATATTAGAATTTTCTCAGCTACCCAAATCTCTTTCAATTTTTCACATAGCACCATCCCCCAGAGAGCTACCCTGATTTTAAGATTTCTTACCTGTTGCGATTTCCGACTGTCCTTAAAGATTTTTTAGCCATGCGACACATCTTGCTAGTCTAGAATTTTATGCAGAATCCGAATCTGTAAACAGATTTAAAATAGGACCACCCCTTACCATTTTACACACACCCTCTAAATTATAAATTTCCTGCAGCTCATACCTAAACGAAAATCTAAAAACCATTCTTAAAACTTTTTATTACAGACAATTTTTACTAATACAGTTTAAATTTTGTAAACCACATTTCTAAATACATATTCACAATTTTTTATTCTTAACCTAGAACTTCTCATATCGGCTTATACTTATTAATATTTATTTCTAAATTTCAATTTCCAAAGACCAACCGGACTCACATGTTTCAAATTCCTCTGATTTTGTTCTTCTGGTTTCGCTTAAGACCTCGTACATATTTTCCAGATTACTAGAAGACGTTATAACCACATTTTTTGTGTTAAAGGATTTCACATCGGACTTCTCTTCCCCCATTTTGGAGTAAACGCCGTAGAGTTCGCAGTAGACTTTTACTGCTGTATGTTGTATTCTTTTTTCATTAATTAATCGAATAAATCGCTCTTTCTGCTTCCGAAGGAACTCGGGCACTCCATCGTCGACACTGGCGTTTTTTATGCGATAGCTAGCCATACGGTTGTTAAACGCTGTGCTAACCATTTCTACACCATCGTCGCTAGTAGCGGTAACTGATGCATTTTTATGTTTGTTGCTCCTTAAGTGTGCGGCATACGTAGTTTTTTCCATTTCGAAATCGCATACTTTACACATAATTCGTGGTTGTTTCGTACAAGGTCCTTTAACAGCTGGCGGAGCTGAACGTTTAAGGCTTAATGACATACCGTGCTGTGTTTCCTTGTGTCGCAGTAAGTTGTCCATTCTCGTAAAAGCAAAACTGCAAGACCCACAGTTTAAGTACTTTGCTGCGGGCGGATGTATAAGCTTAACCGTGGACGATGTTACACCACGACATTTGTTTTGGTGTCGTTTGAGAGCATTTTTCCAGGTATAGAAAGCACCGCAAGAGTTGCATTTAAAAACGTTTGCAGATACCATTTTAGTACAAAACAAAATCCGCACTATAAGACTTTGGTTAAACTTGTAAGCGAACTAACTTATAACTAAAGAGTTTACTCTTGCGTACCTGCTTTATGTAACCTATAGAATGCAAACCGAAGGTTTCCGAAGACGGCCGAACGATGTTGAGGACTCAGCGGGGAACTAAATGACGTCATAATCTTTGCTGCTCGTCCAGTACATTTAGCGCCATTGCATGCACCTGGTTCGCATTGTCGATGGTGCGAATGCTGTTAGTAGAAACATCGGAAACGTCTTCCATGTTATACGGATCGCGTGCATATTAAAAATCCAAAAGGGTGGTAGCACACGCACACAAATTGTGTGCAAGTCGTGCTGTAGAAGATGCAGTGCTACTATAAACAAAAACACTTTAAACCTTTACTAAGGGAATGCCAAACTTGTTGTCTACAGAATACTTACTAATAAAGCAATTTAATTTTAAATAACTTCTACGTCATATTTTAGGAATGGTAGGCTTGAATATTTTATAAATGAATCACCAAGCGAAAGTATATGCTTAGCGGTATTAAAATTAACCATTAATTTCCCATTTTTACGACCGTGGTTAATTATAGATTAAAATTTAATTTGTTCACGTTCGAGCTTCCCGTAAACTAACATATTTTATAGTAACAGTGTGCTGTATAATACATGCATACCCCTTCGCCGCGTTACTGCTATTCTTGTAGTTGCTAGAAAAAGTCACTCTCCTTTTTTACTGTTAGGACCTATGCAAAGCACCATTTTATACTTTATTTATAAGTATAGCACATCGCGCACTTTTTCGTCTGATAATTAAATTTTGCTTCTGTAGGCTTTTACACTTTCGCATAGCGGTCGGACGCACGTAATGATTTCTAGAACCGGTAAGTACTCGATATCGCCCAAATAGAGAATTAGATGCTCGAGGTCTGTCAATTTCCGATTCCCTCGTAAAAGGTAGAAAAAACTCGGTCAATCATCCATCTAACTTAAACTTCGACCCGCTCCTGTTCTGATAATTTCCAAACATTTTTCAAACGACAATGGGCTCAGAATTTTTTAAACCTTCAAGGGATCTATAAGTCGTAATCAATTACACGTTCGAGCTACCCGTAAACTAACAATACGCCGTATAATACATGCATACCCCTTCTCTGCGCTACTGCTATTCTTGTAGATGCTTGAAAAAGTCACTCTCCTTTTTTACTGTTAGGATCGCTGCAAAGCACCATTCTATACATTCTTTAAAGGTATGGCACATCGCGCACTTTTTTGTCTGATAATTAAATTTTGCTTATGTATGCTTTTACACTTTCGCATATTTAAACATCTAATACGATTGATTAACCACTTTCGATTATTCTAACGGGAACCGCCATACATTCCGCCACACCGTTCCTTTTGAATCCAACGATCCGATGGGCTTCCGCACACTAACACCTAACGTATCTTTCCTACTATTTAATAAACAAAAACTACCGACATCGCCATGTTCGTATACGAACGTAAGCAGATGTTTGTGGATGTGTACGAGAATATGTCATATACATTAATCAGTCTAAGCTATTTTATTTAGTCCGCGAAAACTGCTATTTTTCTAAACCACAATTAATAATCACCTTTATAGGTTTAACATTTCTACCATTACCCAATGACTGGTGCTACGTACATGGAAACTTTAATTTCTTATTGGAGAGAATCCTTATTCTCCCACGCACTCTTGCGTAGCTGCATGCCCACCCCTTTTCGGAGTATATGCTCGTTATAAGTTGTAGCACCCGCGGTTTTACTTAACTACACTTCGTGAGACCCCTTTAATCTTTTTAATCGTATCTTTCTCGCATACAGTACAGTAGGACTTAGCCCTACTACCAACAAATTCTAATACTGGACCCCCATTAAATTCGTCTTTGAATTTCCCTACAACTTTTTTGTCGACAAGTGGTATATTGTGTTTATTATCCGCGGGGTAGTCACTCTTTTAAGATAAATATATCTTTTTTTGGTATCAACTAATATTAGATTTTTCTAGGGACCCCAAACCTGTAAATGGATTTTAAATAGAACCACCTCTTACAAAGTTACACTTTATAGACCCTAAACCCTTTAATTTTTGCACCATCTTTATTTAACTACATCCTTAGAACCTTTTTTTGCGACCCAAACATATTCTTTAACTAACCATTTCCCTAGAAATCTAAAACCGATGTGCCCCGCGAATACCACGTGGAGATAACACGTATACTCTGTCAACCAAGATAGAAGCCGAGAGGATTTGGAAGGTGGGAGAAGAACTTAAAAATTATGGAATCTTAAAACTAATATATACAATAGATTTACAAAATCAAACAACTATCTTAGATTTACATCTTTATGCCCCCATGCGTAGATTGTTGTATTATTAGGAATGATATACCTTTTGTCATCTTCGCTCGATAAACTAATTTTATTAATTATCTGCGTGTACAAATTGTGTTTTTACTCCGGATACATACACCGGCAAGTACTCCACACCAAATAAAGAATTAGATGCTTGGTGACTGTTAACTTCTGCATCCCTCGTGTACGCCCAAACACATCCCAGCCCGTGTGCACCCCTGCCCATGCACACCCCTCTCTGTGTGACTGCTATTTCGTGGTAACGTCACAGCCTTTTGTAAATAAAAAGCAATGTAATACTATTCTAAAATTTTATATTCTGACATACATAACAAAATTTAAAAAAATGTAATGCCAAGCATGGAGCCATTTAAACTTAATTTTAATACAAAGTTATACACAGAGGACAGTCCTTTCTTTATGTTTATTTCGAGCGGTTTTAATTTTATCTAATTTTATTCGCAGATTAAAATTTAAATCGACACCCAAGTCCTCTATCTCCTTTTCTAGCCAATAGTTTGATACATAGAGACCGTCTAGGTTTTCAAATTGCAAAATGTACCGAAGTTTGCCTCTATATTTAAAGTCTTTGATTCCATCGACAACCAGATCCATTCCTTCGTGTAATTCTTGCAGCTTGTGACAATCTTTTAATCGCAGCTTTCCCACTATATCCTGCATACGTATCTTGTTAGCTTGATCGACTTCTTCTTGTCGGTATTGGAGGAAATCCTTATTCTCCCAAACACTGTTGCATAGTTGCATGTCCACCACTTTTGGAA
The DNA here is from genome assembly GCA_036346225.1 of Platerodrilus igneus. NCBI lineage: Eukaryota > Metazoa > Arthropoda > Insecta > Coleoptera > Lycidae > Platerodrilus > Platerodrilus igneus. The sequence continues at coordinate 1,714,270 of JARFIW010000139.1, read as the reverse complement.
ATATATGGTTGTTATAGGTTGTAAGACCCTCGGTTTTAAATGATCCGAAAGGTTCTTTACTAGGCAAATATACAATGTTTAACGGACCCCCTTTGCGTGTGGTGTACGCAAAGGTTACGAAACCTGCATTCCTTATTTCGTCTTTGTTATCTGCCATTTCGATAAATACGTTTTTAGAATAACTTTTTAAAAAATATACGGATTTAGTACCATTCTTTTCCGCAAAGACGCCTACATAACTAAAAGAGTCTTTTTTACTAACCACAAATGCATACAACTTATAGAAACCAGATGTATCGAAGTCAATCCATCGGCACATAAAATAATCTTTTAATTCTTCCTCATTTTCTCTAATAAGATGTTCTTTGTCTAACACATCTTTGTATTGTTCGCGTATTGTAGCGTGTTTTCTATGTAGTCCAACTTTCGCTTTTTTGCATCCATTTCCTCTAATTCCAGTTGTCTTTTTCTTCCACTTACAGCGTATGGCGTGCATAATGGAGCAATTTCCTTTAGCGTAAACGGATAGAGTTTACTGCCAATATTTACGCGTTGTCATACAACCTCTGGACGAATGTTAGGCGTATCTATCAACCCCAATTCCGAAATGACTATTTCTTTTGGAATTGTAGAATATGGTGTTGCAGATTGTGTAAAATATGTACTACCTGCTTTAATGTAGCACTTATGTGTGATTTTTATTTTATCTTGGCTATCCTCCTCCTCTACTATCTCCAAATAATTTACAGGTAAATATTTAAAACTAAAAGCCGAAAGCACATACTTTATCAATTTTTCTCTTTCCTCTGGTTTTTCGGACAACTTAATTTGCAAGCCCGTCAATTTCTTTGTATTGCCATTACCCCAATACACGTACTGTAGCAGGTTATTATACACTAAACAGCAGCTATTTTGTAGCTTGGCCGATAGCTTACTCCACATTTTGGCAAGTGGCACTGAGTACATTGGCGCCTTTAGGAAGTATAACTTACTATCTTCCAATAAGGTTAAACAGTCTTTTAAGGGATTATACACCCGTTCCGCACTGACATAGCTTCCAATCGCACAGTTGTATATTGTCGCTTCCAATCGCGTAATACCATGTTCTTTGGCCAAAGTAGACGCAAATGTTTCCCTTAAACGCACATCTGGACAACGTAAAAAATCTAGTATATGATTGCCAAGTTGTTTATTAACACCAGGACTTGTTATCTGACACACAAATTTGTTGTATATCTTAATTCTAGCATTGGTTGTTAGCCATGGTAAACAATCAATTCCCGCAGTTTTATCGTTGTCAACTATAATATTACACTTTTCTTCGTATTCTCCCTTATAGCAAAAGTTACGCTTTGTAGTTAAGTAAGATAAGTTAAGATAGAAATAATCTTTTTCGAGTTCATCTAATATATCTGGTAGTTCCTCCAAAAACATTTTGTGCTTTTTGTGCTTGCACCTGAACAACTTACGCAAGTTATGAAATTTCAATATTAATTAGTTTCAGATTTTTCAGAAATATTAATGAGGAGTTGTGAAACTGTAACTGACATCTAATACATAATACTCTTTCTAATTGTTTTTTTATTTATGCTTAAAACAGGATATGTTTTTTCAGAAGGAAGAAATTGTGGTGTATGATATTAAGTTAGGCAACTTATTATTTATTTATTTATTTATCAACTTATGGTATCTACAGAGAAACTCGAAATGATACAAATTGTTATTAAAAAATTAATTCAATATGGGTGAAACTACATTGATTCCTTAATTATTGATTTGAACTTATTCAAATTTTGAACATTAAATAAATCAATATTTAGAAAATTTGTATTGTAATTCTTACACAGCCTGTTAATGCAATCCATTAAACCATAATTAGTTTTATGAGGAGCTTCAATAAATAAAGCTTTATTTATGTCTAGTAAATTTAGATGGGGCTCGTAGTCCGATGTAATTTAGAAGTTACTCGCAATCAATGTTATTGTTCATAATCTTATATAATAAACAAACCATACTGTTATTGTGTCTTTGATTTAAACTGGGCATGCCCACTAATTGACGTCTTACACTATGGTCTAAGTGATCATACCTATAATCTAGTTTATACAACAGATAATCTACAAATTTATCCTGAACCCTTTCTAGTCTATTAATATGACACTTGTACATAGGTACCCAAATAATGTTGTTATATTCTAAAATACTTAAAACTAATGCACGGTATAATCTCTTTAGGATAGGAATATGATTTATATCCTTTGTATTCCTTTTTAGAAAACCTAATAATCTGGATGCCTTAATAACAGTATAGTCCACGTGAGTAACGAAAGACAGATGTTTATCGAAGAAAACACCTAAATCGCTAAAGTGGGCTACACACTCTAATGGTTCTCGATTTATGAAATAAGTATGTGTAAGAGGATGTTTACGTCTATAGAAGCTCATAGCTTTACATTTCGAAACATTAAGACCAAGCTGATTTCTCATACAATAAGTTACTAAATTATCTAAATCCTGTTGAATGTATATACAATCTTCAAAAGAGTTTACACAGGCATAAAACTTGAGGTCATCAGCATACAACAAACATTGTGTTAATTTGAATTCATCAACAATGTCATTAATGAAAAGATTAAATAAGACCGGACCTAGATGAGATCCCTGAGGAACCCCAGATGACGCATGTACAGTTTTGAACGTTGATTATTTATGTACACGTATTATTTTCTATTTGTCAAATATGATGATATCCAGCTCAAATAAACACCTTCGACTCCAAATGACAGTAGTTTTTCCAATAATAAGTAATGATCAACCTTGTCAAATGCTTTTGACATATCGGTGTAGATTACATCTACCTGATTACCAGCTTCAACTGCATTTACCAAAAATTTCTGAAAGACCATTAAATTCGTCGTAGTAGATCTTCCTGTATAAAAACCATGTTGTTGCTTAGCAATTAAATATTTAAAAGTACGGAAGAGTTCCTCTGCGATAATTGCTTCAAATACCTTGGCTATCACTGACATCAAAGCAATGCCCCCCTGTAATTAGAAATTTCACACTTGTCACCACTTTTAAATATAGGAAACAAGAGAGATCTCTTCCATATATCTGGGAAAATACCAGCATCAAAGATTTTTGGAACACAGCACGTAGCGGTTCTGCCAACACAGTACCGCAATTTTTAAGAAAAACTGGAAGAACACCATCTGGACCAGCATGTTTGTTGATGTCTAGCAGATGTAACTTCTGAGATATCTCATCGCCAGAAAACTTATGGTGACACAATGTTTTCATTGATGAAATATTCAAATTATTACAGCTACTACGAGGATTCTGAAAAGATGAATAGCAGGAACTGAAATGATCAGTAAAACTATCAGCAATGGCTTGAGGTGAATTAATAATTTTACCTTCGAATTTCATAGTTTGCGGAAATCCATTTTCCTTCTTTAATGTATTAATATATGACGAAAAGTTGGTATTCCTACTAATTGTACTTTCGATATTGGCAATGAAAGTAATATAACAAGAATGTATTGTGTTTTTAGTTCTTAGGCGAATTTCAGCATAACAAATGTAGTCTGTGTTTAACCCTGATTTTTTAAATTTACTGTGCAACATGTTCTTATAACGAATAAGTTTGATAAGCTCTTTAGAGTACCATTTTGGAAATTTATTCTGAGTTACATATTTAATTGGTACATATAGATCAACAGCACTAAAGATTGTAGTGTAAAACCTTTCTATTGTTTCATTGATGTCAAGATTGCCGTATATAAAGGTCTAGTCAACCTGTTCCAAATATCTCACAATATCACGATATGATGCCTTTCTGAATAGATATAACTTTGATTTTTCATTGTGTCTAGTTACACCTTGATTTAAGCTGATTTGAAGTTCAAGAGGTGGATGATAAGCATCTTTTACAACCAGTGGATTAGTGGATATAAACAACTTAATGACATTACAATCCGTAAAAATCAAATCTAATCGTCTGCCTTTATTGTTGTTAATGGTGTTAACTTGTTCAAGCTCAGCAAGCTGCATCCCTGTAGCCAGTATTTCAGATGCTACTGATATGAGACGAACAGGAAGTAAACATCCATCTATCATTGTCCCTTCTAGCTCAGGTATATTAAAATCACCACATATAACAAATTTGGATGTCAAATAAGTACTTCTCATAATATCTACTTTATTGATAAAGGATTGATATGTCACTATGAGATTTGGGTGGAAAATACAAAACTCCAACAATTAAAGAAATATTGTCTAACATAATTCGTACCCACACTACTTCATACAGAACTACCACTGGATCAGTCGATAGTTTAAGACAACTAATATTAGACTTTGGAGCGATCAAAACAACACCACCACGTTGGCACTGTAAAGCTTGGTAATTACGGTCCATGCGATAAATATTGTAGTCATTAGGAAATACTTCACTATTAGATATTCCACTAGATAACCAGGTTTCACTAAAAATAATACAGTCGTAATCAGCCAAAACAATTTCAAATAATGTAGATCTAGTTTTAGTACGCAGCCCCCTTACATTTTGGTAGTAGATGGATATACCATGCTCCCATGAGGCTGTTTTCTATACCTTATCATTAAGTTTCCCTATAGTAGGGGATAAAGAATACTACTATAGTAAGTCTGCTTATCGTAAAAGGCGATTAAAAGGCGCAGCAAGGGGCAGCAGCCTTGCTGGCTAAAAGATATTGGTGGAAGGTCGGTTGGTCTCGGACGATCCTCAATAATTTACAAGCTTGTTGGGGGTTGGCCATGACGGATACGACTTTTTGCTAAAATCTTTAAAAACTGCGATGTGGAAAGATATGGGAGCCTACCACAATATTTCCCAGGTGTGCATGGCCTAAAACACGAAATACATATGATGGAGAGCTCACAAGTAAAATAGAGTAGATAAGTTAACGAATTTATTAGTCGAAATGAGAAAGGAAAAGCTGGACATTTTAGGTATTAGTGAGGTGAGATGGCCAGATAGTAATGACTTTTGGAAAGATAATTATAGAATAATTACAACTTCTTCAACTAATGGACAGGCAGGCGTAGGAATAGTGTTAGGTAAAAGATTAGGGCATAAAGTTAAAGAGTACTTACAATTTAGTGATAGAATAATTATGGTTAGATTGAGTACAAAACCCACAGACACTGTTTTAGTTCAGGTTTACATGCCAACAACTCTGTACGAGGAGGAGGAAGTAGAAAAGGTATACGAGGATATAAATAGTATAGTGAGAAAAGTAAAAGGAGATGAGAATTTAATAGTTATGGACGATTTTAATGCGTCAGTGGGAGAAGGTAGTGAGGGAAAAATGGTAGGAAAATTTGGGTATGGCAGACGAAATGATAGAGGAGAAAGATTAGTTCAGTTTTGCAAGGAACATAGATTAGTAACTGTAAACACCCTATTCGAACAACATGTTAGGAGAAGATATACCTGGAAAGCGCCAGGTGATAGGGCTAGATACCAAATACATTATATTTTAGTTAAACAAAGATTTAGAAACCAAATTAAAAACTGTCGTAGTTATCCAGGGGCTGACATAGATAGCGATCATACCTTAGTTAAAATGAAGTGTAAACTAAAATTCAAAAAATTGAGAAAGGTTAAAAGAGAGGGATTGGATCTAGGTAAGCTTAATGATAGTAGGGTACAAGAGGAATATAAACAAGTATTAGATAATAAGAGCAAAGAGATAGCTGTAGGAGGGAACGTAGAAAATAGATGAAAAGAAATAAAACTGACCGTACATGATACAGCAACACAGACTATAGGTAAGAAAAAAATAGAAGCGAGAAAACCGTGGTTAACAAAGGAGATATTAGATTTAATAGAGAATAGAAGAAAGCTTAAACCTTTCAGAGAAGTGGATAGTGAAAGTAAGCAAAAATATAATACAGTTAGAAATAAGATAGTACATGAGTGTAGAAAAGCTAGAAATAAATGGATGGAGGAGAATTGTAAGGGAATACAAGATGATTTGAGAGTAGGTAAGACAGACGGGGCTTACAGAGCAGTTAAAAAGTTTTTTGGGGAAGATAGGAAAAAATATAATGGTATTAGAGACGAGAATAATGAGCTTCTAATAAATAAAGTTGAGGTAGCAGATAGATGGAAAAGATATTTAGAAGATTTATATAAGGGAGACGATATGGATGAGTTAGAAAACGACCAAGAAGAGGATGTAGAAATAGGGTTCTCAATATTAAGAGAGGAATTTGATAGAGCTGTTCGGAATCTTAAAATAAATAAAGCAGCCTGGATAGACAATATTCCCGCAGAATTAATCAAATATGCAAATCAGAAAACTTTAGATAGATTATATGAACTAGTAAAAGTAATATATGACACAGGTGAGGTTCCAATAGATTTCGAAAAAAATATTATTATCCCAATTCCAAAAAAGTCAGGAGCTGATAGGTGTGAGAATTTTAGAACGGTTAGTTTAACTTCTCATGCTTCCAAAATACTAACAATAATAATTAAAAATAGAGTAGAAGCTTTGACTGAGAATTATATAGGCGAAGACCAATATGGTTTTCGTAAAGACAGAGGGACTAGAGAACCAATACTAATGATTAGGGTAATTATCAAAAAAGGTTACAAAAAATAAAAGACTCATTTCGCATTTGTAGATTTAGAAAAGCATTTGATAGGGTTAATTGGATTGTTATGTTCAGGGTTTTGCAAAAATAGGAATCTCTCATAGGGATAGAAAATTATTTACAGTCTATATAAAACCAAAGCGTAGTAATTAGATTTGATGAAATAGAAAAGGAAGCTAAGATTAGAAATGGTGTTAGACAGGGTTGTATACTGTCTCCTTGATTTTAATATTTATATTGAGGAAGCTTTAAACTTAGCTAGAGAGAGAAAAGAGATAGGTATTAGTGTACAGGGACATAAAATAGACATGTTACGTTTTGCAGATGATATAGCCATTATAGCAGAGTCTAGAAAAGAGTTAGGAGAGTTTTTAAATATTTTAGATGAGATACTACGGAGTAACTATAGTATGAGAATTAACTCAGTAAAGACAAAGATAATGACAAGTGAGTTACAGCCTAGTTCTAAACCAAAATTAAAAATAGGTAATACCGAGTTAGAGAAGGTAGATGAATTTTGCTATTTAGGTAGTATAATTACAAAAGATGGACGTAGAAAGGGATATAGTAGCTAGAATAGCTCAAGCTAGAAAAATGTTTTTAAAAAGAAAACTTACTAATATCTAATAGTATTAGTTTAGATAATAAAAAAGTTTCTTAAAGTCGCACGTATGGAGCGTTCTACTATACGGTAGTGAGACTTGGACAATTAAAGAAGTAGATAAGAAAAAGATAGAAGCTTTTGAAACTTGGTGTTATAGGAGAATGTTAAAGATTAGTTGGGCAGATAGAGTAACAAACGAGGAAGTTTATAGAAGGATAGGTGAGGATCCCTGTATGTGGAAACAATTGAAGGTCAGGAGAGATAGAATGATAGGGCACCAGTTAAGACATGAGGGACTATTTAGTAAAGTCTTAGATTATAGACTACCAAATAAAAATAGAGGAGGAAGGCCTAGACAAAGCTATATTAGTCAAATTATCAGAGATGTAGGTTGTGAAGGGTATGTAGACCTTTTTAGACTAGCTCAGAATAGAAAAGAATTTAGAGCTGCGTCAAACCGACTTTAAGTAAGTTCGAAAACAAAACAAAAAGAAAAATAAAAATCAGTTAACTAAATGTCACCAGGACATGACTCACAATTGGTTAGCGGTCTGGCATGTTGGTAGCGTTTTGTTGCTTAAGCCTTACCATAACATAATTTAATAAACGTCACCAGGACATAACTCACAATTAGGTAGCGGTCTGGCATGTTGGCAGCGATTCGTTGCTTAAGCCTTACCATAACATATAATTTAACACTTTTCCTTTTTGAAGCGGATAACCAGGTTATATTTCATTTCCTTATAAATGGTAATCATGTAAACATGTTAGAGTTCTTTAACAACCATCAGGTTGCTAATATCTATGTAGAGCCAGGTGGATAGGAAAAAGATAGAAGGATATAGGAAGACCTAGACCAAACTATATTAGTCAAATCATTAGAAATTTAGGTTGTGAATGCTATGTAGAGCTTTTTAGATTAGCACAGAATAGAAAAGAAGTTAGAGCTGCGTCAAACCGACCTTAAGTAAGGTCGATAACAAAATGATGATGATAAGTTGCATTGACTGCTGTCTGAAGTCTCCGACAAATATAAGGTCTAACCTCGGTTGTTAGGATTCTCAAGTATATTTTTATCGTCAAAATTTACTCCTACACGAAAGCATGTGTAAACACCTTTCGCGGCCAAAGGTTCACATGTAAAGTCCTAATTAGGTAAGATGTGCAGCAACTGTTTTTACTGGTGTACCACTTTCCATCCGACCAATAAACATCGATGCTTTCTTTGCTACTGCCGAAAGATTTGACGAAAAGTTGGATTTATGGGCAGTACCATAAATTGATTTCCTGTTCAAGTTTGTTTTATATTTATTTGGCCTTACCAGCGTAAAACCTTCATCATCAGCATTAGTTATATTACATGCAGATGGCTTAAGAGCTGCTTTACTGGCATATGTTGCAAAAGCTGATTGGTGGATTGTAGGTTGAACTAATGTATCTGTCGCAGTTTCAATAGAATTCTCGGCAGAGGTCACATCTAATGTTGTAACATATAAATTTTCCTGAAAATTTATTCGTTGACTTTACCGCTGTGCATCTATTATTTTAGTCTTTATTTAACAACGTATATATTATTGATTCATTCGATGTTGCATATTTAATAATCAATAAACTTCAAGGCACACTTCAATTTTAATTACAATTACAATCTACTACATACCACATCGTCCTTACTGATAACATGTTATAATGTTTACCTTCTGGGTGGGTTAACTAGTTAGGGGTTCTTTTTATCCCCTAATGTGACCAGTGGCCTTTAAGGAAGGATTTCCTTAAAATGATGGAACGCAAATATCTTCCGACTATGCTAGGGGTCTATTCCTTGGGCAGAGCTTATGAGGATTGGTCGTGGTTCTTTTTACAAAGCATTATTTTCTTACTAGGGCTAGATTCCTAACAAAACAGGGGTTTAGGTAGGGCGCCACCAAGTCATTAATTTTTAAACACAGGGTTTCCCTAAGGGGGACTTGGGAGTCCTTAGAGAGGAATATTGTATTAACTGCTAACGCAGAAACTGTAAAGAAAATTTAATTAAATTAACAAAAATGAGGACACAAGAGGTATTCTCTTGTTATCTCATATAAAAAAACAGCAAAGGTTAATCAGGCAAACAATATTATGAACACAGATTTTTATACTTCAAAATCTGGAAAGGCTATTAAAGCTTCTTGTTAAATTGGGGTTACCACTTTATGCTATTTGATCTTATACTTTGTAATATGCCTTTTTGCGTATATTTTAGCATGTTACATTTGTGCTTGGCACTATTAGCATATAAATGCTTATACCTACATTTAAATATAAAATTACTCTCTTTATTATATAATATATTTTCTATAAGAATTTATCTCGCACAATCCTGGATTATTAGTTTTAATCCACAGTTACTAATTTGTTTACATAGTACAAATAATGATATCTATATGAAATTTTCCTATTGGTTATTTCTGAAGTGTTTATTCTAAAAGCACAACTGGTGTGGCTCTAATTCTGTATTATAATTATATCTATATGAAATTTTCCTATTGGTTATTTCTGAAGTGTTTATTCCAAAAGCACAACTGGTGTGGTTCTAAATTTTGTATTATTGAGAATAATCGCTAGAGATCGTCCATCCCGAAGATGGCCGAAAATAATTTATTAGAAGTGTCAAATTTTCATTTCTCTGATATCTGATTGCTTATCTGGCACTGTTGAACATTTGTGATTTAAACTTCTACCTTGCCTCATGTGTGTACCTGGTATGTAAATTTTCTAATCATAAATCCTAAACTAACATTTAAATATAATTCTAGATCTATTGTATAATGGATGAAGAAGTTCTTTATTCGTTAAGCCCATCAAATATTTATAAAGATGGTAAGATATTAATGGATTTAATTTTCCTTTACACCTCGTGTTAGATTTTCACTTTTGTAACACAACTGACTTTTCTAGGGTCCTCCGGTTTATTCTCCGGTCAAGTATGCTCCGGTCAAATATGCGTCACGGCGACGTGTTTTCTCTCATTCGGATTTTCCACATGGAAAAGTTGCTTGTCGCACAACCAGATGATGTAAAATAGATACTCATCACAAGAATTTTATATTTTGTTTCCTTCTATCTTACAAATTGCTGCTCAGTTATTATCTTATTGAAAAATACCTTCAAGTTTAATTTTATGGAACAGAAGTCTGTTAAAGACAACATTTGAAGTCGACCACATGTTGTTTTGTACCTACACTAGGAAATCCTCCAACGCAGGATGTCTCAGTTTCCTGGATATTGAAGGATTCCTATAAATTAAGTAACTTAGTATTAGTTCAGTTACTGATACTACAGGTAGTATGAGATTAAAACTTTTACCTTACCGTTTTCTGTTAAAATAAAGAGGCCTAACCTCTATTTAAATTTGTCTTTGTCACTACAAATATTTTGTTTTAATTATTAATAACATTTTACTTATCTTAAATGATTTCAAATATAATTATCTAATACATAACCTAAAAATATATAAACATTCGAACTTCATGAAGCTTCTTATGGTGAAAAGCTTTATTACTTGAACTTTCATTTCATGTGCATTTGTTACATGACATTATTACAATTATGATCAATTTTTGATTTACTCCCGCATTAATTAAAATTTTGAGTTTCTAAACAGAGATTATTTATTTTGATTTCTCTATAGAAATTTTCTCGTGTATGTTTATTAAATATGTGAATTATATCGTGTTAAAATATATAGCTATGTCTACAATGTTAATGACACAAGCGTATATTTTATACATGCCTTTGGAATTTGATCACTAAAATGTTACTTTGAGAAAAAATTGTTTTGAAGTATGCAGTACGCATACCGCAATTAATAATTAAAGTAATTTTTAAACATGACCTGCGTAAATATGGAAATTGTTAAATGCCGTTATTTGTTTTTGTAATATACAATGAAGATGGGAAATGCTTCAATATAAAAAGCTATTTAAAATTTAATTGAATAATTAAACCGAGGATGCACATTGGTTTCTAAATGAAGATTTAAATAATACGGAAATTTTGTGGGCTGATTCTGAACGTCAGTTTAAAAATAGGAACAGGAGATATTTAATACTGTTAATAACGAATTGGAAAAGCGCTTTTTGGATTTTTGCAAGTATTACTTTTAGAATATTTTGTTTGTAACTGATATTTGAGTATTTGTTATTTAGTTTAAGGTGTAATAAGTCTTAATCGTACAATATTTTTTTCTGTAAGGATATTTACCAGGAAAGTTTTTGATCCAAGTTTAAAACACTGACTTTTTTAATTGACTATCTGTCAAGGACTTTTTTTAGTCAAAACAAACCTTACAAGCGTGGGAATCAAAGCCAGGTAAACTAGCCACAAGAGAAGAAATTTAAGTTCTGTAAATTTAAAACTACATAAGGTGAACAACATTTTTTTTAAATATGTACTTGTTAGGAATAAGATTATGTTTGAAAGAAACGATTATGTAAATGTTCTATATTCTTTTGTATGAGAGAAAATATTTTAGATTGTATAGATGCTTTATGATATTGCTGTGTTTGATTTCATTTTGTAAACTCTGTCAATTTCGTTGAGTTAGCCTGGCAAAGGAAAGTTAGAAAGGAAGTTAAGTCAGCAATTTCAATACAATTTGCTTTATCTGTATCACAGCTCTCACTGCATGTGAGTCACAAATAAAGCCGTGACTTGTGTAAAGCCGAATTGAATTAATGAGGATGCAATAGAAAAAATAAAATTTCTATTTTACCGCTTCCTTTTCCTCGCCTGGCTAGCTCCATGGAAAATATGTTGTGGATTTTAGCAAAAGGAAATGAAACAGAAATTTCAAGAAACGTCTATGAACAATCTTCTATGTATTCAAAAACATCTTTTATACACATTATCTAAAGAATTTCTAGTTTCTATGTTTGTTGTCTTTTGCATTTTTCATTTTCCCATACTGCATTATTGGCCTCCTAGGTAACAGAAATCCTTAACCTCTTGTAAATTATCATTTCCTATTTTTTATTCTAGTTTTTACTTACATGAAGCGACGCTCAAAGTTACGGTTATAAACTAACTATTAAATATACATATTAGGTAATTGCACAAGGCAAGTTGATAAACACTAAGGTATCGCTTACTAATATGAAATAATAACTGAAACCTTTATGCAAAACCTAAATGATAATATATAATATATTTTGTCAATTTTCCTGGTATTGTTCTGCTTAGCTGGGTGTTCTGAAATGAACCACCATAAAGATAATTCTGCTAGGAGAATATGTTCCACCAAACCAGAATCTTCGAGTAGCAATAATCAAGAAAAGGTAAGTGTATTATTATGTGTCTTGTAATAATAAACACTTTGGTTTAATACCTTTATTAACCCTTATAAGACCGCAAAAATAACTTTACGTACATGGCGACAGGTGTTACCCGGGTACCACAGTATATTTTACAGGATTTTAGGTGTGCTATCATAATCGCGTAAACTAAGATACGCTTTTACATTCATTCCTGCGATAGGAGAAACGGTCGAAGCGGATGTTTAGTCAGAGTTGTTGGTTTATGTGGTGCGGTATGTTGTTTAGCAATGTTATTATAACAATGCGTAGAATTCAACACAATATTCCAAGTACTTCTGAGGGCGGTGAATGTAGTTCTGGTAGCAATGCAGCCTCAGGTAATAAACCTTCTAGAAATAGAACTCCTGGTACCAGTGCAGCTTCTGGTAGTCGACTTTCTGGAAGTAGAACTCCTATTGCTGACCTGCCATATAATTCAACAGGATATCTTCAATTAGATAAGTAAGTTGGCTTAGTATAATTTTGTTTATGTAGATATTTAAGAATACAAATTACAGCTTTTCTAATTATTATCGATTGTTGTTTGTATGCGTATAGAATAACGAAAGTTTGAATATAATGGCCGATGAAGAATTTAGTGATCTGTATGAAGATGATGACCAAGATGACTATGTACCTTACACGTAATTTTCCAATGCTCCACCAGAAGGTACTACATTGGCCAGGAAGCGAGTTTCTTTTACCTGGAAAATTTGGAATTTTACCGAACCCTTGCTGTTCCAAACAAGGAGGGATCTTTAACGTGCGTGACAACACTCACACACGGGACCTCCATTTTATCTCTCATCCGAACGAGGGTGTATTTTGGTGAAAAGTGCTCGCCTAACATTTTTCAAGCGGACCGTGTTGGGATGCGAACCCGGGACCTTAGGCGTAGTAGTCACACACATACCACTATGCCACGGAGCCGCCGATGAGTATGTACCAGCTGTAAGCGACGAAGGCTCAGATGTCAATGATGTTCGCGCTGGTGAGAGGGTCCACATCGACATATCAGTAACAATCGACAGTGACGAAAAACAGGAATTGGTTGTAGAGCCATGGGAAGAAACTATAACACCATCATCAAATAACGCTTATCGTGCTAAATATGAAACTATCTGGCACAAGAAACCACTACGTTCAACTCAAACGCAATCGTATAATATTATTTGAAAACGAGGTAAATTCTTACGCCTATTCTGTCCCATCTAATGTCTTGATTTTCATTTTAGGGTGGTCCAACTAAAATAACCGCTTTGCATTCACGTATAGATACGTTCTGTGCATTAGCGACATCTGAAATGAAATCGATTATCATAAACCAGTCTAATCTAAAAGCTAAAAAAAGTTTATTATGATTTCAACAAAAACTCGCCTCGAGCAATAAGAGACTGGAAAGATATTACGGTTCAAGGGCTGGATGCTTTTTTGAGGATACTAGTAATGGAAGGCGTTCATAAATCAAATACTAAACATATTGATGAATTGTGGAAATCAGATGCCTTAATATTATACAAAGCAGAAATGAGTAGAGACCGCTTCAAACAGATTCTACGTTTCATCAGATTTGATAACTCCATAACAAGACCGGATACATTACAAACAGATAAAGCTGCGGCAATAAGCGACATTTGGCTTATGCTAAATCAAAATCTGCTTAAGCGTTATTCCCCTAATGAACACCTAACTGTTGATGCTGTTGATGAGCAACTTTTTCCTTCTTAATCTTCTTTGGGAATGAAACCACTCATAGTTTTTAAAATCTATTTTATTTACGTTTTGATCCATGACCTAGGATCGTTGTCAAAATAATAAAAACTTCAAGTTTGACGTTTATGACATAAATTGAAGGTTACTTTGATTTATTGATGTTTGAAATATTTGGTTTGAGTACACTAAGCAAAAATTTTTAAAGTTTAAAAGAATGATTGCCTTCAATTTGTGTTGCGACCTGGGATCGACTTTCCTATGGTAGCCAATACGCTTAACGTGAAATCAGCTGATTAATTTTTATTGGTGAATTTTATATAAATTCAATAATTTGGGAAACATTTTTAACATGTTTCTATTTATACAATTGAGAGATTTCTGATTTTATGTCTTATTTTACCGAGATTCAGTGAAGGGGTTAAGCAACCTGTGGCTACCAAGATCCCCAACATTTATAATTTGCGAAATAATGGTTTTCTAGTTAATATGCTTATTGTTATGTAATTAGTTATTGTATGTATAAATAGAAATCATGTATGTAGGCTGTATTTCATGTTAATATCGCAAGGAAAACCCAGGAAAAACTTGCAATGCTACCTAGATATTGTGGGCATTTGATCTTCATTTGTTATTTCTTTTGTTATTTCTTTTAGTAATTGAATCCATTGTTTACTGAAAGTCACGGATTCGTTTGCAACGCAGTTATTTTTATGTAGGGTTATATTTGAAGTTCGATTAAGAGAACATAAATCATATATAAAAATAGAAAATTTGAAAATCCATGATTTGACAACATGCATGGGACTCCAGTCATAAAATAAAATGGGAAGATGCAAAATTATCGACAAAGAAGAAAACCACCAAAACGCAAAATCAAAGAAGCTGCCTATATAACCCTACATAAAAATAACTGCGTTGCAAACGAATCCGTGACTTTCAGTAAACAATGGATTCCATTACTAAAAGAAATAACAAATGAAGATCAAATGCCCACAATATCTAGGTAGCATTGCAAGTTTTTCCTGGGTTTTCCTTGCGATATTAACATGAAATACAGCCTACATACATGATTTCTATTTATACATACAATAACTAATTACATAACAATAAGCATATTAACTAGAAAACCATTATTTCGCAAATTATAAATGTTGGGGATCTTGGTAGCCACAGGTTGCTTAACCCCTTCACTGAATCTCGGTAAAATAAGACATAAAATCAGAAATCTCTCAATTGTATAAATAGAAACATGTTAAAAATGTTTCAAATTATTGAATTTATATAAAATTCACCAATAAAATTAATCAGCTGATTTCACGTTAGTTATTGGCTACCATAGGAAAGTCGATCCCAGGTCGCAACACAAATTGAAGGCAATCATTCTTTTAAACTTTAAAAATTTTTGCTTAGTGTACTCAAACCAAATATTTCAAACATCAATAAATCAAAGTAACCTTCAATTTATGTCATAAACGTCAAACTTGAAGTTTTTATTATTTTGACAACGATCCTAGGTCATGGATCAAAACGTAAATAAAATAGATTTTAAAAACTATGAGTGGTTTCATTCCCAAAGAAGATTAAGAAGAATGCTAAACAAACCATAACTTTTTCCTTATCGTGGACGTACAAGGTTTACTTAGCACATGCCTTCCAAACCTGCTAAGTATGGATTTAAGGTATTCTGGGTATGTGATGGCAAACGTTTTATTCATACCCAGGATCAATTTACACTGGAAAATTAGCTGGCAATGGGCGAGAAGTGAACATCGGTGAAAGAACAGTTATAAATTTATGTCAACTTTACAAAAATTCGGGCCGTAATATTACCCTCGACAATTTCTTCACATCAATGCTCCTTGCTCGCATGCTGAAATCGATTGGTCTCACTTTGATTAGTACCCTTAAAAAAACAAACCCTACATTCCCAAGGTCCTTCTGGATGGCAAGGAGAGACATGACTATTCTACTACTTTTGCGTTCCAGAAAGATATTATGCTGTGTTCGTATGTTCCAAAAGTAAATAAAGAAGTAGTTTTATTATCTGCAATGCACTCAACAAATGCAGTAGATGACACCTTCACGAAAAAACCTGAAATTATTTCTTTTTACAACCATTCTAAGTCAGGCGTTGCCGTTATGGATAAAATGTTGGATTAATTATACAACCAAGAAGCGAACAAGTCGCTAGCCCTTGACTTTTTTTGCAACATACTGGATATAGGAACTCTGTCTTCATCATATATACGAACAACAACCTTCAAATTTATAATAGTACATATAAGAGGCGAAGTTTTCTAAAAGACCTAGCTCGTGATTTGTGTTTACCTGCCGTAACCCAAAGAAGTGAAAATGCCATAATATTGCGAAATCGGTTTACTAAAAGCGCGATTGAAAGCATTTTGAGAATTGGTCTGGAAGTTTCACATAACCCTAATTCTATAAATCAGCGGGATTCTTCTGGACGCATCGCAGTAAAAGGAATATGTAAAATGTGCTATCACAGCAAAGAGAAAATAAAAAGAAAAACTCATAAAGTATGTAGCGTTTGTAAACATCCAATGTGCCTTCAGCACACAGATGCAAGAGCTAAGTGTCTTCAGTGCAAGGATAAATAATCATCTATTATTTTTTCATTTTATTTTATTACATGTATATAACATTAAAACATAAAACTAACAATATAATAAATTATTACAAAAATTTTCCATCGTTTCCTGTATAAAATACATGTGGTACCCAGGTACCACCATCCGCCTGAAGGATGTGAAATTTTTCTATGGTAAAAAAAAAATGCAACCCCCATACATCCACCATATCTAAAAATGTTGAAATGTGTGTAAATGATCTACTTGAAGATGTCCTAGAAGAAGCCCACACTGAGTCGGTTTACCAAAAATGAAATATCTTACATTAAATGCACTAAAAATACCCGGGTACCACCTTTAGCCAGATAAGGGTTAACAACGTGTAACATTAAATCCCAAATCCCTACCCTTGTGCCTCGTTTAGGTTAGGTATCATTCGTCTCACTTGTGTCTTTCATACCTCTCACTTAACATCCCCCTTTTTTACAGAAGCAATAATATTATTACACTTTATAATCCATCATCCAAGTAGGCTTGGTACATATACGACTAGGTCTACTTGAATTATTTATTTTACGAATACTTAAATCATCGCTTATACTAGCACTAAAAATAGGATCATGGTCTTTACAATTTTTCCAATTCAGTTCTTACTTGGTCTGGAGTTAATGGTTTCACAAATGCACTGGACTGTTTTTGATATTCACTGTACCATTTTGATGTACCGGTTCTGAACTATCTATTTACATGTAAATTTGGCTTAACGAACAATGCTGGTTGAGGACCTTCTAGTATATTGTAATAAGGGGTGGGCACAAGGTACCATCTATTTCGATGATAGACTCCATCTGTTGAGGTTTTAATTAGATAAGAGCATGGCTCATTACGCTTTTCCAAAATTTTGTTATTAGCTTGTATATCAGTGACCTAAACAGAATCGTTCGTTTTCAACTCTGACAAATCTTTGACCCTATGTCTGAATTTCCTTTTGCTCTCTTTCATTTTCAGGTATTCTGAAGTATCCACTATTTCTAACTATTTACTAGGAAGTATTGGTAAAGTAGTTCGTAATTTATGAGACAAAAGTAATTCTGCTGGACTATAATTAGACTCTTATGGTGTTGTAAGATATGCTAATAATGCTAAATCTATATCGTCACTTTTCTTTATTAGATTTTTTGCAGTTTTAGCGGCTGCTTCGATGTACCCATTATATTGAGGGTAGTATGAACTACTTTGGACAAGTTTAAATCCATAGACTATCGCAAACTTAGAAAATTGAGATATAAATTGAGTGTCATGACCTGATCTTACAATTTCTGGAATTCCAAAATGTGCGAAGACTTCTTAGAGTTTAGAAATTAGAGCAATTTCCGTCAGATTTGTTAAAGAAAATATTTCAATAAATTTAGAATAATAATCTGTTATAATTAAATACCACCGATTGTGTTTAAACAAATCTATGATAATTCGTTGCCATGCATGAACTGGAATTGTATCGGTAATAAAACTTTCTTTGATATTAGTGTGTTCTTCAACGCATCGTGGACATGCTTTAATAAGGTTTTCAATTTGTGTTGAGATTCCCAACCACCATATTGACATCTTTGCACGAGCTCGACATTTAACAATGCCTTAATATCCGGAAGGAATGAAGCCCAGACATTTCAACTGTAATGCAGGAGGTCAAATTTCTCTTATCGTATTTTAACTTTTGTTTCTCTAAGTTATTTTACAGTTGTGTAAACAAGTGTCTTGATATTTAAATCTTTAACATTCAGATATTGTCTAAACATTCCCCTTACCCTGTGATTTCAAGTCTCATGCAGCCTCGGAAACCATAAAGGTCGATGTAAGCTGTGCCGAAGTATTTCTTATACTTCGTCGTGCACTTACTCTTTTTATAACATCGAGAAAAGAGTAAGGTGCAACCTGGTTACTCTATTTCTGAACGTACTTGTTCAGAATAAAACAATTAATTAAGAAAATTAAATGTTGATTCTTTAATTAAAATTTGTTCCTTCATAAAAATTGTAAGTATAAAATTTATGTTTAAGAAAAGATAATACAAGTTTCATCTACCCATAAGGTAGGATTTTATATTCAAAAGAAATATTAAAACTTTAAGTGTTGCTTTCGATACAAAAATTTAACTTGAATTTATACCAAAAATACCAGATCTGTTATTCGGTTTACATATATATAAAAAAATTATCTAAATTGTCTATTAATTCATCGTTCAGAAACTGTAAGTGAAATCATGTATATATGAAATTTTAATAAGAACTCTTTAGGTTTGCTTAATTTCATTAAAAATAGTAACTGTGATTGCACTGCACTAATATTGACAACAAAAATTTACTAAAGTTCTTTTTAGTTTGTTAAACGGATAGGTGATAATAAGGTGTTACAAAAATATTTTCTGAAGCAGCCTTGTATCAAAGATCGCCAATTGTAGACGTGATGTAAGAATAATACTAAGCTCTTACCTCGAATCAGCAGATGTTGTTTACGTGAAAGTGTTACAGCATGTTAGAACAGGTGTTAATACAAACGTTCCTCGGAAAACAATTGACGTAGAATCCAGATGTTATACAGGACACAATCAGCTGCGTGATCCTTGGACCGGACCATAAGAACTTAATGCGTTTTTCTTATACACACAAACTGGCGAACCAAAATCCAATACAAAACTTAGATGTTCTACTGTGTGTAGATCTTGACCAAAATAATTACCATCGTATAGTTGTCCTCCTAATTACTTGTAATTTCACACTCGCAACTTCAAAAAGATCATTTCAATTCATTATCGGACTTTAGTTCCAAACCATAAAAATTTATACGTACTTTGTAGAACGTTTCTTTAAAATTCAAACATATTGTTTTCTTGCAGAACATTTCATTAAATCCAACTATTCATCATAAGGTTGAAGGACGTTCATACTTGATCGATATTTTCGTATCGCAACGTTGACGTGAATGAACTATATCTTGGTACTCGTAGATGCGAAAGTAGAATTAAAATCGTCTTGAAACACAGCTTTCAGACTGCCTTATTTTTATAAAACCAGGTAAGGCAGGCTCATTCTAACAAATGAATATACGGAGAAGCCTTACAATTGATATACAAAACGATTTCTTAAAAAGTTCTTTCTCTACATTTGCAGGAGAATTATAAAATAAATATCTAATTGAAGATTTGACGGAGCATTTCAAGAAGCATTTAATTGAAAGTTTTTTAACGAAGCGTTGTAAGACATATTCAATTGAAACTTTTACAAAATTATTTAAGAAACATTTTAAGAGCTATTTTAAACAAATTATCCAAAGAACTATCAAAAAGGTTATCAAACGAATTATCAAAAGCATTATTAATAGAGTTATTGATAGATTTATTAATAGAGTTATTAATAGAGTCATTAATAGAGCGCTACAACAAAATTATTTAGTTTGTCTAGTAACTTATTTTTAACTGCTTACCATTATTAAAAACACCAAGCCTAGTGTTCAGCACACTAGGGCTCCACTACAGCACAAGGCCAGACGCAAATTACATGCTAGAACTCTTTGGGTTTCCATGTTGGTTCTCGACGAAAGTTCTACCTCTAGTGAGCGCTGATGCAATATGCATGAAACAGGAAAGCTGTTTGGTCTTGATAATTTTCATACTAACTAACGCTTGATGTTAGCAACCAAACTAGCATTTCTGTATGGCGGTTAAACATCATAATACCAATACTGGTATTTATTTACTTAAAAATTGTTTACGTGATATAAATGACTAGACAAAAGGTTTGTGAAACTAAAAATTCATTGACGTTCTGCAGTGGTGAAAAAAACTGTTACAATGTATACAAATCTATAAGCGTGCTCCTACTTCTTGTAGTATCTAAGATTATCAAGTCGTTCCGACGATTCGTGACCGATTGTCACTTTTCGTTTCTTCGTTGAACTGAAAGATCACTTGATGTGTTTAAAAAACACTCAAGATGGTCAGGGAAATCAAGTTTTCCTGGCAGAGACGTCGTAATAAAGGCACACTATTCTAAAAGTTGTCTGTGACGACTTGTGTAAAGTGTAGTGTACGAACTCCTTTTGGCGACGTGCAACTCTGAAAACGTAGATAAGTCCGTTATCCCCTTGATGTAATTCCACGTAATTTTGCTGTAAGCTTAGATCACCTGGAACATATTTTATTTGGTTTGCTTCAATTAAATTTTATGGAACTCGTTTAAAATATAAATACGTAAGCAATTTTGTTCGACACATGGCCGACTTCGCTATGCAGCTGCACCTGGCGTGTTTAGTTGATGTACATGTCATTTGAAGGTTATAGGTCATTGCTGCTATGGGTAAGAATGTATTAGTTTCTAAGATAAGGCTGCCGTAGCAAAGTTCATTACGTAATCTTTGCATGTAATGAATCCCTTTTTAAAGCTTGTAACTACCTTAGGTTGCTGTATACAGTTCATTATGGCTCATACGAATAATTTTATTAGTTAATTTACTAAAAGCTCGTTCTGTTAAAGTACAACAATTTTTTTTGTAATTAATAGTGTGTTCAACCTTAGAAATTATACCTCACCGGTTGTACATATGCAAACATACAATCATGATAGTTATCTTGTTTACCATAATTTGAAATACCAACATGCTAATTTATAGGGCCTAAGTCCTGTATAATGAAATTTGAATTTAGATTAATTAATCAACTGATAATATTTGCCATAAGTTAAGTAAATTCTCTAAAAATTGTAAAGTCGTAGTAGCGCTACCCAGACTATTTATTATGAAAAATAATGTCCAAGGTAAATATCTGATTCAAGAAACTACATTTATAAGAATTTAATTTTTTATTACGTACACTTATAATTTATAATGTTCATTGCTTGTCTTAAAAGAGAATATAGAGTGATTTTTGACTTCATTCATTACTCAGTAATCATTAAATTTCTCCAAATTTTGTTAGGTATTTAAAAGGTTAAACTTACCCCAATGTGTAGCACGATATAGTGGAAACTAATTGAAGCTAAATCAAAGATTACATACTCATATTGGTCCGTAAGATATATAGGGTATCTATGTTGGTAGTAATTATGTTTCAGAGTCGCCCTACTCATCGTTAGATCATTGAAGAAGACGACCAGATGTATCATATTTGTGGCAATCAAACTTTGTATTTAAAGTGGTTAGCAATAATATAGGTTTCCAAATTTTTCCTTTAAGCAAATCGATTTAGTTAGTTGCTTTATAAAAAATTCAGGTGGCGTCCATTATCTTATTTTCTTTCAACTTTAATATACCCACTGACCCAATCTCATGCGACCGTGGGCCAAAAACTCAGTTAGCTAAAAGTCTTAGGAGGTTTCTAATTTCCATCTTAACCTTACCCTGGGCTTGTTACAGTTACATAAGAATTCTCGATAAGTAATATAAAATCTACCACGATTTATTTTATTGTGGATTAGATTTAATAAAATATATAACAACGTTAACAGTATATTTGCTCCCAATACAGCAGTCACTTCAGGAATCATTTCAACAAGCTCGTGTCTATGTGTTGCCCGGGATACCAATTTTGGATTAGTGTTTGTATTTTGCTTAATTATGGTATGCTCGTTGTAGGGATCAGTTAGATCTACTCTTCTTTCTACCATCTTCACAAGCTGTATATTAGATTCCTTTAGATTGTACACTTCTAATTGTAAAGCCTCAACAGCCTTTATAAGTTTACCCATTTCTTTTAAAAAGAAATCAACTGTAACCACTTCTGGGTTATCAGGTTCATTGTTATATTTCACATGACAATTATTACAGATAAACATTAATTTGGGATTTTTCAGTGCAATACACCTCATTTCAGTTTCAGACAAACTACTACATGGTTTACTGAAGCTCTAATTGCATTTAGCACATACAACCACAGATGGTCTGTTAGATTCATAGCATATGAAACTTAAAGCCATTTATATCTAATTAAATGCATAAACACACCTGTTAAATAAGGAACCTTATGTTGTAAGTTGTTTAAATAAAACCAACTAATTATTGGAATTTATTATCTAGTCAACAAAGCCTACTGTTAGGACACCAATCACTTGAATAATTGGGTAGTTCACACCCTCAGCTACCAGGTGGTAAAATTTACACTTATTATTAGTCACTTTAAGGCATACAAAAATTTCAATTTTAAAATTATCACACAGCACATGTTGACATGTAACAGCTTTATTCTAGGCATGTGGAAATTGATTAAGACTTTTAATTGTTGTTAGTGAAGAGCATGCTCTGCCGGGGTGTTGCCTTCTTCTGATAGGGTATTGTAATTTGCCAGAGATATGCAGGTATGCATATGTAGCACATTATCATTGAGTTGTATTATTCAAAATACATGTGTTAATTGGTTTCCTGTAATTAAATAAAGTATTGATAAATGTCCTTGTTATTTACAGAAGCTATACACCATACTGACAATGAGGCAAAAAAGGGAATAAGTATTTAAATTGTTAAACATATATTAATTACTGTACAGCAACAGAAGCAAACATGGCGACAGGACAAGTAAATCATACAAACGACGGAAATAAAAGAATTCAAATCAGCTTAGTAAGCGAATCTAACCCTTTTAATGAAGATTAGAACATTTATTACAAAAGGTTGGAGTAATTTTTCATTGCGAACAATATACAGAACGACGATAGAAAACATGCAATATTGCTGAATGGACTTACTGTTACAAAGCCTAGGCGTTCGAAAGGATCTGGAAGAATGCTCGTTCCTAAACATAGCAAAGCAATTCAAAGAACATTTTACTCCCCATCGTATAGCTTTTGCAGGGCGCTGCAAATTCTACTCTGCACAAGAAGCAAAAATGGAAGTTATTAAGAATACGTAGCCCAGGTAAAAAGTTTAAGTGTGCATTGTAAATTTGGCAATGCCCTGCACATGTGTAGGCATGGTAAATTTATAACAGTAATAGAGCCTGGAAAAATTAGCAGGTATTTTTTTTACAGAAAATGAAGAATTTTCCTTAAATGAGAACACGAAATCGCAATCAGTATTGAAAGCGTGGGATGGGCTATGGAATCAGCCAACAGAGTGTTCCAGCATTAGCAGCTAACATTAAACAAGGAATAGATATTAATTATATTTATAAGCAATAATCATATGTAAGGCAACAACCAAGGCCTGGTGGATCACGTTCACCAAATACAACATGGAAAGAACTCGCACCGCCCAAGTTTGCTCAGAGGGCAGATGCAGGTATAATGGAAATAATTGTAGCATGTGTGGTATGAACGGTCACATGAGTGCCAGCAGTACATTCAGAACTTATTCATGTAATGTACCTGGCTTTAAAGGACACTTAAGCAAAATATGTGCAAACAAACGATCATTAAATTTCATTAAGGACAATTTGTCAAAATAAGATACTTGAACACCAAGTATTAGCGATTATCTTAAAGCAAATGCTATTAATATCATGTATAATGATAACAATGCAGTTGACAATTATGATATGACGCGATAATTTACAGCTGTATTCATTAACTTGTCAATAGTGCGCCAATAATTAATGTTTTATTAAATGGCATACCATTTATTTTTGAGCTTGGCTCGGGTGTGGCAGTATCGATATTTATGAAAAGATAATTTTGGAAGCATTCGACTGGTTAAAACAAATTACAAATTTTTGTGTTGTCAGGAATAGCATTTGTCCTTTAGGCACGATTGATCTAAAATTAAACTACAAGCGCAAAAAGAGGTACTAAAATTTTTCATGGCAAGAGAAGGTAACAAAAGGGAACTATTAGAAGAGATTTTATAACAAAATTTAAATTACAATTTAGAGAAGTTCATTTTCTAAAAAATACATGTATAGTTGATATAAAAAAATTACTTAGCACTTTTCCAGAAGTATTTTCCGAGAGTTAGTTACAAATCCTAAATATTTTAAACCCCGAGGAATGTTTGCAATAAGGGAAAAATGTATGTGGAATGGGATAGGTTATTGAAAAATAAAATTTTGATAAGTGTAAAAATCGGGGAATGGGGTAAATCAATAATATGCATTTTACATAACAACATTATTCGTATATGTGGTGATTATAAAATAACCTTTAACTATTGTATAGAATCCGTGAGGTATTGGTTACCTAGAATTGAAAACGTGTTTGCTAAATTAAATAATCGAGAACAATTCTCAAAAATTGATCTGGCAAATGCATACCAGTAACACCTCTTAGATGACGAATCGAGTGTATTAACCTCTATTTCAACACATCGTGACATTTCCTTATTCACGATTGCCATTCGGAACTTATTCAGCACCAAGTCAGTTCCAACGTACTATAGAACAACTTTTAGGTGGTATACCTGATGTTGGTCTATTTTTAGTCAATATATTGGTTACACGCACATGCAAAATTTATATAAAGTATTCACATGTTTACAAAAAGTAGGATTAACCGTAGAAAAAGGAGAAGTGTTTATTTTTTCAGAATAGTATAAATACCCAGGACATACCATAAGTAAAAATGGTTTAGAAAAATCTAGAAAAAAGGTGTACGCAATATTAAACATACCTCCCACCTATGGATGAAAAAAATGTAAATCATTGTCAGGAGCAGTTAATTAATATTACTGGTTCATTGCAAATGCTCCAGATATTTTGTATCTATTATACAACTTAATTAAAAAATATCCTTTGGGCCAAAAAAGGGGATTTCTATCATGGCAGTCAACAGACTTCAACGTATTGCTTTTTTCCTTTCTGGATATGAATCTGATATTCATTATATCAATTCTATACAAAATAATGCGAATTTCCTGTGTAGACTGCCTCTTAATTACCTAAACAACAACGACGACTCAATTCAGTGATCTTGGAAAAATCCGAGCTATTCATAAATATTGAAATGATTCAAGTGGAAACCCAGAATGATGCAGTTTTAATAAAGGTTTTTATGACATGAGAAATGGTTGGCCTACGGCATGCGATCCGGGCTTAAAACTTATGTTAAACGTAAAAATGAAATTTATATGGAAAATATGGAGTACAGAATAATCATTCTACAAAAATTCCAACTATGTGTACTAAACGAACTTCATTCATCACACTTAAGTATAGTGAAAACAATCTCGCTGGCAAGGTTATATGTGTGGCGACCCTCCTTAGACAATGATACTGAGTCAATAGCTAACAACTATCCAATCTGTTTGAAATTTAAAATTAATTCTTCAAAAAGTTCCCTAAAACCCTGGCTCGAGTTTTGTAGATGTAAAAACATTTTTAGTAGTTTTAGACGCTTTATCAAAATGGCTTGAAATATTTTTAGTTTCAAATACAAATTCTAATCAATTATTGATATTTTGAGCAATCTTTTTGCCAAATTCGAGTTACCAAATTGTATATTTTACGATAACGACACTTCATTCTTATTAGGAGCTTTCAAGAATTACTTAAAAGAAATGGAATACAGCATATGACTTCACCCCTATATTTTCCACAAGTCCATGAAGCAGCTGAAAATTCAGTGAAAACCGATAGTTTATATTGAAGTACACTGCACAAAATAATAATTACAATATTGTATCACACATACAAAACGCAACAAACACTATTCAAAGAACGCTAAATAGTTTTTTGTTAACATACCCGAACATTGAACACTGCAGCACTGGAGAAACTCCACCCCGACTTTTAATGAGTAGACTACTTAGAACAAAATTCGATATTCTATGGCCAAATAATATTATACTTCGTGTCAATTTTCATTATAAAAAATAATTCAGTAGCAGTTCGGCAAAAACAAAGAAAGTATTTTAATGAGATTACGTATAACAAATTTAAAATCAGTGACAAGATGATGGTAAAATATTTCCGGCTATAATTTTAAAAATATTAGAAAGAAATTGTTACAATGTAAGAGTCCCTAACACTTACATTTTATGGAAGCGACATAAAAATCAAATTTATAAACCTAAACTTAAACATTATCAAAGAGTTATATTATTCGAAATACAAGTGTTTGTAATTATATAAAGCATTGCTAAATGTCATTGTTACTTACAGAACCTGTACATTATAGAGACTTTAATCAAAAATACGTTTGACACTTGTTTTTGACATTACTTATGAAATATTGACTTCAATTTTGTACTTATATCAAAAAACTAAAGTGTGACTGATTTATCAAGATACAGTTTTCAGCATAAGGACGTTTTTTATAGAACAAGCTTTTTAAAAGAAAATGGCGTTCAAAATAATCCTCTATCTCTTACCATTCCAAAAATAGTGGTGAATTGTGCTTGATCTCCCCCTTCCCCTGTGTAGTGCACCTGTTGGCATGGCGATGACATCAATTCGTTTTTCATCTACTAAGGTGTCTTAACAACAATCAAAAGTCAAAACTGCGTCACTCTTTAAGAACATGCGCAACCCCTTACAGATGATGGACTAATATGACATGAACGAATAACAAAAGATGTAGGTGTAATAGGCTGCAAAATTGAATTTGTTTTTTCTTTTTTATTTTAGAAGTTTAAGTTTGTGTATGCTATAGTAAAGAAAGTCAATAATTAGATGGATAGGTCGACTAAGTATGTAATAAACATTATTATTCATTTGACTTATCAGAGTGTTGTAAAACAATACGAATTCTAACAAACTGATGAAACACTTCTTGAAGATCTTTCTGTACACTTTCTGTAATTTGTCTCAATCTTCCATTAGATGCACCTGCTATCAATTTCGCTATTCGTAAGGATATGCACTTCACATTAACCACCGTGTTGACAATGCCTGCAATAGAAAAGTTGTGATAATAATGATGGAATATCATTTCAAAATGTTAGTGAAATAGATAGGAATGAATACGAGAACAAGAATGGAAACGTGAAAATATTTGAACCTTAATTAATATCATCTATTTGGTTTTATAAACAATTTTACTGTATAAAATAGAATTATGCACATGGCAATGCCAATATAAATTGTATGTAAATGTTTGTTATGTGTCATGCCATCCCTGCATGTAAATTTTTTTGACCGTACCCAATTAAATTTCATATTTTAATGTTACGTACATTGACGTCACCTATTAAAAAAACCAAAACAAGGAAGAAAGAAAGAAGTATGACCGGGCTCGATCGGCGAGTGGGTGGGGTTTTATACATACAACAAAAAAAAATTAAGGGAGACCTGAAATAAATAAAGAGAAATTTACGCTCACGCATTCATACTCAACACAAAATATACCAAAAAAAGGAAACGTATAATTTAAAAAAAAATATGTACAATAGCACATGAATACCCAAACAAAAATTAGCAACCCCTACGTAAAAGTTACTCATATATATATATATATATATATATATATATATATATATATATATATATATAAAAGGTTCTTGATAATTCTTGAGCGTAGTTAAATTAGAAAAGATTTTGTTTTTTGGTTCTTGGGATAAAGTCGCTCATAAAATTAAACACAAAACATTAAATGTGTATCATTTGTATTAAATCGTACGTTTCGGTGATAATTTACACCTTAATCATCGATCTACATGAAAAAGTATATAAATAGGTAATTCATATAACAGGTAATATATGTTTAACTTACTTATTACTTGATAAAATTATTTTATGTATTCACCCATAATAAAAGTAACAGAAGGAAGCTTGTAATATTACTGATTAAGAATTAAAATTAATTTTAAATTTTGAATGAAATGTCAGTTCACTTATTTGACAAAAATGTAGGATCAAGGATGACATCAACCAACAAATTATGACACTATTTGCTTATATTTTTTAATTTAAATAGTAGTATGTGCTTTATTTGTAAAAAAATTTTTTGTATGGTGGGTTGCATAAAAATAGTTAATTTTAAAATCATATATTTTTACAGGTGTAGTAAACAGGTTGACTTTTGACTTAAATTAAATAGAATTCTGTGTGTAAGCAATATCATTATAGTTAGTATATTTTTTTGGATTAAAAGTGTATAGGTATGAGTAAACTGTATGTAAATTATTGATGTCTTCTTTGTGATTGATGGAATTTTGTTCTTGGTTTATATAAAATGATTCTAAGCAAAGTCTTTTTTTGTAATTGCTTTCTATATCTAAACTTTTACATTATCATAATTGACTTTGTGTTTTGTATTGTATAAATGTATAGAAAGAGCACAAGAAGTTTTTCCTAATGTTGCATCACTTTTGTGTTGTGTCATGCGATTTCGGAGCCACTGTTTCCTACGTAGGCCAAACCAAACAGTGGCTCCGAAATCGCATGACAAATTAATTGTATAGATTGTGGTAACCCCTATATTGGACAAACGTCACAATTTTTAAAACAACGATAACCCAACACAAAAGTGACATTAGAATCAAACCAAATTCTGTGCTTTATCAAGTCACTCGCTCAATTTAGATCACAAAATTGATTTCGAACATCCTAAAATTTTAGAACTAGAAAAGATACAAAAAAGATTATTCCTTGAAATGTATCATATTTTTCAAAAAAAATTGTATAAATAAAAACAGATATTGGTGGTTTAAGTTCGATTTATACATACTTACTTAGTCTTCAGAATTAACCTGTACCTAATGCAATAATTGATATTGTAGTGATTAATATTTCACATCATACATCCACATCACCTTCATACATACATACACATGTACACATACACATACGCACTAACAAACAAACAGATTTAAAATACATAATCAGAAATATGCATGGACACTCATATAAATATAACATGTATACACACTCATACTCTTACATATACACACACACCACACATAGGCATCCTATATTTAAAACTTTTAATAACAAAAAAGTGAAACTGATAGATTTCAAAATCTGACATTTTTATATTTATTCAAATTATACAATTTTTATACAACTTGAAGCAAACATTATTTTAAAAAGATTTTTCGATTTAATATCTATGTTAATTTAATATATATCCTCACCTTGTAAGTTAATAGCAATTCATGTATATGTTAGCCTAGTTAATTGTATTTTAGAAAGCCTGTGATCAAGAATTTGAAATAGATTCGAAAATTTAGGCCTTAAAAAAGAGTATACTTTCCTCCAGCTGACCTCAAACCCATTAATAATATATCGTATTTGTGCAAGGTCATTATCTCCAAACTGTATTATATATATATATATATATATATATATATATATATATATATATAATGATCTTGATGAAAATGGTATAATTGTACTTGGGATATTGTAGTCCAAAAATAAACTAAATAGTATTTTGCAAATATTCAATTAATTATCTGACGTTTCGGCAAGGGTTGTTGCCTTTTTCAAAGATACTACAAAATTATACAGTATTGAATGGACATTAAAATTATAACATAGGTACTTACTTAATTACTAACGCATAAGTATTAGAAAAGTTGCCTCACACATGTGGATTAGTGTTGGTTAAAACATAAACAAAAATTATAAAAAATAAATTTTAAATTAAACGTCTTATTGACATATTTGTTAAGTTTGTCACATAGACTGACAGGAATTCTTGATTTTAAATTTTACATGGGTGCATGTAAATCTTAACTGTAATTGAACTATTGCTTTTTTTTGTGTAATTCTATATAAATTAGAGTATATTGGATGTAGATTTTGAGTGTCTTGTCTAAAGTTCATCGAATTAACCTCATTTTGTATATAATAAGGATCACTAAATTTATAACCAGGTCTAATATTACTATGCTAAATTTTGAAATAGAAATTACACATTCCAATATAGCTTTTTGGAAAAATAAATTAACCTCTTTGAAAAATTCTCTTCAAGAATCTTTGACACCTGACATATTTTTAGAATTTGAACGAAGACAAGTTTTGTCCTATAAAAAGTTGTTTGAAAAACAAAAACAAATTCTATTAATAAAGTTTCAATCAATAAATAATACCAATACCGGATGTAAAAAATTTTTCAATGATAATAGTAAATGGATCGTTAATTTAAGTGATAAAGCAATACCTAATGATATAAATAACTTTTTATCATTGGGACCCAAGTTTAGTTTAGATATTAACTTCAATGATATTAACATGGGAAAACTATTAGCTAATATCGAAAACATTTTAGACAACAATGAACTTTTACAAAAAGAAAAGAATAATTTAAGAGCTAAGGCCACAAATTGCATTACAAATTTTTGTTAGTAATCCAAAAAATAAAATTAACCGCAATTTAGAATCAAAATTATATATCAAAGTAAAAAAGTTTCTTAAAGAAAATTCTGATATTTTTATTACAAAAGCTGATAAAGGAGCAGTCACTGTAATTTTAAATAAAAATGATTACGTTAAAAAATCTGTACAATTACTGAAAGATGATCACACATATCAACAAATTCAAAAAGACCCCACTTTTATGATTCAGAAAAAATGTAATGACCACATCAAAATGTTACATTCCAAACATTTGATTACAGATTCCCAAAAAAAAACAGTTATCCAATACCAATT
The DNA here is from genome assembly GCA_036346225.1 of Platerodrilus igneus. Classification (NCBI taxonomy): domain Eukaryota; kingdom Metazoa; phylum Arthropoda; class Insecta; order Coleoptera; family Lycidae; genus Platerodrilus; species Platerodrilus igneus. The sequence goes on along the minus strand of JARFIW010000139.1, from coordinate 1,682,878 downwards.
CCATACCAGGCAAATATTATGGGCTTCCAAAGATTCATAAAGAAAACTTTCCATTACGACCAATAATTTCTACAGTAAATACACCAACCTATAATTTAGCAGTCTTCTTTGCAAAAATTCTACAAACATCGTTTCCTTTAGAAGGATATAATACCAAAGATTCATTTACGTTTGTAAATCAATTCCGTCAATTTCAACTACCTATGAACCACATCTTACTTTCATTAGATGTTTCTTCACTATTTACAAATATACCTCTAGACTTGGCTGTAATTATAATCACAAAAAACTGGGATGTAATCAAACCGCATACCACCTTGTCAAAAACCCTATTTCTTGCCTCCATCTCCCTAATTTTCAATAATACCTATTTTGTCTTTCAAAATGTATTCTATCAACAAAAATTTGGTACTCCAATGGGTTCCCCATTATCTCCTATCATAGCACAAATAGTTATGGATCATCTATTAAACTCAATCTTACCTAATTTAGATTTCGATATGGTATTTTTAGTAAAATATGTTGATGATATCATTTGTTCTGCACCACCAGATAAAATACAATACATTTTAGACCATTTCAATAATTTCAATGTACACTTAAAGTTCACGTATGAACTTGAAAAAGAAAGAAAAATTCCTCTTTTAGATACTTTTGTCATCCGAGATTCATCCAACAAACTGCTATTTGATTACTATAATAAGCCTTCTAACTCAGGTAGATACATTAATTACTATTCCAATCATTCATTTCACCACAAAATAAATACAGCTTTAGCACTTAAACACAGAATAGAAATAATCTCTGAACCACAATTCAAAAAAACTAATCTAAAAACTTTTGAATTTACACTATGTAATAATGGTTATCCCAAACAATTACTAAAGAAATTACTATACACAAACATCCATTTTAACAGTACTGAAACTAAACCCAATACCATTTTATACAAAAAATTACCTTTTATACAAACATTAACTCCTTTATTAGCTAGAATTTTAAAACAACATAACCTAACTATAGGATTTAGTTATGAAAAATCTGTAAGAAACCTTTTTACAAAACTCAAAGACAAACCTAACAAATTATTAAGTAGCAATATTATTTATAAAATAACTTGTTCATGCAATCAGACGTATGTAGGTAACACCACCCAGTGGTTAAAAAATAGACTTACACAACATAAGTCAGATATAAAATTAGGAAAAAAGAATTGTGCTCTCTCTCAACATATTAATATAACTCAACATATTCCAAATTATAAAGATATTGAAATTTTAGATTCTGAAAACAACTACAAAATGAGACTTTTTTTAGAAGCTTATTATATACAAAATGAGGTTAATTCGATGAACTTTAGACAAGACACTCAAAATCTACATCCAATATACTCTAATTTATATAGAATTACACAAAAAAAAGCAATAGTTCAATTACAGTTAAGATTTACATGCACCCATGTAAAATTTAAAAAACAAATATGTCAATAAGACATTTAATTTAAAATTTATTTTTTATAATTTTTGTTTATGTTTTAACCAACACTAATCCACATGTGTGAGGCAACTTTTCTAATACTTATGCGTTAGTAATTAAGTAAGTACCTATGTTATAATTTTAATGTCCATTCAATACTGTATAATTTTGTAGTATCTTTGAAAAAGGCAACAACCCTTGCCGAAACGTCAGATAATTAATTGAATATATGCAAAATACTATTTAGTTTATTTTTGGACTACAATATCCCAAGTACAATTATAATACCATTTTCATCAAGATCATTATATATTAAACAGTCCATATTAAGAAGATATATATATATATATATATATATATATATATATATATATATATATATATACACAATGAACAGAACAGTTTCGAAATAGCGAGTTGTCGTTTTGTAGGTATCCCCCTAAGTTATTCAGTAACCAACAAAGGAAAAAAAACCCAACGCAACCCTAAAAACCACAGCTCTAAATGGTTATAACTATAAAATCAATTATGCCACATTGGCAGTACAATGTCTTAATCTAATAAAAATTTAGAACACAAAAAAAAAACCACAGTAAACCCACAGTTATAAATTGCGATTACATACAAATTCCCCAAAAAACAAAATTAATAACTATTATCCCAATCTAACTAATGATCAACCCCATCACACGCATAAAGATCATCTTTCTACCATTATTGAATTTAGTCCACCAATAAAACGGAAAGATACTGGTTTGACCTGTCTCGAGTGCCCATAGAAATAAAATATGGAACAACCTCTCACCCTCGTAATTGCTGCCGTCTTTAATAACGGAACAGAGGAGAGATATGTGTGATCCCGCCTTGGGGTGGTTCTCGCATCAGAACAAGGGACGACCATGCATTACAGCTTTAAAGCCGCCAGAAGCAAAAAAAAAAACCAATTATAAATAGTATTAATTCGTGGTAGTTTGAAAGTTTTAATTTTATAAAAACCCTAAATACCACCATGCTATAATGCGTGCCAGAAATTCGCCTTAACCAAAACGGAAACAAGCAAACATTCTACACGTGTTTACTTGTGCAGATTACAAAGCAAAATGAGTATTAGTTTTGTTTAACTAAGAACCAAAGCTTACAGTAATATCGTTGTTAAGGCTTCAAAACTGGAAAACCTGACTTTATTGAAATAATTTCGCCGAATTCTTCAAAAGGAAAAACACACCAGCATTAATTATTGGATACTTGGAAAGACGTTCTCGCCTATCTAATTATGGGGTAAATTCCACGTTAAGAAATTCTTAGAAAGGATATTTATTTTTTTAATGAGCAGAAAGATTTATCAAGTAAAATATATAGGATATTTATTATTAATTGCAATACAATTTTAAACACGCGAAAGGGATTTGAGTTAAAAATTATTGTACATGGACTAACCAATTATTTCCTAAAATGAACGTAACAATTTCTTTTTCTATTCACGATCATTTGCGAATTTTCATTAACAATTTCGACTGCTTTCTAAACAGAAATGACTGCTTATTCATCACCCTGTAGGTTTTATTAGTACAAGGAATTATAAATTAAAGTATTGCAATCTATTTTATTTTTGATCTAGAATGTAATTGTGGTATTTGTTGGAACATTTTTTTCCAGAAATATTGCATGTGGTGTTTCAATTATCGATTAGTGGTTTACTCTGAGTTTTCTAATGTTGGGGATTCGCGTTTTGTTGTATATTGGTTACTTTGGGTGATACAAATAATGTAGTGCATATCATTTAAGAAAAAAAGAAAGGATCCATCTTAAGACTTGACACGGTCCAAATTACGAAATATATCTAATAAAATTTACATATATACTTTGTCTGTATTTATCGACCAACGGCATTTCAAAACAGTTAATCAATTAAAAATACGCTAACCTGTAATAGTCGCCAATTGCGCTGGTATAAAAAAATGTAGCGGACTGTAATCTGTATCTGCATAACCGCCGTAAACTGCATAAACCAAAGTTCACTATTCTTGAGGCGTTTTTCACCATTGAAAACCGCATTGTCAAGCACACCGAACTGATTGTTACGGTCACTCCCGTTGCCAATCTAATAATGCTCTGTCCGATGCTCGATTTCGACTGTGTACAAACACAAAAAGGCACTTGCGTGCACACTTTCCAATATCCAAAATTGTATGTATTTGTTATAGGATAGGCGATAAGAGGAAAGGAGCTTTGATAATGTAAATATCGAACCAGAATAATATAAAGTGATCGTATGTCACCAAAAATGCTATAAAATGCATAACATACCGCCCACCAAAATAAGATTGAAAACTTATTTTAACCTATGTAATTAAATATATACAAATGCGTAATACCACAAAAAAATTAAATAATAATGAATGCGTAATTCCACTAAAAAAAAAAATTGAGAAAAAAAAATAATTTTTCCTTTGTTATGTGTCCTCTAATGGGAGAGCACACAATTTGACCAAAGGTCGTTTAATAATGCTGTTTGCAGTTTGAATCTGCGCCGCTCTGACGACATTATCTGTACCACGATACAAGTGGGTAACGCGTCCCAGTCGCCAATGCAATGGAGGGGTATTGTCCTCTTTAATTAGGACCAATGTCCCAATTTTAACAGCGGGAAGAGATGAAAACCATCTAGTTTTCTGCTGGAGAGTATGTAAATACTCGCTATGCCAATGGCGCCAAAAAGATTGTTGGATTCTCTGAATGAGTTGCTAACGATCTAAAAATGATAGTTTCAGGTCCAAGACATTTGAGTCAGGAAACACTGAAACTGGTTCAACTCCTAAGAAATGACACGGTGCCAAATAAGAAAAATCTTGAGGATTTGTACTCAATGAACGCAAAGGACAAGAATTGAGTATGGCCTCAATCTGAATTAGTACGGTATTGAATTCCTCATACGAGAGAATTTGAGCGCCGATAACCTTGTTGAGATGACTCTTAACTGACTTGATGCCAGTCTCCCACAACCCTCCGAAGTGAGGGGACGACGAGGGATTGAAAATAAATTCAATACCCTCTGCGGTTGCAACATGTTGCATAAGTTCTGCCAGTTCACGGGCAGCACCAGTGAAATTTGTGCCACAATCACAGTAAATTTTGGCACATTTACCATGACGAGCAATGAAACGCCTCAATGCCGCTATAAAGGCGGTAGAGGACAAATTCGAAACTAATTCTAAGTGCAGAGCCTTAGTTCCAAAACAAACAAACATAAGCCCAAAATTTTTTGCGAGATTAGTTGAATCTTCGAATGAAAATGTCTGTTGATACCTAGCCGATTCAGGTACTACTTTAATTACGTCATATACGTTACTGTTCCATTTACGCAACGTAAATCCACCCAACAAGCACAGTTTGTCTAATTCCAAAATCAATTGTTGAGCTTCTTCAACCGATTGTGATCCGGTCACAACATCGTCAACATATTTATCGAATTCCAAAGCCTTAGCAGCTAAAGGAAATTTTGATGATTCAAGATGCGACAATTCTTGGATCACACACAATGCCAAATACAGTGCTGATTTGACACCATAAGTTGCTGTATTTAGTACAAAATCAGAAATAGGTTCTGTAGGATTAGACCTCCCAACAATTTTTTGAAATTTCCGGTGTTCCGGAGAAATCAGAATTTGTCGATACATCTGTTTGATGTCTGCGGTGATGACCATCGGATGTGAGAGTAGTTGCCGAAGCGTCAAAGACTACCCTTAATTTTGTTGTGTTACTTTTTGGTTTAATAACCGCATGATGCGGAATGTAATATTCTGTCGAATAATGCGATGATTCCTTCATGCTAGAAGAAATGAGTGACATGTGGCCACTTTGTAAATAATCTTGCATAAACTCCCTGTACATTGTATACAGTGGAGAATATAAACATCTACATCAAATTGGGGATGTATTTTATCCCTAGGTCTAATTTTGCAAGATAAAACTCCCGAAATATGTGAGGAAGCTAAACCTAGACCTTCCACTTTAATGGCAATGTTGGATTTTTGTATGCCAAGTCGCTGACGACAAGTTTCCGTCATAAAAATTTCCATACTGCCATTGTCCAACAATGCTCTTACCTTTTGAATCTTTCTGTTCCCATCTCGAATTACAATAGTTGCAGTTGCCAATAAAGTGACGGTGTTTGAAGAATGCGTCGAAAATAAACTACTAGTACTTGATGTACTTGCGCATGATTGATTTGACTGTAGTGCGGACGCGTTATCAACGAATTGATCCGTCAATGATTTTTGGTTTGCAAAATGTAGCAATGTGTTGTGAGGTTTAGCGCACTTTCTACAAACAGATTTTGAAGAACATTCCGTGGCTCGATGAAGCCCCGATTAACAATTAATGCAGAAATGTTTCTGCTAACAAACTCGTAACGCTCGTGAGGCATCTTGTCCAAAATATTCTGACACTGATATAAAGCATAAAGCTTTACAATGAATGCAACTTTTGTTGTCTGATACTGTCACCAATGAAGTTTGATATTGAGATTTTGTATAAATTCCAGTAGGTTTATCAAAATGTGTAGATTTAGTATTTGTTTTAGACAGTTTGCTTATACATAAACTACTAACTTCCAAGGCTTTAGAGTGCCTTTCAATAAATGTTTTTAATTGCTTATATGTGGGAATCAAATTTAAACCCACAGCATTGGTTTCCAATTCAAATAATTTTAGAAATTCGTTATCCAATTTTTTAGATAATGTACGAAACTGAAACATGTCCAAAACATCTACCTTAGCTTGCTGTAAGCATGCCAAATTTTCATCAAAGCAATTTATGCGAGCTCGAAGCTCTTGGTGAGAATTATGGTTGGCCTTTGGATCATTTTCCAAAGCCGCAAAATGTGAGTTTACCAAAAGTCGCTTGCTTCCATACCTTTCAACCACGGTATCGTAAGCCAACTTAAAATTATCCCCTGTAATAGGTAAATGTTTAATTAAACCTTTAGAATCTGAATCTAATGCGTCCAGCAAGAAATAAAATTTCTCTACGCTTAATAAATTCTTGTTATCAACAACAAGATTTTTAAAAAGCTCATTAAAATGCATAAACTCTGAAATCTTGCCTGAGAATTTTGGGACAGATATCCGAGGAAGTCTTATGTTAGACACATTTTTGTGTGTTGGCAAGAATATTTTCTTTCTTGATTTTGGATAAATCAAGTTCCATTTGTGCCCCACTATTTTTTATTGAAATGACTAATTCATTCATGCTGGATTTCAAACTTTTAATTTCCTCCAGATTTTCTGCATCTAGAGTGCACATTTTGTACACACTATCCATCTCATGTTTGAGATCGATAGCTGTTTGCGTTAGAATTTGAGCCAAAACTAAATTTTGCTCTGTTGAGTCCAAATTAGACGTTTGATCAAAAAGCGAACGAAACCGTTCGGTAGAAATTTTCTTGATAGCCATTGTAGCTACTGAAATGCCTGATAAGCTCTAAGAAATTGTATTGAAATAAATGACAAAAAATCAAAGACAAAAATTTGCCTTTAAAATTTAAAAATTACATAAATAATTTTTAACCAAGAACACAATGTTCACCATTAAAATATCTACAGCAATTATAGATATTTAAACACCTTGTATGAGGTATTGTTTGACATGAATGCCAATAAACCAAAGACAAAAATTTGTCTTTAACAAATTAAATGAATTATGTAATTTAACATGTTAACCATTTCAATGAGTATTGGTGCTAAATTGTAACAATTATCAACAATTTCTACGAATTAAATTGACACCAACAAAATAAACAATGTTTTCAAACTTGTGTTGAATGCGCGAGCAACTTGAATTATGTCGCTAGAACTACGTTCGTTATCAGAAACAACAAGTTCAAACTGCCGGCGTTCTAACCTCGAAAGCTATTATTTGAAATGAATGCACAGGTGTTCTTTAAGCGATATAGCACTTGTAAAAACTGAACCACATTGATTATTTTCATCACAAATACCACAATGACTAAATTAATGCGATTTAAATTGAAATTATAATAATTTAAAACCACGAAATCCAAAGAATAGCAATGCGTTTTGTTTTGTAATGAAATTTTATGCAATTAATGAGATGTGATATGCGGTAAGGACTAGGAACATGCAGGAAAAAAATATATTGTGGCGAGAAGGATAAAAAAATGTCTGTATTTATCGACCAACGGCATTTCAAAACAGTTAATCAATTAAAAATACACTAACCTGTAATGGTCGCCAATTGCGCTGGTATAAAAAAATGTAGCGGACTGTAATCTGTATCTGCATAACCGCCGTAAACTGCATAAACCAAAGTTCACTATTCTTGAGGCGTTTTTCACCATTGAAAACTGCATGGTCAAGCACACCGAACTGATTGTTTCGGTCACTCCCGTTGCCAAGCTAATAATGCTCTGTCCGATGCTCGACTTTGACTGTGCACGAACACAAAAAAGCACTTGCGCGCACACTTTCCAATATCCAAAATTGTATGTAGTGGTTATAGGTTAGGCGATAAGAGGAAAGGAGCTTTGATAATGTAAATATCAAACCAGAATAATATAAAGTGATCGTATGTCACCAAGAATGCTATAAAATGCATAACAAACTTTAAATGGATTTCGTGAAGAGTTAACTAAAAATGGTTATTATTTATCGTACATTATTATTATTTTGGTGGGACATATTGGAACAATTACTGAAGAATCCAAAGAAATAGCTCTGGAACTTCTACAATTTTTTTACAAGTGATTATACTGGCGTATTCTAATATCGAAAAGCATAATCCTATATATTCGAATCAACAGTATGACGTGCCATATGACCCCGTAAATGTCGACTTCACAAATTGTTGTGGCCCAACCGTTAATTATCAGAACCCTTAAAATCATGCTGTGATAAGCTTGAAACCAGAACATCAAGCTAAGCTGTAAGGCTTGCTGTTTCTCCTCGGCATCATTTTGTTGACTTCCCTCATAAAATTGAGTCTGAATTCTTTTCTGTAAGCTTTTTAGATTAGTCATGGCAGAACCAGAGATGTTACGGTGTGGAAATTGAACTTACTTCACTCAAATCGTCGTAATATGCTAATGCAACAGATGCTATTAACTGGGTATGAACTATAAAATAAAATTTTGTATATAAAAATTTAGAGTTATACGATTGTTAAGGGGTGATGTTATTATCTATTTATCAATTACAGTTGCTGCAAAATGCATTTCCGTCAGTGGATGGGTTTTTCTCCTTTATTGCTATTGCTTATTAGTACATTATTTTTTTATATATTTATTTATCAGGAGTTACTTTTTAAAGAGTGCTTTTGGATAATAAGTAAGTATATTTATATAGATAATTTGCTTGAATGAATATTTTGAATATAAAGGAGATTAAAAATTGTAGTAACCAAGGAACTGAGAACAATCCAGAATGTATTATTTTTTGTTAATTCTTCTGTCAGGTTAAGAATTAATTCGCGGCAGCTAAGAGTATTAATTATACTTGCATCGATTTTGACTGGAAACAATCCACTATATAATGTTTTGCTTAATTTTATTTTATAAAGATATTACAACTGAAGCTAAAAGTTAGTTTAAGGTAATTAAGAAGGAAAATATTAATTAATTACTTTTGCGCAGATTTTTGCATTGTGTAAATCCTTCGGGATATGTTTTGGATAAATGTTGTTTTCTATGCGGGTTGGTTTTCCTTTTTCTTGTAACATGTCTTTTTATTAGTAATGAATAATTTTGTCTGGCACTGGGAAAGAAAGTACGTTTATTTTTCAACAAGTGTTTTTAATTAGAGGGTTTGTAAATAAAATTCCTTTCCTGAGGTTTTCTTTGTCTATCATTGTGACACACCCCACTCTACAACTTTTTAGCTAGCACTGCCTTCTTTGGATTCCTCCTTTTTTGCTGTGGTACTTGGTGTAGGTTATTTTCTCTGATTACTGTTGTTCTTTCTAATCCGCATGGAATGCTGTAACATGAAATTTAGCGTCCAACGTACACCATGATTTTAAAAACCTCTCGTTTACTTAACGTTTCCCTCGATTTTTGAAACCGTTCTTTCTACTTAACGTTTGCCCCGATTTCTGAAACCTCTTTTTTTTACTTAATGCTTGGTTTCGATTTCTGAAACCTGTCTTTTTGCTGAACGTTTGATTCCGAATTTTTTTTGTACACACGCTTTTTGGTTCCATAAAAATTTCCGTATGTCCGTTTTGTTTCTGTAGGTTTTGCTTTAGCCTAATTACCAGAATTGTCGTCACTGTAATTCGAGTTCTAATTGAAAACACTGACACTATTCTATTAGTATTCCTAGATTCGATTTTGTTGCTCCTATGTTTCTTTTTTGGGGAATTCAAACTTTTTCTTCGGGTATATTTTGATCAATTCTGTTGACTTCGATATTCTTTTGAGTTAAAATGGCGGATCGCGGAATGGATGTAAATTGTTTACGTTGGGATGAGCTTGCTTTTGAACTATTAATTAGAGGAGTATCTGTGTCGTCTACGGACATCATTGAAAATATGAGAGTATGGCTTAATCATTTGGTCCAACTGGAACTAGTTGATAAATCCTTGACTTGTTTACTCTATAAAGTAAATTTGGAGGGAAGTAAAGATTTTTGATACCAGGTTGGAAGAATTATTTAGTAACTTTGCACACTCTGACTCACCCGTAGCTACCATCCGATTACGACTCCTGCATGTATTGAAACATATTAATTTACATCCCCCTGTAAGTCAATCGCCTGAACAGCGAGCTTTACGTACTACATTACTAAAAAAACTTCTTACTTTACCGGATCATTTAGAGCAACTCCCTTCCGAAATCACCCCTCTTAATATATCAACCATCTCTCAGTCGGAGAAAGTTCTAATTCTACACAACTTTCTTGAGAGAGTTGAAGAGATCAGACTAGCCTGTAATGCGTCTGAATCCAAAGTTCGAACAAGCGGTATCTCTTTGAGTCAAGAGCCTTGCTATGGTACCGGAGTAACTGTCTTCCTAATTGGCCAACCATGGCCAATATTATTATTACGTCATTTTGAACTGCCTGCAAAGACTGTACATTTACATATTAGGTAGAACGCAGAGTCCATCTGAAAGTATCATTGACTATTTAATGTGTATGTCTTTCATGCTCCTTCGGTATGGTTCGGTACCTAAGAATGTTCAATTGGACATTGTATCTGGTAACCTTGTTCCATTTTATATAACCAATTGCCTACCGTTCGCTTCCTGCAAAAATTACAGGACGAATGTCTGAAGTTGGCGCACAGAGGAGAAGTAATTGTTTAGAACCTGAATTCGTTTTTGTGCAGTACTGCTTCCTAAAAATACTACCAGGTCTCATGACCATCCCGCCACCACTAGGCGAACAATTCCTAATAGGAACCAGATTCCTTCTGTCGCCAGGTTTACGTTCGGTTCTGTACCTCATCCTGATCATCCTACTACTACCAAAACAAACTTTCCCGAACAATATGTTCTCAAACTCCGAATTCTGTCCTTGGATGTTGAAATTGTAATCAAATGAGGCATATTTCTACTATTTGCTTCGGCCCCAAGTCTTGTATTACTATGAGTCCAGTCGCAAGGGAGTAACGCGGCATGACTGCCCACAGCAATGTAGGAAAACATTAAACTGTTGGTAAGGTTTTTGGACCGAGACGAAATCCTTACTTTGTCCTTAGTCTCTGATTCTTCCTTCCAGGGTCTGAATGATCAGTTCGGGTTCTTACTAGACATCGTGTGTCCAATTTTAATAGCAACGAACATCCATATCTATCCATCCAAATTTTTGGAATTTCTTTCACTGGTCTTCTGGACTTCGGGGTCACATATACCATTCTTAATAGTCCCAGTTGGGACCACTTTCATTCTCTACACCTTCCTCTTCACACTTTCTCTCCTCGTTTCTGTAGCATAGCTGTCAATTCCAAATGCACCATCTTAGGTTCCGTTTCCCATCCCATTACTCTTCCAAATTCTGTCACTACTCTAGATGTGCTTGTCATTCCTGAAGTTTCTCATCAACCGATTCTAGGTATTGACTTTTGGAAGTCGGTACAATGCGTTTCCAATTTTGCGATGGCCAATGGACCTTCGCTTCTCTTTCCTCGTTGGTCATCACTACTTTTGATCATGTCTACATTGTGTCTAACCTTACTCCCACCCAACCACATCAGTTAGATTCCCTTATTTCCACTGTCTTGTCCAAACAGCTTCTGAGTCTTGGTTGTACCTTCTTAGTTCAACTTGATGCAATTAAGGAAATGCACCAAGCAGTTACCTATATGTCAAAGCAATTTGATGAAATCCTAAAAGAAAATGATAAATTTAAGAAAGAAATAAAAATAAACTACTTTCAATGAAAGAGTTGCCGATCTTGAAAACAAGATAATTGTTATGGAAACTAAACCTAATGACTTGGAACAAAGAGGTCGCTTAGTGAATGTAGAATTGGATGGTATACCTGAAACTCAAACTGAAAATTTAACAGATCTTGTGTGTAGCATTCCTCGTCTTACAAAAGCAAAACTCGACCAAATTGATATCAACATTTGCCATCGGTTATCTAAGAAAGTAAACAGAAATGATCCAGGAATAATTCTGCAATTTAAAACACGTTGGCCAAAAATAAACTCTTAAATGTCTGCAAGGGATACATTATTAAGACAAATGAACTCAATTTACCTAAGAAACTCCCCAAAACTCGCACTGTTTAACGAAAACTTAGCCTCTACAAACCGCAAGATCTACAATTTAGCAAGGAAATTAAGAATCGAAAACAAGTATAGATATATGGAGCCAAGAGAGGATTACATATTTGAGAAAAGAAAAGGACTTAAGTTGTATCTGCATTAGAACGGAATTAGACTTGTGTAAAATTGTGTAATTATTCTAGTTGTACATAGCCAATAGTATATAATGAATATGTCTAAAAACTCATATTGTAGTAGATAGTAAAAGTTGTATAAGTATTTTAAAAAGCAAAGAAACAAATGTTAATATATTCCATACTAACATTAGAAGTATTAAAAAATATTACAATGAAATGCAAATTTTAACCCACACGTACAATAATATTTGCGATGTAATAGTAATAGGAGAAACGTACCAGTGTGCAGCAACAAACATTTTCACATTAAATGGGAATATCCACTACTATAATGAAGGTAGGATAAGCAAAAATGATGATGTTATTGTTTAAGTAAAGGAATATATGCAACAAGAGGCAAATATTATATGTGTGAAAAATATAAAATTTATACGAGTAGAACTCATGGAGGATGAAAATTAATTAGTGTTAAAACGCAGTATATAAATTATTAGGTGTTTATCAGTAACTTATACGAGTACTTGGAATTAATCTGCATAGAACAAAATGAAATACTAATTGGTGATACCAATACAGATATAAACTCTTATACAAATGAGGCAGATAACCACCTAAATTTAGTGGTTGAATATGGTTTTTGTTCTTATATTAATGATACTATGAAACGAATTTAAACGTATTGCAATGTTATGAAACGATTTTTACTACATATAATGTGCAATACTAACAAATTTACTCGAGGTTAAAAATCCGAGGAAGCAAATGTCTTGCAAATAATAGAAGTTGCATTTATCCCCACAGCATTTTCAATATCTCAGGAAAGGCACCCGAATGTCCCTTTGCTTGTTTGGCTGTAGCTCTCTTCGACAAAGTGCTGATATGTTGTGTAACAATAGAGCAAAGAAACAAAAGGAAATGGACCACTTCGCCAAACCGTTAAAGTACTAAAACATGGCTACATTCCAGGAAGGCCGGTAGCCAAATTCCTGTTTCAACATATCCGCTCCCACAAAACATCTCTGCCCTCCAAGAGAGGTTAAAGTTCTCTGACGCACATTAGTGGTAGAAGCTGCGTGTCAAACATGAAAACCGCAATTCTAGCATTTTCCCAAACCACAAATGATAAGTCAGTGGCTGGACTTACGTGAGAACCAAATCTTTGTATGGTTTTCACATAACGCTTACATTAAAACATAATAATACTGGGAATTTCCCTATGCAGGGTTTAAAATGCCCATAACCTAACTAACAATATAAGATAAAGCTTTTCAAAAAAAAAGTAGAACAATTGCCTTAAAGCTTCAAAAAGAAAAACAGAAGTCTCTTCGTACGAGAGCTCATACATTCACGGAAAACTTAAACTTTATTTGAAGGTGCCACCTGGTTTTGCAAACTGTAGCAATAATTGCGTCACCAGGAAATGGAAATGAGCAGCCACCTGATTGTAAGGCTTATGCAACTCAGCATGCACAGATCTTGTTTGCTGCTGCACTGACCACACAAATTTAGTCACGAGCAAGAGATTCACGTACTTATAGGTAACACTTAATTTCACTATAAGTTTGTGCATCAGAAGTCCAATCGATAGATTGCCCTTTCTTTTTATTTTTAACTAAAGCGATAATGTGAACACATACAGTATGTAACAGTTCGTTTATACTGTCAATAATCCTGCAAGTTATGCAACTTTAAGTACTCGCTTGTGTTATGGGTTTAAGCTAAGAAATACTCATTTCTGTCTCTTAGTTGAAACATAGCCGTGTGGAGATAACATGCGCATTGTAGTGTCTCGTATCTTCCCACTTTACCTGTTCCATTCGATTTCTGATAAGACATGGACGTAATACAGCTCTTAGTTGTTACAATAATTTTGCTATTGCATTGGAAATGTGATCCCATTTTGCAAGAATTGCATCGCCAGTCGGGGCAATTTATTGTAAGCTTACAAGTACCAAGCGTGTTAGGTGTTGAACAATGGTTTAACATAAGTACTTCACGGTCGCTTCACTGTCGTCCAAAATTTATAGAATTGTCACATTCAGGCAATTGTGTTTTCAAAAATTATGCTGAAGAAATGTACATGTTTGGATCATACAGCATGTGGTGTTCAGAGCAGCTATTTGGCGGTCGGCCATGATGATCTCAAGTTGCTATGCAGTCCAGCTGTTGCCTTGTCCAAATGAGTCGCCTCGGTCAAGGACATAAATAATAATTTTCGACCAGGTACTTATGTATCTATCAATTGATAACGTAATCCCGTAATTCATTGGTTATTTGGCAAGTTTAAAGTACATTAGCACTTAACTAAATTTTAATTTCAAGATTGAGTAAACTTATTTACTTAGATATTGTATATATTCTTCTACTTGATTGGAGCTCAAATAAAGTGGGGTTAGTTTGGTAAATTCAAATTAAATAATGGTGATCAAGTCTAGTACTATTGTAAATTTTATTGAAGACTAGTTTTGATAAAAATCTACTTTATGCAACTTCAAATAACTCACGCAAAGTGCTATTATTTTTTTGTAAATATTGTTTTACCAAGTAAATGTTAATTGATATCTAGCTGTTGTCTCATTGAAAACTTAGGCAAGATTATTATTCTCTGTAGGTTGCTGTTGCTTGAATAAGTACAAAGAACCCCAATTACAACTCTGATGATAAGGTCTACCCTTGTGGTAAAAGAATATTTTGGTTTAGGGGTGTACATTCAACTTAACGAAGGTAGAATAAAGTTAGTTTTCTTTATTATATTACAGAGGTATAGGTTAAGGTGCATTCCACTTCCTTGTTATAATCAATATAAAAACCGATCTGATAAAAGAGTCCAATAAAATTATAAGCGCTACTTAACATAGGTTACACATGGCGCCCAAATTAATAACTATATGCTGCTTATTCCTGCAATAATGATCAAAGTAATTTTATTTAATTAAAATTGTTGCACTTGTAATTATTTTGAATTGACAAAAGTAATTAAAATTTGGCAGTAGTTTTGAATGAGTACAACCAATAAATTTATTACATTGATGTATATATATATATATATATATATATATATATATATATATATATATATATATTACTCATATTTAGACCAGGGTAGAAAATTAAATAATCACATCAAATAATTTTAATCACCGTGTATAAGGAATTTCATTAAATAATACGCGTTATTAAAACCATGAAGCATAAATAAACTCGGTTGTTTCAGTAAAAATAAGAAATTTAAATTATTTATAAGACGCTTTATATCAAAAGAAGCAGTATTAAAAAAGCTCATGTGTAATTTAATTATTCCTAATAAAGAAACAAAGACAAATTACGTGCAAGATTTATATTAATTGATTCAAGTTTGGGCAACCGGTAGTAAAACAAAGTGTACATGTAATAATTAATATTTAAGTTGTATTCGCTAAAAATGAAAGGATAGAAATCAATTTTAATTGGAGTTAATTAAACCGTTAGTAACATATAATACCTATAGAAACTTGTAAAAAACCCAAGATTAAAATACCACGGAATAAGGCTCTGAGAATTAATAGTATGTTTGAACACCTGGGTTTATTTAAAAAGCTCTGAGAATTAATATTATTTTGAACACCTGCGTAGTTTAAATATCACATTCGGCGTAAAGTTTGCAGATAATTAATGTTTCAAAGAATCTTGGGGGAAACGTCGCATAATAGTTACGAGAATTGCTAAAGCTGGGTTATTTCACACTCCATGTGGACTAAAATAATCGATAATAAAGAATATCAATTTGCACCAATACGAACAGGTTAGAGAAGGAAAGAGAAAATGCGTCAAGCAAAGACACATATTGTAAAAGGCGGGATTTAAGTAACGTCACGAGGGTCACAATTGGTTGAAAATAGGATGCATATATGAGAGGTAGAAACAACAATTTCTGTACAAAATTAATTAGTTTTTCTCGGACAGGTTTGCGTGCCGTGTGAATTTCTGAGATTTAAATGGGGCGAGTGAAAATTCGTAAAAATCGACGCGCGAGCGACAGACTGGGAACATGACATGAGAAATTCTTTAGAATTACCCGTTTTGGGGAACAGACCGACAGACAGGCTTTTTGCTATATATACCGAGATGAAGATAAACAAGCTCTCTTAGACTCTTAGACTTTTGACGATTCGATGCGTTAAAAAGCTCGTACATACGCGACTTGATTGAAGATGTTAAACAGTGCATTTTAGTTTGATTAAATAATTTAAAGGTTGCTTGTATATTTTGTGATTCAAAATAGTTTGTTATTTACGTGCTAACATGAATGTACTTCAGTGCACTTAGATACAAGGTAATATAATTTAGTATCACTGTACCAATTAGCAAAATTTACACCAACAAATGGATACACAAAAGTAGGCAGTTTTGGCGTATATTGGTGACAGACGCATGAATTTCTTTGCTATTTTTCGGGGGTGTTAATAATTAAATGGTTCAAATACGTGTCTGGATCCATGAAACAAGGGTCAGATAAACACAGATGAGTTCCGGAAAAGCCCAGAAACAACTTTAAATAAATGGTGATGGAGAAAATTTTAAAAGCGTAGAGAATCAGAAGCCGTAAATATAATCCTGTTGAATGGTGTGATTAACTAAAGAAACGATACTTTGAAGCTACGAGGACAGTAACCTTCAGGTAAATTATACTATTTTGTTTGACATTTTGTGTGTATTGAATGACTTTATAATTGATTTACTTTAAATGGACATTAGTGAAATTGTACTAACCATAAAAGTTTAATTTTAAGATGAAATTTGCTTGTTTAAGTAAAAAGGGGTATTTAGTTTTGATGTTCGGGAATATGATGAAAATTTGGGTATGTCTTTGAGCTCAATTAGACGAACCTGGTTAATTAACGTAAAGGGGTGGTAGATGCTCCCTTTATACTCAGACTCCGGTCTGCTTATATTGTTATATTAATTAGTCGGCATCCAACAAGGACTTTAATTCTGGATGCACGTTAAAGTGATAATAAAATTAATCTTGAAATTATTTTTAAAACTGAATTTTATGCTGAAATTTAATTTGAAAATTTAATGTATTCTGAATATTGATGTAAATAGAGTTAACGTTGATGTTTGTGGCAGGAATGTATTTGTTTTTTTTATGAATGAGGAGGTTTATAAAATTAGGTGAGCAGCCGAGGCGAAAAGAGGATCACAACAGTTTATGACGCCCAATCTGTGGGACTAGAATTTTTTTGTTGAAAGGACCCAGTTCCCGCATTCAAAGGAGCATATCACAGTATATTATATAAGGTATTACTTGGCATCCGGTCAAAAAACAGGTCTCCCAGCTTCCAGCTTTATACATGCTGATATACAGCTATTCGTTTCTAGTCCACTCAGCTTCATTCCTGATCAAGGCCTCCAAGCGTCCGTTGTATATTTTGTACCTGTATAAGTTACTCGGTGTCTTTTAATTGTTAAATGTGCTCAAGTGAGCTTCCAGGCAATGTTGCACGATCTATTTATTGTATATGTGCTATTTATATTTATAAAGAACTACCTGACGTCCACTACTTTAACCATCTGAAATAGATTTGTGAGGGCTATTTTTCACATTCTATAATGTATTTACTATTGTAGTACAGAAAGTAGATCTCTTAAGAAAGTATAGAACACAGGAACATTTTAGTAAATTTAACAGGTTTGCTTTAATAAATAAAGAAACCTTGAAACCTGTTATCGGTTTTTTAATTTTAAATACAATATCCTGCAATTTGTCTAACCTTTAGATACTTTCATTGTTTTCTTATGTCAATAATAACAACTTGTGAATATTGTATTACCTGTATTTGCAAATTTGGGACAGTTATATGCATAAAGAACCCTGGTGCAAAAAAAAAGATTTTGACCTGACAGCAATAGAAATACATGTATTTTTAAGACAAATAATTTTAATTGGTATAAGATATGTTGATTGATCATCGATTAACTGAACTTAGTGTAAAAATTGATGATAGCAAGAACGATAAGTAAAATATTTTAAGATTATACCATAAAAATATAAACGTTATAGTTATTCTCCGCTAATTTTAAATATTTAAAAAAACATTTAAGTTAACATTAGTGGATCATTTGTTCTTGAAATTTAAAAAAAAATGGAAGGACCCGAACTTGAGTAATATACAAGGTGTTTTATGTAAAATAAGAAAATTATAATATTGTTTTAGGTTTTTGATTGTCATTTTTGATTTTTGTTAGTGAATTCCGATAGTTCAAAACAAACAATATAATTTGATGCTCCACGTAAAGGTTTAAATTTAAGGAACAGCTACAATTCCATTTAATTTCCAATAGAGAGCCATGTAAATGTACGCGCATGGTAAATATAAGATCAGACATTTTAAAAAATAATAGTACTAACTATTTCGTTAGTGTTTATGAATCTGTAGTCCAACACCTCTAACCAATCTGTAACCTACAGGTCGTTGACTATGATTCATAATCCTTGACCTTGGACTAATCAGTACAAACCTCCTTTATGAATTTTAAGATTCAGTGTTTGCTTTTTGACATGAATTGCAGCAAAGATATTTGTCGAACAAGTTTGTGCAAAATTCGCGCTCATAAACTGTGCTCATTGGTGTTAAGTATGTTAAAAATTCCTACATTGATTGATGGAGGATGCAAGTGGGGCAATAGTGTTAATGGCTTCAATTATACAATAAAGAAACGAGATAGGAAATCAAATAGACCTACACCTTTTAACTTGTGAACTGTACTGTTACAAGTGGGTTGAAACATTCAATTAGAAAAGTTTTCCAACAATTAAGAAAGACCAAATTTCTACAAACATTGCCGATTTTTCTATTTGAAGCATCAATCAATCCAGATGTCACAACCCCACATAATTGTTAGAAATAAACATAAAACAGTAGACCATTAATATAACATTCACAATAAATGATATTATAATTTAACAAGTGTAAATATCGAAGTACTATGATACACACAATGTATTACTTTAAGCCGTAGAAATAAACTTAAGCAGTACAAACTAAGATATGTATTATATTAATTTAAAAAAAACATTTGTATTATAAAATAACTGCACATTACTTCAGAACAAAACTATTTTTGATTATATTTATTGCACACATAAACTTTAATCGAGTCCCATTTTCTTCCTTTAAACAGTGAAGGGTACATATCTATTAACTTCAGAACTTCATTCTTTTTTGGAGCAGTTTTTCTTCTTAAATGGTTTTTAAAAAACTGTTCTGTAGCTACCTTTTCTTCACTAGTCCATTTCTTTACAGTCTTTTTAGTTTTATGTTTAACACTAATCAAATCTTTCTGGTTACTCTCTCTGACTACAATTTCAACATTTGCTGTATCTTCGCATTCCGATTCACTTCCACTGTTACTTCCGGTTTCCACTGTTTCGTCTTCTAGTTCTAGTTCATTTAAACTTCGACCATTATATTTATCTATACATTTTCTTTGCGCTAGTAATAAGATTTTGGAAACTTTTGCCGTCTGATGTATATCAGACGGCAACCTATACCATTCGTGATGTGTTTTTGTTGTATGGCCCATAAAGATTGGGAGTTGTTCTAAATCGTCATCGCCCATTTTTAAAACCTGTGTTATAGTCGCCAAATGTTTTCGTAACTTAGTTGAGGTAAGTGAAGATGTTTTGGTAGAGTCTCCTAAAGCCAGAACTACATGTTTGCGAAATACATGGTAACCACTAATGCATGACTCGGATTGGCACAACCCAAATAAATAAGAATTATGTGCTTCAACAAAATTGTGTCTATACCGTATGGTTATATTTAATCCTCCTCGAGTTACTTTATCAAAAAGGACTGGAACCCTCCTTCCTCGTTTACCACGTATTACTATTCGCTTTAACTTTCTGATTAATATTTTTTCTGCTGGTGAGAGCAACTTTTCGAATTCTCCTGAAGGTTGGTTATTATGGTATTTTAGGTAATCGTCTAATTGAATTCTCTGCAGCTCACCTACCCTGCGTTTATTGAACAAAAGAAGACTACAGTAAGTCCCTTCAATCAGATTTTTATAAACTATTTCACTTTTATTATTTGCTATTAGTTTATCTTGAGCATTTTCGATTAGCTGGTCTAAATATGTTTTCATTTTTGCAATATCTTCAGCCATTGGAATGAGGGTTGGTTTATTAAATCTGTTCATATTTAAATTCTGACCAGCTTCAGTGGAAATTTCATTTGCCCATTCTTCATCAATTAACTTTTTCATAGAATTTAAAATGCTTAGATTTGGAGACTCCACGTTTTTTTGGACTTCTAAGGAATAAGCTGCGCTAATAGCTTTTTTAAGTATTGTTCCCATCTGTAAAGCAAGTGATGGGGAATTGAATGTCTTTTTTGCATAATCATAATCTGATATTGTTCGCGCTGCCTGGACAATCGCCTTAAATTTTGATGGATGTAATGCAGACAACAGTGTAACAGAAAGGTTGTTTTCTATTTTTCGAACTTCAATTAATATGCGAGCTAGTCGTCTCATGTAGCGTCGGGCTACTAAAATTAAATGCGATTCCTTATGCGACTTAATATATTTTCGTGCCACCTCACATATGATTTTGTCTCGTTTGGCTACTAGTGACACGTGATCTGAATTTAAACATTGCAGCGCCCCTGACGTGCGAAGCGGATCCTGCGGGCCAAAGTGTTCAGAAAGCATGGTATGACCTTCGGATTGCGGTCGTCCTCTCTTGTCAGTATTAATTTTAGCACGAAAATGACAACGTTTTACGTGTTTACGAAGAGAACGCCTGGCATAATAACCTCGACAATGAATGGAAGGTAAATATTTAATCTCATTTTTATTTTCGGTGTAACTTCCCATATTTGCTTTTCCTTTCTTTTGAACAGAAATTTTTTCACCAGTACAAAAATCTCATTTTTTTCTAATTTTATCTATTAATCTTTTACGCAATGGATCATGCTTGGAGATATTGAGGAATTCTTGCACTGCATTTTCGTCACTATGGTGCCTTTTGCAAAAGCCTCACATAATTCAGAACAGAAACATCACAATATATGCAATTGTGTTTTCTTTTTCTTCTTATACTTTTGGAACAAATTTCAAGTTTTTGAGCAACACAGTTCTGCAGAGGAATGCAGCAGGGCGGGTGAACCTGAATACTAGGTTCAACACAATTAATTTCATTGTGGGTTAAAAATGTAACAGGTGGCAGCTCTGTAAGGATCGACTTACTGACATCAGTAGGGTCTGTTAAAAAACTGGCAGTAGTGTCAAGCCTAGCTGATGCATTAGCAGCCAATAGGTTTGCAACAGGTTGAGGTTCGACAAAAGATTGAGTTACAGTTTGGTTTTCTGTACAAGCTGAATTTGTATGAAGAGAATTCGAATCCCTTTCAATAGTAGTGTTAGGAAAGTCTAGCCCAGAATATTCTGCATCAGTATCTGTATCACCTTCACTTGATCCAACTATATAATCAGAATCACTGTTGGCTGACAAATCCGGATCACAAGTGTCCGAGGCGTTTTCCGAGAAATCTGAAAATATTATCCTTTCAATAACATAAATTTGCTGTGTGTGTGTGTTGTGTGTGTTTTGTGTGTATGTTGTGTTTCTGGTTTGTGTGGGTTTGTGTGTGGGTTTGTGTGTGGGTTTGTGTGTGTGTGTGTGTGTGTGTGTGTGTGTGTGTGCGTGCGTGTGTGCACGCGTGTGCACGTGGGTGGGTGGGTGCGTGCGTGCATACGTGCACGCGTGCGAACGTGCATGCAGGCATGTGTTTTTACATATGCATGCGATCATATATGCGCCGATGTTTGTGTATGTGTGCATTCGTACGTGTTTTGTGAAGAGATATGTACTATTCCATACAAAACTAACAAAGATAGCAAATTGCTTTTAACAATGTTCAGTTTAGCAAATTTTGTATACTTAAATAGTTACGCAGCTTAAATGCAGGAGCTTTTAAATAAAGAAGATAAATGCCATTAGCTATGAAAATCTAAAACTTTGTTCCATCTTTTAAACAGGCTCAGAATCTGTTCCTTTATAGCTTGTTTTGCCTTGTAGCTAAGTATATAATTTATTGTTAAAAAGCAATGCGTTTACCTCATTGAGGATTAATCTAAAAACATAAATATATTTCAAGTCTTGTGATTTAATGTTTTGTAATTCGTCAAGTATATAGCGAATGTAGTAAATTATAAAAATTATAACTTTCTTCAGTTTGCCTAGATTTACCAAATACATGCAACAGCTAACTTAAGTAAATGTTTATAGAGCGAAAAAGCTGTGGCTATTTCAGGTATAATCATGGTAAAATCGCAGTACTATTGATTTTTATATAGTGAAATATTGCCCATCAGACACCTAAACATAACGCAAATGCCTAAAATCATTTTAATCAAACTTTAAATAAAACATAATTTTTGTTTTTTAACACTGCCTATGATGGCACCGAATTATAAAACAAAGTTTTTACATAATGTAAATGTTGAGCCCATGCAAAGTTACGGACAAATATTTTTAAAAAGGATAGTTAAGCTCAGCAACGAAAATTTTAAATGCAGTAGTTTCAAATATCGCAACATCTCAGTTGTTCCTAGTGTCCGTTTAATAGCAAACGTTCAGTACTATATCCAATTTGTTACATTAATAACCTATATAATACATTTTGATATTTTGGGTAAACGTAATGTCTAGTAACTTAACCCACCCTTAAGCTGGACACAATCGATTCGGACCTATTGCATGTTGTAGTACTTGTTTGGTATTAATTGGTACCATGGATGCGACTTTTGTATCATGTGCCGTTTACAAAAAAAAGTGAGATTGCTAGTTTAATACTAAGTCATCAGAGTCATATTAAAAAAATAGAAAAATTAAATTTTTAATCGATGGGTCAAATTAAAGTAAATTGATTCTTATTCACGTCTACTTTAGTTTTGATTTTTCCTTTTCTTTAATGTGGCCCGGTTAGCTAAATATTAAACTAGCATCACGAAGCTTGATCTAAACGGAACATAGTACAAAATTTTAATTGATGGTACAAATTCAGTTCTATTTATTTCTTTATTATATTTGTTCTCACTCTTTAACGTGGTTCTGCTTGCTTAATATAAAGCAAATGCTGCCACTTTTTTTGGAAACGGCAGATGGTACAACATTTTAATGAATGGTGGAAATGAACAAAATAAGTACTAAATCATGCAATGGGTCTCAATCGATTCTGCCCAGGTGGTTTTGCCAGTTAAAGAGAGGTGTAATTTAACGTCTTTATTAGAGGGTTTGTAAAATATAATCAATATATTTTTTTATGTTCTTGACACGAAATAGATTAAAATTTAGAATTACGAAATTTCTAAAAATGAAGTTGAAACAAAAATGAAGCGCAATTACAATATCTATACGCTACACATGGTGGATTTAATGTACGGGACATTTCCTAATATAATACTTAGTATGAATTTTATAACATCACATCAAAAATGCGTGAAAGATATCTAAACTCAGGAATAGTGATATTTTTGTTTAAATTTGTCAGATACTGAATAATAATTTAAACGCACAATTTTAGATAGAAATGTGATGAATAGTTAGATAACCACTGTCAAGGTTGTCTTTTCTTAGCCTCACTTATATTATGAAAACGCAGATAGCTGTCTCAACGGAGAAGAAAATTTAAAGCGAAGGTCGTACCATTTAGTTCCAAATAATAATGTATATTTATCTAACTTTGACTTACCATTGTCAGCTTTGATTATTGCTGCTTCTACTATTTTCTGGGCACGACTACGAAACTGATACATTAGTATACACTCAATAAACAAAGAAAAAGAACTACACTCTCAAATATTTATTCAGAGAATGATACATATTATGCCAGCAAGTTTAGACATCTAGAAATTCCGTTGTATGTTGCCAAACGTATGGAAGCTCAGTTGACCTGTCCAAGTAAACTGCATGCATATTAAAAATATACAGCAATCGACTGAAACGCGGCCCATTAGCAAACGATTGAACTAATTTATATACATAGACCACAAATCCGGTCAGGAGACGTCCAGCAGATATTTACTGGAAGTTGTTACACATCCCCACCAAAGTTGTTTGTGATAATTTTTGTTGTTTTGCCACTCAGCCTCCGTATATCAGAAGCCCAGTTACCACGGACGCCGAGTAGGACGCAATTTTAATATGGAAGGACGCCTGCTGATACCATAAAGATATATATACATATATAGTATTATGTTTGAGGGAGCTACCAAAGGTTCTAAGGGTTGTTTAGTACAAGGTAGTATATGCCAAGCAAAATAATCCATATATTTGATCACATAACTTAAAAATGTATGTTTGCCGTATTTTACATATGCTAAAATACAATTCAAAATGGTAGTTGAAATATAAGTGCCAAAAGGTAAATTAAAATGACTAAATGACGTAGTAAGATGCACAGTACTCAGGGGTTTATACCGAGTTTGAATTTTATAGGCCATTGAAAGTACATTTGCCGTCCAAAAACCGGATGCGTCTATGGATGTTCACTATCAACCACGCATCCAGGTTCAAGTGTGATTTATTTTGGCTTTTTATTTTAAATAGAATCAACTTTTGGACAAAATTTGTAAGCTCAAAATTATTAGTTATAACAAGGTCAAATGTGATTGAAGAACTGTAAATATTTAGGACCAATACTAGAATTTTTTGTGAATTATGAAAGTGTAAAAAGACATGAATTATGGTATGTGCGACACAAACGTAGTGTTTGAATATTATTGGACGATTTTAGTTATGTAATTTTATAATTTAGTAGGCAAGAAATGTTATAATGGTCGCCTTGGAAAGAAAACAAAGGGAGATTTTTTCGAAAATTTTGGTATAACGACGTGTTTTTATAGAACTGCGCTAATTTGTGTACGATTTAAAAAGAGATTATTTTGAAATTTTTTTGTAAAAAGACGTGTTTTTATAGAACTGCGCTAATTTGTGTAACGATTTTAAAAGTTAATAAACGTGTTTGATTTTGAATAGTTTTTGATTGAGTAAAGAAGGGTAAAGAGCAGCAGCGAAATATAAACGAGCAACAGCGACGATAGTAAAAAGTGTAAAGATTGGTAATAGTGCGACGGCCAAGCGACGAGGACGAAGTTGGATTTGGATAGAAATTAAAAGGCGGAAGGACATAGAGTGGTTATATAAGCGACGGCGAAGCGACGAATATTTAAATAGATTTGGGATTGATTTGGATAGCGATTTAAAGGCAGAAGGACATAGGGTGGTTATTTAAAGGAACGAAGATCGATTTGGATAGAGATTTATTGGTAGCAGGACATCGAGTAGGTAGATAAAGAAACGAAGATTGATTTGGATATAGATTTATAGCGGGGCATCGAGTAATTTGAAACAGGACGGCGATTAGATTTGGATTAAATGCGAAAAAGCGGACGGATTAATTGAGAACACAAGGAGCGAAATTAGGAGAGCAACAATTGGTAGTGGAGGATTCAAAGCAGAAATTAGGACAGAAGAATTAGCGCAGGGGAAGTAACGTAAACGGGTATTCCAAATTCTAAATTAGGGTTATTTATTTCAGATATTGGGGAGCATCTAAAATTTAAGAATGACACCTGGAGGCGATACGAAAATTCTATCAGATAGTACAACCGTGTAAAGACTCATACGGCAACGAGGATTTTGAGCCAGCAGTTAGAGAGGTCAAGAACGAAGTATAATCCAGGTGAGTGCTGAAATATCTTAAAACGTCAAAAAAGTCATAAATTTGTGGTAGTAATTTAATTTGGCACAAGGCAACGTTGATCGTAATAAAAATTTGGCATATACAAAAGTAGATTAAAAATTTAGTACTAAAACAAAAGAGTGTGCAGTTTGGTTGGGCATTGCACATCTACTTATAACAGAACTCACTATAAGTAGGTGAACACCCTGAGAATTAAGAGCTTAAATAGTCGAGGCATTGTAATAAACAGTTTAATTAAAGAACCAACCAAACGTTGCAAGTACGAGGCGTGCATTAGGTGTGCACATTACATAAAAGGCGCGACAAAAAAAGTGTGAAATAAAATAAATAAAGAAAAAGCAGAAGAAGAAAAGGCGGGTAGAGAGAGTAGATCAGTAAAATATATATATATATATATATATATATATATATATATATTTACCTGTGATATTAATTTGATAATTAATAATTTGATAAATATTTATTAACTTTTTTTACGTTAAAAAGGTCGTGTAGGTGGCGTAGTTACTTTAGCGTTTTATACTAGCACCACAAATCCTTTAAAAAAAAAAGATTTGGGGAGCGCTAAAGGGTACTGAAGATTGTCCTCGTGATTATTAGGGATCATCCAATTTTATTTAAAAGAACAGAACCCACAGATCATCAACAAACCTTGATCGTATGTGTTATTTTTGTAGTGATAGTACCAATATTTATTTCGTAATGAATTACGATAAATGAATAGACAGTTAATCATATTAAATCTCGATTTCCAAATACTGTACTATCCATATGGATAAAAGATATTTTCATTTGTGAAATTTTATTGAGAAAGTTTTTTTGATTAATAGATAATATTTGTGTTGTTTATTATGTCCTGTTGATTGATTAAATAATTTAGCAATTGCATTAGCATGTCTTGGATTAATTATCTAAGTTCGCAGGAGTTATCTTGGGAATTAGCAATCAGGGGAAAAAACATGGTGATGACTTAGTTGAAAATAAAAAAAAGCTATCGAGAATTTTATTGTTAAAGAGAAGATTAATCCTAAATTAGTTTATCAATATCCAGAATACAAATTTGATCCGAATAAACAGTTAGATTTTTGTGAAAAAGCATTAGAAAATGTACGTCAACCATTACTGGATTTTTTTAGATAGGCCATCTAAGTTGAGCAATAAACGCATTAAAGCTAAACTTCTGCATATTGGTCGCCGCTTGGATTGTATAGAAGTAACAGATGAATTAAAAGAAAAATATAATATTTTAAACAGTAAATGTCTGGAATTTTTGAATATGTTAGGAGAGCTTGATTAGGAAATAATGTTTCAAAATGATTTAGAAACATTTGCGAATTGTAGGTGCATTTAAGACTTGCTGCAAAATTGCCAAAAAAATTTATTGGCCGAAAATGAAATTGGACATTAGCCATTATATTAGAAAATGTCAAATATGCATGGCTTCAAAAAGTAGTTTACATACGAAGCTTGGGTTAATGAGGAAAGAAAGAGAAGTGAACACCCCTTTCAAATGATATCTATTGACATTATGGGACCTTTACCCAGATCGGAGAGAGGTAGCATGTCCATACTTGTAGTATGCGACTGGTTCACCAAATATGTGCTGATCCATCTCATGAAAAAGGCGACAGCTAATTCGATAAATAATTTCATTGAAAACCAAGTTTTTCTTATATATGGAGTACCACAAATTATAACCACCGACAATGGGTCTCAACTTATAGTAAGGCATTCAAAAGATTAACAAAGAAATACCAGGTCCAGAAAATTGGGTATAATGCAAATTATCATCCTCAGGTTAACCCTTCTGAAAGAGTTAACAGAATTATCATCACAGTATTGAGATCATATGTGAAAGACAATCACAGGCTATGGGACGAGGAATTGCATAAAGTCACACATGCTATGAGGAATGCAGTTAGTGAAGTTACTGGATAGCCTTTTTGAATTTTGGTGGTTCAATACCTATTTCAGGAGAATATTATGGTAAACTAACGAATTTTACTGATCAACATCTTACGGTCAATTCAAGAGAACAACTTATAAAAGATCTCAATGAGCTTTCAGATCTTTATAACGATGTAGTAGGGAAACTTCGGCTGGCTTATGAGCGTAATAAGAAGACATATGATATACGGCGTTGGGCAGTGGATTTTCAAAAAAGGAAAATTTGTTTGGAAGAAGAATATGGTGCAGTCCAAGGCTTCAGAGGCTGTATCACAGAAATTGACACCAAAGTATGTCCGTTGCCAAATCATGGAAAAAACAGGAACAGTTACGTATAGACTGAGAGACAATAACAAGAAAGATATAGGCGTTTGGCATGTCAAAGATATAAAGCCAGATAACTAGTATTATTTGATACAGAATTCATTTCGACGCAAGCTTATAATAGGAATGAAGGGTGCTATTTTTTTTGAGTATGTGTTTGCACCTTGCTTTTGCATTAGCCTGATGGGACCACATGATCAAAGTGAAGGTACACTCAATTCTAGTTTGTCATCCTAGCTTATTTTATGAGTTTCTCATGTGGGAAGGGGTAGTGTAACAGTTCGTTTATACTGTTGCTAATCCTGCAAGTTATGCAACTTTAAGTACTCGCTTGTGTTATGAGTTTAAGCTAAGAAATATTCATTTCTGTCTGTTAGTTGAAACGTAGCCGTGTGGGGATAACATGCGCATTGCAATGTCTCGCGTCTTCCCAGTTTACCTGTTCCATTCGATTTCTGATAAGAGATGGACGGAATACAGCATTTAGTTGTTAGAATAATTTTGCTATTGCATTGGGAAGGTGATTCCATTTAGCAAGAATTGCATCGCCGGTCAAGAGTAAGCATATTTGTCCACCTACAATAATTTTGTTCTAAGGGATATCTGTGTTAGTTTATTTAATAATGTGGCTATTACGATATGATATTCAATTAGGATAAATAATTAAAATAGTAATGCACCTAGTGCATTTTTGTATAATTAGCAGTAAAGCTCAGAATTACACTCTATTAAATTAAAAAAATACAGCTACATCTCGGTAAATAGCCAGCATAGGAAAGCTTGTTTGAACACATTCACATGAATCCAATGAAACCCCCACAATAGTAGATTATATCAAATCACTGTCATAAAAGATGTGTTGTGAATGTAAACAAATGGCGATGCTTTCAAAAGTGTGGAAACAAATGACCAGTCACATGAAGGAACTATATTGACCTCAAACTTAGCACAGCAGTCAGGTACACTATCCGTGCAAACAAAATATAACAAACAATAACCGTAGAATGAAAAACCGTTGGATGACAATAGAGGGAAGCATTCAATCTTTCATCTTCAGTTATACAGCTTCAAAATCGATTGACATGCAACCATCACCATGCAGATTGAAGGTTGATTAAACAAGTAATTCAAGTATGGTGTTAAACTCTGAGATTGTGACAAACAAGTTCCCAAACACGAGTAAAACACGGAATTAAAAATATCGTTACAGGCGAAACTCCCTGTGTTGGAAGTTTTCATTCAACGTTAAGTTGGAGTATTGGATTATCTGCAACCAAAAGAATCTTGTACTAAACAGTTGTTCGGAGGTTTGTAAAAAGCTCTAGAAAACCTGCAAATTATTGCATTTTTGCTTTACAGCTGCTACACATTTGATGCTGTTGTAAATTTACTAATTGTGATTGGTTGTAATAATACAAATGAATAAAACTTATTATTTAGAAGACTTTTTACGTTGATGAACGCGTATTTAAAGCGTATTGTAAACGAAAGAATTTTTATATGGAAAAGCACTACTATTGTATCTGTATAATTTATAGGTATCGGTTAATTTGGTTGGATGTCTATAATTGATACATTTTAGTTGTTCTTTTTCTTTTGGGTACATGCATATTTGTCGAATTAGGGATATATCTTAGTGTTTTTTGTTTGTTATCTATTGTGATATTCATGTTTGATAATACAGATTAGCCAAACGAGTCTTCGAGTTATTCTTATTATTTGTGTTTATTTTAAATTAGTAAAATGTGAGAAACGTATACACAAGTTTCCATCAACCTCTACTTCAGTAAGAGCAATCAATCAATCAATCATTTATTAGTCACAATATTACAATGTGTGATAGGTCTATAAATCCATTTTACAGAAAATCTTGAACTGCATAGTAGCAATTGTTCACTAGCATATTTCTAAGCTTAACTTTAAACATTTTATAAGTATGAGCATTCTTAATGTCGATGTGTACTTTATTGTAAACCTTCATAGCCAAACACACTGTAACGTATTTTTTTTCGTAGTTACACTTTGTCTATTAATATAAAATAAAGCAGCAATAAAATAAAAATATAATTTGTAAAATTCCGTACAATAAAAATAATACATAAATATAATTTGTAAAATTCCGTACAATTAAAATAAAACTTAAAATCTATAATAGCATATAGACTCCTTTGCCTTTGAGGTCTAAGATTCGTTATTAAGCTTCGTCGAGTTGTCAATTAGAGCACTTTGCTATTGACGTTTGAAGAGACAAGCTGCGATAAGCGGCGTAGTAAAGTCAAGATGGTCGTGTCCAGGCACATGGCTTGCTGTCGAGTTCGTGAAAGGAGAAATTGAAGTCACCATCATTAAAACAGTTGGTATAAATTAATTAAATAAATTTTATTAATATTTTCCTCTTAGTGCAATATCATATATGGTAATATCAAATAGTGCAATATCAATTAATGCAATATCACGTAACCATATGATATGAGAATATCATATACAATTTCCTATGAGTTTATTACATCAATAATATCAAAGTATTAATCTCAAGAAAATTTAGTTTGGTTTTGGAGTACTAAATTTTATATGATGTAAAGTCAAGCAGATGTTAGTTTCGTTAAATTCTGGTTTTATTCAGAAGAGTTCTCGCAATTCCAGTAATAAATTCGTAAGTATTCACGTGGCTTCTATTTGTGCGTCGCAGAAAACCGATGTTCATGGAATTTCCGACAGCTGGGGTTATAGTCCGATTTCTTTTGTTCACAGCAGTATCTGCACACGTGAGTGTTTTTAGCATTTAATCACTTTCAATATCAGTTAAATTGCAATAAGAAAATATTAGATTGAACTTTAGTTACGTAAAATTCGTTTAAGGAAAGAAAGAATTAAGTAACAAATTTATTGCTTGTCAGAATGATTGCACATACAGATAAAGTTAACTAAGCTAAAAAAGTTATGAGTGACATATTATGTCAGATATAAAAAACATATATTCAACTGTCCTATTTAAACCTCACATGTCATGTTATTTTAATTCAAAAATATGTTTAAATATTTTGAGGTCATGTACTTTGATTTTTAGTCAACATGTGGAATTCTTTTATTAACTATTAAATAAAAGTAACTTTAGGTTGACACATACTAATTTATCTGCACTTAGGTAATTTAAATTTCATTGTTAAAGTCGAAGTAGTGCTACTATGACTTGAAGAATATGTATTATGAATAATTAAGGGAACTCGAATCCTTACATGAAAATTATTAAGAAAGATTCATTCAGAGATCTTTATGTTATTGAATACAAATCTTTATTAGTATATTTCTGTTCTATAAAAAAATTATTAGTTAAAAATATTATAGTAAAACAAAATTGCAAATATTATAGTAAAATGAATCAAGAAATTTAAGCAAATAGAATCTTTTTTTTTTACTTTTGTTATTGTTTGAAATTCAAGTAAAGTTTACAAATCATTCCTGATCAGAAATTGTGGGTAATGATTACAAATACCCTGGGTGTATACTTTGGAAACCCAAATTCTATCATTTTATTTTTGGTAAATATTTTTGAGGACACAAACGGTGTCCATGTTGTGCATTTGTTTGTTCACAGGTCAAGTCGAGACATCTGTATGACATCTGGTGTTTGAGATTTTGGTAAGTGTTTTAAAAGAGTGAAATTCAAGTTTTATGGCTATGTTAGTGGTGTTGATATAAGGTTTCCGCATTCCCCTAATACAAGCACAGTTAATTTTTGTATGTTCTTGTGTTGAAAAATACGGTGGCGCTCATTATTCATATTTTTTGGTCTTTTGACAACCCATGACCCAAGCTCATGATCTACCCAAAGCTAACACTCTACTAGCCGTTTATGTCTAAAGAGTTTTTCTTTTCCTCAAGCCGTTTTCCATCCAACTTTACCTTGGGCTTTCATTGTTAATAATAAATTCTCGACCTTGTGATATCAGGTAAGGGTTTAGGAAATATAAAGGTGCAATTTATTAGCTGATAGTCACGAGGGTAAAAATTAAGAACAAAAATAAAAAATTTTAGTTTACAACACAAAGCTCTTATCCGTAAGGGCCAATCGGTGTTGAGAAATTACAAAATTTCCACCGAACCTTGTATTAAGACCATGAATTGAAAAGTTTGTAGAAAATAAAAGCAGGTTCTTACGCACATAAATAGCAACATAGTAAATAAATAGGCAAGGTAAGGACATTATGTCCAATTGTCGAAAAATGGGCTTGCAGGTGTCAAACCTATTGGCATTAACCATGCATCTTAGGATTTGTTTTTGGATAGAAAAGATACGTTTTGCGTAAGGAGAATTTCCCCAAAGCATAACGCCGTATAACAACCTAGATTGTACTTCTGCAAAATAGAAACACTTTAAAGTGTGAAAATCTAAGACTGCTTTTAGAAACCTGATTTGAAAGCACACTGAGCTAAGTGTTTTAGAAAGCTTAGTACAATGATTTTCCCATCTCAATGAGCTATCTACATAAATTCCCAAAAATTTTAATGTAGAAACTTGTGTAAGTGGATTGTTATTGACCTGCAATCGCATCTGATCCTCACGAAAAATTTTGCCAGCATAAAAAAGCATAAACACCATCTTTTCAGAATTGAGATAAAGTTTGTTAGCACAGAACCATTCGAAAAGTGGCTCAAGAATCTCTTTCGCATGTTGAAGGACATCGTGAAGTGTAGCTCCACCTAGTACTATAGAAGTATCATCTGCATACATAGTAATTACAGCATTAGCAATATAACGAACAAGGTCATTTGCAAATATTATGAATAAAGTTGGACCGAGTATGGAGCCTTGGGGTACTCCGACAGAAACATTTTGAATTCTCGAGGCATGGCGGATTCCTTTGTTTTGATTACCACAGATTGGAAGCGGCCATGCAAGTAAGAGGTGAACCAATCAGCTGCTAGACCTCTCACACCATAAATAAATAATTTGCGCAAAAGTATATCATGCTGTACACAGTCGAAAGCACGACTGAGGTCACAAAATATAACTAAAGGATGCTCTTTAAGCTCCAGAAGCCTTAATAGTTCTTTATAAAAGGACAATACAGCAGTACTTGTAGACTTACCTTTTGAGAAATCATGTTGACACTCAGCAATAATGGTATGTTTATTAAAGAAGGATTGCAATCTGGTATACATCACCAACTCCAACAATTTGGAGAATGCAGAAAGGAGAAAAATAGGACGGTAATTCGTTATTAGCCGTGGATCACCACTCTTTCCGGGACTACAGCAGCAGTTTTAAAAGAAGAAGGGAATATTCCATTGCTAAAAGATTCATTAATGAGAGATGTAAGTGGCGTAACTAGTATGTGTTTAAAATTCTTAATAAGTTGAACCGGAAACCCATCTGTACCACAAGATGACGTGCTGTTCAATTGATTTATAAGTAAAAGTACCTCAGGTTCATTGAATGGCACAAGAGCCATATTTTGAGGAATTATCACAATTTGATTGGTTTGATGATCAACCTTGGGAATTTTATAAAGAATTCGCAATGGAGCCTGAATGAAAAAATCATTAAACTTGTCTGAGATAATTTGAGGATTATCAATTAATTGCAAACCATCCTTAATTGCCCAGATATTATCTTTTATTGTACTGCCCTTGCATTCACAAATGATTGACCAGGCTGTTTTACCTTTGTTAGTCAAGGAAGCAATTAATGAAAAATAATGCGCAGAAACCTTACTGTGAACCAGATTGAAGTGTTGAGATTTCTTTATATTATAAACAGGTTGCAAGACTGGAATTTTTTTTAGCAAGAATAAGCAAATCAGAGATTCTGGCTCGATTTTATAACATCAGAACTGATTTGATAGCCTCTGTTAGCTGCCTTCATAATTGTAATCGGGCAGCTCATGTCAAAGTGCTGGGACAGTTTAGCTAAAAATGCTTTAAACTTATCATCTACTGTTAAGGCACTGTACATATGGCTCCACGTCTCATTTACAATCAAACTATGGAACCTATCATGACGCAATTTGTTTGTTAGACATCTAGATCTTACAAGAGTATGCCTAACAGCAATTCTAATATAATTATGATATAGTAATAACATTTTATGATAAATAAATATTATTTAATTCAACTTTAAAACTATGGTTACCATTTGTAAAAATATTGTCTATTATTGACGAGGTTGTGTTAGTGACACGAGAAGGTTGTGAGACTAAATATTGCAAATTATAAGTAGATGTTAAATTGATAAACATAGTGTTTAGATCAGAGAGGACATCAGTATTTATATTAAAGTCACCGGCCATAATTATATGATGAGTGTTGCTGTAGACACGGTCCAATGCAAGAGATAATCTTGTAAGGAACATTTCAGCATCCCCTGCCGGCGAGCGATAGACAATTAGGATAATAACAGCACCTAATAGTGGATGACGCCACTTGGCACCGAATATTTCAAAGTTGCGTTCATAACAAATATCTTTAAAATCTAGAGTAGTAACCTTCGTGGCAGTGCTCCATAAGGCAACACCATCACCATTACTGTTGCTACGGCAGTAACTACTAACCAGATTATACCCATGAATTGATGCATACTTTATTGTAACGTCAGACATCCAGTGTTCTGCAAGCCCAATACAAGGAACATTGAATTTATATTCTTGAATTACTGAGTGTAGAACATGAAGTTTATTATTAAGACTTCGAATGTTCAAGAACAATAACATTTGTTTGTCATTCAGAAACTTGGCTTGACTCCCTAAGATGGGTTGTCGACCTCTGCATTCCCTAAAAATGAAGATTCGAGGATTGATTAATTGCACTTTTATCTTTAGAGAGCTTAAACACGAAATCTCTAATAATGATATTGCTGGGCCAGAAATTAGGATCTAGATATTGATGTTTATTCTGCAATGCCACCCCAATTTTAAAGGTGCTGAATGTACTAGTGGTACTGATTCGATAGCACACAGCATTAGTACTATAAATCTGCATGTAAGCCAAAATATCCTCAGCAGTCCGCGGATCCCCATTGCTGTTGTGAGCTACTCGGCTTAAATGTAGCCAAGATCATTTTTGAACTCCAGCCAGTACTTCTAACCCATTCTGACTTGCTACAAGTTATGCAGCACCCACAATTATCTTTGACTTGGATTTCTGCTTTTTACAAACAACTAAGTTCCAGTCCTCTTTGATATTATTTGATGTATTAATAGAAGCAGCTCCCACAAAGTTAAACGGTCTCTCAAAACATCCATTTACTAGGAAGACTGAAATCCAAGTTTCTTTCTTTAGGTTAGTATGGGTGGTTCCGCAGCTTAGCTGGTTCGCATGTGACTTTACTATGCCCAAGGTTCCAAGTCCGATTCCCGACACGAACTTGAAAAATGTTAAACTACCATTTCTCACTAAAATATGTCCTCGTTTGAATGAGAAGTAAAATCTAGATCGCGTGAGTGCGTGCGTGCGTGTGTGTGTGTGTGCGTGTGTGCGTGCGTGCGCGCGCGTGTGTGTGCGTGTGTGCATGGGTGCGTGCGTGCGTGTGTGTGTGGGTGCGTGTGTGTGTGTTGTCATACACGTTAAAGATCCCTACTTTGTTTGGAATCGCAAGGATTCGGTTAAGTTCAAAATTCCCAGGTAAACAAAACTCGCTTCCTGGCCAATGATAGAGGTTCAAAGACCTTTTAAGGTAGGTGTAAAACCCACCTCAATTCATTTTTGTAGAGTAATATTAATTCGGGTACTTAACATCAATTCAATACATAACAACCCAAGTTTATAATTGGCATATAAGGTCTTAAATATTTCTGGTAATTATGAACATACCTTCTGTGTCAACATCATATAATTCCAGTTGAGGCTGTAGTAGATATGGAATTTCCTGTGGTAAATAATCAAGCAATGTAGCCTTTACAGTGCTAACAATTATATTTTCAGGTGTCTGATCCGTAAATGTGTCCTCTGGGTATAACCAACTTCCAGGTTTTGCAGAGTTTACCAGATACTCCTTTACTTTGTTTAAACCATCACCTATTATTGTATAAAATGAAGAGAAAAACTAGTTGTTAAGAAATAACTTACCAGTCAAAGAAGATACCATAAAAACTTCCTTAAAATAAGGCCATCCAGAATGATCTTTAGGAAATTCTATACGGTTGTCATTAGAAAATGGTTTTCCATCAATACAATTCATTGTAATTAATCTTGTTATTTCCAGCAATTTTCTTTTTGATTTAATTATATCAACCTAAAAAAAGTTACATTAAATGTAAATTACATGTTTATGAACGATAACAATAAGATGAGAGACTATTATTGAGAAACAATCGTTATTGTTAATATTATTTCATAAAATGAAAAATATTTGTAACCATTCTTCCAAAATTACTTCACACCATAAACAGCAATCCAAGTGGCACAATGAGACAAAACAGCATAATCGTTACACAATAACAGAAATTCAATAAATTGATACCAAAGTTAGAAAAAGTGTATAAGAAAGATGAAAATTTTTATTCATGTTAAATAATAAAAGATGCATTTGATGTAAAGAGAAACTATCCCCTTAATGAATTTGAATTCTGGCATGTACCTAGTTAATCATATGTATCAATTCAATACTATATAATGATTTATTTTATAATGTAGACACGTTCCTCAAAGTAATCTAAAATTAATAACACTTTTAGCACATACAGTGTTCTCTAGGATAAACTAGTTGTATGTGATGGGAACCTCACAATCTAATTGGAAACTCCTATCTGTACATTAGCATTTTGTGCCTCAGATATCAGAGTTCTCACAACTATTTCGTTCTTATCAGTTTTAGAATTTGAGACCATCTTTCTGATCTCGTCAGTATTCATTCCTTTCACTATTTGATTCTGGTACATATTGTGATAAGGATTAATTGATAATAAGTGAACTTCTAACAATTATCGATGAATTAAAAATAACTAATTTGCATGGAAGAAATATATACATATATATTGCTGTGAAATGCCCTATTTTAGGATTATCGAGCCCCTACGGTGGGTGTCATATTTATTGCTGTGAAATTCTCCCCACGATTGGGCGTAACATATTTATTGCTGTGATATTCCTTTTATTATTTTAAACCCCAATGTTATGAAATGTTAAATTAGGATTTTTACCCCGACTAGCTTACTGAATAAATCTTATTGAATCGAATAAAGCAATTCTAGAACAAACAATATAATAATTAATAATATTTACAACACTCAAAATTTTCTTTTTGTACAAAGTATCTACATATACCAGATTTATGCTTTTCTGAAAACCAGGAAAAATATCTTTTAATTATATTCAGGGACCTTCGAACGTTCCAAGATCTCTTCCTCTGTTTTCATATTTTTTTAAGTGACCTTTTTGATGACTCTTACAAATATACAATGTGTGGCAAATATTAAATCAAAAACAGTTTTTCAATAATAGTGTATTAAGATTGCTAACATGGAATGGGTTCTGGAGTTCCATCCTAGTCTATGATATGCATCCTCTTGCTGTGTCCGCTTTGCTTATTGATATGCCGGCCCCATATAAGAATCGCCTCCCATAAAGCGCTTCCAATTAAAATCGTACCAAATTACAGTACTGTAGCATGTTTAATTTGATCAATAATTATTCGCATTGAATTACGAAAATAATGCGCCAAGCGTGCCTTATCCTTTATTAATGTTCCATATAGTACATAATGGAACGCTTCGTTTTAATAATCTTTTTGTAGTAAAATATGTGAGACATAAAGTTATTTTGTCAAGCATCTCTAGCAATCCTGTTGCTCTCGTATTTCCCCACCTCTAACGGCGAGTCTTTGAATCGTCTCTATCATTCGTTTCTAGTTTGGTTCGTTAGTTGCAGCCTAGTTATCAATTCATCAAGATGTTTTCCAGAAGAAAGGCTTGCGACCTTCGATTAAGTTATTTGTGTGACTGGTTCAAGTCATGGTAGACTTGAATAGATTTCAATAACTTCTACTAACGGTTTGTAATATATACATTTTACGAACTTAATTTAATTTTGTTTCATTTATTTAGCGCGCCTACGAAAAACAATAGAGAAGTACAAATTGCAGACATGTGATCGTAATTGCTGTTATCCTAAGTTTGAAATGGTTTATAGTATTGTTTGAAACTGATGGAATTTCTGTTCGGATTTGTCTAGGAAAATCAAATGCAGTTTGGTTCGTTATTAAGTTTAAGAAATTTTTGAATGTGTTTAGAAGTCGTTAGTCTTTGATACACAGACGGTCATATAAAAAACCCGCAATTTGCTATCATGTTTATGACCATATCACCTGTTTCACTTTCGGTTATTGTTGAGCTGGTTTTACAAACCGCAGAAAGAAATATTGTCAGGTTAGGTGTATATATTTGTAAGCTTTGTTCCATTTGAACTTCAGATAAATTTCTAAGTATAGTTTAACCGTTATACTTTTTTTGTGATGTAGTAACAATTTAAAGATATTTGCCGTGAAGGCAGATGCTTCGTGTAGTTTTCCTAAAATTCAAATTAAACATTCTTCAATCTTGAAGTTAGCTTTTATTCACATATAAATTATAAAAACTTAGTATAAAAATTTAAATTCGTTTAGTGACAATTGCAAAGTGTTTGCATTTGTGTTTATACAAAATTGTGAGGTTATGAAAATTTATATACTTAATACAAAAAGTACTTGATAAGTAATAGCAATGAACTTTTGTTTACTTAAATTTGTTATGTACATGGAAGTTTATTTCACTTCATTGCAAAATTTAAATACACGCTGCGTAATAATGATGAAACTGTAATCTATCTGATAAGATCTGCCCAGGATAGAAATTTTAGTTCAATGCATTGTGGTTACAAATTATTTTGATCAAATATTTAAAACAAGCTTATGTTTAGAGAGCAATCTTTTGCTTTAAAAAGACAAAATTTTGATTTTGTTATAAACGTTATTGTTGAGAATCTTTTTTACATGTTAAAAAGTTATGAATTTTTACAAGAAGTTTTTTACTTCAGTAAACAATTAGTTAAACTTTGAGACTTTTATTTTTGTCAAATGCGATCAAATCTGATAACATAAAGGTAGAATTTTTGGGTAATAATTTTGTGCCAATACCATATTGGATATACATTTTTTTATTTTTGATACTTTTATAGGACACAAATGGTGTTCTACATTTTTTTTATTTAATCTTTGTAATTTCTTACAGGAGCTGCGTCTTATTTTTATAAGACAGGTTTTTGTTAACTAAGGCGATCGTTTTATCTTTGGGTTTCCACGTCCGCCCTTAGAACTGTGCTTTGCTCTTATCGTGATTATCTCAGGGCTTGGTGGCGCCTATTTAACTTAGTTTAGCTTTTGTTTGCAAACAAAATTCGACTCCCCCCCCCTCACTTCTTATTGCTCTACCCAGGAATAGACCCCTAGCTATGTCGGAAGATGGCCCTTTCTTCGATTCTCTGTGAAGGAAGCGGAAAATTTTTGTGCACTGGAGCCCATTTAGAAAGATACGTTATATTGGCGCCCAACCATTTATAAAAATAAGTTTCATTGGCGCCCTTCCAACTAAAAAAATTCGTTTCAGTACATCCAAAATTAAAACGTCCCAAATCGGAATATGTCCAAATTAGAATATGTCCATTTTTGAAATATCTCCAAAATTAGAATATCTCCATTTTTAAAATATCACCAAAATTAGTATATGTCCAAAGTTAGAAGTCCCAAATTAAAGGTCCCAAATTAAAGCCGTCTCAAATTAAAGGTCCCAAATTAAAACCCTGTTTCGTTAATATTAAAAATGAATTTAATTAAGCTGTTTAACTTACGTCTATCTATAGATCGGCATATATTTCGTTGCACAAAGTCTCACACTTTTAAATCTGATTTGTTTTAATTTTTACTTCACTAGTTACGTGAGTTTTTTAACACCTTCGAACATAGTTGTTGCTCAGTTGAATACAGACTAAAATGTCGTTCTGTTTCTATCGTATATATAAGCCCTTCCTCCAATTGTTTTCACTGGCGTGTTTACAATCTAGGCTGATACTTTTGCCTTATCTTTTCATTAACTCACGTATTTGATGATTGTTAATTTATCATATAATTAAACCGCCTGGTGTTTATTTGTTTCCACAGAATATTGGTTTTCTGAACAACTGTGTTCTTTTCTAGTCACGTAACGATTTTCTAATAATGAATTATTTAGGATGCGTTTAAGTTGATATTTTCGACGTAATTGTTAAATATTTGCAATGCCAATTTATCTATGCTTCCTGGTGATTTAATTTTGATGCAATTTATTGCATTCTAAAATCTTATTTTTACTTGTAAACTACACTTAGACATATTTATGTTCTCATGCATTTAATTCCGTATATTTTATATACAGTGTCCTCTTAATTAACATTATGTAGAGTGACCGATTTACTCTTATAATTTCTGGAATTATTTGCTTTTCTTAAAGTTGAAGTTGTTTATATTTATTCTACGACCCCTATAACTTAATCTACCCTTAAACTACCCTATTATCATAGCAATATATATATATATATATACTATAATTATAATTATTTAACAAATAAAAAGTACTTTAGAACATTTAATTAAATAAACGATTTGGCAAATCATAAAAACAACATGGACGGAAGCTGAAACACAATACGCATGAATAATGCATCATCATTAAGCTAAGAATCTCAATTGAACAAGCAGGTTTAAAAATGCGTAATAAAAACGCCTATAATTTAATACATAAATTATATTAAGAATACGTGACCAGAAAGGGAAAATCCAACACCTGATATATTCGAAATAAACACGGCATGGTGATATGTGCAAAGTTCATCAAATTTATTGTACAACAACAAATTTACATGAACGAGGAATGAGAAAAACCAATAGAACGAATGGATTAACTTGAAGTATTACGTGTCAAAACTATCGCATCAATTTTGTGTATACAGCAAAATTCCATAGAAATACCCAATACCTTGTATGTGGGAATCACGTACAATTCATCGTTGAACTCTGCGCTTGTCAATAGATAGGTGATCCTTTTAAATACGACCGGATTTGTAAACAAATCAGCCTAATATGAATTAATAAGGCATAGTCCACATCACTTAGAAGAAAGTATTTACGTGAAAAAATTTAGAAGTTATTGTTAAGTAATAAATAGTACAATGGTGATTGTGAAAAATTGAACAAGGTTAGTCGTTTTAATCCTTTAAAAACGTAAGTAACTAAAGGTTGTTTTAAATTGAATTCTAATATTAACATTAATAAAAAGACTCTGAATAATTACTGGATCCGATGTGGAAATTTAACAAATATTTAACTCAATTATTAATCACTCGATTCGACCAGAAAGTTTAGCAAAGCCGCTGAAATAATTCATGAATTAATTAAAAGAAGTTGTACCAAGAGAAATGCACGCCATATCTAAATTCGACGTTGGGAGTATATAAATCAATAAGTTGGATACAGGAGCAGTTGGAACAGGGACTGATTCGAGCTTGAAACAACAGGTTAGCCATTCTGAATGTTTTGTTATTTTTATTTGTGAATATTTCGTTGTATATTTCTAATTTGAATAATTTAAAAATTGCTTTCATGAAAACTTTATGTAAGGGTCAACAAAGATCGTTTTTTATACATGTTATAAATTACGTAAATTTTTAAGGAAGTTTAATGAACGTTCGTGAAGCTTCAGATAATAATAAGGGTGATTTTTGCTGGATTTTGATTAATTTTGGGAATGACAATTATTGAAAGAATTTTTATTCAATTATTAAAAGGAAGTTTTATTTAGAGAATTCTTAAACATTTCATACATTGTAAATATTTTTGAGAATATAGAAATTGTGCTTAATGGTGTTTTGGCTTTAAGAAACAGAAAGTAGAGGTAGAAGAAAAACTTAAAGGCTTTGTTGTCGTATGGTCGCAAGCTCCGTGCGTGGTTAAAACTGAGCTAGCTGAGGTATTCAAAATTAAAATTAAAGTTAAAAATTAATAATTGACAAAAAGAAAATTTTAACCTTTTTATTTCACAAAAAGGGGGCGCCGGGTTATTGCAGCTATATCACAGCAATATATATATATATATATATATATATATATATATATATTCTTATGAAGGTTATTATTACTCCACCCCTCCGCCCTAATATTTATTTTTTTATATATATAATTTAATTTTACTTTTATTTTTAAATTCTGATACACGACTTTTGTCGTCGCCCCTAATTTTAGTATTCAATGAATGATTCCTATATGATGTGTTTTAGCAAAGTTTGGTTGGTTATCTATTTAACTGTTTACTATCTTTTATGCCTCGACTATATGAAACCTTTATCTCAGGGCGTTCACCTACTCACCGTGGGTTCAATCGTGAGTAGATGTGCACTGCCCAACCAAACTGCACAATCGTTTGTTTTACCACTTTTTATATGGAATTATTTACTGTATATGCCAAATTTTACTGATCAATGTTGCTTGGTGCCAAATTAATTTATGTATACAATTTCTGACTTGTGTTTGACGTTTTAAGATATTTCACGGTACTCACCTGAATTATACAGCGCTGATGCCTTCTTTAAACGTTGCTGGCTCAAGTTCTTATTCGCCGTACGCGCCTTTACAAGGATTCACAATCACTGATGATCCTGCGTATCGCTTCCAGGTGTCTTAAGATAATTTTGCTGACCCCAAATCTGAAATAATTTACCCTAATTTTAGAATTTTGAATATACCGTTGTATTTACTTCCCCTGCGTGAATCTTTCCGTGTTCCCTTGGTTTCTGCGTTGATTCTTCCCTTGTACTTTGCTGCTCTCCTGTTTTCTCTCTGCGTGCTCCAATTAATCCTTTCGTCTTTCCGTAGTCAATCCCAAACCTACCCTGCCGTCCTGTTCCAATTCAATCTATGCCCTGCTATACTTCAATGTCCACTCTATGTCCTACTGCCGTTAATCTTTATCCAAATCACTCCAAAATTATTAATATCGTCGTTGCTTCGCCGTCGCTTTGTATAACCACTCGAATCTCCTACTGCCTTTTAACCAAAATCGTTCCAATTCCAATACCAATCTCGTTCAAATCCAACTAAATATCCGTTACTTTCCCGTCGCACTATAAACACTCTAAATATTCTTCTATAATCGTCGCTTTTATACCACCGATGCTTCTTATACCTTCACTTTACTAAATCATACTCTTTAAACTCAAAAAAAACATTTATTTTATCCAAATATTATACAACTTTAACGCAGGTTTGCAAAACACGTCTTTTTACTAAAAGAAATCGAAATAGAATCCCCTTATTTACTTCGCTAGGCAATAAGCACAACAAAACTAGCTTACTTAATCACATTTTAAAAGCATAAAACTATCCAATAACAACTTTTCTTTTCTCTAGTGTCACAAATACCTTAACTATAGTCTTTACATACAATCCTAATTTCTACCATTGGTCCTAAACA
Organism: Platerodrilus igneus; assembly: GCA_036346225.1. NCBI lineage: Eukaryota > Metazoa > Arthropoda > Insecta > Coleoptera > Lycidae > Platerodrilus > Platerodrilus igneus. Next base: position 1,639,045 of record JARFIW010000139.1, on the reverse strand, counting down.
CTTCACAATTCTCCAATTATATCTTTGATATTACTATTCACTTATAATTTTGAATTTACAATTCGTCCAAAAGTTGATTCTACTTAAATGAAAAGCCAAAATAATTCACACAAGACCTGGACGCTTGGTTGATTGTAGATATCCGTAGACGCGTCCGGTTTTCCGACGGCAAATGTACTTTCAATGGCTTATAAAATTTCAACTTAGTATAAAACCTTGAGTACCGTGCATTGTATCAACGTCATTGAGTCATCTTGTTTACCTTTTGGCACATACGTTTCAAACTAAAATGGTAAATACTTTAGCATATGTAAAGTACGGCAAAATATAGTTTTTGAATTACTGGATCTTATATATGAATTATGTCGTTTGGCATACACCCTTTTTAACACAAATCTACCCTTAGAAGCCTTGTACCCCCCCCTTTACATTACAATATATATATATATATATATATATATATACATACATACAAAGTAGTTCAACATAATTTCTAACTGATACATAAAGTTTTCTTTCTACTGGAAAGTAATTGAATGGAGTCCGACCGATTATATTCCTGTATATTGAAAAATTAAGTACGGCATGTGTTAAATGTAATTTGGTCATAAGCAATGATGTTAAGACTGCACTATATGAGGAATGTTCAAACCTCTCATCAATTGAGCTCCATTGCCTATCACTACATAAACAAACATTGCTTTTTTGTGCGATACTTGCAGGTCCAGTTTCGAGTTAATACCGGCGGCTCTAATCAAGCAAATAGCAGATCCCAGTGTCGAAGTAAAGGCATTGCAAGCAAATATTAACCAAAACACATCCTCAGAAAGTACTTGTTACGTTCCAATTTTGTTTTTAAAATTTTCCCTTATTAATTTATTACTCATTCGAATAAATTCCGTTTCAATACTTAAACTCTTCAACAACCCCCTATATAGTTTACTTGTTAGTTCCTAAGCCCGTTTTACCATAAATCTGTTAAATCCTTCAACCTAATTCATAATAAACACGCTCCCGAGTAAACTTAACTCAAACCCCTTTGTGCTTTTAAAACGAAAGTTTATTCTAGAAAGTAAATCGTTATATCCTGTTTTTAGGTATATCTTACGATCGCTGTACAATGGTTTTCTCTATTGTTCCAAGGTAACGACTTGATGATATAATGCTTGCGCACGATTCGATATAAATCCGGATTTTCCGATTCTATTGCGCTTCGCTATGCTAGGAATTGAAGTTATAATTAGTGTTGTTTGTTTGATACCGCATCTGGTGCTTCGAAAGGTTTTCTACATTTTATTCGTCACTGTATTTCAAAAAACGATGCACGTCCTTCTGTACCATGTTACGTGCCAATCAAATTGGCCCTTAAACATTGTTATTAGGTTAATTTTGATGTGCGGAAGTTTCGCGCCATAATTTCAAAAGACTCGGGGCGCGCATTTCCGATACGTTACAGTGCGTCTGTGCCAGATCGCGCGAGGCGAGAGGGTTGGACGAATAACTTCGCGCCGACGTGTAAAAAACAAAAAGTGGGGACAAGTTTCCGTTAGACGCTTGAACGTGGCTTTTTAGCCCGTACCTTCGAGTGGAGTGGACGCTTTGAGGTATCGTATCGTGCTTATCTTATCTATGTAGATTTCCTTTGCCTAATTGTCTTTGTTTGTTGCCTTATACCTGGTATTCCTTATCCGATCCCTACATAGGTAGATGAAATCTGTAGCCACCTAGGGCGAACCGTACTGCACGACCCGAGAATGAGCCGGAAGCCCATGTTCCGCCAACCGCACCGGAGCAAGCACCATCTTTAATCACCCCGGAGCGGAGCCCTGAGTGCTGGTCCAAACGCTTTGGAAGGACGTCGGGCGTATCATCTTTAACTACCTCAACAGGGCCTCCGTAGCCTGATGAACTTGGAATAGAAGCCAACTTTAACCCAGAGACATATTCATGTGAGTAATTGCATTAGAATATATTGCCTTAACTTTAGATATTTTTCCGATAATTGCGTCGTAATTTGTGCATTGGTGACGTCATTGGTAGATGAGCGCGCCCAAAATCTGTACAAGATTAGCGCTACCAACTACCGATGGTGTCTAGTAAACCTCACTTCCGGTGTTGTATTTATCGAACTTTAAAATTTAATTATCGATTTAAATGTAAGAACCACTAGAACGTGTCCTGCGTGTATTCGCCAAATGGGTTCTTTCGTTATGTGAAACAACTTCTTTCGTCAGTTTTAGATAGATTTCGCATATCAAAAGAAAGTGCAATGCAGCTGCTACATCATATTCATGATATAATTGCACATCTAACAAATTGGTAATATTGGTAACTACAGTTATATTATATAAATATTTAATTATGCCAAATGCAGATTAAAACGTTTACTAAATTAATTTTTTTAGGAATCATGCACTAAACTCTGGGCAACAACTTTTAATTGCGTTAAGATTCTATGCAAGCGGCAATATGGAAATTGCTGTTGGAGATTTTGGATGGGTCCATAAATCAACTGCGTGCAGAATAATAAGAAATGTAACACGAGCAATTGCATCGATAGGACGACAATATATTACTTTGCCAAGTGAGGAAATTTCTATTAGGGATACTCAAGCAAAATTTTACAAAATTGCAAAATTTCCTCGTGTAATAGGGGCAATTGATTGTGCGCATATTAGGATACAATGTCCAGGTAACCCTTGCCATTTCTAATAAATGCATTTATTATAAATACTTATTATACGCATGTTAAATTATTGACACTTATAAATTGTTTTTAGTTCTGGAACAAGGAGAAGTATACAGGAACCCGAAGGGCTACTTTTCGATCGATGTGCAGTCAGTTGCTGATCCACAGCTGCGTTTTTCGAATATTGTTGCACGATGGTCAGTGATGTTTGTGACAAATGCCTGTTCTTACATTAGTAATATTAGTCTTATACTAATTTAACATTTACATACTTATTGTTATATAACATTTACATTTATATAACATTTACATACTTATTGTTATATATTAAAAAATAACCACTATTTCATGACCAAGACAAATGAGGAAGTTGAAGCATGGGAACAAGTTACATTACAAGAACTTCCACTTGTACTTGTGCTTCATCTCAAATACTTTGAATACAAATTAAATGGTTGTAGTAAAATAATTAAGTTGGTGGAATTTCTAATAGATTTAAAAATTGATTCTAAATTGCTTTCGTCAAAGACAAATTACACTGCTAAAGAGAAGCTGTATAAATTATTTTCTATAGTTTACCACGAAGGCAAAGATGCATAGCATGTGGATTATGCGAGTTGGTTACGGTATGATGGTTCGACTGTAAAACTTGTGCAAGAAGAAAATGTTCCCAAACCGCAAAGTAATGGAGTTCCGTACTTGTTTTATCGAAGAACCTATACTAATCGTTGTAGTATTAGTTACTAAATTGATGTGATTTGATGGGTTTCTTAACAGTACAAATTCCAAGAATCATTAAAAATCAATGCATATTTATTATAAAATGAAAGGCTTTTTCAGATTAAAAAAAAATAAAATGTTCTAAGTTAAAAATTTATTGATTTAGTTGTTTTTTCAGCAGTTGCACTTCTAATTTTAATTTTTTCATGATGAGATAGTGTTGTTCCTTTTGACATTGAATTTTCAGTGATTGTTCCACTTGTTTTGATTCCAACTCTTTTTGTACAGTTTCACATTGAAGTTATATTAACTGCAAACAAGCCTCTGCTAGAAGGCTTATCTTCGTTCTGCAGTCTGCGGTTAAATCACTGCGCAACTTTTTCTTCCCAAGAGAATTACAATCTAGTAACAAGATAGCATTCATTTACATAACAAGCCGTGCAATATACCCTATTCACGTTAAATAGGGGATGACGTCATAATTTAAATAAATGCTGCGTTGTCATGGTTAAACTATTTTATGTGTATTTCCTGATCAGAGTAACCATTTCTTGTGCACGCGAATCCAAATGTTTAGGCATTCAAAATGTTAAATACTCGAAACTTGTAATGTATAAAGTGTTTTAGTACTGAAAAGAACTGTTTTATTTAGCAAATATAAAGCACAAACGATTTACTACAAAACTAAACAATGACAATAAAATGAGAAATGTCAAGATAATAGAAGTAAAAAATGTTGCAACACCGAACAGAACTGCAAACTGCTACACACTAAATTCTAACATCATTAAACCTACGTTCTTAGTTACGTTCACATTTTACAATCGCTAGCACTTTACTACTGTTTATGACGTCATCTCATATTTAACGTGAATAGGGTATATATAAACATACTTGAGTGATTTGTTCCTGAGAATGTGTCAGTAATTTTTCTTTTAATCGAGGTTACTGATGCAGCTGCACTTGCACCTGCTGTCTCAGAATGTACATGACTTTCTTCATTTGGTCCATCAGACATACAGGTATCTAAAACAATATAATATATATCAAATATGAGAACCAAAAATGATTTACATAAATTCGAAGCACAAACGTAAAAATAAATGTTATGTACATACAATAATTTCCAGTTTAATCATATTTTTATGGAAATAAGTTAGAGTAAATTTCACATAATACTTACCATCATCACAAATTTCACCGGCTGGGTTTATTGTATAATCATGTAAATTTAGTTCCTTCACCACTTCTTCAGTCACAACATCACTGTCGTAAACATTTACATGACCATCGACTTGAATTCCTATCAATTCTTTGATTTGTAAATCAATATCAGAAATATTAATAACAGCTGAAGTTCCACCTCCGGTTTTATACATCTCTCCTTTTTCCTTTGCAATTTTTTTTGTACTTTTTTATGTTTTCATACTTTCCACGTAAGTTTTTTACACTACGTGGAACTCCTCCATGCGCACTATTAAACTCTATTGTAATTTGGCCCCAGGTTTTATCCTTGTTTTTCCAGCTTATAGCATCTGTCTTTTTACACTCGATTATAGACTTATACTTATTAACCAAGCTTACTAACAAGTTCATTTCACTTATTGTAAAGTTTGCTGCTCTTTTTAAATCATCCATAACTGTTAATTATTACGCAACACGTTTTGAAAGAAAAATAGAGAAAAATTAATATTAATTTACATCACATCACATAACCATAGATTGCACATAACCTACAATTTGTATAAGCGAAGTTAACAATTTATGTCAAATTCATGTAAATCTGTTGCCAACATTACCAGATCTTAAGTTTAGTTAAACTCGATGTGTAAAATGACCATAAAACCGGACACTAGTTTAAACTTTGGATCAACAACAAACCAAGGTTAACTAAACTGAAGTTTAAAAGACAACTATAAAACCAGGCCTAAGTGTTTTCTCCTTCCAAATAAATTACTCAAAATTATACTGAACTATAACGAAACTGTACTGTAATAATTGTGAGTTACAAAGGTTAGAAACTATTCTAAATTTCTTTAACAAATAAAAAATTATCGATTGTAGAAGCGCTTTTACATTTCAAAAACCTGACTTACCGCTGTAAGATCAGAATGCCCAGTCCTCTACACAATGCGCAGCCCACTTCCACTTACTTCTCAGTGGTGCACACAGATCCAGTGGCATAACTAACCGCACTACAATCATGGGAATGTATTGCATATAATTCAAAAAGAACTAACTAGAAAAATCTAGCAAAACGTCAATATGTAAGATTGCAAAACATATGAGAACCCAATGTAATCTAAATTGAATCTAACTGCCAATGATAACTTTCATAAAAATGTGAAATAACCTATATTGTTGATTAGTTGGCTATGTTATGTACTAGACCAGATTTACGTTCCAGTGTAAGTTATTTTAGTCAGTTTCTGTGTTTTTAATTATAAGCATTAGAATTATTTAAAAGTCCTAAAATATCTTAAAGGTATTGAAAATTTTGGTTTAAAATTTATAAGAAGTGATTAAAAATACGAGTTTGAATTGCTATGTTGATACTGATTTTGTAAATAATCCCATGGACAGAAAAAGTATCAGTGGTTATATTGTTAGAATCAATAATAATATTGTTCATTGGAAAACTAAAAAGAGAGAAACAGGTTCACTTCAAGCGCCTTTTTGGTCAAATATTAAATGGAATCCATGACTTAAATGTATTTCCTACTTTAATATATGAAAACAATCAATCGTGTATTAAAATGATTCAACCCTTCAGCGTAAGAGAAAAACATATTGATGTGAGATTCAATTTATTAAAGATTGTGTAGCTAACTATAAGATCAATCTTAAATATGTGGCTACCAGTGAACAACAAACTGATATTATAACCAAAGTTCTATTAAAAGTTAACTTTTACAATTGTAGAAATTTAATAAGTTTTGATCATTAATAGTTTTATTTTTAAGATTGTAAATTTGCAGAATTGCAAGGGGGTGTAGAAATTGTAGCACATCGACGTTATGGTAAATAAAAACTGAATGCAAAAATAGAAAAATTAATTTTGAATGGATAACTTAATATTGAAGCACCCTGTATAATTCTGATTTCATATATAAATGTACTCAGTAAGCAAGACATTGCAATAAATTGTTTCATAAACTTAAAATCCACAAAAACATTGTTTTATCTCTGTTAAATACATATTAGAGCGGAACTTGGATCATAAATTATTTTAAACCACAAATAGGGCAAACCAAATATTTATTTAAGTACGTTTTCATAGCAAAATCGTGCCATTCTAAGAAAGCTTTACAACTGTGAAGTAAATAACAGTGAATTCATTAATATGCATATGAAATACTTTTTACAAATTTTAGTTAAATTAATTAAATTCAATTTCACATAGTTTCACTACGAAGTAAACCGCAGATTCTACAATGTAAAAACAGACACTGAGTAGTGAAATTCACGAATATCAGGTTGCAGATATAATTTAACCATTTCAATAAAATATAAACTCATTTTATAGTGTTGAAGACAGAAGAAAGCATAAACATTAGCCTAAGTAAATCAAATGGTAACACAAATAGTTTCCCGCAATTCATTCCATAAACCAAATACAACGAAAAAACCTCCGACTGAACATAAGAAAGAGGGGAATTAAATTATAATAATTACACCAAATGGAAAAAAATCAGAATTAATTATTCACAATTATTAGAATTAATTATGGATTAATGTTTTCTTTTTAAGATTTTTAGTTGAATGTTACCTTATATGTTTGTCTTTAAGATTAATGTATGTGTAATTATATTTCAGAAATTTATTATTAATGGAATTTAAATCTAGGTTGAATTTTATTTGCATTTATTTAAAAACTAGGTAAATACACACATTTGTAAAGATATCCACCTCCTCCAGTGATAGAGTCGTATTTGGGAGAGACCTAGATTTCGAAAAGTTCTTTATGACAAAAATTTAAAGGTGCTCTTTTGTAGATATTTTAGAGAAAGGTAAATATAAAGAATTTAGAACACCAAAGCAAAAAAGACCTATGCAGAATAACCGTCTACCATGTAGGGATAACATCGAAAAGGATTGCTGTGACTAGATGGTTTAGCGCCCCTTAATTATAACAAGAGAAAAAAACCTTTCAGGGTAAGTGATTAGCATAATGTAGTTTCTGTGTTTAAGCCATTTTATTCATTCATTATTTCGAATTTTTCGGTTTTTTTTTTTATAATGTTTTTCATAGAAACCCACTCCCACACCACTGAAGTTAGCTGACACACCTTATATTGTTACGGAGTTCCTGTCCCCTTTAAAAAAACTAAAAATTTAAGTAACATAATAATCATTTTTACCTGTACATCATTTCAACAATATCAAGTAAGTATGTGATGTCAATTGTCAATAATTAAAAGATACAGATTGTTCTTGCAAAGGTTTATACATGTTTAACTTCTGCATTTAGTAAAGACCACTTTAATTGCAATATTTCCCCCTTATTACTTAAACATGCAGCATAACTTTTACACGTCTATTTGTTGTCAATTGACTTCAGCAGCCACAATACCGATTTATTGAAAATCTACAAAAATAAAGTTTGTTACGTGTCAAGTGAATTGACTCATAACATGCCTTTTCATTTACTGGATATCTAAGTTGTATCTATTAAACCTATTGAATCTATTGTATTTTGTATAGAATAAAAAGAATTCCTTTGTTTCCTACATTCGATCTTGGATATTTTATAATTTATTATTTACATTGTAAGTATAAAATAATTTCGATATGCATAAATAAGATATCCCTCAGGCATTTTTAGCGCTTTTGGGAAATGATGTGATCATGTGCTCTTCAAGTGACGATGTTCTCTATTCTAATGGGATGTAAGATATCAGCCAGTTTGAATAACCCGAACCCATGAGGGACGAAAAGGTTTTGGGCCAATGAGTAACTAAGTCGACACTCTAGTGCAGAATTTCACTCACGTAACTGTATTTTTCCTAGAGTGCCGTTACTGTGGACTTCGTATGTATCGTTCGAACTTCTCATTCCTTTCTTTTTACCTCTCCTTTAGGGCACTACAAAGATTATTGGCTAGACAACAACGGTATAAAATTTAGATAAGACAATCGCCAAGACCCTGAAGTTGGTTCCGCTGCAGGAAGCCAGGTCCGTAAATGTTATTAACTTAATAACTTATTAGAAAGTACCACAATTTGCACGACTGAACCTTAATAATTAATTAAGAGTAATTAAGTGTAACAAGTTTCAACAATCAAAATCCCAAAAAGTCAATCATAAAATATAAATTTATTAATACATACTTACCTTATTTAAAACAAGAAAACTTGGTTTCGGTTGGTATTTTTCTAGCAGCTTCGTTATTTTATAATCTAATTTTTCTCTGCACCACAAGTCACCTACGTCGTGAATAACACCAATGGTATCTGCAGTATATGGACTGGAATTGCTATCACGTAAAAAAGATTTCTCCAAATTGTGTCTAAAAATGTAACAAAGAGATAATAAACTATTACATAACTGAATATCATACTTTTTAAGTTCTTGAGTGGTGACAAGTCCAGGGGTGTCCACAAAAATTATTTGGGAATCATCTTCTGTAAATATAGCTTGGGCCTTTTTTCGAGTTGTGTGCACTTTAGATGATGCTGGACAAACCTGAAGCAATTAAACAGTGAATTAGTTCAAGAGACGAGCAAGCCAAGAAATGTAGACTTAAAGAATACAAAATATGCCCAAAAATAAAGTTTACAACTTTGCCCTGCAAATGAAAAAACATATATCTGCAGTTTTTAGTTTTTATGCATTTCCATATAATATAAACAGTTACCAATATCGTGCACAATAAAAATCAAAGTAGTTTTGTAAATATTATGTCGTAAAAGCTGCAAGTTCCAGTAGGAGCGCAGAAGTACAATCGAAATTACATCTTTTCACCTTTGTAAATCATAAAAATTATTTTCAGCAATGAGAAAAAGATACACAGGAAATATACATAGGATATATACTACCTATTAGTGCTTGTATTCAGTTCACTTCCGTCACATATTGCAATTTGCTGTTTTGTGAATTCAGTTATCAAAGTGCATGTAATTATACGATGTTATCCACATACAAAAAATACTTGGACTAGATCTAGCTGCTTACAGGGATGAGCCAAATGTGGACTTATACAACTGCCCTTCAGTATGTAATTTAACAAAATATTTTGATGGAAATGTTTTGCAATGTTGTAGTGATGGAGTTTAGCACCAATAGTATTCTATAATGCAAAAAAAAATGTTCCGGTTGGCGATATAATACACCTCCAGAACTACAACATTGTCATCGTCTTCGGAAAATATACTTAAACGCAATATATTTATTGTATTTGTATTGTTAAAAGCTAAACGAGCGTGTATTACAGTTTATTCTGGGAAGTTCAGTCAGTTTAACCTTAAGTGAAGTAAATGGCTGCAGCAGTGGTTTCAGTGTAGGTTCTGGTACTTTTACTGTATTTGCAACTGATGTACACATTTTTTATGCAATATACAGACCTATATGCTTATTATTTATTTTATTAATAATCTTTATAGAATAATTTAGACCAAGCTAAATTAGTTAATGATTCAATAAATTCCTCAAGTATCTCTAATAATAATGAAAATATTCATTTAAATGAGATTTTGGTAACTTGTTGCCAGGATGTTGAAGATGAAGATGATGTTTTGACCAACATTCTGGTTTAAACTATGAACTAACAGCAGAAGAGAAGGATTCTAGTGTTTTAGATGAAACACAAAAAAGCAAAACACAAGGAAAAGTGCAAAATATATGTGAAGATATACAGCCTAAAACAACAAAAAAGTGCAAACTGTTTTCTTCTACTAAGTTAAGGTACACTTCCTCTTTACTCAAGATGAATTTGTTTTTATATATTTGTGGACTGTATTTTTTACATGCATTTATGATGACGTTTTACAACTCTCACGTACTTATAACCATGGCAACATAACATCATATTTTTTGCACAGGAAATGTGCCTACTACTACTAAAGTAAAATATGGCAGCAGCAGACATGCTACAATTAAACCAAACAACAAATTTGCAACCTACGTAAAGCCTACCTTTAATACAAACTTTCGGTTCAAATGGCACACAATAAACTAAAACATCCGATATTGCCTGCTTGCAATTGTAAACTCAAATGTTTTAATAAAATACCAGAAAATATGCGAAGAAATTTGCATGATGACTTTTGGAACATTGGTAGACACTAACAACGGATATGGCTTGCACAAAACGTAAATGAAGTGCCAGTTACATGAAAACTTAATATCCGGCTCTCTTTATTAAGTTTCTCCACACTCTATGCTATAAAAATGAATCATTTATTAAAAATATGTTAAAAGCCACAGCAGAGATGAAAAAAAAATTTAATACCACAAACAATGTTCCGTTTATATTGTAAATAATTAAAACTAAATTTCATGTTACATTGAGTTTGTTGATTATTTACGTCCGCCTCGCAATATTTTACATTTGTTAGTTAACCTCTCGCCGGATTTGAGTAAACAACAAACTCAGATAATTAAATTATACCGCTCATCAAAGCATTGACAGTTAATTAGCATAAATTGTATCATTTGAGTTGTTTACAAGCATTTGTTATCTACGTTGCAATAGGTTTTCGTAGTTGTTATCGCCGCTAGTCTATTAAAATTGTCAAGATCTCGTTCTTATTTCATCCGCTTTTGTATTTTATTTAAACATGGCAGAAAAGTTGAAACTTAAGGATTTTCTACGTAACATCATCATTAGGTCTTCAGTCCTGGAACTGGTTAGACGCGTACCATCATTGTTTCCTATTCTAAACTAACCTACAGATTTCCCTGAAATTTGCACAGTCTGCATCTATCACTATCTGATCTAGGTCTACATCTACCTCTTTTTTCCTATCTCTGCTTGTAATATATCCCATACTATTCCCCAAAATACTTTAGAACGTATTCCGCCCTTCTATTTCTCTTTTTCCCCAGATATCCTTGTTCCCCTACTATTTCTATAACCTATTTGTTATTATCTTTGTTTGTCCATGCTATCGTCCTCATACATCTGAAGCACAGTATTTCAAAAGGTCGTTTTTCTGTCTGCGTTTCAGACTGCACATATTTCATAGGCATACTGTGCTGTGCTTCACACATATGCTTTCAACAATTTTCCTCATGTTCTATGTTTGTTGTCTTTCCTCATAGGTGCTGTTCTTTCTTGTTAGATACAGTTCGGTCACCTTCTATTGTTTTACAGTTATATACCCTATTTTTCCTACCTACAGTGGTTGTGAAGGGAGGTAAGCAGCCTGTGGCTGCCAAGTTCCCCCAACACTTAACCATTTACCAATTTAATATATTTTTCAATATATCTTTTCGCACAGTCAACATTAGTTGCAGATAATTCGCAACCAACAACTAGTTGTTTATACTAATCATCAGATTTATCTGCGCTTATTTTTTCGTCATTAGGTTTTCCGTCTCAAAACTGGTTGGACACCTACCTGCACTTATTTATATTCTGAGCTAGCCTACATAGTTCCCTGAAATTCTCACACAGCATATGTATACAGCTCGTTCCCCTTCTATTGTTTTCTAATTTTATGCCCTATTTCACCGAGATTCAGTGAAGGGGTTAAGCAACCTGTGGCTACCAAGATCCCCAACAATTAGAGCGTTTGCGAAATAATGGTTTTCCAGTAAATCCTTTCACACTTAACATTATTCGAGAATATTGCCCAACCAATTCTTGTAGTTACTTATAATAATCATCATGTTTAAGCACAGTTATTTTTTTCCTCATTAGTTTATCCATTTGGGATTGGTTGGATGCGTACCTCCATTGATTTCTATTCTGGGCTAGCCTACACATCTCCCTGAAACCCCTACAGCCTACATCTTTTACTATCTGTGTGCAGTAGTCTAACCTAGGTCTGCCTCTTCTTCTCTTTTTTCCGATCTCTGCTTCTAATATATTCCGCACTATTCCCTCATGCCGTAGTATGTGGCCTATCATCCTATCTCTCCTATTTTTTACCGTTTTCCACATATTTCTTTCTTCCCCTACCATTTTTAGTACCTCTTCGTTCTTAGCTTTGTCTGTCCATGATATCTTCATCATACGTCTGTAGCACCACATTTCAAATCTTTTTCTTGTCTGCTTCTCCTACTGTCCAGGCTTCACACCCGTACAGTGCTGTGCTCCACACATATGTTTTAAGCAATATTTTCCTTGTTTCTATGTTTGTGGTCTTTGAGCACAGTAGTTGCTTTTTCTTGTTAAATGTAGCACGACTTGTGCTAATCTTTGTTTTATATCTTTTGTGCTTTTCCCATCTTGCGTTATTTGGCTTCCTAGGTAGCAGAAATCCTTAACCTCTTGTAAGTTCGTGTTACATACTTGTATTCTTGTTGTTGATTTATTTTCCCCACCTTTGCATACTAGTACTTTAGTTTTAGTTTTGTTAATTTTCATACCGTATCTCTCTGTTAGAACCGTTTCCATTTCATTAAGAGCAGATTCTAACTCTTCTTCGCTAGACGCTAATACTGCTATATCATCTGCAAATCTAAGCATATCAATTTTTGGTCCTTGCATAGTAATTCCAAATATCTTCCTGCATTTGACAGTATTCATTGCCTCTTCTATGTACAAGTTAAAAATCAATGGGGATAGGGCACATCCCTGTCTCACCCCTTTCCTAATGTTTACTTCTCTACGTTCCTGCTCTAATTATATTACTGCTGTTTGCTCTTTGTATAAGCTATGTACTATTTGTCTATCCCTATAACTCATTCCAATCTTTTTGAGTATTTCAAACATTTTTTTCCATTTTACATTGTCGAAAGCTTTTTCCAAATCTACAAACCCTATATACACGCTTTCCCCTTTTTCTATTGTTTTCTCCATTATCACTCTCAGAGCTAAAATAGCCTCCCGTGTTCCCCTGTTCCGCCTAAACCCAAATTGGTCTTCTCCTAGTATTTCTCCCGCCGGTTTTTCCATTCGTCTTTGCACAATTCTAGTTAATATTTTTGACACGTGTGCTGTCAAACTTATTGTACGAAAATTTTCACATCTATCCGCGCCTTTCTTTTTTGGTATAGTTACTATGATGCTACGTTTGAAATCTTTGGGTATCTCGCCTGTCTCATACATATAGCTTACAAGTTGGAAGAGACGTTCTGTTACTGCTTGTCCAGCGGCTTTTAGAGTTTCTGGTTGCACCTTATCTGTATCCGGTGCCTTACCATTTTTCAGACTCTTTAATGCTAATTCAAACTCATCTCTAAGTATAGGATATCCCAAGTCCTCATTTTCAATGTCTGATTCCTGTTCTAATGCAGTTAGTTCCTCTCCTGCATATAAATTCCCTATATATTCTTGCCATCTACCCACTTTCTCTACGTTTTCTATAATGACGTTTCCTTGTGTGTCCCTTATATTTTTGCTGTACGGTTTTATATCCCTAAAATTCATTCTTATTAATTTGTATGCTTCGTCTGTCTTTCCTATTTCCATATTCGTTTGTACCTCTTTGCACTTTTCATCAATCCACTGTTCTTTAGTTTTCCTGCATTTTCGAATAATTTCCCATTTTATGGCTTTGTATCTCTGTTTTCCTGTTTCGTCTGATTTATTTTTGTATTTTTGTCTTTCTTCTATTAAATTCAGGATATCCTTTGTTATTCATGGTTTCTTATTTTCTTTTTGTGTATAGCCCAGAATATCTCTGGCCGCCATCTCTAGGCTAGATTTAATGTTATTCCATTCTGTTTCTACTTCCTTAGTATCAGATATTTTCCCGATATCTTTGAGCAATTCATTTGACTTTTTTTCGAATCTTTCTTGAATATCTTTATCTTTTAGTTTCTCTAAGTCCAAGTGCCTTTTTCCGCTCCTTTTTTTTCATATTCTTAAATTTAAGTGTGGCCTTCATAATTACGATGTTGTGGTCAGTATCTATATCTGCTTCTGGGTAGCTTCTACAGTCTTTTACTTGGTTCCTAAACCGTTGTCTAACAAGAATGTAATCTATTTGATATCTTCCTATATCTCCTGGCATCTTCCACGTATATCGTCTTCTAGCATGATGTTGAAATAATGTGTTTGTGATAATTAAATTGTTCTTGTCATAAAATTCTACCAGCCTATTTCCCCTGTCGTTTCTCGTGCCTAAACCAAATAAACCCACTGCTGCTCCTTCCTTACCCTCACCTACCACAGCATTAAAATCCCCCGTAATTATTAAATTTTCATGTCCTTTTACGTATCTTAATATGTCTTCGATATCTTTGTAGATGGCTTCTACCTCTTCGTCACTGTAGCTAGAGGTGGGCATGTGTACTTGTATTATTACTGTGTTTACCTGTTTAGATTCTAATCTAACCATGAGAACTCTTTCGTTCTTTTGTAAGTAATTTTCTACGCAGTATCCTATGTTTTTCCGCATAACTATCCCCACACCCAAATTTCCTTCCTCTGCTCCTGTATGAATTACCCTGAAGGCTCCACTTCAAAAATCCCCCGCCTCTGGCCACCGAACTTCGCTAATCCCTACTATGTCTAGTGATAACCTATTCATTTCGATTTTTAGGTTCTCTAGCTTACCTACTTGCTTCATACTTCTAATATTCCACGCTCCGACTCGCAGAATGTTTCCGACTCTCTTTCCGATCGCATCCTCCAAAGTAGTCCCCTCTCGGAGATCCGAATGGGGGACTATTTTAACTCCGGAATTTTTTACCCCAGAGAATGCCATCATGTTTATTACAATTTAAGTACTCTGTGTACTTGGGAGTGTGTCTTAAGACTGCCATACCCCTATGGTCTCTGTCAATCTAAGTACCGAAATAGCCGCTGCCCTCTTTCGGAGACCTGACAGTCTGGTTCCTCACTAACGACCCTACTACTTTGGTTGGACCTGTAGTTTGGCTCTTTAGCTCATTAGAACACGCAAGCCATTTCACCTGTTCTATTAATTTAGAACTTCGTCACGGTGCAGGTCCATTCGAAATGGTTTCTACGTAACATTGCAATTAATTCACTACAGGAAATGTTTGAAATCACTCAAAAATGTACAGTTGAAACAGCTTTTTTTTTATTTATTTCGCGCACAGTATGAATCTCTGGAAACCGTTAGATACAATTTTCTTACACACCATAATTGGATAGTAGGTGCAATTTCTTCCGGTGGTGACGCTGATGAAAAATTTGAGATGGAAGACTATACGAAAACGTTTTGATAATAACTACTTTAAAATAAAAGCGCTCTATTTCAAGCTGTTTACCAGTCAATCTTCGCCTCAAGCATTTTGTCGATACGTTTTGCCGCAATGAACAAGGTCGCTATGTCGTCTCACTGCCGTTTAGAGATCAAGAACCATTTTTTCCAGGTAGCCGTGATCTTGTCTTACAACGATTTGTTGCTTTAGACAATCGTCTATTTAAGCAACCTAGTGTTTACGAACAATACGTTTCGTTCATGCATGAATATCTTGATTCTCAACATATTTATTTATTTATTTTTATTTATTTTTTATTTATTAAGTAGTAATTGTAACCACCTCTTACAACAACTACTTAAATGGGAACATGTCAGCATAGCTGTTGTTCGCATATCCCATTTGCATTACATTACTTTACATTACATTACATTCACATCACACTACAATTGTTTTTGAGAATTCATGTTTTTTAAATAAAAGTTTTTTAAATACAGGAACAGAATCCACTAATATAAAGAGATGTTCATATTTGTTAAATATGTAGGCACTGTTGAATTCAAATGAGCACTTAAATTTAGATGTCTTATGGTACGGTATAGTTAATTGATTATTGTTGTGCAGGTTACAAGTGTGTGCAGAAGTTCTTACATTTAGCAGACTATATAGGTAAGCTGGTTGACCTGATTTGTATATATTAAATAACATAGTTGCAAACAAAAGCTCGCAGTGTGGTTTTAATTTTACGATTTCCAGTCTATTATAAATTGTAGTCACATGCTCCCTATAGGGAACATTATAAGCAAATCTCAGACAGTAATTCTGAATGATTTGAAGCTTGTTCTTCAGTTTTTCAGAGAGGTAACTAAAATAGACAGTGCTACAATAATTAATGTGGCTTATTACAAGCGCTTGACACAATTTCCACTTTATCTCCGAAGGAAGCATCATCTTGAATTTATAAATGGATTTCAGTTTAAAGTATGTAATACTGCGAACCTTATTTACGTGACTCTCGAAATTTAAACTACCATCACAGATTACGCCTAGGTTTTTCGCTTTGTAGCTGAATGCTATAACACATTTGTTTAATACTATTTCAGAGTTTAAGTTGTTTTTGAACACTGAACAGAAATATGGAGATCCTATACACTGACATATTGTTTTTTTAGGGTTCAAAGTTAGACCATTATTTGATGTCCAGGTGATTACTGACTCTAAGTTATTGTTCATCTCTAAAATAACCTGGTTCGCATTATACGGGTCTCCAGGTATATATAGTTGGGTGTCGTCGGCATACATATGGATTTTACAGTTGCCAGTTATCACAGTAGGTAGATCTGCTGTGAAAATAGTAAACAACAGTGGACAAAGGATACTCCCCTGCGGAACTCCTTGTCTTACATGTAACTCACTTGAGACCACTCGGTTTAGTTTTACTTGTTGAGTTCTTCCAGATAAATAGCTAGTCATAAGTTGCAGTGCAGATGAGCTCCAACCATAGTAGGATAGCTTTGCAATTAAGAGTCGATGATTTATTACATCAAAGGCCTTGCTATAATCAAGGTATACCATTAACGTGGTTTGTGAGTTTTCCATGTTCTGAACCAGGTCATTCATAATTTTGCATAAGACTGTTGCAGTACTGTGCTTAGCACAAAAACCCGACTGGATTTGTGGCAGTATTTCATTATTATCAATGTAGTTGGTAATTTGTATGTATATTATGTATTCAACCACCTTAGAGATGGTTGCTAAAATGTTTATTGGCCGAAGTTCCTCATAAGATGTCGCAACACTGACCTTAGGTATAGGTGTGATTAAAGATTTTTTCCATAGATCCGGCATCGTTGAACTAATTAGGATGGAATTAATAATGTGTGTAAAACATTAATGCAGAACGGCAAAATCAATTTTAGCATTTTAGTGAGATCCCATCCAAGCCTGTAGCATTCGATGACTGTTTATTAACTGCTTTAATCACATCATCCGAGGATACCGTGTGAAATATTAGTTCCTCTGTTCTTAATGGAAATTTCTGCAATGAAAAGTATCTAATTGTATTTTCTGCAACTTGAGTAAGTGGAATATCATTTATAAAATGTTGATTGAGACAATCTGGATCTACATTGTTTAAATTAATTGTATTTTTAGGTTTTCGATGTATGTTGGCTTTTTCAAAGAACTTCCATAGCTGTTCAGAGTTATTTTTATACAGTGAAATCATGTAAATATAGAATGCCTTCTTTTCATTCCTAACTGCTTGTGTGACATAGTTTCTCAGCTCTTTGAAATAAGTACGGTCCGAAACTCTCCTAGTTCTGTTATATTTACTAAGAGCTGCATCTTTTATCTTGATCATTTGTTTTAAGTATGTGTTAACCATCCCGGCTTTGGTCGAAAATTTTTTGCTGTACAGATGGGTGCGTGTATATCGAAAAGCGCAGTAATCACTTGATTAAAGTATGATAATTTTAGATCAACTGGATCTTGATTATAGCAGTATGACCAGTCGATAGAAGTAGCATTGTCAGAAAAATTTTATGGTCGAAATACTTATAAGTATGAAATGCGTGTGAGCTAGGAATAGGTTGTTTATGTGGAATATATAGGCTGCAATATACTAAAAGATGATCAGAGGTAAGACAGGCATCTTGAGTGCCAGATCCAGTGTATTGTAGGTTTTCACTCACACAAATCAGATCGAACAGAGTAGCAGTTGATGATGTTATTCTAGTGGGCTGATTGATAACTTGAGTCAAATTAAATGATCTAAAGATAGACTTAAGGTAATTGGAGTTATTGTTCTCTTTGAAAAGATCTATATTCATGTCACCCATTAAAATGATGTGTTCAACTTCAGGATAAAGTATTGCCAAAATATGCTCTAATTCCTGAAGGCACGATATTGAACTAGTTGGAGGTTTTTAAATTGTTCCTACTGCGTAAGTTTTTTTTTTATTGTTAATTTTAGCCATAATTGTTCCAATGTGCCAGTGTGGAGATTTTCGAGGTCCATTACTTTACACTTGATTGTATATTTAACAAAGCAGCAAATACCACCCCCTCTAAGTGGTCTGTCTTTCCTAAATAACGAGTATCCTGGTATCACTATTGAAGTTGAAGGATAATCCAACGGTAGCCATGTTTCAGAGATAGAGATAATGGTGAAATTAGTGCCTAAAACAAACTCACAGAATTCATCAAATTTGGGAATGAGCGATCGAATATTGATGTGGCAAATTTGTAGGTGAGTGAAAGGTTGCTGTGATTTCTGTAATTGCTATGTTGACTGTAGTTGCTATGTGTTTGCATGTGTATATATACCAAATAAATCAGCTTTAAGTTTAGCCACTGATTCTTTGTAGACCGAACAAGAATCGTGATCCAAACAGCATGACAAATATCGGTGTCTTTACCAGATTTCACATTAACTAATTTACAGTTAATACAGCGGAACTCGGATTTGTCTGCCTTGCAATTTTGAGCTCGTGTCCTAACGCACACCTAGGACAGCAAAGCTCACGTTTACACAATTGAGCGGTATGATTATATCCATTACATTTGAAGCATCTAGTAATTTCGACTGCATCGAAAACTCTGCAGACATCTAGGCCAATGATAATGTGCCCAGCCTCCAATATTTTGCTGTAGGTAACATTATCTAATTGTAGTAATGCTTGATACTTATGTTCTTTGTTTTTTATAGGATCTACTTTTAATATAGTTATATTTATTGAATCAGAGAAGATGTCAGTGTTTTGTTTTACTATATAATCTGCGAGAATGTTAGTTGTAAATTTCTGGGACAAGCCTGAAATTCTAACTCTAGGAAGAGCCTTCCTTAGCAGTTGAACCTTATAGTTTGAAGAAAGTTTCTCACCGGCAATTTTTAGTAGTTTATCAGCATTTTCAGCATCGTTACATCTAACAATCAGGCCCCCATTTTGAATTTGCTTGACGGTATTGATTTTGATGTTAGCTGTAACAGGATTAACGTTATTGACAACATCCAATTTAGTTGTAGTATTTTTCTGATTGTTATCTTTAGGTTTAATTATAACAGATTGCTGTAGTGACTTAGACACAACACTAGCAAAGGTAGTACTTATTGGTGCTTCTGCTTTAACTGAAACACTAGAAAGCTTGTCAGTGGCAATCTGCATAAATTCAGACTTGAAGTTATCAAAACGCATCTTCAAAACATTCATGACCTCCTCAAATTTAGACTCCAAGATTCCCTTTAATAAGTCAGAGGAACCATCATCACTCTTAGCCAAGCAATTTTTGCAATGGAACTGAAGAGATCTCTTTTTTAACTCCATACACCTGAGTTCGGACGAGGTAAGGTCACTGCAATCATAGCATATCTGAGTCCACATTTATCACAGCTGATGTTTTTGTTATCACTGTTGCAAGAAATACAGGATGACATTTTAGTCACCCAGTGCATATATTTAATTTAGAGAACTTTAGAATATTAATAGTGTTATTTATTTATCATAACAACAATGTGTTTGAGGTTTATTTATATTAGAAGTAGATAAAGCCAGGTGGTATATGTAATCAATATTATCACAGATGTTGTATTGCTGAAGTAATTGTTCACTTTAACTGTTAAGAAGTTTTTACTGTGAATTGATCCACTTAAATCACAATGATCACTAGATGGAGGAAGCTAGGAGTAACATTTTGGTACAATTTTCAATAAATATTATACACTATTTACCACTAATTTATTATAATTTATAGAGAGCATATGTTCACACATTCACATTAAACTTTATTCACAACTCACCAATGCAATCTGTTGTTATTGGGTCTCATTCGGACTTTACTTATTACATTCCGCATCATTGCGTTGTGAAACCCGAAAGCGTAAGTACGAAATTACGAGTTGTTTTCAACGCTTCCGCTAAAACTCTGTCTCAATTGTCCTTAAACGATCACTTGTTTGTTGGGCCAAAGTTGAACTCCATTATCACAGTAATTTTGTTACAATTTCGTTTACATCCTTATGTTGTCACTGCCAATATTCGTCAAATGTACAGAAAAAATCTTGTAAATCCCGCTCAGTGTGACTATCAACGAATTGTTTGGCGCTTCACCCCTGAGGAGCCCATTCAGGATTTTAAATTAAATACCGTTACGTATGGAATCAATTGTGCTCCCTTTCTTGCCATGCGAACGCTTTAGCAGTTGGCCACGGACGAAGGGAATTCTTATCCGTTACCCGCTTTCGCACTTCGCCACCATACTTATATTGATGACATCGCTACTGGTGGAGATTCTATTGAATCAACCCTCGCTATACGTAATCAACTAATTGCTCTTTTAAAACTTGGTGGTTTCGAACTTCATAAATGGTCAAGTGACCATCCCGAATTGTTAAAAGATCTTTCTGCTACGCAGCAATTCGCGCAACCCCGCTCCTTTGAGGATCCTGATACTCAACCCCTCAAAGTTTTAGGTCTTCAATGGAACCTCACTTCAGATAATTTTTGTTTTCTAGTTCAGCCACTAAGCACCTGCTGTATCAAACGCAACCTACTTTCTAACTTAGCCCGTATTTTCGACCCCATGGGACTTTTATCCCCTCTTACTTTTCTGGTAAAACACTTAATTCAACATTTATGGTCGCTAAAATTAGATTGGGATGCTCCCCCTCACCTTGACCTCCACCGTTTGTGGGAAAGATACTTGCATGAGTTACCGCTTTTCTCGGATTTCGTTTTACCCGCTTATCCCGCCACAGTTTACTACGTGTGAAGTTCACTGCTTTGCTGACGCTTCCGAACGTGGCTACTGTGCTGTTGTTTATTTTCGCTTTGTTACTCCTTCCGCCATTGAGGTTCGCTTAGTGTGCACTAAGTCTAAGGTCGCACTCCTTCGTACCAGGGTTGGCAAAGTTTTTCCCGCCCCTGGTAAATACCACGGTAAAAACCGGTATTTACCGTCCTGGGAAATATTCTGTTTTTCCCACATGTGGGAAAAACTACTATTAAATGATGAAATGTAAGAAAACTTTTAAGTTTCAAATTGTTTGCATTTTTAATAATATTTACTTGTATCAAACTGCATATTAAATATTACATATTAAATAATATTCAAAAAGCTTAATTAAAATTCCTACAATTTTTAGTATTTTAATAAAATTTACTTTATTCTGAAACTACGAAATATAAACAGATTTCAATTTAAAGAGAGTTCTGTATATCGTAGGCATATTTTGCATAAATTATAAGAAAACAACCTTAAATCAAAATACATAATTAGAAATACGGTGACAAAATATCTAAGCATTTTACCAATCTAAATGTTCATTTTCTGTCATAGATTTTAATGTCATATAACAAAACACCAATTTGGAGGCTGTTTGTAAACTTAACTTGTTTCTAATTTTACTTTGAATAAATGAGAAATTTGAGAAAATGCGTTCCAAAGATCCAGATGACGCTGGACATTGTTGAAGGTGTTCCATCAGCTCCAAGAAGTTTTATCAATTCCACTTTTGTTAGGTTTTGCCACCACAAAGAAGGTGATACATTATCGACAACACTAGGTGAAAAAAATGTTTTGGGAAAAGGCTCCTCTTCTAATTGAAACTGTATTGTATACTGCAAGTATCGTGGATTTATGTCTTGTAAATATTTACGGGCAGATTCTTCTTGACTTTGGGATAATTTTTTACCTTTATACAGTGGATTCATCATGTTCGCTAAAATGTGAATAGGAATTATTGCAGTATCAAATGTAGATTTCACTTTATTTAAGTGCGGTTTGAGTTCTTCTTTATGCAGAAGATCAACCAAAATTTCGCACGCATCAGCAATGCTAGCCTTGTCACTCTGTAACTTATTTAAAGCATCAGATATTGGTTTTAATTGACTGTACATATTTTTTACTTCTTTGTATAAGTAATGACTAGTAATTATTTGTTTTATACCATGCTCTATTTTTCCTCATGTGTGTCCACAATTTGTAAATAAAACGGCCTGTTCGTTATAAAAGTTTTAAGCAGATCATTTCAGAATTCCAGCGTGTTTCACCTGGTACTTGAGGTTTAACCGAATCAGCATATTCCTTTAATAAGCTTCCAGGAATGTGGTGGTTTCAAAAAAATTTTTGTACTTTAACAACATGGGTCATAAGCGACTCATTTTTACGTTCTTTCCCAAAAGATTTAGGTAATGCGATGCACAACCATATACAACTGGTACAACATTTTCAGTTTGAAGATGTTGCCGCATTGAAGACATTTTTGGTTCGTTATCAGACACAAAACTTTTCACTGTGCACTTGTATTTAGCTTCAGCTGTAGTTTTTGCTTCTGGCGAGATTTTTGCAGTAATCGCTTGGTTTCTTATTTGTTCCACAATCTACTGAAGAAATAAATACACTTTTACCGTTGCAGTGTATGGAATTAACTATTATTGGATCATTATGTACATTACTCCATCCATCCTGCATGAGAGTAACATTTTTTCCAGCAACATCCTTTCCAGCAGTTTCTTCCAGCTCTTCTGCTACTTTATCAAGTAAATTTTCTGCAAGGTTTTTTCTGGATGGTGGTTTATAACCAGGCCTAAGTGCTGATATCATGTTGATGAATTCTTTATTCTCTGCAGCCAAAAATAAGATGTTACAAGCGTAAAAGAAACGTGCTATTTTGAGGTCAAGTTCTTGTTTTTGAGAAATTGATGTGCTTATTACAAAGTCACTTACTGAAGGCTGGTATCTTTTGATTGAAGGCTGTGAAGTTCCAGCAGATTTAACACTTGAAGTAGTTATTGGCTGTGGGTAATCCACATCAATAGTGGCTAGCACATTAGATTCTAACCTAGAGCTAACATTTATTGGAGAACAAATGGAGTCATGACAATCTTCATTTTTCTTCAATTTTGGACAAGTTTGTGATACATGCTTTGTCATTCTATCAGCTTTTACACTAACTACTTTGTAACATGATTTACATTCAACTATTAACTTCCCATTTATATCTTTTTGATTAAAATAACTCCAGACTGGATTAAGTGGCCTACCTCCAACTTTTCCTTTAGCTTTTGGCATTTTTTTTAGTTTATTTTATATAAACACAATTTATTTTCAACTAAATGCTTCACTAAACTAATCTACTTCATTATTTTAACAACATGTGGGAACAACTGCAGCAGAAAACAAAGCAAAAAAAAACAAAATGGCTCTGCTTTCATATGATTGGTTAAAATAAAAATCTACAGCTACATACTTGCTGTTCATTGGTCAGTACTTCGATTGGTCAAAATCTATGTTTTAGGTTTTCCCGGTATTTACCACTTTTTCCCGGTATTGACCACTTTTTCCCGGTTTTTACCAGTTTTTCCCACTGGGTTGGGAAATATTAGTTTTGGACAGAAAAATGCCAATCCTGCTTCGTACAATCTCTTTACCCCATCTCCAATTGTTGGCCGTCGCACTGGCATCAAAATTATTAATCTTTGTCCTCAAAACTTTTGATTCGAACCTTACTATTCATAACATTTACTGTTGGTCTGACTCCATGGTAGTACTTTCGTGGATACGTTCCCCGCCGCAACGTTGGAAGACTTTTGTCGCCAATCGTGTTGCTTACATTCAGGAAAACACATCTCGCGCCTATTGGCATCACATCCCCTCCACCGAGAATTCTACCCGATGTCGGGTCACGTAGTTTACTCCCTACCTATAGCATATAGGGAGGATGTCAAAAAACAAATTCAATACATGCTCGAAAACGGAATAATATCTCAGTGGAGGATGGAATATGTGTCTCCACTAGTAACAGTAATTAAAAAAGATAAAACTCTCCGCGTCTGCCTGGATGCACAATTTCTAAATGCAAGGATGGAAGGTGATTGAATTATACCACCCCCACACGAGGAATTACTTATGAAGTTCAAACGGGATCTTATTATATTTACGTTGGACTTAACAGCTTCTTATTGGCAAATTGCAATCAAGAAAGAAGACCGTAAATATACGGGTTTTCTCTATGAGAATCAAACCTATTGCTTTGACGTTTTGCCTTTTGAACTTTCAACGTCAGTGGCAAGTTTATGCGTTGTTTAAACACAATACTGGGTGTCGAGTTTGAAGATTTTGTAGTAATGTACGTCGACGACATTTTAATATTTTCATCCTCCTCTGCCGAACATTTAATGCACTTAAAGAAAATTTTTTAAATATTTGAGGGTAGTAATCTCACCTTGAAGATTCGTAAATATAATTTTGGTGCGGTTGAAACGAAATTTTTGAACCACGTTATTTCCAATGTTGGGATAAGTGTCGATCCAACCCGAGTAGAATGTGTGCAAGGTTTTCCACCTCCACAAAACATAAAGGAATTGAGACGCTTCTTGAGGTTCGTGAATTATGAGCGAAGATTCTGCGAGAAGTTTGCAGAGTTGACGTGCCATTTAATAAAATTATTAAAGAAAGGCAATCCCTGGAAATGGGATACTGAGTGCATAGAGGCATTCAGGAAGATTAAGGAGGCATTTTTAAAATTAACAATAGTGGCACACCCAAATTTTACCGATGAATTTTATTTACAATCAGCTCTGATTGTGCCCTTGGAGCAATTCTTTTTCAGAAGAATAAGGAGGGTGATAAACAAATAATTGCGTTCACAAGCAGGGTATTGCATCGCCCTGAGTTAAATTATAATGTCGCTGAGAAGGAAGCATTGGCATTCATCTATGCCCTTAAGCAGCAGCGCACCCTTCTCCTTGGACAAAAATTAACAGTAATTACTGATCATAAGGCCTTGACTTTCTTTTAACCATGAAATTAACTACTGCTAGATTAGCTCACTGGGCATTATACGCACAGAAGTTTAAATTCAAGATCATTCATTGCCAGGGCAAGGATAATATTCTTGCAACTCTATCGCGTATCAGCATGGGTGGACAAAATGAATCCATGCTAAATTGTAATGGTACAACACTCAAAATGTACCTTATCCAATTAACAAAGGAATTCAAGGAGCTTCGAAGTAATTTACAGACCTTGAAAGTAGATCAAGAAAAAGAAGGCTGGACAAATAAATTATTCCAAAAACTAGAATGAGAAGAAGGTACCAATAAAAGTAATTGGAATCAATGTTTTCGGGGTATTCTTTTTAGAAAAGGAAGCTTTGAGTCACCAGGTTGGAAATTATGCGTACCACGCAATCAAATTCAAGGGTTGGTAATCCAACAGCATGTAGATGCTGGGCACTTCGGATATAAAAAGGTATATGCCTATATGAGGGTATTATTTTGCTGGCCTGGCATGTATCGCCACATACGTCAAATTATTTGATCATGTGAATTATGTCAAAAGACAAAAATCAGTAAAACTTCAGTTGGTACGGTGACTACAGTTGGTTCGGAAAACCCAGGAGATTTAGTATGCCTGGATATAATGGGACCACTTCCTGTTTCAAGGGGGGGAGGGTGTTGCATATTTATTGGCGGTTGTTGGTGGATTTACCCGATATGTTAAATTGTATGGTTGAAAAGGGCAACTGCTCGTGCTATTTTAAATAAATTAACCAATGATTATTTTAAAGTGATTCAGACACCCAAGGCGATTTTATCTGATAACATTTACATTTAAATTGTGGGAGCAGGAGTTGGCAAAACTTCAAATAAAAATACAGTTTATGTCTGTTTATTTTCCAGAAGGGAATAAAACTGAAAGAGTGAATAGAGAGATTGGGCGCTTACTACGCTCATTCTGTTATGACAAGCATACTAAATCGGCTTGGTATCTAAGTACAGTTGAGGGTTTTATTAATAGGGCAGTGCATGAGACTACGGGGTTTTCTCCAATTGTATTGCAATTTGGGGTCACTAGCAATGATTAAATTCACACTTTGATTAAGTATCCCGAGTGGACAGAATCCCAGCCAAGTCGTCGGCAAATTCTACATTTAGCACAGGACAGGGTACTATCAAAAGCAGACCGGAAAAAACTAAATATGAACAAGGACGAACTCGTATTATCTTTAGTGTGGGAGATAAAGTATTAATGCGTACCCATTTTCTGTCATCAGCCTTGGAAGCAAAAACGTCTAAATCCTTTTTGATTTATGAAAAACCCCTTTTAGTTAAAAGAATAGTGAGTTCAAATTCCTATGAGTTGGAGGATCAAGATGGAATTGTACAGGGTATCCATAATATTAAAAATTTAAAGTTATTCTGTGATCGGGTTACTCTTTCCCATCAAACTTACAGAAAGATAAATGTAATAATTAAGACATTGTATGTTAATCAAAATTAGCTTACTAGTATTTTCGTACGATGGTTGTATTAAGTAAGGTCCAAGAGAGAATTATGTTAGTTTTTAAGTTCAACCATTGCAAATGTTTCATTTTCGCTGATTATATTAAAATGTACTTGTAGAGCACAGAACTATTTTAAAATGGGAGGGGGGGGGGTGTGACGTAGTGCGGCATTTTCAGTGCTCCTTTCCCGTCGAATTATGAATTGTATGCGCAATACACCAAGACAATTCAGGTATGTTTGATAAACGAGAAGAGGCGAATGAAAACGAAGGTTGTGGAAGAGGCAGTCGGGCAGAGGGAAGCGACCACCGCGTATTGAATTTGTATGTAAAATAATAAATGGAATATATATGTAATTCTTCGCTAGTTTTTGATCGTTTAAAAATTTCACAGTAATAAAGTAAAACAGATCTATAGTTTGTTTCTTTTAGTAAAAAGACGAACCACTACAATGTCCGGTAAATTTTAAAAACACAAAACAATACTCTCCAAATAAACAAAGAAATAGCACAAACTGCTTAAACATTGCAATGAAAACGATTATTCAAACATACATAAACTATTCAAAATATTTTGCATGTTACCTATTTTCATTAACATACCCAAAAGAAAACATATAAGAAATACTACAGTAAGCAAGCTATACAGTTTAGCACAGTTAAATATATATATATATATATATATATATATATATATATATATATATATATCAAACAATTTCAGTATATGTTAACAAAAACTTCAGAAACATAGACTCCCACAGCTCGATTTCAATCTGAAACAAGGTAATATACATGCCATTAATACAGTAAGTTATAGATCAATGTTAAAGACTATATACAACTTAAAATAAAAATTATCGCCTTTTGTAGCCCCCACACATGGAATAGCAGGTTTCAGCACTGGGTCCATTAACTCGGAGTCTTTTTTTATTCAACCACCGGTAGCTGTGCAATCTTTAAGTATAGCTACATTAAATTGTCAAGTGGCTCAAAGATCTGCTTTTATCTGTTTAATATATCAGGACTAAAATAAGTTCGAATAACTTTCGGCATAGTTCAGCATTACACAAATAGGTACAATTCAAAACAACCAAAGGCAGAATAATGTAAAAACTTTTATAATTATTTTAAATACTCACCTTCCTATCCATTAATTGATTTATGAATGTACTTTTGCCAGCATTCGGCAAACCAATTATAGCTACCTTAAGAATTTTCTGAGATGTAACTGGCTTTTCAACGATAAAAGAACGATTTTGTGACACCTCCTGTAAAGTAGTGCACCGCCGCAAACAATCTTTCATTAAAAACGTGGAACATAATACATTTTTTAACGATTTGGAAAGCGTAACAGACATCGTTATATTTACATTACAGCTTAAAGTTATTCAAACTACAAATGAAACTCAAAAACCTATTGAAATATGTCAAATATCTAAATAAGGTTAAAACCTATCAACATGGAACTGCTACTACTATAACAAACGGTAAAATAAGAATCATGGTAATGACAGCGTATACGATATTCCGAAATCAAATATAAGTGAAAGAAATTTCTTTAAAATTAAGGTGTTAAATATTTATATAGGTACACGCATACAATTATTAAGCTGTGGCATAAAGCATATTTGTATAGTTTACAACATTGCCAAAATAATATAACTAATATTACTTCAATAAAATGTGTTCTCGCTTTTCTTTACTACCATCACACATTGCATTTTACCTTTTGAAAAATTGCTTATTTATCCCCAAACTGACATATATCCTCAGATGTTGTCCAACATGGCACCACAAAATCGCTCTATTCGATTTTGGTAACACAACTCGTCTCTTGTTAGAGTCCTTCACAAACATTACTTTGAACTCAAATAGTTGGAATCAGGCTACTCTACCGATCTCTAAAGGAGGACTAGGAATACGTCAATTACCTCTCTTGCCCTTCCAATTTTCCTATCCTCTTCATATTATTTAAAGTGGCTAATTGACTCCATCTTACTTTCTTTCTGCAGCGAAACAGATCCTTTAGTACTAGAAGCTGAATATTTGGTCCAACAGAACAAATCTATTACTGAACAACATAGACAAATGTCACCAAAAACATTGAGACATCTCGCTAATCAATATCGAAAAAGATTATTTGCTTAAAAAAATTAAGTCTTTTCAGATAAAGCTCGCCTCAATGCAACCGCTATAAAAGAATCAGGTGCATGGCTTAATGCTCTGCCAACAGCATTACTAGGTACACTGTTAGACAACGAAAGCTTCCGAATCGCCATCGGCTTTCGGCTAGGCTGTCAAACTTGCGTCTCTCATCACTGTCGTACCATTGTTGACGCTTTCGGCAGACATGGCCTAAGCTGCAAGCTAAGTGCCGGTCGTTTCTCCCGCCATTCATCAGTTAACTATTGATACTTGGGCCCCTTTACACGTCAGATTCATTTCTACTTCCACGAGTGCCGCAACTATATATGGAAAAACAAATAAAATATCAAAATATAAACAATTAAAAAAAACAACTATATTTTTGTACTGATAGCAGTTGAAACTTCGGGTGTTTTCGGTCCTATAAGTTTGAAATTAATTAAAGAAATAGGCAAAAAAATATCCGTTGAAAATAACGACCCAAGGGCTACCTCATTTCTCATCCAAAACATTAGCATTGCCATTCAAAGAAGCAACGCCGCCTCTTTCTTAGAAACTTTCCCTTCCACGCATTCACTTGACAAAATATTTACGACCACAAAAATAAATAAATTCACATAAAAAAATCAATCTTGCAACAACAAACCCAACTACATACCTAATCTTCATTCCCCAAAATACTCAATTCCCATCCAAACCTATTTTTCTACTTGCTCTTGCCCATCAAACAATGAGTCAGAATATCAAAACAATAGCACACGAATCCAACCAATACTAAAGTAAACACCCCTAAATGGAAACGTATATTACGCGAACTACAGACAAACCACAAACATGACATTAAAATTGTGAACGAGCTTAACAAGAATAACAATGGCGAATTTCAAAAATTAACACCACATAACTCATGGGCTGTTACATGCCAAAAATTGGCATTTCACATTTTTTAATTTGTGAGTGAATTTGCGCCAATATTTTAAAAATAGACTTGTGCATTTACGTCACTTCGGACAGTTGCGTCGGCGCAGGGGAATGCGCAGACGTGGAGTGGGGAAGTAAGTGCGCGATTTCCAACACGTAGGGCATTAGCCAACGAGACGTCAAACAGTAAGGTTTATCTGTGTCTTTTTTTTGTCTTTTCTTTCAGAATGTAGGTTTCCATTTATCTCTTACCCTATCGTATCTCTGCCTTTACCTTATTCCTTCGTCCTAACTACAAACAAAAGAAGAGTGAAGACAAATTAATCTGGCTTCAACGACGGCGTAACCCGAACCACGCCTAACAACGAGATCAATGGAAATCAGCACGGCTCTTGCCGCAAGGATAACCGCAAGGTCGTGAAGAGTTCAGCATTTTAAGTGAGTACCTTTTTACTTTTCCTTTAGGGCGCCTCTTGTATCACTGTAAACATTTTTGGCATGTGATACAATTTGAGATGCAATTATGACGTAATATCTTGTTGCGCAATATTATGTACGCTTTAGTATGTATTGCCAACTATCGTAGTGGCTCTCAACACGCGCGTGCGGGACTATAAAGGTTATACCTTAGACTATAACAGGGCAAACTCGTCTAACAACAAGGGTGACGAAGAATACCTTTCATTTCATTACAGTTTTGGGAACAACATACCAAAACTAGAATCTAATTTAGTTAAGAGATCGACAAAATCACCAACGCAATCACTCTTACAGTCAAAACCATGAAAGAAGTCGTCTACGTCATCACCTGTATTCGTACGAATTAAGTTGAAATTTTTAAGTCAATGTAGCATCTGCTTCATTAATTCCCTATAATTGTTTCGATTTGGAAGTTCCCGTCAAGCTTTTAAAACTTTAAAAAGTATATTCCATTTACAAAAAACCTAAGAAAGATACTGTAGCGGGCTACTACTAACGCGTTTCACTAATTTAAAACAAGTAATTACAATAGTCTTTATTACTCACGGTTCACAAGTTTAATTAATAGTATATGCTTTATTTATAGATGTTTTCAGTTCAATTAACAATGAAGCACTATCACACTAATGCTATTTACAAGCACCAATATCTTCTTAAACTAAATTCTTAATCATAGATCTATTAACAACACTAACACAACTATAATTTATTTATTACGCTTTGGTCTATTTATGTACAGCTGTCGGTACAATATACACTTTCACATAATACAAATTAATGTTTACTCTTGGACTTCCAAAAGCTTACTATTTAACTTTACAAGATATAATTTATATTCGACATTCTGATATAGACTAAACTCTGTACTTCCGCATCAGTCTTATTTATACACTGAATTAAAAAGATGAATCATAATCCAGCAATTACTAGAAAATTCTCGGACCCTGCTTATGGCGCTTGTGTGTTTGACGGGTTGCCTAATAGAAGCTCGTAACAATATTTTATTTTAAAGAAAAGGTATAATTTTACCAAAGGTTAGCCTGTTGAGTATAAAGTTCAAAACAACGGACACATGTTCTTCGCTGTCGTTTTCCCAGATAAACGTGTTTACGTCATCATCATTAGGTCTTCAGTCCTGGAACTGGTTAGACGTGTACCATCATTGTTTCCTATTCTGAACTAACCTACAGATTTCCCTGAAATTTGCACAGTCTGCAACTATTACTATCTGATCTAGGTCTACATCTACCTCTTTTTTTCCCATCTCTGCTTGTAATATAACCCATACTATTCCCCAAAAATGCCTTAGTACGTATTCCGCCCTTCTATTTTTCCTATACTTTTTTCACAGATATCCTTGTTCCCCTACTATTTCTATAACCTATTTGTTATTATCTTTGTCTGTCCATGCTATCGTCCTCATACATCTGAAGCACAGTATTTCAAATGCTGCTACCGTTTTTCTGTGCTCCACACATATGCTTTCAACAATTTTCTACTTGTTTTATGTTTGTTGTCTTTCCTCATATGCGCTGTTCTTTCTTGTTAGATGCAGTTCGGTCACCTTCTATTGTTTTACAGTTATATACCCTATTTCTCCGACCTTCAGTGGTTGTGAAGGGAGGGGGTCGCTGTGGATCAATGTAGTAAGCGCAAGACTACGGATCCCAAGGTCCTGGGTTCAAATCCCGACACAGTCAACTGCTTGAAAAATGGCAGGTGAGCATTTTTTACAAAAATTACGTCCTCGTTCGGATGAGAGGTTAAATGGAGGTCCTGTGTATGAGTGTTGTCATGCACGTTAAAGATTCCTACCTTGCCTGGAACGGCACGGGTTCGACAAAATTCTAAATTTCCAGGCAACAAAAAACTCGCCTCCTTGCCAATGTAGTACCTTCTGGTGGAGCATTGGAAATATAAATGCACGGTTGTGAAGGGAGGTAAGCAGCCTGTGGCTGCCAAGTTCCCCCAACACTTAACCATTTACCGATTTAATATATTTTCCAATATATCTTTTCGTACAGTCAACATTAGTTGCAGATATTTCGCAACCAACAACTAGTTGTTTATACTAATCATCAGATTTATCTGCGTTTATTTTTTCGTCATTAGGTTTTCCATCTCGAAACTGGTTGGACACGTACTTGCACTTATTTATATTCTGAGCTAGTCTACATAGTTCCCTGAAATTCTCACTCAGCATGTGTATACAGCTCGTTCCCCTTCTACTGTTTTCTAATTTTATGCTCTATTTCACCGAGAATCAGTGAAGGGGGTTAAGCAACCTGTGGCTACCAAGATCCCCCAGAACTTAGACATTTGCCGAAATAATGGTTTTCCAGTAAATCCTTTCACACTAAAACATTATTCGAGAATATTGCCCAACCAATTCTTGCAGTTACTTATAATAATCAGCATGTTTAAGCACAGTTATTTTTTCGTCATTAGTTTATCCATCTTGGGATTGGTTGGATGCGTACCTCCATTGATTTCTATTCTGGGCTAACCTACGCATCTCCCTGAAAACCCTACAGCCTACATCTTTTACTATCTGTGTGCAGTAGTCTAACGTAGGTCTGCCTCTTCTTCTCTTTTTTCCTATCTCTGCTTCTAATATATACCGCATCATTCCCTCATGCCGTAGTATGTGGCCTATCATACTATCTTTCCTATTTTTTACCGTTTTCCACATATTTCTTTCCTCCCCTACCATTTTTAGTAGCTCTTTGTGCTTAACTTTGTCGGTCCATGATATCTTCACATACGTCTGTAGCACCACATTTCAAAAGCTTCTACCTTTTTATTGTCCGCTTCTCCTACTGTCCAGGCTTCGCAGCCGTACAGTGCTGTGCTCCTCACATATGTTTTATGCAATCTTTTCCTTGTTTCTATGTTTGTGGTCTTTGAGCACAGTAGTTGCTTTTTCTTGTTAAATGTAGCACGACCTTGTGCTAATCTTTGTTTTGTATCATTTGTGCTTTTCCCATCTGGCGTTATTTGGCTTCCTAGGTAGCAGAAATCCTTAACCTCTTGTAAGTTCGTGTTATATACTTGTATTGTTGTTTTTGATTTATTTTCCCCACCTTTGCATACTAGGACTTTAGTTTTAGTTTTGTTAATTTTCACACCTTATCTCTCTGTTAGAACCGTTTCCATTTCATTAAGAGCAGCTTCTAACTCTCCCTTGTTAGACGCTAATACCGCTATATCATCTGTAAATCTAAGCATATCAATTTTTTGTCCCTGCATAGTAATTCCAAATGTCTTCCTGCATTTGACAGTATTAATTGCCTCTTCAATGTACAAGTTAAAAATTAATGGCGATAGGGCACATCCCTGTCTCACGCCTTTCCTAATGTTTACTTCTCTACGTTCCTGCTCTAATTCTATTACTGCTGTTTGCTCTTTGTATAAGCTATGTACTATTCGTCTATCCCTATAACTCATTCCAATCTTATTCAGTATTTCAAACATTTTTTTCCAATTTACATTGTCGAATGCTTTTTCCAGATATACAAACCCTATATACACGCTTTCCCCTTTCTCTATTGTTTTCTCGATTATCACTCTCATAGCTAAAATAGCCTCCCGTGTTCCCCTGTTTCGTCTAAATCCAAATTGGTCTTCTCCTAGTATTTCTTCCGCCCGTTTTTCCATTCGTCTTTGGACAATTCTACTTAATATTTTTGAAACGTGTGCTGTCAAACTTATTGTTTGAAAATTTTCACATCTATCCGCGCCTTTCTTTTTTGGTATAGTTACTATGATGCTAAGTTTGAAATCTTTGGGTATCTCGCCTGTCTCATACATATAGCTTACAAGTTGGAAGAGGCGTTCTGTTACTGCTTGTCCAGCAGCTTTTAGAGTTTCTGCTTGCACCTTATCTGTACCCGGCGCCTTACCATTTTTCAGACTTTTTAATGCTAATTCAAACTCATCTCTAAGTATAGGATATCCCGAGTCATCATTTTCAATGTCTGATTCCTGTTCTAATGCAGTTAGTTCCCCTCCTGCATATAAATTCCCTATATATTCTTGCCATCTACCCACTTTCTCTACGTTTTCTATAATGACGTTTCCTTGTGCGTCCCTTATATTTTTGCTATACGGTTTTATATCCCTAAAATTCATTCTAATTAATTTGTATGCTTCGTCTGTCTTTCCTATTTCCATCTTTGTTTGTAGCTCTTTGCCCTTTTCATCAATCCATTGTTCTTGAGCTTTCCGGCATTTTCAAATAATTTCCCATTTTATGGCTTTGTATCTCTGTTTTCCTGTTTCATCTGATTTATTTTTGTATTTTCGTCTTTCTTCTATTAAATTCAGGATATCCTTTGTTGTCCATGGTTTCTTATTTTCTTTTTGTGTATACCCCAGAATATCTCTGGCCGCCATATCTAGGCTGGATTTAATGTTATTCCATTCTGTTTCTACTTCCTTAGTATCAGATATTTTCCCGATATCTTTGAGCAATTCATTTGACTTGTTTTTGAATCTTTCTTGAATATCTTTATCTTTTAGTTTCTCTAAGTCCAAGTGCCTTTTTCCGTTCCTTTTTTTCACATTCTTAAATTTAAGTGCGGCCTTCATAATTACGATGTTGTGGTCAGTATCAATATCTGCTTCTACAGTCTTTTAGTTGATTCCTAAACCGTTGTCTAACAAAAATGCAATCTATTTGATATCTTCCTATATCTCCTGGCATCTTCCACGTATATCGTCTTCTAGCATGATGTTGAAATAAAGTATTTGTGATAATTAAATTGTTCTTGTCGCAAAATTCTACAAGCCTATTTCCCATGTCGTTTCTCGTGCCTAAACCAAATAAACCTACTACCGCTCCTTCCCTACCCTCACCTACCACTGCATTAAAATCCGCCGTAATTATTAAATTTTCATGTCCTTTTACGTGTCTTAATATGTCTTTGATATCTTTGTAGATCGCTTCTACCTCTTCGTCACTGTAGCTAGAGGTGGGCATGTATACTTGTATTATTACTGTGTTTACCGGTGTAGATTCTAATTTAACCACGAGTGCTCTTTCATTCTTTTGTAAGTAATTTTCTACACAGTATCCTATCTTTTTCCGCATAACTATCCCCACACCCAAATTTCCCTCTTCTGCTCGGAAATGAATTACCCTGAAGTCTCCACTCCAAAAATCACTCGCCTCTGGCCACCGAACTTCGCTGATTCCTACTATGTCTAGTGATAACCTATTCATCTCGATTTTTAGGTTCTCTAGCTTACCCACATGCTTCATAATTCTAAGATTCCACGCTCCGACTCGCAAAATGTTCCCGACTCTTATTTTTAACTTTCCGATCGCATTCTCCGAAGTAGTCCCCTCCCGGAGATCCGAATGGGGGACTATTTTAACTCCGAAATCTTTTACCCCAGAGAATGCCATCATTTTATTATAATTTAGGTTCGCTGTGTACTTGGGAGGTAATGTGGTGGTTTCTCGTTGCCTTCTACATCGCGGTAGTGTGTCTTAGACTGCCATACCGACCCCTATGGTCTCTGCCAATCTAAGTACCGAAAGAGCCGCTGCCCTCTTTCAGGGATCTGTCTTAGTCTGGTTCCTCACTAACGACCCTACTACTTTGGTTGAACTTGTAATTTGACTCTTTAGCTCATTAGAACACGCAAGCCATTTCACCTGTTCTAGTAATTTAGAATTTCGGCCAGGTGCAGGTCCATTTGAAATGGGTGTTCACGTATGTCTTTATTTAAAATACGTACAAATCGTATTACTGTCTTTATCATATACAATAGTTAAGCTTTTAAATAATCTTAAACGTATGTTTTGAACTGAGCTAGACAACTATGACGTAGAGCACTTCTTTTGCGGTTCCTACTATACTAACAGAACCGTTGAAGTCAAATTTAAACGATCCAGATTTAAATCAATTGAGGGAATATCCATCAGCTCACACTTTTGAAAATAGAATTATAAACTTGAAACCTCGAGGTTTATTCAATCGAAACAATTACTGCTATATAAATTCAATATTGCAAGTGATTATAGCATGTCCACCTGTTTGTAGTTTATTAAAAATCCTTTCGCAAAACATGCCGTTTGCGTTCAAAAAGAAAATCAGTACACCCACATTAAAAGCATGGTAAAATGTGTCTTAGAGTTTAATGATATTCCTACAACGCCCAGATATGGACGGCATTCAAACAAAAATCAAAAAAAGGAATACAACACAATTATCACCTACGACAAACATTTGAACCATTTTGGATACACAAATTACTTTATGGTACTCCTAACGACGCTTTCGTAAAAAAAAAGGATGTCAAGAAGATACCGACAAATTTCTGGGATGCCTACTTAATCGTTTAAATGATGAAATATTAGAACTATTGAAGTCGATCGACAATTACGAGGCAGTCAAAGATATTATACCGATAAATTGTTACATTCCAAATTTGGCAATGTTCATTTTTTTAAATATGTGAGTAAGTTTCCGGGAATATTTTCAAATAAACTTGTTAATTTCCGTCATTCCGGACACTTGCGTTTGCGCAAAAGAATGCGCAGGCGCGGAGGGAATGGCACAAGTGCGCGCGGTGTGACACGACGCCATTAGACTACGAGGCCTGAGGCCGAAAACAGCTACCTGTGTCGTGTTTGTCTTTTTTCTTTTTTAGGATGTAGGTTCCTCTATCTTATTTTGCCTTATCGTACCTCTACCTATATCCTTCACGCCCAACCTACGAACGAACGAAAGAGGATGGACGAATAAATCTAGAATCAACAATGGTGTAGCCGACCCACCCAAACAACAAGGATCCTGAGTTGTTAAGAAACACGTGAGTACCCGTTCTATTTAGTTTGTGCTTACCTGTAACCATTGTATTACTTTTAAACGTGTTTGGTATTTGATATAAATGTCGCGTAATTTGCCGCGTAATCATGTTATATTAACGATTGCGCAATAGTATGAAACGCGGGTAACCGTGAAAAAATATTAATCTAGATGAGAAATAGCGAGGGATAAGACCCAAAAATAAAAACCCAACCACACGCTATACCAAAACAAAACATATTCCCATCAGTGATATCTTTAGTTGGTCACTATGCACCAGAATATATAGAGCAGATGACTCAATTACGGAAAATATACAAAAAATTTTTACATTACAGCTACATATAGAGAGCTACGACAATATACGAAGCACTCGAGGCTTTAGTTTCAAAAAATCAACTTCAAGACGTAAGATCGTCGAAGACAACCAAAGAAATTGAAACATGGGAATAAGTCTTATTACAAGAACTTCCAGTTGTACTTGTACTACACCTTAAATGCTTTGCCTTCATATTAAATCGGTGTTCTAAAATAATAAAGTCAGTAGATTACCCAATTGACTTAAACATCGATCCTAAATTACTATCAACAACAACGAGTTGCACTACTAACAAAGAGCAATATAAATTATTTGCATTAGTTTACCATGAAGGCAAAGAGACAACAAAAAGTCACTACTTAACCGATGCATATCACATGGGTTACACACGCTGGTTACGATATGACGATTCAACTATAAAAGCCGTAACTAAAGAAGCGTTCTTAATCCACAAGGCGATCAAACCCCATATCTGTTATATTCCATCGTAGTAACAGTACAAAATAATTTTAATCCTTCTTAATTGTATCAAAATTTTTAAGTGTAATATTTTTGTAATATTTTTAATATATTTAGCCTTCTTTATGTAAAGTTTCGGTACATATTGCTAATATTTGAAATCAAACTGCAGATACGAAGCTTTACTTAACCATGTACAGAATCTATTATTTTATGTTAGCACTAGGTACGCGAATAAATCTAATTTAAAATCTAAATACAATCCTATGCATCCAGAGGTTATAAATGAAAAAAAAATAAAATTGAAATATTTGTTTTTAATTATATATAAGCTGAGATAAACTAACAAAGGTGCTAGATATTTACTTTTTTGTTTTTGCTTTTATTGTTACATGCCAAAATTGGCATTGTACACTTTTAAATTTGTGAGTGAATTCTCGCCACTATTTTAAAATAGACTTGTTCATTTCCGCCATTCCGGACAGTTGCGTCGGCGCAAAAAAATGTGCAGGCGCAGAGTGGAGGAAGTGCGCGGTTTACGACACGACATGATGATTAGCGACGAGACGTCGAACGCTAACGTTTACCTGTGTCGTGTTTTTTGTCCTTTCTCTTTTTTAGGATGTAGGTTTCCGTCTTATCTTGCCTTATCGTTCCTTACCTGGTTGGACCTATCGTACCGCTACGAACGACGAAAAAGGAGAGACAAATCTGGATTTAACAATAGCATGACGCAACCCACACCTAAAACGACAACGAGGAGATGCCCTGAGATTAACTGCAAGGCGCGTTTTAAGTGAGTATTTTGCTTTATTTACACTTTAAAGTGCAGATTGTATCATTGTAAACGTGTTTGGTATGTGATACAATTTGACACGTAATTATGTCATTATTGTGCAATATTGTGAAACGTGGATCGTATCAGTGTTGCCAACTGTAGCAGTGGCGCTGAATACGTTCGCGGGAGTATAAAATTATTTCCTTTGTAAACAAGAATTGTAAACTTGAATGCATCCATAGAGTAAAATAATAAGGAGAATCTACCACAATGCTTCTTTTTAATGAGAAAAAAAGTATCAAGAGGTGTAGTTAAGTGGTTATCAGTATAGCGAACTGCCATAGTCGTATTCTATTGAGGAACCCAATTTCAATTACTGGGGAACCAAATTTCAGTAGTTACGTATCAGCTGGCTTTAGCTAGCAGTGGCGATAATTTTGATTACGCAAGTTACGTCGCTGCGCATCTTTCAGAAATTTAAACATAAACAATAAATGAATTACCCTATTTTTAAGCAACCGAAATTTACGTTATCGTACTAGCAATTGCATACGACCGCAGCCTCCTTTATCTTTACAAACCGGAACACTGAAATGTTATAACGCCGCACTGGAGGCCTACCAAACATAATCTCACTTTCTATTATTATTGTATAAGATAAAGGTGGCTGTGTTATGGTTTTAGACCTTTTATTTTATAAAAGTATAATGAAAGGTTTCCCAAGAATGAGCTTCTTAAGTTGAAATGGCTAACATGCATAGATAGAAGCGCTTGGACTCTTAGTAGGGATTGTGTTGTTTGTATAAAGCACCTTAACATTTCCACTTTTCGTAAAACTGAAGAATATGTGGATCAGAATGGCAGTAAATGCAGTTTCAAAGTTAATAAACCTACACTACCTCCCTATTTTTATCCCAGCATTTTTCCAAATTTACCACCGTATTATAAAAGCGGAAATTACCTGAAAATCTTAAACAAGAATATTTAGAAAGGAAAAATGTAAAACGGATGCGGAATTTGGGAACTGCTTGAAAAGCTGATTTGATTAAAAGTTTTGAGGATTTGAGAAACAATATTGATTCTCACTTGAAATTGAAAACTAACTGGCAAATTATACAAACTGACTCTGTATACATTTTAAAACTAGATGAAGAGAATTTACCAAAATTAAGTTACTTAATAAAAATCAATCATATCTTGCGAGTAACCGTACATATTTCTGGCGATGAATTAATTTTGAAGATGATGGCTGGGTTCTTTCTAAAAAATGGATTTATTGCTAAACAATCTCAATTAACTTTCTGGAAAGGTAAACCAACAAATATTTTCGAATATTCTTGTATTAGATTGTTGCAGATTATTTATTTGGAAATAATGCAAATGATATGTAGTTTCACGAATTGCAACGTGGTGATCTAATAATTATTTCAGATTTAGTTATTTATTTATGTATGGCAACGACTAGTACATTTAGTTATTTAGTTTCCCCTAATTATATAAAGGAATATTATAAGTTTAGGTTCCCATAAAACTACTTTAATTGAAGTAGTTAGAAAGAAAACTTTAACGGAAAAACAATTAACATTTTGGACCAAAACCGGAATATTTGTGGGCATAAATATTTCATTGTGTTATATTATTTACTTTCTCTATTTGCAAATGTACTATTGAATAATTTTACTAAACAAAATACAAGTAAAAATGCTACTGCAACAAAAACTAATGTAAATTCTAGATAAATATATACCAAACTGTGAATAGTAGATATATAAATCTTCATTTGTACATTATCTGAACATATGTAATAAATATATTTTGTTAATAATTAAACGAGTTTTTATTGATTTTGCTAGTTCCAACTTCCAAATCGATGGCCTCCACTGAAAAATAAAAAGCAGTGTTGCCAAATTAATGTTCCGGCTTGTAAAATAAAGGAGGCTATGATACGACACACACCCGTTCCTTATCATTGTTTACTTACTTATGAAAAGTTATTCCAGTAGTTTTCTTCCTATTAAAGACATTTCTACTGTTACAAGCAAGAACGGCACGCTACAAATTAGTTATTTCACGATCAGAAGTTTCAAATATAATCTACATACACACTAAATTGTTGAAATGTACTAAAAACTCCTATGTGTACAAAAGTTAAAAACGACGAACGTCTCACAGCAGTAATGCCGTTGCTGCAATGACAGGATAGTTACAGTTAGAAATAGATATTATTATTAAAAAACACAAATTAGATATTATTATTAAAAAACACAAATCACTTAACACGCATATCAGAACAGTCTGCAATAGTTTTAGCAACAACTGCTCTGATATGCCTGTTAAGTGATTTGTGTTTTTTTATAATAATAATTATTTCTAACAGTAACCTAAACCATCATTGCAGCCACGGCATTACTGCCGCGAAACGCTCGTCAAAAACGAGGACTCAACATGGCTGACATGATACCGCTACAGCATCTCCCTACTATACTATCTGCATGAATTCACTAGATTTGGTAATTTTTGGTTTTTACTGGACGACACTGTCATTGCCAAGGCATCGGGCGTCGTGCGTGGTAACTTTTTCCCGGTAATTCTAATTCAGTTTGTATTACAACATGCCTAAAGACAAGAAGAAAAAGAAGAGAGATTCTACTTCAGACTCCGACTCCGGTCCCGACGATGTAAGTACTTAAAATTAGTGTCTGGTTTTTTAATTGTACAAACCTTTTCGTTTAAGCAGAGAGCACCGGCAAAGAAGTCTAAAAGTAGCACTGAAGAGGAAAATAGTTGGTCAATGGGTAGAAATCGTTTTATTAAATTGCGTGAATTTAAAGGACGTTGGAGTGTGGATATTCGGGAGTATTATGATGCTGGTGGAGAGCTAAAGCCTGGTAAAAAGGGTATTAGTCTTAGTATGGAACAGTGGCAGAAACTCAAGGATACCATCGCTGATGTAGACGAAGCTATTAAGAAGAACGTGTAGAATAAAGTCTTCATAGCTCTGTAATTTTAGTTTTTGATTTATTAATTTCATTTTTGTAATTTTACTTTCCAAGAATATTTTCAGGTGAGGTAATTGTTTGCTTTATAGTGATAATTTTGGAGAAAGGAATGGATTCTAGGAAATTATTGGTCGAGTTAGTATCTCCCTTCTGTTTGCATAATTTAACTATACAAGATGCCTCGCATAATGATGTTTGAACTGTACAAGTGGGGGCAGTATATTCAATTCTAACATATCTAAACGTGCAGATCAATTTTATTTATTTTGGAGTTACAGACCAGAAAAAATTACTTATATACATATGTGTAATAATTGTTTATATTTCAAAAATGTTTTCGTTGCTTGTCTACAAAACCGTGCTTGCATGCCTGTAGAGCAGCGTTCTTTCTCTTTTAGGTCTTCTTTTTTGTTGTCTGCTGAACTTGTTACAATAATTTCTGTTTTTGATACTTCTGTATATATCTCTTGTGATCTAAATGGTTATGTAATGGTATTATCATACTTCATCATGAATGTTGGTGTTGATAAAATTCCTGATTATAATTTGGTAATGTTAGTGCTCCATCCGATTGAAACCGTATCAATTTATGTTTGCATTGATATATTTATTAAAAGGGGGCAGTTCTTCAGTGGGAAACTGCAAGGAACTTTTCTCGTACTTTCCAACTAACATCATATTTATCCAGTTCAAACTTTAATGGAAATTTATGCTAAAAGTTTGGTATGTGTATTTAGGATTCTCTGCTTTTCATCTGTGTAGGTTTGTCGCATTTTGTAGTAACAGCTAAGGTTTTAATCAATTTAACTTGCTACGAAGAAATATTAACAGAATGGTTATTAGTTTTGCATATGTCAGCAACATATTGCAATACAACAGTTAGCTCCTTCCACTAGGAGCCCTCTGGGTAAAACACAAACTCGAAGTTTTACCTTAGGGTCAGGATTTATTTATGTCACAAAACGGGACAGACTACTAGATCATCTAATAAAGCTTAACCTACTAACTAATACTAGTGCAATGTTAACACTTGGCCAAACTGACCAAGGCAATGACCTCATTGACGTGCCAAATTAACCAAACGAGCTTACGATCTAAAAAGCAAAATTTTTCATTATGTTAACAAAGCACATTATTTTAAATAATTAAAACAAAATCAGTCTAAACAATAATCTGCCAAATGTTTAAGCATTTTTACAACTTCGCGTAGATAAAGTATGATTATCATTCGAAGTGACCTTTTTACTATTTCCGTACTCTGAATACGTATCCTCACATTGTTCTATATTGTCTGTGATCGATTCACTTTCTGAAGCTTCGTTTACTGAATCATCACAATCTGAGTCAGATTCATCTTCTTGAACACGGTAAATCTTTAGCTGACTTGAATGTGCTGTTGTCGAAAATCATCGGCCTGGGGTGCCATCAATACTACATATTCTATAAATATTTTCTGCGATTATTTCGCTTATCACACAAGGACCTCTGTATTTTTTTTTGGGTTTTTGTGCTTTCGCTTGTCGTTTTTGACAGTCTTCGCATTAACACTAGATCGCCAATATCAAACGTTTCTGCTCGACACCTTCACTTGGCGATTTCTTCGTTGTTTTATTTCGAAAGATATTCAAATTTCTTTCGACTTCAGGAGTTTTTACATCTCAATTGATTTCTTCGTCTTTGCACACCATAATTTCTGCTGTTAGCGTTTGGTTCACACGCTCCACAATTCCATTTGCACACGACCATCGACTAGAATTTAACGTATGATGAAGACCGTGTTTATTTAAAAACCTTTTAAATTCATTCGATGTAAAGCAAGTAGCTCGATCACTTGTGATACGTTACAGAATGCCAATTTCTAGTATAAATCACTCCATTACATATATTGCTGCTTCTGTTTTCACAGTTTTTGAAGGAAACAGTTTTACAAATTTTGTTAGCGTGTCTGTTACTACCAGCTCATACGTGATACCCGATTCCCAAGCCATGAATGGACCAACGTGATCTACATGAACTTTTGCAAAAGGCCTACACGGCGGAGGAATTGGGTTGAGCTCTCCAGGTCTTTTTCCCACGGGCACCTTGTTTATCAAACATTCGGCACATGCACTTATCTGACGTCGTACATATCGTCTTAACCATGGAAACCAATACAATTCTTATATTTTGTCCATGCCAAAAGGGCCTAATAAATCGTGGCATTTAACAATACTTTTTCTCAATGCTTTAGGTATTGCATATAAATGTTTTATTCTCGACCCTCCAAAAACGTCTTGTGATAAAGCTTACTGCTTTTTAAGTTGTAACCTGCTATATTCTTAACTTCTTGAGGCATTCTTTCCTCTTTTGGTTTTGTCAGTACATTTATAATACTGCACAGATAAGGATCACTACGCTGTATCATCGTTACATAGTCGTTTTTGTCCATGGTCTGCAAAACTTCTTTACATTCCTCTATTTCTTTACACATATCTGACTCTGACCATATAGAAGCTCTCGATAATGCATCCACATGCTACATTTTTGCACCAGGTTTATATTTTATCACCATGTCGTATTCTGCTGGTATTGTACACCAACGCATTATTTGCGTGTTTTTTGTTTTCATCGTGTTTAAATATATCAACGCTTGACAGTCCATATAAACATGAATTGGAATTCCAATTAAGAAATTTCGTAACCTCTCAATACAGTAGATAATCGCTAGTAACTCCAGTTTAGATGAATGGTAATTTTTCTCGGCGTCGGTGGGTTTTTTTACTTGCATAATAAACCAGCTTCATTTCACTCCCCTCTGACGTACGTTGCATTAATATTCCAGAGATGCCAATTGAACTTGCATCTGTAAACAATGCGGTTTCCAAAGCTGTGACATCATACAATTTTAAAATTGGCTCGCTTATTAATGAATCCCACAAATCTACAAAAACTTGATCTTGTGTTTTCTTTCATGCGAAAACACTATTCTTTCAAGTCAATTCAGTTGAAGGATTTGTGCGTAATGCGAAATCCTTAATGAAACGGCGGAAATATGACATCAAACCTAAAAATCTTTGTAACTTGTGAACATTTCTTTGTCTGGGAAA
This sequence comes from Platerodrilus igneus, assembly GCA_036346225.1. Taxonomy (NCBI): domain Eukaryota; kingdom Metazoa; phylum Arthropoda; class Insecta; order Coleoptera; family Lycidae; genus Platerodrilus; species Platerodrilus igneus. The sequence continues at coordinate 1,594,060 of JARFIW010000139.1, read as the reverse complement.
TTCACACATGGCTTTCGTTTTGGCCTCGCCAGGTTTAATGCTACCTTCCGAAATTATGAATCCTAAAAATTCAACCTTGCGGCACCCCAATTGGTACTTTTTCAATTTCAATGTTAATTTTGCACTTCTTAACGCATCGAAAACCTATCTCAACTTCATAAACATTTCGCTTCAATTGCGCGTAGGTATGATTAAATCATCAAGATACGACATCGCTACCTTATTTTTTAATGGACCCAAAACTAACGACATCAGCCTACTGGACTCATAAGGATCGTTTATTAGTCCAAAAATTAAACGTTCAAACTGGCCAGTGTAATCTGGTGTTATAAATGCTGTTTTTGTCTTCGCTTCTTCAGTCAAGGGAATCTGTAGGTATCCGTGAGCCATGTCCATCGTTATAAACAATATTTCCTGACTAATGTTTTCAAAATGTTCGTCTATTGTTGCAATAGGGAAGTTACTTTTAATCGTTTGCCTATTCAATGCGCGGTAATCGATGACTAGGCATGGTTCACCAGACTTTTTACTCACTAATAATACCGGGTTTGTATACGGTGAAGACGTTTCCGTCACTATTCTGGCCTTTTTCCATTTGTCGACAATACCTTGAATTATTTTTTGTTGCACCACACTAGTTTTATTTGGTTTACTTCTTACTGGGATTCCTGTATCCTCAATTGTCACACTGATTAGGTCGGTACACTCTAATTCGAATAAGGTAAATGCAAAACAGTCCCTATATTCATTGCAAAGTTTTAAAAGTTTTTCTCGTATCACTGATTCCATATTTTGGTCTACGTTCAACATATCCATAGTAATACCGCCAGTATCCGTAGTCTTCTCGGTTTTCTCGAGTAACGCCATTTCCTTAGGTTTTATAAAATCGATACATTTACCTTGCTGTATGCGGACAATATCTTTACCATTATTTGCGATGTGCACGGAAAAAATACCGTCCTCATACTCTATTCGTACAAAATTGAGCAAATTTGCTGGAATAATGCAAGTTTCTGCGTTCCTTAACTTAATTTTACCGTCCTTTTGAACATTCCAGTCTTTAAAAGGAAATTGTTGTTCCAATCAAAGGTAAATTCATCGCTTACTCGTACATATACGATTTCTTTGTTTTCTGTGAAAGACCTTCCTAGGATAACATCTACTGGTTGTGCTTGATATGGCACTACGTAAATCTTAACCGCTTCTACGTATACATTGTCAACTTCAACTTTTGCCATTATAAACGCTTTGCATAAAACTGCCGGATCCTGGTGGTTACCAAAACCATATAACTTCTCTGTCGTTGACTTTGCGTGACCAACGCTATCAGCTATTGATGCTTTTATTGTACACACACCACTGCCTGTGTCTATTAATGTGTTTACTACCCTACGATTAATTTTGGCAAAGCGTAAAAATTTGTCTATCGCATTGTTAGGATCAATTAACATAACCGGTTTGTCGTTAGCTGTGTTGCCGACCGGGGCATCTTTTTTTGGGCTGTCTTTGTACTTATGATCCAGTTGTTTGCACTTGAAACAAATAGATCCGCTGCGCAGTTGTGTGCATGAGGCTGCACAATTAAAACATCTAGGCTCGCTCGCTTTTCCTCGAGAAGTACTAACCTTTTGACTGTATACCATTTTCGTATGTTCCGTATCCACTGGAATCGGCACATTTGTTCTTGATTCTGTTTGATGATGGTTAAACACCTGTTTAGGCTGTGTTTTAAACCGCTCATTCACTCAGTATAAACATATCAGGTCATGTTTTCGTCTTTATGTTGCTTTACAAGTAACCCTGGAATTACTTCCCTCTGATTTAGTCCTGTCAGTATTTGTTCTTTACATTCTTCAAATGGCAATTTCAAAGCTTTGCACATTTTATTCTTATTGTGGAAATAATTTTCTATTGGGGTTCGTGATAACCTTGTATACGTTGAATCATGTGTTTCCACAAATTTGTTGTACTAGGAATGACTTCGAACGTAGCACGAAATTCCTTTTCTAAATCGGACCATGACTTAATATTATCATTTTTGACATTGAACCAGCTTCACACGACCGAAACCAAATGTATTCTTGCTGTTTCCAGCTTAAATTCTTCTGGCCAATTGTGCAACAAAGTACTGCTGTTTAGTTTATCAATCCATTCGATTGCTTCCTCACTGCATAAACCTGAAAAATTTTCAATACTTTTTGAGAAATCCGGCATTACGTGAAACTTTGTATGAGGCACTTTTACTTCAAGCGCTTTCTCATTAGACTTTATTTGTTGTTACAATATTGCGCATAAAAGCTCGTCGGTTCTTGCCCGGGATTGCTCCATTTTCTCAAACATAGTTATCATTGCCATTAAAGTATTATTCGCCCCCTTCATTTGGTTGCTGTTGATCTTGCAAATTGTCACTATTTACCTTGTGGTTCACAGATTTGCCAGATGCCATGTCTAACTCAAAACTAAAAAGAAAACATTTTTTCTTCTTTTTTTAATTACCTTGTGAACTGTTTCAATCCCACTTCTGAGATGTTAGCTCCTTCCACTAGGAGCCCTCGGAGTAAAACACAAACTCGAAGTTTTACTTTAAGGTCAGGATTTATTTATGTCACAAAACAGGACTGAGTACTTATAATTGCTAGACAGACTACTAGATCATCTAGTAAAGCTTAACCTACTAACTAATACTAGTACAATGTTAACACAACTTAGATGTATGAAACTGGAACACTGATCCTTTGAACTAGGTCCGAAATGTTGGAGCAATGGAACGGATCCAAAACTGAACTTTGAAAAAACTCCTATGTTTCAATCCATAGATTTCATATTTGTACAACTACATTCTATTATTCACACTTACAGTAAGTGCGATATTATGTACTTGTCAGATTGTTTTATGAACTGGACTGTTGGAACTATTTACGGTTTCTAAGCATTTGCCAAACAAGCAATAAACAATGTAGATATTTGATGAGTAATCTAATATTTGTTGTATCTACTAATTTATATTCTCTATACCATAATTTCCAAATGGTCGTGAATATATCAAGTATCAAAAATAAAAAGTGGAAATTATACATTTAATTGAACAAAATATATAAATTTACTTTAAGAATGAACAGCCCTGTTATAATAGAAATGATTTAGTAGAAACAATCCTTATATAACTAAAATGGACGAAAAGAAACCAGTGTTCTTTAAAACAAAACATAACTATTTTTGGAAAAAGTCCTAGACAAATTGCAAGGCCCCAAGATACCACTATAGAAATCTGTAACCCTCGTGATATAAATGAAACTAAGACTGGACCTGATGGACGATTGAATGAATATCGTTCTATCGGTCCATTTCTTTCAGCATTGTAAGGGATTGTACTATTAGTGGCTATCCCTCACATATGAAAATATATAGTTATGTTATGAGACATGAATGAGCTTCGATCTGAATGAGTATAAGGTAGTAAACCAAAAAGGCTGAATAGTTGGCCTAGACGATGAACTAAGATTATGATAAGGAAAAGCGAAACTTAATCTAGAATTTTCATTTACAATACTTAATACATATTTTAAATGATCAAGCAAAAGCATGCATGAAACAATATTAATTGGTTTCTCCCCGCATTTTGTGGGTTAGAATGTAAGCTTTGCAAAGATTTTGTAGTAGCAATTATGTTCCAGTTGACGATAGGGTGTGTGAGCAGTGTTGGCAGGAGTTAGAAAATTTATTAGACAAACACGAAAGGAATGACCATGTGGTTCTATTAAGTGACATGTATAGTTAGGTCAGGTCCGTTTCGCGATCCAAGAACGAATGAAAATGGAGATATGTTAGTGAGTAGAACTGTTTGTTGCCAACACATGGTATAAACATAAGGACGTACACAAGTACAAAGGGCATATGCGAGATTGATTTGGTTGTGTTTGATAAAAGTTTAAGAGAACTGGTAAAAGACACGAGAGTAATGAGAGGATCTGAGTGTGGGACCAATCATTTTATATTTTGTTCAGAATTGATCTTAGCCGAAAGTGGGCGTGGAGAAGAAAGCAGAGTGTAAGACAATCGAGAGTGAAAGTAGAATGCTTGTTGGAAGAGTCGACTCAAAGAGAATATGCTACTATGTTAGAGGGAAAGTTGTATGACTGCAAACAGAAATGGGATAGTGCTCTGAAGTTGGAAGATGTGGAGAAAGCATGGGATTGTTTGAAGAACAGTGTGATGAAATGTGCTTTGGAAGTATGTGGAACGACAGTGACTGGTACATGTAATAAAATTGCATGGTGGAATGATGATGTCTAAAAGGTTGTCGAGGAAAAGAAAATATATAAGAGAATGATTGCGGAAAACGATGTTCAGTTAAGAAAGCAACTTCGAGTATATAAGGAGAAAAAGCAATATGCGAAAGAAGTACTGAAGGTAAGCAAAGAGCAACTTTGAGAGAGGAAGGGTGAATAAATGCAGAGTGATTTTGAAGAATATAAAAACTTGCTTTGGAAATAGGTAAGAAAGGGTGGAAGTAAACATGTGAATGGTGTTGTTAACAGTAGAAATGAAATTGTTTGTAACGAAGCAAGTATGAGAAGCGGTTGGAAAGACTATTTTAAGACGCTGTATGATGGTGGTAAGAAAGATACAGATAACTGTATGGATGTTGAAGAAAGCAGTAATGTTCTGGTCGAAAAAGTAGATAATAATATAAAGTTTAGATGAGGTATGGAAGGCGGTAAGAACTCTGAAGAATGGCAAAGCGGCGGGTGTAGATGGAATAACAAGTGAAATGTTTAAGCCTGGGGTGCTGAATTGAACACCTGCATGTTTTCGAAATGTCAGGTTCCCCTTAGTTTTATAGATAACAAACAAGTTTCAAATGAATGTTTGTGCAAACTGATGGAGTTGTGTATAGAATAAATGAAGGTGCCTGAAGATTGGAAAAGTACGATCATTATCCCTTTGCACAAAGATAAAGGCATCAAGTATGAATGCAAAAATTATCGCAGGATGTCTGTTGGGTGTATCCAGTAAAATGTATAGAAAACTTGTGATTGGGGGAATTTTATGAGAACGCAGAGCAGAATATGAAACGTTCAATGTGGTTTTATGCCTGGAAGATGTGTGGATAAGGTGTTTGCAATGCAACAAATTGTTGAAAAGTGTATGCATGCCAGAAAGAAAATGTATGTAGCATTTGTAGATCTGGAAAAGGCATATGACTCTGTGAACAGAAGTGAATTATGGAAGGTGTTGCATGAAGACGGTGTAAACGAGTGCTTGATAAAATCTATTAGAGCGATGTACGAAAGCAGTAAAGTAATTATATGTGTGAATAGTTACATGAGGCAATACTTTAACATTGTGGAAGGTGTAAGACAGATCTGTGTGTCACAATGGCTGTTCAATGTATTTATGGATAAATGCATCATACAAGCTTATGAAGTAATGGAAGTAGTGAAAATTGGTGAAACAAATATCAGTATGCTATTGTATGCGGATGATGCAGTATCGTTGGCCAACTCATCACAAGATTTGCTACGAATGCTTGACAGACTTTCGGTAGCATGTGGAAATATGCAATTGAAAATGTAAATAAGACCAAAGTAATGATTTTTGACAGAGATGGCAGAATTTTGTATTTAGAAAGGACAATGACACGATAGAAAAGTGAATGACTGTGTTCCTCAGTAGAAAGTTTTTGAGTAATGGAAAGCTGAATGGTGTAATAGAAAGGAATGCAAATGCTGGAAGAAAAGTGTCTAGAAGTATGTGGGCAGTGAACAGGAATGAAGGATAGAGTATAAATGCAAAGCTGTCCATTTATATCAGTGTGTGTGCCAACTGTTCTGTATGGAAGCGAAACTTGGGTTTGGCAGAAGAACCATGTTAGTTGTATAAATGCTGCAGGAATGAGGTTTCTAAGAAATGTGTGTGGAAAAACGTTGAGAGAGACAAATTGCCAAACGAATGGATCAGAGCAGTGTGGGGTGCAAGCAACCCTTGAGTTAAGCGAGCGAAGTATGCTTAGATAGTTTGTACATATGGAAAAAACAAACAAGAATAGACTATACCAAACATATATGCAAGCTTGATGACTGGTAGAGCTGTAAGGAGCAGACCGCGTAAAAGATGGTTGGTTATAGTAGAGGCGGTTCTGAAGGAACGACAGGTGAGAAGTATGAGGAATAAAAGAGCATGCCAAAAGCAATGTATGAATGTTACAGAGGCAAAGGAAGTATTAGGGACCGAGGGATGTAGAGAAAGATTGTGAATGGTGCTGGGAGTAAAAGTAATGTAGTAGTCTAGAGTTATACTGTGTATATCCTCTCAGAAAGAGGTGTTGTTTGGTTACCCCAAAAGGAAATACCGTGATGGGTGATTGATTGATTGAGCTCGGCAGTGGTCCTTTAAAATTGATGCTAAATCTATCTATAGACCGCGTAGCTTTGATAACATGAGTATCATTATTTTGTAGTACCTGGGTTTAAGTTATTTACAAATATGGCATTCAAATATTTCTATATATAGTAAAGAGTATGGTAAATTTCTGTTCCGTGCAAAATCGAATATTTTTGTTATACATGAGTGACATAATGCTTTCTGCACTTCAAAGATATAATTTTTTACAGCTCCACATTTGAGAAAAAGCATCAGCTACTATGTTCAATTTTCTGGAGTGATAAATTATGTCGTAACTGTAGCTAGTTTGTTCTAATCACCATCTTGTATCTTTTCATTTGTAATTTTGCTTTTATGCTTATTATGAAGCATCAATGAGATCGACCCTTTGTTAAAGCTTAAAATGTCTGATGGCGAGAAAGTGCCTCCATCTTCTTAATGATTCCACAATCACATAAGCTTCCTTTTAAATTGAAGAATGTCTGCGTTCTGATTATGAAGGTATGCTTGAAAGAAAGCAAGTGAATGAAATTTTTGTCAGTGTGGCTGCATTAACAAAATCAGATGTGTAAATTTCAACCTCTATAGGCTCATCTTGGATAGTCCACAGTAGAGCACCAAATATGTCCTTTTTAAGGTTTGAAAATCGATGGCATTTTGCATAAGTGGAAACTTACTAGATTGAACTAAGCTTTTTATTTTTTCTGAAAAATTCTTTATCTACATTGAATAGTATGAAAATATTCCAATGGCACATTTTATTGAAGCCAAATTATTCAGAATAGGCAATTCAAGTAATGGTTGTAGTCTTGAAGGGTCTGGTTTTGCCGTCTTCTCCTTTAGTATAACCTAATAAATTTATAGTTTAAAGAAAACTAGTACTTTTTTCATTATGAGTGAGATTATATCTTTTGATAACATCCAAAAACGGGTGTAAATTTGAATTGTAAGTCTGTTGGGTTGTTACAGGCGGAAAAGCTACTAAGTATGTATTTTCCAGTAAAATTATAAAATGGGGGCGGCCTGTAAAACAAAAATTAAATTAAAATTAAAGGGAGGTAAAATTTTGCATAAAGGGTTAAATGAATCTATAATATACTACAAAAAGAATTTGGCATTTATCTTTCACAAATATTGTGGCTTAATGACAAGTACCAAGGGCGCCAGACAAGTCGAGAATGTCCAAATGTTCGTGCAAAACCTTGAGAGACGTCATCCCAAGGAGGACAATTGTTTCTTTTAATCAACTCTTATCTTTTTGAATACCTATGCAACTTTCATGATAAAAAAATAATAAAAAAAACTATTAACTTAATCAACGGCAAACAAAACTATTTAATTAACAGAGCAATAAACGTGAACCTCTTACATTCATTGATTTTAATTTAGAAATTTAATTGCATAGGTGAATATGGAATTATGAAAATTTTGCGTACATAAGTAATTCCCAAACACTTGTATATGAAAGAAAACTTATATTATAAATCTTACACTAAATTAATCCTACGGTTTATGGCCAAAACGTCCTAACAAATAAACTAACTAAAAATTGGTCATGCTACTTAACTATAAAAACTTACTTACTAAATATCGTCCATTGTTTGATGGCTTGCCTTCCAACGTAGACAGCTCTTAAATTGCGGGAGAGAATCTCGCTTGTTGCTCTGGTTGTTTGTAATTTTTACAATAATTGAATGGCACACGAACCCGGCAGGATCTTATTGACAATATCACTTAACTTGTGCATCACATGCCTACAAGCTTTTTATTATTTACCTTGTATCACTATAAATCCGCGAACATACGGGCATAACCCTCACGAACTGGAAGAGATCACTCCTTTCCAATTTTTTCTATCGTGATACTAAGTGAAATATTATATCTGTGATGCCGGAGAATGCTACCTGCGAACTACGTTTCTTTCTACTTCTTGACCACGGACAGCCCCATTGGAAAAACTCTATGTCTTTTGGCTAAAGCCTTAAGTTATATAGATTAATTCCTACCCTAACCATTATGTACGTCATATTTCTGTTATCCAATGACTGAACAGAACCTCCCACAAAACAAGATTTCAGAAACCAAATCCAACCCCTTTTTAGATGAGGGTCACGGAAACAATTATTTTTCTAAGGGTTTAAATATGTCGTATCTTCTAAGAATTTCTTAATTATTGAAATGTGGACCATACCTATGGTGACAGTTGTCTGCCATTAACAAAAGACCGGTTAACCCACTTGAGCCGAAATGGATTTTAAATACAATGGATGTCTCCAGACTACTTAAAATTACTTGGCAATCTTTGAACAAATCAAATTGGAAATAGTTTTTGCTATTTATAATGTTTCGTTTTCTATAACCTGCTGTCAATCAACGAAAGTATTAAGAAAATTAAGTTTTTTAAACAGATAATTGCTTTCCTTTATTTACGCTAAAAGGTACTATTCCATTTTAATTTTATCAGACTCGTCAATCTGTAACCGACCTAAGCTTTAAGTTTATTGTATTTGATTTACAAGGGTAGAGCTTTAAACTATGATGACCTGCTGCTGGAATTTCTAATAGTTTAGCCTGAAGCTATTTGTAACCCTGGTCTTTTATTATAAGGGAGCCTAACTAAAATATGAAGTAATTTATTGTGGAATTTTTGTCTATAAGTTATGCAAGTTACTGAATTTTAATTAGTTAATTGATCTGCTTATTCGTTAACATTACAAAATAATGTTACAGGGTTTCTCCATAGATGGTCATGTCATCTAAGTAAGCAAAGACACCCTGCATTTTTCAGTTCTATGATGGAGCTAATGACACATTGAAAGCAGGACACTCAGTTAGTCACACCAAATAGTATATCACAAAATTGATAAAGCTTCCTGGCTGCTTCATATGATGTAAATTGTTTATCTTTCACACAAATGCACTCCTGATACTGTGCAGATTTTAGATCAGTGCTATTAAATACCAAGTATCTGGCTCCCTCTGCTACCATTTGTTCACTGTTAGCATCTTACATTGCAAACTTTTAGTTTAAGAGTAATCGATCACTAGATTTTGTAACTAACACTTGAGTTCGTCAGGGTAATAAACTTTCTTCAACAATTCTCTCTTTCAGTAGATTCTGTACTTCCAGGATAATGAAGGCTAGATCCTGTTCACAATATTTTCTACTGTCGGTATTTGCGTTTAGTCCAGTTCCATTTCTAGTACCTCTTTGTTCTTAACTTTGTCCGTCCATATCTTTATCATACGTCTATATCACCACATTTCAAAGGCTTCTACCTATTTCTTGTCCGATTCTCCTACTGTCCAGGCTTCACAGCCGTATAGTGCTGTGCTCCACACATATGTTTTAAGCAATCTTTTTCTTGTTTCTGTTTGTTATCTTTGAACACAGTAGTTGCTTTTCCTTCTTAAATGTAGCACGACCTTGTGCTAATCTTTGTTTTACATCTCACCCTTTCCCATCTTGCGGTTTTTGACTTCCTAGGTAGCAGAAATCCTTGACCTATTATAAGTTTTCGTTACTTATTTGTATTCTTGGGGTAATGGAGCATCTGAAAAAATTAATTTACGTCAGAAGCAGTTTTTTTTGTTCGTCAATTACATTTTTTTAAAATTTGAAATGGAATTTTGACTTTTGGTTTTATAAATAATGCAATTCACTAATTTTGATACACCTCATATAAAAAAGGAAAAAAGTTGTAAATAAACTTTCCGAGGTTTTCCTCCATCAGAGTAGATTTATTCTGTGGAAAATCAAAAGGAATTATTATATCCTCTATTGATATTCGCCCTAATTCTATTACCGCTGTTTGTTTTTGTATAAGCTATGTACTATCTGTTTATCCCTAAAACTCATTCCAATCTTTTTGAGTATTTCGAATATTTCTTTTTTCATTTTACAGTGTCGAGTGCTTTTTCCAGATCTACAAACCCTATATACATGCTTCCCCCTTTTTTTATTGTTTTCTCCAGAGCTAAAATAGCCTCCTGTGTTCCCCTGTTTTGTCTGAACCCAAATTGATCTTCTCCTGGTACTTATTCAGCTTGTTTTCCATTCGTTTTTGTACAATTCTAGTTAATATTTTTGACGTGTGCTGTCAAAGTTATTGTTCGAAAATTTTCACATTTATCTGCGCCTTTCTTTTTTGGTATAGTTACTATGATGTTATGTTTGAAATCTTTGGGCATCTCGCCTGTCTCATACATATAACTTACAAGTTAGAAGAGACGTTCTGTTTCTGCTTGTCCAGCAGCTTTTAGAGTTTGTGCTTGCACCTTATCTGTACTCGGTGCATTACCATTTTTCAGACCTTTTGATGCTAATTCAAACTCATGTCTAAGTATAGAATACCCCAAGTCATCCTTTTCAATGCATGATTCTTGTTCAGATGCTGTTAGTTCTTCTCCTACAAATAATTTCTCTATACATTCTTGCCATCTATCCACTTTCTCTACATTTTCTATAGAAGTTTCCCTCCCACGTACCTTATATTTTTGCTATATGGTTTTATATCCCTAAAATACATTCTAATTAATTTGTATGCTTCATCTGTCTTTCGTATTTCCATCTTAGTTTGTACCTCTTTACACTTTTCATTAATCCATTGTTCTTTAGCTTTCTTGCATTTGCGAATAATTTCCCATTTTATGGCTTTGTATCTATGTTTTTCTGTTTCATGCCTTATTTTTGTATTTTCATCTTTCTTTTATTAGATTCAGGATATCCTTTGTTATTCATGGTTTCTTATTTTCTTTTTGTGTATATCCCAGAATCTCTCGCCACCATATCTAAGCTGGATTTAAAGTTATTTGATTCTGTTCCTCCTTCCTCAGTATAAGAAATTTTCGCGATATCTTTCAGCAATTCATTTGACTTTTTTTCAAATCTTTTAGATTCTCAAAATCAACCCTTTTCCGTTTCCTTTTTTTTTAAATTTAAGAGTGGCCTTCTAAATTACGATATTGTGGTCAGTGTCTATATCTGCTTCTGGGTAGCTTCTACAGTCTTTTACTTGATTCCTATATCTTCTGGCATCTTCCACGTGTATCATCTTCTAGCATGATGTTGAAATAATGTGTTTTGATGGTTAAATTGTTCTTGTCCATAATTCTACCAGCCTATTTACCCTGTCATTTCTCGTGCCTAAACCAAATAAACCTACTACCGCTCCCCCTTCCCTACCCTCACCTACCACTGCATTAAAATCCCCTGTAATTATTAAGTTTTCATGTCCTTCTACGTATCTTAGTATAGTTTCCATATCTTTGTAGATCGCCTCTACCCCTTCCTCACTGTACCTAGAGGTGGGCATGTATACTTGTGTTATTACTGTATTTACCAGTTTAGAATCTAATCTAACCATGGGCACTCTTTCATTCTTTTCTAAGTAGTTTTCTTTACGTTGTCCTATCTTTTTTCGCATAACTATCCCCATGCCCAAATTTCCTTCCTCTGATTCTGTATGAATTACCCTCAAGTCTCCGTTCCAAAAATCCCCCGCCTCTGGCCAGCGAACTTTGCCGATCCCTACTATGTCTAATGCTAACCTATCTATTTCAATTTTTAAATTCTCTAGTTTACCTACTTGTTTCATACTTCTGACATTCCATGCTTCGACTTGCAGAATGTTCACGACTCTTTTCTTATACTTTCCGATCACATCACCCAAAGTAGTCCCCCCCAGAGATCCGAATGTGGGACTATTTTAACTCCGGAATTTTTTATCCCAGAGCATGGCATCATCTTTAACAACAATTTAAGCACGCTGTGTAATGTGGTGGTTTTACGCTACCTTCCACATCGCAGTAGTGTCTCTTAGAATGCCATACCACCCTCTATGGTTTCTGCCACTTTAAGTACCAAAAGAGCCACTGACCTCTTTTGGGGACCTGTCTTAGTCTGGTTCCTCACTAAAGACCCTACTAATTTGATTGAACCTGTAGTTTCGCTCTTTAGATCACTGGAATGCACAAGCCATTCCAATGTTCTAGTAATCTAGAACTTCAAGGTGCAGGTCCATTCGGAATGGAATCATATGGCTATAAAATAAAATTTTTTCAAGGTTGAGAAAAAGAGATGTTGATTTGCGAAATAATATATATGATGAAATAAAAAAATCCTTACCTGCAATATATTGTATTCTGCAACGTTTGATTTGGACGGCCTTGGGGTTTCTTGGTCTGCAATAAACTGCAGTAGTTTGTAATAGCAATCACTAGATTTGTATATATCTTCGGCCCCTTTGACAGATCTTACGAAGTTTAACACTTTCTTGTTCTCCTTGTGAGAAAGAGGTAGGAACAATCGTTCTGGTCTTCTAAACCAGGATCGGAGCACAATGTTGATAGAGTAAAACTGTAACTATATAGGTGCTTTATTCTGAAAATGCTAAATTACAACATTTTTAGTGTTGTCCTCTTGATTAATATTTGAAGTTGACATGAGGTATATTTATTGTTTTTTCACAACATCCTAATTTTATTAAATTACATTGCAAATAACGAACTAAATTAATTTATCAAGCCTGGTTCTAACATTACTCCCACCTTGATTTTCAAATTAAAAAACTTAAAAATGTACAATGAATCAACACTAACTACCCAAAGCTACAATGTAAATGTACAAACATATTCAAACGTTCAGGAGTGCACACCTTTCGTCTGAATCTTCTTTGCGAATGAAACCACTCATAGTTTTTAAAATCTATTTTATTTACGTTTCGATCCATGACCTAGGATCGTTGTCAAAATAATAAAAACTTCAAATTTGACGTTTATGACATAAATTGAAGGTTACTTTGATTTATTGATGTTTGAAATATTTGGTTTGAGTACACTAAGCAAAAATTTTTAAAGTTTAAAAGAATAATTGCCTTTAATTTGTGTTGCGACCTGGGATCGACTTTCCTATGGTAGCCAATACGCTTAACATGAAATCAGCTGATTAATTTTTATTGGTGAATTTTATATAAATTCAATAATTTGGGAAACATTCCAAAAATTCACTCACATTCCTAATAAAGTGCAGAAACAACGAAATAATACCAAAAGGATTTAGAATCAAATTTGGAAAGACAAGCAATAAACTATCAAGAATTCTCGAAAGAGCAAGTTACAGTATGATGAGGGAAAGACTACAAAACCACCGACACATTATTTATAAGTTAAAACAAGATATTGAGGGCATTATACATTTCATACGAATAAAGGTAACAAAATATGATTTTGATAAAATTCTCGTTAGTGCAAAAACCTACTACGAATCAGTATTTTCCAAACAAAAAGAAATTCACATAAAGAAATTTAATAACCTATTTATAGAGAAAAATAACACACAAACTAAAACGTTAGAAAACAGGAACACCATGCTAAACATCGTGATAAATTAATCAAACAGAACTATTAACGACACAGAAAAATCAATTCTTTCAAAAGGCCTTAACTTTGCAGTAACACCAAAATCAATACCAACCTTTGAAATAATTAGCTGTATTGAGAAAACAGCAAACCAACTCGAAGAAGATCAAGCAAACGAATTTAGAATACGATATAAAATCGAAATAGAATAGAATCACAAAATAAAGCCAAATGTAAGTAATAACGAAATAAAAGCAATTCGCAATCTAAAAAACGATAACTCAATTATAATTCTACCTGCTGACAAAGGCAATGCAACAGTAATAATGAATAAAAACGATTACAACACAAAAGTCAACGAACTATTGAACACAGAATTACACCAGTTTAGAAACGGACCCAACAAAATCAATTGAAAATAAAATATACAAAACTCTATTTAAATTTAAAAATGAATTCGAAGACAAAGAAAAAAGTAAACTAGTCCCACATTACAGTAAACCACCCCACTTTTACGGTCTACCAAAAATTCATAAAAAAGACATTCCTCAAAGCCTATCGTAAGCTCAATAGATTCACCATGCCATAATTTAGCAAAATTTCTACTAAAAATTATAAATCCATTAGCAGGCAAAACGGATTCCTTCATTAAAAACAACCAACACTTTTTAGAAAAACTATCAAACATAAAAATTGAAAATACACACACAATGGTAAGTTTTGATGTAGTAAATCTCTTTACAAATGTCCCTATAAACAAAACGCTTAATATTATAAAAAACAAACTCGAAAAAGATGGCAATCTTAAAGAAAGAACAAAACTAAGTATATCATCGATTATGGAATTACTTGGTTTATGCGTAAATACCACATATTTTCAAATAAATGATCAATTTTACAAACAAAGCTTGGAATGGCAATGGAAGTCCACTATCCCCAATCTTCAGTAATATATTCATGGAGGAATTCGAAAAGATGTGATATTCACACAAGAATTGAAACCATTGATCTGGTGGAGATACGTTGATGATGTTTATGCTATTTGGCCTCATAATATAGAATTAATTAAAACTTTATACAGTCAATTAACGAAATAGAACCAACTATTAAATTCACATATGAATTAGAACAACATGGAAAACTTCCGTTTTAGATATTCTAGTTAGCAAAAACGATACAACAATTAATACATCGGTATATAGAAAACCAACGCACACAAACAGATACTTAAACTTCGATTCAAACCACCCACAATGTGTCAAACGAGGAATTATCAAAACCATGTATGATAGAGCAAAATTAATATCATCAAACGAAGAAATTTTAAAGAAAGAGAAAGACCTAATCAGATGTACACTAATAGAAAACAAATATCCTAAAAAATAATAGAGAAAGAAATGAATAAAAACCCTAAAATGAAGAAAAGAAAACAAAAACAACGATACACACCACAAAATGCTCTCAATACCATACATAAAAGGATTCTCTGAAAAAATTCAAAGAATAGGAAATAAATTTAGAATTAAAACAGTATTTAGAACCAACAATACACTAAGAGCACAATTAACAAAAACAAAACCCAAAAACGCAATACAAAATTCAAAAACTGTATCTACAAAATACCGTGCGAATGTAATAAGTTTTATATAGGAGAAACTTCCAGACCATTTGAAGTTCGATTAAGAGAACATAAATCATATATAAAAATAGAAAATTTGAAAAATCCATGATTTGCCAACATGCATGGGACTCCAGTCATAAAATAAAATGGGAAGATGCAAAATTATCGACAAAGAAGAAAACCACCAAAACGCAAAATCAAAGAAGCTGCCTATATAACCCTACATAAAAATAACTGCGTTGCAAACGAATCCGTGACTTTCAGTAAACAATGGATTCCATTACTAAAAGAAATAACAAAAGAAATAACAAATGAAGATCAAATGCCCACAATATCTAGGTAGCATTGCAAGTTTTACTGGGTTTTCTTGCGATATTAACATGAAATACAGCCTACATACATGATTTCTATTTATACATACAATAACTAATTACATAACAATAAGCATATTAACTAGAAAACCATTATTTCGGCAAATTATAAATGTTGGGGGATCTTGGTAGCCACAGGTTGCTTAACCCCCTTCACTGAATCTCGGTAAAATAAGACATAAAATCAGAAATCTCTCAATTGTATAAATAGAAACATGTTAAAAAATGTTTCCCAAATTATTGAATTTATATAAAATTCACCAATAAAAATTAATCAGCTGATTTCATGTTAAGCATATTGGCTACCATAGGAAAGTCGATCCCAGGTCGCAACACAAATTGAAGGCAATCATTCTTTTAAACTTTAAAAATTTTTGCTTAGTGTACTCAAACCAAATATTACAAACATCAATAAATCAAAGTAACCTTCAATTTATGTCATAAACGTCAAACTTGAAGTTTTTATTATTTTGACAACGATCCTAGGTCATGGATCGAAACGTAAATAAAATAGATTTTAAAAACTATGAGTGGTTTCATTCCCAAAGAAGATTAAGAAGAATGCTAAACAAACCACAACAAACATACAGGGAGTATTTACCTTTTGTCTGCTTCTAGTCACGTGAGTTGTGTCTTGCTGTTGGGATTCGGTATCCACATTTTGGTTCTGCACTTCATGCTTCTCTAACACATTTTTTATTTCCATCGGTGGTGTCATTTTGAAACATTTCTAATGGATATAGATGTTGTACTGCTCGGGCACATTCACCACTTTTTGTTCACGAACTAGCCACTTGCATCTTGCCATCTTACCAAGCAAAAACTTCCAAAACTCTAGCCAATGGTCAATTAATTTGTTTTACCATGTCATTGATAATTAAAATTACAGAATCTTCCTGCATCTAATCGCGTTGTTTTTGTTTATTACTAGTTGCTAGAATGCCCAAATATTCATTGCGTAATCGTTTCCTTAAAGTGACTCGTAAATTTTGTAGGTAACGCGAACATTTGCCTAAGTGAATCGTATCGATTTGATCCAATTCTAATACGTCCACATTACGTAAGTCGTTCAACAACATTGCTAGTATTAAGGGTATTAAATCATTCCCATCCTGTGCAACATAAGTCAATGGGCTTAAAACTTTTTAAAAAACTGTATCTGTTTCGACAGATAGAATTGTGACTGCTTTTTTCCTTTTTGAACCTGCAATCTCTGGATTACAAATTATAATATTTTTTGGCCAGTATTCTTTATTCAAGTCCTTTCCACCATCGTGATGATAACAATTGACTAGTGGTACAACCTCTTGATGGTAAATCGGCTGGATTCATATCTCTAGGTACATGTTGCCACTAATCTGAAGTATGAACGTATTTCTTTTACCCTGTTACTGACAAAAACACCCCAATGTGCGTCTGTTTTAATCCAATATAGAACGTCCATAGAATCATACCAATAAGTCACTGAAGTCTGTTTCACCTTCACACCTTTCTTAACACTTTCAACTAAATGAGTAGTGATGCAACAGGCAAGCAATTCTAAACGTGGTATAGCCACCCTTTTTAATGGTGATACACGAGACTTTGCTTGAACAAGGTGAACAGAAACACCGAAATCGTTTTCATTATGCAAAAAATACAAGTGGCATAGGCATTCTGGCTTGTCTTTGAAAAAGCTTGCAATGTCCAACCTTCTTCAGATGCTTGTTTTAGGTCTATCCACACCTTGGTACTCGTATTTTGGATAATATAGAAAGCTGTTTCAACCACTCATGTACCACTCGGTAACGTCATCAGAGAGTTGTTCATCCTAACCTGTTTTTAAACTCGAAATTTCTTTAAGTAACAGTGTCGGGAGTAAGATGAGTGGATACGTAAATCCTATCGAGTCGAAAAGCTTATGCGTAAACGACAGCATAATCTGTTTGGGTACAGTTACTACTTCATCTATGTTTTCCTGTACAGCACAGTACAATGAATTTTCTTTTATATTCCGTTTGAGTCCGAGCACATCCACAGTTACTGTTCTATCTGTTTCATTAATAATGACAGAGCTATGTAACGTATTCTCCCATCCACACAACTCAAACCTAGTCATCCACATTATTCTGGTTATACATCGTAGCTTCTTCAATAAATCTATTTAATTCATCGACACTCAGTAAACTTGGCAAACAATTATCAACATAAAAACTAGAGCTTAATTTTCGGTTGTCTTCACTAAATTTTCAGTGACTGAATTTAGGTAATGAGTAATACAGACTCCAAGCAAGAACGGACTGGACGTCATACAAAACACAACATGTTTGTGTCTATATATCAGGTTATCATAAAGTAAGGGATATATTTTAAATTATGATAACTTTTTAACAAATTAAGTTAATAACAAGAAATAAATGAAATCTAATTGCTTATGAAATGGGATTTAGTATGCCCAAAACAGGTTACGGCAATTGCTCAATATGACCTCCATTTTGTTGTTGTAAGATCACCATCCTTACCTCCAAATTGTACACAGCATTTCGTAACATTTCTGGTTGAATTGTACCAATTTGCTCCGTAATACTGTCTTTTAATTCTTGTAGCGTAGTTGGTCGTCTTCTAAACACTAAACTTTCTAAATAACCCCACAGCCAGTAATCCGCTGGGTTTAGATCAGGTGATCTTGGTGGCCATGAATTTACGAAATGTCTGCTTAACACGCGATCTTGAAAAACGTTGGTTAACAATTCTTTGACTGGTCGAAAATGTGCGGGGTGCTCCATCCTGCATAAAATGATGTTTTCAATTCCGTAGTGCTCGTTTTGCAGCTGTGGAATAACATAATTTTGTAACATTTGCAAGTATCGTTCACCATTTACAGTTACAGATACGGCTTGTCCATTCTGCATTTCCTCGTAGAAATACGGACCAATAATAAAATCAGCTGTAAAACCGCACCAAACGGTGACTTTCTTGTCATGAAGACCTTTTTGAACGATTTGTTGCGGATTTTCTGCAGACCAGATTCTACAGTTTTGAGTATTGACTCCACCATTCAGAGTAAAATGTGCCTCATCTGTCCATAAAATACGGGATAACCATTCGGGTTCAATTTCCATCTGAGCCATTACTGCAAAGAAAAATCGTACCTAGTAGCCAAATCTGCGTCCTTTAATTCAAACAGCATTTTCAGTTTATATGGATACATGTTTAGAATTTTGCGTAAAATTTTCCAAACCGTGGTATACGGCATTTGCAATCGCTGGATATCGTGATTTGCACTGCTGATTGCGAGTGAATTGCTTCTGGCTATGTCTTGATTTTCATGAAGAACCTCTGCAACTTGGACATCACTAATTATTGGTCTTCCTGATCTTGGTAAGTCAGTTACAGACCCTGTTCTTTCAAATTTTTGTATCAAATTGTGGTACGCTTTCATTTGACAGGGTCCCGCTCCCAAACCCATTCTCGTGCGAAATCTTCGTAATCCAGCGGTGTAATTTCTGCCGGATTCATAATAGCACTGAACTAAACCAATTCTTGTTTGTAAATCCATGTTATTACAGTTGAGTCGTTTGAACTCAACGTTTACTTGAATTTTAATTTCAAAATAAAACTTCAAATTGAATAATTTCGTTTTGACACTAGTGTCAACAATTGTTATGACAACGCTTTTGTTTCTCATAGATACGGTAAAATCCCATTCATTAAGCAACTAGATTTCGTTTATTTTATGTTACTAATTTAATTTATTAAAAAGTTGTAATGATTTAAAATATATCCCTTACTTTATGATAACCTAGTACAACAAATCTGTCCATTTGTGGGATTTCCCACCAAAAAAATATCAACCAATCGTGATCTTGTTCGGCAATACCAATCTGCAGAAAGCTTTTTGAATATCTGATGTAACTCCATAACGATATTTTCTAAAACCTATAATCAAATTTGGTATAAGCTCTGCTAAGTTCTGCCCTTGCTTTAAACAGTCATTTAAAGAATTTTGTCCTTTGGCATGTGAAGAAGCGTTGAAAACTTGACATCATACTTGACTCATTTATGACAGCCCGATGTAGCAGGTAATCAGACTGGTTAGTAAGTTTTTCAACTGGTACTCTCTACAGGGTGTCCGGAAAATATGTCTACAACGTAAGAACAGAGATTCTTTGGCTAGAAATAGATCGAGTTGAGCCAACTTACCTATTATACAAGTTGCTTCATTTAGCCGCTAGAGGGCTTCAAAAATCGTGAAAAATATTTGATATTTTAAAATAACTCGAAAACGTGTTGATAGATTTTGACCATTTTTGGGGTGCGAGTTTCTACTTTCAATTGACATCTTTTGGTGGTGTACGCAATAATTTTAAAAGTATAAGAGTGTCTCAAACATGATGTATTGTATAAATATCCAACCATTACCTTTTTCCTGTTTATGCAATGACTACCAATTTTTTTTTATGAGTAGCCGACTTAATTTGGAAACTTTTTTGTCTCTTGTAAAATTTTGATTAGACGAGCGGTTTGACAGAAAAAAATTATTTCAAATGTCTGCATATTTTCGTCATCCTTGCTGCATTAACTGTAAAACGGGGCAAATAAAAGAACATAGTATAGTAGTAGGCTTTGCTTTTGTTTTGTTATTTAATTTGAATATTATTTAACCTCAGTTTGCCTATCAAGTCGTGAATTTCTGCTTAATTTAATAAAAGTTTGCATCTTTCATTTTAGATTATGAGTACTTACACAAACAACGAACAGGTGGATATGCTTTTGGTTTTCGGATTTTGCCAAGGCAATGGTCGTGAAAGCGTCAGGGTCTATAGGGATAGATTTTATAATCGCCGAATGCCAAACCACCAAACATTTGCAAATATTGAAAGACGTCTTCGTGAAAATGGTAGCTTTCAGTCAAGAAATGCGGATCGAGAATGTCAACATACCACAAGAACTGTGGATCTGGAGGAACAAATTTTGGATAAAGTTGAAGAAGACCCAAAAAAAAGCACCAGACGCTTACGACTTGAACTACAAGTTCCTAAAAGTATTGTTCATGACGTTTTAAAGGAACAGTTATTACACCCATACCACGTTCAACATATACAAGACCTTTTGCCTATCGATCCTGAGAGGCATCAGACATTTGAAATAATTTTTTTCTGTCAAACCGCTCGTCTAATCAAAATTTTACAAGAGACAAAAAAGTTTCCAAATTAAGTCGGCTACTCATAAAAAAAAAATTGGTAGTCATTGCATAAACAGGAAAAAGGTAATGGTTGGATATTTATACAATACATCATTTTTGGGACACTCGCGTGCTTTTAAAATTATTGCGTACACCACCAAAAGATGTCAATTGAAAGTAGAAACTCGCACCCCAAAAATGGTCAAAATGTATCGACGCGTTTTCGAGTTATTTTAAAATATCAAATATTTTTCACGATTTTTGAAGCCCTCTAGCGGCTAAATGAAGCAACTTGTATAATGGGTAAGTTGACTCAAATCGATCTATTTCGAGCCAAAGAATCTCTGTTCTTACGTTGTACACGTATTTTCCGGACACGTTGTATAAATATTCTCATGCATCCACTCTTCAAAAACCTCAAAATATACTTGTAAATTACAATTGTTCTGTAGATTTTTAGAAGATATTAATAACCTATTTTCTGCTGCGGATCTATTCTCGGACAGCATAGGTAGATCAGTTTTTCATGGTAAATGTATCTCACAACGTACATCTATTTCAATGTTAACTGTTTTATCGAATACTGTAAAGCAGCTTTGTTGAGTTCGTCTTTAGTCCTTTTCTCAACAGAATCGCGAATACCAATAACTTCAAGATACCATAATTGAGACACAGGTGCATTATTCACACAGGTATGTCATATTCCAACCGGTACTTCCATTGGTATACTCTTTAGAAACTTTTCCCATAACAGTTCAGCCCAATTTTGTATCTACTGCTAACACCCATTGCCTAACTTGACAACTTTTCCAGTAAAAAGATTACCAGTTATGTCTGAACCTATTAATAGCTCAATTTCTGGACTGTCTGCTCCAACATTCAAAAGCATTATGTTGTTATGATAAATAAATAACTATTAATATTCTAAAGTTCTCTAAATTAAATATATGCACAGGGTGACTAAAATGTCATCCTGTATTTCTTGCAACAGTGATAACAAAAACATCAGCTGTGATAAATGTGGACTCCAGATATGCTATGATTGCAGTGACCTTACCTCGTCCGAACTCGGGTGTATGGAGTTAAAAAAGAGATCTCTTCAGTTCCATTGCAAAAATTGCTTGGCTAAGAGTGATGATGGTTCCTCTGACTTATTAAAGGGAATCTTGGAGTCTAAATTTGAGGAGGTCATGAATGATTTAAAGATGCGTTTTGATAACTTCAAGTCTGAATTTATGCAGATTGCCACTGACAAGCTTTCTAGTGTTTTAGTTAAAGCAGAAGCACCAATAAATACTACCTTTGTTAGTGTTGTGTCTAAGTCACTACAGCAATCTATTATAATTAAACCTAAAAATAACAATCAGAAAAATACTACAACTAAATTGGATGTTGTCAATAACGTTAATCCTGTTACAGCTAACATCAAAATCAATACTGTCAAGTAAATTCAAAATGGGGGCCTGATTGTTAGATATAATGATGCTGAAAATGCTGATAAACTACTAAAAATTGCCGGTGAGAAACTTTCTTCAAACTATAAGGTTCAACTGCTAAGGAAGGCTCTTCCTAGAATTAGAATTTCAGGCTTGTCCCAGAAATTTACAACTAACATTCTCGCAGATTATATAGTAAAACAAAACACTGACATCTTCTCTGATTCAATAAATATAACTATATTAAAAGTAGATCCTATAAAAAACAAAGAGCATAAGTATCAAGCATTACTACAATTAGATAATGTTACTTACAGCAAAATATTGGAGGCTGGGCACATTATCATTGGCCTAGATGTCTGCAGAGTTTTTGATGCAGTCGAAATTACTAAATGCTTCAAATGCAATGGATATAATCATACCGCTCAATTGTGTAAACGTGAGCTTTGCTGTCCTAGGTGTGCGTTAGGACACGAGCTCAAAAATTGCAAGGCAGACAAATCCGAGTTCCGCTGTATTAACTGTAAATTAGTTAATGTGAAATCTGGTAAAGACACCGATATTTGTCATGCTGTTTGGGATCACGATTCTTGTTCGGTCTACAAAGAATCAGTGGCTAAACTTAAAGCTGATTTATTTGGTATATATACACATGCAAACACATAGCAACTACAGTCAACACAGCAATTACAGAAATCACAGCAACCTTTCACTCACCTACAAATTTGCCACATCAATATTCGATCGCTCATTCCAAAATTTGATGAATTCTGTGAGTTTGTTTTAGGCACTAATTTCACCATTATCTCTATCTCTGAAACATGGCTACTGTTGGATTATCCTTCAACTTCAATAGTGATACCAGGATACTCGTTATTTAGGAAAGACAGACCACTTAGAGGGGGTGGTATTTGCTGCTTTGTTAAAAATACAATCAAGTGTAAAGTAATGGACCTCGAAAATCTCCACACTGGCACATTGGAACAATTATGGCTAAAATTAACAATAAAAAAAAATAACTTACGCAGTAGGAACAATTTAAAAACCTCCAACTAGTTCAATATTGTGCCTTCAGGAATTAGAGCATATTTTGGCAATACTTTATCCTGAAGTTGAACACATCATTTTAATGGGTGACATGAATATAGATCTTTTTAAAGAGAACAATAACTCCAATTACCTTAAGTCTATCTTTAAATCATTTAATTTGACTCAAGTTATCAATCAGCCCACTAGAATAACATCATCAACTGCTACTTTCCTCGATCTGATTTGTGCGAGTGAAAACCTAAAATACACTGGATCTGGCACTCAAGATGCCTGTCTTACCTCTGATCATCTTTTAGTATATTGCAGCCTATATATTCCACATAAACAACCTATTCCTAGCTCACACGCATTTCATACTTATAAGTATTTTGACCATAAAATTTTTTCTGAAAATGCTACTTCTATCGACTGGTCATACTGCTATAATCAAGATCCAGTTGATCTAAAATTATCATACTTTAATCAAGTGATTACTGCGCTTTTCGATATACACTCACCTATCTGTACAGCGAAAAATTTTCGACCAAAGCCGGGATGGTTAACACATACATTAAAACAAATGATCAAGATAAAAGATGCAGCTCTTAGTAAATATAACAGAACTAGGAGAGTTTCGGACAGTACTTATTTCAAAGAGCTGAGAAACTATGTCACACAAGCAGTTAGGAATGAAAAGAAGGCATTCTATATTTACATGATTTCACTGTATAAAAATAACTCTGAACAGCTATGGAAGTTCTTTGAAAACCCAACATACATCGAAAACCTAAAATACAATTAATTTAAACAATGTAGATCCAGATTGTCTCAATCAACATTTTATAAATGATATTCCACTTACTCAAGTTGCAGAAAATACAATTAGATACTTTTCATTGCAGAAATTTCCATTAAGAACAGAGGAACTAACTTTTCACACGGTATCCTCGGATGATGTGATTAAAGCAGTTAATAAACAGTCATCGAATGCTACAGGCTTGGATGGGATCTCACTAAAAATGCTAAAATTGATTTTGCCGTTCTGCATTAATGTTTTTACACATCTTATTAATTCCATCCTAATTAGTTCAACGATGCCAGATCTATGGAAAAAATCTTTAATCACACCTATACCTAAGGTCAGTGTTGCGACATCTTATGAGGAACTTCGGCCAATAAACATTTTAGCAACCATCTCTAAGGTGGTTGAATACATCATATACATACAAATTACCAACTACATTGATAATAATGAAATACTGCCACAAATCCAGTCGGGTTTTCGTGCTAAGCACAGTACTGCAACAGTCTTATGCAAAATTATGAATGACCTGGTTCAGAATATGGAAAACTCACAAACCACGTTAATGGTATACCTTGATTATAGCAAGGCCTTTGATGTAATAAATCATAGACTCTTAATTGCAAAGCTATCCTACTATGGTTGGAGCTCATCTGCACTGCAACTTATGACTAGCTATTTATCTGGAAGAACTCAACAAGTAAAACTAAACCGAGTGGTCTCAAGTGAGTTACATGTAAGACAAGGAGTTCCGCAGGGGAGTATCCTTGGTCCACTGTTGTTTACTATTTTCCCAGCAGATCTACCTACTGTAATAACTGGCAACTGTAAAATCCATATGTATGCCGACGACACCCAACTATATATACCTGGAGACCCGTATAATGCGAACCAGGTTATTTTAGAGATGAACAATAACTTAGAGGCAGTACTCACCTGGACATCAAATAATGGTCTAACTTTGAACCCTAAAAAAACAATATGTCAGTGTATAGGATAACCAATATTTCTGTTCAGTATTCAAAAACAACTTAAACTCTGAAATAGTATTAAACAAATGTGTTATAGCATTCAGCTACAAAGCGAAAAACCTAGGCGTAATCTGTGATGGTAGTTTAAATTTCGAGAGTCACGTAAATAAGGTGCGCAGTATTACATACTTTAAACTGAAATCCATTTATAAATTCAAGATGATGCTTCCTTCGGAGATAAAGTGGAAATTGTGTCAAGCGCTTGTAATAAGCCACATTAATTATTGTAGTTACCTTTTAGTTACCTCTCTGAAAAACTGAGGAACAAGCTTCAAATCATTCAGAATTGCTGTCTGAGATTTGCTTATAATGTTCCCTATAGGGAGCATGTGACTCCAATTTATAATAGACTGGAAATCCTAAAATTAGAACCACACTGTGAGCTTTTGTTTGCAACTATGTTATTTAATATATACAAATCAGGTCAACCAGCTTACCTATATAGTCTGCTAAATGTAAGAACTTCTGCACACACTTGTAACCTGCGCAACAATAATCAATTAACTATACCATACCATAAGACATCTAAATTTAAGTGCTCATTTGAATTCAACAGTGCCTACATATTTAACAAATATGAACATCTCTTTCTATTAGTGGATTCTGTTCCTGTATTTAAAAAACTTTTATTTAAGAAACTTATGAATTCTCAAAAACAATTGTAGTGTGATGTGAATGTAATGTAATGTAATGGAAAGTAATGTAATGCAAATGGGATATGCGAACAACAGCTATGCTGACATGTTACCATTTAAGTAGTTGTTGCAAGAGGTGGTTACAATTACTACTTAATAAATAAAAAACAAAGTTGATTAAGTAGTGAACTGCTATTCAAACGTGCAACATTGCCACATATCGCGGGTTATATATTCGATCGAATATCTGTCGAACCCTTCAAGTGTTTCAATTTGTATCGATTATGAATTTTAGAATCCGACCTTTTCCTGACAAACAAGACGTGACTAAGTTGTTTTAGTCCAATTGAACACAACTTCACAGATTTTACTGCCTTTTTTTTGACATATGTCTGTTGAATCCATGTCAATCATAGCTCTAATGCTACAAGTTTTGTTTTCGATTTTATGTAACGTAATAATTAATGTCTAAAGCAAAACATACTGTGTTGAATTTTGTGCAATCATCACATTGATTCCGCTAATACCAGCCTTTATGTCTGTTTCGCTTTGTTTTTCGCTTTCATTCTTTGTTAATTTACTAGAATTCAACTCGGGGCATAATAAGCATAATGTCGGCCATTACAGAGAGAACATTTCATTTTGGTTCTACACCTCTTAGCTATGTGACCCGATTTTAAACATTGTCGCTAACAATTTTCTTTTTCTCCTCCAGTTGGGGGGGGGGTCTCAAAACAATCTTGGTTAAGGTGTGTTTCCCACAGAAGATCCAACCGCTTTTCCTTTTGAACTGATTGCTTACTGATAACAAATCCATTGCGGTAGTACACTCTTCTTCGTCTCTGAAACATTTTGGTTTACCATTCAATTTTTCCGCAGAATCAAATCCGCTGTGAGCCAGTAAGATCTGTTCTTCCCCGACCACTTCCTCGCGTAAAAATGCCATAAGTTCTTTTAACCGATTCGTGAGATTCTTTTCTCTTGCGTTGGTGCGGTTTCTTTCTCATACCTTAAGAACTTCTTCGGGGAGGCACGATTCAACCAATGGGTTCAACAAAATAGAATAGTTGTGTGCTGTTACTCTCAGACTTTCTAAAGAACGCAACTGAGATTCTAACTTATCATACAAAGTTGATAAGGATGTTTTCTTTAGGATGCATCGCATTAGCAACAAGTTTTAGAAGATCCAGTACATATACTTCAACGAGTACATCATGATGCCCAAAACGCTCCTGAAACTGTTCGACCATTTTTGGGTAACTTTCAGACATCGTATGGAAAATTTCACAAATCTCCCATGCTTTAGTATGCGGGACTGTCAATTGCAGCAAATATGAAATTTGTGTACATCAGAATTTCGGAATCTTCAAGAATTGCTTTAAATTGTCTCCAGAAACCTAACCACGACTTAATATGTGAGTCGTACTTTTTTATGTCTAAGTGTGTGAGCCTAAATTTACTTTCTGCTTTACTACTTGATGAGGAATCTAAAGGTTAGTTGATATACGTTTCCGTTAATGTCTGTTTCACTATCAATATATCCCGATATTTGTATTTCGATTCTGTTTCATCAACAAACATTTCTTCTATTAACATGTCATCACTATTCATCAGTGCAATTACTTGCTGATCTACTTTAAACAATAACACCCTGTCATCTATTTTACGTAACAATTCTCAAATTTTATTTACATGTGCATTCTGCGCCAGTGCTTTATCTAAAACCGCAACCATTTTAGTTAACTGGGTACATAACATGCTTCTCTGTTTCTTCAAATTCTCCATTTCCAGTTTTAGTTGCCTTCCAGTAGCCAATCTTATCTTTATATAATTCAACATTCTGTGTCCTGTTACGGTCGCCATAACATGTTAAAAAGAGGTAGGAACAATCGTTCTGGTCTTCTCAATCAGGTTCTGAGCACAATGTTGATAGAGTTAAACTGTAACTATATAGGTGCTTTATTCTGAAAATGCTAAATTATAACAGCATTTGTATTGTTGTTCTCTTGATTAATATTTGAAGTTGACATGACATATCTTTATTATTTTTTCACAACACCCCAATTATATTAAATTTAATTACAAACAACCAACTCAATTAATTTATCAAGCTGGGTTCTAACACCCTTCTCCAAGAAGTTTGCAATGAATTGATTTTGTTTTCACATCAGAAACAGTGTAGCATTGGGTTCAATTTTTTGTAACTTGGAGAGGAGGTTATTGAGCACAGCCCTTTTCTTGTCGTGGGGTTATTGTACTCTTTACTTTTCATACACCAAAGTTCAGGAAATGATTGATATAGTTCTATGAACTCACAAAAGCTGAAGTCCATAGTTCTGACAAGAACACTACTCACAAACTGTTAGAGCTTGAACACAGGCAAAGGATTATGTGAAACACAGGAATCTGCTCTGAGAATCGCAGGAAAGTTAACTTTGTTTGATGGTTTAAAGATTTGACCATTTGATGCTCCCCCACACGATCAAATTTGCTTGTCAAACCTTAAGTTGATAAACATATTTTCCAGCAAGGCCTGAAAAACTTCAAACACACCTTCAAACACGACTTCAAACTATCAAATATGAACCCAAACACGATCAAATTTATATAATAAGCACGTTTGACAAGCCATGTTTCTCAAGTCAATTTAATCGTGTGAAAGGGCCTTAACTTAGGACGGGAGATTAGCCCTTTGTTTGCTTTTAACTTGTATTTTCATATTATAAATGTAGAAACTAATTTCAAGGAGCACAGGGCTACGATTCTCCAACTTGCACGAAAACATTCTATTGGAAAATTATTCTATTAAAACATTTCTATTAGAAGCACTGTGTTCAATTCTCCAGCGATAGTCGAAATAAGTTCTACGAAAATCGTTTGTGATAGAAAAACTAATACGGCAACATTGCAAATTGCGAATGTTACACGGTATGACAGATACTATGGTAGACTGCTTGAAAAATGGCAGGTGAGCATTTTTCACAAAAATTACGCCCTCGTTCGGATGAGAAGTTAAATGGAGGTCTCGTGTGTGAGTGTTGTCATGCACGCTAGAAATCCCTACCTTGTCTGGAACGGCAAGGGTTCGGCAAAATTCTAAATTTCCAGGCAACAAAAAACCCGCCTCCTGACCAATGCAGTACCTTCGGGTGGAGCATTGGAAATGTAAATGCACGGTATGACAGATACTGAATTCGTGTTTAGGTTATTAGTTTTTATAGGTTTTTGCGGTTTTGTTTCTTAACGGTTTTTTGTTGAATTGGATCATTGGATGTTGTTACTTAAAATGGCAGAAATTGTAAAAAGGGCAGGGAATATTAGTGCTGCTCAAAAAGATTACCTATTGGAATTTATGAAACAGCATCCAGAGTTATCGAGTAGTAAATTTTCAACAGATTTTACATTTGCTACTAGCAGAAATCTGTGGCAGCAGGTATCTTTTCACTTAAACCAAATGAATGGGGGCAAGAAAGATTGGAAAGCTTGGCGAAAGGTATCTTAGTTGTTTATTGCTTATATATACATATTAACTATGTTATGATGTACACTAGACTTGGCAAGATCTCTGAGCAAAAGCCAAAAAGAACAGCTCAGAAATCCATCGGCATGAACAGAAAACATGGCGGAAAAGCCACCGATATTCTTTTAACACCTTTTGAGGAAAAAATGACATCTATAATGGGAATAGTATGCATTGAAGGAGATCCTAATATACAAGAATCTCCCGTAATATTTGATAGTGAAGAAATTGGTAACATCTTTGTACTGTTCATTGCTACATGTAATAACAAACTGTAATTTGTAGATATTGTAGAACATTACACAACCACCGATACAGCTCCAATTGTCGTAGAAACAGTAGGATTTGATAATGAATATAGTAATTGTTATGAAAGTTGTAAAACTAACTTTAATGAAAACTTTTTAGGGAATGAGTTTGCACATGAACAGGTGGTGGAACATATTGCAACATTACCCGAAATGCAACTCCATCTAGAAATTGCAATTTAGAGAAGCGACGATTTGCATCTGAACGTTTAGATAAAAGTATTTTTGCCGCGCCGTTGCGGTTGATGCACAAAGTCGCAACTTTACCACAACATGTAGGATTGGCTCTCTATGGTGGGCTGTCCGACTACTGGTTCTAAGCTATTGTTAAGGCACCAAATTTATGAACAGCTTTATTTTCAACTTCACACAAAATGTTAGGTTGTCAATTTTATAATAGCATTATAAATTTCCTAAAAATATTGTCTTAATACAGTATAATAGCTAGTCTGGAATACACTTACATTGTGGCCTTTAACAATTACTTGCAAACTGCGTGTAACCCTCCAAGATTTCTATACGCTTGATATTTTTAGGCTTGTCAAAAAATTCTTAATTTCATTTTTTCTTTCAAATTTTGACCTCTATAGTCCTTGATCCTTATTTTAAATAATCTTTCTAATAATAATAAAAGCTATAGTAACACAACTACCTATTAACTATTTACAGTTCTTAACAAGTATTAAACACAGTGGTAAATTTTGTCAGCAAATGGACGAAGAATTGAAACTTAAAAAATTTATTATGAGGAAAAACTAACTTTATATAAAAGAGAAGTAGAAGCGAAAGAAGCATATTAAAAAGCCAAATTACTAAAACTATTCATCCATGTAGTTTATTAGTATTATATATATTTAATATTATATTAGATTATGTGCTAATAGGTGTAAGTTTTATATTGAAGTACATATTATTAAGTATATGAATAAAAACAATTTAATTAAAGCTATAGTTTGTTACAATAATCTTATCTCTAAGGAATTTTTACATTGAAGATAAAAATAACATACAGTCCAAAGTTATCTTATTGAAATCTGTCTACATTATAAAATGATTACATACTATGTTTCGCTGTACCCTTCTTCCTTCCAACAAAAGAGCATTTCCATTTGCAACAGCTACATCCACATTATTTGCTAAATGATATATTCCAAAATCTAGATTTTCATCTCCTTTTTCTGGTGGAATATCGGGAATACCATTAGCTATACACATATTGTGCAAAACCACACATGCATTTATAATTTTTGATGCTGTGGTAGGGGTGTAATGCAGGATTCTATGTTTCAGTAAACACCTAAAGCGCAACTAATATGCCATTACATCTTTCAATTAATGATCGTGTAGCTTTTTGAGCAGTAGTAAAACGTGGTTCTGGTATATTTGGTTGCACTTCGGTTATGGGTGTTATCAAGTAAGGTCTTAATGCATACCCAGAATCACCTGAATTTTTTTTAACAATTTCAATGAGAATATGTAAAAATTAATTACTACCCAAAAGCCAAAAGAAACTGTGCCCATTATTGTGGGGGTTTTCTACCAATTGGCGTACATTAGAATTATTCCAGATATGGGAATCGTGAGTGCTTCCTGGGAATCGAGCATTTACATTTAATATTATTGTATTTGCATCACATATCTGTAAATATAATGCAATTACTCTAATAAATTAATTGCGCACTATACTAATTGTACATTAATTGAATGGTAACCCTTTCTGTTGATATATAAATGTTTAGGATATAATTGATCGTTAACTTTTGGGGGATATATAACCAGGTGAGTACAATCCAGGCAACCAATTACACCTGGAAAATTATGCTTTATATAGAATCTGCAACACATAATGTAAAGAAGGCTAATATATCAAATTTTCTAGTACTTACTCATTGTGAACGTTTTAAAGTTCTGAATGTTTCTTGGAAAACAAACAAAACGTCTAAATATTTCTGGCCTGTTTAATACATCCACAACTTCATGGATAGTTCGACTAACAGAAGATTGGCTTATAGCTGCATAAATATTTTGTCCAATACTTAACTGGTAACTGCCATATACAAGAAAATGTAATGTTGTTAGAACCTACAAACTTCCAATTATGAAGTGCTTGAAAAATAAGAAGCCACAAACCTTGATAGTAACATCAACTGTAGAACCTTTTGTTTGTTGTCGTAATAAAAAGGGTTCTACTAAATCTATAAGTTGAACAACAATGCCTTTACTCAAACGGTATGTTCTACGAAATTGACTATCCGATAAATGAACAAAAAGATCATCTCTAGAATGGAAAGTACGTTGGGGAGCATCTTGTAGGATTTCTGCTTCTTTCAAATCATTCAAGCCATCAATAAACATAAATTCTTGCGAATTTGCCATCCTAAAACAATAAATTCGTTTCAACCTAACCTAACTTCTGTATGTTTTGACTTTTGAATCTATTGAAGCAGCTACTGCTACCGCGTTTCTCTAATTTAAAACAAGTAATAACAAGAGTCTTTATTACTTACTGTTCACAAGTCTAATTAACAGTATATGCCTTATTTATAGATGTTTTCAGTCCAATTAACGATAAAGCACTATCACACTAATGAATTTACAAGCACTAATATCTTCTTAAACTAACTCGTTTACCATAGGTCCATTAACAACACTAACACAACTATTATTTATTACACTTTTGTCTATTTATGTATTCTACAAGCTGCATGTACATTAGACACATCATATAACATTTATGTATTCTTTTGGACTTCCAAAAGCTCAACTACTTTTACTTTACAACGATATAATTTATATTAGACACTCTGATATAGACTAACTTTTTACATTCATAAGCGGTCTCATATATACCTTGAATTAAAGAGATCACTCATCCTCCAGTAATTACTAGAAGCTTCCCGATCCATGGAGAATATACAGTGCTTGCGGCGTTTTTGGGTGTTTGATGGGTTGCCTAATAGTAGCTAGCAACACTATTAACCAATTTAATGATTAATAAAATTGTGCTGCACATACCTGCTTTTAATTAAAAATTTACCAATAATAATATTATTAGATATAAAAAACTAATACACAATTTAAATCGAAATACATTTATACGTTCACCGAGATTCTACTACCACAGACCAGTAGTAACTTTTTGCTCAGAAACATTCCTATACGAATGACATTCACCGTTTGAGAATACCGCATTCAAATTTTCGTACGAAAAGAAGCAAGATTCTGTTAGTAAGTTATTCTATTAAGTTGGAGAATCGTAGCCCAGATTAGTTTAACATTTGGTTTGAGGAAAGACATATTTTCTTATATGGAGTAGGAAATGTGTCAATTTATTATTGAATATTTATACAAAGCTATAGTTCATGCTAAAAATGACTCAAGTTATAAGTAATTCAATTTTTAGATACCGCTTTAATGTCTTAGTAATGATGCATTCTATCCCAGAATTTCACATACCACTTTATATTAATTGCTGATAAAATTGCTATTACCGTTTATTGGTGTAGGTAGCGGTACAGGGGCGTCGTGTAATTTTATATTCTAAATAAATTTATTTATTTATTTAATTTAATACATCCAACAGAGCAGCGCTCCAATACAGGACAGTTATACACATGTCACATAAAACTTATTTAAAGACGAACAAACATATTTTAAAATACTATCCAACTAAATGTAATTGTGTCTCTATTGCATACGCAATTAGTCATAATTATAAGATAAAACCACTTAACATCATATAAAAATAATTCATGATAAGTATCACACCCGGCAAAACTATAATATGCTTAAGTGTGTATGTATAACAGTCGTACAGTCTAATAGGGTATCAACAAATATATCAAATTTGTCAGAAAACTTGTTCACTAAACTAGACGCCTGATAAATAGGCGCCTTTGCCCAATAAAACACTTGCCTTTCCCGAGATGTAAGTTTAGGAACTAAAAAATTTAGCTGCTGCAGCATATCCAGAACATCAATCAAATTATACACCAACTTATATATGAAAGCAAACAGGATTATAATACGCCTCAACTCGAGAGACGTAGTATCAAATCTAATATGTAATGTATGGTAGTCGTCCATATGTTCCGGATATACACCATCCATCCTAAAAGCAAGGAATCGTAAAAACTTTTTTCAACACGTTCTAATAACGCACACTGATTTTTGTAATAGGGGGCCATATTATAGAACAGTATTCCATCTTTGAACGTACCAAGGCAACGTAGAGCACTTTTATAGCTGCAATATCAGAAAAAAATTTGCAGTTTCTTATAACAAATCTTAACATTTTAACTGCAGAATTGGATATGTTCACAATATGTTCAGTAAAAGATAACTTACAATCAAAAATTACCCCCCGGTCTGTAACTAAAGTGACGTATAACAAATGGGAAGAGTGTATACTTTAAGTGTATTTTGTACTAATTAGTTTACGAGTGAACCTTACAACTTTGCATTTAGCAATGTTCAGTTTTACACTGTTAACTGAACACCATTGTACTACTTTGCTAAGGTCATCTTGCAATTTTTATTTCGATCCTGCTGAGTATGAATAACCGAAAATTTTTTTAAATCATCTGCATACATTAGATGTTGACAATTTAGTACTGCACTTAAATCGTTAATATATAATAGAAACAAAAGTGGTCCCAAAGAAGACCCTTGAGGAACCCCTGATCTAGCAGTAAATATGGCTGAGTAGCTACCAAGATATACAACATACTGCTTTCTCTCTTGCAGATAAGACTGAAATAGTTGAACAAGTTCATTAGAAAAACCAAAAACACCGCTTATCCAACAAAACTTTGTGAACCAGTTGATCAAAAGCTTTTGATATATCCAAGTAAATGGCGTCGACTTGACTACCAGCATTCAATACTTCAGAGACATATTGAGTGAAAGATGCAAATTTTTGACTTTGGGTGGGTAACTACTATTACATACTATGCCTTGAAATATTTTTGAAAAATTGGAAATGATACTAATAGGCCTATAGTTAGTAATGTCTGTTAGATTAACATCTTTTGGGATTGGACATACCTTAGAAATTTTCCATGTTTCCTGAAAGGTTTTGGTTTTTAATATTAAGCTAAACAATATCTTTAGTGGAATCACTAAAATCCTTGCACAATCCTTAATGAAGAACGTTGAATTTCGATTTGGCAACTTCTCCATTGTACTAGCAATTCCGTCCTCACTTATTTCAGAGATATCTATTACGGACGCATACAGATCCTGTTTGGGATCAACAACTGAAAAGCTCGGAATAGATTGGTAAACACTACTAAAATAGTTTTTAAAGCAATTCGCTGCTGTTACTGGTGTTGTAACATCTCATATATAGGCAATTATTAAACTGATATATGTTCGAAGGATTGCCGTGATTCAGGCGCGAAAATGTAGTCGACCCGTTTATCGATCCGTGCCGTCATGCGCGTGAGCTTTGAGGCAGCTGCTTGACGTACTTGATCGACCATTATTGTAGCAGATGTAGTTCGCATAACATATATTAAACGTGGTAGGAAGTTCCCTACCAAGATGAAGAATCCGAAGTTGGATTCGTGGGAGCGACATACCGCCTGTTGTATGAAAAACAGATAAGTTGGGAGAATTGAAGGCAATCCGCAGCAAGAACAAGGTCGAAATAAAACGGTTTGTAAGCATGTCAATATGACGTCTTTGTAGAAAATAATTCGTTTGAATTTACAGCAAGCAGTTCCACATATACTTCCATATATAGTTCCACATATAATTTCACCTATAAATTTCATCTACAAGTTTCATCTTTAATCCGTATGGAAGTCAATAAACTTTTGACATGATGATGCATTCATTTGTAAAGTGGTTGAGTTGCACGTGCCTGTAATCTGCAGGTGTTGTAAGTGTTGAAGTCTTTCCTTTGGTGAGTACATTGTAATTTGTTATATCAAACACTGACCCAAACAAGAATTAAGCATACTCGGAGGATATATAATTCTCTAAATGATTTTCTTTTAAGAAAATTCAATAAATTTCTAATGTTTAAATGTATAAAAGTTTTTTGTTAAACGATTTTAAAATTGTAGCATAGTTTCATACCCTAATGTGTAAAACCTTTTCTATTAGTATAAATTATGTGCCACAGAAAATAAGTAAAACAATTGGCTTGACGATTTCAGAATAGTTTTAGTGTTTTGAATACAGAATTAGAAGTTTTTGGTAAAAATAAAATCACTTTATTTAAAACATGTTAGATAATTTGGCTAAATTTTTTTGTATTAATTGTTAAATTTATATAGTCAATTAAGGCACATGTTGGTTTAACATCTGTCAGGTAAACATTACATGTGATTTTTTTTTCCAATGCTCCACCCGAAGGTACTACATTGGCCAGGAAGCGAGTTTTTTTTACCTGGAAAATTTTGAATTTTGCCGAATCCTTGCTGTTCCAAGCAAGGTAGGGATCTTTAACGTGCGTGACAACACTCACACACGGGACCTCCATTTTACCTCTTATCCGAACGAGGGTGTATTTTTGCGAAAAATGCTTGTCTAACATTTTTCAAGCGGACCGTGTCGGAATTGGAACCCGGGATGTCAGGTAAACACCTGGACTTGCATGTTTACTTAAACAAGTACATGTATGTAGCACAAATGAGTTGTATGATAAGCTAATCTTTGACTTATCCTTGTGAGCCAAGAACAAAGATCTTTGCTTGAAGCATTTGTGTAATGTTATGAAATATTAATTTTATGATGGGCTTCACCCACTAGTAACTGCTACTTTTCATAATTCAACATCGATACGACCTTTTTACTTCATGTCTGATAATTTTGATTGTCTTTAATTTATTTGATTAATTTATTTGATTAATTTTTTTCTATATACAAGAGCTTGAAATAACGTTATTACATATCTGCAAACTAAGGTAATAGCTTTATTTCTGAAAATTCTAGTTACAAGATTTAAGTGTATAACAAACACTGTTATGTAGTTGAGTATTTATCTTTAGGTATAAGTTGATTCCCTTAAGGTTTATCTACGTCTTTCCTTAAGACGACTATTTTTGGTGCTTATGTGTGTGACGTAGTGGCGCCCTAAAATTGTATAAAGACAAGTTAATTAATAAAAGACCCCCCCATCTCATGCCTCCGCAGGAATAGACCCCGAGACTAATCCGCGAGCTTATATAATTCTTTTTGGTAACACTGTTTGGCTCTATTTCACCTTAACTGAAGCCACCCTCTGCATTATTAACCAAAAAGTAAAAATTCTATAACAGTGTATCACAGCTTTTGTTATTATATTTCAGAACTTTAGATAAATTAGTATTCCTCTTTGTATTAATGAAGGACCAAAAACTTCTTGGATTTTTTTCAGCGAGATTTCCGTTTCTCTTAAATAGTTTTTATAATCAGCTGCAATTAAAATTTTTACTAAAGTCCTCATCTGAGTATATTTACTTTTATAGTATTGAGACCGAAATTTTTATACTTTCTAAATAAATTTGCTTTTGAAAGAACCGACTTGATTGTATATGAACTATACCAGATTGGAAATTTGCCTTTAGAATTGAATTTTGTTAAAGGAACAAACTCGTCTAGGAGCGAGTATAATGTGTTATAAAATATATTGCAGGCTTGATTGATATGGAGTTCTTTTTCCAAGAAAGACCAGTCAATTGTCAAGATTGACCTATACAGGCCTATGTAGTCAACTCTTTTGAAATTATAATAAGTTTTATCACAATTAGATTTTAAATAATTTAAGTAGTGTAATACATATGCTAGACAATTTTTTCATGGCATAGGCAGTTTCAACTCACTTGCTAACAATTATTTAATGATAGGAACTATAACCTCTTCTTTGTCTGAATTATAGGTGATTGGTAGGAAACATCTAATAAAATCAACAAATAGCGCTCCATACACGAGCGAATTATCTGCGGTATCTGATACATAGTGAGTCAGGTTCATTGAGATATCAAGTGCGTTAATGGATAAACACATGCCAGATATGGCGCTATAAGAATTTCGTACAATCCAAACTTGCAAGTTGTGACTTGCAGACCGTTAGTGGGTACGCACAAATAATAGTGCTTACTTCTATCGTCATGTGCAATTGTATACGAGAAATTTTAACGGAATTTATTGAAATTCACAGAAGGCGTAATTGGTTATGGAACTCAAAGGCGAAAGAGAATACCAATAAAAATCCAAAAAACCATGCTTATGATGAACTGATTAACTACTGCAAGAAGTATTTTCCAAATGTAAATTGTGGATTTGTGACAAAAAAAATTCAAAGTATCCGAGCTGCCTTCCGGAAGGAGGTAAATAAAGTAAAAGAATCGAAAAAACGGGCACTTCTTCCGAAGACGTGCACGTACTTACACTTTGATAAGTATTTACTGTTCTTGTGCATACAAACATAAAATAATATATGATTTGTTTGTTTTTATAGGTACTATGAGTTATTCCTGTTCAGCATGGGACAAGACTCCACTAGATAGCATTTCAAACATTGGTTCCTTCACTACAGAATCAAATGATATTGAAGAAGAAAATGTTGGCATGGATGAAAATATAGACGTTGGATCACAAAACAAAAACACAGGAAAAGTAGGTTCAAATTTCATTTATTATTCAAATAAATATTCAAATATCAAAATATTCAAGCCCTGCCTTGGAGAATCATGTCCTGCTGCCACTCCAGTTTTCAGACTCCATTAAAATATTGTATTTTTCTCGATTATTTAATGCTTACAATGCAGCAGATTTTATTGGATTTGCCTGCAGTGAAACAAGGCTGTTATGGGTATCTCTTCTCCAATCTCCTTCAATAATTGTACGATTATTCAGATCTTCAGTGTCTAATGATGATGCAGTTATATAGGATTGACTTGTTTTTCTTAAATAATTATGTAGCGTATTGCAAGAATAACATTATTTGTTTTTTGTGGAGTAATACATATTTTAGTGTGTAAAATTTTAAATCTAGGTGCCATCAAACCGAAAGCGTTCTCAACCACCTTTTGATACCGGGAAATGCGATAATTATAAATACGTTTTTCATTCGTCAAATTTCTTTGCGGAAACGGCTATAAATATGTTCATGGAGAGCAAAAGCTTCATCTCCAACTTAGACAAAAATTAGTTTTTCGTCGTTTTCATCTCGGTTTGGGAATTGTAGTTCGTCCTTTACTAATAAGTTGTAAAACTTTGTTTTTTTATTTATTTTATTTTTTTATTTATTTCAAAAATTCATTTCCATAGGAATGTACATAAAAAAACATTATGGAACAAGTCAACATCCACTATTATCTATAGAAACATTTAGTATTAAATATAACATTAAAATTTTAAATATACCTCTGTATTTCATATACCACACTATAACTTATGCATTCTCGGCAAGTTACAAACTATCGGAGAAAAACTCTTCAATGTCGTAAAAGCTCTGAGCTACCAAGAAACTTTTTAGTTTAACTCTAAAAGTTTTTACATTGTGTGAGAACTTTATTTCTTGAGAGACTGTTAAAAATTTTTTGATCTAGATTAGTGGGAGATGTCCTTCCAATTCTATACTTAAAGCTGGGAATCCTGAGATCACTTTTATTGCGAGTGTCACGGTTATGATAGTCGTAGCCATGCGAATAATCTGTTTTATTCTTATAGATTAGAGTGGCCACTTCTAAAATGAAAATCGAAGGTAGAGTTAAAATACATAATTGCTTAAAAAAGGCACGGCAAGATGTAGTTTGTGAAATACTAATGATACTCCTGACCACTCTCTTCTGACAAATAAAAACATCACGTGCATTGGACAACGCACCCCAGAAACTGATTCCATAGCTCAGTCTTGAGGAACAATGAGAATTGTATACCAACAATAGTTGGTTTGTATTCAAAAATGATTTAAGGTTTCTGATCATATAGCATAGTGAATTTAATTTTGCGCACACTTTTTCACAATAAGGTTTCCAATTTAGATTCTGATCTACATTCACACCCAAAAAATTGATACTACCTGTTTAAGGTATTGGGGTGCCATTGAGTGTAACGTCAATGTTCACATTTTTGCTAGTGGAATTGTGAAAAACAATAGTCAACGTTTTGCTTTGACTGATGTATAGAATTCATAGAGAACCAATTGAAAAAATTATCAAGATTTTTTTGCAGGTTTGATTGGAGAGTAGGAGAATCCTGATTAGAGGTTACAATTGTAGCATCATCAGCATATAAAAACAATGAGCATTCTTTCAAATGCATGTTGATGTCGTTGTTATACAAAAGGAATAGCACAGGGCCCAAAACTGAGCCCTGTGGCACCCCGGCCCTATTTCAAGTACCTTCGAGTTAATAGACCTACGTGTGTTACCCATAGTATGTTGAACCGACACATACTGTGAACGACGGTCTAAATAACTCTGGAGCCATGCTAAAGCTTTTCCTCAAATGCCATATTTCTCCATCTTTATAAAAAGTATCCTGTACAACACACATTCGAAGGCCTTGCTAAGGTCACAAAAGGTCCCAACAGGATTCTCACCAGATTCAATGGAATTAGTAACGACTTCAACAAACTTGAAAATTGCATCCACTGTGCTATGATTTGTTTGAAAACCGAATTGATTTGTAATTATGATTTTGTTAGAATCAAGAAATTTCAATAGTCTATCCAGATAACAGTACTCAAACACTTTAGAAGAAACTGAAATAAGGGCAATTGGACGATAATTATCCAATGAGTCTACATTACCTTTTTGGAAAAGAGGAAAAACCTTGGTAAGCTTCAGTTTCTTTGGAAAAACACCATACTCAAAACGGAGATTAATGAGAAAAGTTAGGGGTTTTGCAATTTCCCTAAGATTTCTTTTTATAAGAAAATTTGAAATCTTGTCGAAAACACTTGACTTTTTTGATTTTAGTTTTTTAACTGATTAAAGAAATATACTCTTTCTCCACAAAAGGAATTAGAAATAGTGAGTTACTGTTGTTCTTTATTTTTGTAGAAAAAGGTACCTTAGGGATGTGACTGATAATCCTATCTGCCACATTTACAAAAAACTCATTAAATTTATTGACCACCAGAGCCAATATAACTCCACCATCAGATAATCGCCCTTGCTTTCCTACGTCAATATACACGAATTCATAGTTGAAATTAACTAATGCCATCAGTATAATGCTATAAAAAATTTTCTAATTATAATATCAAACTCCAGATAAAGTTAAGTGCCCCTCCGCAATTTATCATTTGTCAACGCTTCTTGAAACCTTTAGCAATTTCTATCCATTCATGTTTTGTACTTGGAAACTAAAAAAAAGCGACAATTTAAATTAACATTCGAATCAGTCGATATCCCTGTCTCCGATTTTGTCAACATTTTTAACCTTTGTAGAAACAACGCTACACAATATAGCTAGGTTGAAAAGTAAATTGTTATAAATCATTTGGCGCAAACAGCTGAAGGATATAGTGTGCGAGATTTATAATTTCACTTCTCAACTGAGGCATATACCTATAGAGTTTTCTACTAATAACACTAAAAATTACATCCTATTAGTATAGATCGTTATGACGGCAAAGTCAAATTATTTTTTAATTTTTAAAATACTAATTCGGCTTGATGTAATTACATGTCAAACAAAAAGTTTTGAAGGATGTTATTAAATAAAATAACCATGGCTAAAATCGTCAAAATTGACGATGACCGGGAATAAGTTAGTTTTTTAGTTGATTGTACGGACTGACCGATGCACTAAAAATGTTCATGTTTTTAGGTTTTAGAGCATCTACTACATCTTCAAGTGGACTCCGGTTGCAAAAACAAAAAGCAAACGACAATGCTTGTTACGTCGTCATCGAACAATTCGGTATTTTGTGACAATAAATACTTTGTGCGTGCATCCTACAGTTTGAGTGAAACATTTTATATACCGGCAATAACAGTGCATAAAGTGACAGTCGTACTCGAGCCTTTAAAGAAGCAAGTCGCCTTCGAACCCTTGAAAAGGACGGTTGTGTTAGAGCTTTGAAAGCGAGACCGACACCATTTTCGTGCGTGTTTCTGGTTCTCCGTAAAAGCTTTTGTGCGTGAAAGTGTCTATTGCCCCCAGCGGCGCAGGACTTAAGGTATTTATACCCTTTTACTAAGTAGTTTGATGTAGTTTTTGTTTGTTATTACATAACCGCTCCACGATTATCGTTATTGCTATAAAAGCAATTGGTCCTTCATTATAATTTGCATATTTTTATCACACATTTATATCAACCTCCTTAACCCCAATCAATCATTGGCCCTATAAGT
Organism: Platerodrilus igneus; assembly: GCA_036346225.1. Lineage (NCBI taxonomy): Eukaryota > Metazoa > Arthropoda > Insecta > Coleoptera > Lycidae > Platerodrilus > Platerodrilus igneus. The sequence goes on along the minus strand of JARFIW010000139.1, from coordinate 1,552,101 downwards.
CGATCCGGATTCATTAGTCCTGTGGTATACGCATGTCCTAAATTAAAATATCACATTGCATTCAAGCGAGCTTTTAATTAATTAATATTTCAGTTTTAAATTTGTGCTTAAAGCCCATATTTAGCGGGTTAAAATGTGTAAACATTATTTATACTGTCTTTAGATTAAATTAAGCGATTTCGCCGTAATTGAAACCAGCAAGCGTTTTAATTACAAACAAATTCATAATATAAAATTTGTCAGTTTTCAGTTTTTAAATTCATTTTAGCGGCATAAAACAGAAAGCAACCTGAAAACTATAAATCGCTTTATACTTCTTAAACAAGAAAGGTAAAGGATTTGCTTTGTATTTAAAAGCTATTGCACGTTTTGTATTACAATATTGAAAATATCTGCAGAGGAATAAGGTTGTAAAGTTGTATCTTTCGGCAAATATGTTAAGCCACATGTTTTAAACGTTTCTGTGAGCTTTTGATGTAAAGGCCGACCGTAACCGCCCGGGTTGTAAAGCGGTACATCTTATCCTCGCGCTTTGTTAGACAAACCCTTGTTTTCGACGTCTCGTTTTAAGACCACATTGACGAACCGTTAGTCATAAAACGTGATTTATTGGTTTATACCCTGTCTTACCTTTTCGTGCTTTGAACAATCATAATATTTTAACATTTTCGCGTACATCTGAGCGTTACGGTTTTATAGCATTTAGTGTAGATCTTTCAAAATAACAAAATAACTATGGCTCCGAAGAAGGCACATGTGGTAGAACTCAATTACTGAAAACACGGATTTTAGAAATATTTGAGCTTTGTAATTCTATACAAAGTGACACAACTTTAAGAACGTTGTTCCTTATTCAAACAAGGGGAATAACTGACCTTTATACAAATTTCAGCAAAATTTTAATTTCTGTCTTAGCTTCATGTGACGAGGTAGAATCATTAACTTACAACGCTGTACGGAAGGAAGTAGATTCAGCTTATTTTGCATACTGCTGCATCTCGAAACGATGCAAGAAACGCGGGCACAAATTACAGAAAATGCTCCAAGCAGCACGGTATCAAAATTGTTACCGTTAAAGCTCCAAATTTTTAATAATGAGGTAACTGAATTTTCATCTTTCATCGATTTATTTGACAGCCTGGTCTATAATAACGCGTCGCTGTCCAATATCGAAAAATTAAATTATCTTATCAGTTGTTGTACCGGGAGTCTTTAAGAATCGTTAAATCTGTACCCATTTCGGGGATAATTTTATTATTTCCTATAACGCCTTGCGTGAGAGATTTAGCAATCCGCGTTTATTGGCAACTTTGCATTGGAAAGCAATGAAAGACTTTCTACCTTTAAAATCAGAAGACCCTAAGAAACTTAGGGCACTTATTGATTGTTTTTCGGAGAACCTTGCTGTTCTAACTAACTTAAAGTTTCCCACTGAACATTGGAACTTTATTCTGGTCGATTTGCTTTTAGAAAAACTTGATCCGTTCACTAGAAAACGCTTCGAACTCCAATCGGATCCGAAGCAAATACCTAATTTCGAGGATTTGAGATATTTTTAACCCAACAATGTGCAGCGTTGAAACCTTTTCTTCAACCGCACCTGTTTCTTATTCGACGACTGTCCATACATCTCACACATCAGTGCCTAAGAAATCCTCAGCGTTTCAATTTAAACCAAGAGTTTCTTCTAACGTAGTTTCACTGGACACACCAAGTAGCTCCAGTGACTCAAATAATTCATTTTCGCACCATTGTCCTTCCTGCAAAGGCAATCACTTAATTTATAGATGTCAATCGTTTCTAAAGAAAACTCCGACGGAACGTTTCGACATTGTCAAACGCTTACGCCTTTGTTTAAATTGCTTACGAACAGACCATGCGTCCATGCAATGCAAATCTTATAATTCCTGTCGAACTTGCGCCAAGCCGCATCATACCTTGCTACATTTTGAATCGCAACCTGCTTCTAGCCGTTCAGCTGAACCGGCCGCTACACACATGCATAAAAATGCCAATAGGACGCAGTCAGCCTCTCCTATTCCGGCAAATGTTTTGTCTTCACAGACGAATTCAAATCTTGGGGTTACTGTCTTACTCTCCACTGCTGTTGTGGAAGTTCAAGATCGTTCTGGTAGATACAAACCGATCAGGGTACTCTTAGATCCTGGTTCCCAAGCTAGCTTTATTCGAGACGATTGCGTGAGCAAACTTTGGCTTCCACGCATACGTTCTCAAGTTCCGATTTATGGACTTGGGCAGACAACTTCAGCAGTCAATAGGGGTGCCGTCAGCTGCACCATTCGCTCTATGTTAGACTCTGAAAATCTCTAGAAGTCACAACTTTTGTGCTTTCGTCAATATCTGGCAAATTACCTAGCGTTGAAGTTCCTAATAATTGGGAACACTTATGCGGCCTGCACTTTGCAGACCCGACCTGGAACTCTCCAGGAACCATTGACATGCTCCTAGGAGCAGATGTTTATCCGTTCATCATCAATGGCGGTGTTATACATGGCAAGTTTCTTCAGCCTGCCGCCATAAATACAATTTTGGTTGGACTATTATTGGTCCCACAAAAGCTTGCAGTCTGATACTGTCCAAGCATTTTTACGTCTGTAGAAGATCCTATCGACCAGACCCTAAGGCGGTTTTGGGAGATAGAAGAGTTGCCATCCAAGCCTTATACTTCTCCAGAAGAAGAAAAGGCAGATTTGATTTTGAAAACACGTTTTCTCGTGACCCTAGCGGTCGTTTTATTGTTGCGTTACCGTTCAACGATACTTTGCCCGTTTTTGATAATTGCTTTGAGATGGCTAAAAACACTATTTTCGTTGGAGCGCAAATTACATGCTCAACCGAGCTACGCGCCCAATACAACAATTTCATGCAGGACTATCTTGATGCGGGTCATATGGCATTACTCGATTCTCCGCCCGTTGGGAACGATAATTACTTTTACCCCATCACCCTGTGTTTAAAGAAGAAGGTCATACTTCTAAAATTCGTGTGGTTTTGACGCCTCTGCAAAGGCTAAAACAACGTGTCACTTAATGACACTCAATTGGCTGGACCTAGTCTCCAAAACGACATTTCGTCAATCTTACTGAAATTTCGTACTCATCGTTTCGTTTTTACTTGTGATGTTCGCCAAATGTATCGACAAATTTTGGTTACCGAAGAACATCGAAAGTTTCAATTAATTGTTTGGCGGTTCTCCGCAGAAGAACCCATCCAGACATATCAGCTTAATACAGTGACCTACGGTATTAAGTCATCGCCTTATCTAGCATTAAAACTCTTCAGCAATTAGCCATTGACGAAGGCAAAGGTTTCCGTTAGCCGCTGACGCTATACGGTCAAATCTATATATTGATGATTTCGTCGCCGGTGGAGATTCTATACAATCGGCCCGCGAAATTAAAGATCAACTTATTCGACTTTTACATTTGGCTGGTTTTGAACTTCGAAAATGGAGTTCTAATTCAGTTTCTATTTTGGAAGGCATTCCGTCAGATTTTTGCCAATATACTTCTCTCGATTTCGATTCGGACGAATCAATAAAAATATTAGGTCTTCAATGGTCACCTACAGAAGATATTTTCTCGTTTCGGGTTAAACCATTAAACCAAATATGTACAAAGCGCAACATACTTTCACAAGTTGCCAGAATATATGATCCATTAGGATTTTTAGCCCCACTAACACTTTTGCAAAACGCCTAATCCAGCATCTGTGGATGTTAGGTTTAAATTGGGATGACATCCCACCAGCAGACATTTCGTCTCAATGGCAGCAATACCAAGAAGAGTTGCCGTTATTATCGTCATTAAAGTTACCACGTTGTTTACCCCCTTCGGATCCTTTTACTTGTCATTTGCATGGGTTTTGCGATGCTAGCGAGGTAGGGTATGCAGCGGTAGTGTATTTTCAGTTCATAAATCAAACTACTGGAGAAATAACTGTACAATTTGTAACCGCTAAAACAAAAGTAGCTCCAATTAAGCGCATTTCAATTCCACGTTTGGAATTATGTGCCGCCGTTTTATTAACCGATTTACTTTCTTTTACCATTCGGTCTTATCAAGGCTTGATTGACATCTCCGATGTTTCAGCGTGGAGTGATTCTACGGTCGCTCTCACTTGGATACGTTCTCCACCTTTTCGTTGGAAAACTTTTGTGGCAAACCGTGTTAGCCACATTCAAGAAATCATTGCACCTAGCCGATGGTTTTATATTAAATCTTCGCATAATCCGGCTGATCCTGCATCTCGGGGATTAATGCCAAGCGCGGTTATTTCATGTTCGCTATGGTGGGCGGGGCCTGAATGGCTTCACTACCCTAGTGACTCGTGGCCGCCTCAACCAACATTGTCAACCTCAATTGCTGAGGTAACTACGGAAAAGAAGATCCTAACATTTGTCGCTCAAACAGATCCAAACGTCATTGACATTTTACTAAGTCGTTTTTCATCGTTATATAAAATCCAAGGCATCGTAGCTTACATTTATAGATTTTCTAAACTCATGGCTCAACGTCATACGGGTCCCTTAACAGACATTGAATTACACAATGCTCTCATGATTATCGTTCGGCATGTACAAAATGTTACATTTTCAAAGGAAATAGCTTCGATCAAGGCAAACCGTAAGTTACCTAAAAGCTTGCGAAAACTTTCTCCATTTGTTGATCCACAAAACATCTTAAGAGTAGGTGGGCGCTTGACACATTCTTCGCTTTCCTATTCCGAAAAGTTTCCTGCGTTATTGCCTCAGCGGCACCGATTAACCGAACTTATCATTCTGTCAACTCATGAAAGGTATTGCCATCCCGGTGTTAATACCACAGCGTATCTTATCCAACAGAATTTCTGGATCCTTTCTATTAAACATTCAATCAGAAATTATTTATCATCCTGTCATAGATGTTTTCGTACCAAACCGGTCCTGGTAACTCCTCCTATGGGAGACCTACCGGCAGCACGTATTACCCAAATCAAACCGTTCAGTATTGTTGGTGTTGATTTTGCTGGCCCTCTTTAATAAAGGCTAACCGCCTGCGAGGCTCTAAAACTCTTAAGGCCTATATTTGTATTTTTGTTTGTTTTGCCACTAAGGCAGCACATATTGAACTTGTTTCGGATTTGTCGGCAGACGCGTTTCTTGCCGCTTTGCGACGATTTATAGCACGTCGAGGACGCTGTTCTCAAATATTTAGCGATTGCGGTACTAATTTTGTAGGTGCCTATCGTCAGCTTACGAGTTATCTGCATAGTGCAGTAACCTCAGAAAGGATAAAGTGGTCGTTTAATCCACCTAGCGCCCCTCACTTCGGTGGCTTGTGGGAAAGCGGTGTTAAGTCGGTAAAGACACACCTATCTCGCGTAATCGGCGAACAAAACTTACCTTTGAGGAACTGTACACAGTTCTTACACAAATTGAATCTGTGCTAAATTCAAGGCCACTCTGCGCTTTGAGTTCGGATCCAAATGACTTGCGTTGCCTAACACCAGGTCATTTCCTAACTATGGAGCCTCTTTCTGCACCACCAGATGAGGACCATTTAACCAACGTTGTACCATTAAAAAGCAGGTGGAAACTCCTGCAAAACTCCACCAAGATTTTTGGGTTCGCTGGAGCCATGAGTACTACATACTCTGAACCAGAAAGTTAAATGGCACTCTAAGGTAGGTGTCCGACAAGTGGAAAAGGACACTATTGTCCTCGTCAAGGACGACCAGCTTTCTCCACTTCAATGGAAGTTTGGTCGTATTATTAATACTTTTCCCGGTGCGGACGGTATTATACGTGTCGCTGAAGTCAAAACGGCACATGGCACACTAAAACGACCTTTGGTCAAACTAGCGCCGCTACCGGTATTTTAATTTTATTTTATGTTTAGATGTATATACACATTTTTTACATGTATAGTAGTATATTATTTTTACATATTTGCTTATTTACATATATATTTTTATTTTTGCATAGTTGGTAATATCGCTCGCTGTAGTGCACCACCCTATCTTTCGTTACCTCCTTTCCTAGCAAGGTCAAATCCCATGTGATTTCCTTCACCCAACCTACTTCCTCCTTTTCAAAATTCTATGAATTTGGTGGGCGGTATGTTACGTCGTCATCGAACAATTCGGTATTTTGTGACAATAAATACTTTGTGCGTGCATCCTACAGTTTGAGTGAAACATTTTATATACCGGCAATAACAGTGCATAAAGTGACAGTCGTACTCGAGCCTTTAAAGAAGCAAGTCGCCTTCGAACCCTTGAAAAGGACGGTTGTGTTAGAGCTTTGAAAGCGAGACCGACACCATTTTCGTGCGTGTTTCTGGTTCTCCGTAAAAGCTTTTGTGCGTGAAAGTGTCTATTGCCCCCAGCGGCGCAGGACTTAAGGTATTTATACCCTTTTACTAAGTAGTTTGATGTAGTTTTTTTGTTTGTTATTACATAACCGCTCCACCATTATCGTTATTGCTATAAAAGCAATTGGTCCTTCATTATAATTTGCATATTTTTATCACACATTTATATCAACCTCCTTAACCCCAATCAATCAATGCTATAGAACTGAAGAAATTCATGCATGTTTGTTCCACTGCTTTATCACAACAACAAGAGGTTGATGAAGTTATGGCGATTGCTATAAATATCACGGCCAAACTAAAGAAGATGACACCAGAGCACGCTTATTTATGAGTCATTGATTAATAGTAATAATAATAAACGTTTATTTCCAATAGGAGTAAACCCAATTACAGGAAATAATTTACAAGTTATTTAACACACATTCACAACATACAGTAATTTTGTATAAAAATAAACCTAATAGAAAAACTAAAAAAAAAGAAAAAATAATGTATAACAAAATTGATATATCAAAAATGAATTATTACGTTTTATAAGGTCTTCAAATCTATCATTAAAAATATCCGAATCATTGATGTATCTGTTATAAGTTAGACACACTACTGTGGCTGGAGAGTGCAACAATAAATTTGTTCTACTCGTTTGAAGATAAAAAGTATTGCTAAAACGTGCATGTTGACAAGGCACTATCGATGAAATCTTTCCTAGTAGATAAGGGCAATCTATTTCATTGTTTAATAATTTATATAACAATTTTATATTTATACATTTTCGTCTGTTTTGGAGTGACCGACAATTAAATCTTTGAAGTAAAGCATTATGGTCAGACCTAATAGGTAGATAGAATCCATCACAGGCGAAAGATACATATTTAAAAAAATTCCTTTAAACTGCTTCTAAGCTATCACTATGAACTTTATAAATTGGTTACCATACCAGAGACCCATACTCAAGTATATATGTAACAAGAGTGTTAAATAGTAGTAGTAATGTATTAACAGAAAAGTTGTTGTAGTTTTTATATATTGGACCACAAGATTTATATACACTTGAAATACATTTATTACTATGTTTAACGAAGTGAAATTTTTTATCAAACAGGATACTTAAATCTGCAAAGCTAGATAATTTTTGAACAAGCGCTTCCTGTATGAAGTGCGAAAAGTTTATCATGTCATGCTTCCGACCATACAAAATTACACAGCATTTTTGTATATTTAGATGCAACCGATTACTTAGGCACCAAGTAGTCAAACTGACAATATCGTTTTGTAAAAGTATGTAGTCTTCCATAGAAGTAATAGTTTTGAAAATCTTTAAGTCGTCTGCAAACAGTAGCTCTTCGACTTTGATAGAATCAACAATATCATTAATAAATATCAGAAAAAACAAAGGGCTAAGATTTGGCCCTTGCGGGATACCCAATGTTGGAGTAAATGTTTGAGAGTGATAGTTCGAGTAAGCTACATGCATTTGTTTATTTAATAGGTAAGACTGAGTAAGTTCCAAAAGTGCTTGTGAGAATCCAATAACATTTAGTTTACACAAAAGAATGTAATGATAGATTTGGTCAAAGGCTTTCTGGAAATCAGTGTAGATAACATCAACTTGTTTGTTGCTCTCGAATGATTCACAAACACATTGGTTGAATGTAACAAAGTTGGTGATTGTTGATTTCCTTTCCATAAAGCCATGTTGCGCAGGTGTAATATAGAGCTTTATTTGAGCATTATTTATTTATTTATTTATTTTTTATTTATTTATTTACGTGTGTGTGTATGTACAGATAATTTCAAATTGATACACACTAATAAAAATAAAACAAATGAAAACATGCACACTTAAAGCCTTAATTAAGGTAATTCTCATCATCATCATTTTGTTATCGACCTTACTTAAGGTCGGTTTGACGCAGCTCTAACTTCTTTTCTATTCTTGCGACTCTAAATAGCTCTACATACCCTTCACCACCTAAATTTCTAATAATTTGACTAATATAGTTTGGTCTAGGTCTTCCTATATCCTTCTATCTTTTTCCTATCCAGCTGGCTCTACATAGATATTAGCAACCTGATGGTTGTTAAAGAACTCTAACATGTTTAAATGATTACCATTTATAAGGAAATGAAATATAACCTGGATATCCGCTTCAAAAAGGAAAAGTGTTAAATTATATGTTATGGTAAGGCTTAAGCAACGAATCGCTGCCAACAAGCCAGACTGCTACCTAATTGTGAGTTATGCCATGGTGACGTTTATTAAATTATATGTTATGGTAAGGCTTAAGCAACGAAACGCTACCAACATGCCAGACCGCTACCTAATTGTGAGTTATGTCATGGTGACATTTATTAAATTATGTTATGGTAAGGCTTAAGCAACGAAACGCTACCAACATGCCAGACCGCTAACCAATTGTGAGTCATGTCCTGGTGACATTTAGTTAACTGATTTTTATTTTTCTTTTTGTATTGTTTTCGAACTTACTTAAAGTCGGTTTGACGCAGCTCTAAATTCTTTTCTATTCTGAGCTAGTCTAAAAAGGTCTACATACCCTTCACAACCTACATCTCTAATAATTTGACTAATATAGCTTTGTCTAGGCCTTCCTACTCTATTAATTCTAAAATTTTGTTTTTAAATTTAGTGTAGTTACACGTGAAGATATCGACTTCTACAAAAAATCTATTGTAAGTCCTACATAGTCTTGAAACACAATCAGTTGAACCATAATTAGTTCTATGCCTACTTTCACTAAATACAACACTATACCTTGTATTCTTACGAGTTATCCTTAGACCAATCATGCTTAATAAGTCTACACTATCAACCATGTTATTCCAAAGCTTATACATAAAGAAAGCCATATTATTCCTACGTCTCTGTTCTAAGCTTAGCATTCCTACTAACTTTCTTCTGATTACATGGTCAAGGTTCTCATAAGGAAACTTAAGTTTCCACAGTAGATGTTTAATAAATTTATCTTGTACACACTCTAATCTATCTATGTTACATTTGTAATAAAGCGACCAGATAAGAGAATTATATTCTAGAATACTTAAAATTAATGCGTTATACAGCAACTTCAAAGAACATATGTCAAATAGACCTATGCTGTTTCTTTTGATGAAACCTAACATTGTAAATGATTTAAACAGTATATGGTCTATATGATCAGAAAAAGACAATTCCCGATCAAACACAACACCTAGGTCAGAAATACTGTTAACAAATTCCAGAGGAATACTGTTGATATGATAGATGAATCTGACCGGATTCTTACATCTGTAGAAACTAATTGTTTTACACTTGGCAACATTAAGACTTAGTAAATTACATTCACAATAAGAAAGTAAATTATCAAGGTCATGCGGAATACATAAACAATCTGTGTAAGAATTAGCATAAGTAAAGAACTTGAGGTCAGCTGCATAAAGTAAGCACTGAGTAGATGTGAACACAGAAACGACATCATTTATGAAAAACAAAATAATATATGGCCAAGGTGAGACCCCTGTGGCACTCCCGAGTTCACAGTAATCACTTTAGATTTAACACCTCGATTATGTATGTATTGAGATTTGTCAGACAAATAGGAAGAAATCCACTTTAGGTAAACACCTTGAATTCCCAAAGCATACAGATTCTCCATCAATAAATTATGGCACACCCTATCAAATGCTTTAGATATGTCAGTATATATCACATCAACTTGGTTGCCATCTTCCAGTGCATTAACTAGAAAATCCTGGTAAACAGCAAGATTAGTGCATGTTGATCGGTCTTTGAAAAAATCATGCTGTTGCTTCACCAAGACATGTTTAAATGTGTTAAATAACTCATCACAAACTATCAATTCAAAAATTTTAGCTACAGTAGAGTAGTGAGATTCCTCTGTAGTTTTCTATAACACTTATCTCCATTTTTGTACACAGGATAAAAGGAGGATTTCTTCCACAGTTCCGGAAATACACCGGAATCAAAGTATTTTTGAAATATAACTTGTAACGGTTCAGCAAGTATCATACAGCATTGTTTCCAAAAGATTGGAGGTATACCATCAGGACCAGCCCCTTTGTTAATATCTAGACTAGTTAACTTATCTATGATTTCATTGGCTGTGAATGTATGACTGAACAAGCCGGCAGATGAAACGCACACATCAGAAAAGTTGCATAAGCCTCTGTTGGCATCCAGATTTGCTAGATAACAAGAACTGAAGTGATCAGGGAAAGCATCAACTATTTCTTGGGATGAGGATAGCAAATTACCACCATAATTCATTCTAATAGGAATACCCACTTCTTTCCTAACAGAATTAATGTATGCCCAAAAGCTTTTAGTATTTGTTTTAATTTCATTTTCTAAGTTCCTGATCAAAAGATTATAGCATATGTTCATTTCATTTTTGCTTAGCCGACGCAAATTTGAGTAGTCATTGTAATCCTCCATTGACTTAGATTTCTTGAATTTACTGTGCAATTTATTTTTAAACTTAATTAGCTTAATTAGTTTCTCATTGTACCATTTGGGAAATTTCCTAGGTTTAGAATATTTTTTAGGAATAAAAAGATTAATAGCAAGATTAATTCGTTCGTAGAACTCGTTGACGATAATATTAATATTGTGATCAGTTTGGACAAAATTCCAGTCAATGTTCTGAAAAAATCTAATAATGTCATCTTAAGATGCCTTTCTAAACTGAAATACCACAGATTTATTGTTAGATGGCATACCTGCAGGTATTTTTAAAAGTACAACTAATTCCAAAGCCGGGTGATATCCATCTTCTTTGACCAGAATATTCTGGGATCTAATGACTTCAAGTGATTCTAAATCAGAAAAAAGTAAGTCTAAGTGTTTACCCTGATTATTAACTATTCTGTTAATCTGATTTAAGACAGTAAGCTGCATACCACTTATTAAAACTTTGCTGACCAAAGATGTGAGTTTTGTGGGCAGAAAATATCCATCAATATCAACCCATGTAATTTCAGGAACATTAAAGTCCTCAAAAATTAAAATTTTAGCTGTATTATTGCTGGTTCTTAAATAATCACTTTATCAACAAATACTTGGTACAGCTCATGAGACGATTTAGGAGGAAAATACACCGCTCCTATTAATAAGGTTGTATGACCATAAAAATTTTGATCCAAATATCCTCAAAATAATGAGACCCTGACCTGGGTAGTAAATTAGACTTAATGTGTGATTTAATGGCAATAAGTACCCCTCCTCCTCTTTGTTTGTTTAGCAGTTCACACTTGCGGTCGCATCGAAATACATTAAAATTCTTAGGAATAACTTCACCATTAGAAATGTCACTGGATAACCAAGTCTCAGTATAAACTATGCAATCAAAGTTAGCTGAACTAATATTGAGTAATGTCGTGATATTCTTAGTACAAAGACCCCTCACATTTTGATAATAGAAGTGAATACTAGATTTGCCAAACTGGTTCACATTTAAAATTTGACTACTAATCTTAGTGTCAAGAGTTGTTTTCTGGGGCCGATTTTTTATGAAAAATATATGGCCGAATTTCAGTGCCACTAGGCCAGTTAGTAGGATTCTCAACAATGGCTTTGTCATCAACATGAACTCCTATGCGAAAACATGCATACACACCCCGTGTTTCCAGACTATCACAAAAAACTCTTTATTTGAAATGATTTCCCGAAAGTGATCCGAAACGGTTTCGCTTTTGGTCCCAGACTTAATACGTCCAACAAAGAACCAAACTTTCTTTTCAACTGCAGTCAATTTAGAGGAGAAATTACTACTAATACCAGTGCCGTATATAGATTTTTTATTATTCTTTTTCTTGTTAAAAACTGTTGCAAAACCATAATTACCTTTCCTTAATTGATTATTAGCAAGTTCGTATTGTACGTTATTCTTCACAACTTCTGCATAGGGAGTCTTGGGCGCAGTGGCAGATGAGTGATTAACAACATGCTCAGGAAGGTGATGATTAGAAGCAATAATTGATGTATTATCAGAAGATACCATATTTGATAACTGATTAGAATAACTTGCAACAACAGGATGAAATTAATGTTTCTCCTAACACATATGTTTGTAGATAATTCTTGATTCAAAACATTTGTATTAGGAATGTTATCAAAGTTATTAATCCAAGATGTTCTTTCACAATTCAAACTTTGATGAATATTTGTTAAATTATGATCCTTGGTAAGGAGCTTCACAAGATCAATATTACTTTTCTTGAGGTTATCAATCTCAGTTCTTAATTCCAGGAGTTTAGCTAAAAGTGATTCAGTGTTCTGAGTGATTAAAGAGTTAATCAACTCCTTGAACAGGTTGCTTTTAAGGAAGTTCACCACAGTATTAGTCTCATACTTCGGGTCACACTCACTGCCAGAAGTAGTGTTAGCACAGGTAACCATAAGTGATTGATCATTCTCATTTAAGCTGCCATGTTTATAGCATCTATTGCACAGATAGTCCATATTTTTGCCAGAAGCACTCAAAAACACTCCATATCTTTCTCCACATGATGAATGCACATGAACTTTACATTTCATACACTCCACACACTTATTTGAAACCTTTTTACTACATTAATTGCAAATATTGGCTACATCAACAACAACTTGCTGTTCATTTAGTTTACCCAAAAGAATGTAATGATCAAGTTTGTCAAAGGCTTACTGGAAATCAGTGTAGATAACATCAACTTGTTTGTTGCTCTCGAATGAATCACAAACACATTGGTTGAATGTAACAGAGTTGGTGATTGTTGATTTCCTTTCCATAAAACCATGTTGCGCAGGTGTAATATAAAGCTTTATTTGAGCATATATATGCTTGTATAATAATGACTCAAAAACTTTGGCAATATTCAATATAATAGATATAGGACGATAGTTAGTAATATTGGAGGAAAACCCTTCTTAAGTACTGGTGTAATCATCGACATCTTCCAAATATCCAGAAAAAAACACTGTCTAAGAGAAAGATTGCATAGGTAGCATAAAGGTTTGGCTAATACATATGCACAGTCTTTAACAAAGAAAGATGGCACAACATCGACACCAGCAGTATTTTTGTTTTTAGTTTTCTTATAGCTTCCAACACTTACACCTCAGTAAAACTAGTAACCGAAATAAAGCGAGTGTTAAGAAATACAGGAATGGTGCTCGATGAATTTGACTTAACGTAAACACTTCTGAAGTGTAAAGCCAATGCATCTACAATTTCTTGTTGAGTAGTGATAGTTTTGTCATTGTATTTTATTGTACCAGATATTGTAGTTGAGCTTTTCTTGTTATTAACAAATTTCCAAAATAATTCGGTTCTGAAGAAATGTTCACTTGAATCTTGAGAATAAACATCATATACGCTTTATCAATTAATATTTTACATAAGGATGTTATAGATTTAAATTTAACGTAGTCATTAATACTATGACTTTGTTTATATTTCTTCCAAAGTTTATGTTTTAGTTTCAATTGGTTAATAATAATTGAATCAAACCACAGCAGGTATGTACGGGAATACTTAATACGATGGCGTGGCACTGCCAAATTAAATAACTTATATAAAGTATTGTAGAATTCCGGAATTGCAGAGTTAATGTCCTTGGTTTGACATACGGGAGCCCAGTCTACTGAACAAAGGGAATCGTACAGTAGCGGAAAATTAGCTTTTTTGAAATTCCACCTTACATCTTCATTATTTATTGAGAAATTGATATCTAATTTAAACTCTATATAAATTAAGATTTCTAAAGTTGGATGATAGCCGTCTTCATGAACTATTGGAAAATTACATTTAGACACTTTTGTGGCAGTGCTATAGAGAACTAAATCAAGTAAACGATCAGATACATTCACTATTTCATTATATTGTGTTAGGTTATTGAAAGCACAGAAGTTGTCGACTACAGTGGCAGCTGCACTACTAGTATTGAAACAGTAATCAAGTAATAACACAAGGATTGTTCAATGAATTGACACGGAAAACAGTTGTCATGGAGACAATGCCCACCATTAATGCTTCTGATCACTCAAGATCTGCATCTTCTAGTGGAAGCAGTTCTACGGATTTGACAGACTTTTACACAAATGTGACAAGAATGTATAATTTTTGATTAAAGTTGTTATTGTAAAATTGTACCCATCTGATTTACTTTAAAAATGTATTTAGAATTTTTTTCACGTTTTTGATAAATTATTAAAACTAATTTCTGCAATTTTTTTTTCTTTCAATACATTATATATCACTTGACACGTCTCAAGTATGAGCTGACCTAATGTTTGAGCTGAAATGCATGTAGAGAATTTCAAGTCTTCGTACGATCTGCCAGTAGCTGGAAATCTAAGAGTGGCAATTAGTTGTTCTTCATGAGGAATTGCTTGTTGCATCACCGTATCTTGTTTCCTCAAATATGGGCTAACAAGATTTAGTAGATGGTTAAACGTATTCTCGTCCATTCATAAATAATTTCGATTTGGATCAGTTGCTCGCAGCACTTTCAAGAGTGACATGTGACTAAAATCATTTCGTCGCAATAGCTAATTTTTAGTCCATTTTATTTTCAATCGTTTTTTCATAAATGTTCTGCAACCACAACGATAATGCCTGCACAAGCAATAGTCTACCGTTTGTTGCTTCGAGTAAACATATTTAAAAGACTGATTTGTCAGTCAGATCTCCTACCTCACTTAAAATACCATGCGCCACATCAAATCCGTCCGAAATGTAAGATTTTTTCCACTATCGGGCGAGTTTGATACCTCGAGTCAAGTATGAACATTTGATGCGCGTATTTGTCATTATAGTTAGTGGATTTTGAAAGATTTAGTATGTTCGAACCAAATCTGTTAAATCAAATCTATACGTACCTCATCTCTACGGATAAACCGCGCATGTATGGGGGGCTAATATCCAAAATGAAATTCTAGAAGAATTTTGATTATGTATATATAACATTTTTATGTTTTGAGTAGGTCAATGATTGTTGTTTAATAATATAAGAAATTTTGTGGTTAGGAACGATTAATTGTTTACAGAATTAAGCCATCCTTTACACACATGTTCATTCTGAAGGAATCCTGTAAGAATACAGCGTTTCCGTGTGCAAATGAAATTAACTTAATTTAAAAAAACTTGTTTTGTATGTAAGTACTTAACGTGAAAAGCTTCAGTTCTAAAGTTTACTTTAATAGCTTAAGTAATACATCATGTACAAATCAATCTTTTTCATCCGATTCTGGAAATAAAATTTTATCCTTTCATAAAGTTTAAAAAATAATAAAATCAGAGTAGCCTGGTTAAACCCATTACAGGGCACTAGAAATTATCTTGGTCAAGGATGGTCATGAAACAGTAAACGATTATGCTATGGTAGGCAGTCAACGTCTTTTGTTTTGCTAGCTAGAATGCAGTAATTTGTACGGTTCGGGTTAGCGTCTCAAAGTAGCTTGTATTGGGAAAGTTTGGTAGAACGAAAACTAAAATCGCGTTTTGACGATTATGGGGTACTTTTACGTGGCTCTAGACGTTAACGGTGGTGCAGTTAAGTGGTGCAAAAACGTGACGGTGGATTCCTAAATTCTTTTCGTTTATATTCTCTACTGTCGACGTTAACAAACAAGCTTTTCGGTGTATTTGATTATCTAACAAGACACCCACTCGAATAAGAATAAAGAACCTGAGATGAGTGCTCTGGGACGCTAGACTGATCCTTTTCTGTTTTGAATTTTATTTTAAACGGTAAGTTTTTACTTATTTAATAAACCGTTTGAATTGAGGTTACATCAAATATTTATGATGCCCGCTTGTTTGAACTAGGCGTCACTGATAATTGGTATAATCTCTAGCCTTATAACAGGTATTTCCTATTTAAATGTACAGATGTACATAAATTTTTAGGGCATCTCTAGTTGTATTCTTGTTTTGTGGATGCTTATTACATTATTGAGGGTTCGAAGCAATATATAAAAAAAAATTCTGGAACTTTGCAGGTTTGCCTGACTTTTTCATCTAAATTCCAGGCTCATATTTTCTAATTATAAATGAATAAGAAATTTTTAGTTTACGTTTAAAAATATAAGAAAATATACATTCCGAAATAACTTAAAGTAGGTATTGTTTTGTTTAAACAAAAGTAAGAGATAGGTAGTGGTAACGCCGGCAACAAATTCCTTTTATTTTAAAAGTTACAGTTTATTAATTCGATAAATTATTGCCAGAATAGCATTCAATTCAGGTTATTTTAATTTATAGATAAATTGAAACATATGCCAATTCCGACAATAACTAAATTAAAACAGATAGTAACAAACATCGGTGTGATTCGGTTCGCTAGTAACTGTGGCATCGGTGTGCACGTCAAAATAACCCCTTGCACCCGTCTTAGAGTGGGTTCGAAAACGTTAAATTTCTACATTCGTGATCCTTGCCTTCCTTCAATGACCATCCTAAATCTCACCCTTTAAACGCCTATTTAAAGCGAGCTGCAGATCTTGGGTAAGTTCATTGCTTTATTTTGTTTGTTCATGTTTAAAAAAATACAGTCCACTGTGTCTTAACCGAGCGCTAATATTTTGGTTACCTTCGGGCACGGATTGTTAGTAGCGGGAATTTAGCACTCTACTAAATACCGGGTTATAAGGGTTATTTTGCTCGTTCATGCCACAGTTCATTTACAAGAATCGTTCACTTTAGATAACATAAACAGGTGTACGTTAAACAGACCTTTCGCGCTCTGTTATCGCATATGCTTTTCTATTTCAAATTCGCTTATCTATCCTTGCAATAGTGAGTACATTTGAAATAGCGTAAACAATACAAATCTTTCGTTCTAAATTTACATATTTGTTATACATCTGCAATTTGTTATTAATCACCGAATTATTAATATCACAATGAGTAAAGCGGTTAATAGATTAAAATCACTTCAATCTAAAAAGGAAACCTATTTCCAAAGAATTCAAATTCTTTACGATAAAAGTAAAAACATTCAAGATTCGGTAATTTTAAAAGAATTTAAGATAAGACACGCAACCCTAGATGACACAAAACGTAAATTAGATGAAATCATAGATGAAATCAATACGATAGGGTTTGAAACGGATCCAGAATTTAAACCGAACTACAATGAATTAAACGCTATCGATGAACTTTATTGTTACATTCAGGATGTTGCTACCGGTTTAATCACTTCGAAAGTTACCGATAAATCTTCTCAAAATCAAACTATGCACGCAGCTAAAGCTACTGTTCGTCTCCCAAAAATTGATCTAATTGATTTTAACGGCGACTTTCTAAAATGGCCTCTTTTCTACGAAACATTTAAAAGCCTTGTCCATAATAATTCTAATTTGGACAATACTTGCAAAATGCATTATTTATTAGGAAAATTACGGGGTAGCGCTCTGGCATTAAGCCCTGGTATGTTATCGACGGCTGAAAATTACTCTATACTATGGGCCGCTTTAATTGAAAAATACGAAGATAAACGCGCTTTAGCTAACACTTATCTTTCTCAGGTTTTCGACTTTAAAGCGCTTCTAACGGAAAGTATTATCAGTCTAAATTTTTTCATAGAAAAGGTTGACTCTGCAATCAATGCTCTTCGTAAATTAAACATTACAAACTTGTCTGATTTTATTCTTACTTCTATTGCTTTATCAAAGCTAGACAATCATACAAGACGAATTTTTGAACAATCTTTAAAGGGAGGTTCGATTTCTACTTACGATGAGCTAGCCACGTTTGTAAAAGAACAAGTTAAAATTTTAGATCGAACCAGCAGTAGTAAAACAAAGCAAATTAGTGGCCACACAAACAAGACGAAGGTCTTACATGCCTTCGCCACAAAAGAAGTAAATAATCACGACAATTTGAAATGTGCTTATTGTAAAGGCGAACATCATCGATTAGCTAGGTGTTACAAATTTCTTAATCTTTCTCCGCAAAATCGAATTTCTTTTGTTAAAGATCAAAAATTGTGTATTAACTGTCTCAGTTCTAAGCACGCTTTGTCGTTATGCCCTTCTACGTATTCATGTAGGTTGTGCAGTAACCGTCATCATTCAGTGTTACATATTCCTAGTCCGATTGTTGACACAAATAATCAAGCGTTAGCTAATCCTATAAATACAAATGAAGCAATTAATGTGAGTCTTTGTTCAACGTCGACTAAGGAAGGTTCAGATAAAAATTACACGATTCTTTTAGCGACTGCGATCGTTAAAGTTGAATCAACAATGGGTACTTACCTGCGGTTGAGATTCCTAATTGATAGTGCTAGTCAATGTAACTTCATTACATCTAAATGCTGTCAATTGCTTCGATTACCTGTAAATAAAACTTACACGTCTATTTCAGGGATCGGTGCGTCATTCAAACCTGTTCGCGGTCAAACGCAAATAGCATTTACATCTCAACATGATGCAGATGTTAAATACAAAATGCAAGCGTTCGTATTAGACAAAATCACGAATCGTTTGCCATCTTGTGCTGTCGACCCAGCAGTTTGTAAACATTTTAGCAATCTACGTTTAGCCGATGAAACTTTCTTTTGTCCTGGAGAAATTCACAGAATTATAGGTGCTGAACTTGTACCACATATTTTGGAATCATTCAAATATTCAAGTCCCGATTTACCCGTTGCCATAAATTCCACTTTAGGATTTATAATTATGGGTCAAACTCCAATTCAAAATGTCACGACCAATTTACAGGTTTATTGTTGTGTTGAAGGGTCCGATGTCATAGAACCTTTGCTACAGAAATTTTGGCAGCTCGAAGAAGTAGGTGAAGTCGTTACTCGTAGTTCCGATGATATTAAATGTGAAGAATTGTTCTCTACTT
Source organism: Platerodrilus igneus (assembly GCA_036346225.1). Taxonomy (NCBI): domain Eukaryota; kingdom Metazoa; phylum Arthropoda; class Insecta; order Coleoptera; family Lycidae; genus Platerodrilus; species Platerodrilus igneus. The sequence goes on along the minus strand of JARFIW010000139.1, from coordinate 1,532,873 downwards.
CAACAAAACGAGATGATACTGGTCGATACATTGTTGCTTTACCTTTTACAGAATATCCGCCAAACTTATGAAATTCCTTTTCTACAGCTTTGCGCAGATTTTATTCTCTAGAAAAAAGATTTTCTTTATCGCCGTCATACAGAGTAGCCTATAGTGCGGCGATGAAAGATTATATTGAGCAAGGTCATATAAACCTTATTCCAAATTGTACTCCTCATTTCAAAGGATATTTTATTCCTCATCACGGGGTGTTTAAGGAAGAATCGGTTTCTACCCCTTTACGCATCGTTTTTGATGCATCGTCTAAAGATCCATTTAATAAATCTTTAAATAACTGCCTTTATGCCGGTCCAAAATTGCAAACCGATTTATTTTGCATATTAATTAATTTTCGATTAATGGAATTTGCCTTAATTTCTGACGTTTGTCAGATGTTTCGCCAAATAAAAATATGTTCCGAACATCAATCTTATCAACGTTTGCTTTGGCGATTCAGCATAGATGAACCATTACAAACGTATCAACTCACAAGAGTTACTTTTGGTGTCAAATCATCTCCATATTTAGCTCTACGTACTGTACTTCAGCTAGCATTAGATGAAGCAAAAAATTTTCCGCTTGCATCCGCAGTTGTACAAAGAGATATGTATGTAGATGACGTAATTTCTTCGGTAGAATCTTTAGATAATGCCAAAGGCCTTTATCATGAACTGCTCGGGCTTTTCACGGCCGGAGGTTTTCAGTTAGTTAAATGGGCCACAAATTCTTCGCATTTAACAAACGAAATATCTGAAAATATTCGAATGGACAATGTTGTAGATTTCGAAAGCAATATTTTAAAGGTATTGGGTCTTCAATGGCATCCAAAGGTTGATAATTTAACACTTGCGGTTAAAGGTCCAAATGAAATCTGTGCAAAGAGAAATATTCTTTCCACTGTAGCTAGAATGTGGGATCCATTAGGGCTCTTATCTCCCGTGACAATTTTTGCCAAACTACTAATCAAAGAATTATGGATATTAAAGTTGTCTTGGGATGAAGAAACCCCTCCATATATTAAAGGCTTGTGGAATACCTTTCAGCAAGAAATAATTCAACTTTCCGACTTTAAAATATCCCGACACATCGGATATTCATTAGTAACGTCATTACAACTTGTGGGATTTTGCGATGCTTCTGAAAAGGCATACAGTGCCGTCGTATACGCCCGAACAGTGTCTCTGGATGGCGAAGTAAAAATTATTTTACTATGCGGTAAAGCTAAATTGGCTCCAATAAAAACTGTCACTATTCCTCGTTTGGAGTTATGTGCTGCTTTATTGCTTGCAAGACTATTAAATTGCATTATTCGCACATATTCCTCACGATGCACTATCAAACAAGTTTTTGCGTTTTCTGATTCCATGGTGGTTCTTAACTGGATTCATAAATCGCCCCATTGTTGGAAAACTTTTGTAGCCAATCGAGTGGCAAAAATTCAAAATTTATTACCAGTAACTCGCTGGTTTCATGTTGATGGCATTTCAAATCCTGCCGATTGTGCGTCTCGCGGTATATCTCCAAATCAACTTCTTAACGCCGAGTTGTGGTTGCAGGGGCCATCGTGGCTTCTTTCTCAAGAAAGCGATTGGCCTATTAAAATCATTGACACGGAAGAAATTATTTTGACTGACAATAAACTTGAACAGAAATTGGTTTCACTTCCTGTAACACAATCAGAAGTTCATCCCTTGTACGCCCTGATTGATAGATGCAGCTCTTACTCTTAATTGTTAAGCATAACTGTTTATGTTTTGAGATTTGTTAAACGTTTGCTTAAAAGGAACCGCATTTCTGCGGAAGATCTTGTTGCGGCAGAAAATATTCTAATTTTAGCAGTGCAAGATAAACATTTTTTCTCCGAAAAGACTTTTCTGGAAAAGGGACAACATTGTTCGAAACCCTTTCTACATTTGAATCCTTTTCTTTCAAATAACTTAATTAGAGTTGGAGGTCGTCTGTCAAATGCAAATATTTCATATGATCAGCAGCATCCAGTTCTTTTACCTAAGAAAGATCGTTTTACCGATTTATTAATTGATCATTTTCATGTAAAAAATTTACACACAAGGCACATCTTCTGCTTTCTCTATTACGTCAGCATTTTTGGATTATAGCGGCTAGAAATTTGGTTCGGACTCGTGTTCAAAATTGTAATCATTGTTTCAGAAGAAAACCTCGACCTTCTTTTCCTCTTATGGCTGACTTACCGTCTCCTAGGGTTAATCAGGCCAAAGCATTTATGCATACTGGCACTGATTTTGCCGGACCTTTTAATATAACTCTTAGTAGACACCGGGGAGTTAAAGCTCAAAAGGCCTATATATGCATATTTGTTTGTTTAACAACTCGTGCCGTGCATCTAGAATTAGCGTCAAGTTTGTCAACCGACATATTCCTTGCCGCATTTAAGCGTTTCCTTGCTAGAAGGGGACCATGTGCGGTTATGTATTCCGACCGCGGGACAAATTTCGTAGGCACTAAAAATTATTTAGATTTCCTTCAAGAATTTTTCCGAAATTCAAATTGCCTAAATGCCATTGGCCATGAACTTAGTCAAAGATTTGTATGAATTTGTGCCGTTTAGTGATAGCGATGACGATGCTGAAGGTTAGTTAGATTTATGTACCTACCTGTACATATGGTTTGAAATAAATTATTTGTGGTTGAACCAGCTGCTATTGAAAACGACAATGTAAGTGGAGATGCAGAATCTTAGTGTGAAATTTCAACTGGAATGCGAGTATTTTTGTTTACAAAGGAAAATAAGATATTGATAGATTTACCAGAATCTGTTGAGCCATTTGATTACTTTAGATTTTGTGAATGACAATTTGTTAGACTTAATTGTTACTCAAACCAATTTGTATGCAAAAGAAGTGCATTGTTCTAAAGGTGTTTCAGAAAAATCAAGAATTTCTGCACGGAAAGACGTTACAGTATCCGAATTATTAATTTTTATGGGGCTTACATGGGAACTATAAAACTCAGTCGCATTCAGGACTAGTGGAAAACACATCGTCTATTTAATTTAACTTGCTTTTCAAAATTCATGAGTAGAGATCGCTATTTAGTAATTATGCGGTGTTTACACTTTGTTCAAAATCCAGAAGATGGAGAATCTGTAACGGGCATTTTTTTAATGGCTTAACATTTCTGTAACTACTAATTCTATATTTTATATTTATTAACTCGTTGGCGAATGCGTCGTATTATAATAAGTGGATCGCTGTTTGTATAAAGTGAATACTTTCGAATAGTTTTCATATTGTATGCAATTTAACTCGCGTGTATTAATTAAAGATAGATAAATTGAAGCTTGATTCTCATTAATAAATAAATTCTGTTCTGTGTTCCTATATGCGAAGTACGTTGAAAATACTGCTTTCTGTTTGCTTTGATAATAGTGGAAAATTAATGCGGTATTAATTTCTCGAATTGTTCATGAACAAAGGCGGCACGATTTTAGTTGTTTTTCTTGTGAAATAAAAGTGTATTTTAACTGTAGAATGTGTTTACTGGACCGCACGGGTTTTAAGGTCATTGACAGCGGTTTTATTGCTTACGCGTTACTTTACTGATTGTGTTTTTTTTAGCTGATTTGTATCTTTATATGTGAACGGTGTGTGCGATCTAGTTTCGTGGTCCCCTTTTTTTGTCAGAGTAGGGTATACTTTGGATTATCCAAATTAAATACAGTTGATACTGTAGTTGCTGAATTTTCTAACACCAAAGAATCTAAAATAGATCGTTGCTTGCGCAAATTTCGTTATTAAAAAGCATTACATTTTTCTTTGTTACCATATGTAGCAAATAAAACACCTCACATTACTGTTAGTATAATGCAAGAACTTATATGTTGGTCTGCTTTCTACAACCCCCCCTACTCTCCGATGGAGCCCGGTCCTTTCTTTGTTTTTCTTTGTGTTACGTACGGCCACGAGCCAACGTAGCATAAATTTGACGAACCAACGTGGCTGCCCCGATAATAACTTCACATAGATTTTTGGCGCCCAACGTGGCAGCCGCTAATTAACGTAACATAGATTTTTGACGCCCAACGTTGGGCAGCCGCTAATTAACGTAACATGAATTTTTGGCGGCCAACGTGGGGCTCGATTTTTTTTTGAGGGGCTCGATTTTTTTGATTGGCTCGACTTTTTTTTTTTGAAGGGGCTGATTTTTTTTTGGTTTGCTCTTGATTTTCTAAATTTTTTTTTATGACCTTGATTTTTTGGCCTTGACTTTTTTTTTGGTGTATCGGTTCGACTTTCTTTTCTGCCTATATTGGCTGGCTCTAATTTTTTTTTGTGGTGTAGTCTTGATTTTTTCTCTTCCTTCGTTATATAGAAATTCCTTGATTGTAGTTTTTTTTGGTGTGAATTATCAGAGTTGTGTTTTGCCTGGTAATTTGGTTCTGGAAAACACTGGCGCCCAAGTTTTCTTTACACCACCTTTTTTTTCTTTTCTTCACGCCACTTTCGCTACCTCACTTAAATATAATCCTAATGTCCCCGATCTAGATCTGTTGTCCTTTTGGCGGCGCAAACGCCACAAATTTCGTCCGTAATCCACTCGTCTCCTTACGTTATACGATTCCTTCAACTCATTAGCTTTATCTGTGATATTTGACATATTTCGTAGTATTGTGTGATGACTTTTATTTTTTTCTTCTACTCTTTCCGGGTTTTCTTCCATTCCACATTCCTGTCCATTTTTTTTTCCTGACTGGTTTTCCTTGCGGTTAGTTGAGGTACTGACTTCGATTACTCGTTGTATCTGCTCCTGTGGTAGTTGCTCTTTAGGCCTACTTTCTGTCCTTTAGGAATCACGACTTAGTCGACTTTTGGGTCTATTAGCAGATTACTTTTCTTATCTGGTTGTATTATACGACTTTTTTTCTTCCTTCTTGATACCACAGTTGAAGCCTTTCGTTACTTTTTCCAGTTTTCCGTTTGTCGTTCCCTAGCTTACTTGAGGCTTGACACTTGTGTCTTATGTTGGCTATTGCTGTGGGTTTCCTTCCTTGCTACTTTTCTTTTCTTTTGGTTTCTGCGCGCGAAATCAATTTCTTGAAGTTGGAAACTGTGCTGTTTCTTTTCTAAAGAGACATTCGTATTCCTATTTATATTTTGTAGCTAGCCCATCCCGTGACTTTTTCTTCTGGCTAGTGCTACCAGTTGTTCACTATTTGACTATTATAGTCGCTTTCTACATCCATTCCTTGAGATAGGCTTCAGATCAATTTTCTTTTCCTGTAGGAATTTCGACTTGGTCGCTTCTGTAGGTTTGTTAGCCATACTCTGCTTGAGTAATCGTTTCATACGAATCTGTGTTACCTCAGTTGGAAGTATTCTAGATGGTGTACTAGCTTGCCTTTGTCCTTTGCTTTGTCTTGGTTCTTTCTTTGCTGCACACTTGAGGGTGACAGTTTTGCTACGAGTTTTCTTCCTCGTTTTTTTTCTTTTCTCTTGGTTTCTCCGCGGGAAGCCAAAACTTTTCTTTGAGGTGGAAAACAGAAATGTCCCTTTTGGGGACATCCGTCTTTTGGCGATTTTGGAAGTAGCTAAGACCTTTAATCCTCATTGTGTGTTTACTTAATGCTTTCTTTACCTATTCTGTCGTTGTTGGTTACGATAGATAGCTTTGTCTTCTTTTGAAAAAAAATGTGTTCTTTTTCTTATACTGGTGTTGGTCCTTCTAACCGGATAAAAGTAATTTTTTTTGTTTGGTTCCTTGTCTGTCGTTTTTCTTTTTCTTTTTTTTTCTTTCACCCCGACGTCTTTATTTTGCTAGGGGGGAATCTGTAACGGGCATTTTTTTAATGGCTTAACATTTCTGTAACTACTAATTCTATATTTTATATTTATTAACTCGTTGGCGAATGCGTCGTATTATAATAAGTGGATCGCTGTTTGTATAAAGTAAATACTTTCGAATAGTTTTCATATTGTATGCAATTTAACTCGCGTGTATTAATTAAAGATAGATAAATTAAAGCTTGATTCTCATTAATAAATAAATTCCAACTTATCGAGAACGATAAACAGCCTGTAATTAATTATTAGATACGATTGTTACATTCACGTTTTAGATGTTCCTTATGTTATTAGCGAGGAAGATAATAGTCGATAAGCGGTTATAATAGCGACGAGTTGTGGAGTTCTGTTCTGTGTTCCTATATGCGAAGTACGTTGAAAATACTGCTTTCTGTTTGCTTTGATAATAGTAGAAAATTAATGCGGTATTAATTTCTCGAATTGTTCATGAACAAACGCGGCACGATTTTATTTGTTTTTCTTGTGAAATAAAAATGTATTTTAACTGTAGAATGTGTTTACTCGACCGCACGGGTTTTAAGGTCATTGACAGACGGTTTTATTGCTTACGCGTTACTTTACTGATTGTGTTTTTTTTTTAGTTGATTTGTCTCTTTATATGTGAACGGTGTGTGCGATCTAGTTTCGTGGTCCCCTTTTTTTTCAGAGTAGGGTATACTTTGGATTATCCAAATTAAATACAGTTGATACTGTAGTTGCCGAATTTTCTAACACCAAAGAATCTAAAATAGATCGTTGCTTGTGCAAATTTCGTTATTAAAAAGCATTAGATTTTTCTTTGTTACCATATGTAGCAAATAAAACACCTCACATTACTGTTAGTATAATGCAAGAACTTATCAGATGACATGCATTACATCGTGCCTTGAAAGCACGTGGTTCTAAATTCTTATTACTATTTTTCTTTACAACTTGTGTTACAAAATATTTCGGAATTATTGTCTCAGGAAATAGAATTAACAAGAAATTGATCAAGGCTACATAGTTCCGACGCGTGATAATGTCTGCTGCTAACACCAGTGATTAGTGATTAGTGTAAAGTGTAAGAAATTCCATCAACACCCTCACAGTCAAGGGTGTAGTACTTCGTTAGTGCAGGACATCGTTGAATCCCACACTTCAGTTGCAAGGAAGCGTCGCTGAAGGACTTTTGTAAGTTGAACTATTTCCTACTTATTATTACTTTAAATATCTATCCGTTGTTTTGCCACATCTTCGTCGTTCTGATACCTTTTACAATAGACTTACATGCTATTTTAAAACATAAAAAAAAAGAAAGAAAGAAAAATCAATACTACTGAATTACTCATACCAATTGTGTCTTATCTATTTATCTTTTGTCAACATTTTGTCTGATTTATGTTAAATTGGTGTGTGAGGAAACGTTTCTGCTACTCCCCAATATTACCTCACTTTGTACTAAAAATTTTTGTATTGGTTTTACCGTTGTTATATTATATCTAAACAGTTTTTTTTTTCATTCTACCAAGTACGGAATAACTTAGACTACGCATTGCTGCTATTCTTTTTCTTTATTTCAGGTTTGCAGGACTAATCTTTTTTTTTATTGCAGGTTTGCTATTCTATTTTTTCTATTGCAGGTACTGTTACTAATTCCTTACAGCCGCGTACCTTATATGTTGGTCTGCTTTCTACAACCCTCCCTACTCTCCGATTGAGCCCGGCCGTTTCTTTGTTTTTCTTTGTGTTACGTACGGCCACGAGCCAACGTAGCATAAATTTGACGAACCAACGTGGCTGCCCCGATAATAACGTCACATAGATTTTTGGCGCCCAACGTGACAGCCGCTAATTAACGTAACATAGATTTTTGGCACCCAACGTGGGGCAGCCGCTAATTAACGTAACAAAGCATTACCAGCAGATAGGTTGTACAAAATTAGGCCTCTAATAAATTATTTCAATAATAAAATGGATGAATTATATTAACCTGGAAAAAATTTATCCTTAGGCGAATCGATGGTTCTATGGAGAGGCAGATTGTTATTCAAACAATACATAAAGATTAAATGACATAAATATGGTTTGAAATTATACGGACTGATTTTAAATTTTGTGGTTTATACAGGTTAGCTTGACGAAATTGGCGGTAAAGGTCATTCCAAAAAAGTAGTCATGCATTTGGCTTCAAAAAATTAAATAATGGTCATTCATTATATATGGATAGTTATTATAATAGCTATCAATTAGCCAAAAAGTTGCTTCAACATAAAACATATTGCACAGGAACATTACGGGGAGATAGAAAAGATAGTCCAAAGGATGTAGCAAATGTAAAACTTCAAAGAGGTATGTTTCGATTAGACATTATAAATATATTCGTAAATTTTCGTTGTTATGTAGGAGATACTAAAGCCAAATATAAACAAGGTGTAATGATTGGCAAGTGGAAAGACAAAAGGGACGTGACTTATATTTCCACAGAGTTCGAAAACGAAATGGTAACAACACGTAATAGACGAGGTCATGAAAAGGAAAAACCATTACCAGTATCGGAGTATAATTGATTTATAAGCAGTATAGATCGACAAGACCAACTTATGGTATATTATCCATCTACACGGAAAACATTGAGATGGTATAAAAAGCATGGTGTTCATGTGTTACAAATGCTCCTACATAACTACTTTATGACATATAACAAGTTTTCTGGTAAAAAGATAACACTGTATGAATATAGGTTATCGGTGCTCGAAAAGCTTTTGCCAACAGAAGATAAGATTACTAAAACTACACCAAAAGTATTTGAACACATCCCAACAAAAATAGACAAGGCAGATGGTAAAGGAAAACGCTCCGAAAGAGATGCCGCATGTGCCACAAAAATCAAATTAGAAATGACACTATTTATCACTGTGCGGAATGTCCCGATAAGCCAGGTTTATGTTTAGAACGATGTTTTTCTAATTATCACAAACAATCATCAGAAAAAGATTTGGTGGTTATGTTTTCTTATACTTTTTATCGATTTCTATCTCGTAGCATAAGTTTTAATGTCTTTATCTAAATAACGTTTTTATATGTGCTTATTGTCTGATATATATATATATATATATATATATATATATATATATATATAATTACATACAATTAGTAGTCCTATTATTTAGTTTACTATTTATATCTAAATGATAATTGGAATGATGCATAAGTGCGTCATACACACAAACTACAAAATTATATAAAATGTGCTAATGACGCATATGTGCGTCACGGTCCAAATTTTGGAAAAATCTACTCTAAAGCTATACACAATAAATACAATATTCACATATAAAGATTTCCTTGGGAATAATGCAAAATACCTCAGCAGCATTGCGCATGCATATAACTTTTTACTTTAGCAGTGAATGTGTTAAATAACAATGACATGCATTTATCTAATGAATTATGAAACCTTACAGTTTCATCTATACGCCAACATAAAAAAATCGAAAGTTGTATGGCAAAAATTTCAAAACAAATGGACATTTTACCTAATGGAAAATTTTTTTTTTTTTAAATTCAACGAACACACAGCGGAAGTTAAAAGAAAATAGATTGTAAAATTATCTTGACGTAGGAAATGAAATGGACACATGTCAAAATCAATATACGTGTTAGACTTCATGATGGTCTTTATGACGTAAAAATGTCTTTAAAATCAATGCTGAATATAAGGAGGCAATGTGCTCAGTAGTAGGATTGGATGGTCCTTGGACAGCGCCACCGCCACCACACCGCCATCTAACCTAGGTTTTACTTGTAAATTCCCATAATAATGTCATTTTAAAGGGATTTCCTCCTTGCTCCCTTCTTGTGGTAGGGATTTCCTTCTTGCTCCCATCCTTACTCGGACGCCTGCATTCATATCTAACCTAGATAAGAGTTTTCTTCGACTAGCAAACTTTTCCTTAGCGCCGTTAGATTTCCAAGAATTTTTAACATAACTTTTCCACACTTCATTTCTTTTCTTTTCTATTCACCTTTCTTATATCTAGATAAACGCTAAATTATAACTTTCCTGCAGCCCATACCTAAAAGAAAATCCAAAAATCCTATTCTTAAACTTTTTATTGCAGACAATTTTTACTAATACAGTTTAAATTTTGTAAGCCACATTTCTAAATACATATTTACAATTTTTATTCTTAACCTGGAACTCCTCACATCGGCTTATACTTATCAATATTTATTTCTAAATAGAGCACTTTTTCCGAAGACCAACCGGACCCACGTTTTTCAAATTCCTCTGATTTTATTCTCATGGTTTCTCTTAAGAACTCAACTCAACACGCTCGGGGAATATAGCGACCTCTATTTGAAGACAGATGTACTGTTGTTGGCAGACGTCTTCGAGAACTTTCGCCGGGTGTGCATGTCGACTTATGACCTTGAACCGTGCCAGTATGTGACAGCGCCCTCATTAACCTGGGACGCCATGTTAAAATACACCGGCGTGAAACTGGAGCTTCTCACGGATATTGACATGTACCATTTTATAAAGTGGGATCAGAGGGGGTCTGACCCAGTGTAGCGATCGCTATGCTGCTGCCAATAACAAGTACATGGAAGAGTACGATCCTACGGCCACATCCAAGTATATGGCCTACTACAATGCCAATAACTTATATGGCTGGGCCATGAGCCAGGCTCTCCCGCTTGGAGGATTCCGATGACTGCCTTCTACTTATGCAGCCGGTCTCCAAGCCACCATCTTAAATATTCCCAATTCCCCATTCTGGAGGTCGATTTGGAGTACCCTCCACATTTACACGATCTCCAACGACCTGCCATTTTGCCCGGAATTGAAGACGCCGCCTTATATCTCATCTAAGGCTCCGAAGCTCCTCGCCACCTTAAAAGATAAACACCGCTACATTATCCACTACAGGAATCTATAGCTGTGTATGCGGAACGGATTAGTGTTGACCTCCATCCACCGGGTTCTCGAGTTCAACCAGTCTCCATGGTTAAAGCCTTATATCGAGTTGAACACGGACCTTCGCACCGTGCCACCAACGCTTTTGAGAAGGACTTTTCAAACTCATGAACAATGCCATCTTTGATAAAACCATGGAGAACTTAGACAAACGCGTCGACGTCAAGCTCGTGACTCGGTAGGAGTGTGACCGGAAGACCTTGTGCGCGAGTACCCTGATTGTCCGCCCGAACTTTAATTGTAATGTGGTACTAGGCGAAAATTTAGCGCTCATACAGATGGACCGCGTTAAAGTCGCCTATAACAAACTTATATATGCAGGTGTTTCAATCTATCAAAAAACCTTGATTTACGACTTGCACTATGACGAACGGATACCTCTGTATGGGTCTAAGCTTTCGCTTTTGTATACAGATACCGATTCGCTCGTATATAGTGTAGAGACAGAAGACTTGTACAGCGATATTCGTGCCCGCCTGGACCTATTCGACACTAGTGACTGCCACTCAGACAATAAATATAAGATCCCACTTATAAACAAGAAAGTGCTCGAAAAGTTCAAGGATGAGTTTGGCGGTGCGTTAGTTCTAGAGTTTGTGGGTTCTCGCGCCAAGAGTTACTGTGTAGTTAGCGAAAGGAACTTAGTAAAATAGATTAAAGGGATTAAATGTAGTGTTGTGCAGGGTATAAGTGTTGATAGTTTTAAGGACGTAGCACATAACAGTAACTTCTGAGACCTGGTGCATTCGATGCGATCTATTAGGAGCAAAAAACATGATTTGTTTACGCTGTTACTTAGTAAGGTTAGTTTATCGGGCGCAGATGACAAGCGTTGCGTCATCCCTAACACGACCTTAACGAACGCATGGGGGCTTAAGGAAATAGATGATAGATTTTATTTTACCTAGTTTATAAGTTGTATATATTGCTTAGATTTAAGTTGTGTATATGTAACTTGCCTGTTTTAAAGGTCAGAATGTATATACATGTTTAACCTAAAAGCGTGCACTACACTGCTAAGTGATAAATATGTTTTTAATCTTTTTTACCAAAGAATACTTAATTTTATATTTAGTAGCCTGTACTTTAACTTATACTTGAAGTAGCTTTTAGTAGACGCGTATTTATGCCTATGTTTGCCACCTTTTTTATTGGTATACCTATGAAGAGGAACCATTTTTACTATATTGCTCTATTAATGTTTAAGGCGTAATTTACTTGGTGTACACTGTTGAACATCACACACCATTGAAATGATAATATTATTGTAAATGTAGATATATACAAAGAATTTATTACTACTGTGTATAGATTATCTACTAAATTTTTATTTCCATATACATTGCGGCTTATTTCTGTTTCGGTGCTTAATCACCGACCTCAGAGAACGGAAACAATTACCCTTTACAATTTTGATTACCCATACCTATGTTATGTAATTTTGAGTTGATTTTTAATAAACCTAGGCATATGTTAACTCGATTTGTAATTAAAAAAATTTTTTTAGACCGCAAAATGCCGAATGAAGAACCCGCTGTAACTTTTGGTTTTTATGTGTAACTTGTGGTTTGCGAACAGGTTTACTTATTTAATTTTTCTTAATAAATATTTACTTTGTTACTTAAATCTCCAGAGAGACCTTATTATCAGGGCTAAACAGTGGGTTCTTTGTTTTATCCCTACGGTAGTATACACATGGAAATAATTTATCTCACAAGACTTCATTGATTCAGTTTTGAATAAGACAACAACATATGATATAAATACGTACAATAATTGTAATTGAACTAACAAGATAGTCAAACTTTAAATTATTTTAGTAAAAATAATAAAAATTTAATCTTTAACCAATTTCAATTTTCTTAAAACTTTAACAAAACTGTAAATTTTACTGTAGTAAGTTTTCTTTCTTTTCTTTTCAATAATTACAGAGTATCAAAAAGTTAACAAAATAAACCGACGTGATATAATCTTATGTCTCGGGGCTTTTGCAAGATAAAATTACAACGTATTAATTCAAACATTAATTAAAGCATTGCATCTTCACAGTGCTATTAGTATTCAAACATTTGTGAAACAAACAATTATTATAAGTTTTTCTTTTATAAAAATTTTAACAATATATACATAAATACCCGAATAAAGTATTTTCAAAGACCTTGACCTCAACACACGTCAGGACAAAACGCGATCAGTGGAACTAACAGCAGATGGTGTGTACCTCATGGCGTACTCTCGAACATGTGATCGTCTAAACCAAAGAATATTAATCCAGAAAAAGCAAGTTTTCCAGGATTCAATCCAAGAAGTTGAAACAGCGTGAATTAGCTCAATATATCTGCTGATATTTTCTGATTTACTCGTTTTATAATACTCGAACAAGTATTTAAATTCACCTAAATGGCAATCTAACCAGAACCATATTAAAGTGGGCAACACGTTTTTAAAAATTAAATTAGTTTGCTACAACAGATAACTTTATTTTAAAATCATTGTATAATAAATAAAAGCAGCTTACCCCTAGCCGGCGATTTAATTTATTTTCAATAGGAAACGCTTCCAACAAACATTTGGAAAATAACACGCTGCTTCGTGTCCATCTTCCACCAAAAGTTGAATAAGATAGCTCGACCTCAACAAGTGCGGAGAATACTAGAATACGCCTTTTGATCCCTACCCAACAAAATTTCGACTAATAAGACAAAGGAAACTGCGTTTGCGTTTAACTTACAACACAAATGGAGGTAAACAAAGTTGCCTAACTTTCAGAGTCGTGACAGTTAAAATGAACTGTTACAGCGCAAGGCTGATAAACAATGAAGAATTCAAATGAGCGATGAGGATCGTTAAAAATTTTTTCTAGACCCAAAATGCCGAATGGGGCACCCGCAAGGCTAATAAACGTAACGAAGAATTCAAATGAGTCAAAAGAATCGTCATACGGCACGCCCCCCCCCCTTACCCTCAAGAACCGGCAACATAAGTAGGCAGGGTGGCGGGTTCGATCAAGTGAGGTACGAAGTGTCCCAGAACATAGGTATACCCCCTACTGATGACTCTCGACATGAAAACCTCCGATAATATCAATAATGGATAAATAAGTAATAAACAACTTTAAAGTAAATTTGTGAAAATATTTTCACAGATTGTTTAATGAAAATGATATAATAAATGACACGTTTCAGACAAAGGACAAAAACTAGGTCTTGCGATACCTCAATGTACTAATCAACGTAAAAAGCAGATGTAGTCTTTCTATTGGTTTAAACGTCTCACTATTTGAATTTATTTGAAATTAACTATAGATAGCATTTCACGCAAAACCTATTAAACAATGGCAACCTTTCAAAATAGCTTTAACAATAATTTTTTCATGAACTTAGGATGCATTAAGGCTTTTCGAAACTATAAAGGTCGTAAATATTTGTTTGTCATATATGCTGAGAACAATGTCGAGAGAATCTTATTGACGCCTAAACTGAGAAGAACGATTAGGTAAACTTTTACAAGTATACAATATACACGTATACATCAGAAAAGTTAAGATAACGCCCAAATACATAAATCCCAACCATCAGATATCAAGCTGTGTTGCTCTTTTTTTTATAGACGTATCTACTGTAGTTTCCCTGAACAGCCAACGAACCTGTGTCCATACAAACACTACGTGCTTCTTGAAGTTTTCGCGGAAGTGTTTTCACCACAAACATCCATTTCCGTCCTTACCGCACTTTGCAAAGTGGTTTCCCGACAAGCGCAATGTAAACTTATCATCAGTAGAGCATCACAAAGTGTAAAGGTATCATAAATGTTGGATCACACACTTGACTTAAAAGCTCGCTATACGCTCTCCCGGTCACTATCCATTTTATTTGCCGGAAAAGTTCGCGTCAATTTTACACCTGCTGAATCTTTATTGCGAATGAACATGGTGTAATCATCGAAGGTCATTCCTTCTTAATATTAAAGTTTTTGACAATACATATTCTTTTTAATAGAAAGCCATTAAACTTGCAACTTTTGTAAAGGTTTTGCCTTTTAAACTGCTTCTTCATAAAAATATCAGTTGAGACCGTTTCATACCAGCAGATAAGAAACCATTTATAATATATTCACCCAAGAACCGAAGCTGAATATCTGTTGCAAAGGAAAGCAGGAAACTATGATCATAATAATTGTCTGTAATTTAGTTTGATGAAGTAAAGTCAAGGATATAAGTGATTGTGTGACTTCAAAGGGCGTTATTATACAAATGCGTCATAAGCACTTTTGAAATCTACATCACCTCCATTAACAAACTATCCTCTAACTTTTACATATATAAATATATATATATATATATTGCTGTGATAAGGGGTTGTTTAGGGGTGTATTGAGTAGCAAGGGTCGTGAAGTAACCATAAACTGCAATAGGAATAAGAAAACTGCATTTATTTAGCAGGTAATTAAGTAATTAGTATATTATGTAAATAGCAAGCATTTAACACCTTGTATATAGACCATAATTAGCTTTAAGCGATGCAAGTAAGCATATCCGACAACAATAGAACGCGTATTTAGCAGAAAAATAGGTAATTCATACATTATGTAAATAGCAAACATTGATCACTCTGTATATAGACCGTTATTAATTTTAAGTAATGCAAGTAAGAATATCTTTCAACAATAGAACGCGTATTCAGAAGCAATGATAGTACATGTAATTAAACACGCGTTGAGAAGTGTTCTAATTAGTTATAAAATAAAGACGCTGAAGATATAAGATAAAACCTAACAAAACTTTATGCAATTACGCTGAAACAATAAACATTTTTGATAAGAAAACGCAGTTTCAAACACGCATAAAAATACATAAACGAAAACAGCATTGAAGCTACATTATTTATTTTGTTCAATTATCCAAAAGGCGATATCTATACACAACAACAGACTTGAACGTCTGGCAAAGATAACAATGTATCAATAGCAAATAAATATTACACGGAAAACCGAATAAATTACATCAAAAAATGCAGGGAATATCAAAGACAAGACTTGGTTGGTTGAGATATCTACAAAACTGCTTGAAAACGCAGCCCACATGTAGGTGGGAAAAGCCTATATAACACAGAGCAATAATAAGACGGGTCAGTTTACAACTCTTGCAGGGCGAAGCTGCGTCACTGTTAACCAGAAAGTCGCGCGTAATTTAAATATAATAGAATATCAAGTGTATGTTACAGTGATAATAGTGCTACAATTATGAAGAGTTTTTTTTTGCCGTTTAAGGTGAGTAGAATTTGGGGTAATTTATTTAAACTGAATATTTATAATAATCTCCTCATTTGTTCCAGTAATAATCGCTTCAGTCTCCCGTAATCATTTAGACTTGTCTCCAGTGATTCTTTAGAGTCCTTTCTATTAAGGTTAAAATTAGAATTTACATTACAACAACTTTTAGTTACTTACGTTTTTTTATTTCAAGATAAAATGACAGACCTATCAATTTTCCATATTCAGCGGTATTATTTTATACTTCACAATTACTCACTTTACGTAGATATTTTTGTTTTCAGAGACGTGAACTATACTTTATTTCATGATGAACTGATTTGTTTACAAATTTTGTCATATTTAAATGCGCCGTTTATCTATTGATAAGCGCAAAGTTTATTGTTTGTATAAACTTTTATACCAGGTTTTCGGATATCCCATGGTATTATTATTGTATGTTAACATCCACGCGTTCCTCTTGTCACGTGCGATTTCAAATTAATAGCATTGATTTCCTTGGATTTTCATACTTCTAGATAAGCAAACCATTGTTTGTTCAAATAAATTTGGTGAACTTTGATTTTAATTACCATGCTTTGCTTGTTTCCAATAAATCAGGTGTCGATTTTAATTCTCTAGTCACGTAGACTAAATACAATGTATGCCTTAAATTACATGCGTTTGCTATCCTACGCATTATTAAACCTACTTGTTTTAATTAGGATTCTTGATGTAATAATGTTGCGTTGTTCACGCGTGTCGCATTTCAGCTTGCAATTATGTTATTTAACGACTTACGGATTTGTTTTATTCAAATAAATCTTCAAAATATTTTTCATTAACTAAATTAATTATGATTGTGGTTTATGTACAGGGTGTTGTCATTTACTTTCCAGTCTAATCATCGTATTTCTTGTTTTCTTCAGAAAACGGTGTCGCTTTCTGAGCCCTTATGTATTTTATGTGGAGTGCGCTATACTTTTGGTCCTAACTACCCCTAAATGACCCTATTAACACAGCATTATATATATATATATATATATATATATATATATATTGCTATGCTACTCTCTAAATTGTCGTGCACCTACTTTGGGCGACCATTTTTATTTGCTATGCTATTGTAAACTCAATGCCCCTTACTTTGTGCTGTTATATTTATTGCTATACTATTCGCGTAATTTCCTCGCCCCTTACTTCTGGCTGTTATATTTATTACTATGAACTGGAATTCTTGATCCCCTTCGTTGTGCGCCTTATTGATTTTCTACGTACTCTAAATTATTGGACCACCATTGTAATATTCACTATTAATTGTAATTATCTCCTCCTCCAGCTGGACTTTATCTTTAAACAACTATATCTACCAATGGCAAAATTCGATACGTTACCGCCTTGCGTGTTATCAATTTCCTATTCAACTTGTGGCTCCGCCTTTGTACTATTTAAACCTTATGACCTCGACTAGCATTTATTTGGAATTATAAAATTCAGTAAATTTCGATTTTATATAATGACACCAATATGTTATGTACAGCTTTTGAAATTATTTGTAATACATTTTTAAATCAGTTAACCTTATAAATTTCATTTATTAACAACCATCTAGTATGTACTCAAAAACCCAAAGAAAACTTATTATCTTTACCAACAAAGTGTAGAATATTCTAAACCTGTTATCAAATTACTCATTCTATACATATGCAACCTCGTTTGTTGACTTCTTCACAAGCATATAATATTTAGCAAATTCAATATTAAATATAAAATAAAAATTTATGTAGAAAAACAAATGTCTTATAACTAAAAATCTGACCTGGTTTTATCTTTTTCACATCGACGCTTCCAATAAAAATGATCTTCCCCAATTCTGGATTCTATTCAAATTATTGCCATTACACTATGGACCACCACCATTAAATTATACACCCCAATTTATTTTAATTCTTCAAACTTAGACTTTTATCATTCTTGCCCCAGACTTAAAATTGTAGTTTGTTTCATCCCTGTACTTCAAAATTGTATTATTCTTCTTTTCCCCTGGACATCTCAATTGTATTACTGTATTTTCCCTTAACATCAGAATCATAGTCTATTTCCCTCAGACCTCAAAACCCTATTATTTTTATGTCTTAGTTTACAATAAATTCATTAAAAACGTACTTACGTTTAAACGATAATTATAATCTTCATATTAGCACTCATTTTATTTCACTTTTATAATTATTACGTATTACTTTGTTTTAATGGCAACGCACTTCGGCCTTCGTTGAGTTCAAAACTGACTTTCTTATCAAGGTGCTTGCTAATATAATCTCAAATTCCCACTCCATTAGTGGGTATGGTCTAGAACTCGTCGCTTGTTTCTGACCAATCAAATAAATGCTTTTAGAGCAATTTCTGATGCAATGCTCCACGCTTTCCCATAATCACAACCTGCTCGCAGCTGTCTTTCATTATCAACATGCTGTATTTTGATAGATTACTTGCTTTTCCATAAACAAACTGATGCAACTCGACTTTAAATTTTCATGTTTACATGCGATTTACGCAATTTTTAATCATTTCTCTTATCAAAATGGTTAGATCTTTGTACGCATTTATATTAACTACCTGAAACTCTATTTCTATATCCGTATTAATTTAATCGTCTGGAACTCTTTTTCTTAATGCGTGTCTAATTACACTTTATCATTTATTCCTAAATATACGCGTGCTTCCACTGAAAAATATCCTTATTTGTTTTACCTAAATTAACTAAACTTTATCTACAGGGTATTTAATATTTACTATCTACTTAATACATGTCTTTCTTATTCCTACGCCAACTATGCGTCTTCCTATGTTTACCTGCGTCGCCCAAAAACTATTTCTACTTTATATACAGGGTGTGTATTGCCTACTATCTACAAACTATGTCTATTTCTTAATTATTTCCTTAAATAAGTGCAGTTTTCTGCTGCCTATTCTAATTACTCATTCCTGAACGACCTTTACTATAACGTGCACCCTTAAACAACCCCTTATCAGAGCATAATTCCCCCAAATTAAAATATAAAATTTTATATCAATGTCCTTTTTGGCGCCCAACGTGACCTTAAACTCACATTGGTATGAAATTATTATATTTTTATTTCTATTTTAAAAATCTAACTTTTGCTTTATTAATCTCATATTTACATCTTATTTATCTCATACCTATGTCCTATTATACTTTACTATTCATACCTATACCTATTCTTATATTCAAATCCTATTCTATTTTTCTATGTATACCTATTCATAATTTATTTTACATTTCCTTTTATCTATTCATCTGTCTTTGCATGGGTCAATTAAGCTTATTTATTTTTAACCTCCCCCTTTCTATTCTTAAATCTGGGTCCTTTTAATCTATATTTCTCAATCATATTTTTATCTATAAATATGCCCTCCGTGCTGATTTGATATCCCAGAAATTTAACTTTATCTTGAAAGAATTCGCACTTCTTTAAATTTAACCTTAAACCTGCTATATTTAATTCTAATAATATTCTTTCTAAATGAACAAAGTGTTGTTCCACACTATCACTAAATATCAACACGTCATCCACGTAGTGGATACAAAATTCTTCATACGGTCCCAAAATATTCTTCATTACATTCTCTAATGCATCCGTACTCGAGGACAAACCAACCGGGACCACCCTAAATTGGTATAATTTTCCTTCTACCGAAAAACCCGTATACTTCCTTGATTCTCGCGCTAATGGAATCAAACAAAATGAACTTTTTAAATATAACCTGCTATAAATCTTCCTATTACCTATTTTCCCTAATATTCTATCTATCATTGGTGGACAATTATATTGCGGCTTCATTCGCTTATTAATTTCACTTGTATCTATACACAACTTAATACTATTATCACTTTTATTTACGACGACTACTAATAAATTCACAAAATTCGTACTGGAGCTCTCTATAATACCTTCACGTAACATTTCCTCAATTTTTTCCTTCACTCTATTTCCATATACCACTGGAATAGGATATATTTTACTGTTAAACGGTTCCTTATTTATTATTTCCAACTTGTGCACATAATCCTTGGCAATTCTCGATTCCGACCCAATTAATTCTGAATGCTTATTCAATAATATATTCACCCTATCTCTTAAATCATCTGGACACTTAATATCTTCATTTTCATTACCCCCATTATTTATCTCTTCACTAAACTGATTAATATTTACGCAGTCGTCTTCTATTTCAATATTCCCCTCTTCATACCATTTAATATATTTCCCATTACACTCAATCTCTTTGCGTTCCGCATTTATCTTCAACCCCAACTTATCTATCATATTCATCCCAAATATAACATCTATCTTCAGTCCAGGTACTACCATAAACTCATTTTCCCATATTTTATCCCCCATTTCACATCTCAGAATTACTATTTCATTTATTACACTAAATCTCTTATTATTTGGTGCTACCAAATTACACCTCGCTATAGGTATCGCTTTATCCCCCAATTTTTCTCGTTTAACAAACTCTTCCGCAACAAGTGATGCCTCTGCTCCAGTATCAATTAACACTTTAACTATTTTATCTTCCACCTTTAAATTAATTATTGGTAATAAGTTCCTTTCAAATTTTCCTAATTCATTATCCATTTCATATTTCATAAACTCGCGCTGTTTTCCGTATCCGTTAATTCGTAGAATTTTCCTTGGTTCGTCCGTACTCAAAAATCCTGATTTCGCGTCGAAGGTCCTGCCTGACTCATTATTCCTGTATCTGTGCAAATCGTATTCCTATTTTTTAATTTAATTCGCGCCTCTTAATCTCAGGTTATTTTATTGTGGTTTAATTCATGCCCCAACTTGGGTAGCCATATTTATTTGCTATGCTACTCTCTAAATTGTCGTGCCCCTACTTTGGGCGACCATTTTTATTTGCTATGCTATTGTAAACTCAATG
This sequence comes from Platerodrilus igneus, assembly GCA_036346225.1. Classification (NCBI taxonomy): domain Eukaryota; kingdom Metazoa; phylum Arthropoda; class Insecta; order Coleoptera; family Lycidae; genus Platerodrilus; species Platerodrilus igneus. The sequence continues at coordinate 1,511,831 of JARFIW010000139.1, read as the reverse complement.
CCCCTTACTTTGTGCTGTTATATTTATTGCTATACTATTCGCGTAATTTTCTCGCCCCTTACTTCTGGCTGTTATATTTATTACTATGAACTGGAATTCTTGATCCCCTTCGTTGTGCGCCTTATTGATTTTCTACGTACTCTAAATTATTGGACCACCATTGTAATATTCACTATTAATTGTAATTATCTTCTCCTCCAGCTGGACTTTATCTTTAAACAACTTTATCTACCAATGGCAAAATTCGATACGTTACCGCCTTGCGTGTTATCAATTTCCTATTCAACTTGTGGCTCCGCCTTTGTACTATTTAAACCTTATGACCTCGACTAGCATTTATTTGGAATTATAAAATTCAGTAAATTTCGATTTTATATAATGACACCAATATGTTATGTACAGCTTTTGAAATTATTTGTAATACATTTTTAAATCAGTTAACCTTATAAATTTCATTTATTAACAACCATCTAGTATGTACTCAAAAACCCAAAGTCACCAAAGAAAACTTATTATCTTTACCAACAAAGTGTAGAATATTCTAAACCTGTTATCAAATTACTCATTCTATACATATGCAACCTCTTTTGTTGACTTCTTCACAAGCATATAATATTTAGCAAATTCAATATTAAATATAAAATAAAAATTTATGTAGAAAAACAAATGTCTTATAACTAAAAATCTGACCTGGTTTTATCTTTTCACATCGACGCTTCCAATAAAATGATCTTCCCAATTCTGGATTCCATTCAAATTATTGCCATTACACTATGGACCACCACCATTAAATTATACACCCCAATTTATTTCAATTCTTCAAAATTAGACTTTTATCATTCTTGCCCCAGACTTAAAATTGTAGTTTGTTTCATCCCTGTACTTCAAAATTGTATTATTCTTCTTTTACCCTGGACATCTCAATTGTATTACTGTATTTTCCCTTAACATCAGAATCATAGTCTATTTCCCTCAGACCTCAAAACCCTATTATTTTTATGTCTTAGTTTACAATAAATTCATTAAAAACGTACTTACGTTTAAACGGTAATTATAATCTTCATATTAGCACTCATTTTATTTCACTTTTATAATTATTACGTATTACTTTGTTTTAATGGCAACGCACTTCGGCCTTCGTTGAGTTCAAAACTGACTTTCTTATCAAGGTGCTTGCTAATATAATCTCAAATTCCCACTCCATTAGTGGGTATGGTCTAGAACTCGTCGTTTGTTTCTGACCAATCAAATAATTGCTTTTAGAGCAATTTCTGATGCAATGCTCCACGCTTTCCCATAATCACAACCTGCCCGCAGCTGTCTTTCATAATCAACATGCTGTATTTTGATAGATTACTTGCTTTTCCATAAACAAACTGATGCAACTCGACTTTAAATTTTCATGTTTACATTCGATTCACGCAATTTTTAATCATTTCTCTTATCAAAATGGTTAGATCTTTGTACGCATTTATATTAACTACCTGAAACTCTATTTCTATATCCGTATTAATTTAATCGTCTGGAACTCTTTTTCTTAATGCGTGTCTAATTACACTTTATCATTTATTCCTAAATATACGCGTGCTTCCACTGAAAAATATCCTTATTTGTTTTACCTAAATTAACTAAACTTTATCTACAGGGTATTTAATATTTACTATCTACTTAATACATGTCTTTCTTATTCCTACGCCAACTATGCGTCTTCCTATGTTTACCTGCGTCGCCCAAAAACTATTTCTACTTTATATACAGGGTGTGTATTGCCTACTATCTACAAACTATGTCTATTTCTTAATTATTTCCTTAAATAAGTGCAGTTTTCTGCTGCCTATTCTAATTACTCATTCCTGAACGACCTTTACTATAACGTGCACCCTTAAACAACCCCTTATCACAGCAATATATATATATATTTTGTGATATGCTCTTTAATTCCTTTTTACCCCTTTGATTGGGTGTCATTTTTATTGCTGTAATATACCTCTAGGTTAGTGTGCCCTTTTTATTGCTGTGATATATTTCTTATTTCTTTTAAACCCCACGATTGGACGTTATTTTGTTGGTGTGAATATCAACCGCTTTTAAAATCTTATAATTTCTTGATTTTGTTTTTACACGGGTAGCTCACTGAATGCCCTACTTTACAACAATAAAGATTGTTCAACCCCTTTTCTTTCCATCTGTTGAAATAATTTAAATGAAGCAAACCAAAATTACACAGTATAATGATTGATAATATGTACAGTTTTGTTAATTCAAAAATTAGCCCCTGAATAAATTATTCACATTCACCAAATTTAATTTTCCTGAAAGCTAGCAAAAATATCTTTGTAATTACTCTTAAGTACCTTTCGAACGTTCAAAGTTGCTTTTTCTATTATTCAAATTCTCAATTGACCTTTTTGTTAACCCTTACAGATATATAATATATAGTAAATATTAAAATTGAAACAGTCTTTAACAAATGAAAAAAATTAAGGTCTCTAACCTGCGTTTTCCTTGCTTGTCACTGGAATTGCCTTAGAGTATCTGTGGTCAGCACCCCTTAATTGTTACAGTTTGACTTGCTTTACTTGTTGGCCACAGAATAATGAATTAATGGTTGCTTGTATTTTTCCCTTCGGATTTCTGGAGTAATTTTTAGTATCTTTACGTTTATTTACTTCCTTGTAAGTATTTTCAAAGTATGTTTTGATCTACATTTAGATCTTTATGCAGATCTTTATTCGGAACGTCTATTCTTCGTTGCACATATTTTTCACTTTTAATAAATTATTTACTTTTCACTAATTGTTACTGGTACGCAATTTTTCACCTTAAATCGAAGTGGTCCGTGCCTTGTTGAATATATACTGTCTATTTTCGAGTTTCCTATCGTATTTATACGCTCCACCTTCCAACGTCTTAATTGGCGTGTTTATCGATCAAGGCTTGTACTTTACGCCGATCTCTGTAGAACCCGACATTTCTCAAAATTTCCTGGCTTAATTCTCGATGAAATGCTTTGCTGATCACGTAAGCGTTCTGTATATCACAGTATATTTTTAAAATTTACAAATATCTATTGTAATTTTGTCACGTATTTTATATTTGTGTCGTTTATAGTCCAAAGCTTATCGTATAACAAATCTCCTGTTATATATTGTTTGTTATTTCAAATATGTTGGATTTTCATGTAAATATGATATTACAGTCACGTACTCATCTTTCTAATAATGATGGATTTGAATGCGTTTTCTTATTTATGCGTTGACACTTTTAATGAAATTCTTAAGTAGCTAGAATGCCTGGTTGTTTATCTTTCCCAATTACGTGTTTATTTTGATGAAACTTGATGTATTTAAAACATTATCTTAGCTCGTTTCTTTAACGTAAAGCGTACACATTATTACTTTAGCTAAATATTATCTATTTATTGCAAACTGAGCCTCTTTCTTATGCATTAAATTAAATATAATTTACATACAGTGTGGTCGCTATTTATCTTTTGTAAAATATTCGATTTACTCCTATTTAATGGTGGAATTATTTGGTTTTCTTAATGCTAATTATATTTTCAGTTATCTTACGATCCCTATGACTTCATCTACCCTTAAACTACCCTCCTATCATAGCAATATATATATATATATATATATATATATATATATTATTGTGATGTTTAACATATGGAACGTCGCTAATTCATGCCCCACTAATTGGGTGCCATAATTCTGTGTAGTAACTCTTGAATCGCCCTCGGCTGCTCTCCTACTAATTCCTATTTGCTCAAATTTACTAAATTAATATTGACACCTGCCTGTTACATGCAAAAAGTTCCCCTCAATATCCCCATGCTGAAACCTAAATAGAAATATATATATATATATATATATATATATAAGTAGTTTTTTATACAAGGTAAGTTGATAAATACTAACGTAACAAATATATATATATATATATATATATATATATATTGAAGTGTACGTAAGAGCTAAAAGGGTATAAAGAGTACTTTATTGTTTTAAGGTTGTGTATATGCAAAAAAGCCAATGACCAGATCACGTACTTGTAAATTTTGTGTTTGCCGTACTTTACAAATGGTATAGTATTTAAAGTAAATTGGTTAGAGTAAAAGTGCCAATACGTGAAAGAATGACTTGATGACGTGAGAAAACTCAGAGAACGAGAACGAATTGAATAATTTTGGTAAAAAGACGTGTTTTGGTATAAATGTACTAAGTTGGATATTTAAAAGTTGAAATAAAATCTTTTGGAAGTTAAAGCTTTTGATTAAATTAGAGAAGAGTATAGATAGTCAGATGGAACAGTACGAGTCAAGAAGAGTGGAAAGTTAGAAGATTAGATATTGGAGCGGCACCGAGACAGGTGTATATAAGAGTTGGTATTTAGAGTGATTTGGATTGAGGTACGTAAGATTTAGAGTGGATTTAGTAGGCCGAAGCAAGACGAATTGAAAGTGATTTGGGGTATTACATAGCGATTGATAGGTATTGGGTGGAAAGTATAAAGCAGCACAGAATTTGAAAGAGCAGGTTAAAGATTGGTATTGGATCGTATATTGCTGGATTGGAAGGAGTGGTTAAACAGAACGACGATATAAGTAGAAGAAAATTAGCGCGGGGAAGTTAAAATTTAAGGTATTCTAAATTCTAAATTCAGTAATTATTTATAGATTTGGGTGGAAAATAAAAGCAAATATATCAAAAACCTGGTGTCTGGAAAGCCAAGTAGTCCTTGTGATAGTGGAGCTCAGTGTGAGGACACAGCCGGTGGCCGAGATCGTTAGCCAGAGTTAAGGGAAAGGCCTACAGCTGAGGATAAATCGGGTGAGTACTGTGTTTTTCGGAACGTCAAAGTCATTTTGGTAAGTGTATTTGAATTGGCACAAAGTTACGCGGATCTGTTTGTTAGATTTGGCATATACGCATAAAAAAGGTTTACGTATACTAAAATTAAGGTAGTGCTGTTTGGTCGGTGTCATGACCATCTACCTATCACCAAACCCACGGTAGGTAAGTGTAGATACCCTGAGAGAGACAGGGATTCAAAATAGTCGAGGCACACTTATATAAGTTTTGTTTTGTAGACCGACCAGACATAATTAAAGCACGAAAAACAGAGTCAAAATTTGTATATAAAGTATTTAAATAAATATAAATAAGAAATAATTAATATAATATATATATATATATATATATATATATATATATATATATATATTGCTCTATCCTTTCGTATTCGTGCCCCACACTATGGGCGTCATAAATATGCACTGAATTCCCGTTGAAAAGGTTCCAAAATTTTTGCTCGTATTTGAGTTGATATAACACTTGCTGAAAATAAAAAAAAACTCCACTAATTTTTACTTAAATAAATTTTTGAGTCCAAGCTTTGATTACGAAGTATTTTAGTTGAGTACATTTTGAAGATGCTTTCCAAACTGACATTCTACGGTTAGCTTTGCTTACTGCTTTTTCGGGGATACTCAGCACAGCTACTTATACTCTCAACAACCTTCATAATTAATAAAAAAATTAAAAATTATTTGACAAAAACATACAACCCTTTTATTCTAACAACATAAATAATAAATTCACACAATCTCAATATTTACCATATTTATCCATCTTAAACATTTCATACCCCTACTCGGTAATAAAATCATCAACTTACAATGTATGTAAATCTATAAAAGTAAACCAATTAACATTATTTAATAGTTCCAATTAGCAAACACAACATTTTCGTCGTTTTATTTTAAAGTAGATGGGCCTAGTCCAGAACTTTAATTTATTTTCCCCTGGTCTATGGTGAGCACAGTATAAACCTTTTTATATGTGCGCACAAATTTTTGCACTTAAAATTAAACAAAAACCAGTTTACTTCTTACATCTGTAAAAATATTATATTAGCATTACACCCTCAGATTTATAATAAAAAATTGTCTTTTACATATGTCAATAAAATTAATTTTCGGTTCATAAAAATAGTTTACATAAATCAGCACCAGCACAACAGTTTCAACAAAAAAAAATTCGTTACCTGGAAAATCTTCTTCTTCCAGATCACCACCTCTGAAGATTTCTTACAACATGACTGCACGTACCTGGATCACTTCATGTTGCTGCCTTTCATTGTGAACAGCAATTCCATTTCGAACTCGTTGTTCACCCAAATCATCAATCATCCCTCTGGACTGCTGCTCCAGGTCCAAACATCACATCTTCTTTCACTCAATGTGCAACAAGCACCCTCATTCAATTTGTAAATAATTTTCTACTTACAAGTCATCCTGCTTCAAGTATTATTACGGTTCAATCCGTTTAAACTAAGTTGCACCTACTTGTGCATCAAAACACTTGTAAATTTTAAGTTGGACTGCACTAGTTATGTGGTCTGAAGCTAGGATGATTTTATGTAGATTTGGAAAATTAGAGAAAGAGACTGCCGCCTCCAGCAGCGCTTATATAACCACAGCCTCACTTGAGTTGCATGTATTTTTGTTACCCATTCCTTGTAAAGTTGCCAACGGCCACTCAATTCTACAAAATACCCCTGCACGTACACACAACGGTCTTTCAAAACTCAGAAATCGTCGACATAAACACTTCATTACCGTGAAAAACTGTCTCAACTTGCCAACCGTCCAAATATTCCTTAAAATTTCCACTCTTCTGTTCACCCCACACAAATACAATCGCGCCTCTTGTGTGCGCGTTCATACAATTATCTCCCTTGCACTCTCATAATAACATCTCTCAGCTTTGTCTTCCTTTCCTACCTAAAGTGTCTACGTTATTTCTGCCTTTCTGGCATCTCTTTCTGTCCCGTGCTTTCTGTTTTGCTTGTAGCCCCTCTATTGCTATATTGTTCACGGTTATTTCTTCCTTCCTTTATGTGCACCTCGAAAAATTGATACCGTCTACAAACATGTTGCATCTTCATCCCGCTTATTAGTTTTTAAAGTATACTGTCTGACACGCGCTTAAAAATCTTTGTCCCTAAACCAACTTATATCTTGCATCTGCCTCTGATACGTATTAAATACTCTTTGTCGCCTAATTTTATTGATCTGTTTTGAACTAGTAGACCGTTGCAGTTAGCCTTGAATTTTTCCGTTAACACAATTTACCTCGAATTGTATCCTCAACGTATACTAGCTTTTACGAGAATCGTTTATTTACCCCAAGTTTGTTCCATGAAATCTTTGACAGTTTTAACGTGTTTACAATATTAAACCTTGTAACGTTCGTTGACTGCTTTAGCTTATGCTGTATTTAATAAATGTACTTTACTTAAATTACGGATTTTTATACTGAAAAGCTCTAATACTAATAACCTTTGTACACAATTTTTGACCCTGTCATTGATTTTAATTGTTGTCCTTGTACTAAATTAACGTATACAAATTAAACTACATTATAATATGTAATTTTATTCCACTCTAATTATATTAAAGCGTTTTAAATAAATTATTAATTTTTTTTGTACAGGGTGGCTATTAATACATAAATGCTTGGCCTATTTACACCTATCTAAGCCTACCCAATCACAGTTATATATATCTATATATATATATATATATATATATATATATATATTGACGTGATAAGGGGTTACAAGAGGTCATTGAAACCCTAATTCTAAAAATAAATCCCACCATAATATAGTAGAATCCAGAAAAAATGGAATTTTCAGCAAATTTATGGTTACGCCCAGCGTAATACAAACGTACCTTTATTCATTGATGTACCATGCAAAAACGCAGATTGCGCGTGTATAAATAATCACCCTATATGATATAAGCATATTGTAAATAAATAGCACAGAACGAGCTTTACGCATTTTGCATAAATATAAATAATTTCCTGTAATTACTATAAAACGAAAACCCTTTTGCAGTAAAAAGCAATCAAAGTAAATTAATTAACCCGTGCATTGTAGCAATTGATTCTAAATAGAAGAACTTTCTAGAATATAAAAAGATGAGTCATCGGGATTTAGGAATACGTCAAATTCGTATGAACTCATTAAACAAACGTTTTTATTCCAAGGGGCAGCTTGAACATTAAAACTAAAACGTAAAATCCCTAGAACAACTGATAAGAAATAATTTATGGTCTTCGCTTTCACTATTGTAGAGAAGCGATACGCAACAATAATAGCATATGATAAAAAAGGACAAAAGCGAGCGTCACGAGTAACTGGAATCAAATAAGAAGATAATACGATGTCAAAATTTTATACGCTAATTGGGTATTCAGGAAACTTTACATCATAATGTTCGAGATATACTAGTGAAATTCTACAAAAAAGACAATTTATGTATAAAGAAGCATTTATCGTTTCGTATGGCGTGCTCAGCTCACAAAGTTGTGCAAGAGAAACCTTTTTTACATATGTCGTCAAGAGCTACGTCTACTAATACCTGACAAGTTTTGTATGCTTTTATTTGGTTCTTTATTTGGTTCGTCAAAAGTACGTTGTTTTATTCCAGTAGTGGCCATTGGTATACTAAATGTGTATGCTTGCGCCTTTTTTCAACACCTACTGCTACTGCTGTGCGAAAGACTATCAAAGAGAACATTTTCTGGTGTATAGAACTTTCCAGTACATCATAACATACAATGGTATACAATCTCCCAACAAACAATTTATGAAACCGTGCTACAAATATGGAATTACAATACTTTTACAGTCCGCTACCATTTTTAGCGAATGCTGCTGAAAGACTTAATAGGAGGCGGCTCCATGGCTTAGGGGATTCGCGTGTTGACTACTAAGCCCAAGGTCCTGGATTCAAATCCCGATACGGACCGCTTGAAAAATATTAGGTGAGCACTGTTCACAAAAATACGTCTTTTCTCTGACGAGAGGTAAAATTTAGGTCTCGTGTGTGAGTGTTGTCACCTACGTTAAAGATCACTCACTACCTTGGTTGGAACAGCAAGAATTTGGAAAAATTCAAAATTTCCAAATAAAAAAAGACTCGCTTCCTTGCCAATGTAGTACCTTCGGGCAAAGCATTGGAAAATTAAAAATGCAGTGAAAGAATTAATAGGGCATTAAAAACTATGGTCTCTGCTTGTGTTCGTGAAAGTCAACGCCTTTGGGCTTGCTGAATTTTTATATACTCTTCGCACTTGAAAGCACCATGTAACTGATTAAACTTCGTTTTTTGTTTTTTGGGGAATTGAACATACCTTATTCGGTGAACACTTTCGTCCACCTCCTAATCTGAATCTGAACGTACGACTTCATCGCCGGATTTAGTTCAATATGAGAACTTTTGAGAAAATTTTTGTAAATGTCCAAGTACTGCCTACCAGAAAAATAGCAAATACTACAATTTTGAATAAAATCCAAAAGAGAGTATTCTCGTGTAAAATAATATAATATTTACAATATCTTTATAAAAATTACAGCAGAGCACTTTCGGCGTTTGCCATCTTCGGTGCCATGTCAACTTAAAAATATATAATCCATCAAAATATTACATTAAATATAGGACATTTTACTTAAGAACCTAATAACACATCAATAAAAACTAGTTAAATAATTGATTGTTTCAATAAATATGGATTACATTTTGTCGGCGTCGACTTTTCAACTTCATCAACGATGCAGACAAGATGTAATCCATATTTACTGGAACAATCAATTATTTAACTAGTCTTTATTGATGTGATACTAGTTTTATAAATAAAATGTCATATATTTAATGTAATAGTTTAATGGATTATATATTTTTAAGTTGACATGGCACCGAAAATGTCTAACGCTGAAAGCGCTCTGCTGTAATTTTTATAAAGATATTTTAAATATTATATTATTTTACACAAGAATACTCTCTTTTGGATTTTATTAAAAATTTCGTGTACACAATCAAGATTTAACTCTTCATACTAAAATTTTGGCCGTTGCATTTTGACTTTGGCTCCTGGTTAGTTACTGTGAAAATGCAAGTATATTTCATCCAATGCCATACGCCATTTCATCCCCAAATTTGTGTCCAAATATGTTGCTCCTTTTTCAATCAAATAAGTAGAGCATAATTGGCAATACTGCCGCCTCATTTCCCCCAGCATCCTCATTTCCCCACACATCTGCTCCAAATTTACATGTAAATTCCCATAAGGAGGAAATGAGGGAGATGAATCTCCTCCTGCTCTCGCCTTGCTCTCCGCCTTGCTCGGACACCCCCCCCAACCATTTTGATTACGTCACACACGCGAGATAAATCTTTTTCCGCACTTCCACCCACGAGATAAATGTACATTGTTTGGTATCAATTAATATTAGATTTTTCTCAGCTACCCGAATCTCTAAGAATTTTTTAGATTGCATCACCTCCCAGGGAGCTACCCTCATTTTAAGATTTTTTTACCGCTAACATTCTGAACCAAAATAGTTTTCTTCGTCTAGCCAATGCATCTTTCGAGATAAACCTATCTTGTTTGGTATCAATTAACATTAGATTTTTCTCAGCTACCCGAATCTCTAGGAATTTTTCAGATTGCATCATCCCCCAGAGAGCTACCCTGATTTTAAGATTTCTTACCTGTTGCGATTTCCGACCGTCCTTAAACATTCTTTTAGTCATGCGATACATTAAATTAGTCTAAAATTTTAGGCAGAATTCGAATCTGCAAACAGATTTAAAATCGGACTACTCCTTACAAAGCTACACACATACCTTCTAGCAAGCATACCGCGACCGTACCACTACTCGCTTTTAATGTTACACCATACTTTCTATCTTGTTTAGCTCATCTTTCGGGATAAATGTACTTTGTTTGGTATCAATTAATATTAGAATTTTCTCAGCTACCCAAATCTCTTTAAATTTTTCACATAGCACTATCCCCCAGAGAGCTACTCTAATTTTAAGATTTTTTGCTGGTAGCGATTTCTGACTGTCCTTATAAATTTTTTATACATGTAGCACATCTTGTTAGTCTAGAATTTTATGCACAATCCGAATCCCTAAATAGATTTAAAATCGAACCACCCCTTACCATTTTACACACACCCTCTAAATTATAACTTTCCTGCAGCTCATACCTAAAAGAAAATCTAAAACAATTCTTAAAACTTTTATTACAAACAATTTTACTAATACAGTTTAAATTTGTAAACCACATTTCTAAATACATATTCACAATTTTTTATTCTTAACCTAGAACTCATATCGGCTTATACTTATTAATATTTATTTCTAAATAGAGCACCTTTTCCAAAGACCAACCGGATCCGCATGTTTCAAATTCCTCTGATTTTGTTCTTATGGTTTCGCTTAAGACCTCGTACATATTCTCCAGATTACTAGAAGACGCTATAACCACATTTTTTGTGTTAAAGAATTTCACATCGGTAGTCTCTTCCTCCATTTTGGTGTAAACGCCGTAGAGTTCGCAATAGACTTTTATTGCTGTATGTTGCATTCTTTTTTCATTTATTAATCGAATAAATCGCTCTTTCTGCTTCCAAAGAAACTCGGCCACTCCATCGTCGACACTGGCGTTATTTATGCGATAGCTAGCCATACGGTTGTTAAACGCTGTACTAATCATTTCTACGCCATCTTCGTTAGTAGCGGTAACTGATGCATTTTTATGTTTGTTGCTCCTTAAGTGTGCGGCATACGTAGTTTTTTCCATTTCGAAATCGCATACTTTACACATAATTCGTGGTTGTTTCGTACAAGGCCCTTTAACAACTGACGGAGTTGAACGTTTACGGCTTAATGGCATGCCGTGCTGTTTTTCCTTGTGTCGCTGTAAGCTGTCCATTCTCGTAAAAGCAATACCGTAAGTCCCACAGCTTAAGTACTTTGCTGCCGACGGATGTATAGGCTTAACCGTGGACGATGTTACACCACGACATTTGTTCTGGTGCCGTTTGAGAGCATTTTTCCAGGTATAGGAAGCACCGCAAGAGTTGCACTTAAAAACGTTTGCAGGTACCATTTTAGTACAAAACAAAATCCGCACTATAAGACTTGACTTGTAAGCGAACTAACTTATAACTAAAGAGTTTACTCTTGCGCACCTGCTTTATGTACCCTATAGAATGCAAGCCGAAGGTTTCCGAAGACACCCGAACGAAGTTGAGGATTCAGCGGGGAACTAAATGACGTCATAATCCTCGCTGCTTGTCCAATACATTTAGCGCCAATGCATGCACCTGGTTCGCTTCGTCCATTCTGCGAATGCCGTTAGTAAAAACATCGGAAACGTCTTCCATGTTATACGGATCGCGTGCATATTAAAAATCCAAAAGGGTGGTAGCACACGCACACAAATTGTGTGCAAGACGTGCTGTAGAAGATGCAGTGCTACTATAACCAAAAACACTTTAAACCATTACTAAGAAAATACCAACTTGCTGAATATTTTCCAAATAAATCACCAAGCGAAAGTATATGCTTAGCAGTATTAAAATTAACCATTAATTTTCCATTTTTACGACCGTGGTTAATTATAGATTAAAATTTAATTTGTTCACGTTCGAGCTTCTCGTAAACTAACATATTTTATAGTAACAATGCGCTGTATAATACATACATACCCCTTTGCCGCGCTGCTGCTATTCTTGTAATTGCTAGAAAAAGTCACTCTCCTTTTTACTGTTAGGACCGATGCAAAGCACCATTTTTTTATACTTTCTATAGCACATCGCGCACTTTTTCGTCTGATAATTAAAAATTGCTTCTGTAGGCTTTTACACTTTCGCATAGCGGTCGGCCGCACGTAATGATTTCTAGAACCGGTAAGTACTCGATATCGCCCAAATAGAGAATTAGATGCTCGATGTCTGTCAACTTCCGATTCCCTCGTAAAAGGTAGAAAAAACTCGGTCAATTATCCATTATACTTCGACTCACCCCCGTTCTGACAATTTACAAACATTTTTCAACGACAATGGGCTGAGAATTTTTAAACCTCCGAGGGATCTTTAAATCGTGATCAATTACACATCCGAGCTACGCGTAAACTAACATATTTTGCAGCAACTGTGCACTGTATAATACATGCATACCCCTTCTCTGCGCTACTGCTATTCTTGTAATTGCTTGAAAAAGTCAGTCGCCCTTTTTACGAGTAGGGCCGCTAAAAAGCACCATTCCATACTTTCTTTATAAGTGTAGCACATCGCGCACTTTTTTGTCGAATAATTAAATTTTTGTTTATGTAGGCCTTTACACTTTTGCATATTTAAACATCTAATACGATCGATTAACCACTTTCGATTATTCTAACGGAGGCCACCATACATCCCGCCGCACCGTTCTTTTTGAATCCAACGATTCTATGGGCTTCCGCACACTAACACCTGACGTATCTTTCCTACTATTTGTTAAACAAAAACTACCGGCATCGCCATTGTGGACGTAAACAGATGTTTGTGGATGTGTACGAGAATATGTAACCATATACATTAATCAGTCTAAGCTATTTTATTTAGTCCACGAAAACTGCTATTTTTCTAAACCACAATTAATAATCGCCTTTATAGGTTCCACATTTTGACCATTTCCCAATGACTGGTGCTACGTACATGGAAACTTTAATTTCTTATTGGAGAGAATTCTTATTCTCCCGCTCACTGCTGCGTAGTTGCATGCTTACCCCTTTTGGAAGTATATGCTCGTTATAGGTTGTAAGACCCTCGGTTTTACTTAACTACAATTCGTGAGACCCCTTTAATCTTTTTAATCGTATCTTTCTCGCCTACAATACAGTAGGACTTAACATTACTACCAACAAATTCTAATACTGGACCCCCATTAAATACGTCTTTAATTTTCCCTACAACTTTTTTGTTGACAAGTGTTATATTGTATTTATTATCCAAGGGGTAGCCACTCTTTTAAGATAAATATATTTTGCTAGGTATCAACTAATATTAAATTTTTCTAGGGACCCCCCAACCCTGTAAATGGATTTTAAATAGAACCACCCCATACAAAGTTATGCCTGTTAAAGACTAAATCTTTATTTAACTCCATCTTTAAAACCCTTTTTTCGCTACCCAAGACATATGCCTTAGCCAACCATCTCCCGAGAAATCTAAAACCGCCGTGTCCCGCGAATACCACGTGGAGATAACACGTATACTCTGTCAACCAGGATAGAAGCAGGAAGGATTTGAAAGGTGGGAGAAGAACTTAAAAATTATGGAATCTTAAAACTAATATATACAATAGATTTACAAAATCCATACAAATATAAACAACTATCTTATATCTTTACGCCCCCATGCGTAGATTGATGTACTATTAGGAATGATGTACCTTTTGTCATCTTCCCTCGATAAACTAATTTTATTAATTATCCGCGTATGCAAATCGTATTCTTTTACTCCGGATACATACGCAGGCAAGTACTCGATACCATCCAAATAAAGAATTGGATGCTTGGTGACTGTTAACATCCGCTTTCCTCGTGTACGCCCAGACACATCCCAGCCCATGAGCACCCCTGCGCATGCACACCCCTGCCCATGCGCACCCCTGCGCGTACGCACCCCTGCCCATGCTCGATGCCCATGAGCACCCCTTTCTGTGCGACTGCTATTTCGGGGTAACGTCACAGCCTTTTATAAATAAAGAACAATGTTATATACTATTATAAAATGTTTATTCTGACATTATACATAACAAATTTAAAAATATTTAATGCCAAGCATGGAGTCATTTAAACTTAATTTTAATACAAAGTTATACACAGAAGACAGTCCTTTCTTTATGTTTGTTTGGAGCGGTTTTAATTTTATCTAATTTTATTCGCAGCTTAAAATTTAAATCAACACCCAAGTCTTCTATCTCCTTTTCTAGCCAATAGTTTGATACATAAAGACCGTCTAGGTTTTCGAATTGTAAAATGTGCCGAAGTTTGCCTCTATATATAAAGTCTTTGATTCCACCGACAACCAGATCCATTCCTTCGTGTAATTCTTGCAGCTTGTGACAATTTTTTAATCGCAGCTTTCCCACTATATCCTGCATACGTATCTTGTTAGCTTGATCGTCTTCTTCTTGTCGGTATTGGAGGAAATCCTTTTTCTCCCACACACCGTTGCGTAGTTGCATGTCCACCACTTTTGGGAATATATGGTTGTTATAGGTTGTAAGACCCTCGGTTTTAAATGATCCGAAAGGTTCTTTACTAGGTAAATATACAATGTTTAGCGCAACCTCTTTGCGCGTCGTGTACGCAAAGATTACGAAACCCGCATTCCTTAGTTCGTCTTTGTTATCTGCCATTTTGATAAATACGTTTTTAGAATAACCTTTTAAAAAGTATACGGATTTAGTACCATCCTTTTCTGCAAGGACGCCTACATAACTAAAAGAGTCTTTTTTACTAACCACAAATGCATACAACTTGTACAACCCGGATGTATCTAAGTCAGTCCATCATCACATAAAATAATCTTTTAATTCTTCCTCATTTTCTCTAATAAGATGTTCTTTGTCTAACACATCTTTGTATTGTTCACGTATTGTCGCAGTGTTTTCCATGTAGTCCAACTTTCGCTGTTTTGCATCCATTTCCTCTAATTCCAGTTGTCTTTTCCTTCCACTTACAGCGTATGGTATGCATAATGTGGCAATTTCCTTTAGCGTAAACGGATAGAGTTTACTGCCAATATTTACGCGTTGTCGTACAACCTCTGGGTGAATGTTAGGTGTATTTATCAATCCCAATTCCGAAATGACTATTTCTTTTGGGATTGTAGAATATGGGGTTGCAGATTGTGTAAAATATGTACTACCTGCTTTAATGTAGCACTTGTGTAAGATTTTTATTTTTTCTTGGCTGTTTTCCTCCTCTATTATCTCCAAATAATTTACGGGTAAATAGTTAAAACTAAAAGCCGAAAGCACATACTTTATCAATGTTTCCCTTTCTTTTGGTTTTTCGGACAACTTAATTTGCAAGCCCGTCAATTTCTTTGTATTACCATTACCCCAATACACGTACTGTAGCAGGTTATTATACACTAAACAGCAGCTATTTTGTAGCTTGTCCGATAGCTTACTCCACATTTTGGCAAGTGGTACCGAGTACATTGGCGCCTTTAGGAAGTATAACTTACTATCTTCCAATAACGTTAAACAGTCTTTTAAGGGATTATACACCCGTTCCGCACTGACATAGCTTCCAATTGCACAGTTGTATATTGTCGCTTCCAATCGCGTAATACCATGTTCTTTGGCTAAAGTAGATGCAAAAGTTTCCCTTAAACGTACATCTGGACAACGTAAAAAATCTAGTATATGATTGCCAAGTTGTTTATTAACACCAGGACTTGTTATCTGACACACAAATTTGTTGTACATCTTAATTCCGCGGCGCTGACCTAACCTATTAATTTTTCCTTTTATCTAACCTAGGTCCACACTTGGTTTTTAATGGAAAAACTCATTAAAAAGCAATTAGTGCTAATGGGGTTTTAATGAGAAAACTCATTAAGAAGCAATTAGTGCTAATGGGTTTTTAATGAGGAAACACATTAAAAACAGACCTAAGTCCACACAAATCCAACTAACTTAACCTAACATGGTCATATGGTCATATGGTCATGTGGTCATATGGTCATGTGGTCATGTGGTCATATGGTCATGTGGTCATATGGTCATGTGGTCATATGGTCATGTGGCCGGCGCTGACCTAACCTATTAATTTTTCCTTTTATCTAACCTAGGTCCACACTTGGTTTTTAATGGAAAAACTCATTAAAAAGCAATTTAGTGCTAATGGGTTTTTAATGAGAAAACTCATTAAAAACAGACTTAAGTCCACACAAATCCAACTAACCTAACCTAACATGGTCATATGGTCATGTGGTCATGTGGTCATGTGGTCATGTGGTCATATGGTCATGTGGTCATATGGTCATGTGCTCAAATGGTCATGTGGTTATGTGGGCAGGAAGATTAAATTTGGTATATATCCGGATATATGTCGATGCGCATCCCTGTCGGCATAGGTCGGATAACAACATATTTGACTATCTTCGGCAATATACGCCCCCCACTCTGTAGAATACATAAGAGAACAATTTTTTCGTATTCAATTTAGTATTCGATAGTAGCTAGAACGGTAAACATGAGCGTCTCCAAGGTGATTAACGTTTCTCAACTTCTTGGGAATAAAGTGAAACCGACAAATGAGCGATTTGGATTATGGCTGTTGACAGAAAATATGTGCAACAATAATCTGGTAACAGATATTGGTAATATTTGTTATGTCGAAGGCAAACAGATGCTGACTGGTGGACTACACACACCAATTACAGAACCATTTTGCGACAATATAATGTTGGTTAAAATTTGCGACTTTTCTGACACCGAACAAACATCTGCAAACAAAAGGATGTTTATCCTAAAATATAATTTTGTGGTGCATTTAACAGCTATCTACGAAGAAAGTTTGACCGATTTGTTTCCGCTAGGCATGGTGTTAAAGCTAAGCTTCCGTTTTCTCTAGAAAGCACTAACAAGATGGGCCAGAGAGTAAAAGAAATTATCGGAAAAGAAGACCTCGAATGCATTAATAAAAAATTCCAAAATTCTATATGTGTTCCTAGCAGATGTTAAGTTGGAAACTTTATTGGAGGAACTACCAGATATATTAGACGAAGTCGAAAAAGATTATTTCTATCTTTTTGACATGGATGTAACCCAAGATTTTGCTGGCATATTTAGCAAGATGGAGATGTGTAATTATTTAACTACAAACCATAACTTTTGCTATAAGGGCGAATACGAAGAAAAGTGTAATATTATAGTTGACAGCGATAAAACTGTGGAAATTGATTGTTTAACATGGCTAACAACCAATGCAAGAATTAAGATATACAACAAATTTGTGTGTCAGATAACAAGTCCTGGTGTTAATAAACAACTTGGCAATCATATACTAGATTTTTTACGTTGTCCAGATGTACGTTTAAGGGAAACTTTTGCATCTACTTTAGCCAAAGAACATGGTATTACGCGATTGGAAGCGACAATATACAACTGTGCAATTGGAAGCTATGTCAGTGCGGAACGGGTGTATAATCCCTTAAAAGACTGTTTAACGTTATTGGAAGATAGTAAGTTATACTTCCTAAAGGCGCCAATGTACTCGGTACCACTTGCCAAAATGTGGAGTAAGCTATCGGACAAGCTACAAAATAGCTGCTGTTTAGTGTATAATAACCTGCTACAGTACGTGTATTGGGGTAATGGTAATACAAAGAAATTGACGGGCTTGCAAATTAAGTTGTCCGAAAAACCAAAAGAAAGGGAAACATTGATAAAGTATGTGCTTTCGGCTTTTTTTTTTAACTATTTACCCGTAAATTATTTGGAGATAATAGAGGAGGAAAACAGCCAAGAAAAAATAAAAATCTTACACAAGTGCTACATTAAAGCAGGTAGTACATATTTTACACAATCTGCAACCCCATATTCTACAATCCCAAAAGAAATAGTCATTTCGGAATTGGGATTGATAAATACACCTAACATTCACCCAGAGGTTGTACGACAACGCGTAAATATTGGCAGTAAACTCTATCCGTTTACGCTAAAGGAAATTGCCACATTATGCATACCATACGTATAAAAAGCTTTAAGATTACGTCGATGATGCTCAATACAGTGAATTGGCTCATGGAAACCTGTCTTGCAAAGTGACAATTCTAAAGATTGGACAGAAAATCTTATTATGCAGTTTATAAACAGGATGTATTAAAAATTTTTTTTATCGGGCTGACTACATAATTTTCCTTTACAACTGTCACATTGTTTTAAGAAACTCTAAAGCAATTAGTGCTAATGGGGTTTAATGAGAAAACTCATTAAGAAGCAATTAGTGCTAATGGGTTTAATGAGAACATTAAACAGACCTAAGTCCACACAACAACTAACTTAACCTAACATGGTCATATGGTCATATGGTCATGTGGTCATATGGTCATGTGTCATGTGGTCATATGGTCATGTGGTCATATGGTCATGTGGTCATATGGTCATGTGGCCGGCGCTGACCTAACCTATTAATTTTTCCTTTTATCTAACCTAGGTCCACACTTGGTTTTAATGGAAAAACTCATTAAAAGCAATTTAGTGCTAATGGGTTTAATGAGAAAACTCATTAAACAGACTAAGTCCACACAATCCAACTAACCTAACCTAACATGGTCATATGGTCATGTGGTCATGTGGCATGTGGTCATGTGGTCATATGGTCATGTGGTCATATGGTCATGTGCTCAAATGGTCATGTGGTTATGTGGGCAGGAAGATTAAATTTGGTATATCCGGATATATGTCGATGCGCATCCCTGTCGGCATAGGTCGGATAACAACATATTGACTATCTTCGGCAATATACGCCCACTCTGTAGAATACATAAGAGAACAATTTTCGTATTCAATTTAGTATTCGATAGTAGCTAGAACGGTAAACATGAGCGTCTCCAAGGTGATTAACGTTTCTCAACTTCTGGGAATAAAGTGAAACCGACAAATGAGCGATTTGGATTATGGCTGTTGACAGAAAATATGTGCAACAATAATCTGGTAACAGATATTGGTAATATTTGTTATGTCGAAGGCAAACAGATGCTGACTGGTGGACTACACACACCAATTACAGAACCATTTTGCGACAATATAATGTTGGTTAAAATTTGCGACTTTTCTGACACCGAACAAACATCTGCAAACAAAAGGATGTTTATCCTAAAATATAATTTTGTGGTGCATTTAACAGCTATCTACGAAGAAAGTTTGACCGATTTGTTTCCGCTAGGCATGGTGTTAAAGCTAAGCTTCCGTTTTCTGAAAGCACTAACAAGATGGGCCAGAGTAAAAGAAATTATCGGAAAAGAAGACCTCGAATGCATTAATAAAATTCCAAAATTCTATATGTGTTCTAGCAGATGTTAAGTTGGAAACTTTATTGGAGGAACTACCAGATATATTAGACGAAGTCGAAAAGATTATTTCTATCTTTTGACATGGATGTAACCCAAGATTTTGCTGGCATATTTAGCAAGATGGAGATGTAATTATTTAACTACAAACCATAACTTTTGCTATAAGGGCGAATACGAAGAAAAGTGTAATATTATAGTTGACACGATAAAACTGTGGAATTGATTGTTTAACATGGCTAACAACCAATGCAAGAATTAAGATATACAACAAATTTGTGTGTCAGATAACAAGTCCTGGTGTTAATAAACAACTTGGCAATCATATACTAGATTTTACGTTGTCCAGATGTACGTTTAAGAAACTTTGCATCTACTTTAGCCAAAGAACATGGTATTACGCGATTGGAAGCGACAATATACAACTGTGCAATTGGAAGCTATGTCAGTGCGGAACGTGTATAATCCCTTAAAAGACTGTTTAACGTTATTGGAAGATAGTAGTTATACTTCCTAAAGGCGCCAATGTACTCGGTACCACTTGCCAAAATGTGGAGTAAGCTATCGGACAAGCTACAAAATAGCTGCTGTTTAGTGTATAATAACCTGCTACAGTACGTGTATTGGGGTAATGGTAATACAAAGAAATTGACGGGCTTGCAAATTAAGTTGTCCGAAACCAAAAGAAGGAAACATTGATAAAGTATGTGCTTGGCTTAGTTTTAACTATTTACCCGTAAATTATTTGGAGATATAGGAGAAAAGCCAAGAAAAATAAAATCTTACACAAGGCTACATTAAAGCAGGTAGTACATATTTTACACAATCTGCAACCCATATTCTACAATCCCAAAAGAAATAGTCATTTCGAATTGGGATTGATAAATACCTAACATTCCCGTAAATGAACTTAAGAATCTCAGAGAAAAGATGAAGAAAAAATGTCAGAAACGAAAATCAAAGAAAATTAGAAAGGAGATTAAAATTTTTTATTATGGGCTGACTAATAATCCGTTTACAATGTACATTGTGTTATAAACTCTATAAGCAATTAGTGCTAATGGGGTTAATGAAAACTCATTAAGACAATTAGTGCTAATGGGTTTAGAACATAAAGACCTAAGTCCACAACACTAACACTAGGTCATATGGTCATATGGTCATGTGGTCATTGGTCATGGTCATGTGGTCATATGGTCATGTGGTCATATGGTCATGTGGTCATATGGTCATGTGCGCGCTGACCTAACCTATTAATTTTTCCTTTTATCTAACCTAGGTCCACACTTGGTTTAATGGAAACTCATAAAAGCAATTTAGTGCTAATGGGTTTAATGAGAAAACTCATTAAACAGACTAAGTCCACACAATCCAACTAACCTAACCTAACATGGTCATATGGTCATGTGGTCATGTGGTGCATGTGGTCATATGGTCATGTGGTCATATGGTCATGTGCTCAAATGGTCATGTGGTTATGTGGGCAGGAAGATTAAATTTGGTATATATCCGGATATATGTCGATGCGCATCCCTGTCGGCATAGGTCGGATAACAACATTTGACTATCTTCGGCAATATACGCCCCCACTCTGTAGAATACATAAGAGAACAATTTTCGTATTCAATTTAGTATTCGATAGTAGCTAGAACGGTAAACATGAGCGTCTCCAAGGTGATTAACGTTTCTCAACTTCTTGGGAATAAAGTGAAACCGACAAATGAGCGATTTGGATTATGGCTGTTGACAGAAAATATGTGCAACAATAATCTGGTAACAGATATTGGTAATATTTGTTATGTCGAAGGCAAACAGATGCTGACTGGTGGACTACACACAATTACAGAACCATTTGCGACAATATAATGTTGGTTAAAATTTGCGACTTTTCTGACACCGAACAAACATCTGCAAACAAAAGGATGTTTATCCTAAAATATAATTTTGTGGTGCATTTAACAGCTATCTACGAAGAAAGTTTGACCGATTTGTTTCGCTAGGCATGGTGTTAAAGCTAAGCTTCCGTTTTCTCTGAAAGCACTAACAAGATGGGCCAGAGATAAAAGAAATTATCGGAAAAGAAGACCTCGAATGCATTAATAAAATTCCAAAATTCTATATGTGTTCTAGCAGATGTTAAGTTGGAAACTTTATTGGAGGAACTACCAGATATATTAGACGAAGTCGAAAAGATTATTTCTATCTTTTGACATGGATGTAACCCAAGATTTTGCTGGCATATTTAGCAAGATGGAGATGTAATTATTTAACTACAAACCATAACTTTTGCTATAAGGGCGAATACGAAGAAAAGTGTAATATTATAGTTGACACGATAAAACTGTGGAAATTGATTGTTTAACATGGCTAACAACCAATGCAAGAATTAAGATATACAACAAATTTGTGTGTCAGATAACAAGTCCTGGTGTTAATAAACAACTTGGCAATCATATACTAGATTTTACGTTGTCCAGATGTACGTTTAAGAAACTTGCTCTACTTTGCCAAGAACATGGTATTACGCGATTGGAAGCGACAATATACAACTGTGCAATTGGAAGCTATGTCAGTGCGGAACGGTATAATCTTAAAAGACTGTTTAACGTTATTGGAAGATAGTAGTTATACTTCCTAAAGGCGCCAATGTACTGACCACTTGCCAAAATGTGAGTAAGCTATCGGACAAGCTACAAAATAGCTGCTGTTAGTGTATAATAACCTGCTACAGTATTTGGGGTAATGGTAATACAAAGAAATTGACGGCTTGCAAATTAAGTTGTCCGAAAACCAAGAAAGGAAACATTGATAAAGTATGTGCTTTGGCTTAGTTTTAACTATTTACCGTAAATTATTTGGAGATAGAGAGAACAGCCAAGAAAATAAAATCTTACACAAGTGCTACATTAAAGCAGGTAGTACATATTTTACACAATCTACCATATTCTACAATCCCAAAAGAAATAGTCATTTCGAATTGGGATTGATAAATACCTAACATTCACCCAGGTAAATTGGAGTAAACGTTAGCAAGGAATTGGAAATGATCAAAACGCGAAAGTGGAAGGAAAAGGAATGGAAATGTGAAAAACAAAATTGTAACAAAGAAACTTTAAAATGAGAAAATTAAAAGATTTTTTAGAGAGACTATTAGATAACGGGTTAAAGTTTTATTTGTGGTTATAAAGATCTTCGTTTGTACAATTATGCAATGGGGTTAATAAAAACTCTTAAGAAGCAATTAGTGCTAATGGGTTTTAATGAGGAAACCATTAAAACAACTAAGTCCAATCATAATTAGAAACATTAAAGGCTAGGCAAGTCATGTTAGTATGGTCATTGGTCATATGGTCATGTGGTCATTGGTCATTGGTCATTGGTCATGTGGCCGGCGTGCCTAACTTTAATTTTTCCTTTTATTAACTGGCCCCTTGGTTTTAATGAAAATTTAAACAATTTAGTCAATGGGTTTTAATGAAAAATCTTAAAAAGCAAATTCACTAAGGTTTTAAAAATGTAAGGCAGTGCAGCCATGCTGTAATGGTCATTGGTCATTGGTCATGTGCTCAAATGGTCATGTGGTTATTGGGCAGGAAGTTAAATTTGGTATTCCGAATGTCATGGATCCGTGGCAAGGGATAAAATTTGATATTTCGGAATATCGCCCCCACCTGTGAATACATAAAACAATTTTTCGTTCAATTTAGTCATTGTAGAACGTAAAAATTCCAAGTATTAAGTTTCAATTTGGGAAAAGTAAACCGACAATAGGATTTGATTTGCTTCGAAAATAGTGAACAAAATGGAACGATTTGGTAATTTTGTTAGAAGGCAAACAATTCTGGTGAACACAATTGAACATTTTGACAAATGGTAAAATTTGCGACTTTTCTACACCAACAAACATTGCAAAAAAGGGTTTATCTAAAATATTTTTGGCATTAACAGCACAAAGAAAGTTTACCATTTTTTCGTGGCAGTTTAAAGCTAACTTCCGATTTTTCGAAATACAAGGGCCAGGTAAAAAATTCGTAGAAGACCCAATGCATAATAAAAATCAAAATTATTGTGTCAGAGATTAATTGGAAATTTATTGAGAATCCAATATATTCGAAGTGAAAAGTTATTCTTTTTTGAGGATAACCCAAGATTTTGCTGGAATTTCAATGTTGAATGATTTAACCAAACATATTTTGCTATAAGGGCAAAGAAGAAAAGTGTAATATTAATTAACATAAAATGTGGAAATTGATGTTAAATGGTAAAACAATGCAAGAATTAAATTAAAAATTTGTTCAGTAACAACCGTGTAAAAAAATTGCAACAATTGTTTTTAGTTCCAAGTCGTTTAAGAAATTTCATTACTTTAGCAAAACTGGTATTACGTTGAAGGACATATCAACTTGCAATGGAACATGTATCGGAAGGGAACCCTAAAATGATTTAAGTTATTGGAAGTGAAGTTATATTCCTAAAGGCAATGTTGGTCATTGCAAAATGTGGTAACTTCGAAAGCAAAAATGTCTTTGAAATACGTACAGTACGGATTGGGAATGGTATAAAGAAATTACGCTTGCAAATTAAGTTGTCGAAAACAAAAAAAGGGAAAATTGAAAGTTGTTTGGTTTCGTTTAACATTACCGAAATATTTGGATAAAGAGGGGAAAAGCAAAAATAAAAACTTAAAATGAATTAAAGAGGAGAAATTTAAAATAACCTATCACAATCCCAAAAGAAATAGTCTTGATTTGGATTGAACCCTATTTCACCCAAAAGAAATGTCATTTCGGAATTGGGATGTAAAACACTAACTTACCCAGAGGTTGTACGACAACGCGTAAATATTGGCAGTAAACTCTATCCGTTTACGCTAAAGGAAATTGCCACATTATGCATACCATACGCTGTAAGTGGAAGGAAAAGACAACTGGAATTAGAGGAAATGGATGCAAAAAAGCGAAAGTTGGACTACATGGAAAACACTGCGACAATACGTGAACAATACAAAGATGTGTTAGACAAAGAACATCTTATTAGAGAAATGAGGAAGAATTAAAAGATTATTTTATGTGATGATGGACTGACTTAGATACATCCGGGTTGTACAAGTTGTATGCATTTGTGGTTAGTAAAAAAGACTCTTTTAGTTATGTAGGCGTCCTTGCAGAAAAGGATGGTACTAAATCCGTATACTTTTA
The DNA here is from genome assembly GCA_036346225.1 of Platerodrilus igneus. Taxonomy (NCBI): domain Eukaryota; kingdom Metazoa; phylum Arthropoda; class Insecta; order Coleoptera; family Lycidae; genus Platerodrilus; species Platerodrilus igneus. Next base: position 1,486,683 of record JARFIW010000139.1, on the reverse strand, counting down.
AAGGTTATTCTAAAACGTATTTATCAAAATGGCAGATAACAAAGACGAACTAAGGAATGCGGGTTTCGTAATCTTTGCGTACACGACGCGAAAAGAGGTTGCGCTAAACATTGTATATTTACCTAGTAAAGAACCTTTCGGATCATTTAAAACCGAGGGTCTTACAACCTATAACAACCATATATTCCCAAAAGTGGTGGTGCAACTACGCAACGGTGTGTGGGAGAAAAGTTTCCTCAATACCGACAAGAAGAAGACGATCAAGCTAACAAGATACGTATGCAGGATATAGTGGGAAAGCTGCGATTAAAAATTGTCACAAGCTGCAAGAATTACACGAAGGAATGGATCTGGTTGTCGGTGGAATCAAAGACTTTATATATAGAGACAAACTTCGGCACATTTTACAATTCGAAAACCTAGACGGTCTTTATGTATCAAACTATTGGCTAGAAAAGGAGATAGAAGACTTGGGTGTTGATTTAAATTTTAAGCTGCGAATAAAATTAGATAAAATTAAAACCGCTCCAAACAAACATAAAGAAAGGACTGTCTTCTGTGTATAACTTTGTATTAAAATTAAGTTTAAATGACTCCATGCTTGGCATTAAATATTTTTAAATTTGTTATGTATAATGTCAGAATAAACATTTTATAATAGTATATAACATTGTTCTTTATTTATAAAAGGCTGTGACGTTACCCCGAAATAGCAGTCGCACAGAAAGGGGTGCTCATGGGCATCGAGCATGGGCAGGGGTGCGTACGCGCAGGGGTGCGCATGGGCAGGGGTGTGCATGCGCAGGGGTGCTCATGGGCAGGGATGTGTCTGGGCGTACACGAGGAAAGCGGATGTTAACAGTCACCAAGCATCCAATTCTTTATTTGGATGGTATCGAGTACTTGTCTGCGTATGTATCCGGACTAAAAGAATACGATTTGCATACGCAGCTTATTAATAAAATTAGTTTATCGAAGGAAGATGACAAAAGGTACATCATTTTTAATAGTACAACAATCTACGCATGGGGGCGTAAAGATATAAGATAGTTGTTTATATTTGTATGGATTTTGTAAATCTATTGTATATATTAGTTTTAAGATTCCATAATTTTTAAGTTCTTCTCCCACCTTCCAAATCCTTCCGGCTTCTATCCTGGTTGACAGTGTATACGTGTTATCTCCACGTGGTATTCGCGGGACACGGCGGTTTTAGATTTCTCGGGAGATGGTTGGCTAAGGCATATGTCTTGCGTAGCAAAAAAAGGTTCTAAAGATGGTGTTAAATAAAGATAAGCAAAAATTAGTGATTTGGGTCTTTAAAACGCATAACTTTGTATGGGGTGGTCCTATTTAAAATCTATTTACAGATTTGGGGTCCCTAGAAAAATTTAATATTAGTTGATACCTAGCAAAATATATTTATCTTAAAAGAGTGACTACCCCGCGTATAATAAATACAATATAACACTTGTCAACAAAAAAAGTTGTAGGGAAATTAAAGACGTATTTAATGGAGGTCCTGTATTAGAATTTGTTGGTAGTAAGGCTAAGTCCTACTGTATTATAGGCGAGAAAGATACGATTAAAAAGATTAAAGGGGTCTCACGAAGTGTAGTTAAGTAAAACCGAGGGTCTTACAACCTATAACGAGCATATACCTCCAAAAGGGATGGACATGCAACTACGCAGCAGTGCGTGGGAGAATAAGAATTCTCTCCAATAAGAAATTTAAGTCTCCATGTACGTAGCACCAGTCATTGGTAAATGGTCAAAATGTGGAACCTATAAAGGCGATTATTAATTGTGGTTTAGAAAAATAATAGTTTTCGTGGACTAAATAAAATAGCTTAGTCTGGTTAATGTATATGGTTACATACTCTCGTACACATCCACAAGCATCTGTTTACGTCCACAATGACGATACCGGTAGTTTTTGTTTAACAAATAGTAGGAAAGATACGTCAGATGTTAGTGCGGAAGCCCATAGGATCGTTGGATTGTAAAAGAACGGTGCGGCGGGATGTATGGTGGCTCCCCGTTAGAATAATCGAAAGTGGTTAATCAATCGTATTAGATGTTTAAATAAGCAAAAGGGTAAAGGCCTACATAAACAAAAATTTAATTATCCGACAAAAATGTGCGCGATGTGCTACACTTATAAAGAAAGTATGGAATGGTGGTTTTTAGCGATCCTAACAGTAAAAAGGGCGACTGACTTTTTCAAGCAACTACAAGAATAGCAGTAGCGCAGAGAAGGGGTATGCATATATTATACAGTGCACAGCTGCTGCAAAATATGTTAGTTTACGCGTAGCTCGGATGTGTAATTGATCACGACTTAAAGATCCCTCGGAGGTTTAAAAATTCTCAGCCCATTGTCGTTTGAAAAATGTTTGGAAATTATCAGAACAGGAGCGGGTCGAAGTTTAAGTTAGATGGACGATTGACCGAGTTTTTTCTACTTTTTACGAGGGAATAGGAAGTTGACAGACATCGAGCATCTAATTCTCTATTTGGACGATATCGAGTACTTACCGGTTCTAGAAATCATTACGTGCGGCCGACCGCTATGCGAAAGTGTAAAAGCCTACAGAAGCAAAATTTAATTATCAGACGAAAAAGTGCGCGATGTGCTATACTTATAAATAAAGTATAAAATGGTGCTTTGCATCGGTCCTAACAGTAAAAAGGAGAGTGACTTTTTCTAGCAATTACTAGAATAGCAGTAGCGCGGCGAAGGAGTATGCATGTATTATACAGCGCATTGTTACTATAAAATATGTTAGTTTACGAGAAGCTCGAACGTGAACAAATTAAATTTTAATCTATAATTAACCACGGTCGTAAAAATGGGAAATTAATCGTTAATTTTAATTTGGAAAATATTCAAGCCTACCATTTCCTAAAGTATGACGTAGAAGTTATTTAAAATTAAATTGCTTTATTAGTAAGTATCCTGTAGACAGCAAGTTGGTATTTTCTTAGTAATGGTTTAAAGTGTTTTTATTAAGTTTTTGGTTATTGTAGCACTGCATCTTCTACAGCACGTCTTGCACACAATTTGTGTGCGTGTGCTACCACCCTTTTGGATTTTTAATATGCACGCGATCCGTATAACATGGAAGACGTTTCCGATGTTTTTACTAACGGCATTCGCACCATCGACGATGCGAACCAGGTGCATGCATTGGCGCTAAATGTATTGGATGAGCAGCAAGGATTATGATGTCATTTAGTTCCCCGCTGAATCGTCAACATCGTTCGGGTGTCTTCGGAAACCTTTGGTATGCATTCTATAGGGTACATAAAGCAGGTGCGCAAGAGTAAACTCTTTAGTTATAAGTTAGTTCGCTTACAAGTCAAGTCTTATAGTGCGGATTTTGTTTTGTACTAAAATGGTACCCGCAAACGTTTTTAAATGTGACTCTTGGGGTGCTTCCTATACCTGGAAAAATGCTCTCAAACGGCACCAGAACAAATGTCGTGGTGTAACATCGTCCAGGGTTAAGCTTATACATCCGTCAGCAGCAAAGTTCTTTAACTGTGGGTCTTGCGGTTTCGCTTTTACGAGAATGGACAACTTACAGCGACACAAGGAAAAACAGCATGGTATGTCATTAAGCCGTAAACGTTCAGCTCCGCCAGCTGTACGAAACAACCACGAATTACGTGTAAAGTGTTGCGTTTTCGAAATGGAAAAAACTACGTATGCCGCACACTTAAGGAGTAACAAACATAAAAATGCATCAGTTACCGCTACTAACGACGATGGTGTAGAAATGGTTAGTACATTATAATTTGAATTAGGGCCGCTATACTTGCGGCCACGTCCCCAATGCTCCACCCGGAGGTACTACATTGGGTTTAAACGCGAAAAATAGTCGTGCTCCTAATTTATTCTTACTTCATAGTTGATTCACCCTAAATAAAAATCTAACAAACCTAAAAATCTAACAAACCTAACAAACTCTAACAATCTAACAAACCTGAAAATCTGACAAAAACTGGAACAAAAACAAAACAAAAACTAAAAACAGGGTTGTAAATAATGGTATCCCTAGCGCTGACTTTCGAGTGTACCCGATCAACAACCAAAAATGAGAGGGGGAGGGATCCGTAATACCGGATAGCAGACGCCGGTTCTGCTTACCAGTGCGACCTGAAGGCTCGTCTTAAAACTATCCAAATCTAGCTAACTAATTTAAATCCATTCCTAGCTTTCCCTATCGTTCCCTAACTGATTTACATTATGATTACAATCTTCGCAATTCTGCTCGTCCTTCCCAAATATATACTGCAACCAAAATGGCGACAGAACGTCAAACAAAACAAATAAGCCACATAATACATGCTATATATAAATAAATATAAAGTGTAAATATAAAATATAAATAAATATAATTATGTAAATATATAAATAAATGTTTAATAAGCGTTAAGCATATAGCAGTGCACAAAATAGCGAAAGCATCGCCCTATTTATCAGGTGCACTCGCACAAGCATTATGTCGGCTAGCGCCTTTACACACCAAACGTGCTTCTTAAATTATTTCAAAAACTACTAATTAATGTAAATCAATGCTTGTGCGAGTACAGCCGCCACAATTTAAGTCTTACCTCGATAATAAAATTCTCCAGCATCCGAAGATCTGGTCGTCTGTAACTTACTTCTAAAGGCGGGACGGGGTGCACTGCTAAAGTCCTGGTGGGTATGCACTAAATGTTCTTGGGGGGATCACAATCACTATCACTATCACTTCACTTTCAAGTCCTAGGGGATGCGCGGTTGCGCTCTGTTTTATTATCCTTGTTTACTTTATTGATTTAATTTAATGAGGGTTTATGATTTATTTGTTATTGTTTATTTGGTATTATTTATTTCCGATTTTCCGCACATAATTATGAAGATAGGCAGTGATTGTATTAATGGAGTGGGGGTTTCTCGTGCATATTGGACATTTTGGTATAATTATCCTTTTTTTTTTTTTTTAATTTAATATCAGGTTTTGGTTATGCTCGTCTCCTTACTCACGCCAAGTCAATCTAAAATTTTTCAATCCTCCCACCAACCCCACCGAATTTTTACACGCGGTCGTCATTGATTGTCTAATCTCGCGACCCTTCCCGCGAATTCTTTTAAGGCTGTCCAGAACGCCTTCTGGTTAACCACTTCCCCGACTTCCTCTAGGCTCTTTGGCCATGCCAGACCTAGGATAGCTAGTTTGCTATCAGCCAACCCTCGATTTCCCGCCTCAAGCGGGCAGTCGAAGAGCACGTGCTCTGCGCTTTCCGCGCCCTCACCGCATTCGCAGCGGTCGCTGTTGGTTAGACCGAACCTTTGTAAATACGCCTTCAGGGCGCCGTGCCCTGTTATCAACTGTACCATTTTGTGATCGAGCTTAACCTCGATCTTACCTCTGGCTTCTATGCTCGGTATGAATTTGTGGGTCAACCTGCCCGTGGCAGCGTTGTTCCACCTCTCTTCCCATTGTCGAATTGATTTTTCGCGCAGCTTTCTTTTGATTAAAGACCTCGGTATCGACGAATGTGATATTCGAAAGTCGCCCGTCGCGGCCTCTTTAGCTGATTCGTCAGCCCTATCGTTTCCTACGTTACCATTGTGCGACCTGACCCAACAGAACTTTAAACGTCGAAACTCTAGCGCCGTACGCGCTATCTTCCAGACGTCCGCTTGGAGATCTGTCAAGGTGTTCATGTTTGTTAAAGCCGTTAGCGCCGATTTACTATCACTGATTATATAATACTCGTCTCTGCCCGTATGGTTTATTACGTAATCGATAGCCTCTCGTATGGCTACCAATTCGCACTGGAAGATAGTGCACCAGTTCGCGAGTTTGGTTTGAAACCGAAACACCTCCCTTTCCTGCTTATACACGACAAACGCCGCGCCTGCTTGCCCATCGTCCATACGTGAACCGTCCGTATAAATTCTGATACCCATCGCGTCCTCATCACCTGCGACAAACTCGATCCCTCTAATATCAGCCGGGTGCCCTAACTCAGATACAACAATCTTTCTTGCAATTTCCCTATTACCAAGATTAAGATCTTCGATAATTTCGCGCCCTTTTCCTATATTTATTAATCGTCTATCTCTAATCTCCCTAACGACATATTCGATAGGGAGAGTCCTACTGATCACCAGGACAGCCTCCGTGGAGGTGGTCCTGTACGCCCTCGCCGCTTTTACCGCGGTTATGCGTTGTACGCTCGTCAATTGACGCATCTCCCGGACTTTACAACCTTCTGCCCATACAGAAGCTGCGTACAGTATTGCCGGCTCAATTCCTCCGGCATAAACCGTCCTCAGCGATTCGCCCCTGAAACCCCACTTTATTTTAGCCGCCGCCATCATTTTATTTGATATTTCGCCGCCCTTACTTTTTACGTATTGTACGTGCGCTTTCCAATTTAATTTATTGTCGATCTTGACGCCGAGGTAGGTAATACAATCTTTAAACGGATTTTCTCCTCCTAGCTCTAACCTAGGAGGTCTCTGTCCTGGTTTCGTGCCGAAATAAAGCGCCTCTGACTTCGCCGTGTTAAATTTTAATTTTACCGCCTGCGACCATTCGTGTAATTTATTAAGCGCCTCGTTCGGTTTTGTGCGCATATCCATTAACAATTTCGATCTTACAATTAAAAGTGTGTCATCTGCAAACCCAACGATTGAGCATCCTGCGGGCAACTTGACCCTAAAGATGCTCTCATACAACAACTTCAAAATGTGGGACCAGAACATGACCCTTGCGGGCATCCCTTTCCACCTCACGCGACAGAACTTCACCCGGAATTTCAACCTGTGCTAATCGCCCCGAGAAATAGCTCTTGACCAAAGACATCAAGTTTCGCGGACAACCCCTACGATCTAACTCGCAAACGATTAATGGCCACCAGGCAGCATCAAATGCTCCTGAAATGTCCAAAGCAACAACGACACAGTACTCTTTGGCATCTCTTGCCTGCTTAATTTCCCCGACAACGAACTCTAACGCGTCGATAGTCGACTTGCCCTCCACGAAACCAAACTGTCGGTTATTAAAACCGCCGCTGTCTCGCACTAGGTGTTCAACACGCGTAGTCATAACGCGATCTAAAACTTTCCCCAGCACCGGTAGCAAGCTAATTGGACGATAGCTGCCCGGATCTGACGCATCCGCATTCTGGATTTTCCAGCAACGCGGAAAAACGCCCCTTTCTAAACAAAGATTAAACAACCCAACAAAGACACACGGGGCTAACAGGCACGCCTGCAGAGCTGCGTCTGAAGTGATTCCATCATGCCCCGGTGCCTTCTTAGGGTTCATCCTCCTAAGAGCCCTGACGACCTCGTGAACTAGGATTGCCTTATCGGCACCTGTTCCTTGCGCCTTTGCAGCTTCCCGACGTATTAAATCGTGCGACCCTTCATCCCCCTCGGGATTATCCGATGGGAAAAATTTCTCTAGTAAATATTCCGCTGTGTTTTTAAAACCTTCCGTGTATTCGCCATTTGTTTTCTTTATATTACTGAACGCGATTTTTTGTTGTTTTCCTCTAATTACGCGGTATGCGGTTCCCCAGGGTTCTTTCTCTGAGTTTTGCGTGCAGAATTCTTTAAATTTATTCGTTCGCGTTTCTTCTATTAATATTTTATATTCGCGGTAACTTTGATTATATTCTATTCTACGTTGTTCTCTTATATCTCCCGAGGCGCGTTGATAGCGGCGCCTTAGGTTACGCGTTTCTGCCCGCTTGGTGGTTAGTTCCCGGGTCCACCAGGGTACGCTGTCTTTAAATGTTTTCTTTTGCGGCATGGAATACGACGACGCGTCTACCACCGCGTCGTTCAATTTTTTCGCGAGTGTTTCTACTTGGTCTACCTCTCGGCAGTTAAATAGCTCATTTTCGAGCGCAGGGATACTTTCGCCAAATTTTTCTTTAAACCGCTCCCAATTTGCTTTTTTATTACAGAACCGCGGAAATATAGTTAGCTGCTCGTTTGCGCTTGTTTTGGTTTCAACGTCCCATGTTATTAATTTATGGTCAGAGAGCGTTTACTCGTCCGACCTTAGTTTCCAATTACAAATCGTTTCTAACATTTCGTGCGAGACTGCAGTAATATCTATAAAACTGCTGCCTCTATGCGTCTCAAACGTAGGTGAATCATTAGTGTTTATCACACTAAGGTCCCATTCCGTAAAAAGATCAGCAACCTGCGAGCCTCTATCGTCTTCGATAGGGCTGCCCCATAATGGCGACTTAGCATTAAAGTCTCCCGCGATAATTAAATTTCTATTTCTACCGATTTTACGAAGGATTCCTTCAATTTGATTAATTAAGTCCTCTGTTTGAGGATTCTCCCGCCGGGAATCGATCGGCGGAAGGTAAGTGCTTATCACGTAAAACGTATGCAATCCCGTTTTTATTTCTGCGGTGGTTATGAACTCATTCGACAGATTGTTTAGGATTATTCCGGCGCACGTCCCGTTATTTATTATTATCCCGCTACGCGGTCGTTCGCTGTTTGCGTTTAAAACGGTAACCCCCTTCCCAAAACCTGTTATTTTGTGGCTATACAGGTGCGGTTCCTGTATAAGCCCGATCTCGATATTATTTTCGCTGAATAACTTTACGAAGTTATTTGTAGCCCCTTTTCCTTTCCCGAGATTTAGTTGCGCGAGTAGGTAAATAGGGCCGGTCCTAATTCAAAACGCGACAGACGTATTTTCCATGTGTAAAATACGTCTGTCACGTTTTGAATTAGGATCGGCCCTATATAATTTCAATGTAAAATAGTTGTGAAAACATTTGAATGTAAAATAGTTGTGAAAACATGAATTCTTCTATACTTTCAATGTAAAAATACGTCTGTCACGTTTTGAATTAGGACCGGCTTTATATTACTTTCAATGAAACACACACGTATGTTGAAAAAAAAAAAGTAAGTGCAGAGAAGAATGTGTGTAGCTGTTTTGAATTCGGTTTTCTAGCGAGAAGTTACACGTGCACCGTTTTGAATTAGGATCGGCGTTATATACTTTTAATGTAAAATGTGAAAACCTGAATTCTTTTCAAATGTAAAATACTTGTGGGCACGTTTTGAATTAGGATCGTCTTTATATTACTTTCAATGTAACACACGTATGTTGAAAATGTAAGTGCAGAGAAAATGTGTGTAGATGTTTTGAATTTGGTTTTCTAGCGAGACAGTATGACAGATGCAAAAATATCGCATTCAAGTCAATTGTGTTTTTAATTAAAGTGGATTCTGATTTATGTTTAGAGGCTGCAAATACACATGGGCCGGTTTTAATTCAAAATGAGTTCACTCTTGTGATAGGTTGAAAAGTGGGTTGGCAAAGTACGCAGATGGTGGTAATCTGCTATATAAGGAGATTGCTCCTAATATTAATTTAATTAGTCGAAGTTTACTGCATATATTTACATACAAACATGTATATAATTGATATTCAGGGATTTAAATACAAGAAAAACGAGTTTGTGTGTAAAGAAATTGCGGTTTTGGACTTGTTGAAAGGTGATGTTTGGCATCAAATTTTTAAACTGCCAATGCAGTCCAGTTGTTTGAGTCAAGATCATATAAAACATAACGACTGGGTGACAAGGAATATTCATGGTATTTCTTGGGATGAATCTTCAACGGCTGGAATGGTGTCATCATATATAGCGCTTTATTTGAAGCAAATTATCCGACCCCGTGAAGAAGTATTTGTGAAGGGTCTAGAAAAGAAGAAATTGATTGAAACATATATAATGCAAAACTTTGTAACGGAAATGCTTGCACTAGGTTGTCCTAAGCTATCGGAGTTAAAAATCAACAATCGTTTAAAATATAACATCCATTGTTGTAGACACAGCAATAATAATTTGCAATGCGCAAAACAAAATATCTTTTTATTAAAAGAATGGCTTGATAATAATAAAAACAATAGAAAGATTTTGTTTGTATTATTTATTTTAATATAATTTTACAATGTTAGCCTTATTAACTATTATTAAAACAACTTCTAGCAAACATTATTTTTATCGATCCAGCTATTGTGTACGTTAGAGAAGCCTAACCATTTTACAAATACTTTATTTGCACTCTTTCTTAGTACTTTTCTACCAGGTAAATTCCTGGATGTTTAACCTTTGCAACTCCGTTTCATAAAATGCACCTTTGATTTCTTCCTCATCTTGATCTTCTAATATATATGTTGTAGGATTGGTTACGTTTACCTTTTTAATCTTAAAATTTCATTTGACCAGTTTGGCGTGTAACCTTTGTAAATGCTTCCTGTGTTTACTAATCCTCACACTGTCTTTTATTGAATATTTTGGTATTTTGGTTGCAAGTTTGATGTGGGTAAATGATGATTTAAGAATAGTTTTTCATTTGATTTATCAACTTTTACAGGTTTGACTCCGATAGTATTGTGAACTGTATTGTTGTATTGTTTCACAATATCGCTTAAATTTTTATCCAATTGTAAGAACCGTTCAGGTTAAACAAGCGCCACATTTTTCCTTTAAAGTTCTAATTACACGTTCTACAATGCATGCTTTCTTTGTAGAAAAAACACTATAATGGTTTATGCCATATGTCTGCATTAAGGATTGAAAGTGTTTGTTATAATATTCTTTACCAAAATCAGACTGCAAATTTCTTGGCGGATTTTTAAATTTATTTAAAATTGTTTTCATTGCAGCAGTAACATCAATACCCGTTTTACTTTTAAGTGGTACAGCCCATACGTATTTGGAGAAACAATCAATAACTACTAAAATGTATTTAAATCCTTTGTTTGTTTGCGAATATGGTAGCATTTCAATCAAATCGGTCTGAAGAAGGTCATTTAAACCTTTTACTATCACTTTGCGTCTCTTGAAATTTATTCTTGCTGGTTTATGAAGTTCATTTACTATATCCTCTTTCACTTTTGATTGAGCAACTATCATAATACTTTTTATAATCAGGATTTATTAAATACAATTAATGAAATACTTCTATGTTTGAATGTCGTGGGCTCCACTTGCTTTGAAAGGAACTTTTAATATAAAATCAAGAAACATTGTGGTATTGTTTATGATAGCACCGCTGTCACGAAAGCTGATTACATCCATACGTTTAAGCAAAAATCCTTGTAACTGTGCAATTACATAACTTTTTTCGTTTATAAGAATTTCAATGTCTTGCGGGTATCCTTTAATATTCTCAATGACTGCTTCCTCATAAGGAAATTTATAATTATGTTTAATGTTGAAAATAAGGAATGTCTTGTCACCGTCGAGAAATGTATTAGAGTAAAACGTTGCTACTGCCGTGTAATGTAGCATATGTAACTTGTACTCAATCAAGGTTTCAAAACCTTCACTTTTATTTTCATATTCCTGTTCAGTTATATCTATTTTACGGTTATGTAAGTGCCTTCCAAATTTGTCAATTGTCATATCATCTAATTACTTTAGCCTCACGCAATTCTTCAATGATCGAATTTATTTCGTTGCCGTGACCTGTGTGTCCAGCAGTCTGAGATGAAACTAAAAGTCGTAATCTATCAACAAGTTCATTGGGATCATTCCAATATAAATAATCTATAGCGTTATTTGATACTTCCATTGTCATACCGTCTCCAAGACGCTTTCTATAGGGTAATGTTCTAGGTCTACGGGTGTTTGGGAAGTATGTTTAATGTAGATATTATATTTTGTACTTATATGAAGTATTACCCTGAATTTGTTCTGTTTGAATAATATCTTCTATTAGCATTTGTTCTTTTACAATATCAAGGTACGACTTTAGATCTTGATGACTGTACCCGACAGGATATTTTTAAACAGTAGTTCGTATAATCCAGGAGTACCTTTATATTTCAAATCATTTATTAGAACATTTTCATCATCCAACGCGAAATTCGAATTGCCTATCATAAGACCATCTGAATCAGGGTTAAACCTAATACCATATTTATGATCAAATTCGTTCTTAACATCTTTAAACATATTGTAAATATATTCTCGAGGTAGCGGATGTAGCTGTTCGAGATAATGTGTCATACCAGGTGAATCGGCAAAGCTTTGAATATATTCCTGGGCTTCTTGTGCATTTCGATTAATTTCTGCTTCGTATTCATTCTCAACATCGTCATCATCATCATCATCTACCTCTATGGCATCATTTTTATATTTGGTATATGCTGAGCAATAACCGGGGAATCAATATAGTCAACGTTCCTTTCTAGCAATTTAGGTTTAATTTTTTTTACACTGCTATGAGGCAGTACTTCTTCTTCTTTAAATTTTTCTTTCTTTACCGCACTTTCCCCATCCAGTTTATTAGCAATAGTTTATAATCGTGATGTTATGGGTAAGATTGATTCCACTTGGACGACTTCATTATCTTTTAACTGACGCAATTTGTTTTTACAATGTTTCTTTTCTTAATTAAAATTCTTTTAAGTTTTATCGCCTCCTTGTTCATTGCGTAAAAGTTTATTGTAGTAAAAAATTCTTCGATACTAACGATACTTGCGTCTCTCAAGGTTTAAATATGTATGAAGTGATCAAAACCTATTCGGTACCTTCCTTGATCTGGATCACTATCTTTGTCTACAACTAAGAAACCGTATTTGTCTTGCCAACAAGCAGCACATATTTCACGGAATTTATCATACTTCATGTCAGTATTGACGTGATCGTCATATATGTGTTTTAAGTTTAAATCATCTTGTTTAAATAAAACTAAAAGATTAGCATTATCACGTAGTAAGTGCTTAGGTATACGAGTATAACTTTGACAAAGGTAAAACTGTCTACTTGTTTATGACGTCCCATACTAAAGTATTCCCTAATGATACCTTGTTTATCGCAAGCTACATCATCAAAACAAATATAGAATTATTTCGAGCATCAGATGGTGATATAATATTATCAGAACTGGAAAGTGTATAATATTTGATCCCTTTATTGGTTGCAGTAGACTTTCAAGGTATTGATACTTTGGTTGATAAAGTGATTTAGAATAAACATATACGTTTTCAAACTTTAAACCATTAGGATGTTCTATCAGCCCAATCATAACGTTGGTTTTACCGCAATTTGATGGACCAACAACTAGACATCGAATAGATGAAGGCAGAAGAACACTATGTTTTTCTTTTTAGCTAAGGATTGCACGCCAATGTCATTATTGTTTATGGTTAAAGGTGTTGATTGTTTCACAACACGCATGTTTGCAAGTACTAAATTCGATTTGTAAAAAGTGGAATTATATATATATATATATATATATATATATATATAAGAAACGGCGAGTATATAAAGAATCATTAATTCATAATATTTTATTTATTTACTGCACAGCTTGAGAGGATAGTTGTCCGCTAATGATTACATATAATAATAATTCTAAAACTACTGGGAACGGACTATTAAATACTGTAATTAACAATTTACCATTTGAAGCGCATATTCCGGGTTACAAATTTTGCGGTCCGGGCACAAAACTAATCGAACGGTTAGCTCGGGAGACAAGGGAATAAACAAGTTAGACGAGGCTTGTAAGGAGCACGATATTGCATACACCAAAGAAAAGGATCTATCTAAACGTCATCAAGCATATTCGAAGTTAGCTCAGTTAGCTACAGAAAGACTAAATTCTGGTGACTCGTCTTTAGGTGAAAAAGTAGCAGCATTTGGAGTAGCTACCGCAATGAAAGCTAAAGTAAAACTTGGTATGGGTGCCTGTGCATCACTGAGAACAAAAATATCAATAAAATAAGAAAACTGATAAAGAAACGTAAAATAAGAAGTACGCTAGGTATTAAAAGTATTATCAAACAAGCACGTACAGCTTTAAAAAGACTAAAGGATCTAATATTATGGATGCAATCAACATAGCAATTAAGGCCGCCAATACAGCAAAACAAAAGAAGCATATTAAATCAGCTCGTATTATATCAATTCCTAAAACAGGAGGTTTTCTACCACTAATACCAATTTTGCAGGCCTAAGCGCTCTTGGTACTCTTACTGGAGGTGCAGCTGCTGTTGCAAAAGCAGTGTCAGATACTAAAATAGCTAAGGAACAACTAGCGGAAAACAACGCCATAACAAGGCAATGGAGGACATTGCAGTCGGAAACGGCATGTACATCAAACCTTATAAAAAGGTTTTGGTCTTTTTAGCCCTGCAAAACCTCAAAGGAACGCAACTTGATTTTACCTAATCGAGCACTAAGCAATGTAGAATTAATAAAGTTTGTTAAGCAATTAGAAGTACCATATTTCCGTAGAGTGTTCATGAGAAACAATCTTCCCAAGAAAGTTAATTTAAAAGAATGTGGTATAATTAATTTAGATGGAATAGAAGGTTTAGGCACGCATTGGACCTCTTACAAAAGTACGGTAGTAGCGCTATTTACTATGACAGCTACGGAAACCTGCGACCGCCAACAGAGTTGATAAGTTATTTGAATAGCGGGGTAAATGTAAAATTCTTTATAACATTAACCAAGAACAATCGTACGGTACTGTGTTTTGCGGTCATTTATGCTTACAATTTCTAAGTAGTGCATAGAACTGCGTACGAAGTTGTTATGTCGTACACTTTACTCTAACGGAAACACTTCAGTTTTAACAAGCAATTTTAATCCGCCTATAAACTTGGATAATGATTCGGAGTACGTATTAGGATTAACAAATTTTGAGTCTTATAACACAATTCCAAACATAGAAAAGGAATAAATAATAAATTTTATTATGGATCTAACGGAGAATTCATAGAAATACCTGAAGGTGCTTATGAGATTAGAAATTAATAAATATCTTCAAAAGCTTTAGGTGATAAAAGATGGCGTGGTCGTATGGATCAATCACGAAGCGCTAGAAAGACGCCAGTGTATATAGAAATTACAGCTGACAATAATACACTTAAATGTAGTATTAAATGTAGTCTAGATGTGGATTTTACCAAAAGGATTCAATTGGTTCTCTACTTGGTTTCAATCCGCGAAAATTGCTAGCATTTGTCACGCATCAAGCAGACTACGCGATCAACATTTGTAAAGTGAATGCAGTTTTAATCGATTGTAATATTGCAAGTGGATCCTATTTAAATAGTAAACCAGCCCATGTAATACACGAATTTTTTCCTCAAGTACCTGCAGGTTTTAAAATTGTCGTGTGTCCACCTACGATTATATATCTACCAATCAGGTCACGTATAATAAATGAAATAATAGTTAAAGTGTTAGATCAAGATGGAAATTTAGTTAATTTCAGAGGAGAACTGCTAACTGTAAGGTTGCATTTAAAAAAATCTGCAATAGCCATGGGTATTAAGTATAATGCACGCAACATGTCAAGAATTGATATAAATGCTGGAAATTTCAAAGCAATCGACACTCGATTGATTGTTTCAAGACCGCTAACAACACAAAACCGGCAGTTTCTACAATCGTTAGGACTGCATTTAATTAAAAAAAAAGTAGAATGAATAGTGAAATACTGAACGTGCGTGAAAAAGTTTACTTCGACAATGCAATTGTTAATATTGAAAACATACTCATCAACCTTATGCTAACACATCTTTTAACAATAATGATGAAATTCGAATCCCTATACAACAACAAGATGTATACACCTTACCATCAAAGAGCATGCTGTACATAGAAGGCAAATTAATTAAAACAGATGGAACACCGTCTCAGACAGCAAAGTTTGTAAATAATGGAATTTTGCTGCTTTTGATGAAATTAGATATGAGATTGGTGGTATCATTGTAGATCGTGTTCGGAATCCTGGATTAACGTCTATAATGAAGGGATATGTTTCATATAATAGCAATCAAAGTAAACATTTACAAAACGCTGGGTGGTTTCCTATGGATGATTCACAAATAGTTGATGCTAATGGGAATTTTAATGTTGCAATAAACCTTTCAATGGTTCTCGGATTATGCGAAGATTTTAAAAAAATTATTTTAAACCTCCGTCATGAGTTAGTCTTACTACGTTCTAGTTTTGATACTAATGCTATAATTAATCCTACACCCGATGAAGAAATAAAAGTTGTTTTAAACAAAGTTTTATGGAAAATGCCGCATGTAGCCATTGATGATACTCAACGAATTAATTTAATAGAATGCGTTGCACAAAATCAGGATTTGCATATTCCGTTTAGAGGATGGGAGTTGCATGAATATCAACTTCTACAAGAACGCAACGTCATACATGGAACATTAAAACAACAACACAATTAGAAAAACCAAGATTTGTGATTGTTGGTTTCAAACCAACCGAAAAATAGATACATGAGCAACTACAGTCGTTTTGATCATTGCCTTTTAACCAACATGAAACTATATTTAAATTCAGAAATTTTCCCGTACGATAACTTAAATTTGAGGTTCGAGAATAAACAGACTGCGTTGTTATATGAGATGTATGCTCAGTTTCAGCAATCATACTACGAAAAGGAAAATGAGCCACTTTTTAATCCTGAAGATTTACGAAGTATTGCACCATTAGTAGTCATAGATTGTTCTAGACAAAACGAAGCGTTAAAATCTGGTACTGTCGATATTAGATTAGAATTTGAAACTAGCAGAAACGTTTTGCCAAATACATCTTGTCATTGCCTTATACTTCATGATAAGATAGTCAAATACAATCCACTCTCAAACAGCATAAGAATATTATAATTACTTTATTATTATTATTACTGTACCTTTACAAATTATGAAAAAAACAATAAATCATTTAGCAATCACAGTCTATTTATTAATATTTTTTACATGTTTTTACAATATCTTTTACATGTTTGAATTATTAAGTGATTTAGTAAACAGCCATAAGCATCGACAATTTTAAATAAAAGTTTTGTTATACATTTCTCAAATAAACTAACTGGTATGTTAGTAACAAACTGGATTTTTTTTAAACAGAACGGTTACTACTACTACTACTATATATATAGTTCAAAACTCGGGCAGATTGAAAGGTATCCTATTTTTAGATACATCCAAACTTGTGCAGGTATAAACATAACACTGAAGTTTTATAACTAAAAAATATTATATGTTAATCTAGATAAAATAAATTGCATTCTTTATTTAAGCCAGTGGTTGAAGCTTTACAAGTCATCTCTATATGTATAGTTATACCCCCAAGGTATAGTATCAGTGGTTAAGGTACTAAGAATTCTTTTATCATCACTTGGATTAAGAACAATTTTATTTTGTTTAATAGTACAGACATCATGTTTGACTGATCTAATTAAACATTGCTGTTTCTGTACAGTCTGTTTATAAAACAAAGCATTCTTATAATCATCAAAAGAAATTTGCTTAATACTTGCTAAGGAAGATCCTTCGACTTTTTATTATCCTATCCTGAACTCTATACGTGTACATTTTAGATCTAAGTCCTACAAACTCTAGCATGATGTCACCATTGTTTTCATCTTTCATAATACCAGGAACTTTTTTATTTGATAATGGAATATGATATTTGTTATGAGGGTCGTAATCGGAAGTATCAAATCTATGAATATCTTGTTTGATATAAGAGTAAATATCTTCAGCGCTAAACTCGTATATCAAACTATCCGTATCTGTGTACAGCAGCTTTGCTTTGTTAGCAAATTGCGATTTTATATAACTATAGTGAAATTCATATAAATAGGTTTTGAAATATCTAGAATAGAGAAACCTACATAAATGGGTTTGTTTAAGTAAACCTCTAATTTATTCATTTCTATTAAGACTAGATCTTTGTCTAACACAGTGCAACTATGAAAATTAGGCTTCGCTATGTAACTACGAGCTCCAAACCGTCCTTCCCATTTGGTCACTAATTTCACATCTTTCCTTTTCCGTACGTTTTCTATCATCTTTCCATAAACCGAATTTATCATATTTTTATAAAAGCATATATCGAAACTGTTTTTGACTGTTGTCTTAATTTCGTATTCAAATCAATGTATTCTTTTAACCAAGGAGCTTGTTTAAACCGAAGAACCTTATGAATCTTTTCAGTTCTAAACCGTAGCTTAAATACATTTTAAATTCTTGTAGTGAATAATATAGTTGAGTTTTGGATATAAAGTTGTAAGTAATTTCTTTAAGTTTGATTTATTAGAAGGTACTGGTGGTATCATATGTTCAGGCGCTAAAGGTAAGTCACTGTGAATTTCATGTAAAGATACTGGATAGTGTAAATCGCATTCAAAAATATATCCTACATCAGAATCATCGGGAATATTAAGTATGTCTAAACGTACTATATCTGGACTGGTACCATCTAAAATTCAAATTCTCCATATGGAAGATATTCAGACATTGCAGCCCCATATAAATTATTAACATCAAAATACATTAAATATTTAGAATCGAAATTTGGATCATAATCTGCATTCATATATTTGTTATTTGCTTTAGCATATCTATTCGAAAATTGAGAAACACCGCCACGAATTCCCCGTTCTAAAAACATTATTTTTCAATATCAGTAAGCAGCTCGAGTTTAACGTTCGTCGTTTTAACATCGCATCTAGAGCTAAACCAGGAGCCGTAAAGTAGTGAAGCGGATCTAACTTATACGTGAACATACAAGTTTTTCTAAAGTTTTCAAATATATCAGTCAAGAGCAGTACATCTGTTTTAAATATAGGTCTGAATAGTCCCCTAGTGTTTTATATTAAATGTTTGCCAAACGTGTTTAGCATGATTGTAGTCTTCATCTGAGATTTCTTCATTGCGCAAACGATTAAAGAATGCTGTTTTACAGGGTAAATCGGTTTCATTGAGCCTATCCCAAGAGTTAATGTAATCATAGGAAATATACCTTTACGCGTAAGTAACTGAAACTCATTATCGGTGTTACAATTTTCCTGGTGATGGATTTTTATTATCATCTAAGTATGAAGCTAATTTTTCGATGCTAGATGCCATAAACCTGAATGAATCGATAAATCTAAAAGTAACTTTCGTACCATTTACATATTTTGTAAAAGATATGTATTTTCCTTATTTATTGGTAGAATTCTTACCAAACCTGAAAACCCTAACGCAATTTTTTAATAATGAAATGCGAATCGTAGCCTGATAAGTTATGAAAAACTACCGGTATCATATAAAATTATGATAATTGATGTTGCAATCTTGATGAGCCGCTCCTCGAAATTCACCTGTAAAGTGGCAGTGATCGCGAACTCTAATATCATCTATACTAAAAGGTTTATTGCAAATGTGACAGTGAAGGGCAAATTTAAATGCTAACTTTTGTTCTTCTGTTAAAGGATTCATAGGTTTTGGGTTACAGAAAATTTTATTAGTCGTTTCTGAAATCAGTTTCAATTGAGCAACAAACCATTCTATACAATCCTTTCCGCGATACAATTGAAATTTGGAATATTTATTATCATACGAGCATTTCAAATAATACGCTACACTAAAGGGTATATGCCTTTGGTAAGAGACTGTGTTTAGTATTACCTCCGACTCATTGCATGGTTCTAATATACATTCGAGATCTGCATAAACTACAAATGATACTTTTTCTTGATAGTGAAAATGTTTAAACGTTAGATACTTTTCAGATTCTTCGGGTAGTCTTATTGAGCAAGTATTCTGTTTTTCGCAATAATTCGAATGACGCTTAAGTAATGCTGCTGTACTAAAATTATTTAAACATCTATAACAAAAATTTTCTATGTTCATGTGAAGACAACTGTTTTGCAAATAATTTTGACATATCCTTAATCCAAGTAAAATGAAAGTGATTCTCATCAGCATTTGTCGGACGAGAATATTGTAAAGAATCATTATTTAAAACTATCAGATTAATAGGTTCAATTTTTTAAAATTTTCACTTAAACAAAATGGTAGTATTTTAGTATTTTCTATACAATATAGGTTAATTGCGAGATTGTTAAGCTTCTCAATTTTTTTTATGTCTTTTAATGCGATTGGAAACTGAATTGAATTGTAGCGTAATACTGTATCAAAATGTGGATAGCTAGATATTCTCTGACTATTTTGTTTAGCAGGATATAAAGCGGAAACCAAGCTCCAAAGAATGCAATGTTGATCGTTATTTATTACATTTACCACAGCTTTTTCTTTTTATAAAGTCCGGAACCGGTACAAACGGTGAACACCCTCCTTTAAGTGGATCATGATTGTTTATATTTACCTTCAAGTGTAAAACTTCTTGGATTGCCCAACCAGAATCTTTCTCGCAAAATTCTTCTAATCGCTTCGAAATCTTGTTCAATACGTTCTCCTTATACCACAGCTTGAGATTGGTATTTATATCGATGTGACGATTTGCAGTAGGAAACGTTTTCAAATCTATTTCACCAGTTGTAGGCTTAACAAAGTTAGCGGCAAATATTACATTAACTTTCAACATTGACTTTTTTAAGCAAGCAACAATCTTGCGTTTAAAACTAGCGAACGCCTTGTCTAAGAACACTAGAGGAGCTCTATAATTTAAATTGGTAATAAGTCCCGTAATTATTCGACTTCCAAAACATGATTGTACATCATGCCAAATCAAATTTTTCGAGTATGACCTCTAGTAAGCGTTGCATCAACACCTTTACCACGATATTCCAAAGTACGTTTCAAGTGCCTCAATCGTACAAGGTAGCTTTTAAGATTTGCTAAATTAGATTCCAGCCTACTAGGATTTTCTTGTTGATTGTCTTCGTATACCTTATTTTTAATAGCAAGCTTCAATATACTAATATTTGCTTTGATAATTAAAATGTGTTTCGTTATTTCATTCACTGATTTAATTAGATTCACGCATTTTACAGTTAATCTCAAAATTGAGCTACTAATCTCGGATACGGTTTCAGCATTCATGATTCTATATAAAATCAAAATACACTACTTAATAATACAAGTATTTTCTCTATTTATTATTTATATAAAATATCATCTGACGTAAGCAAAACAACTGCAAAAGGTTTATTCATCTGAGTTTACGGAAAACGCGTAAGCAAAACAACTGTAAAAGAAAATAGCATACAAATCGAAATAATTGCATAACGAATTGCTTGAATGCAATTGTTAAAAAATCGCCTTTATTTACGTTTTTTATTCAAGACGATTTTCAAGCTTGAGTTGTGCATGCAGTCTAAAAAATTGCACAGTTGCATTCAGTACGTGTCTATAATAAATAAATTCGCTATGCAAGCAATTCTAATATTTACATACCGAATGCAAACTCTGGCAAAACAACTGCAAAAGGAATGCATTCATCATCATTTTCATTTCCGTATGGGTTTACTACAAAAATGTTTTATACGACCTTTGAGGAATGCATTCAACATCATTTTCATTTCCGTATGCGTTTACTACAAAAATGTTTTATACGACCTTTGATTTATTATGTGTACAGAAAATACATTATCATTACAGAGCTATTTTTATGATTACATTGAAATATTTTTAAATAAAAACAAAGCAAATTTGAAAAAAATGTCTCAGATTAAACCTTCTTGTTTAATAATGTACACGCACTCATGGTTTTTAAAAACCCAGTATTAAAAACATTCTGCAGTTTTATTATATAACAGTACCTTTAAAGAATTTTCACACAATTTACCTATATATATATATATATATATATATATATATATATATATATATATATATGCATGTAAATTGTGTCAGCGGTAATCTAAAAAACTTATTCTATAAATATTACTACTTAAAGGGATTTATTTGCATTGCATTATTTTTAAACGAAAATTAATCTGAAGAAAAACATTTTCCAGTGCGTGAATTTTTGTTAATTTTTATGGAAAATAAATTATGCTAGCAGTAATATAAAACGAAATTAATCTAATTTAGGTTTTTATTATGCGCCTTCTTGCAATTTTCTGTTTTCAGTCAATGAATGTAATTCATTATTTCTGCTGAGCAGTACCTTTAAAAAATTTCTTATACAGCATATAAATTATATCAGCGGTAATCTAAAAACGAAATTAATCTAATTTAGGTTTTTATTATGTGCATTCATTGCAATTTCTTTTTCAGTCAATGAATCTAATTCATTATTTCTGCTAAGCAGTACCTTTAAAAATTTCTTATACAGCATAAGTTATGTCAGCGGTAATCTAAAACGAAATTAATTAATTTTAGGGTTTTATTATTATGTGCATTCATTTCAATTTCTTTTTCAGACAATGAAACTAATTCATTATTTCTGCTGAGGTATAATTATATTCGCTTACATACTGTTTTGTTCATTAGAATAAATTACAGAGCTGAATTTTTTCAGAAAACGATGCAAATTTTTAATTTTTCTAACAGATCAGTTTATTATTTAATATAAATACTTCACGTAGATTTTTACCAACAGTATTCAATCAGATCTCTTGTATAATTATTAGTTACTATTACTAGCAACTTTTAAAAAAATGAGTAACTTGTCATCAATCAAAATTGTAATAATACCAACGTAAAAGTTCTAGAGCAATATATATTACATTCTGACGAAGACGTGATTAAAGAAGTTTTCGGCTGTTCTTCGCCTCAATTCAACACTGATGCTATTTTTGATAGTGACGTAATAGATATATCACGGTAAGTGCTTTTTCACATTTATACATGTGTTTTAAAACAGTACTAATTTATAAGTTACATTAGATCAAAAAACCATTCTGGAAATTCTGAGGCTATCGTAGGATCGTTGACACACTCTGGTTCTCTCAGAAACATCAGGTAGTATACAAAAGAAAAGGTGAACCTACAATAATCTTTTATGTTATGCTCACAGATCAGGCAAAACATGTTGACTATGAAAAGTTATGTACAGAATCTAATATGGCTGTTTGCGGTGAAGATGACAAATCCTACGAAGATGACACAGTAGAGTTGCTTAACGCATTTAAAAAGCGTGGAGAGAAGCTACTGCGTCGTATAGATTTGGAACTAGAAATAATAAAGCAAAAAAGAGAGGAACTAACAGCGAGGGAGCAGCAGATACTTCAAGAACGGGAGTTAATAAATACTTTTCATTTATAAATAGTTAGATCAAAATATTCAACAATTTGTAAAATAAAAAGTATTTTATAAAAGTTTCTTTTGAAACAAGACTTTCTATAAACAAGGTAGTAAACTCAAAGTAAAACGCACATAAATCAGAACCCACTTTAATTTGATACATCATTCTTTATACAATCGACTTAGATGTGTTATAATAATAAACTAATTTCTTAAATTAGTGACATATTATTCTGAAAATTCTATGTTGACAGTTAGACCGATCGATCCCTTACTAGTTATGTATACGTGTTTGTTCGAGCCAATACTTTCATTTAATTGTTTCACTCCATGTGCTTGAAGGTATTCAAAATATCTCAATGGCAATATACTCTTGAACTCTTCTGTTTCCACTAATACTCTTTCTCCATATTTTGTCTTGATTGTTTCCACTTTTAAAACTTCAAACTTCTTATTCACTACAAGATCTTTTGAATTTACATAAGGTTTGCGATATGTGGTTTTATTAAGAGTATTAAAAAATATTAAAATATTAAAAATATTAGAGCAATCTCCTTATATAGCAGATTACCACCATCTGCGTACTTTGCCAACCCACTTTTCAACCTATCACAAGAGTGAACTCATTTTGAATTAAAACCGGCCCATGTGTATTTGCAGCCTCTAAACATAAATCAGAAACCACTTTAATTAAAAACACAATTGACTTGAATGCGATATTTTTTGCATCTGTCATACTGTCTCGCTAGAAAACCAAATTCAAAACATCTACACACATTTTCTCTGCACTTACATTTTTCAACATACGTGTGTTACATTGAAAGTAATATAAAGACGATCCTAATTCAAAACGTGCCCACAAGTATTTTTCATTTGAAAAGATTTCAGGTTTTCACATTTTACATTAAAAGTATATAACGCCGATCCTAATTCAAAACGGTGCACGTGTAACTTCTCGCTAGAAAACCGAATTCAAAACAGCTACACACATTCTTCTCTGCACTTACATTTTTTTCAACATACGTGTGTGTTTCATTGAAAGTAATATAAAGCCGGTCCTAATTCAAAACGTGACAGACGTATTTTTACATTGAAAGTATAGAAGAATTCATGTTTTCACAACTAATTTACATTCAAATGTTTTCACAACTATTTTACATTGAAATTATATAGGGCCGATCCTAATTCAAAACGTGACAGACGTATTTTACACATGGAAAATACGTCTGTCGCGTTTTGAATTAGGACCGGCCCTATTTACCTACTTGCGCGAATTTAATCTTCTTGCTTCTTTTAAAACTATCTTTTTCTTCACGGTCCATAATCGATGTTGCGTGTGATTGCGTTCTTCAATCTCAGCATCGTGGGGCATCTACTCGACTTGGCGTCGTGGCGCGTATCGACCTTCGCGCCACCGCCAGTTCTGTCGTTTGCCCTAGCGCAAACCACACAGCAGGGGACTGCCCTCCGGCAATTCTTGAACTCGTGACCGACTTCGGCACAGTTACCGCACCACTGTACCTTCTCCCTGCACTCCATCGATCTATGGCCGTACTCGTAGCACCTGTAGCACTGGGTCATCGAGAAGTGGTCCCGGGCCCAGACTCTTCGCCACCTAAGGTTTATAGCATCAGCTAATATGCGTCTCCGAAGTGTGGGGGTCATTTCGAAGACTACGTTGACGAAGGGATCCCTAGGGCCCTTTCCGCCAAACCTAAACTTCTCTCTTAGGTGGTCTTCTATTTTCAAATCGCCGAAGCGGGGATTCTGGCACGCGATCAACCGCACCAGCTCTTCCGCCTTCATCCCCGCTTCGACCCCCGGAAGAACGACCCGTGGGTGCTTCTTCTCGATGGTCTTCGCCACGAGCTCTTTGCATTCACCGACAACCTTCGACTGCAATTTCTTCGCATCTTCTCGGTTTGCACACTCAACAACTACACCGCCCTTGCGAGTTCTACGAGCTCCGACCACAACAAAACCATCACGAGCGGGATCGACCTTCTTCTTTAGGGTCGACATGACGTCATCCTTCTCCCCTGGTCTGGCGTCGGCCCTAACTGCAAAGGTGGGCGTCGCACCTGCAGCAGCTGCAGCATACGACGCCTTCCGCGGCATCGGCACCTCCTGGTTCCTGGAACACTGCTGCCCTGAAACACAAGCAACCACCGCTGGACTTCCCCCGACAACATTAGCTCTCCCAGAATCACTAGCCACAAGCCGCAGCGCCCTAACCATACCTATAAGTTGATTCGCCGCGTCGAGGAAATCATCCAGGGCGTAGCGAATCCTCTTTCTGTCCTCCACGACGATAGTGGCGGAGGTCGTCGGCACCCTCCCGGAGATGACCCAGTGCGCCTTCCTCACCCTCAATCTCAGGAGATCCAGCTCATCGAGGTCGCTAGCTGCAACGCTAACGTCGCTGCTAGCCGACATCTTTCGCTGGGCTCCCGAAGTTGAGGGCGATTCAGGCGCCGCAGCCACCCCAGGGGCCCCTGACTCCCCGACACGACCGCCGCAGACACAGGCTCCTCTACCTCCTGTACCTCCTCCTGAATCCCTAACCTAACGTCTTTTAAAATTACCTTTAGCTGTTTCCCCCCAACAGCGCCCTCAGCCTCCGACCTATTAGACTCGACCTATCTCCCTCTTCTTCCTGGGCAACAGGTCCTCGTCGCGGTGGACCACCATGCTGACAAAACAAACGACAAAAATGACACCTAAAACGCAGCTCAAAACCACTTGACCGTTACGACGCTAAAAGGAAGACGCTAGAAGAACGCAAAACGTTGGTCCAATAAAATGTTTTGTTTAAAGGTGAACCGTAAGCAACCTTGTATTTATTTAAACTTCAAACCGCCCAATTAAATATCAAATTTTAACAAAAATACGACAAGCACCAAGCGTCAAAATAACAACTAGAATCAAATAAATTCCCTAGCGCAATTCGATTCAAAATGTACCGCGAAGAACACTATTTATTTATTTTAAATTTTTAAAACCGCCAAATCAATTTAAATAAACTAATTACTTCAAAATATTAAAATATCTAATTTACAAACAACAACACTTTATTTTTAAACGTGTAATTAAGAAAATAAGGTCGAGCGCAATCGGAATGAGGTAACCGGAAATGACCTTTCACTTAATTACTTGGTAACTGTAACTGCTACACCGCTTAATTACACCAAAATCGATCTTAAAGGAACTTATAAGTACGCGTGTACTTAAATTACGGAAAATTTATATTAAAATTGTTTTAAAATTTACAGTTTTTGAGATATTTATTTGATTTAAAAAGGCTTAGATTTTTGTTTTTTTTGGTTATTATTTTATTACACGCGCACTATAAAAATTTCACACACTTTTTGATTGTTTTACTCGGTTTTATACTCGATTTCAGCGGTTTTTATTTTAAATTTATTATTAAAAATGCCTTTTTAAGTTATTCCGAAATTATTTTGAGTATCAGTTTAGTAGATTTTTGTTTTGTTGGCCCGTAATTTATTTATTTTATTTTAAAACGCGGATTTAGTTTAAATTACAAAGAAAACGCGATTTATTTAGTTTTTATTTAGTTTAAATTCTGTTTTAAAATTTGTATTTTACTGCCCTGTATTTAAAATTTGATGGCACACAATTATAAAAATAAAACACAATAAAAAGCAAAGCTTCAAATAAAATAATTCAACAATAAATAATAAAACCCTAGATAAAAACTTACTGTTACTGCTGAAGCGGGAGCTCGGCAAAAACACGTCCGCTCGCTTCAAGCGGCAACTAGAAAGTCAATGGTTAGTACAGCGTTTAACAACCGTATGGCTAGCTATCGCATAAAGAACGCCAGTGTCGACGATGGAGTGTCCGAGTTTCTTTGGAAGCAGAAAGAGCGATTTATTCGATTAATAAATGAAAAAAGAATACAACATACAGCAATTAAAGTCTACTGCGAACTCTACGGCGTTTACACCAAAATGGCTGCGGCAGAGGGTGTAGAGGACGTGAAATCCTTTAACACAAAAAATGTGGTTATAACGTCTTCTAGTAATCTGGAAAATATGTACGAGGTCTTAAGCGAAACCATAAGATCAAAATCAGAGGAATTTGAAACATGCGGGTCCGGTTGGTCTTTGGAAAAGGTGCTCTATTTAGAAATAAATATTAATAAGTATAAGCCGATATGAGAAGTTCTAGGTTAAGAATAAAAAATTGTGAATATGTATTTAGAAATGTGGTTTACAAATTTAAACTGTATTAGTAAAAATTATTTCTAATAAAAAGTTTTAAGAATTGTTTTTAGATTTTCTTTTAGGTATGAGCTGCAGGAAAGTTATAATTTAGAGGGTGTGTGTAAAGTGGTAAGGGGTGGTTCGATTTTAAATCTATTTAGATATTCGGATTGTGCATAAAATTCTAGACTAACAAGATGTGCTACATGTATAAAAAATTTATAACGACAGTCAGAAATCGCTACCAGCAAAAAATCTTAAAATTGGGGTAGCTCTCTGGGGGATGGCGCTATCTAAAAAGTTTAAAGAGATTTGTGTAGCTGAGAATATTCTAATATTAATTGATACCAAGCAAAGTACTTTTATCTCGAAAGATGAGCTAAACAAGATAGAAAGTATGGTGTAACATTAAAAGCGAGTAGTGGTACGGTCGCTGTATGCTCGCTAGAAGGTATGTGTGTAACTTTGTAAGGAGTAGTCCAATTTTAAATCTGTTTACAGATTCGAATTCTGCGTAAAATTCTAAGCTAATTTAATGCATCGCATGACTAAAAAAATGTTTAAGGACGGTCGGAAATCGTAACTGGTAAGAAATCTTAAAATCAGGGTAGCTCCCTTGGGGGTGATGATATCTGAAAAATTCCTAGAGATTCGGGTAGCTGAAAAAAATCTAATGTTAATTTATACCAAACAAGATAGGTTTATCTCGAAAAATGCAATGGCTAGTCGAAGAAAACTATTTGGTTCAGATGTGGGAGCAAAGAGCAAAATTTAGAGGTTTGGGAGCTTTAAAGGGGTATAACTTTGCAGGGCGTAGTCGGATATTAGATCTGTTTGCAGATTCGGATTCTGCGTAAAATTCTAGACTAACAGGATGTATCGCATGACTAAAAAAATTTATAAGAACGCTCAAAAGTCGCTACAAATAAGAAATCTTAAAATTGGGCTAGCTCCCTCGGGGGTGATGATATCTGAAAAATTCCTAGAGATTTGGGTAGCTGAGAAAAATTTAATATTAATTGATGCCAAACAAGATAGGTTTATTTCGTGGGTGGAAATGCGGAGAAAGATTTATCTCGCGGGTGGAAAGAATGCGGGTGTGACGTAATCAAAATGGTTGGGGGTGTCCGAGCAAGGAGGAGAGCAAGAAGGAGAGCAGGAGGAGATTCATTTCCACATTTCCTCCTTTTGGGAATTTACATGTTAATTGGTCCAGATGTGTGAGGAAATGTGGGATTCTGGAGAAAATGTGGCGGTGGAATTCCCATCAACCATCTACTGCTATTCTTAAAGATTTTAAATTCCTTGTGGTAAATTAATAAAAATTCGAAAAACAACTTGTCTTTTTAGCTATTCAAGTGTACCACTGAGAAAATTATTTATATTCTTAGGGTTGGTTTCAATTTTGGTATAAAACTCAGTATGGGTTCTATTGTACTATATATTTTACTGATATGCGATTCTCTAATCAAAGCCGCGAAGTAGAAGCAAATGTAATAAATGTCTAAACGCACATAAGCAAAATAAAAGGTTGCTTGTGCTTGATTCACGATGTGGATCGGGTAGTAAAACGAAGCCAAGAAGCGTTTACATTGAACAGCTTATTTGGCAAATTTAAATGTACATATCAAAAGAGTATAGAGTATAAGAAATATCCGGCACCGCCAAAGATATGAAAAGAAATTCTAAAATCAAAACGTGGTTGTGCTTTGACTCATTCTCCTAAACTGTAATTCCAATCACGCATGTAATAAATTGAAATCTGATTTGAAACAACTCGTGCAAATATAACAAGATGCCAAAATTTTTGTAGATTGGGTTTGAGATATAACCGATGGAAATTTATTTACACAGGATTCTCTTTGCTTCCTCAAACTTCGGAATCGCCATTTTTCCAATCTGTATTTATACGACTTAGAGAAATCAAAGCGTAACGTTTCATAAACCAATATGGGTTTCATTTATCTCAGTGAGCTGCAAGTCACTAAGGGATCGTATAGTGTTAAGATTTTTCTCAAGCAATTCTCGATTTGATTAGATTGCTTCGTCGCTAAAACCCTCCAACACATTTTATATTTGAAAATGTATTTTTAAGGTTTTTACCTACAGAAACGCTATAGGTGACCTAAATATGAACTCCAAAATTTTGTGACATATAATTAAAAAACTCTTAAGTCGGAGCAGGTCGGTCCATGTCCTTCAAGTGTTTTCATGTATAATACATCTAGTAGGCCAGCTCATCCCAGAAAGATCGATGAAAATGCGCAAGCGGGCGGGGTTCAGAACCTCAATCGCCAACCTGGAGCCGCAGTTCGTTCCGGTGACCGATCCGGTAACGTTGAAGTATTTCCGGCTTGGCAAAAGCGTTGCACTTTGTACGTCGTCTGTAAGTGCATCTGTTTGGAAAGTGTCGTAGTGCACCATCAGAATGACATGTCATAAATTAGTTCTCGGTTTTTCCACTAAATATATTAAATAAAACAGAAACTTTTGCGATTTAAAGTAGGGATATATATCCTAAAATTTTTGTACAAATTTCCAATTATAATTTCCAAATCCATATTGATAAATTGTGCTGCGAATTCGAAATGAAATTGCTTTGATAGGCGTTCTGAATTATGTAGGTGTTAGCACGCTTTAATTAGTTGTTAGTCATTTGCTTTCCACCGTTTTCTGCTTCTTGTTTGTGGCGGGATTTTAATTAGAAACTCTAGCACTTATTACTCATATAAAAATCTTAATTTTTGCGACACTACCTTCATCAATGGTGCAAAGTTGATACAAAGTTTGCTTCCTCTTCACGCGTGTTAAACAAAATGTAGTGCATCTTTTCGAAATATATATATAAATAGAATTTTCTTACAAATCAACCATTTAATATTTTTGTGGAAAAGTCGTTCAAGCAAAACTCGGAAAATGCGGTACTAAACTATATCAAACTAAAATACGAATAAATAAATTCCTATCGCGCTTGTTGACGCTTTTCCACAGGATTCTGAAAAGCCAGAAAGAGGCATTTGGAAGTTCGAGCATTTCAGGTAAGCTTATACACGAATGCGCATTTTCGTTTAGTTTAATGTGTTTCTTTTCCAAAAGGCGAAAGCGAATTTTGTGAATATCTTTGTATCCTTACCGAATTTCCTTAAATTTGTATTGTGACTCAAATCTCACTCCTTGCGATTGCAGTAAACATAATTATTATTTTCTTATTATTGTTGTAATAACTTTTACTATTAAATATTTTAGAACAAAATTATTTAAGAAGAAAAGTGTCTACTACTTAAACACAAGTAATAAGAAAATTTTTTAATTTAAATTATGCTTCATTCAGAGAGTGTATATTCGAAAGGGGTAGTTATAAAGCTGCGTCTAGACTCTTTGTAGTTACGTGTAAATTTAAATAGAATACTTTGAAAGTTAATGAACAAATAATACTGTATAAATTTATGTAGTTGGAGAATTTACTTTTCTCTTTGCCAATGGCACAATGTTGGCGAATGAAAATTATAATACATTTTAATTAAAAAGCATTTTATGAGGTATTTCTAAATAGACAGTTATTCTCTTCAGTACTTACGTACAGTACATACATATGTGTGAGCGTGTTGAAGTGTGCCTATATATATATATATATATATATATATATATATATATATCTGAATTACTCTCTGGAAACCAACGAGCCCCAGCATTGGGCCGTCATAATTCTCTGTAGGTTACCTAGATAGAACGCCCTGAATAATTTGTGTTGTCACAAATACCTGCACCTACCTGAAAATGAAGCCCTACCACCTAGACTTGCAATTCATAATAGCCTCTGAAAATGCTTTCCCATTCGGACGCTAAAACCTTTAGCTTCCTCAATATATTCGCCACGACTGATCACTTGTTCTCTGAAAATCCTACCCTACTGGTTAAATAAATAAAAGTTTACCTTCAAAAGTACATCACGATTTATTTCAACATCAAGTTGCTATTCAAAATTTTCAGTTTTAGATTCCTCATACATCTTGAATATTTATTAAAACATATTATAAATTTTGAAAGAAGTCATTTTAAATGAACTAATTTGGAAAATTTTCTAATTACATCAATAATTAACCAAAAGTAACTGGGCTTATCCCTAAACTTTACTTTAAACTCCCAGGTCTCATACGAGCTCATAGTAAAAACCTCTCTTTACCTGTGTGCTAACTACTGCACTGAAATTACCAAAAACCCTTTTACTTTGTACAAAAAGCCAATATTACACCTTCATTTTATACCACCAAATAGTACATAAATAATTTTTCGTATACTCCTTTCTCAAGGTAAATCGTCAAATAAAATGTCCTTACAATACAATAAAATGCACCAATAATCACCAAATTGTCATAATCACCCACAAAATCATAATAAGCAAAAGTTTTATAAAGGTTGAATTACCTGGATTGTAGCACCACCAGCTCTACGTGGAAACCATCTGCAACGTAGTCATCCCACTCGACTGCACGTTCAAAAATTTCTCTAGGTGGCCTCTCACCATCCGGAACAGCACGCTTCTATTCAGATTTTTCCGCTACGCATGCACGGTACTTTCATGCTCCCGTACATCTGCAAGTGGTCCATCCATATACTTGACTTGTACCCAGAGTACACCAAACGCCTACAACCACAAGTAGTAAAAATTCTACTTACTTTGCTTTCAGCTTCGATTATTAACAGGATTTTATATACTTCACAATAGCAATCTAACTTTGCACCAACTTGTGCATATTAACTTTTAATAAAATCAAAACTCACTTATTTACATTTATACTTGTAAGTAGCTTGGTTGAAGATCGAAAGGAAAAAAGAGCCTTTACTACCTCCTCTGGGTTTATATAGCCTCCAAAACTGCCTCCTTAAATCTATTCTCACCACCCCTATAACACACTTTCTTAGTTACGTTTTGAAACCGTCCACCGGTTCCAGAAACCCATACACAACACAACAATAAACGGTCGCTCAATTCCACAAACTAACCATTACCCATGAGTTATTCCAGGTAAAATTCTCAACCGTTTTCAGTCCGTCGCAAAAATCTTGGAGTTGTCAGTTACAAACAAACGTTTTACGAAGAAACCCTTATTAAAATTATCAACGGCTGTCACTTTCCGCGAAATCTGCGGATAACTGCCAACTACTCTAGCCTCCAAAACACGCCTCTAATGCACACGAATATCTGTCATTTCCCTCTAACCTGCATTTAAAATTTTCCATCTTCTGCCTTTTCCCTTTCTTAATTTTCAACATTTGTTATGCCTTTCTCTTATCTTTGTCTAACCCTTATGTTATATCTTGTTGTTTCTATTCTCGCTATTCATAATCTCTGTTCTACCTAAACGATCGATACTATCGTCTATCTTGCTCTTATTCACCTAGTCTAATAATCGTATTCTGTTGGCAACTCTTTAATAGATTTCTGATTCCCTTTCCAACCAATATCTTCAGAAAACACATTGCGTCTCTCTGTCGCGCAGATTTGCCTTTAAATTTCCTTGTCTAACAGACGTTTCAAAGTCAACGATAACTAACCATATATTATCTCCCCTTCTTTGCTACTTTATATAAAATACAGTGTTTTTCTTTACATTATTGATGTTTTCGTACGTACTGTGTAACATTTTATCTAACATAGACCTGTGTTTGTTTCTCAACGGTCTTTTATCGGGAACCTTATACTTGTTGACAAGCTGTAGACTCGATACAATAACCGTGCTTGCTATGCTAAACTTTTCTAAAAATATTATACCTGTTCTCGCTTTATTTTACACTAAGCTATACAAATAAATAATTCACGCTTTTAATAAGCGTTACCAAATAAATACACTCTCTTCAATTATCGATTTTTATGCTACAAACATAAAAGCTTTCGTATTAACAAATTTACACGCTATTTCATTTTAACATCTTAACTACGCTTTACGGATCTACGTTTCCCGCCTATTTATGAAACTATGCTTTACGAAATTAAGTTTCCTACCTAATAATAATTAATATTTACAGTGAATTTTACAACTACATACAATTAACCCTAATATTTAATAAAAATTGGTAAATTCTTATCCTATCTTTTGGATAAACGTCTTAAACTCTACTTGACCCTTATATACATGAGTTGCCCTTGCAATAACTAATTATTTTAGCTTTCTAACACCTATTATTTCCTATAAATCCACGTATTATATATATGCAAATTTCCTTTCTACGGGCTTTTCACTTTAGGTGCTATAATTGCCCTGAATTTACGCTTCGATTTAAGACTGCTTAATAAAAAAAACCTTAAAATAACTTACACTCTGGGTGCCACTAATTTGCTGCTAACTCAGGAGCTCATGAAGCGTTGATATTAAATGCTGCGAACTCACATGGTCGCTGAAGTCTGGTTACTAATTGCTGCGAACTCAAGCCTGTATGAACCCCATTTTTTGGGCGTCCATAAATTGTTGCGAAGTTGGGGCTTCTGAAATGCAAAAAGTCCCTCTGTTTGGGCGCTATAATTTGCTCTAAATTTAAGCTCTTATTAAAAATACTACGAGCTTCATACCCCAACTTTAGAAGTCATAAATTCTGAGAACTGTCTTCATGGAAGACTGCTTACACAAAAAAACTTTAAATAACTTACGGGGTACCTCTGATTTGCCGCTAACTCAGGAGCTGATGAAGCGTTTATATCCTGCGCCTGAAATTCTCAAAAGAAATACATGCCACGGCTGCTCAGCTTCGTTCTACCATTCCTCTAACACCCAAAAAAAATAACGTACAAAAAAATCACATACATTTATTACAGACTCCTAATAAAATTATACACGCTAAATCACAATTAAAAATCTACGTTTACGCATTTTTAATACATTATGTATAATGCTTTTATGAACTAATACCTTTCGTAATTTATTTTGAATAAAAAATTACTCAGATTAATATTTACAGACAATATTACTCTATAAAGTAATAGGGCTTTCCTTCCATATTTACTTTACCTCAGGTTTAGTATCAGCTCATAATAACCCTTAAACCTTCGTGCAAAGATAGCACATCAATTTTATTAAATCCATCACTATCATACACTTTAACTTGAGCCCTGGTACAATCAAAAATGCATGTTGCTCCCTATTTTTAGGTTCAGAATTACCATACTGATAATTGTTGCAAAATTTTATTTTCGGCACTATTAAATTATTTTTCTTTAAAGGTATCATATTTTCTATTAACACATTTTTATGTTGTATTATAAAATTTTCCGAGATCAAACTGGTTTCCGCTCCAGTATCAACTAGCGTATTAACTCATTTATTTTGAATAATTAAATTTATAATCGTGAAAAAAATTCCTAGCAATTTTCTGTTGTGCGTTTCTGTTTCGTGTACTTAGTGACTATCTTTTCTCATGCATTTTCTTTGCGACGTATCCCAGATGTCATTAAATTTCCCCATTAATAAATTATTTCTAATTTAATGTTGTTTATTATCCCCCCAGCAATAGTTAAAAATTTTCTGTTCATATTGAAAGTGCGTGCTTATCTTCATCATCACCAACCTAAATCAAATTTTCGCGTTGCTCTTTGCCACTCACGTGTCTACATTTCATTTCTGTAATTCAACACTAAGGGGTCGGTGCAACAACTTTTAAATTATTTAAAAATATTTTGCGATTAATTTTCCCATCTCCAGAAAAGTTAGAGAACTATTTTAAAGAAACAAGGCTACTATCACACCCAAAGCTATCTCCTTGAATTTCACCAGCTCCTTTCTTTAAATTGTCTATGTCTACCTTCATAATTAAAACTTGCTTCGTATCATGACGTAGCCGGGAGAAAACGTAGATATACCAGGCTAACTACCAATGCGGAGAGGGAAGGGGTTCCTAGCAACACAAAAATAATACATTGCCAACGATTTTCTATTTACAATAAAAAAACACAAATATAGAAGTTTTTATCAAAACAGCAAAACAAAATTAACTAAGGTTACTATTTAATAAAACAATTTTACTCTATGGACAAATTCACTAATTGTCCCACGAAGTGCGCAATTCGTAGCTAACATGCAATAAATCTAATCAGTAACAAATGAATAACGCTGATACTTTCGTATAAGCGGATGGGTTAATTAAAAAACATTAAATTCAGAAACCTTTCTAGTAAGGATTTTATCATATGAAGCATTTGTTATAACTCTAATCAGTAAAAAAGAATACTGCTGATACTTTTGTATAAGCAGATGGGTTAGGTACAAAAAGTAAAAGCATTAAAGTTCGAAACTTTTATAGTAAGGATTTTACCAGAACAAACATTAGCGTATCTAATTTCAGATTGGGTTTATCCCTGGGTATGTTAGAAAAGGAAAACAAGTTACATACTTGTGTCGGAATACTTATCTTGTCAGCCCTTGGAAGCGAATTGACACAGCATCGCCGCGGTAGTCAGAAACAACTATGCTACTACCGTAACTGAAACGGCGATCTACATGCAAGAGCGGTTGATCTATAT
The DNA here is from genome assembly GCA_036346225.1 of Platerodrilus igneus. Lineage (NCBI taxonomy): Eukaryota > Metazoa > Arthropoda > Insecta > Coleoptera > Lycidae > Platerodrilus > Platerodrilus igneus. Next base: position 1,450,915 of record JARFIW010000139.1, on the reverse strand, counting down.
CAAGGAATAATCGGGCTCGTAACAAGCAATTTGGCCTCCAGCTAAGAGCTAAAAAAGGAAAATCTTACTAATATTAACAACTCAGGAGCGCTTACCGAAACACACCAAATCTACACATTTGATAGAGGAGAAACGTGCATCGCTCTTGGAGTAACAGAACGGGTAGTTTTTTTACAAGTGCATTACGTACAAGCTGCAGAATCAAAGTTGAAAAGGTGTTCAAAATAACATGAACTCGAAAAGCAAACATCCGCGTTATCGAAACGCGATTAAAACTGGAAAACGCGGTTTTACCGGAGAATAGTAGGATATATTATTTTGACGAATCTTTAGGTGGGAAACCCACTAGAATGCAATTATACGTTATCGGAAGGTATAACGCGCTCACGAATATCTAACAGGATCTTGACTAATTAATTGTAGCCTAAACTTGTCGTTTCAAAACAACTAGATTTACGTTGAGAAATTCTTAGAAAGAGTATTTATTATTAATTATGCGGAAAGATTTAACAATAGACATGGAATTTATACGAACGGATAATGAATTAACAAGGGATTTGAGTTGAAAATTATGGTAAAACGAACTTATCTGAACAGGTACAATATATCGGGTATTGTTGGGGAATTTAATACTAGAAAAGGAATTTGTGTAAATAAAATAACCAATTATTGCCGAAAATGAAGGTAACAAACTTCTTTATATATTTAATGTTTTTTTAATTCCTTCATATTACTAATAATGTATAATAAAAGAATTATTCAAAAATCAATAACTAACAAAAAATTAATTTTAGGAAAAGAACAATAATTCAATACAATGCAGTAACATTTCAAAATCAACTTTTTAATATAAATAAAATAATTCATCTTAAGATAATACCTGTTTCTAGATACGCTTTCCGTACATCAACTTTAAGGCTTATTCCGAGTGTTCCTTTTTTACAAAAATGTTAACACTGACAGTGTGCCTGTTAAAATAGGACACTTAATTAATACTGTATTTGTTGTGCTCGAGGATGAAAATATTAAACTGAGATGCGACATATTTTTGAAAGCCAGAGCATTCGGAAGAATTACAGAAACCGATCCGCAAGAAAAATATTGGTACATACGGAAAGTAGCTTTGTATTAGTTAATTTTTTATATATTCACCTACCTCTGTGCATAGCCATTTTCTACCTTGAAAAAAATTGTTTCCAGTCAACAGAGCGTATTAATTTCTCGTGCTGGTATCGCAGTGAGTTCTTACACTGTGTAACCCTAGTAACGGAGAATAGGCAGTGCCAAACCTCTAGCCAAAAACAATGTTCAGAAGTCAATCCAAAAAAGAAACTAGTTTTTTCGGTTATTTTATTGATTACGAATTCTCTATGAAACTATGTAAACTGTTTTAAGATATTGTAAGAGTTATAGCTTCCGGTATTAATATTACATTGATTTTGTCTCAATATTGCATTCTATGATCGGAAATTAACATTTGTTATTTTTAGTTATTTCAAAACATTGTTGGTGTTTTATTTGATTCAATTTAATAGAGGTTTAATGTGTTTAGTATCGAATGTTATGTATATCCATTTCTAATATTTGGTACGAATCTTTATTGTTTTGCATGTTCTCTATTCCTGCCTACTCGATATCATAAAGGAAAGCATGTTGATATAAATTGTTATTCAGGTTGTAACGTATTTTTTTACTCAGTTACACTTTCCTTATAAATCTAATATCATGTTTCAATAAGATAAAAAGATAATTTATAATTGTCTGATCACTTAAAATAATTTATAAAGTATATAATGGATTATGCGCTCCTTCACTTTTGATGTCTAAGTTTCTACAATACAAATCGTTTGTCTGTCATTTCAAATCACTTTTCGTTTAGCGCTTGAAGGAATAAGCAGATCTTCGAAGCATAGAAAAGTCAATATGCTCAGACACGTGGCCTGCAATAGAGTTCTTAAAAGAAGCTGATTAGCGAATACCTTCGTGTCTGAATGTGGTTCCTGACGGCTTTTGGTGATGGTTTTATTCTGTATTCCACCATCAGCAAAGTTAGTTGATTCCTGCAGACCGAAGAAGATCGAAGCTCCCATCATTAAAACAGTTGGTATAATTAATTAGATAAAATTTATTAATTCGTTTTTCGTAGTGTAATACTACTGAAATCAATATTTAGTTTGAAATTTAGAAAATAATTGGACATACTTAATGGAGATTTGGTTTGGTTGGATAATATTTTGTTCTGAAGGTCTTTTATAATTCCAACGTAAAATACAACATAATGGTATGTTTTCATATTGCGTGCATCTCAGATGTACATGGGATCGTCGACATCTGGTGTTATTTGGTTCTGGCCTAAACGTTCAAGTTTTTTTGATTGAACTGTACTTCGGCACGTGAGTGACATTTAACCTTTAATTTAAGTTGTATTTATTTAAATGTTTTACGTATGATCGAAGGTTGAAATTTTACTTTGATTTAGTTATCTTAAAATTCATTTAGAACAGAAAGATTCCGTTCTATTCTTGCAACTTTACAAAAATTTTAAAGATGGCTACGTAGTTTACCTATCATATTTGTTTCACAAACAGACAGTGCTGGCTTCACTAAAAAAATTGTTATTGACATATGATGTCAAAAATATTTAGTTATTCAACATAATTACCACATGTTATTTTGCGTTACATTAAAAATATCTTTGGTTATTTTGAGGTCATGTAATTTAATTTTAAAGAACATGATGAATTTTTTTGTAAGATATAAAGTAAAACTAACTTTTGTTTGAATGATACATTTTTATAAGACATAAAATAATCTAATTTCTCACTTGTAAAGTTGACCGTAGTACTACTGATGACTATAATTAAAATTTGAAATATGAATTATTAAGAAAGCATATACCTTACAGTAACCTTACGTAGCAGTATTCAATTTAGAGATCTTTGTGTTTTTTTTTGAAGACAGAACCATACTAGTTTCTTTTCATGTAAATTTTTGTTGAAAACGTTAATGTTGAAACAAGCTAAAACAATTTAATTGAATAGAATTTATTTTTGCTTAACTCTTTTATTATTAAAAATACAAGTGAAATTTATAGGTTCTTAATTAGCAAAAGATTTATTCTATCTTATGATAACAAATACCCTGAGTGTATATATTTTTGGAACTTAAATTCAATTATATTATTTCTGGTGAATATTTTTAAGGACACAAACGGTGTCCATGTTGAGTATTTGTTTGTTCACAGTTTAAGCCGAGACATCTGTAATACATCTGGCAATTGATATTTTGGTAAGGGCTTTCCAAGATGAATATTTAGGTTTTTTGTGGCTACACAAGCGGCGTAGATTTCAGGTTTCCGCATTCCCCTAATACAAGTACAGGCTTCGTATGTCGTTGTATTGAAAAATACGGTGACGCTCTTTATCTATATTTTAGGTCATTTGACAACCCATGACCCAAGCTCATGATCTACCCAGAGCTAACACTCTACTAGCCGTTTATCTATAAAGAGTTTTTCTTTTCCTCAAGCCGTTTTCCATCCAACTTTACCTTGGGCTTCCTTCATTAATAAGAAATTCTCGACCTTGTGATATCAGGTAAGGTAGTCGTTTATGTTTTATGGAGGTCCAATTTGCTACCTGATATTCGCAAGGGAATACGTTTTTGTTACAAGGTGATAGAAATAATTTAGGAAATCGTCTTTGCATTGTACATGGCTGAAAGACAGGTAACTTTTTGAGTAAATTCGAAGAGCGGTTCATTCCGCTGTTGTGATCGCCTCAGAAGAGGACCATAAAAATCCTCGAGGAAGGTCGCTGCAGCTAGATATTCCGTTAATGGAGCCAGTGATCTAAAGTAATTTTTCAATACGCGCAAAACAAGTTACCAAATTACGAAGTAGTCTTATTTTTTATTAATTCCGCATAGCTTAAGATTGGAGGTTCTAATATTTCTAATATTCACGAAAAGACGTTAAGGTATCACATCTGTACAAAAGCCTTGCTGACTGAACTGATTTGTAAATGTTTCCGTGAGTGCATTATAATAAAGTTACCTATGACATACACATTTTTTATATTTTTATTTTTGTTGAATGACAACATTTATAGTGCTGATTTGTGTAACAGTGTTGTTGATCAATAAATTACATACATAACGAGCATATAATAACCGAATTTAAAAAATAGACATTTTAATAAGATTTTAAGAATTTCAACAATATTAATTTTGTTGTAATTAACACATAATGGAACCCTGAGTTCGCAATCGTCAATTGTGATACACGTGTTGAAAAGCCAATGTAATTTTTTTCCAGGTTTAATAAAGTGGTTTAATTAAAATTGAGGGATTCTACGCCTTTACCCAAATTCTCCTAAAATGATATTCATGTCTAAACGATCGTGGTGGCGCTTATTACCTTAGTTTCTTCATTTGTTTTAATTTTCTTAATTTACAGATTATTTGCCGATACTTAATGGTCCCTGCCTAAATCTTACATCTTCTCTACAATATCTATAACTTTTCTCTAGGGCTTGCCAATCTAGTTGGTTACCAACAAAAATATTGGCTATCTTGTTTCGCCTCATTTGGCTACACAACGATTTTATTTTAATCACACCACACGTCCTATAAAACCAAGGAAAGAAGAATAATTTCATTGGTATTTCGCGTAGCCAACGCCGTAATCAAGGATACATTAATTGGCTTTATCATAATTTAATTATTTAGAAGGACTCAAAGTAAGCTTAAGTCTAGGTTAGTAACTTTGCGTGGTTAATTTGTAAAACAAAATAATATTTCATTAAATTCATATCGCGCAATAAATTATATACACTTATACCTGTCTAATTGACAAACAACAATCTTTAAATAAAATAAAATGTTATAATTAATAATACAGATTGACCACCCCGTCTTTTTTCATAGTATCTATATTTCTGGTTGTTATATTTTCAATTCATTAAATATGCAAGAGGAACAGTTTTGCGTTTGATTTAAAACCTTTGATAGGGTAAAGCGCTAGGAATACTTTGAACTATAATGTAGATCGTGCACTTCAAAAGCTTGGCCACCCCTGCTATAAGTCATGCATATAATCAACCTACACATTTCCCTGCAATTTGCACAGTCTGCATCAATCACTATCTGTGTGCGAAAGTCTGATCTCGGTCTACTTCTACCTCTCTTTTCCTACCACTGCTTGTAGCATATCGCGTACTATTCCCCAGAAATGCCTTAGAACGTATCCGGTCTTTCTATTTCTCCTATTTTTCATTTTCCATAGATATCTTTATTTCTCTACTATTTCTACAATCTATTTGTTATTAACTTTGTCTGACCATGTTACTATCCTCATACATCTGAAGCACAACATTCCAGAAGGCTTCTATTTCTTTCTGTCTGCTTTTCCTACTGCCCCTATTTCATAAGATGTACTGTGCTGTGCTCCACACTATGCTTTGAACAGTTTTCGTCTTGTATCTATGTTCGTTGTCTTTAAACATAGCTGCTGTTCTTTCTTGTTTGATGCAGTTCGGTCATCTTCTATTGTTTTACAATTATATACCCTTTTGCCCCGATATTCAGTGGTATGTGAAGGGGGGTAAGCAGCCTTTGGCTGCCAAGTTTCCTCTGCACCTGAACCTTTGTCGAATTAAGTTTTTCCAATTTATCCTTTCGCACAATCAACATTAGTTGAAAATATTTCACAACCAACACCTGTAGTTGTTTATAATAATCATCAGATTTAAGAGCACTTATTTTTTCGTCATTGGGTTTTACGTCTTGAAACTGGTTGGACTTGTCCCTCAGCTTATTTATGTTTTGAGCTAGCCTACACAATTCCCTGCAATTCTCCCAACAACCGATATATAGCTCGATTCCCTTCTATTGTTTTCTAATTATATGCCATAGTTCACCGAGATTCAGTAGTATGTGAAGGGGAGATCCCGACACGGTCCGCTTGAAAAATGTTAGGCGAGCATTTTTCACAAAAATACATCCTCGTTTGGATGAGAGTTAAAATTGAGGTCCCGTGTGTGTGTTGTCACGCACGTTAAAGTTCCCTACCTTGCTTGGAACAGCAGGGATTCGGTAAAATTCCAAATTTTCCAGGTAAAAAAACTCGCTTTCTAGCCAAAGTAGTACCTTCGGGTGGAGCATTGGAAAATCACATGTAAGGTATGTGAAGGGGATTAAGCAGCCTGTGGCTGCCAAGGATTCCCTAGCACTTAGACATTTGCCGTATTAATAGTTTTCAAGTAAATCCTTTTGCACAAGAAACATTAATTGGGAGTATTGCAAAACCAATATCTGTAGTTGTTTATAATAATCACCATGATTAAGTACAGTTATTATTTTTGTCATTAGTTTTTCCATCTTGCGACTGGTTGGAAGCGTACCTCCATTGACTTCTATTCTGAGCTACCCTACACATATCCCTGAAATTCTCACAGCCTACATCTTTCACTATCTGTGTGCAGTAGTCTAACCTAGATCTACCTCTACTTCTCTTTTTTCCTATCACTGCTTTTAATATATTCCGCACTATTCCCTCATGTCTTAGTATGTGGCCTATCATCCTATCTCCCCTATTTTTTACTGCTTTCCACATAGTTCTTTTTCCCCTACCATTTCTAGTACCTCTGTGTTCTTAACTTTGTCTGTCTATGGTATCTTCATCTGATCTGTCCAGACTTCACAGCTATACAGTGCTGTGCTACACACATATGTTTTAAGCAATCTTTTCCTTGTTTCTGTTTGTAATCTTTGAACACAGTAGTTGCTTTTTCTTGTTAAATGTAGCACGATCTTGTGCTAATCTTTGTTTTATATCTCTTGTGTTTTTTCCATCTTGCGTTATTTGACTTCCTAGGTAGCAGAAATCGTTAACCTCTTGTAAGTTCTCGTTACCTAATTGTATTCTTGTTTTTGATTTATTTTCCCCTCTTTTGTATACTAGAACTTTAGTTTTATTTTTGTTAATTTTCATACCGTATCTCTCTGTTAGAACCGTTTCCATTTCATTAAGGGCAGCTTTTAACTCTTCATTGCTAGATGCTAATACCGCTATATCATCTGCAAATCTAAGCATATCAATCTTTTGTCCCTGCATATTAATTCCAAATGTCTTTCTGCATTTGACAGTATTCATTGCTTCTTCTATGTACAAGTTAAAATTAATGGGGATAGGGCACATCCCTGTCTCACTTCTTTCCTAATATTTACTTCTCTACTTACTTGCTCTAATTCTATTACCGCTGTTTGCTCTTTGTATAAGCAATGTACTATTCGTCTATCCCTAAAACTTATTGCAATCTTTTTGAGTATTTCGAACATTTTTTTCCATTTTACAATGTCGAATGCTTTTTCTAGATCTACAAACCCTATATATTCGCTTTCCCCCTTCTTTATTGTTTTCTCCATTATCACCCTCAGAGCTAAAATAGCCTCCCGTGTTCCACTATTTCGCCTAAACCCAAATTGATCTTCTCCCAGTATTTCTTCAGCTCGTTTTTCCATTTGTCTTTGTACAATTCTAGTTAATATTTTTGAAACGTGTGCTGTCAAGCTTATTGTTCGAAAATTTTCACATCTATCGGCGCTTCTTTTTTTGGTATAGTTACTATGATGTTACGTTTGAAATCTTTGAGTATATCGCCTGTCTCATACATATAGTTTACAAATCGGAAGAGACGTTCTGTTACTGCTTGTCCAGCGACTTTTAGAGTTTCTGCTTGCACCTTATCTGTACCTGGCGCCTTACCGTTTTTCAGACTCGTTAATGCTAATTCAAACTCATCTCTAAGTAAAAGATATCCCAGGTCATCATTTTGAATGTCTGATTCCTGTTCTAATGCTGTTAATTCCTCTCCTGAATATAAATTTCCTATATATTCCTGCCATCTAGCTACTTTCTCTACATTTTCTATAATGACGTTTCCTCCCGCATCCTTTATATTTTTGCTATATGGTTTTATATCCCTAAAATTCCTTCTAATTAATTTGTATACCTCGCCTGGCTTTCCTATTTCCATCTTAGTTTGTACCTCGTTGCACTTTTCATCAATCCACTGTTCTTTGGCTTTCCTGCATTTGCGAATAATTTCCCATTCTATGGCTTTGTATCCTTGTTTTCCTCTTTCGTCTGATCTATTTTTGTATTTTCGTCTTTCTTCTATTAAATTCAGGATATCCTTTGTTATCCATGGTTTCTTATTTTCTTTTGTGTATACCCCAGAATATCTCTGGCCGCCATGTCTAAGCTGGATTTAATGTTATTCCATTCTGTTTCTACTTCCTTAGTATCAGAAATTTCCCCAATATCTTTCAGCAATTCATTTGACTTTTTTTCAAATCTTTCGTGGATATGTTTATCTTTCAGCTTCTCAAAGTCAGTGCCTTTTTCCGTTCCTCTTTTTCAGATTTTTAAATTTAGGTGCGGCCTTCATAATTACGATGTTGTGGTCAGTGTCTATATCTGCTTTCGGGTAGCTTCTACAGTCTATTACTTGATTTCTAAACCGTTGTCTAACAATAATGTAATCTATTTGATATGTTCCTATATCTGCTGGCATCTTCCAAGTATATCGTCATCTAGCATGATATTGAAATAATGTATTTGTGATGGTTAAGTTGTTCTTGTCGTAAAATTCTACCAGCCTATTTCCCATGCGATTTCTCGTGCCTAAACCAAATAAAACTACTATCGCTCCTTCCCTACCCTCACCTACCACTGTATTAAAGTCCCCCGTAATTATTAAATTTTCATGTCCTTTTACGTATCTTAGTGTCTTCGATATCTTTGTAGATCGCCTTTACCTTTTCCTCACTGTAGCTAGAAGTGGGCATGTATACTTGTATTAGTGCTGTATTTACTGGTTTAGATCAAATTTAACCATGAGTACTCTATCGTTCTTTTGTAAGTAGTTTTCTACACGGCGTCCCATCTTTTTTCGCATAACTATCCCCACACCCGAATTTCCTTCCTCTGATCCTGTATGAATTACCTTGAAGTCTTCACTCCAAAAATCTCCCGCCTGTGGCCAGCGGACTTTGCAGATTCTTACAATGTCTAGTGATAACCTATCCATTTTGAGTTTTAGGTTCTCTAGCTTACCTACTTGCTTCATACTTCTGACATTCCACGCTCCGACCCGCAGAATGTTCACGGATATTTTCTATTGTTTTGGATCACATCCCCCGAAGTAGTCCTCTTCCGGAGATCCGAATGGGGGACTATTTAACCTCCTGAATTTTTTACCCCAGAGGACGCCATCATGTTTAACAATTTCTGTACGCAGTGTACTTGGGAGGTAATGTGGTGGTTTCCCGTTGCCTTCTACATCGCAGTAGTGTGTCTTAGAATGTCATACCGACCCCTATGGTCTCTGCCACTCTAAGTACAGAAAAAGCTGCTGCCCTCTTTCGGTGACCTGTCTTAGTCTGGTTCCTCACTAAAGACCCCACTAGTTTGGTTTAACCTATTGTTCGGCTTTTTAGCTCATTGAAACGCGCAAACCAATCTACCTGTTCTAGTATTTTAGAACGTCGTCAAGGTGCAGGTCTGTTCAGAATGGAAAGCTCTCTATACCTAATATAAATCACCCTATATGAAGTCGTCTTCATAACTGTATTAAGCAGCGGTTTCTAAACTACGCTTTACATTTACGTATATAAAAAGTGCTTTTTACACAACGAAGAAAACGCGCGGTTAATGAAAATTTATCGACGTACACAAGAGAACGAGATTTGTATACATTTTAATTAAATTTAATTACACATGTACTTTACAGCATTAAGAGTCGAAAGCAGCAATACAAGAGCGCTGTTTGCCTACTACTTTTAGAGTAAAGTGTATTTAAGTTTACACATTTCCAGAAAGAATTGTGTCTAGACGTGCCTTAATAGTTAAGTCAAAGAAGTAATCTCCGAAAGAAATATAACCTAAATTAAAAATTTTGTTCTTGTTGCTGTTTAAGAATTATAAACTTTTTCATTGTAATTTACTTTTCCCAGATTGCTTCAAAGAATAAAAAAAATTAAATTTGCTCAAAAGCTAAGGAATGAAATGGTTTCAACACCACAAATTTTAACATTATTTTTGTATGAGATTTTACCAAGTACGAAGATGAACAAGATTTATGTTTCCGTTTTAAAAAGGAATTAATAGGTCATTAAATAAAAAAAACCCACTCAAACTTTAACTGTTTCTTTTGTTGTTTCTTTCAATGCTTCAGAATTCCTTCAGAAAGATACTGACTCCGTAAAAGCAATTCATTTGAGTGTTCCAAATAATATTTCTTTTTTCATATTTTTTCACGTTTCTATAATATTAAATGTCCAGTAAACTTAAAAATAAACATAAGAAGATTTTGTTTTAAAAGACACACTTAGTTTCTGTGTCCGTCGCGCTACCAGATTTTTGCAGAATTGGAGAACGTACTATCTATCGTTTCTGCTTATTTTTATTAGTCTAATTAATAATCTATAATTCTTATACAATTTTTTTTACATGCAAAAGGAACACTGTATCGCTTTGGCTCCTTTATGTAGGACCTTTATCTCTAAATATTTCGGTTTTTATATTTTTCAAGACTATTTTCCCTTCAAACCTATATTTTACAATTGATTTTTCTGGAAATTTTTTTTGGGTGGAACATTTAACCGGGATCACGCATAAGATTTTCAACATTGTGGGACTGCCTACTTTAAATGATGTTTAGAAAGGGTGTAGAGTAATATTTATGTAAAAGGTATAATTTTTTGAAAGTTGAAAACTTTCGATAAATATATTGTTGTGCCATTGAACGCCAAACTCTATAAAAAAAACCATCCTAGAGAGAAGAAAAACGGAGAAAAGTACAATTTCCCTATGTTTAATTTTTCATCCGGTATACATGCATAAGCGTATTTATTAGCACAGGAAATACGATTCCTATGTAAAATAACAGTCGTTAAGGACACATATACTATCGTTATACCATTTAAAAAGAAGTCCAATTTTAAACCTGGTGTAAATAATGATTTTTTTAGAAAAAAATGCCTTTTCTTATTGCATTTACAAAACATAAGAACGAAGCCGTCATTAATTATCTAATTCAAATACCTGTGTAAGCATTTATTCAAGATTTTCAAAGAAGCCCATTTCGGGTTAATTCTAGAACAAATTATACCATTTAATCCAAAACGAAGATACCTTATTTATTTGCCTAAAGAAACTACGATTTCGAAAGAATTTGATACAGTTATAAATCATCTGTAAATACCCTAGGAATAACTAATTACTTCCCGTAAATAAATAAACGTTCCAATTCAAAAAATACGCTACTACCGGAAAACCTACAAAAGATAAGATAAGTGTTTTAATAGATATACGTATTACAGAAAAAACGAGATAGCGATTATTCGTTTCGTGCATCAACAAAGATTGGAAGATTATCCGACCGCCATAAACTTTATACTAGTAACTCATTAAAACACATAATCAGGGTAATTATTACATCATACAATGACGAATGTATTGAAATAAATCTAGCAAACGAACAATAACTGGCCATCATCAACTCTCCTTATTTCTTATACATGGCTGTTTGCTTTTTGGTACATTCTCAAACAGCTATTATTCTGATTATAATTATATGTGTTAAGTAACAAAAAGCTTTTAACACAATGGCTTTCTCGTCAATATCGATATTTTAGAACTACTGTTAATATTAGAAGGTCATGAAACAGCTGCTGACTAATGCTACTAACTCCTGTCATTGTGCACTATTTAAATAACGCATTATTTTTAGTAGCAGTAAATATGCGTTTTAGTTATATCCAGAAACGAGATATGTTGCGTGTTTTTTATTCCTCTGGTCGAAATTCAACAATAAGTGCCGAAACGTATTTAAGATTGTATTCAGAACGACAACAACTGAATCGTACTACTATATTGCTGATTCTTGATACGAACTTAGCCAAATAGGGATCGTTTCTAAACCTCGTAGTGCTTATGGCAACAGAAATTTGAATAATAACCAGCATGATATTTTACACATGGTAAACCATAAAGCTAAAATACTTTTTATTGATCTCGTAACTAACAATTTTGTTGTTTAGATAAATAATATTCTTTCAACATCCACACGTGAAGTAGCTGTTGCATTAAACATACCGCTGACACAAGTTTTTAGAACTTTACGTGCAAATAAGAATAAACCATACAGGATTCATGTAAGTCATAAGCCGGAAATACCATCCAGCGATTAGAATATTGCAATTGGCTGTTAGGAATGCTAAATAATGATAAGAATTTTTTGAAGAAAATCATTTGGTCTGACGAATCTATATTCACAAACGTTGGTATTTTTAATAGAAATACTGAACAATACTGGACAGTAGAAAATCCAATACAAAATCAGGAAAGCAGACTACAGCAGCGTTTTGGCATAAATGTTTAGATAGGTATCTTAAATGACCGTTTAATTGGACCATTCATGTATGAGGAATCATTAAATGAAGAAAGATATTTGAATCTTCCTCGCGCACAAATATCCGAGAAGTTGGATAACATTCCGATAAATCAACGTAGACATTTGTGGTGGCAGCATGACCGTGCTCCAGCGCATAATGCAGTAATTGTCAAATAATATTTAAACTAAGAATTTTCCAACGTTGGATTGAAAATGGTGGATTAGTTGCATGGCCTGTTAAATCCTCGAATCTAACGCCATTATACTACTTTTTATGAGGAACTACCAAAAATCAAATTTACAAGGAACCCCCTAGAAACGTAGAAGCACTTACAACATGAATTATTTCTGCATTTGACGCTATTCCTAGAAGGTCAATTCAAAGAGCTGTGCTAAATGCAAGAAAACGTGCACAATTGTGCGTTAATGAACATTGTTTGGTCAATACATCACTTGCAACAGTGGTTTACGCTTATCATTTTGTAAATTTCGTATTAAAATACTTCTATCTACAATTAAGTCACTGTTTAAAAAGCTTTTTTGATACCTGTCATACACTACTATAATTAGAAAAAATTGGTGAATTCGAATGTACAAAAAACTAAACGGCGTCCATAAGAAATAAGAAAGTTGATGATGATCAGGTGACAACGAAACTTTTTTAACAAATTGAATCGGGCTATTCAATATGGGGTAAAAAGTAGTCATGAGAAAGTGCTTTTAAATTTTGAATATTCTTTGAAATAACGGCAATAAAAATAAAAAACAGAAATTCAGTTTTTTACATTTCTGGAAATATCTCAGACGTTAAATCAGATGTATCAAATTGCATTACAGATTTTAATTATTGTAAAATTTAGCAACTTTGACAAATTTAAGCATACCCTCTATCACCATTAATAAGCGATATCCCCATAGTGGCCTTGGAATTTGAATCAGCCTGTATAGCTTTTTATATTACAGGTGAATAATAAAATATAAGCAGACGCAACGTGCTGTTATTGAAGTTTGACGAAAGAGGGGCGCAAGATGTCCAACATTCACAGATTTCGGAATATCTACTGAAACGACATTGTTGACAAAAGCAATATGCGTCGGCGAAAGAAATATACAGAAAAGATAACTGTCATTAACGGCAAACCGCTTAGTGGAATACAATTGGCTCTGAAGGCTGATACGATTCATTCTGCGAATGGTTGAGTTGCTTCGCGCCATCAGGCATGTCACAATGTGAGCTTGTTTTGCAACTGACCTATGATCATAGCGTCATATGAAATTTAAAAAATGCGTTGGGTATCAAAAAGTGTATGCTAGCTACCGCCCAATTTAAATAAGAGAACGGTAGGTGTTTGATTGGATCTGCTTTAAGCGTTCGAATTCGATAAGGACACTTCTTTACGATCTGATAATAGAAGACGAAACCTAATCAGCACAGAAAATCGTAGTAACACGAGTATCGCTTTCCTTGATTTTTTTGGAACACAGGTGTGCAACAGCGAGTGGTACATTAAGACGCTCCAGAAACGTATGTCATCAGGGATACATTCAGCATTACAATGCGCGACTTTGCACTTCTTTTTCAATAAATCAGGTAATTGGCAATTTCAACTGGTTCGCACTCCCTTATCTTCCGTACAATCCGGATTTGGATCATTCTGAACTCTGTGTGATTCATTTAATACAGAGAATACTTCCGGGATGACAATTTGATAACAGACGAGGTAAAAGTGGCAGTGAAGGAATTACTACGGTATGCACACAACTTTTTCGAGAAAGGATTCAAAAACGGGTTTCAACAGCAGCGCAGATGGATTTTTGGTGCGACTCTGTATGTCATAGAAAAGGAGTCACTCTACACGTGAAACTTAATCGATCTGTAGTATCTAAGAGCAGCGTATTATAGCTAAATATATAAGTATATTATAAAGTCGCACCTTTGCAGAGACTTGAAATTAAATAAATTTAGTAGCAAACGCTACTGCATTAATTAATTTAAAATCTTTCCAACGCAAATGACGTTTTCTCACACAAATGTATTTTATTGCACTATAAGGGAACTGAAAATTCTCTTGCAAGTGACTTGTAGGTGCAACCAGAGCCATACCAGTTGTTTAAATTTCACACATACTGTTTTACTTACTTGCTCTTACTCCACAGTCTTTTTAAATTTTGCATTTCTTAATACATGATATCAGGATATTCTTTGTTATCCATGGTTTCTTATTTTTCGTGTATACCCCAGAATATCTCTGCCCCGCCATGTCTAAACTGGATTTAATGTTATTCCATTCTGTTTCTACTTCCTTAGTATCAGAAATTTTCCTGATATCTTTCAGCAATTCATTTGACTTTTTTTGAAATTTTTCGTGGATATTTTTATCTTTTAGCTTCTCAAAGTCAAAGTGCCTTTTTTCGTTATTTGTTAAAAAACTTTTAGTCGTCACCTGATTATCATCAACTTTCTTATTTCTTATGGACGCAATTTGGTTTTTGTACATTCGGATTCATCAATTTCTTCTGATTATAGTAGGGTATGAGAGGTAGCAAAAAGCCTTTTAAACAATGACTTATTCGTAAATAATAGTATTTTAATACCAAATTAAAAATATGATAAGTGTAAACCACTGTTGCAAGTGATGTACTGACCAAACAATAATTACAATAAATGCTCATACAGCTGACCATTTTGTTACGTTTCTCGAGGCAGCCACGTTGGGCGCCAAATTTATGCTACGTTGGCTCGTAGCCGTGCGTAACACCAAGAAAATCAAAGAAATGACCGGGCTCATTCGGAGATTAGGGGGGGTTGCAGAAAGCAGACCCACATACAATGTACGCGACCGTAAGGAGTTAGTAACAATACCTGCAAAAAAAAAATTAGAATAGTAAACCTGCAATAAAAAAAAATTAGTCCTGCAAACCTGAAATAAAGAAAAAGCATAGCATGCTGATCTAGCATAGATTGTTCAGTACTTTGTAGAATGTAAAAAAAACTGTTTAGATAATCTATATAATGTAACAACGGTAAAAGCAATACACAAATTTTTAGTACAAAGTGAGGTAATATTGGGGAGTAGCAGAAACGTTTCCTCACACACCAATTAAACATAAATCAGACAAAATGTTAACAAAAGATAAATAGATAAGACACAATTGATATGAGCAATCCAGTAGCATTGATTTTTTTTTCTTTCCTGTCCAAATATTCGAATTACTCAAACTAATTTGTTTTGTTTCTCTTTTTTTTTTTTTGTTTCTTAATAGCATGCAATTCTATTGTAAAAGATATCCGAACGACAAAGATATAGCAAAACAACGGATAGATATTTACAGTAAGAACAAGTAGGAAATAGTTCAACTTACAAAAGGTCCTTCAGTAACGCTTCCTTGCAATTGAAGTGTGGGATTCACGATGTCCGGCACTAACGCAGCACTTCACCCTTGACTGGGAGGGTGTTGATGGAACTTATCACACGTTACCCTAATCACACCTACGTATTTCACTGGTGTTAGCAGCAGACATTATCACGCGACGGAACTATGTGGCATTGATAAATTTCTTGTTAATTCTATTTCCTGAGACAATAATTTCGAAATATTCTGTAGCACTAGTTTAATTTCAACTGGGACCAAATGTAAATTATTTTCATAAACATCCAAAAAGCAGTGAGAAACTTCAACCAATACCTTTGTAAACCGGTAATCTGTTATATTTCGCAAATAACGAAATTTGCGCAAACAATGATCTGTTTTGGATTCTTTGGGGTTACAAAATTCAGAAACTACAGTATCAACTGTATTTGGATAATCCAAAGTATGCACTACTCTGATAAAGAAAAAAAGGACCGCGAAACTGGATCGCACCCACAGTTTAAATATCAAAAGACAAAGCACCAAAAAAAAAAACCACAATGAGTAAAGCACGTGTATCACTAAAGTAAGTCCGTCAAATGTTCCGTAAAACACGTGCGTCGACCAAACACGTTCGCCTATCAACCATACTACTTCAATCGGAATTAGCACTACACTTACTACAGTTAATATACAACTTTTATTTCACCAGAAAAACAACTAAAATCGTGCCGTGCTTGTTCATGAACAATTCGAAAATTGTTACCGCATTAATTCTCGCTATTGTCAAAGCAAAGAAGAAACAGTATTTTCAACGTAATTAATATATAGAAACCAAGAACAAACTACAACTGCTCATCTGTTTATTCAACTCGTTGCTATAACAACCTCTTATCGTCTATTATCTAGACTTGTATATCCACATAAGGAACAAAATTTATACGAACGGCAAGACAAGAACGATGCAATCCACTCATTATAATACGACGCATTCGCCTAAGGAGTTAATAAATATAAAATATAGAAATAGTAGTTACCGAAATGTATTTACTAATTGGGAAAATGCGTAAAATGTTACGCTATAAAAATGCACGTTACAATTTATATTAACGCACAATTGTGCACGCTTTTTTGCATTTAGCATAGCTCATTCAATGGACCTTGTAGGAATAGCGTCAAATGCAGGTATAATTCATGTTTTAAGTTCGTCCACGTTTCTAGAGGGTTCTTTGTAAATTTGATTTTTGACAGTTACCTATAAAAAGTGGTGTAATGGTGTTAGATTCGGGGATCTAGCAGGCCATGCAACTATTCCACCATTTCCTTGCAACGCTGGGAAATTCTTGGTGTAGATATTCTTTGACAATTACTGCATTATGCGCTGGTGCAGCGTCATGTTGCTACCACAAATGCCTATGTTGATTTAACGAAATGTCATCCAAATACATGGATATTTGTGCGCAAAGAAGATTCAAATATCTTTCTCCATTTAATAATTCCTCATACATGAATGGTCCAATTAAACGGCCATTTAAGATACCCACCCAAATATTTATGCCAAAAAGCTGCTGAAGTCTTCTTTACCGATTTTGTCTTGGATTTTTCTACTGCCCAGTAATGTTCAGTATTACGATTAAAAATACCAGCATTTGTAAATTTAAATTCGTCAGACCAAATGATTTTCTTCAAGAAATCCTTATCATTATTTAGCATTCCTAACAGCCAATTGCAATATTCTAGCCGCCGAATGGTATCTCCAGCTTATGACATAAATCCTGTATGGTTTATACTTATTTGCACGTAAAGTTCTACAAACTTGTGTCAGCGGTATGTTTAATTCAACAGCTACTTCACGTGTGGATGTTGAAAGAATATTATTTATTTAAACAACAAAATTGTCAGCTACGAGATTAGTAAAAAGTATTTTAGTTTTATGGTTTACCATTTGTAAAATATCTTGCTGGTTATTATTCAAATTTCTGTTGTCATAAGTATTAC
This sequence comes from Platerodrilus igneus, assembly GCA_036346225.1. Taxonomy (NCBI): domain Eukaryota; kingdom Metazoa; phylum Arthropoda; class Insecta; order Coleoptera; family Lycidae; genus Platerodrilus; species Platerodrilus igneus. Next base: position 1,433,108 of record JARFIW010000139.1, on the reverse strand, counting down.
GAGGTTTAGTAAACGATCCCTATTTGGCTAAGTTCGTATCAAGTATCAGCAATATAGTAGTACGATTCGGTTGTTGTCGTTCTGAATACAATCTTTCGGCACTTATTGTTGAATTTTGACAAGAGGAATTAAAAACACGCAACATATCTCGTTTCTCGATATGACTAAAACGCATATTTACTACTACTAGAAATAATGCGTTGTTTAAATATTAACAGTAGTTCTAAAATACCGATATTGATGAGAAAGCCATTGTTTTAAAAGCTTTTTGTTACTTAACATACATAATTGTAATCAGAATAATAGCTGTATTAGAATGTACCAAAACACAAATAGGCACATATAAGAAATAAAGAAAGTTGATGATGGTCAGTTATTGTGTTACCTTATTTCTTCTATAGAGATGTATATAGTGTATTTACTCTACCTTATAGGCGGCAGAGCCTCAATTAATTATGAGGGGTTCCTGTCTAAGGTTTAAGCCCAGGGTAAAGAGGATGGAAAATGGCTTTAAGTAAAAAAAGGACCCTATGAAGAGATCTTCCAGCCACCTAAGCTTCTTCAACTTAGGACAGAGCTATGAGCCAAGGTCGTAGGATGGTATACGATAGTAAAATAATTTTTAATGAACGCCACCGTATCTTAATAATAATAACTATAAAGAGAAACAATCCGAAGATAAGATACGGGAATCTTCAAAAAGAAAAAAATATAGCCTTAACGAGCAAAACATAAAAATATAATACTTACTTGTGACTGCAAACTGGAATTGGAACGACGATTTCGTACTATCTGAAGATTTAATTACTTCTTAACATTTTAGAGCTAGGGCTACATAAGAGCCTAGTCAATTTATCACAAAAAAAAATAAATTCCAACAAGATTACCTAGTTAAGATTAAACCTCAAAAATTTTTTTAAACACAATATCGATAATCTATGCTTCTTCACTACAAAAATTTTATAACTATGGTTGCTTGCTTCTATAGAAAAATTATTGTAGACTTCAATGAAAGAAAGCTTTAAAACAACTTATTACTCTTTCTATTGATTTACAAAAAAAATATATACATCATTTATACAATTTTATACGTATTGAAATTTTTGAGATATCTACTTTTAATAATGTCTGGGAGTAGTCTCTGATTGTTTGTATGAATTTTATAATTATAAATTTGTTATAGTTCTCTAGAAGAAATATAGTATTTTCGTTATTAGTCTACAATTTGTATTTGATACCTAAATAGGATCCTGTTTGGGTTTACATTTAATTGATTAAAAGTTTGACTTTCCTTAAATTGTAGAACTCCATTTTTAATTAATTTAATTGATGGAATCAAAGGTCAAAAATACTTATGGTTTGAACTAATCCCTACTTCAAGTATGCTGTCCAAAAAAAAATTATAATTTATAATGTGACAAACAACTATTAACATGTCACGTGCTTAGTTACGGATACATTTTAGTATAACCTTGTAAATTCAAATATAGTTATCTTATAGAAAATTCTTCGTGTTCATAAGAACGTTCATGCAATATCCAACTACTGAATTCTGAACAAAAGTTACGTGTACCAATCCAAATGACCATATAAAATTTACAAAAGTTACGTGTACCAATTTAAATGACCATATAAAATTTACAAAAATTATTATTACATTTCCAGTAACGATTCCGTGAAAAGAAAATTGAATTAAAATTGGAGATGACTCACCACAAACAATCCGTTAGGCATCAGAGTTCGTCAAGCATCTTGAGTACTTACGACAACAGGTGCGCGCGGCTTGCACTTGTAAGGCTCTACGGCTTGACTTCTAAACAAAACAAAATTTACGGAAAATTCCACCATACTCCATAGCAACATCTGAAACTTTGGACTTTCAATACAGCATAACAAAAAATTGTGCTTCTGTGTTCCATAACGATTATATACATAAGATTTATCGCTCCAATACTTTATACATTACGTGCTTGCGTTTCAATACTGTATCACATAAAACTTGTTTTGATACTGTAATTACATAAAATTTGCGTTTCAAAATTGGACCTAAAAGTTGCTTCGATATTCTATAGCAATCAACTTAAATTTGCGTTTCAATATTGTATCTACATTTTTGTTTGCGCAGGAAAGAATCGAAGAAATGATTTGGATGTAAAATTGAAAATTATTCACCTACCGTAGATGATGTGAATTTCAAAGTCACACTAGGTCGATTCAACTACTTATTGATGCTATGGTATATGTCGACACCATTTCACCTGCCTCTGGGACGGCATGTTTTATCAAACCTGCTGGCCTACGTTTCAACACTTGCTTAGCTGATTACATTCGGACGTTAAATGATGAACCTTGACCACGAGGCAATTTTATTATTCAAGCACGCGCAGAATTGGTATGTTGTATCAACACATACACAGATAAAAGAAAACTTAAATTTTACTTCAAGTCCTTAGATATAGGTGGAGCTCTAAGTAACGAATTGGTAATATATTGCTACAATAGGAATTTAATATTTTCTCTTTAGTAAGGGATATTTGTTAAATAAATATTTAGAACAAAAGCGTACATTTATGAAGCAGGTAATTGTATTCGTTACAATTGTTCCTTTGTTAAATCACTGAAGTTATAAAAGGTTGTTTTACGTTTTCATTTTTAAGTATTAAAATACTATTATTTACGAATAAGTCATTGTTTAAAAAGCTTTCTGTTACCTGTCATTCACTACTATAATTAGAAAAAATTGGTGAATCCGAATGTACAAAAAACCAAAATGGCGTCCATAAGAAATAAGATAGTTGATGGTGGTCAAGTAACGACGAAACGTTTTCTAACAAATTGAATTAGGCTATTCGATAGGAGCTAAAGAATGACCATGAGAACGTGCTTTTAAATTTTTAATATTATTTGAAATAACGCCACTAAAAATAAAATACAGAAATTCAGTTTCTACATTTTTAGAAATATCTGGAAATGAAATATGTTAAATTGCTTTGCAAATTATTAATTAATGTAAAATTTAGCAACTTTGCCGAATTTAAACATACCTTCTATCTCCATTAATAAGCGAGATTCCCATTGTGGCCGTCGAATTTGAATTAGCCTGTATGAAACAATTGTATGTTGAATTGCAGTCAGTTACATATTAACATAAATCTTGGTAACCGAGAAGCTTTGAAGTTGCTATTTCAGTTAATGAAATCGTATGATATTAAAAATAATTTTTGAAATTTTTGAAAGTTAATGTCCTTAAAGAAGGAGGTTGCCAACTGATAATTTTAATTAGTACAAACAGTTAGTGCATGAACAAAATTGATCTGGTACACCGATTATTTCGTTTTTCAGGTGTTCTCTTTTGCGAGTTTTACTAAATACGACTGATAATCGCCTAGCAAAAATTGAATGTTTCCTCTAATTTAGTTCTTTCTGAGCTGAATACTTTAAATATTATAAATAACTATTAAATAGCGTATAACGAGCAGTACAACTGTCACATTGTAAATATGAGTAGAAAAAAATAAATCTACTAGAATAAAATTTCTCTAAAATCTTATAGAACAAATAAAAGAAAAATCCATAAAACATATGATAATGTTACCACTAATAAACAAAAATTTATAACATTAAAAAATTGACCAAGATAGTTATTTTTAACACTTAAATCTATAATGGGCCACAAAAATAGAACGCCCGCGATATACATGATCAATTGTATATAATGTCCTGGTTTATATATTGGAAATTCTAAGCAATACGCTTATATGAACATATCTGTAGTATAAAAACCAACAATGGGGGAAGTACTGCGATAGTGGCCTACGCTACACCAGAGGTTTATGAATTTGCCTTTACTAATACAAATATACTTGGTAATGAATGATAATAAAAAAGGCATAATGGAAACTTCCACTTTAGATAATTCTGCTTTTATATTACGATAAAATTCGTCCTTTCCCAGCTCCTCAAAAATATTTCCCATGCTCAACTCAACCTCTTGACACAAAATCGGATTTTTGAACACACAAATTTCGACCGAAACCCCTTGAAGGTTTTTCGACTCACCTCCTTTCTTGATTGGACACCGGGATAATGTATCTGCGAGAACGTTCTTCTCACCCGCGCAATGGGCAATACTAAAAGCGTATTTTTGGATATATACCACCCACCTTGTTAATTGCGAATTCAACAATCTGTACGACATTAAAAATGACAAGGACTTGTGAACCATAATTAGTGTTAATTAACGTCATAAATACAAATACTTACCAACGCTGCAAGAAACGCAATACTGCAATACTGTTATACAGTATCCAGTTTCAGAATCGTGTAACGTACGACTGGCGAATGCAATTATCTCCTCTGAAGTTTTCGGATTAATCTGAAATAGATAACCCCCAGACCTATATCCGAGGTACCTGTTTGAATAAAAAACGCACGAGCAAAATGCGGTTGCTTCAACATGACAATCTATAGAAGAGCTAATCTATTTTTTTTTCAAAAGCCTCCCACTGTTTTAAACCCCAACACTATCGGACACCCTTTTTTAAAAGTTTTAACAACGGCCACGTTAATTCCGTTAGCTTTTTGCAAAACCTACTCTTGTATTTAACGATTACCCAAAAACCTCTTAAGTGCCAGATATTCCGCGGCACCAGAAACGAATTAATAGCTTCTGCTCGGGATGCATCCACCGCCACTCCTTCAGCTGAAATGATATGACCCAGGAAAACAATATATTTTCTAGCAGAACTGCACCTTTTAAATTTTATTGTTATACTGGCAACTTCCAGCTTTTCAAATATAGTATTTAAATCAATTAAATATTCTTTTTAAAAACATACGCTTTTTCTTCATATAGGAATCCAGTAAATTTCTACAAATCCTTACGATTCCATCCTTTTTTTAACAACCACCAACGGACTTATATATTCGCTTCTGTTAGCCTCAATTATATCCCACGTTATTATCTCTTCTATCTGCCGCTTTGCATCTTCTTTATATGCGTATGTAACGGGATAAGACCCGACAACAAAAGGATATCATCCCACAATTCGATTTTATGGAATAGACGTATGCCCGACCTGGCTCGTCCGAAAATACTGGTCTGTGATACACCAATAACTTATGCAAACTATTTCTTTTCTTCCCAAGAGAAACTCTGCCCGATTTACTACTTCTTTAATAAGCGATATCTTGAACGGAATTGTCTGCTTTTAAACTAAACTCATTGCAACTGTTATCAGAAACGTGACAAACGGTAAATTGAATATCCGAATTTAGTTCCACACTAAATTTAATACACCTCACTACCCTTAAAAATATCAGATAAACAATTTCTAGTAAAATTTATTATAATCTGATAATCTGCAAAAAATTGTGTCTAAAAATAGCATCTCGTATCAAATTTGGGAACCATGCAAAGGTACGCTAACTGAAGTTTCTTGAATTTGAAATTCAAATAATATTGGTCCTTAACAGTGCAATTCTTTCCAGCAGCACTTATCAAAATGGTGGAAGTAAAAGGTAATCGTTAAACATCGACACAATGCAATTTTTTTAGCAGAAAATCCATTGAAACACAAGTAATTTGTTTACCCGAATCTACCAATATTTTTGCGTCAATATTTTCAACCATAGCCTTAATAGTTGGTGTTTCAGCGACCGATTTGATTTCGTTTACATCGTCCAATTTTATTAAATAGGGTAGCCATCGCAGATGGTGAATTTCCCGTAGAATTGTCAATGGTACTTGAATCCTGACCCCTTTATTCCTTTCTGTTACTACTATAATCGTTATCATTTATAGTAATTTTGACCTGGAGGTTCCTACTCTTATCACCGTTATGACTCCAAGCGTTCTGACTATTTCCTTGATGAACACCCTCATTTTGATCAGCATTAGCGCCAGCTTGAACCTATGTGATTACTAGTATTATTAGAACTTTGATTTCTTTAAGTATACTTATACCTCTTCTAACGCTTTGGGGATACGATTTATACTTCCACCTTGCATCTCGCTCAAAAATTGATTCTTTAAAAGTGAAATAATCTTTTTTGTTCCAAAGGTAAGGTTAAGAAGTTTGCTCCCCTTACCAGCTTTAAAAAATAATCTGCTCTCCCGCTCCTTTAGTAGCATTCAAATTAAATCTTATGGAAAAGTATCGGTTTTTTCTTCATCACTCAATAACGCTTCATAAGTGATACCTTAAATTCATTAAAACCTTTCGTTCGTCTTTTTCGGGATTTCCCAGTCTTGGGACGAACCACGTAAATTATTAACCGCTAAAAAAACCTGTCTAGTCCTGGGTATTCCTGCTTCAAAAAAATATTGCCTGTAATCAGACGAAAAGCACAAACTCATACACCCAAATTTTTATACAATGACATATAGTTATGATATCCCGTCAGAATACCGCTGGCGTCTGGCGGGTTTACAATAGTTCCTCCCTCGCTATTAATTACTATTTCATTGCTCTCTACTTGCTCCCTAACAGAATCAGATACACGATTCACCTCATCACTCAACTTACTCATACTAGCAGAAATATCGGTGTTCATTTGATCAAAAGAATCCTTTAAAGTAACATTGTTCCAATTTATACTGCTAACAGCTGCAACCAGCTACTTCAAAGCTTCTGCGATTTCGTTATCAGCTATTCTATCAACCTTTTGTAAACCGGTTTTAACTTTGCTCCTTGCAATCATACACTTGTGATATCAGCTATTCTAAGAAGCAACCTTTATCTTAATGGGGGCACCTAACAGCATTCAAGTTCTCAACTACACCGCAAGATACGTTTTGGGCATTTGAGAGCTTTATTTTAAAAATTTGGTCGCCAAAAATTCTTGTATCAAATTTATGTTTAATTGTATAATTACAAAAACAACTTATTTCTGTTACAACAATTTAGACGTTTATATTCATTAAACATTAAGTAATTGAAATTGACAAAAATATTTGAAGTAAACAAATCAATAATTAATAATTAAAAATTACGGTGAGTAGCTTGAACTGCCAACAATGTTAAAGTTATGAAATTCGAAGACTGACTGACGATCGGGGGCACCTTACAGTATTTATGAAGCCTCTGATCTCACTTCATCTTGTGGGAAAGTGCAGATCTTCCTGTCTGCAGTTTCTCGATAATTATGCAATGTCTTATTCTACGTAATTCTAATTAAGACTGCTTTATTGTAGTTCATTGTTTCTGCACCTGCAGTATCAGGTTGCGTCTGGAATACAAAGTAGTTGTTTCCTTTCTTATTCCTGATATGAACTCTGATTAATCTTTAATTATAACCTTCATTTAATACAATGTAACATTTTATTACTAAGACATAATAAATGCGTTTAATTTTATATACATTTTAATATGGGGGATTTGTAACTCGCATTGGACATTATAACTCAGAAAACTACTTACTTTAACTTTGATGATGCTTTCTGTAAATATGTACACATTCATTCACCCCAATTTGGCATATCTTAGTTAATACCATATAATAATCAATGTACTTGTGTGGGTTACAATTAAAAAGTTATATTACAGTTTTAGTTTCCTATTAACCCAGGGTTTCTATCACTATTTTGTTAATCGAAGCGTAACTAATTAAAAGCCCCCATTGCCACCAATTTGTGTAGCAACCTCCAAGCACCTTGAGCTAAGATATCTGAAAGTGTGCACTTAGTGGTGGTCTTTGGTGATGAATAACGCTTTAGTTAGCGAACCAACCATCTTTTTGAGTCCGATAGTTTAAATTAGTACCCCTTCAAATTGCACAAATGAATAAATCTATCGACTCCATTCATTACATTTAATATTAGTGATTGTAAAAATTAACACCAATTTTTTCACATAACTAAATATCAGTTTCTGGTGCCAATTAAACGATAATAAAATATGAAAACAGCGAACACATCTGTATACGTTTTACAGTTGGAGCAAGTAATCGTCTGCAGCACGCTCACTCTTCAATTCACTACCTCTTCTACATTCAAAATCTTAATAATAAATTTGAACAATTTTTAAATGTGACATTTTTGTTAACAAGGCCAAGTCTCCCGCACGCTACGTCTTGATTTTTTCGCAAACCCTACTCGACTCACCACATCCAGCTGCGCTAACTTATTTGCTACTTAGAATACAATACGGGGGTGGTCTGTTACAAGTATTATAAATTGTGTGTATATTGCATGCCTAAGATCCTAACAAGGGATCACAAAAGCAAGCGTATTTAAACGCCTTGACAGTTCTCGGACGCTATATGAACTAGGAGATGCATTGTTAAGCTAAATTGTAACAGTAGATGAGACTTGGGTGGTCTACACTACATCTGGAACGAAAAAACAATCATCACCGTGGCGATATTCCGGTTTTCCGAAAACAAGAGATTCGAACTGATGATTGATTTCATTAGAAGGGTGGCAAAGCCACGAGCACGTAGGTCTCAATATGGGCCCATTGTGCTGCCTTCTTATACCTGGTCCTCAATCACTCAGCCATCCGAGCATACAGACGGTTCAGGGCGTGTTACCGATTCTGGCGGTGTCTGGCCAGAAGTCACCTAACATGCATTCTCTGAGGTTGGCGAGTGCCGGGCAGGTGCACTGGATGTGCTCTGCCGTCTCGTCATCCTATTGACAACTGCGGCACGTTGGGTTTTCTGATAAACTCAATCTATGCATGTGCTTTTTTACCTTGCAGTGCCCAGTCAGAATACCTACTAAAAGTCGTAGTTTTTGCCTCGGCAAACCTATGCAAAGTTTTCCATTTTTTTGTCGAAGGGGACTTAATGAACATTTTTGCCTGTCGGTAATATGTTTCCTTTGCCCACCTCTCAATGGCGATGGTAGGTTCTCTGTCTTATCGTGGTAAATAGCACATATGACAAAAGAGAGACCGGGTGGCTCAGGTCCGACAAAACTCTGAGTCGATCCTTGTCTCAGCAAAGCGGCAGCCTGCTCATTACCGTATTTACCTGAATGACCCTTGATCCAGACCAGCTCGAGGATATTAGAGTAAGAAGTCCATTCAAGAGTGAGGTGGCACTGAAGTACCACCTCTGAAAGGATCTTCTGCCTATTTAGGGCCATTAAAGCTGACCTGCTATCGTGGATATGCGTATCGTTTTATTTTGAATACCTCGTTCTAAAATAAAACTGGCACCTTGCATGATCGCAGTGACTTGTGCTTGGAAAACAGTTGCCTGCGTTTCCAACGCTATGCTTTTGTGAAGGTCTAGGTCATCTGAAAAGATGTCTGCCCCGGTACCTTCCTTCGTTTTTGATCCAACTGTGAAGATGAACGTATCTGCTGAAATCACGTCTTCAGGGTCCACACAGATCTTGTACTGCTTCCTGAATATTAGTTTGGGTGTAATTGAGTCTACCATGGCATCCAAGAGTGGCATTGTTAGCAACGCCTCCTTTAAGATATCCTGGTATCTCCCACTGTCTCCCTTATTGTTCCACAATCACTTAACTTTTAGTCTTAGTGCCGCTCTTAGAGCCACCTCCTCCACATGCAGATCTAGGGAAGGGAGGCTCTAGATGGCTTCCAAGGCCGCAGTTTGTGTGGATTTTATTGGGCCCGTGATACTAAGACATGCTAGTCTTTGTATGTGCGTAAGTTCTTTAGCTGCGTTAACTTGTCTGGTGCGCGTCCACCAAACAACAGCTCCATGGTATAGCATAGGTCGTTCTATTGCAGTGTATAGCCTTTGGTGAAAGACCCCAAAGTTGACCTATAGCACGTCTACATTGCCAGAACACTGCGCTAGCTTTCGTAACTTTTGCTTGTAAGTGTTTAGCCCACTTCATTTTCTTATCAAGTATAATACCTAAATACTTGACATCCTCTGAGAGAGTTAGGGATGTTTGAAAAAGTGATGGTAATCTGGTTACTGTTAATTTGCTTTTGCTGGTAAACAGGACTAGCGAGGTCTTGTTTGGATTTATGGTCAAGGAGTTGTTTGCATTAGGTTGCACAGCACTTGCTCATATTTGCCAACTACTACAGTAGCCAGGTCATCAGCATACCTCACCGTGTTGAAGCCGGCCCCATTAAAATGATGTAGCAGGTTGTTAACTACTAAATTCTATAGTAGTGGTGACAATACGCCACCCTGAGGACAGCCCATAGCTACTGCCCTGCATAAGGAAGTGATTTCCACACAGACACGTACTTCATGATAGGGTAGATACTGTTGGATTAACTGTCTGAGCGTGTTGTCCACTTTCGTGTTCTCTCATAACTTTATCAATAGTTTCAAAGGTGATTTCACTAAACGCGCCTTATATATCTATAAATAAGCCTAAAGCTGACATATTGTTCTTGCGGGATCTCTCAATTCGCCCAACCACAGCGTGTAGGGCAGACTCTGTAGACCTCCCTGGTATATAGGCATGTTGGTTTCGGTGAAGAGATGGCACTGCCCAATCCCTGCCCTGACATCAATGTCGCACAATCTTTCCAGCGTCTTTAACAAAAATGACGTTAGACTGATTGGACGACATGATTTGGCCAAGGAGTAGTCCTTCCGTCCCGGTTTAGGAATGAAGACCACCCTGACATTCCTTCAGCTTCTGGGAATATATCCGAACGCAATACAGCCTCTGAACAGCCTCACCAGGGGAGGAAGCAGCTTCCCCAGACTCCATTGCAGTAGAGCTGGAAAGATGCCATTCAATCCTGGGGACTTAAAAGGTTGGAAGGTTAAGATTGCCCATTTTACTTTTTCTTCCTCAACCACCCGGTTGGCTACCTCCCAGTCTGTCTCCTCTAGGGCTGGCCTGAGAGCATCCATCCTAGTGATAGACGATAAAGGTACACTTCGTGGAAAGTGTGTATCTAGGAGTAATTTAGCCGTCTTTTCCTCGTTATTGGTAAACGAGCCATCCGCACGTTTGAGACAACATGGTTGCTGGCGCAGATCTTTAGACAGGATTTTATTTATTCGGGACACTTCTTTGGCAGACTCAGCTGAGGTACAGAAGGTCTTTCATGAGTCTCTTTGTCGTTTTCTTATTTAAGCTTTGTATAGTCTTTGGTGGTTTTTATAATTCTCCCAGTCGACCATACTTTTGCTGTTTTTTGCCCTATTGAACAGCCGGTCCACGGTTTTCTTCAGCTTCTGAAGCTCGCACCATGGGTGCTGGAACGAGTAGAAGCTTTTCAAACCGAGCATGCCTGCTTAAAGGACTCTACAATCAAGGTTTGAAGAAACTCAATGCCTCCTTGTAACTCCTCTACGGTTGTTAGATTGGTCGTGTGTTCCGATGTGTAAAGCCGTCTTTCTAGGCAGTTCGCATAAAGAGATTCGAACTTATTTGTAGCGTATTTTGGCACAGACAAGGTATACTCTTGGTGGAATTTAAGTCGAGAGGCACAACAATAAATTTTTTTGTTTATTATAAGAATTCGAAAACTACATCGTGCTATACAAAACAAAAGACGCGATTTGGTACATGCTATTTTGTTCTTTTGTTCAACGATAATGTGCGTCCGCACATTGCATCTGGTACTTAAAAATATTATCACCTCAATTGGCTTGGCCCAATTCTGCCATTCATCCTTCAGCCTCCATCTGGCACTGAGCGATTACAACCTCTTCATACACTTAAAGAAATTCCTCGGCAATACGCATTTTGACAACGAAAAAATCTTGAAAACGAGGTTTAAAAATGGTCAGTCATTCTGGCGCCCCTTTTTATGAAGAGGGTATACAGAAACTTATACCACGCAGAGATGAAATGGGTCACCTAAGAAGTGACCCATGCCCCACTGACCCACATAGGTATGCGACCCAAGACCCATTGACCCACTGACCCAAATTGACCCGGTGACCCAAATAAACCCGGTGGCCCAAATTGACCCGGCGACCTAAATTGACCCATGGACCCAAGATGATTTACGCCTACGCTTATCAAATATTGTCTCGACAAAATACTTTATTTATTTTAAATAATCACATAAAATGTAAGCAAACGCACTAAAAATAAGAAAGAACTATAATATATAAATACAAATTATCTTATAAACCTACGTAATAAAAGAAGGCTACGTCACTTATGAATTCATGATGGCTAGGCTATATTTTTAAAATTCCGTTTTTAAAGATTGTGAAACAAAAAGTACGAGAAAACACACGCGTACGGGAAGAGCATTTACTTTATATTGGAAGATATTATGGATTTACTTATGCAGGTTATTACATTTTAAAGCGAAATTGAGGGGCGGCCAAAAAATATTTGCCTACCGGCAGCAAATTTCAAAAGCCAGCGCTGGGAAGAGGGGGTGCAACCTAAGGAAAACGTAACCAAACCGCAACTTGTAATACGCGTTTCATATAATTTTAACCATTGTATTTGTTTTATGACTCTCCACCTCTCGGAGATTGATAAAAGTATATACAACAACCAGGGTGATGCCTACTGCTACAAATTACCAAAGTAATGAAATGTTATGAAAATAAAGAAACAATATTTAGATTTTTTACCACAAACTACGTCAGTGGAAGAGAATTCTATTGGCAAACTAATTTAGATGTTTATATTTGATACTATGACGATTACTAACCTTGATGATAGTTCTTAAGTGTCATTGTTTTTTTTAAGTTAACTACAATCCAGAATCATGCAAATTTTGAAATCTTATAGTATTATTGCTACAATAGCGAGAACAGAAGCTAGAAACAGAAATTTTTAAATTTATTAAGATTATAACATACAAAATTCTATAAGTTTATAACACCGCATTGTGTGCCATAGCACGTTTCTTTGAAAAAATTTTAAAATGCGTTTTCATATTAAAAGAAAGGCGCTGTACTCTTATCGCATTATAAATTATTTTGTCGCTTACATCAAATTCATAGAATGAGTGCAAGTAACTAACTGAACCAATAACTTTATAGTAGACCATTTTTGGGAATCCCAGGACCTCATTTCCTCCAGAATCCCTCATTTCCTCACTCATCTGGACCAAAAAGTTTTCTTCGACTAACCATTTTTCATCTTTCGAGATAAATATATCTTAAATTTTTCATCTTTCGAGATAAATGAGCATCCTCATTCCCACACACGAGATAAACCTATTTTTAAGATTTTTTTTACCGCTAACATTCTGGACCAAAAAGTTTTCTTCGACTAGCCATTTTTTCATCTTTCGAGATAAACCTATCTTGTTTGGTATCAATTAATATTAGATTTTTCTCAGCTACCCGAATCTTTAGGAATTTTTTAGATTGCTTCACCCCCAAGGGAGCTACCCCCATTTTAAGATTTTTTACCTGTAGCGACTTTTGAGCGTTCTTATAATTTTTTTAGTCATGCGATACATCTTGTTAGTCTAGAATTTTACGCAGAATTTGAATCTGCAAACAGATTTGAAATCGGACTACTTCTTGCAAAGTTACACTTTAAAGTCCGGAACCTCTAAATTTTGCTCGTATATATTTAACTCCATTTTTTAAAACCTTTTTCGCTATCCAAGATATATGCTTTAACCAACACAAAATTAAGCACGCAAAATTTTAATAATTTATTTTATCCAATTTACAGTTTAATAAACTAATTACAATTTTTACAAAGTATAAACATTATTTCCTGTGTGTAGCCGAAAGTTTAACCTGTAACAAAAAAGAGATTAATGTGTTGTTTAAATAGACCTGTAATAAAAAGAGATTAATGTAAAAAAAGAGGAAACGTGTTTTCGGTCAATAAGACATATTGTTAATCTAACAATATGTTTTACCGTCCAGCGACACCACGTGGAGGTAAACACATTCCAATGTAATGGGTTTTAAATATGAGAATGGGAAGGTCAACTTTTACGTAATCATCGCGTGGTTAATAATTAAGAAAGCTGTATATAATTTCTTTTTAAACGTGTATATCTTCTCCAAACAAATGCGGTTATTATAATAGGAAAGTACGCTAAATGCAAGTCAATTAACAGCAATTAAATAGTGTTTACTGACCTACCTTAATTGTTTGTACAAGGAAACACAATAAAATATATACAAATATGGTAAGTACCTTATATATTTATGCCCCATATGTAGGTTGCTGTACTATTAGGACCAGGGCATGCAGACTTTAACACCTCCATCTCGCACGCTTTACACAGATATTGGTTGTTTCGTACAAGACCCTTTAACAACTGGTGGAGTTGAACGTTTACTGCTTAATGACATACCGTGCTGTTTTTCCTTGTGTTGCTGTAAGCTATTCTTGTAAAAGCGATACTGCAAGACCCAGAGTTTAAGTACTTTGCCGCCGACGGATGTATAAGCTTAACCGTGGACGATGTTACGCCACGACATTAAATGGCATGCTTGAATATTTTCTTTGGAAACAATCGAAGATTGCCGAAAACACTCGAAGAGTGCACAAACGCGGTCACTAAACCACAATTAATAATCGCCTTTATAGGTTTAACATTTCTACCATTACCCAATGACTTTAATTTCTTATTGGAGAGAATCCTTATTCTCCCACGCACTGTTGCGTAGCTGGATGCCCACCCCTTTTGGGAATATATGCTCGTTATAGGTTGTAAGACCCTCAGTTTTACTTAACTACACTTTGTGAGATCCCTTTAATCTTTTTAATCGCGTCCTTCTCGCGCACAATACAGTAGGACTTAGCCTTACTACCAACAAATTATAACACCAAGTCACCGTTAAACTCGTCTTTAAATTTCCCCACAACTTTTTGTTAACATGCGGTAAATTGTGTTTATTATTTGCGGGTACACCACTTTAAACCTTAAAAATAAAAACAGGATAGTTTAATACGTCTATTAATAATTTATGGTAATGTTGGCGATACAAATATGTAAAACAAACTTTATCAAGAAAATATAATGTTTTAATAGAATACATACACGTATTGATAACATCTATAAACCGCTGTGGTAACCAGAGTCTGGCGAATCTGGGATATCCAAATCTCTAAACATTTGCGCAAGCGATTGCCTTGCAGTTGCATCTTTTAAGTACTGAATGGGGAAACATTTAATAAGTTCCAACACTGTCAAGTAACTTAAATTGCTGCAATCATTAGACAGAGAAATAATGGTACTGCTCTCTCCCTCTAATAACGTTTGAACCCTTTCTTCCTCCGTCGTATTTCCACATACTTTTTTTATATCACCAACAAATTTTTCATAAAATTCTGGAAAGTTTCTACACCTTAACTCAGCCATTTTATAACAGATCAATTCTCGCAAATTTAATAGCTTGATGCACTCGTACGCAGGTAGCACAATAACATTCCCATCTTTCGTAATCTCCATATTATATAAATTCTCTTTTCAAAATTGTTCAACAACCATATACTTCTATTAAAGGCTGTGCTCAGCTGCAATTTGAAATCTTGATCCAATTGTATCTCAACAACATCGTTTCCAGTAGTCAAACCATTTAATCTGACTTGTTTTGAGTTTTGAGCAAATTGGCGAATTTGAAATTCCACTTGAAAAGTACACAATTTCTTCCAATCGATGTAAGAGAATGTTATCGTAGAATCAGCACACGTACCACTACAGCAAATCACTTGGATGACAGGTTGAAGACCACCATATAAATCAAAACCAACTTCTAATATATGGTGGTGATAATTTGGAGGAAATTCGCCTAACCTATAGGTTGACTTACCAACTAGTTGGTTGATATTTAATTGTGGTACTCGCACATCACTTGTAACGTCAACACAAGAAAATCCATCTTTAATTTATAATTTTAATCAAACTCGACAATACTTTGACGACTAATGCACTGGAACATGGCTCTCGCCTTTTATGCCGATGGTCGAGCGTGCGCAGCTCTATTATATTAGTTGGCGTTATATGCAAGTCTTGACTGGAAAAGTGACGCGTATAATTGTTTTATAGTGGGTTTTACCTGTATGTATTTAACCACCAACGCCATTTTTAGAATTATTAAACAAAATTACTCTTAGCAGTATTTTTAATATACCATCGTGTAAGATTTCAATTATTATTATGTTTTTCCTCAGGTTCTCAAATCCCTCGGAATTTTTTTCAAATCGAATGACCCTTTACTGATTTGCAGATTAACCTTTTGCAAGCACCGTATATAATTCACCTTTAATCTATTTCTAAACCGTATCGCTCTGTCTTTTGAGATAAACCCCTGGTGTGTCCCACAATCGACTTCCTTTCCACCCCAAACACGTTGACACTGATGTTGTTTAATTCCTCGAACCGGGGTATATCCTTTATGGATATCGGGAACTGCAGTCCTGTCAAATTGAGAATGGTGCTGTAATGGGGTAGCTACCGACCCTCTGCGGATTTGGAGCCGGTAGAGCGCAGCTATCCCACCAGGCAAAGCATGCGTTGTCGTCATTTTGTATATTAATAACAGCTCTGGTGTTTCGAGCCAATTTGGGGAGCTCGATGTATGAGGATCCACGCAAAGGGTTGTACTTGTTTACATTAATCTCCAAGTACAACGCCTGTTTCAGACTCCATCCTAAAACTTACAAATTAGAAAAATCAATAATTGTAGAAAAACCAGAATCACGCTCCTGGAACTCCTCTGACTTAGCTGACATCCTCTCCCAAAGGTTAGATCTCCCAAGGTTACTGGGGAGGTGACCACAACATTTCAGTGTTGAAAGATTTAACATCCTCTACACTGTCCATCTTGGTGTAGCCACCAAACACCTCAAGTTAACCTTGAGGGATAGGTGATCTTTAATTTCTCACCAACTAATGCGATGAACCTCTCTTTCTGCCGACGCAAAATTCTGAACTGTCTAGAAATAATTAGGTTAAACACTCATTCAATGTTTTAAAAGTATACATACCACTAGTATTAGCATTTTAAATTCTGTATGCTACTCTTGTTTTAAAAGCGGTAGCTACAACCACAACATCGCCCTTCAAGACGCGACTAGCAGCAGTCTTGTGCACGTTGGATCGCTGGTGGTGGTTGGTAACGTCCACATCACTAGGAGAAACCAGCGTCGTTTAACCTTGAGTAACATTTCATACCAGTCTATTCACGTCGGTGAAAATCAATTAACCTTGACGCGCTACATCTATAATTATCGGATGTATCGAGAACAAAGTTAGACAAAATATTTATACATATTTTCGAAATTGTGAAATTGGAATAGTCTGCATTTGCATTTTGATAAGTAAACATCGTAATAAAAATGAGCGGGAAAGAATTATATCTTTAGATGCTATAAAATTTTAGAAAAGTTGTCAAGGAGATGAAAACAAGTTTATCAAACAATTCAACTAGCACTTGAATGGTATGTTTAATGAATCTCTGGTAAATACTAAAATAGTGCAAGATAAACCTACACATGATAATGTTGATGCGAAAGATCAGAACATAGACTCCAAGTCAGACGTTTCTGACAGAAAAGAAAGAGACAACTAAATCGTACACTACAGAGGATTTAAATAAAGCCCTTGACGAAATAAACAAAGAATGGATTACTGGTTCAGAAGCATCCGAAATCTACAATGTTCCAAGCTACACTCTATACGAAACTCAGATCAAACGAAAATCGTGTAAATTTGGCAAATATGTATACTACATTTGCCAAATAAAGGAGGAAAAAGTGACTTTTGTGTGTGTGTGTGTGATTGGTTTAATGAATAAAATATATTTCTATGTGAAGTGTACCTGTTAAGTATTTGAATTGAAATATAAATATTGTTTCAAACGTTTTGGTTTTATTTATATATAATGGTATTGTTAGGATACAATTACTCGGAAGCAGTAGCAGAATCTTGGTTTATGTAATATCATAGAAGTTGAACAAAAAAAAATTTCAAACTAAAGGTATGTTTCAAACACGTAGTTGTACTCATTTCTATTAAAATTAAATGTAGCGCTCTTTGTTATAATTCTTTTCATAAGAACTTAGATACCCATTTCAGTTACGTAGACATTTGAAAAATTAAACAATACCAATGTATGCTTTATATTTTAAAACATAAACAAGCTAATATATACAAAATAATTTCTAAATTCACATCATTCATTTCTTATGATAACAGTTGTGGTGGTTAAATTTTATTTTAAAACTTACAATTTAGTATATATTCCATTTGAATATCTGCCAACAGTTTTATAAACCCCATCTCCTCGATTATTTCCATAAAATCATCCAGATCCTCGGGCATTGATAACACTGCAGTACAGTGCTGTATTGCTTCCTCGTATGACTGACACATAAGACATTTTTCTCCTTCTATCGAAAAGCGTTGCCCACATTCTGCTTTTTACTCGTAGAGCATTGCGAAATCTTCGAATAACCTCTCCAAAGTCTTTATACATATTTGTTATATTGTCTCTTTAAACCGTACAATCAACAAATAATAACTTCTACGCGAACATTCCTTTTATATGGGCTACTCCTATTCGGATATGTACCGATTGCATCCGATTTGTGTGCACGCACGAAGCAACCGGTATGGAATGTATTCTATGAACAAAATCATTACATTTCTTAAGAAAATGATAAGGACTTTAAAAATAATTATAACTCTTGTTAGACCTCTAGTCTCTAGATAAACGTTATTATTTTAGGTTGTGTCACTGTTTTCTAAATCAATTTCCTACATACTTTTCCTAAACTATGCGTATCAATTGACGGTTATACTTTACTCCATAACCGACTTGTATATATTTTCGTATTCGTCTCTAGCTAACACGTCCGTATAATAAAGATGTACAGGCTCGTCGTCAACTGGTAACTTAATCTTTTTAAAAGCCAGCCTTTGATTTCAACTTTAACGCTTGTTGTAGGTGTGGAAATTCTTTCCGCTATTCCTTGTGACTAGGAATCGGTAATTTTGCAAGTGATCAATCAATTGTTTGTGCACCTCTTTGAATTTTGTAGAGATGTAGCGTCTCCCTTTTGTATGCCGCAAAGTTCTTTCGTACAGAATCCTGCATAAAATGAAGCTTACGTTTATTTACAATAAAATTGTTAACGTTCGTCATCATCGGACTCAGGATGGGAACTAACTTTTTTTGAATAATGTTAAATATTTATATACTCGTCGAAATTCTTCCTATATCGACCATTATCCAAATCAAAATCTTTCACAACAGTTATAAAATTATGTTTTGAGTCACTCCAACACTGTAAACACATTTCTTTAAATTTCGGATATGTCATGTCACCACTTATATGATCCGAAAAGATATGTCTGAGATTGGTTTCATCCTGTTTCCATAATGCGATTACATTGGCGTTATCTCTAAGTCTATGTTTTAACGCACTAGCGTAAGTTTGACATAGATAGAACGAATCTATTGCTTTATGTCGGCCGAACGAGAAAAATTGAGTGATTTTACTTTGCTCGTTTACAGGTATATCATCGAAAACCATAATTGAATCTTCTTTGGTATTCCCGGGTTCGATCAAATCATCGTAATTTTCAAACTCATGGTACCCAATTTCTTCTTTTAATGGTGTAAAAACGTTTCTTAACAATTCGTATTTCGGTTGATATAAACTCTTCGAAAATACATAGACATTTTGGAATCTAAGACCGTTCTCGTGCAAGATCAGAGATATTAAAGCGCTGGTCTTCCCACAACTCGATGGTCCCACGAATATAGCTCGTATGTTAGACGGGAACAAAGGACCATGTTTACCATCCTCTTTTGCATTAGCAATAGCAAAGTTATCATAATTCTGTACAGGTATTTTAACTTCTGGTATAACATCTCTGGATAAAAGGAAAAATTAATAGGTTAGGTCAGCGCCGCGGCGCTGACCTAACCTATTAATTTTTCCTTTTATCCAGAGATGTTATACCAGAAGTTAAAATACCTGTACAGAATTATGATAACTTTGCTATTGCTAATGCAAAGAGGATGGTAAACATGGTCCTTTGTTCCCGTCTAACATACGAGCTATATTCGTGGGACCATCGAGTTGTGGGAAGACCAGCGCTTTAATATCTCTGATCTTGCACGAGAACGGTCTTAGATTCCAAAATGTCTATGTATTTTCGAAGAGTTTATATCAACCGAAATACGAATTGTTAAGAAACGTTTTTACACCATTAAAAGAAGAAATTGGGTACCATGAGTTTGAAAATTACGATGATTTGATCGAACCCGGGAATACCAAAGAAGATTCAATTATGGTTTTCGATGATATACCTGTAAACGAGCAAAGTAAAATCACTCAATTTTTCTCGTTCGGCCGACATAAAGCAATAGATTCGTTCTATCTATGTCAAACTTACGCTAGTGCGTTAAAACATAGACTTAGAGATAACGCCAATGTAATCGCATTATGGAAACAGGATGAAACCAATCTCAGACATATCTTTTCGGATCATATAAGTGGTGACATGACATATCCGAAATTTAAAGAAATGTGTTTACAGTGTTGGAGTGACTCAAAACATAATTTTATAACTGTTGTGAAAGATTTTGATTTGGATAATGGTCGATATAGGAAGAATTTCGACGAGTATATAAATATTTAACATTATTCAAAAAAGTTAGTTCCATCCTGAGTCCGATGATGACGAACGTTAACAATTTTATTGTAAATAAACGTAAGCTTCATTTTATGCAGGATTCTGTACGAAAGAACTTTGCGGCATACAAAAAGGGAGACGCTACATCTCTACAAAAATTCAAAGAGGTGCACAAACAATTGATTGATCACTTGCAAAATTACCGATTCCTAGTCACAAGGAATAGCGGAAAGAATTTCCACACCTACAACAAGCGTTAAAGTTGAAATCAAAGGCTGGCTTTTAAAAAAGATTAAGTTGCCAGTTGACGACGAGCCTGTACATCTTTATTATACGGACGTGTTAGCTAGAGACGAATACGAAAATATATACAAGTCGGTTATGGAGTAAAGTATAACCGTCAATTGATACGCATAGTTTAGGAAAAGTATGTAGGAAATTGATTTAGAAAACAGTGACACAACCTAAAATAATAACGTTTATCTAGAGACTAGAGGTCTAACAAGAGTTATAATTATTTTAAAGTCCTTATCATTTTCTTAAGAAATGTAATGATTTTGTTCATAGAATACATTCCATACCGGTTGCTTCGTGCGTGCACACAAATCGGATGCAATCGGTACATATCCGAATAGGAGTAGCTCATATAAAAGGAATGTTCGCGTAGAAGTTATTATTTGTTGATTGTACGGTTTAAAGAGACAATATAACAAATATGTATAAAGACTTTGGAGAGGTTATTCGAAGATTTCGCAATGCTCTACGAGTAAAAAGCAGAATGTGGGCAACGCTTTTCGATAGAAGGAGAAAATGTCTTATGTGTCAGTCATACGAGGAAGCAATACAGCACTGTACTGCAGTGTTATCAATGCCGAGGATCTGGATGATTTTATGGAAATAATCGAGGAGATGGGGTTTATAAAACTGTTGGCAGATATTCAAATGGAATATATACTAAATTGTAAGTTTTAAAATAAAATTTAACCACCACAACTGTTATCATAAGAAATGAATGATGTGAATTTAGAAATTATTTTGTATATATTAGCTTGTTTATGTTTTAAAATATAAAGCATACATTGGTATTGTTTAATTTTTCAAATGTTCACGTAACTGAAATGGGTATCTAAGTTCTTATGAAAAGAATTATAACAAAGAGCTACATTTAATTTTAATAGAAATGAGTACAACTACGTGTTTGAAACATACCTTTTAGTTTGAAATTTTTTTTTGTTCAACTTCTATGATATTACATAAACCAAGATTCTGCTACTGCTTCCGAGTAATTGTATCCTAACAATACCATTATATAAATAAAACCAAAACGTTTGAAACAATATTTATATTTCAATTCAAATACTTAACAGGTACACTTCACATAGAAATATATTTTTATTCATTAAAACTAATACACACACACACACACAAAGTCACTTTTTCCTCCTTTTATTTGGCAAATGTGTAGTATACATATTTGCCAAATTTTGCACACGATTTTCGTTTGATCTGAGTTTCGTATAGAGTGTAGCTTTTGGAACATTGTAGATTTCGGATGCTTCTGAACCAGTAATCCATCCTTTGTTTATTTCGTCAAGGGCTTTATTTAAATCCTCTGTAGTGTACGATTTAAGTTGTCTCTTTCTTTTCTGTCAGAAACGTCTGACTTGGAGTCTATGTTCTGATCTTTCGCATCAACATTATCATGTGTAGGTTTATCTTGCACTATTTTAGTATTTACCAGAGATTCATTAAACATACCATTCAAATGTTGGCTACTTGAATTGTTTGATAAACTTGTTTTCATCTCCTTGACAACTTCTTCTAAAATTTTATAGCATCTAAAGATATAATTCTTTCCCCGCTCATTTTTATTACGATGTTTACTTATCAAAATGCAAATGCAGACTATTCCAATTTCACAATTTCGAAAAATATGTATAAATATTTACCCCGTCTAACTTTGTTCTCGATACATCCGATAATTATAGATGTAGCGCGTAAGCAAGAAGTTAATTGATTTTCACCGACGTGAATAGACTGGTATGAAATGTTACTCAAGGTTAAACGACGCTGGGTTTCTCCTAGTGATGTGGACGTTACCAACTGGCAGCCCACCAGCGATCCAACGTGCACAAGACTGCTGCTAGTCGCGTCTTGGAAGGGGCGATGCTGTGGTGGTTGTAGCTACCGCTTTTAAAACAAGAGTAGCTACATACAGAATTTAAAATGCTAATACTAGTGGTATGTATACTTTTAAAACATTGAATGAGTGTTTAACCTAATTATTTCTAGACAGTTCAGAATTTTGCGTCGGCAGAAAGAGAGGTTCATCGCATTAGTTGGTGAGAAATTAAAGATCACCTATCCCTCAAGGTTAACTTGAGGTGTTTGGTGGCTACACCAAGATGGACAGTGTAGAGGATGTTAAATCTTTCAACACTGAAATGTTGTGGTCACCTCCTCCAGTAACCTTGGGAGATCTACAATTCCTTTGTGGAGAGGATGTCAGCTAAGTCAGAGGAGTTCCAGGAGCGTGATTCTGGTTAGTTTCTACAATTATTGATTTTTCTAATTTGTAAGTTTTAGGATGGAGTCTGAAACAGGCGTTGTACTTGGAGATTAATGTAAACAAGTACAACCCTTTGCGTGGATCCTCATACATCGAGCTCCCAAATTGGCTCGAAACACCAGAGCTGTTATTAATATACAAAATGACGACAACGCATGCTTTGCCTGGTGCGTGATAGCTGCGCTCTACCACAGTGCTCACAATCCGCAGAGGGTCGGTAGCTACCCCATTACAGCACCATTCTCAATTTGACAGGACTGCAGTTCCCGATATCCATAAAGGATATACCCCGGTTCGAGGAATTAAACAACATCAGTGTCAACGTGTTTGGGGTGGAAAGGAAGTCGATTGTGGGACACACCAGGGTTTATCTCAAAAGACAGAGCGATACGGTTTAGAAATAGATTAAAGGTGAATTATATACGGTGCTTGCAAAGGTTAATCTGCAAATCAGTAAAGGGTCATTCGATTTGAAAAAATTCCGAGGATTTGAGAACCTGAGGAAAAACATAATAATAATTGAAATCTTACACGATGGTATATTAAAAATACTGCTAAGAGTAATTTTGTTTAATAATTCTAAAATGGCGTTGGTGGTTAAATACATACAGGTAAAACCCACTATAAAACAATTATACGCGTCACTTTTCCAGTCAAGACTTGCATATAACGCCAACTAATATAATAAGGAGCTGCGCACGCTCGACCATCGGCATAAAAGGCGAGAGCCATGTTCCAGCGCATTAGTCGTCAAAGTATTGTCGAGTTTGATTAAAATTATAAATTAAAGATGGATTTTTCTTGTGTTGACGTTACAAGTGATGTGCGAGTACCACAATTAAATATCAACCATCTAGTTGGTAAGTCAACCTATAGGTTAGGCGAATTTCCTCCAAATTATCACCACCATATATTAGAAGTTGGTTTTGATTTATATGGTGGTCTTCAACCTGTCATCCAAGTGATTTGCTGTAGTGGTACGTGTGCTGATTCTACGATAACATTCTCTTACATCGATTGGAAGAAATTGTGTACTTTTCAAGTGGAATTTCAAATTCGCCAATTTGCTCAAAACTCAAAACAAGTCAGATTAAATGGTTTGACTACTGGAAACGATGTTGTTGAGATACAATTGGATCAAGATTTCAAATTGCAGCTGAGCACAGCCTTTAATAGAAGTATATGGTTGTTGAACAATTTTGAAAAAGAGAATTTATATAATATGGAGATTACGAAAGATGGGAATGTTATTGTGCTACCTGCGTACGAGTGCATCAAGCTATTAAATTTGCGAGAATTGATCTGTTATAAAATGGCTGAGTTAAGGTGTAGAAACTTTCCAGAATTTTATGAAAAATTTGTTGGTGATATAAAAAAAGTATGTGGAAATACGACGGAGGAAGAAAGGGTTCAAACGTTATTAGAGGGAGAGAGCAGTACCATTATTTCTCTGTCTAATGATTGCAGCAATTTAAGTTACTTGACAGTGTTGGAACTTATTAAATGTTTCCCATTCAGTACTTAAAAGATGCAACTGCAAGGCAATCGCTTGCGCAAATGTTTAGAGATTTGGATATCCCAGATTCGCCAGACTCTGGTTACCACAGCGGTTTATAGATGTTATCAATACGTGTATGTATTCTATTAAAACATTATATTTTCTTGATAAAGTTTGTTTTTACATATTTGTATCGCCAACATTACCATAAATTATTAATAGACGTATTAAACTATCCTGTTTTTATTTTTAAGTTTAAAGTGGTGTACCCCGCAAATAATAAACACAATTTACCGCATGTTAACAAAAAGTTGTGGGGAAATTTAAAGACGAGTTTAACGGTGACTTGGTGTTATAATTTGTTGGTAGTAAGGCTAAGTCCTACTGTATTGTGCGCGAGAAGGACGCGATTAAAAAGATTAAAGGGATCTCACAAAGTGTAGTTAAGTAAAACCGAGAGTCTTACAACCTATAACGAGCATATATTCCCAAAAGGGGTGGGCATCCAGCTACGCAACAGTGCGTGGGAGAATAAGGATTCTCTCCAATAAGAAATTAAAGTCATTGGGTAATGGTAGAAATGTTAAACCTATAAAGGCGATTATTAATTGTGGTTTAGTGACCGCGTTTGTGCACTCTTCGAGTGTTTTCGGCAATCTTCGATTGTTTCCAAAGAAAATATTCAAGCATGCCATTTAATGTAGTGGCGTAACATCGTCCACGGTTAAGCTTATACATCCGTCGGCGGCAAAGTACTTAAACTCTGGGTCTTGCAGTATCGCTTTTACAAGAATAGCTTACAGCAACACAAGGAAAAACAGCACGGTATGTCATTAAGCAGTAAACGTTCAACTCCACCAGTTGTTAAAGGGTCTTGTACGAAACAACCAATATCTGTGTAAAGCGTGCGAGATGGAGGTGTTAAAGTCTGCATGCCCTGGTCCTAATAGTACAGCAACCTACATATGGGGCATAAATATATAAGGTACTTACCATATTTGTATATATTTTATTGTGTTTCCTTGTACAAACAATTAAGGTAGGTCAGTAAACACTATTTAATTGCTGTTAATTGACTTGCATTTAGCGTACTTTCCTATTATAATAACCGCATTTGTTTGGAGAAGATATACACGTTTAAAAGAAATTATATACAGCTTTCTTAATTATTAACCACGCGATGATTACGTAAAAGTTGACCTTCCCATTCTCATATTTAAAACCCATTACATTGGAATGTGTTTACCTCCACGTGGTGTCGCTGGACGGTAAAACATATTGTTAGATTAACAATATGTCTTATTGACCGAAAACACGTTTCCTCTTTTTACATTAATCTCTTTTATTACAGGTCTATTTAAACAACACATTAATCTCTTTTTGTTACAGGTTAAACTTTCGGCTACACACAGGAAATAATGTTTATACTTTGTAAAATTGTAATTAGTTTATTAAACTGTAAATTGGATAAAATAAATTATTAAAATTTTGCGTGCTTAATTTTGTGTTGGTTAAAGCATATATCTTGGATAGCGAAAAAGGTTTTAAAAAATGGAGTTAAATATATACGAGCAAAATTTAGAGGTTCCGGACTTTAAAGTGTAACTTTGCAAGAAGTAGTCCGATTTCAAATCTGTTTGCAGATTCAAATTCTGCGTAAAATTCTAGACTAACAAGATGTATCGCATGACTAAAAAAATTATAAGAACGCTCAAAAGTCGCTACAGGTAAAAATCTTAAAATGGGGTAGCTCCTTGGGGTGAAGCAATCTAAAAAATTCCTAAAGATTCGGGTAGCTGAGAAAAATCTAATATTAATTGATACCAAACAAGATAGGTTTATCTCGAAAGATGAAAAAATGGCTAGTCGAAGAAAACTTTTTGGTCCAGAATGTTAGCGGTAAAAAAAATCTTAAAAATAGGTTTATCTCGTGTGTGGGAATGAGGATGCTCATTTATCTCGAAAGATGAAAAATTTAAGATATATTTATCTCGAAAGATGAAAAATGGTTAGTCGAAGAAAACTTTTTGGTCCAGATGAGTGAGGAAATGAGGGATTCTGGAGGAAATGAGGTCCTGGGATTCCCAAAAATGGTCTACTCTTTATGTATAATTTTTTGAACGTACTTAATAAACTGACATGAAGGTGCACTAAACTATGGCTTTACCTAGAGAAAGCCAACCTGTCACTTTATTAATTTGGATCACTGGAACAATTTCGATCACCGGGTCAATTTAGGTTACCGGATCAATTTGAGTCGCCGGACCAATTTGGGTCGCTGGGTCAATTTGGGTCGCCGGATCAATTTGGGTCACCGAGTCAATTTGGATCGATACACATGACCCATTGACCCGGTGAACCGACAAAAAGTGACCACTTGGACCCACTGACCCACTAGAACCATGACCCATTTCATCTCTGATACCACGTTTGAACAAGTGTTTTAATAATGATAGAAGATACGTAGAAAAATAGCTTAAGGTATAAGCGAACTTATAGAAATAAAATAAACATGCTTTGTTATTTATTTGTACCAAAACGAAATTTACCTTAAAAAAATGTGTAATAAAAAAATTAAACTATCTTACAATTTACTACAATAATGTGCATTATTACAGGAATTTATTTTCTATTGTTGTAAGTTTGTGTCTTACCTTATACAGTTGCGACCCGAAAGCTAATGTGAGTTATATTCATTCACTTGTAATACTCTATAAGTGTTTTCATTAATAAACTCATATCTTAAAATTCGCAACATGACTATAAATTCAAACCAAATTACTAATGTAATCCACAAAACTTCAATGGAGCTAAATAAAATTATTTTAGTAATACGTAGCGTCAACCCTTAAGTGTTCCTACGTCCCCATTGTAACATTTTATAATTTAAGACCTTTACAAATTGCCATATATGAAGTACATTTCAAGTACCACATATACAATTCTCTACAATATCTGCATGCTTAGCGCGGATACCAACAGGATATAAAATTTGTTGCCAATATACTGTCATATAAATTCGTATCTTTCAAAACTGTTTGAATCGTATTTTTTATACATCTCAGCTATAAATTTTTATCACAACATAAAAGCCTTTTAGGTGCTCACCTTTGCGTGCTTTAATATAAACTGAGTATCGATATTATTCTTTTCTGTTGTTTCTCCTATATTTTATATACTTTTTGGCATGAGAGTATTGACATACACTTCAGAAGAAGCGTTCCATCCTTATTACAGTTTTGGCTTCTTTAAAAGCGTATAAGTCCCACAGTTTTTTATTGTATTATGGCACTTACTGAACATTTGTAAATTCTAAAATAATATAGCACTGCTGATTCTTTGCACTAAATTATCTAAAGCTCCTTAGAAAATTATTAAAACGTAGACTGAATATATCTAAGTAATTGGTTTATTTACAAAAAGTACAAACAGTCATTTATGGGATTGTCTTAAAATTTGTTACAGACAAAACGGCCGTTGCGTACAAATTTAAAATAAAATAGATGGGAGTCTGTGGACAGAAAAGTAGTTAGCGCATGCCATTGGTTCTATATCTGATGCAATAGATAAGTAAATTATCGAAAAATATGATAAAAAGATTAAAAATGATAAAAGTTAATGTACCAATTTGTTACGTTTATTTTCAGCATAAATTAATTACCCTATTTTTTCCGTGTTAATTCATTACTCGTTCGAATAAATTCCGTTTTAATTCTTTAATTCTTCAATAACACCCTATGTAGTGTACCTGTTCAGTATAAGCCCGTTTAACATAATTTTAACTCAAATCCCTTTTGTTTTTAAAACGAAAATGTATTCGATAATTTAAATAGTCTATACCTTGTTTTAGGTATCCAGTAATTTGTTAAACCTTCTGATAACGTATAATTGCTTTCTTTGCGTTTCCCATTTAAAGACTTGTTGAAATGATATCATTTGATAGCGTGTTTTCCAGTTTTGCTAATCGTGCTTCGATAACGCCAGGATCGCAGTTCGAACTCGTGTTATTTGAACCCATTTTGAATTTGGTTCTGTAGCTTGTGCGTTGAAATATTTTCTACATCATTCGTCACAGCATTTCAAAAGCAATGCAGTTTTCTTTGTTCGACAAGTAGGGGGTATCTTGCGTGTATTGGTGAGTTTTTCCGCGCTTACCCATTCTAATCAGATTCTCTTTTAGCTTTTAGCTGGAGGCCGAATTGGTTCTTTTTTTATGTAAGCCCAACTGCTCGTTTACGTAGACCAACTGCTTTTGCCTGTAGACCAACTGTTTTGTCCGTAGACCACTGCTGCAGTTATGGTAGCAGGGTAAATAGATCCCGACGACCGTGGCTTTGCTGTGCTGACTCACCCCCAACGGATTGCATGCTAAGTATCCAGACTCATACAGGCATACAACTTGTTTTCTTTCGTGTATATCAATGGCATATTCCGTATCAGCGTTTGGTGTAGTTATGTGATAAGAAACATTGACACTGTAGAACTATTGTTTGTTGCTGCGAAGCGATATTATCGCCCTTCAGGTGTGATGCACCATTGTTAAAAAGGTTTGACAGACACACACTGATTTTTTCTACTGATTGTTCTATTTTACAAACGGTATTATATACAATTTAAAGAGAATGTTTGCCAAAAGCTCTAACATTAATTTTTTCCTACTGATTAGTTTATTTTACAAAAGGTATTAGGTGCAATTTTAAAAACGCTTGACAAAAGCTCACATGTTTATTTACTGCAGATTAATTTTATTTTGTGTAAAATACAAAATGTGCAGTTCGTATCTAAAGTACTAAATTGTTCATATCACATAATTGTTTGCTTTGAAATAGTAACGCTTAATTTATTGCTTCTGCTTGTTTGTACAGAATCCTTTATTAATTTTTTTATTTGCTAATAGATAATCGTGGGCGATGTGTTTTTTTTTTGGTATTTAGGTGAATCCCCCCCACTCTCCGCGTTTGGTAGTTAGCCTGGTATTTACTTTTTTTCCGGCTACGTTTAGGTACGTAGCATGTGCTTTGACTTCGTAAGCAAAATCATAATTTAAAACTAACGACTTTACACAAGATTTAATTTTCTTGAAATTGTCATCATTAACAATGAGATTTTGCAAATTTTTTATTTGACAAACATAAGAATCTCTTTATAAACAACATCTTATATCACAAGGTAGTTTTATTCGAGAAACATGATTATCAACATTGTTAAGAATGTTTGACAAAAGCTCTCACACGTTAATTCTTTTCTACTGATTAGTTTATTTTACAAAAAGTATTAGGTGCTATTTTAAAAAAGAAAACGCTTGACGAAAGCTTTCACAAATTTATTTGCTACTGATTAATTTTATTTTGTGTAAAATACGAGATGCGCACTTCGTATCTAAAGTACTAAATTGTTCATATCACATAATTGTTTGCTTTGAAATAGTAACGCTTAATTTATTGCTTTGCTTGTTTGTACAGAACCGTTTATTTATTTTTATTTGGTAATAAATAATCGTAGCTGACGTGCTTTTTTTTTGGTTTTCCTGATATGTAGGCAAATCCCCTACTCTCCACGTTTGATAGATCGCCTGGTATTTACTTTTCTTCCGGCTTCGTCTAGGTACGTAGCAAATTCAACGAAGTTATTGTACTGTCTCTACTTCGTCGTGCTTAACGTAAAAAAAATACTTGCGCCAGACAATCACAATTCTTTTCTGCCCTGCTTTAGGCTGTGATAGTTTTCTTTACATACCTCGCGATATCGTGTTATTGAAGCAACGCGAAAATTTAACAGCAAGTATTATATAAATTTTTAATTCAGAATTAGCAACAGGATATCCGGTCATATTTAAATGCATTGTCTATCTGTTAACAAGCGCAAAGTTCGTTGTTGTGTATAAAACTTTCATAAAGGTTTTCGGATATTCCATCATATAATATTGTATGTCAACATCAACGCGTTATTTTTGTCACGTACCATTTCGAGTTAATAGCATTGATTTCTTTGGATTTTCATACTTCTAGATAAGTAAATCATTGTTTGTTCAAATAAAGTTGGTGAACTTTGATTTTAGTTACCATGCCTTGTTTGTTTCCAATAAATCAGGTGTCGATTTTAATTTTCTAGTCACGTAGACGTAATACAATGTATGCATTAAATTATATGCGTTTGCTATCTTACGCATTATTAAACCTGCTTGTTTTAATTGGGATCCTTGACTTAATAATGATGCGTTATCCGTGCGTATCGCGTTTCAGCTTGCAATTATGTTGTTTTACGACTTGCGAAGTTGTTTATTCAAATAAATCTTCAAAATATTCTTCATTAACTAAATTAATTATGATTATGATTTATATACAGGGCATTGTTTTTTACTTTCCAGTCTAATTATCGTATTTCTTGTTTTTTTCAGAAAACTGTCTCGTTTTCTGAGCCTTTATGTATTTTATATAAAGTGCGTTATACTATTGGTCCTAACTACCCCTAAATGACCTTAATAACACAGCATTTTTTCCCCAAATTAAAACAAAAAAATTTTGGAAATGTAATTTTTGGCGCCCAAAGTGTAGACAAAATTCACATTGTTCCAAAATTATTTTGTTTTTATTTTCTACTATATACACAAATTCTTAAATTATTTTTACACCACTATTTCTATTTTAATCTAATCTATTTTATATATATATATATATATATATATATATATATACACACCTATCCATTCTAAATAGTTTATGATATTTTCTACATAACTACTATTTACACAAGGCTCTGTGGATCTATATTAAACATTTTATCCCCCTAATTCCTATCTATCTATACTTTTCCTATTTCTTGTAAATTTACACTACCTATTGTAATATACTAATATTTCACTCACTATTTATCTATACTTTTCCTATTTTCCTAAATTTACACTACCCATTATAATCTACTAACATTTCAATCTCTATTTGTCTATACTTTTCCCATTTCTCCTAAATTTACACTACCGTTGTAATCTACTAATATTTCAATCTCTATTTGTCTATACTTTTGCCATTTTTCATAAATTCATACAACGTATCATCATCTCTTTCTATTTTTAATAAGCCACTCCTATTTATCTATAATTTTTTTTATTTATATACACTTTTTCTTTTCTCACAAATGTACACCAAGCATTATAGTTTTCTAATATTTCAATTTCTATTTATCTATCCTTATTTATCTATACCTCTTCTTATTTACATCAACCTATGCTAAATATCGTTTTCTTCGAATATTTGTAATAAACTATTTCCTATTTACATATTTCTTCCCATTTCCGTCAACCTATACTACTCCTACTTTTCCTAAACCTATCCTAATTTTTATTAACCTATCCTATGCTTTAATGGTTTCTCATATTTACAATAAGTTTTTATTTACTTATACTTCCAATTTTCATTAACCCATCCTATGCCTTTTGTCGTCTAATATTTCCAGTAAGCCCCCTGAAATTCACCCTTTCTCAAATTCTAACCTATCAATATCAATTCTGACTTTATGTACCTATAATAATTTTTCTTTACCTATAATTTTCAATGTTTCCTCAATAATGTCCTAACTTTATTTTTCCTATCACCTGAACACTTAGTACCTTTATTTTCTTTATTTTCTTCATAATCTCTTTCTCTTTCTTCATCATCTAATTTCCCTTCAAATTTATTTATCTTCACATATTTACTATTTATTCTTAATTCTTCATCCCATTTGATGCATTTCCTTTTGCATAATACCTCCTGGCTTTCCGCATTTATTTTTATCCCCAACTTATCTATAATATTCATCCCCCATATAGCGTCCATTTTTAATCCAGGTACAATCACGTATTCATTTTCAAATTTCTTTTTTCCTATCTCACATTTCAGAATCACTATATTACTAACGCATGCAAACTTTCTATTGTTTGGTGCTATTAAATTACACTTCTTCATCGGCATTATTTTCTTCATTAATTCTCTTCTTTTAATAAAATCTTCTGAGACGAGTGATACCTCTGCTCCAGTATCTATGAGTATCCTAATTACCTTATATTCTACTTTTAAATTAATTATATGCAATAAATTTCTACTAAAATCATTTTCCATTTACAGTTTTATGAATTCCCACTGATGTTCATATTTGTTTATTTCGAAGGGTTTATTTGGTTTGTCTTCTATTAAAAATTAGTATTCGTATTAGATGGGCCTGGTCGATTCGTGACCTCAGCATAGGTACCATTAAACCTTCTTCATTCCGTTCCTCCTTCCTCATGTCCTTGGTTAATTTGGTTACGGTTATTATTCCTAATAGGGTCTCTCCTATTTGATGCTTGTCATGGTCGATTTCTGGCATACCAATTATTTCTCATGTTACCGTTGGAGTTATTTCTAAAATTTTCTCTGTAGTTATGTTTGTCCTTTCTAATTGTATCCTGTCGATTGGCATACTTCTTGGTATTCTCTCTGGTTTTGTTTGTTGAGTAAGCATTCGATCTTCTTCTCTGCAATTTATTCCCATATCATCGTATCGCTGCAAGTATTCTAGGAATATGTCACGATCCATGATGTTCTGTAGAGCGATGTACTGCCTCACCTCTACTTCAAAATGTGGTGCCAGATATTTAATAATTTGTTTCTCGTCCAACGGAAGATCCAACTGTCTTGCTATACTAAATTTCTTAATTGCATATTGTTCACTGGTCATACCTAAATTTTTATTGTATCTCCCCATAATCAAATTATTTCTCACCTTATATTGTTGAGTATCCCCCAGAATTGTCTCAAAAATTTGTTCTCAAAATCTTGAAACGTTGTTAATTTATCCTTGATCAAATCAAACCATGTTTCTGCATTGCCTTTTATCATAGCTTTTACTAAATTTAATTTATACTGCTCATCCGTTATGCCCTGCGTCAGTGTTTTGATGTCCTTTAAGAATAATTTTGGATTAAGTTTGTTATCTCCTGAAAATTTCGAATGCTGATCCAATGTTATATTTGGGTGATTCAATCTTAAGGATTCTTGATTATATCTCATCGTATTCCTGCCAAAATTCATTACATTAATTTTTATATCTGCAATTTCTTTATTCATTCTGCTAATTTTCGTTCCATAACTTCTTTCACTGTTCTGTACTTTTTCCCTTAAGTTCATAATTTTTCCACTTGTTTTTCTTTCATTATCCTCTTGTATAGATCGTACCTTAATAACTTCATCTCTTACGCAGTCAATAACTTCCATAAGATTTATCACTTTATTTTGTGTTTGGAAACGCATTTCTTTCATTCGCTGATTTGTCTCCCTAAGATCGTCACTTAATTTCTTTATTCCGGAACTTAACTCTTCCCCCAATTTATCCAAATTTTTTTCAAATTCTAGCATAGCCTTATCTGTCATATTTTTCATGATCTGTTCATTCCTCTCTGTCATATTTTTCATGGCCTGTTCATTCTTCTCCATCTTGTCATTTAGTACCACTTACATTTCTATTATTCTTGAATCTTGGGTGGACCAGTGTTCTTCACTCTGACTCCTCTCCAACATTCTTTCTGCAGCTTCCATTTTTATTACTGCTTTACAATTATTTTAAATTTAAAATAAAACCCTCGATTTCGTTACCTTTAATTTTTACTTAATTTATTTTGATGTAATCTCACGTTGATGCGTTATTTTATTTTTAGTTTAGCCCTACGTTGTTGAAGCCAATTCACTTTTTTAATGAGGCATTTGAGTTCAGTCTTACGTTCGAGTCGCCTTTTAACTTTGTGATGAGATATTTGAGTTTAGCTCCGCGTTGGGCGCTACTTTGTTGTGATACTATAGCAATACCCCTTTGCGTCCTTTTTGTGAATTAAAAAGGTAAAAATTTTTAATCTCTCAATTTTTAATTTTTAACGTGTAACTTTAATTGCATCGGCTAGTTCAGTTTTTAAATTACGCACGGAGCTTGCGACAATACGACAAACAAAGCATTTAAATTTACCTTTTACCTCTCCTTCCCGTTCTAATCTTTAAACCAAAACACCATTAAGCACAAATTATTATAGTGTTCTTAAAAATATTTATAGCGTATGAAAAGTTTAAAGAATTCTCTAACTAGAATTTTCTTCAAGTAATTGAATAAAAAATTTAATAATTATCATTCCCAAAGATGAACAAAAACAGCAAAATTACTATTATTATTATTATTATTAACTGAAGCCTGATATACGTTCATTCAACCTCTTTCAATATTTATGTAATTTACAACGTATACTCAAAAAGACAAACCTTGCCGACCCCTCACATAAATTATCATGAAAGCAATTTGAAAAGTATTTAAATTAGAAATATTCAATGCAATGTTAATTTTGAAATCATTTAGTTTAGCAATGTACAACGAAATATTCACAAATAAAATAATAAAACATTCAGATTGGCTAACCTGTTGTGTTCAGCTCGAATTAGTCCCTAGTCTAACTGTTTTTGGTATTGTCTGCATCCTTCGTAGGCTAACCTTAAATCATGCGAGCGTCCTCCATTAAACTCCTTGACAATTCATCGTTGAAGTAAATGCTTGTTGCATTTCCTCATTTATTCCAGCAAACATTTATAATTGCTTCCAGTATTTATTTAAACTTGTTCCCCACTATTCATTTAGACTTGCTTCCAGTACTCTCTAGACTCGACTCCAGTATTTATTTAGACTTGTTCCAGTATTTATTTAGACTTGTCTCCAGTAATCATTTAGAGTCCTTTTTATTAAGTTTAATATTAGAATTTAAATTAAAACAACTTTTAGTTACTTACGCCATTTAAAGGATGAAACGACAAACCCAACAGTTTTCCATAATTACAATGGTATTGTTTCGCACTTCACAATTAATCACTTTACGTAAATTTCTTTGTTTTAAGAGACGTGAACTATGCCTTACTTCATGGCGAATTGATTTGTTTACAAATCCGGTATATTGATTCCTTTGGATTTTTATACTGCTAGATAAGTAAACCATTGTTTGTTCAAATAAATTTGGTGAACTTTGATTTTAATTACCATGCCTTGCTTGTTTCCAATAAATCAGGTGTCGATTTTAATTTTCTAGTCACGTAGACTTAATACAATGTATGCATTAAATTATATGCGTTTGCTATCTTACGCATTATTAAACCTGCTTGTTTTAATTGAGATCCTTGACTTAATAATGATTCGTTATCCGCGCGTGTCGCGTTTCAGTTTGCAATTATGTTGTTTTACGACTTGCGAATTTGTTTTTTCAAATTAATCTTCAAAATATTCTTCATTTACTAAATTAATTATGATTATAATTTATATGCAGGGCGTTGATCTTTACTTTCTAGTCTAATTATCGTATTTCTTGTTTTCCTCAGAAAACTGTCTCGTTTTCTGAGCCCTTATGTATTTTATATAGAGTGTGCTATACTATTGCTTCTAACTACTTCTAAACGACCTTGTTAACACAGCAATATATTAAGGAAAAAACATTTCAATTTTGCGCTAAAATAAATGAAGCTTTCGCTTAAGAACAACTGATAATCATGGGTTGTCTGAATTTCGAATTAACACATCTTTTGATTCCGATATGGAGGATACATCAAGTAAAAAGCAGTCTTCAAAGTACTACTCGAGCAAGATGTAGTTTGTTAGAAAATGGATATTTGGTCTAAAATGTTTAAAATAAAAAAAATATATTCTTGTTCTATACTAGAAAAATTTGCATTGGTAAAAAATAATTGCATATTTCTGTTATTAATAGATACTTATCTATTCTGTAAAAGCATTATAGAAACGCGGTTATTTTATTTTTTATAAAAATGTAGTAATAAAATGTCTTATACATTTTAATGTACAATGTGCGCCAAATCCACACTTTTTAAAGATACTTGGAAATTTCTCCCGCGCATAAAAAAGTTTGATAACCTCCGCTCCAGATCTCCTTCCAAAGAAAGTTCAATTGTACTCTTATTAATTCTAATTGTTTAGATAACTTTCGATTCAAACTACAAATTATTACGCTTTATACAATTAGTTATCTATTTTTCAGGTTCTTATTTCGCTTGTATACAAATATTAGTGCAATTCATAGTTGTTAAACGTGCAGCAAATTTAATTATATAATAAGAAACTTCCACTAGTATCAAGTGTCCAATAAAATTAAAACTTACGCACATCTGTGCGTAGAGAACAAATATGCTCTGCATTTTCGTTACATATGGGTTAGCATTGTATTGCAAGTAATGCATCAAATACATCCTGTCATGTTTTGAGTGCAGTTCATTGCAACATAACAATTATTTAAATCCGCATTTATATTGTACAATAAATGTGCTGGTGCTCCAGGGTGTTTCTTGAGATTTTACGTAATTTAGGTGACAGAGTATATACGAATATTATGGAGGCGTCGTACAAGATGTGTTGTAGATGTTTTACATTAAAAGCAAACACTGCTCAAAATTGCCTTTATGAAAGCACGCATGGTACGTATTGCCATTTGTTTTGCTACTTTTGTATAGTTATTTATTTACCATAAAAATAAAAAAGGGACAGAATGATACGGGTTCGAGTTAAAGTAACGTCCCAAGCTTACTAACTTGAAATGCCGATACACCTGTTAGCAAAATAAAATTTTGTTTGATGCTTAAATAAAACTAACATCTTTAAACAACTTCTTACGCTAAATTCTATTATATAAACAATTTTTTTTATGGCACACAGTTTTTCTGTGAGGTGTGATTAAAATACGAAAGATATGGGAATGTTTACATATAAAATTAACATTACTCTAATGACCCAAAGAGTGACAGTTTTTGATTGCCTTTTGAATTTGGCATTCGTAACATCTTTCTATAATGACCAACAGCAATCGGCAAACATTTTTTTAAACCAATTATCCTGGTAATATCTTAGTGAAGACTTTTCCCATGTTCCATAGTAACAGCATCAAAGTTCTTAGGGAAGAAATCGAGATGCGAATAATGCAGAACGAGCAAATATTTAAGGAATAATTTTAATTTTGCTAATCAAGACGAATATTCAGAGCACTATAATGTAATTTTGGATAATGACAAAACAATTAACGAAGACTGCTCAACTTGAATATAATTCAACAACCACGTTTATGTAAGATTTTCTGAATGATTCGTTCTTTTCTGGCTACATGCTCGTTAGCTCCGATTATAAGTACGTTTTCTTTAATATTACATTCTTAAGGAATCGGCTGTTTTTCTATGTTTGTACCGTCTACTACTATCCACTCTATTTTTTAGATTTTTTTTCTGATTTTGATGTTCTTTAATACATCCATATCTAGGTTAAACAACCAATTAGATTTGTTTTGTTTTTTAACTTTAAATTACATTTTGCTACGTTATGCAGCGTACGGGTTAGATAGAAATACCGGTCTAACTACCAATGCAGAGAAGGGGAGGGATTCCTAGCAACACAAGAAAATACATTGCCAACGATTTTATATTTACAATAAAAAAAATTAAAATTTCTATCTAAACAGAAAAAAAAAGTTACTATTTAAAAAAGCAATTTAACTCTATGGACAAATTCAATAATTGTTCCACGAAGTGCGCATTTCGTAGCTAACATGCAATAAATTTAACCAGTAAAAAATATAATGCTGATACTTTCGTATAAGCAGATGAGTTAAGTAAAAAAACCGGCATTAAATTTAGAAACCTTTCTAGTAAGGATTTTACCATAAGAAACATTAGCGTATCTAATTTCAAAGTGGGTTTTAAAAAAAATGTGTTTTGTTCGTCAGCACGATGCGAATTGGGTTTATCCATTGGTCTGTTAAAAAAAAAACCAAGTCACATACATGTGTGGGGATACTTATCTTACCATCCATCGGAAGCGAATCAGCACAGCATTGCCGCGGTAGTCAGCAACAACGATGCTGCTACCATAATTGCAACAGCGGTCTGCACACAAGAGCAGTTGATCTACGTCAAAGAATAATCGGGCCTACATAACAAGCTAAGAGCTAAAAAAAGAGTCTTACTAATATTAATAACGCAGGAGAACTCACCAATGCAGTCAAGATCTACACTTCTTATAAAAAAACGTGCATCGCTCTTGAAGTAAGTAATTTAGAAAATACATATAAGGGCGAACTGCAGAATCAAATCGAAATTGTTTAAATAACAAGAATTCTAACTTCGATCCACACGTTATCAACATACCAAAAAGGAAATTGAAAACTACACTCAAGCTTTATCAAATAATAGAATACACTATTTCAACGAGTCTTTCGGTCGTAGCAGTATAACGCTTAATTTTACGCTATAGTAATTTGTAGCCAGTTAACGGATACTCAAAACAAGGTACCAACTACAGAATTTATAGCCTAAACTCGTCGTTTTAGAGTGGATAGATTGAAGTTGAAAATTATTCGCAAACGTATTTATTATAAACAGGTAAAATATATAGGATGTTATTGATGTATGGAAGAGTAAACGGAATCGAAGTGGTTTTTAATTCACCGGCCGTAATTGAACGTAAGAATTTTCTACATCTGCACACGAATAACTTTGACAATCTTTTCTCAGATTGTTTAACCTATCCTTAACTAATTTATGGTTTATATGAAATCTACCTATATCTTAGGTGTTTTTACGTATATAGGCAGTGATTATGATTTTTAAACATTGTGTTAGCTACAATTAATTCATTTCTGGCAGAACTCAATTAAACCCATTCTTAAACTCTAGACCATCTTCATACACTACTTTTCCCACCCCACTTTGACTGACATTTGCATTTAAATCTACCAATCCTTTCCCTTTTTTAACACTTCAAGTTAATTTACTTTTACAATTCTACCATTCTCATGATTTCACATGGACAGTACACCCAAAGTACTGTTCTGCCTCTTGGTTTAGTACCAATTCCGACTGCTATCATCCTATTGCTAACACGTCGGACATTGTTTTCATTTCTTACTGTTTTTCATTTATAATAAAGCTGATACGTGTATGACCAATATTTGAACTTACGTAAATAACTTTATATTATCATGAGTAAAGTCATCTCTTGTCGTCTACCTGATTTCATTAAGCTAGTGTTAACATATCCATTTCCAACTTGAAATACTTAAACATCGCTACTTTCCGTTCCATCTTCAATTCGCAGAGCATTTTTTCTCATAGGTCGCTTTTTTTTATAACTTCTCAAGCGGTTTTTTGTCCTTCCCTACACAATCCAAATAGAGAAGGCCTACGAAAGCAGGGTGGGATCTGAGATAATGTCATTATTCATCTGGAATGTGAACTAGACTTAAGGGTTCGCTCTCTCGTTTCTTATGGGTTCTCTTCGAGGGTCCTTTAGGATCAAGAAATCTACAACCAAAACAAACTCGACTTTATCTTAACTTACTTTTAATTCAGTAACCAAAATTAGAACAGGTTACACAAAGATAAAAACAAATGCCGCCCAGCTAATGTTTCTCAACTAAATTAACACAAGAATGAAACTTAATATTAATTTCGATAAGGTAACCAAAACACTTACTAAACGAGCTTTGTAT
The DNA here is from genome assembly GCA_036346225.1 of Platerodrilus igneus. Lineage (NCBI taxonomy): Eukaryota > Metazoa > Arthropoda > Insecta > Coleoptera > Lycidae > Platerodrilus > Platerodrilus igneus. The sequence goes on along the minus strand of JARFIW010000139.1, from coordinate 1,393,029 downwards.
TTATAGCCTAACAACTCCTATATCTAATTTCTACTACCGCAAGCTCGCAATGACAAGAAAGAATTCATTAACCCTGCGATTACAGAAAGTAGCCTTATAAGTAAATAAAATCTAAACTTCCCACCCCACTAAATTAACCGTTGGTATCAAACACGTGCTTTGCGGCTGAGAACGTTTTATTCGCCGAGGACCCAGTAAACCGACACAAAAATCTCGTAAACAAAATTATGTGGAAAACGGTAAAAAATAAAAGAGATAGGATAATAGGCTGCATACTACGGCATGAGGGAATAGTATTGAATATATTAGAAGCAGAGATAGAAAAAAAGAGAAATAGAGATAGACCTAGGTTAGACTACTGCACACAGATAGTGAAAGATGTAGGCTTTAGGAATTTTAAGGAAATGTGTAAGCTTGCTCAGAATAGACATCAACGGAGGTACGCATCCAACCAGTCCCAAGGAGGATAAACTCATGACGAAAAAGTAACTGTACTTAAACATGATAATTATTATAAGTAATTACAAGTGTTGGTTGGGCAATATTCTCGAATAATGTTAATTGTGTGAAAGGATTTACTGAAAAACTATTAATTCGGCAAATGTCTAAGTGTTGGGGATTTTGGCAGCCTCAGCCTACTTAACCCCCTTTACTGAATTTTGGTGAAATAGGGCAAAAAATTAGAAAACAATAGAAGGGGAACCGAGCTGTATACTGGCTGTGTGACAATTTCAGAGAACTGTGTATGCTAGCTCAGAATATAAATAAGTGTAGGTACGTATCCAACCAGTATTGAGACGGAAAATCTAATGACGAAAAAATAAGCGCTGATAAATCTGATGAATATTATAAACAACTACAGGTGTTGGTTGTGAAATATCTGCAACTAATGTTGACTGTGCGAAAAGATATATCGGAAAAAATATTAAATCGGCAAATGCTCAAGCGCTGGGGGAACTTGGCATCCACAGGCTGCTTACCCCCCTTCGCAACCACTGAATGCCGGAGAAATAGGGTATATAATTGTAAAACAATAGAAGGGGATCGAACTGCATTTAACAAGAATGAACAGCGCCTATGATGAAAGACAACAAACATAGAACAAGAAGAAAATTCTTGAAAGCATATGTGGGGAGCACAGCACAGTATGCCCATGAAGTACGGGCAGTAAAAAAAGCAGACAGAAAAACGGCAGTAGCCTTTGGAATGTTGTGCTTCAGATGTATGAGGATGATAGCATCGATAGACAAAGTTACTAACAAATAGGTTATAGAAATAATAGAAGAACAAGGATATCTGTGGAAAAAAACAGGAGAAATAGAAGGGCAGAATACGTTCTAAAGCATTTTTGGGAAATAGTATGGGATATATTACAAACAAAGATAGGAAAAAGGAGGTATATGTACACCTAGATCAGATAGTGATAGATGCAGACTGTAAATTTCAGGGAAATGTGTAGGTTAGTTCAGAATAGAAAACAATGATGGTACGCGTCTAACCAGTTCCAGGACTGAAAACCTAATGATGATTATGAACTTATTTTTATTTATTAAGAGGGCTGTAAACGTTCTACAGCTTGTAAACATGACAATTCAAAATTATTTATTATCGCCATCATAATATAGATAAATTAGGTATAGTAGAAATCAGGAACAATGCATTACGTCATCAACTATATTTGTATGCATCAAGAGTACTAAATTGAATGTAAATTAATGTAAATGTAATGCAAATTCAAACTCATTTCTAAGCATAAGATATCCTAAGTCAGCCTTTTCAACGTCTGATTGTCTATTCTAGTGCTTCTAGTTTCTATCCGGTATATAAATTACCTATATATTTTTGCCATATATCCACTTTCTCTACATGTTCTATAATTCTCTTTCTGCATCCCTTATATTTTTGCTATACGGTTTCATATCCCTAAAGTTCATTTTAATTAGTTTGTATGCTGTTAGTTCCTCTCCTGCATATAAATTCTCTATATATTCTTGCCATTTTCTCTATATTTTGTATAATGACATTCCATCCCGCGTCCCTTATATTTTTGCTATATGGTATTATATCCTTAAAGTTCATTCTAATTAGTTTGTATGCTTCGCCTGTCCTTCTTATTTCTCTCTTTGTTTGTACCTCTTTGCACTTTTCTTCAATCCATTGTTCCGTAGCTTTTCCGCATTAGCGAATAATTTCCCATTTTATGGTTTTGTATCTCTGTTTTCCAGCTTTATCTGATCTGTTTTTGTATTTTCGACTTCTACTAAATTCAGGATATTCTTTGTTATCTATGGTTTCTTATTTTCTTTATGTGTATACTCCAGAATAGCTCGGGCTGCCATGTCTGAGCTAGATTTAATGTTACTCCATTCTGTTGTTACTTCTATAGTATCAGAAATTTTCCCGATATCTTTCAGCAATTTTGTTGACTTTTTCTCAAATCTGTATTTTTTACTTTCTCAAAGTGTAAGTGCCTTTCTCCGTTTTTTTTCAAATTTTTAAATTTAAACGGGGTTTCATATTTACTGGGTTGCGGTTAGTGTATATTTACTTACCGGTAACGTCTACAGCCTTTTACTTGATTCCTAAACTGTTGTTTAACAAGAATGTAACCTATTTGATATCTCCGTATTTCTCATAGCATCTTCCACGTGTATCGTCTACTAGCAGGATGTTGAAATAATGCGTTTGTGATGGGTAAATTGTTTTTGTCACAAACTTCTATCAGCTTATTTCCTCTGCCGTTTTTCGTGCCTAAACCAAATAAATCTATTACTGCTCGTTACATACCTTCACCTACCACTGCATTAAAATCTCCCGTAATTATTAAATTTTTATGTTCTTTTACGAATCTTGGTATGTCTTCGGTATCTTCGTAAAAGGGCAACTCCGTGGCGCAGTTGGTATGCGTGTGACTACTACACCTAAGGTTCCGGGTTCGAATTCCGACATGGTCCGCTTGAAAATTGTTAGGCGAGCATTTTTCACAAAAATACGCCCTCGTTCGTATGAGCGGTAAAATGAAAATCCCGTGTGTGAGTGTTGTCACGCACGTTAAAGATCCCTACCTTACTTGGAACAGCAAGGGTTCGACAAAATTCAAAATTTTTAGGTACAAAAACTCGCTTCCTGACCAAGGTAGTATCTTTGGGTGGAGCATTAGCAAATCACATGTAAGGTATCTTCGTAAATCGTTTCTACTTCTTCTTCACGGTAGCTAGAGATGGGCATGATACCTATATTATTACTGTATTTATCGGTTTAGATTCTAATCTAACTATGAGTACTCTTCGTTGTTTTGTAAGTAGTTTTCTACACAGTGTTCTACCTTTTTCTGCATAACCATCCCCACACCCGATCCTCTGATCCTATATGAATTACTCCAAAGTTTCCGCTCCAAAAATCCTCCGTCTCTCGCCACCCAAATTCGCTAATCCCTACTATATCTAATGCTAGCATATCCATTTCAATTTTTATATTCTCTGATTTACCTATTTGTCTTTACGTTTCGTACATTCCACGGTCCGACTCGGAAGGTGCCACTGGTTCTTCTTTTCTTTTTATTGGGCTTGTCTTTCACATCCTCCGAAGTAGTCCCCTCCGGAATCTTTTGCCTCAGAGAATGTCATCAGTTTTGAAAACGGTTTTGGTATATTTAAATGTCTTAGTGCATTTAATTGAAAAATATACTGCTAGACATTATCTTTAAAATAACTTTCAAAAATTATTTTACTTCATAGACATGCGTAAAATCAAATATTTAAAAGTTTAAAGCATTCACATTTAATCAATCTTTTATCTATATGAAGCACACTTAACTTGTTTGTCAGGCAAACAAGCTTTTAGGTTTTCTCATTTTTTATAATTGACACTTCTAAAGATAATCAACCAGGTGCTAAATTACAAGTTCAACTTTTAGCCTACAAAAATTTTCTCATGATATTCTTCAACAATAATTTTTTAGCTATTTACAACTGAGCGCAAAGAAAAGCAGAAGGTTTCTAGCTTACCGGTTTAGAAGTACCTAATTAATCGCATTATATTACCATAAATTCTAAATTAACCATTTGAAATTTCACGTTACTACGAAGTAAAACTTCCAATAAGGCTTCCTAATTTTACGAAATCCACAAAATTATCATAGGCGAAAGGTTGATACCAGTCCAAGTACACGTCCACATTATATTTCTGAGTAATTAAAACTTCGCCATTTTGTTCCTTCTTGTCTCGTGTCACTAACGACGAAAAGTTTTGTTACATCATCTTGTTATTTTTTTGCGTTGGAAGTTAAAACTGTATATGTAAATAAAATTTAAATACAATATTCATACCATTGATAAACGAACTATCAACTTAAGGACATACTACCTTCACCGCCTAACCCACACCTAAATCACCTCGTGATACCCTAGTAATCATGTTAAGCCTTATTGGTACCGGACGTGAATGAATATCCAACCTGCAAAACTAGTAGACGACTTCGCTTAGTTAAGGACAAAGTGCAATACTCGCTCCTTATATTATTCGGTGCGTTCAAAAAGTTGGATGTGGTTAACAATTACACTAAAAAATTATTTTTAAATATGATAATGGTATATTAGCATACTTCCGCAACAAAAGAAAATACGATAGCTTATTTTATGCTATTTTAAGGGTGATAAACTTACCTTAATTTATTATGTGGCATAAAAATATGCTACACGTTATTTACTTGGGAGGTAATGTGATGGTTTCCCATTTCCTTCAACATCGCAGTAGTGTGTCTTAGATAGTCATACCGATACCTACAGTTTTTGCCACTCTACCGAAAGAGCTATTGCCCTTTTTCGGGGACCTGTTTTAGTATGGTTTCTCACTAAAGACCCCCACTAATTTGGTTAAAGCTATAGTTCGGGTCTTTAGCTCATTGAAACACCCAAGCCATTCTACCTGTTCTAGTATTCTAGAACTACTTCAAGATCCGTTCAGGATGGTCTCCTTGTTTATTTATCATAAATTCTACAGAGAATGTCGTTAATTAAGCTACTTTGCTTGAAACACGTGCTACTTACAGTCTTTCTTTGTCTTATGTTTTAATTACGCCAATTGTATACACTGAAGTATACCCAGAATTGAATCGTAAATTAATGACTCGAATGCATTCTTTCGTGATTTTTACTATACACGAGCCACTACTATAGCATGTCATTATGTATTGGTGCCATTTAGTACGATGTCTTACCTACTTTTAACATGGCAGGAAGTTGAAAATTGTAGTGGGATTTAAAAAATTTTCAAATAGTTCTTTATTTTCCAATAGCTATTATAAAGAAATTGCTTTAAGTTCTAAAAATAGTTTAAAACTTGGAAATTAATGTGAAATTTTTGAGTTGTAAACTTAATTTTTGTACTTAATAATTACAACTCCAATCAGTTTTGCAAAGCATTTTCATACTTTAATGAATTGTGCCCTTTTCTTTAAACATGAAGTCAATGCACTTCAAATAATAATCATGTTATGAAACCCTATGTTATATTCATAGTTACCAAAAATCGGCCAATGCTTTCCGTAAGGGGAAGTGTAACTTAAGTGAAATCACACCCCAATCTTTTAAGAGGTTGGACAAAATTCACGGTAGCTTGCAGCTTTATTACTTCTATGTAAAATCTTCACAAGACTTTTAAACATATCCTGGTTGTTTTCAATATGGATCAAGAGATAATCAATTCCTTTTATTTGCAATCAAGACTCTTATTTGGGGAATCTACAAAAATTCCTTTTTTGGTTTTAGCAATACTATCTCCTGGAAATCTTTCGTTTAAATAACAAAATCTACCACCACTTTTATCCATCAATTTTATAAAGTTATTAAATAGGTCCAACTTAATATAAAGTGCAGGCAATACAATTGCATCAGAATCAACTAATGATGAATGTTTGGCGTCCTTTTTCTTCACCCTCAAATTATGTATGCATTGTTCCTTTTTTGATGTAGTTATTACTCTCGCTTTTGCTGTCCCATTTACGTAGAAACAACAAAATTTGATATAGCTAAGCTGCAAACCTTACATCTACCTAGAAAGGTTTTTTAAATTTTCTGCCCAATAAAAAGCAATTGAGCGCCAACCCACCTGATTTTAGCCTCGCTCGAACTTGGATGTTCTAAGATACCATTTAAAGTTATTGTTTCTGCAATACAGGTTGATGGAGCTTTTATAAACTTTTTTCTCACCTACTAATTTAAAATTAACACCAATAACAAGAAAATTCTAAGTCGTTCACCTAACCTGTGTTATCCAAGCATAAATATCATAGTATTTAACAAACACAGCAAAACAAATAAGCTAAGCTCAAATCTCAACTTGCCAAAAATGCGTATATCTATATGAAAAAGAACATCTTAAATTTATTAAATTATAGGTAACCAACCAAATTAACTGGTACCTATAAATTTATGCAAACACAATTTTTGGTGCTTTTCCACATAAGAAGTTCCTGTTTATAATACGCTTTTAATTAAGCGTGCACTGACCTTTAAGTGCTTTTAATAAAAATAAGTTTAATATAACCAATTATTAAATATACATGAGTATGTATATGTAGCAGATGAAAAACGAAAATTCATTGACTTACAGATTGTTGATCTTGCACAAAGTTTAAACTATCTTGTAGTGCAGGATAAAATAGGGTTGCAAGTAATCCACTAATACAACTGTGTTGAAGGAAAGCATCCACCACAGGAATAACTTGCACCTGCAGCGATAATTTTTTAAATCCTGGTTTACGTTTGTGTTTACAAACTTGTTTCACTAACAATTCCGAATTTTAAACTTACCTTCACTCAAGTTACTCTATTCTTTACCCGCTCGCTCGACGATGGTTGCTTGTCAATCGAATAACTAGATAAAAAACTTAAATGGATGATCTCTTTATTATCACCTGTCGGTACTTACAAATTACAATTTTCCAGGAAATTACCAGATTTTCTCGTTCACATAGATAGTGCATCTAAAGCTGTTCTATTTTAAGTTCAATGTCTTTCTATTTAGGTCCACGGTCATCTAGTTCTTATACCTTTTAAAGCGGCGTGGTTGTTTATATTCTCAAGGAAAGTTTTACGAGTTCGATTGGGGTAATTTACTATGGTTCGGTTTCTTTAACTTGGATGGATGTTTACGAATACATATTCCAAATCTGGAAGTTTACTAAAATATATCGGTATCTTTCTAGTTTAAAATGCAGAATGTAAAGTCTCCGTTTTCATTGTTGGTTGTAAAAAAATGTGGTAAGTACTTTATTATTTATGGCCTATTTTAATATTATAATAAAAATCCATGTTATCAAATGTAAATCACCCTAACTTCTGTAAAATATTCAGGGTATTTTGCTCAAAGCTCATTTAATTACCATAAGTTAACAAATGCTTTTCTTTAACCTTTTCTCTAACCTTAAATAAAGCATGGGCGTTACCGAATTTTTTTTATTTTTTCAACTTTTTAGGTGGTATTTTGGCAATCCTTTTCCGAATGGTGGATAAACTTTGTGTTTGAAAATAAATAACTGTAACAATTTAGTTCTCAGAGTGAAAAGCCATTTTTAATTAAAAGCAATTAATTAGAACCATATAAAATAATTACATTCACCCATTTAATTACATACGTTAACTGGAAGGGTGAAATCAAATAATTTCTAGTACATTAAATTGAAACTTTATTTAATTAGGCAAAAAGTGTAACTGCTGTGATGTTTGTCTTTGTTAAATTTATTTGAAATAATTCAGATTTAGTAAATATTATATTTTCACAATTACAGTACATAAGACACTTTTAAAAAACGGTAAAAATAAATTTTTCTTTCGTCTCTTCGAGTATAAAAATTTGCATTGTCCTTAATACTTTCTATCCGTACCATGTGTATGTATATTTGCACCATAAACAAAATTTACGCAGGCCCATTCAATCACATCCTTTTAGACACGAGCTTGCAATTCCTGTTATTAAAATAGTAGTCGTTCGATGTATAAACCCCGATTATAAAGCGTATACGATCGAAAACAAACCACGTTCAGTGCTCAGTTCCTTACAAAAGTTTAAAACTATATGCTAAAAACTACTGACCAGCTGTATTTACTTATTCTTGGATAAAAAATACTCTCCTATTCTTGACTACATATAAATATTTACACATACTTCAAATTTAACCCATTAGAGGCTAGCATCACAAAAATACAACGTCTAGGATATTTATTTAAACAGGAATCTGTGACCGTCATTATTATAATTCTTGAGAGATGGTGCTAGAATAGCAAATACGAGCTATTATATATTATATTTATTTATTTGCACGGCTTAGAATCAGCTGCTATAAGTAAATTAACATGTTATTTGCAAAGTATTTTATATGGTTTATTGTGTCAGTATGGACTTACTTACTTAGTTTAAGTTACATTTTTGTTACTGCATATATTCTATATTAGTTATGGATCTGAAAGGGTAATCTAAAGGGTCGCAGTTTTTTATTAATACTATTTTTGGCTCAAAACCATTGATAGCTTTGTTTATATAATTAAAAATTCAAAGCGTTACAAAAATGCAATGCCAGTCCTTACCATTACTTAGTTTGGTACTTTGAAATTATTCTTTCAGGAGTGGATTTACACTTGAAGCCATCTGAATTGACCGATGAAGAGTCTAGGTAAGGATGAAGGTGGTCCTGTTGATAATCTATCCGTGAATCAACTGCGAACTCTGGCTGAATTATCTCTGAATCAACGAGATGGTGCCGATGAAGAGAAACCTAGAGATTACATCCATTCCATTTAAGGAGCAAAAAGATGAGTAGATTAAGAAAATTGATTATAAGGATATAACATGAATAAAGGTTAATATCGTATGTACTCAAGAGCAGTTTCCGAATGAAGATTAAGAACACTCTAAATATCTAATTGATACCGAAATTTTTGAATTAGATTTTGAAGATGATATTATTACATTATTAGTAACAGAATCAGAGAGGTACAGCAGACAAAACAATGATGGTAATTTCTTAATAGACCTTAATGAAGTAACATGTTTTCTGGCCATTCTCATATTATCTGATTACAGCATTTTAGCTGAAAAAGAAACTACTGGGAAAGTAGCAAAAATATGGGAATCACGATGATAAAATCATCTATGAGGCGTGATCAGTCTTATACAATTAGCCTTATTTTCATTGTGCCAATAATGATCTTGATCTATCAAATAAGTTTAGTAAAGTTAGACTACTAGTGACCAAATTACAACAAAAATTTATGAAATACTTTGTATCGGAACCGGAACAAGATCTAATTTTGTAAAAACTATGATAAAATATTATGGCCTTCATAGTTACAAACAATTTATAAGGTTTGGCTACAAAATCTGGAGATTGATAGCAAAAAGTGGATATTTAATAAATTTTATTCCATATCAAGGCATTGACCATACATTCTCAATGGCCTACAAGCAAGTGTTTGGTAAACCTGCTGCTCCTCTGATGAAAACTATTGATAAGCTGAACGCCTGCAACTTAGGAAATTTGAGATATAGTTTTTATTTTGACAATTTATTGATTATGGTGCTACAGGAACGAACAAGGAAAGTTTCATTCCGCTAAGCGGTGCACTTTTAACAATAAACATTATGAAAAATAAAAACAGCTATAATAGATACTCACGAAATAATACTAATTGGATGGAACGACAACAATATTATTAAAGTTGCTTCAACATTGTACGATGTATATGCAGTGACTAAAGTAAAAAGATTTTCACAAGCAGAAAAAACGTTTAGTAGCTATGGCAAAATATAACTCGTCAATGGGTGAAACAGATCTGATGAATGAAAATACTTCAAGTCATAGAATAAACATTAGAGGGAAAAAATGGTGGTGGAATGTGTTTATTTGGTTACTGGATGCTGCAATACAGAATGCATGGATTTTACACAAGCATAAACTAACACAGCCGAAGTTTAGAAAAAGAATAGCATAAATAACAAAATATCAAAACTACTACGCCAAGGAAATCGTCCATCAGTTATTTCGTCTAGTTGTTCATCAAATAGAATAGGCGATGATATTTGGTTTGACAATTTTGGTCACATTTTAAAATAGCGAAGGATAGCGATGTGTTGAAGAAATATGTACATCAATAGTAAGAACTTATAGTATTAATTGTAAAGTCAGAATGTGCAAAGAGTGTAATGTAAAATTCCATAGCCAATTTTAGTATTTATTATATTTGTTTATTTTTGGATAGTAATAAGGACTATGGTATTGCATTTATGCAACACTAAAATTTTAAAAAATAAAAATCTATTTCACCGTTTTTAAATTGTATTTTATTACTTAACATCTAATGGAAGTATAGGAAACTATAAAAAAGCGCTATTTTGATTTAAAAAATTCTTTGTTTAATGGGTTAAAATACCCTAATGTACAAAACTTCATTGCATAACTTTTCCAACAAAATAAACTACACATGTAGGTTATTACACTAGGTGTCTCAAAAGACCTGATGCATAGCCATAACAAAAAGGGTGGCGTTTACTGAGAAAAACTTTATCAATTATTAAAATACATGTTATAGGAATTTACTTCTTAAAAATAATTTCATGTAAATGTAAACCATCACATGAACGGCACTCGTTTAAACGAACAATGAAATTTCTCACGACGGCTCGACATGTAGACTTCGTGATGCCTGCCATGTCTTTCTCTCAACTGTGCCAGAGAACTTGGCTTATTGATGTACACTTTAGATTCGAGATATCCCTATAAGTGGTATTTCATAGGGAACAATTCAGGACTGCTTGGGGGTCAATTTATGTCACCTCTCTTCGAAATCAATTTGCGAATGATAATTTCACGAACTCGTGGAAGAGGCGTGTTGGACGTGCGTGACGTTGCTTCGTCCTGCTGGAACCATGTTCTATGGTTATACCCAGGAAAGTTTGCACTTCAGGCACCAAGAAGCGATCTAAAATCTGCACATAGCTTTCCGAATTCGCTGTAATTGCGCGTCCTCTTTGGTCTTCAAAAGGTACAGTTTGATTACTCCTCGCGGTTATATTACAGCTCATAAAGCAGGGGTGCCCTATCCAAATGATCTTGTGGTTTTTTTTTTTGAAAATGCATTAAATAATCACGCTGGTTAAGAATAATAGTATATTATATACCCAGGTTGATAAGTGATCAATTATAAATCGAGCACTTTTATATCCTGACGCGCGAAATGCCGAAGACTATAATGTGCGAGATTTATAACTTTACTTTTCAACCGAGACATATATAGAATTTTTTTTACTACTAACACTAAAACGTACAAATTTTGTTAGTTTAGATAGTTATGTTAGTAAGCCAAATTTTTAAGTTTTTAAAATACTAAGTAGGCTGGATATCAGTGTATGTCAAATTATAAAAAGTTGTTTGATGTAGTTAAATGTTAGGTTACTTGAAGTAGTTTTAATTGGTTTAAGTGTTTTATATAAAGTAAAATGGGTAGTAGTGGCTCAGTGGTAGAAATAAATGGGACCCCACCTGTACTTGCACAACTTGTAAACAGTGCTAGTTGTGATTTGTTGCCAGATAAGTCTAGAAAATTGTATGTATGTGCATACACTCAGTTCAAAAAATGGTGTGATAAAAAGAAAGTTACAAAATATCAGAAAAATTGTTTTTGACTTATCAGTAGGTTTATATACCTAAATATTAAAAAGTTCTGGTTACCGACAAATTGGTCTGGAAGTTTTACACAGGTATTGTGTCAAACTAAAATATGTTGATTGGTGGTATTAAATGTCATTCGACTAGAATAGTAGGCGTTTTTTCATTATTGACCTAGGGACTTTGACTGTTATTATTATCCTAGGGAGAGAAGAACTACTTTTCATTCAAGCAATGGTAGTTAGTAGTAAAAAAATAAAATCCCCGTACTAGAGTGGAATTCACTACATATAAATGGTAGAAAATTACTTACAAAAGAGCGAAAGAGTACTCATGGTTAGCTTAAAATCTGAACCTGTAAATACAGTAATAATACAAGTATACATACCTACTTCTAGCTCCAGTGAGGAAGAGTTAGAAGTGATCTGCAAAGATATCAATGACATATTAAGATTCGTATAAGGATATAAAAATTTAATAGTTACGAGAGATTTTAATGCAGTGATAGGTGAGGGTATGGAAGGAGCGGTAGTAGGTTTATTTGGTTTAGACACGAGAAACGACAAGGTAAATAGGCTGATAGAATTTTGCGACAGAAATAATTTAACCATTACAAACACATTATTTCGACACCATACTAGAAGACGATACACGTCGATAATGCTAGGAGACATAAGATATAAAACGGATTACATTCTTGTTAGACAACGGATTATGAATCAAGTAAAAGACTGTAGAAGCTACCCAGAAGCAGATATAGATACTGGCCTCAACATAGTGACTATGAAAGTCGCGCTTAAATTGAAAAATGCGAAGAAAAGAATCGGATAAAAGCACTCTGGCTTTGAGAAACTAATAGATAAAAATATTCACACAAAATTTGAGGAAAAGTTAAATAAATTGCTGAAAGATATTAAGAAAATTTCTGATACTACGGAAGTAGAAATATGGAATAACGTTGTAATTATATTAGACATCGCGGCCAGAGACTAACAAAATAGAAACAGAATGGAATAACATTAGATCCAGCTTAGACATTGCGGCCAGAACTATTCTGGGATATAAACAAAAAAAAAGAAACTATTGGTAATAGGATATTTTGAAGCCCAAAGAAAGATATGCAAAGCCATAAAATGGGAAATTGTTTGCAAATGCAGGAAAACCAAAGAACAATGGAGTGATGAAAAAAAATGAGCTGAAGAAATACTAAGAGTAGATCAATTTGGGCTTAGGCGAAACAGAAGAACACGGGAGATCATTTTATCTTTAAAGGTGATAGTGGTGAAAAGAATAAAAAAGGAAGAAAGTGCGTATATAGGGTTTGTACATCAAGTGTTCGACAATGTAGAACAGAAAAAAAAAGATTCGAAATACTTAAAAATATTGGAATGACTTATAATGATAGACGGTTAGTACATAGCTTATAGAAAGAACAAACAGCTGTAATAGAATTAGAGCAGGAACGTAGGGAAGTAAATATTAGGAAATGGGTGGGACAAAAATGTGCTTTATCCCCGCTAATTGTAAGCTTGTGCATCGAACAGGCAATGAATACTTCCAAATGCAGAAAGATATTTGGAATTATTATACAGGGACAAAAGATTGATGTGCTTAGATTTGCAGATGATATTGTGGCGTTAGCATCGAGCAAGGAAGAGTTAGAAGCGGTTCTTAATGAAATGAAAACAGTACTAACAGAGAGATACGGTATGAAAATCAACAATATAAAACTAAAGTACTAGTATGTGAAGGAGGAAAAAATAAGTCGAAAAGTAGAATACAAATAGGAAATGAAAACATATAAGAGGTTAATGATTTCTGCTACAGAGGAAACCAAATAACGCAAGATGAGAAAGGCGCAAAAGATATAAAACAAAGATTAGCACAAGGACGTGTTACATTTAACTAGAAAAAGTAACTACTATGTTCAAAGACAACAAACATAGAAATAAGGAAAAGATTGCTGAAAGTATGTGTGGAGCACAGTACTGTACGGATGTGAAACTTGGACAGTAAGAGAAGTGGACAGGCAAAAGTATAAAAGCTTTGAAATATGGCACTACAGACGTATGATGAAGATACATCGACAAACATAGTTAAAAACAAAGAGGTTTTATAAATGGTTTAGGAAGGTAGAAATATGTGGAAAACAGTAAAAAATAGGAGAGCTAGGATGATAGGTCACATACTAAGACATGAGTAAATAGTACAGAATATACTAAAAGTAGAGATAGGAAAAAAAGAGGTAGAGGTAGACCTAAGTTAGACTATTGTACAGAGATGGTGTAAGATGTAGGCTATGAGAACTTCTTAGAAATTTGTGGGTTAGCTCAGAATAGAAATCAATAGACGCGTAACCCGTTCCAATATCAAAAACCTAATGATGGTAAAAGCAATTGCACTTAAAACTTATGATTATTGTAAACAACCACAAGTGCTGGTTTTTTAGCATTCTCAACATATGTTGATTGTGTGAAAGGATTACTTAGAACACTATTAATTAATAATAATTATAACAACAAAGATAAATAGCTACAAAATGCTATGGGAACGTTTAGGTCTATTAGGGACACCACTAAAAAAGTAAACGTTTCCAATTCACTTCGAACCATTGTAGAATGGAATATCGGTGAAATAGGTTATATAACTAAAAACGAATAGAAGGGGTGTCGACCTTTATCTAACAAGAAAGAGCAGCTGCTATGTTTGAAGACAACAAACATAGGAACAAGGAAAAATTGCTGAAAGCATATGTGTGGAGCACAGCACTGTACGGTTATGTAATGGGGACAGTAGCAGAAGCAGACAGGAAATGTGGTGCTTCAGATGTATAATGATGTATAGCATGGACATACAAAGTTAAGAACAAAAAGATTCTAGAAATAGTAGGGGAAGTAAGATATCTGTGGAAAACAAGAGAAATAGGAAAAACAAAAGGATAGAATGCGTTCTAAGGAAGGCATTGTGGAATAGCGCCGGATATATTACAAGCAGAGATAGGAAAGAAGAGAAGTAGATGTAGATTAGACTATTGTACGCAGATAGTGAAGGACGTTGGCTGTGGGAATTTTAGGAATTAGGTAAATTAGCTCAGAATAGGAAGCAATAGAGGTTCGCATCTAACCAGTTCCAGGACTGAAGACCTAATGATGATGATGAGGATGATAGGACATACACTAAGGCACAGAAAGAAAAAGGAAAGGTGGAGGTAGACTCAGATTAGACTATTGCAACAGAAGCAGCTCTAAGTTTTCTTATTTCTTTTGAATATTTGATGTAATTGATACATTGTGAATTTTTTTATTCTTTCAACAATGGAAAGTGTTAAATGTTATTATTTTTAATTGAGATTCAAATAACAATATTTTTTTTAAAATGCTTTGTATCGATTATTAAATTACTTTTCCCTGTAATGATATATTTAATTGACTGAGTTTTTCGACACTATCTACTAAAAAACATGAATCCAATAAGCACTCATCAATTCTTATATATGGTACTGGTCTTTGTATGTTATTCATAAACAAGTCAATTTCTTGACGTAACTCATAAAATCGCTGTAACCGTTTTCCACGACTTAAACTTCTGACATGACTGAAGTGCAGAACGTTGTCATATTCGGAATCTAATTCTTTAAAGAAACTTCTTCAATTGTTGATGCGGAAGAGCATCTGATCAAATGTATTCATTGCTTTTATAATTACTTGCATGACATGACTCAACGATAATTCTTGGACATATAGATTTTATTGATGAATCAAACAGTGAATCATCTCTTTTGCTGCAGTTATTAGTTTTGCTGTTGGATTCTATTTTATCGATCACAGCATATGCGCATGAGTTGATATTCTAGGAAGAATTTCCAAATCCAAGTTGTTTTCGCATAAACAGTTTTCAACAAGAAAGAAAAATATATTCTCCTATATTAGCATCTTTCAAACTTATGCAATTTAACATTTCTTCAGTTATTTGAAGTGATTCATTTACTCCACGAACAAATATCACAAGTTGAGGTGTGTCTGAAACATCTGTATTTTGTCAAATGCTAAGGAATAATATTTGAAATCCCGAATTCCATCGCGCAATTTTAGGATACATTCATTTGAGTCATTAATTCGACGACCCACTGTTTGCCGAGATATACTTAGGTTCGAAAATACTTTCCTTTTCTCAGGCAAAATCTCCTTTACAACAGCCTTCAAACATTCTTTTGCAAATGTTTTCATTTTATTTGAATTCAAAAATGAAATAGAATAGTTCACTTTAACAATATTGGATGGTTGCTGTAATGCTGAAACTTTAACTGCGATTGAAAATTTTTGAGCGTCGATTGTTTCACTTCTTTGAGTTTCAAATAATCATTATATTTTGTTTTGTAGTACCTTTTAGCGTTATATTTCTTAAATACAGCGACGGCAGCTTGGCAAATGAAACATATTAATTTTGTGTTTTGAATGACAAATAAAATATTTTTCTTCTTATTTCATTAACTATTCTTTTCTTATTTGCGCTCATACAGAAAATAAAAGGGATATAAAATAATTTAAAGCTTTTAAATTAACTTTATTTTTATTTCAATGGAATTTGTATTATCTGACTGTTTTTGTTGAAAATATATTAAAATAATTGTCCTACAGTCACAACACACAAAACGAAACCGGAAAACAAATTGTCAATTGACACTGAGAGCGCTCTGTCGTCAATAATCAATGGGCAAAGTGAGCGGGACCCAGCTAGCGGTCGGCGCACTGCTCAACTGCGCGTATCTTGGTACACCTAGCAATAAGCAGTTAAATAAAGTTACTGCAACTAATTATGACGCTGCGTAAGTTTGATGCAACGCAACAGAAGTGACTTGATGAAACAAAAACAGTTTTGAGATTTATTTGTTATAAAACACTACACTAAAAGTAGCAATATTGCACAAAATAAATGTATTTTGTAAAGTTGTGATGGTTGGTCACTTCTGTTATACAGTAGCTTAAAGCGAATGTAAAGATTTCTGATGCTTATGTTTTGGATTCATTGTACTTCAGTAGCGGCAATTGTGCTTAATCACATCCCCGTTGAGGTGAAAATAAGCCTTGTCCGAAAACAAGATGCTGTTGAATGTTAAAAATCGCTCATTTACCTGGTTAACGATTTGCAGTCTATGCCTGGTATCCTAAAAGGTAGTCTATTCATTGATCCCCCCAGATTTGTTGACACACTTAGTATTAGACACTCATATTAAGTAGTTGTTTTTACCAAAATAGGAAACTTAACGTCATTCTCTTGAAGATAGACCAGCCTCATGAATACGACCCGCCCACGTCAATCTCGATCCCCCGGTGTTTCTCTACTTCTCTGTTCCTCTACCTCTGTTCTTCTGGGTCTTTTTGTCTCCGTGTCTCTGCGTCTATCTGCATCTTTGTATCTGTCTCTTTCTCTGTATCTGTTCGTATGTTTGACTTCCATTCCCCATAAGGTCTGTGGAATAATAGTAGATTTTAAATAAATTGGCCAAGAAAAGTCCAGGTACCATATATTTAAATTCCCAGTATTCCACCCAAAGGCAGTATATTTGTCTGAAAGTTTAGCATTCAACCGAACCCTTGCCATACTATGTAACTCAGGGACGTATGTGATAGTACTCACACATGTACGTTCCATGTGTGAGTACTATCACATACGAACGAAGGCATATTTTTATGCAAAATGTTGTCCAACATTTTTCCAGAGGTTCAAGTCTGAAACCGAATTAATTCTGGATTTTGGGACTAAACTTCATCGTATAGTTAGGTCCATATACCACATAACCAGTGTTATCAAAACCTTGATATGTTCATGAATTATAAAATAACCGTAAAAATTCTTTTGTGTGGTACACGTTGGAGTGTATAAAAAATCGGGACAGCTCCAGAACGTTTCCCAAAGCGTAAAGCTTAGCAAATGGACTGTAATTGTATGCAATTGGAGGTAAGGCGCGAAAAACAGTAACATAGGTCAAACCGTAATTAATGTGTTGCTTACCTTGCAATGTTGTTCACCAATTTACTCCCGCGCAGATAGGTGTTGTTTACCGGTCGACGCACTTGGTCGGGCAGCAGCACTTATGCACTCGTGGTTATAGTTATTAGGTGTTGAGTCGGTGAAACGATACGAGAGAGTGTCATGTTGGTGAAGCGAAAAGACTTTATCGCTCCGCCATATGTGTAGCACAACAACAATATACGATAAGGCCATCTATACTGTCAATCGCTGACCTCCAACTGTATGAAGTTTTAACATACCCCCCCACCTAAAATGGTAAATTTTGTTGTATACCGTGAAATGAATGGGAGAAAAAATGAAAATAGAAATTTTAAAAAAATGTTTAAGTATATATAAATTATTCGAGTACTCTGCATTTTGCTTCCTGCATTAAAATATAAAATAAAACATAATTTGTAGAGAAAGAAGAAAAAAAATAAAAATTGCATGTTAGAATGCTGAATTACTTATGGTGGAGGAAGTGGTACCACCTTGTTAATTGGGCGGACCGCTTCGCCTGTGGGTGTTTTTAGCTTTACAACTCTTGTTACACCATCTTTAGCCGGTAAAAGCTTCGCCACTCTCGCCAAAGGCCAATACGCCGGGGGTGAATCGGGAGTAAAAAAAGTACTAGATCCCCTTCTTCTATGGTTTTGGAAGGGGTGTTCCACTTAGGCCTTTGCTGTAAGCTGTGCAAGTACCCTATGGACCAGCACTTCCAAACGCTCTGCACAAGTTGTTGGGACATTTGTCAACGACTAAGCCAATTCGCAGAAACTTTTTGTAGCTCCACTTCACACCGCGTAATTAAAGGTCCACCAGTTAGAAAATGGCCCGGAGTCAAGGCATCCATGCCTTCGTCAGATGACGTTGTAAGTGCGCAAAATGGACGGGAATTTAAGATTCCTTCTATGCGGGTCACAACTGTGCTAAATTCCTCCAGAGAAAGTGTCGTTCTACCCACTATTCGTTTCAAGTGAAATTTAGCACTCTTGACGCCGGCTTCCCAAAGCCCCCCCAAAATGGGGTGCATAGGGTGGGTTGAAACACAAATCTATACCCCTAGAGGATAAGTAGTGCGCAATGACGGGGTTAGCTTGATCAAAATGTTTATATATTTCTAACATTTCTCTAGCCGCCCCACGAAAATTTCGGCCCTGATCGGAGTATATGTTCGTGGGTAACCCGCGTCTGGCTATAAATCTATCTAATGCAGCAAAACAGGCTTCCGTTGTTAAAGCTGTGACAACCTCCATATGAATGGCAAGTGACACCATACAAATAAAGAGGGCAATATATGCCTTTTGAAATTTTGTCGATCGCAACGAGGATAGCTTGATTGTAAAAGGACCGGCAAAATCCAAACCGGTATGCGTAAAGCATCGTCCGGGTTCGAGGCGATAAAGCGGAAGATCTGCCATAGGAAACTGAATAGGCCCCCCCTTGAAAGCGATAGCAAGTCAGGCAACGAAATATTCTACTTCGAATTAATTGACGGATACAAGGAATCCAAAATGTACGGGTAACTAATGATTGAGTTAGCCGCGGACCCCCATGACCTGAATATATGTGATAGTAATCACATATTAATACAGCTAATCTGCTGTTTTTTGGGATAAGGTAGGGATGTTTGCTAGTTATGGAAAGGCTGGAATGGCGCAAACGGCCCCCCACCATGACTAATCCCGTGGGAGAGATAAAAGGTGACAACGGACGGTACATTTTTGTGCTAGGTTGCCCTTTTTCTAGTAAGACGATATCGTCGTAGATGTGCTCGTACTGAGTAATTCTAATGACAAATGTGAGAGCGCTACGATACTCAGAGGCATTTAACGGACCAGTAGTCCTTGCAAGATTACGTTTGCGTGCAAGGCAGTTAAACGTGAACCTTTTAACGTACGTAAAAATTCGTTGAACTTTTAGCAAGTTTGAGGACCTTTGTAGTACTACCAAGTATTGTTTCACATCAACAGTAGAGACGAGTGCGTATTGTACGGCTTTAAAACCGTCTGCAATATTGTGTGTCACTTGTTGTCACTTGGCCAATCACAGTAATCGCGGTATAAAAAATTAGGACCCTGCCACCAGAGTGTACAATTTAGTAGTTCGGATGGCCTCAATTCTCGGCTTGCAGGATCAGAAGCATTTGCAGAACTGGGAACGTATCTCCATATGGCTGTGGGTTGATTTTCATGAATTTGCACCACTCGGTTCGCAAAAAATAATTTTAACTGATAAGGTGGCGTACAAATCCACGTCAGTGTGTTGTAGAGTCACTAAAGCATATTGGATCTAGTAAATTGATGGTGTCAAATGCTAATGCTGTATGTTTCATTAGTTTTGCCAAAAGACATGCCGCTCCTAATTCAAGACGAGGAATGGTCCACGTTTTCAAAGGGGCTACACGGGTTTTGGAAGCTATCAAATGTACATATATTTTTTCATCAACTTCTAATCGCAGATACACAACAGCGGCCATCGCTACGGAACTGGCGTCGGAGAATCCGATTAAACGGGCTTGACTATTGCCGATTTTCCAAATAGATCGTGGTATTGTTATGTATTCGAGAAGTGGCAGTTCAATTTGAATTTGCTGCCATTCTTGAAGAATTTCTGCGGGCAATTGTTCATCTCAATCCACCTTTTGTAGCCATAGGCGTTGCATAAGGCATTTGAGAAGAACCTTAAATGGACTTAAATAACCATTAATATCGAATATGCGTGCTATGCGTGACAAAATTCCTCGCTTAGTAGGGATGTCTGCAATATTTGGAACTTTACATCTAAATGTATCGGAACCCATATCCTAACAGAGACCCAGGACATCACGTGCTGTCAAAGTAGGATCAGAGTTCGGTAGATTTAGAACGCCCGTCTCCGACTTATCAATAACTCAAGTGTGTGAACTTCCCCATTTTCCTAAGTCGAAGTTACCTAGTTTTAGTAAATTAATCAATTCATTTTTTAGAAGGAGGGTTTCTTCTACAGAATCGGATCCAGTGTAATTTTAAGTATTTACCTACCGCGTGAGGGTATCCAATTAATAATAAATAATAAATGGGAAGGACCTCTTACACTATAGTACCCTCACGTTTCGGGACATTGCCTCGCAGCTGCTGCAGTCGGTGAGAAGGGGAGGTTCATTAAACAACAACACACTAAGACAAAATTCCAATTGTTTTATTAAACGGCCTACTAACTAACTTAACCTAATTACATATGCATACAAAATTATACAGTGATTAACAATATTTACAATAGGGCGCCACCATAGGAATTAAACGGCCCATGGACCGATCGCGGTAATAGCTTTCGTCGCACTTTGTTCGTGGCGATGAACTAAGATTGCAAGACAGAAAATACGTCACTTCACAGGGACAAATGTTATTAAGTTTCCGGCTAGCACAACACAACTTAACTAAACAATTCTAAAGTCCTTATTTTATGAATATTAACAACAGTTCTGGGTGCAAACACCCCAATACATATAATTAATTAACGCTACCGTAGTCTAACTAACTTGCATACTGAAACGACCTTCCTTTAATCACGGGGTCATCAATAACAGGAGAAACATGACCTTCACACGGGTCAAATAGTACAATAACGGAATTCGTGGCTTAGTTATTACAAGCCTCGGACTACGTCGACACACAATAAAATAAGAAACCCTTCAAAAGATGCGGTCTTTAACAATAACCTAAAGGGATTAAATACTGGAACGGACATTTAACCCAAAGTTGTATGTTATGAAAGTCGACAGATATTGTATTTAAACAAATAAATGACTTATGATGCATAACACAGCTTTGAGTTCATAGTAATACCATATATAATAATTACTTACTCAGAAAAATAATTAACTTAGAACATAACGGCACGCACTTGACTTCAGAGAAATAAAAACACTTACTCAATCTTGCAAAGACCGCGAGCTTCAGACTCTAACGCGTCTGGAAATAAACAACCCCGATTACCACCGGCTGGCATCCTTATATACATTTAAGTTAATTGAAAAATAACCCCTTTCTTGGCGCTCATACTCGGCTTAGGATACGCCGGTCGTAAATCTTTAAGATTAATTAAACTGCCCATTGCCTAAGATTGCCACACAAGTAAATCTCCGAACTAATTTTTAGTTGAGTGTTCCGCTAATTGAAAAATTCCTTCCGACCACCCAGACATAAATAGGATCCTAAAGCATGATTGACATCTAATCATAGATAGCAACTAATCTGACATGTTTAGTGCCCTTAAAGTAAGTGCCTTTAGAAAACTGATTGACTCTTGGATTAGAACTTTCTGGGAACTTCGCTGGGAACCTACTTGGGTGATCCCGCAGCCGCTACAATTGCAGACCTTCATTCTAATAATTAGAATGCTAAAATTAAACTAGAAAATAACTATTTTTAGGAATACTAGAACTATTAGAGCGTATTAAAACAGTATGTTACACCAGTCAAAATATCATCAATGTAAGTTGATGATCTAAGGGCTCGGGAAGCCCGGGGGTACGAGTGACCCTCGTTTTCTACCAACTGCTGTAGAACACGAAGGGCAAGGAAAGGGCTACAGGTAGCGCCAAAAATAACGCGGGTATGTTCATATTCCGTTAAAGGTTCACAAGGGTGAAATCTCCAAAAAATATGTAAAAATTTTCTATCTTCTGGGTGAACGACTATAGATCTAAACATTTGTCGAATATCGCAAGTGAGTGCGACTTGAGGTATTCGAAATCTTGTTATTACAAGACCAATATCAGATTGTAATTTGGGGCCCGGTAAAAGAATATCATTGAGACTTGTACCATTAATATCCCTATCGGCAGGACGAAACACGACTCGAACTTGAGTACTAGAGGGCTTATTTTTAACCACGCCGTGGTGAGTCATGATATATAAGGACTGTTTCACAGCGGGAGTGAGTTGTCCCTGCGATATATAATTAGCAATATTTTCTGAATATAATTTATAAAAGTTTTTGTCGCGTGTAAATCGAGCTTCTAGTTTTAGAAAGCGATTGGTAGCTGATTCTCGTGTTGAACCTAATGTTCGGGAAATGTTTTCTATGAACGGTAGTCGAACCACATACTGGCCTAACTCGTTTCGTATAGTAGTGGACTTGAAATAATTTTCACAAGCCACGTTTTCAGGCGACATTGGCGGCGTAAATGGTATTTCTTCAGCTTCCCAGAAGGCACGAATGGTGTCGCTAAGGGACGGTTCTTCCGAGATGCTAGTGTACAACGCAACCCCTGAATACAGTTGACTTAAAGCTGGTACATCACCCATAATAACCCAACCAAACGAGGTAAGAAGCGCCGATGGCTTGCTTGTTATACGCAACGAATCGTTGGGTGTGGCATCTAAGACAGCTTGCACACCTAACAGCATATCGACAGGAGCGGATATGTGAAATTCAGGATCCGCCAATTGTAGGGACGAAAATTTGTCTATTAAATGCTTAGATAAATTTGCTATCGGAAGATCTGCGGTAATACAAGATAAAACAACAGCCTGTAAATTTAAAGAAACGTTTTGATCATATATTGATGTAACGTTACAGGTAGCAATTCCATGAACCTTTTCTAGCTGAGATTGGCCTACTCCACGTATTTCAAAAGGACATTTCTTGCGTTTAAGACTTAACTTGTTAGCTAAAGATAATGTGATGAAATTAGAATGCGACCCTTGATCTAAAACCAAGCGACAGCGATGCCAACTACCGTCACAAACTAAAATTCGTACCTGCGCCGTGGCTAAAAGCGCAACGGTTCCCTGTTCATTTGCACAGGAATGAACAAGAGAGACTGGAGCAGGAAAATGTTCAGCCGAATTAGCGGCACCTGAAGAGTGTCCCACCGCGCTTTGTGGCGGAGTCGGAGTACTGCATGAAATTGGTGCCTCGATACACAGTAGCGTATGGTGCATTTTACTACCGCACCGTTTGCACTGATTTTTTGACTCACAAGTCGAAAGAGGATGTGGTGATAAACACGCAAAACATCTATGATATTGCTTTACCATGTATTGCCTTTCTAGAGTGGATAAAGCTAATAATTTTGGACATCTGTAAAATTTGTGGAACTGATCGTCGCAGGCAAGACAGGGCTTAGAAACGGCCTGCTTTGCATTAAATCGTCGTGAAGTAACTTTCTGTGCGGACATTGTTACACGCTTATTGTTTATAGAATTTGTATAATATGGCTGAGGGTTAGCCCTTTGTGGTGGACTAGACACATTTTTTGATGGTGGTGTATTATTGTTACCGCTCACCAGTGCTAAGATAGAACATTTGCTGCGTAAATATTTTATAAAATCGTTAAATTTCGGAAATGTTTGATTTAAATGTTCTTTTTCGAATTTTTGTCTCGACTTCGGGTCTAATAAATCGAGGGAAAAAAATTAAAATATGTAATCGGCCAACTCAGGTAGATGCATGTCGATAAGAGCTGTGACGTTGGCTTGCAGGGTTTCACATAAATCACTAAGAACTTTTGGGGAATCCGTCTTTAGTTGAGTTAGTGAAAATATTTTGGATAAATAATGATTAGCAATTAGCCCTTTATTAGATTATAAACAACCATATAATTTTCTGGAGCAAATCGAACAGATTGTGCTAGCTTTAATGCCGTCGCATCCAAATAAGAAAGTAAATATGTGAATTTTTCGCAATCATTAAGTGCGTTATTGTTGTGAATAATGTTGTCATATAGAGATTTAAACGCACCGAATTTCTCGGGGTCACCTCGAAATATATCTATTTTTATTTCTGGTAAATGAACATTAGATCTGGTATTTCCAGAAATATCAATAGTATTTACATTGGGCGTTGTGTCTGGAGCGACATAGCGCGCCGCATTACCTGAAATATCATAGTACATAGTATTGAACGTAGATTCTAGATTAACGGTATCCGTAAATAAGGTTTTATAAACGTCAGAGAGTGACGATAATTCATCTAAGACATCTAAAAATTTTGTTTTTACGTCATCTAGCTGACTAACACGAGCTTTAAATTGATCAAGATTAGTTGGGAACGTTGAAATTAAATCGTAACAATCTTGCAAACGTCGCCAGTACCTTTCATTGCGATTTGTTAATCGTTTAAATTCAACAATAACTTCACGTTCTGGTTCCATATTGTACCAGGTATACTCGTAACAAATTGAAATCACAAATAACTAATAGAAAATGTAACGCAGTTGCAAAGCCTTAAAGGTAAACACAGTACTCGTGGAGAAGCAATGTTAATGCTGATACAGACTTAAACTAACATAAATGAATTCAGAACTCTAAGAAATAAAGTGCATTAGGTACGTAATATTTACAAACAAAAATGTAAACAGACAGTTTCGTTAAAGTCCTTTGACTTATTTTGTTATATACACAGCTGATTGATAAGCGTAGTAACAAGATGTTAATGAACTACAAACTTTAAATAAATTGGAACAAGTTTTTGAACACCTGTGATTCTAAATACGAAGTACTCGTTTTGTTGATAATAATTGAAGTTTGAAATCTTTAATAGAAATCATGCATTTTAATATTCAAACCCACTTTTAGAAAATAGTTTTGAAAATGAATTAATGTAATAATTTAAATTTTAATGATCCCGCTAATGAATTATATTAATTTTGACTATAATTTAAAGCTTATTTGCTCAGAAGGACCACTTTTTGTGATATGGGGCTCAGAAGGACCACTTTTTGTGTTATGAGGCTCAGAAGGACCACTTTTTGTGTGGTACACGTTGGAGTGTATAAAAAATCGGGACAGTTCCAGAACGTTTCCCAAAGCGTAAAGCTTAGCAAATGGACTGTAATTGTATGCAATTGGAGGTAAGGCGCGAAAAACAGTAACATAGGTCAAACCGTAATTAATGTTTTGCTTACCTTGCAATGCTGTTCACCAATTTACTCCCGCGCAGATAGGTGTTGTTTACCGGTCGACGCACTTGGTCGGGCAGCAGCACTTATGCACTCGTGGTTATAGTTATTAGGTGTTGAGTCGGTGAAACGATACGAGAGAGTGTCATGTTGGTGAAGCGAAAAGACTTTATCGCTCCGCCATATGTGTAGCACAACAACAATATACGATAAGGCCATCTATACTGTCAATCGCTGACCTCCAACTGTATGAAGTTTTAACATCTTTATTAGTTGTCATTCCAATAGTTTACAAAATACTCCTGAAAATTACGAGCATGAATAAATAAGCTTAAAATTAATTAAAACAAGTATCAACTAACAAGTAAAAATAAACAGTAATATCTGAGTATATACTGTATAATAAATTATTATATTTAAGAAGGCTTGCATTGAAAATTATCAAAAAGACGAACTGACTGTGACGTTCCTTACCTGTTTACTTGGCACTTCTCGTTGCAGCAGGAGACTCTTGTTTGTGGGCGCCTTATTAAAAATTAGAAGTTTCATCCACGTGAAACCATTTAATTATAAATTCAATAAGTGACGGGTTCGATCCCGCAGTGTAAAAACATTGAAATTATTCTTACAAAACGTAACTAAATGGGCCCAAGGCCAATATTAATAAACAGAATAAAAGAGTAACTTGCCCCAAATACATTGACATAAACAACTTAATTTAATACCGCGATACTCGCAAAACCGTGTAGCTTCGAGTATGTACACCTATCCTCCACCACACTCTAGACAACACTGACTTGTTAAACACATTCGCTTAGTGCACTCCATTCTCTCTAGCCACATCAGGTAACACTTTTAAGACTAACACAACCATTCACTGAACATAGAATACTTATAATTAAATTAAGGGACGCCTGTTACATTACCCCCTATTAAGTTCAACTAGACTGGGTAAACTAGATTGGGTGCAGAGGTGACCCAGAATAGGGCTCCCTAAAAGGCTTTAAATTAAGCACATTGTGGGGTCCCAGACAACGACCATCTGCATCGTCCCGTAATACATATAAATTGGGGCCCTTTCTTTCGACCACCGTAGCTGGTCCCGAATACAAGAGAAAAACTTCTTAATCTCCCGATCTTCGACTGAAGACTGAGGATGAGTACGGATTAACACTCCGTCTCCTGGTTTAAATTCTGTAATCCTTTTATCCCCGTCTAGACCTCCGAAAGGAATTTTCTATAACCTTACCGAAATGCAACTCTCGGGGACTGAACCCGGTTGAACTATAAACGACCCGATTTAAATAATACTCCACTTTATCTAAAACCTTGGCCCATTTAGCATGAACTGCGTGACATAATGATCTCAGCAGTCTCCCTACTTCCCTGTTGACCCGTTTCGTTTGGTTTCCTTGAGGATAATACACTGACGTATGGGATACCTTAATACCCTTAGCCTGCAATGCCACTCCCCATTTCAAACTGACTTCCACTGTCCGACAAGATCAGTTCCGGTTTCCCCACATTTTTGAAATATTTGTTTTCTAAACAACGAAGTATACTTGCCGTTTTACCCCGCCTCACCGGATACAACGACACATACTTGCTGAGTAACTAAAAGCTGAGTAACGCCTGACCTCGACACCGGAAAAGGACCCAATAGGTCAATGCAGACAATTTTATTTGGCCCATCAGACACAACACTATGATACTCTCCGCAACAATAGGGCGAAATTTTGGACTCTTGACAAAGTTCACACCTCGAAATAATTTGATGGATTATGTGTTTCATATGAGGAAAAAAATAATCCCTTTGTAAAACCAACAAGCATTCTTCGGACCCAAAATGTCCTTGATCCTCGTGCTCCTGACGTATCACGGATTCTATAAAACTAGCAGGAACACATAATTTAACCTCGGGCAAATTTTGGGAACCCCTTCGGAATAGTATTTTATTATGACACATACACCGATCGAAGTATCTGGCCGAAACTTGTGGTTTCGCTAACTCATTCACAACTTTATCGCAAAACGCATCCCTTTCCTGCTCCTTTTTAATATTCCTAAATCCCTTTACTACTTCCTTATAAAGATTTGATGCGCGTAACACTCTAACCTACACCATTTCATCGATAGGTGAGTCGGGCCGCACCCTTTCCTGCATAGGATAGCGAGACAATGCATCCGCTACTATATTATTTTGCCCCTTACAGTATTCAATTTTAAAATTGTACTCTTGGCTATAGAGAGCCCACAGAGTCAATCGCGAATTTACTAATTTGCAAGACATAAGAAACGTTAACGCCTGATGATCCGTAATAATGGTTAACTCTCTTCCTAATACAAATACTCTCCATTGTTGAAGACAATTTATCACCGCTAACGCCTCCTTTTCGGTTACACAATACCGCAATTCCGGACTTCGCAAGGTACGACTTATAAACGCTATTATTCCATATTCTCTCGACTCCTTACCACTTTGAAAGAGGCAACCCTCAGCCCGTAGCCTACAGAGTGTGCTTGGATAAAAAATGCCTTTTGTGGATCCGGGTGTCTTAGCAATACCATTGATAAGAAAGCTGTTTTAACCTGTTTGAGTGAACTTTGTTGTTTAATCCCCCAATTCCATTTAATCCCCTTCTTTAACAACTGTAACAACGGGGTGCTTAAAAAGCTAAATCCCTACAAACCGTCTATCGAAGTTCACAAAGCCTAAGAATGCACGAAGTTGGCGTAAATTCCGTGGGACGGGAAATTCCTGAATTGCCGCTATTCGAGCAGGATCCATGGTAATTCCTTCATCCGATATAAAATGACACAGAAATTTAATTGATTTCCGAGTGAAATGCAATTTTTTTAATTTGATTGTGATTCCCGCTGCCTGAAATTTTTTAAAAATAGTTTTCAGATGAACCAAGTGTTCATCCGGGTTTCGCGAGTATATCAACAAATCGTCGACATACGGTATAACGTAGAATTCCGTATACGTTGTTTGTACCCTCTTCTATTAGACCAGTAAACGGATCTAAGCCCATTTTAGGCACATTAATCACCTCCGTACCCTTCTTTACGTTTTGTGAAACCACGCCTAAATCATCACTTAACCTATACATATTTGCGGACATTGAAACGTTCATATTTTCGATCAAATCCGTCAATCTTTGATTGTTCGTACTTAAATTATTCAAGACAGCTGTTAGTTGTTTTAAAACGTCGCCGATATCTTGACCTTCTTGCTCCATTCTTTTTTGTTTGGTAACGCGTTGTGCTTGGCATTAATTTTAAAATAGTTTATAATTCCTTATTATAGTGTAATCGCTTTGGCCCTACTATAAATTATACTGTCTATACTTTCTTCAAATTAATCAACTGCAGATTATTATTTATCAAACAAGAGAGTAATTAATTATTGTATTAGAATTTCACCCCTTCGCAAGTTCTAAATAATCTTACCTAAAATTTAATACTTCTTGTCGTTACTAAATTTTACACACTGCGGAATTAATGTTCCTTGCATGTTTTCGTAGTTAAACAACCTTGAAGTGTATTTGTTTTCACACCTCGGAGATAGTCAACGTAACGGTATACTATCGCTCCACGTTGGGCGCCAGATGTGACGTTCTTTACCTGTTTACTTATAACTTCTCGTTGCAGCAAGAGACTCTGGTTTGTGGGCGCCTTATTAAAAATTAAAAGTCCCATTCATGTGAAACTATTTAATTATAAATTCAATAAGTGGCGGGTTCGATCCCGCAGTATAAAAACAGTGAAAGTATTCTTACAAAACGTAACTAAATGCGCCCAAAGCCAATATTAATAAACAGAATAAAAGGGTAACTCACCCCAAATACATCGACATAAACAACTTAATTTAATACCGCGATACTTGCAAAACCGTGCAGCTTTGAGTATGTACACCTACCTTCCACCACACTCTAGACGACACTGACTTGTTAAACACATTCGCTTAGTGCACCCCGTTCTCTCTAGCCGCATCAGGTAACACTTAGAACCTTGCACTCTTAAGACTAACACAACCATTCACTGAACATAAAATACTTATAATTAAATTAAGAGAAGCCTGTTACTTGACTTTAAACCAAAAAGCGCAACGCATATAACATCTGTCAACAAAATAACCCTATGATACACAAATAAATGTTGCTTTCAACAAATTTTACAAGAAACCCTATCTCTACATTTAAATCTTTGGAAATATTTCTATCTTTTAACTTTTATACGTGATACGCCCGTAAGACTAAGCAGCTGCAAACTTGACTTCAAACCATTTTACTCAGCGTGAAGCGCTAATTTTAATATTTTTAGAATGTAAAATACAATCCATATTTAGATGTTTTATTTTAAACTTGTTGAACGATATAATTAATTGTTTTAAAGATTTGTACATATATTTTAAAGAATTTTAAATCACTTACTTAAAATGTGTGTTAAATTTGACAAGCAAGTAGTAGACTTTGTTGAAAGTATTATTACGAGGGCCGTCCGGAAAGTAGTACCCGTTTTTGAATAAAAAATAAATTAGTACATATTAACAAATTTTAATGTTTTATTTAAAAAGAACAAACCTTACACTACTTCTCCACATAGTCACCTCGCAAATATAAGCATTTATCATAACGTGAGACGAGTTTCTGTATGCCAGTTTCGTACTCCTCTGTCGCCAATGTATTAAGATATGTAATCACAGCTGCTTTCAGTTTATCATCACTTTCAAATTTCTTTCCTGCCAAAAAGTCCTTGAGTTTTGTAAACAGATTAAAATCTGAGGGTGCCAAGTCTGGGCTGTAGGGTAGATGGTTAAAAGTTTCCCATTCGAATTGTTGAACAAACGATTCTGTTATTCGAGCAGTATGAAGCTTGACATTGTCGTGGAGGAGAAGAACGCCGTCGATGTTGAATTGCTCGCCGTAATTTTTTTAATGTCACACCATATGAATCTGCATTTATAGTGTCCCCACGGGGCATGGAATCAATGAGCAGTACAACTCGCCAATCCCAGAAAATGGTTGCCATGAGTTTTCGAGTAGACATGACCATTTTGATTTTTTCGGCTTGGTTCGTGAATAAGCATGATGCCACTCTATCGATTGCCTTTTATTTGTAGGTGTTGCAAAACAAACCCATGTCTCGTCACCAGTGACTCTGCAAGTCATGAAAGAGTCTCCTTCGCGAAAATAACGGTCCAAAAACGTCAGTGCTGCAGCCATACGGGTGGTTTTGTGTTCGTGAGTAAGCATCGAGGGACCCACCTTGCACAAATCTTCGCATAATGAAGGCGTTCCTTAACAATTTTATTAATAACTGTTCGTGAAATATTGCTGAAATTTTCATTGATCTCATCAATTCTTACGAATTCGTTAATTAAACTCAGCAGTTCGTCCGTAATTACTGACGGTCGTCTGGAACGCTCTTCATCATGGGTATTGTCTCTGCCCAAACAGAAATTATGATACCAACGCCGAACTGATAACTCATCCATAACATTGTCTTCATACACCTCCTTTTGTTGACGATGAATATTGCAGGGTTTCACATTCTTTGCGTTGAGAAATCTAATCACAGACCTAATTTCACAACTGGCGGCGGTCTCTATTTTTTTGTACATTATAAACACTCACAGAAAAAACACAGTCAGCACTAGCGAGCGTAACTTTGCACATAGACAGCTGTAATATAACTAAACGTGTTGTAACTAGTTCAGATGCTACTTTATTCACCAGCGCTCCACACAGTACAAACGGGAACTACTTTCCGGACGGTCCTCGTATTATTATAATTATTGGTGCCGATTTTGTTAGTAAATTGTATTTACTATATACATTAAAATTATGTGCACGCAAAACGATCATGTTTTGAAAAATGTAGTTTCACGGTTGAACTGTAATATCTAGCTCGAAGCACCAATGTCCGCCGTCCTAATAGTTTTTATGAAAACAAAGGTTAATCAAATTAGGAGCAGATTTGTAATTGTTTTCTTTGGGTTGATTGAAAACGCCTTTAAAGCGTTATTTCAAACATCTATGATTTAGTAATTATTCAAATTTGACCCATACGAATGTTTCGTTTGTTGCACTTTTGGGCAATTGTTATACTGCGCAATTGTTATACTCGCGATAACTACACGTCATTGTCATAATTTAACGCATAATTGCACGACAAATTTTACCGGCTATATTGAACATATAGCGACCGCGCTTTTTAAGTCAATTTGCAAGCACAATTTAAATCAAAACAAATTACTTACGTTGTGGCATCTCGGAAATTCATCACAGGGCACAACAGTGAATTGCAGGTTAGGTTCAGTTACCCATGTGGAATCAAATTACCATTCGTACTTTCTGTAGCTTCTGTGTTCGTAGAGGAATGGCAGGAATTAAGGTACAACAAAAGATAAAGATACCTAAAAAGAAAAACACACCACCACTCAAGATAGTTGTTGCCTCGTCGAGGTCTCGTAACTTAATGGCGTCTTTTAACACCACGCGCGCACTCCGCATCCTTTTGCGCAGAAGCGGCTGTTAGGGATGACGGCAATTGACGTATTCATTTAAAAATGAGCGGCAGTTTATTTACAAATTAAATCTATCGTGATACATGCCGGTTGGCATGTAACACTTTTTGCTTTGGTGCGGTTATGTTAGTGCAGATTGACAGTTGAACCTCAGGGTATGCCTCTGGCAAATTTAAATGACCATAAAGTACCACTTTTGTGTGCCAATGTGGACGCAATGAGATTGCAGCACAAAAGACTGTGATCTCGCGTGTCGCGAGTTATGTATCCCCCAATTACCTATATATATTGATATATTGAATCTAATAGGAATTATTAGAAATTGTTAAATTAAAGTATAAGTTCAATGCAACATTGTAACACAAGGATAACCCAGAGAGGTTATCGACAGTTCATGAGAACGGAATGCAGCTTTGCATCCGTGAGGGCAGTGATACTGCAGGTGGCAGGTCACAGGCGGTCAACAGACCGCAATTACTTAGAATTAAGTTGTTACATTGTAATAAAGTGTACAATTAAAGAGAAACGCAGACATGAGATCTGCAAGTTCTCACAGCCGTGTGAGGGGCAGGTTATTATAAAAGGCCCGGGAGCTCAATGCCCGGCAGTCAGTCTCCAAACTCCATACTTCGTTGTTTGAGCTACTCAACCGAGTCAGTCTTTGTATTACAACTTTTACATTGTTGTCTACTTAGACTACTCACCTGTACAATTAATTAATTTTTATAAAGTTATTATGTACAAAGTATAATAAATTTTTGTTAAAGTGTCAAAAGCTTTTTAAAAAACCAGCTCCAAAGGCCCGAACTTTAACTCGCGTCATAGTAGGCAATGCTAAAAGTATAAAATTTGTGATATTTTTGAATATCAGTTTCTAATTTTCAATTATCAAAATCCTAGTACTTTGTATAATCGTTTTTCTTTATTTCATAAGATATTGTGTTGTAGGAATATAGGATACTAGTGATTATTTGGTGCCATAATATAACTGATATTAGTGTGCTGATAAGTTTATAAAGCGATGACTGCAGATAGAAATCGTTTTGGCACATTCACTTATAATATATTGAAAAATATTATTTTTCCTATGTAATATTCATTTAATAATTTATAATCCTAATTATTTTTATAAATAATAAATAATTATTTTCAGAAAAATCTTATGTAGCGGAACCGTTTTATCGCCCAGTAAATCGAGGAGATGCCGAAGAACTTTTGAGTGGTAAACAAAATGGTACTTTCATAATACGTCCTTCAAGTAATTCAGATCTACTTGGAATTCTGTCTGTTATCCAAGATAGCAGTATATTTCATTTAGTAATTCGACAGCGAAATGATGGACGAATTGCTCTTGGAAAGGAGAAATACCATGAAAGAGAATTTAAAGATTTAAATTCCATGATTAATTTTTATACAAGTAATTATTTAATCCTTCTATCAGACAACAATAAGACGACTACGTTGCTACTTCCCTACTTTCAATGAACATTTGTACTAAATTATACGATTGTTATAAAGCAATATTGCACTTTTAATGTAACCTTTAACTCAGTCTTAAATATCACAAGGGGTGCTCACTCTTGTGCAGAGTTGTAAAGTAGGATTATTCGCGGCATCTTGTGTGATGGCGCAGTTACTAACTTCATGTTTGGTAAAAAGTATCACAAACATCTGTTATTTAAAATTGATTTGGTGTTTAGAATGGTATGCTTCATTATTTATTCGTTTATTATGTTGCATGAAAAGATTCAATTCATTTAATAATAACTAGAATTGTGGTTTTTAAACAGCAGCTTTCTATTGCGGGTTAGTTTAGTGCTATTTTGTAGGAGGACAATGTTAGTTAGAGTTGTATAAAATAATCTAGTTAAATTTAAAATATTTGTTGAATGTACTTTAGAAATGCTTTTATCCATACACTAACAGAAAAATCCGAATTTATATTTTAATTTATAGTAGTTAATTCCAATTATTTGTCTTTATTAATTTTCATTTGATAATCTATAATATTATTCCAATTTTATTTAAATGACGTCAAATATATAATAACAAAGTACTATCGTAACTTACCTTCTCTTATCTTTGTCTGTATTAAGATAATTAATAAATTTAAATCATAGTTGATACGTATTTTCACTCACTTTCCATTATCATATTCCATGTTATTTGTCCGTTCTGAATGGACATATACCTTGAAGAAGTTCTAGAGTACAAGACCAGGCAGGATTGCTGCGTGTTTTAGTGAGCTAAAGAGCCCAACTATAAGTTTAGCCAAATTAGTGGGGCCTTTAGTGAGGAACCAGACGAAGATAAGTCTTCGAAAGAGGACGGCGGCTCTTTTGGTACAGAGTGGCAGACCCCATAGGAATCAGTATGGCATTCTAAGACACGCTATTGTGATGTGGAAGGCAACGGAAAACCACCACATTACTTCCCAAGTACCCAGCATACCAAAAATGTTGTAAAAAATGATGGTATCTTCTGGGGTAAAAGATTCCCAAGTTAAAATAGTCCCCTATTTGAATCTTCGGACGAGGACTGGTTTGAAGGTTGTGATCGACAAACTCAATAAGAAGAAAAGGAGCACCGGAAACATCTTGCTAGTCTGGGTGTGGAATGCTAGAAGCTTGAAGAAAATAGGTAAGCTAAAGAATTTGAAAATTCGTTAGATTAGAATTAGATATATTAGCAACTATCGAAGTTCGGATGACAGAAGCGGGAGATTTTGGAGCTAAAACTAGGGTAATTTTTACAGAATCGGAGGAAGGAAATTTGTGCGTGAGGATAGTTATGCCGAATAAGGTAGGAAATTGTGTAGTAAACTGCTTACAAAAGAACGAATTACTCATGGTTAGATTAGAATCTAAAATACGGTAATAATAAAAGTTTTCATGCCCACCTCTAGCTACAGTGAGGAGGAGGTGGAAGCAATTTACAATGATATAAAGGTAAGAAAAATTAATAATTATGGGAGATTTTAATGCAGTGGTAAGAGAGGGTAAGGAAGGAGCGGTAGCATGTTTATTTGGTTTAGGCACGATAAACGACAAGAAAAATACGCTAGTAGAATTTTGAGACAAATACATTATTTCAACATTATGCTAGAAGACGATATACGTGGAGGATGCCACGAGACATATAGAGATATCAAATAAATTACATTTTTGCTACACAACGCTTTAGGAATCAAGTAATAGACTGTAGAAGCTACCCAGAAGCAGATATAGACACTGTTCACAACATAGTGACTATGAAAGCCGCGCTTAAATTAAAAAATTAAAAAAAAGTACGGAAAAAGGCTTTTTGATTTTCAGAAAGTAAAATACAAAGGCACCCAGAAATGATTTGAGAAAAAGTCAAACGAATTGTTGACGACAGCTGGAAAATTTCTTTTACTAAGGAAGTCGAAGCCGAATGAAATAAGATTAAATGTAGCTTAGACATACCGGTCAGAGATGTTTTGGGGTTACAAACAAAAAGAAAATAAAAAACCATGGGTGACAAAGGATATTCTGAGTTTAATAGAAAAAGACGAAAATATCAAAACAGGCAGAAGAAGTCGGGAAACGGAGATACAAAAAACAATGGATTGAGAAAAAATGCAAGGAGGTACAAACTAAGATGGAAACACGAAAGACGGACGAAGCTTACAAACTAATTAGAATGCGTTTTTGGGATATAAAACCGTATACCAAAATTATAAGAGAAAATGTATAGATGGCAAGAATACATAGGGAATTTATATGCAGGACAAAAACTAGAACCACTAGAACAAGAATCAGAGATTGAAAGAATGACCTGGGGTATTCTATACTTAAAGATAAATTTGAACTAGCCTGAAAAATAATAAAGTGATGCAGGAACTAGAAAAGCTGCGGGACAAGCGGTAACAACGTCGCTTCTAACTTGTAAGCTACAAGTATAAAATAGGTAAGATACCGAAATATTTCAAACGTAACACCATTGTCACTGGAATAAAAAGAAGGGGGGGGGGACTTCAGATAGATGTGGTAATTTGTCAACAATAAGTTTGACACAGCATTTGATTTTCCAATGCTCCACCGGAAGGTACTACATTGACCAGAAAACGAGTTTTTTTACACGGAAATTTTGAATTTTGTCGAGCAAGGTAGGGATTTTTAACGTACCTGGCAACACTCATATACGGGACATACGTTTTGCCTTTCATTGGAGGGCGCATTTTTTTGTGAAAAATGCTCGTCTAACATTTTTCAAGCGGAACGTGTCGGGATTCGAACCCGGGATCTTGAGCGTAGTATTCACCGTCATACCAACTACGCAACGGAACCGCCACAATAAGTTTGACAGCACGCGTGTCCAAAATATTAACTCGAATTGTATACAAGGCGGATGGAAAAACGAGCTGAAGAAATACTAGGAGAAGATCAATATGGGTTTAGGCAAAATAAGGGAACACGGGAGGCCATTTTAGCTTTAAGGGTGATAATGGAGAAAACAATAGAAAATGGAGAAAGCGTGTATATGGGGTTTGTACATTTGGAAAAAGTATTTGACAAATTAAGGTGTAACGTTTGATCAATGATTGAGTTGAAAACCACATGTTACAAACGTATGTTAATCTGTATTTTCTAAATTACGTCCCCTGCGCCAGCTCCAATTTTCAATACTTTCCTTTGAAACACGATAGCATTTTGACACCACTCCTACCAGTTTTTGATTACAGAGATGTTGTGTATTTGGATACTACTGATGTTTTGTCTAGCAAATTAGAGCTGTTACAAAATACAATAGAAACAGTAACAGAGAAATACAGTCTGAAAATTTATAAAAATTAAGGTAAAGTACCAGTATGTAAGGGAAAAAAGAATAAGTAAAAAACCAGAATATAAATAAGAAACAAAAATTTGCAACAGAGTAAGGATTTCTGCTACCTAAGAAACCTATTAAAGCAAAATGGGAAAAGCACAAAAAATATAAAACAAATATTAGTACTCGGTCGTGCTACATTTAACAAGAAAAGGCAACTACTATGTTCGAAGGCAACACACACGGAAATAAGGAAAAGATTGGTACAAGCAGCTGTGCAGAGCACAGCACTGAACGACTGTATAACGTGGACACTAGGAGATACGGATATTTGTTAAAATTGTGTACTTGCACAAAGTCAATAGAACTGCTGGCGTTTGTTATTTGTCCTACCAAGGATACGTTATGCACTATTTTTAATCCGCATCCATGATGAATAATGTTTGAATTATACAAAGGAAGCTAAAACTGTCAATACAACTTATCCTTATCAGTGAAATGAATAGCTGCTGCTATTACATAAAATTCACAAAAAGGATAAACACAAGCGTTAAGCAGTTTTCAGTTTATAATTAATTTACTTATCCTATTTAATGTGCTTCTAGCTGCAAGATTAAGATATCACAATTAATGCATTTTGTATCAAACGCACGACAATACATTTATGTTTTTATACAATTTCAAGTTGTTATCACATATCGCAGCTCGTTTTTTGCTTCACTTTGTAAGTATAGAATAAATTTTAAAAAAATTGTTTTAATTTTTACAGCTCCTAGATTTTTGGCTCCCCGTGCGATTGCACGGGTTATACGGTCGGTAATCCCCGGCCCTGTACGTTTTGCATTTGCACACGAGGTTGTGATTTGCTATATCTTTTCGAAATTTAGATAAACAATCAAGAAAATGCAATTGAGAGCGAAACATACACGCACATGTATTTTCTTTGTATGTGGATTTAATACACATGTTATACTTTATATTTGCTGCCAAATTGACCGGAAACTCGACGCCGGAATTTTGGTAGCGAAACGTCTTAGACAGTTTAAAGTAAGAATTCTGGTATGTTTTGTGACGTCAGAATGTTTGGAATGTAAACAGGGATATATTTGATTCTGGCATTTGTAAAATTGCCCGCCCGCCAAAACCATGCGCCAACTCCTCCCTTCCCTCCACCCATGGGAACGTTGATGTCGGAG
The DNA here is from genome assembly GCA_036346225.1 of Platerodrilus igneus. Taxonomy (NCBI): domain Eukaryota; kingdom Metazoa; phylum Arthropoda; class Insecta; order Coleoptera; family Lycidae; genus Platerodrilus; species Platerodrilus igneus. Next base: position 1,354,951 of record JARFIW010000139.1, on the reverse strand, counting down.
TCGTTCTACTAATGAATACATTAAAAGTAATAATTCCAAAATTGTTACAACGTTAATGATTATGTAGTTTAGTGGAGCAGTATTCATATTAAATAGTTATGTTCTTTTTTTCAGTATTAGTATGCAAAGGAGAGAAAAATAAATCCAAAACAAGAATACAAATAGGGTAATAAGAACTTACAAGGGGTTACAAATTTCTGTTACCTAGGAAGCCAAATAATGCAAGATGGGAAAAGCGCAAAAGATATAAAACAAAGATTAGTACAAGGTCGTGCTACATTTAACAAGAATAAAACTAACTATTGTGTTCAGAGACAACAAACATAGAAACAACGAAAAGATTGCTTAAAACATATGTGTGGAGCACAGCACTGTACGGTTGTGAAGCCTGGACAGTAAGAGAAGCGGACAAGAAAAAGGTAGAAGCCTTTGAATTGTGGTGCTAAAGACGTATGATGAAGATATCATGAACAGACAAAGTTAAGAACGAAGATGTACTAAAAATGGTAGGGGAAAAAAGAAATATATGGAAAACGGTTAAAAATAGGACAGGTAGGATGATAGGCCACATACTACGGCATGAGAGAATAGTGCGAAATATATTAAAAGCAGAGATAGGAAAAAAGAGAAGAAGAGGTAGACCTAGGTTAGACTACTACACACAGATTGAGAAAGATGTAGGCTGTAGGAATTTCAGGGAAATGTGTAGGCTAGCCCATAATAGAAATCAATGGAGGTACGCATCCTACCAGTCCCAAGATGGATAAACTAATGATGAAATAAGTAACTGTACTTAAACATGATGATTATTATAAGCAACTACAAGTATTGGTTAGGCAATATTCTCGAACAATGCTAAGTTGTGTGAAAGGATTTACTGGAAAACTATTAATTTGGCAAATGTCTAAGTGTGGAGTGATCTTGGCAGCCACAGGCTGCTTATCCCCTTCACTGAATCTCGGTGAAATGGGGCAAACAATTATAAAATAATAGAAGGGGAACCGAGCTGTATATAGGCTGTGTGAGAATTTCAGGGAACTATGTAGGCTACCACAGAACATAAATAAGTGCAAGTACGTACCCAACCTGTTTTGAGACAGAAAACCCAATGACGAAAAAATAAGCGCAAATAAATCTGATGATTATTATAAACAGTTACAGGTGTTGGTTGTGAAATATCTGCAACTAATGTTGACTGTGCAAAAATATATATTGGAAAAAATATTAAATTGGCAAATGTTCAAGTGCTGGGGAACTTGGCAGCCACAGGCTGCTTACTCCCCTTCGTAACCTTACATGTGACTTTCCAATGCTCTACCCGAAGGTACTACATTCGCCAGGAAGCGAGTTTTTTTACCTAGAAAATTATGAACTTTGCCGAACCCTTGCTGTTCTAAGCAAGGTTGGGATCTTTAACGTGCGTGACAACACACACACACACACACACACGAGACCTCCATTTTGTCTCATCCGAACGAGGGTGTATTTTTGTGAAAAATGCTTGCCTGTCATTTTTCAAGCGAGATTCGAACCCGGGACCTTGAGCGTTGTAGTCACACACATACCAACTACCCCCCCCTTCAAAACCACTGGATGTCGGAGAAATAGGGTATATAATTGTAAAACAATAGAAGGGAACCGAACTGCATCTACCAAGAAAGAATAGCGCCTATGATGAAAGACAACAAACGTAGAAACAAGACGAAAATTGTTGAAAGCATATGTGTGAAACACAGCACAGAATGCCTATGAAATACGGGCAGTAGGAAAAGCAGACAGAAAAACGTTAGCAGCCTTTTGGAATGCTGTGCTTCAGATGTATGAGAATGATAGCATGGACAGACAAAGTTAATAACAAATACGTTATAGAAATAGTAGGGGAACAAGAAGAAATAGAAGGTCGTAATACGTTCTATAGCATTTTTGGGGAATAGTATGGGATATATCACAAGCAGAGGTAGGAAATAGGAGGTAGATGTAGACCTAGATCAGATAGTGATAGATTCAGACTGTGCAAATTTCAGGGAAATGTGTAGGTTAGTTCAGAATAGGAAACAATGAAGACACGCGTCTAACCAGTTCCAGGACTGTAGACCTAATGATGATGATGATGTTCTTTTTTTCAGTTGTAGTGTAAATTAAGAAGGTTGGGAGCGGTAGCCAGTTATAACTACTTTGAAATTAATACTATTAATTTATTTATTAACACAGTGACTCCGACATCAGCATGGTGAAGGGGCCGCTTCTATGAAAGCGGGTGGGCGGATGGGCATGACGCAGGCAATCCTACAAAAACACCAATCTAACACGGTCCCATTTATATTAACCACATACTCAGATAGTAGAAATTTGGGCGGGCGGTGTTTCGGCTAAGTGACCATATGGAACGCGTGCACGCAGCCGATTTTTCTAAATGTGTCAACATCTGTGTAGGTTGGGATACAGATAAAATCCTGATGTTACACAAAACTTTGGATGGTATGTAAATCAAGGGCTAATTAAGATCATCTGATCAAAAATAAGATCACAATGCTTAACACGCAGATTCAATTTTTTCGAGGCTTGCCAATTATCTGTGAAGTTGTCTCCTGACGTTTCGTCAAAATTCAATTATATGTAACTAAATGTATCAACCAATGAATTGAAGTGGAAATTAGTAGATGTAAGTTTAAGAAGCTTACATAAAAAACTTTAATAATTTACGAACTGATCAGGTCAATACGAAAAAGCAAAAACGTAACGAGATACATTTGATGGCAAATGGATGCTTGGTAGTTATTAGAATTCAGAGATTGTAGCTAACTAACTATTCAATAATGCAACTTTATGGCAAAAGATTAGAAGTTAAAGAATAATTAAAATCGACGATCTCTTTAAGCTTACCTGTATAATTTGTTTTTGTGTGGCATCACAATGCGGTGGCCGGACTTTAAGTCAGGTTGCTACCAGGCGCGCAAAACAGAACTATTCGCCTTCGCTTTCATGCACAAATACCAGTTTTCACTAGAATGGTAATGCTGGTAATTAAATATACTACACAAGTTATAAATATTTTTTATATATTAAAATGGAACAATTATTGTTAGTCAGCTATTGTTGATGTAGTTTACTAGGCGATGGAAATATTGTTACGAACTACTGTTAGGCAACTCGTCAAACACTGCTGCATAACCGAAGGTATATTCTACAGAAGTCTCGAACGTTCCGGCGAACAGTAGAATATGAGTCATCTATTTAATTATAGGGTATATATAAGATCGGCGATGAATGTAGGAATTTGTTACGGTATTCCGCGCAAACACAAAAGAAAACAGTAAAAGTAAGTAAAGAAATGTTTACGCCGAATACCGCAACAGAACGGGTTTTAAACAAAGGAGGACACTTTTGTTACTTTGTAATGTCTTAACAGCTGCAGAATACCAGATAACAAGCCCATTGTAAGCAGATGTAAGCAGGTGGTAAGGTCTTATCTTTTAGAAGAAAGCTGCACATTTACATGCAGATTTTACTTGAAATGTAATCACTGCAGATGCTAGAATTTATTGCAACTACTTTGTATAGAGTAATTACTTGAGAAATTTTATTAAATAACAATAATTTCAAGTGGTAGGAAATCGAACTTGTTGAGCAATTTTTGGGTGTTTTAAAAATGAATGCAGGAAAAATTGTTTGCAGGGTTTTGAACGTAACAAATTAGTCTATATCATAATGTCGTATATACATCATCTCGTGTATAGTTAGTTGGTCATTACGTTTTTAATACCGTATAGTAAATATAAATTTGTGTTATGTGAATGTGTATATTGTACCGCCAGCTTGAACATAAATAGACAAAAGTGTAATAAATAAATTATAGTAGTGTATAGTGTTGTTGAGAAGACTTATGGTTAAGGAATTAGTTTAAGAAGATATTAGTGCTTGTAAATAGCATTAGTGTGATAGTGCTTCATTGTTAATTAGACTGAAAACATCTATAAATAAAGAATATACTGATAATTAGACTTGTGAATAGTAAGTAATAAAGACTTTTGTTATTACTTGTTTTAAATTGGTGAAACGCGTTAATAGTAGCCCGCTAAAATATGTTTCTCTGCACAGAGGCGCTAAGTAGTTAAATTCGTACGGGATTAGAGTTTTAGTTATCTCAATAGTTTGTTTATTGATTGGCATTTGTAAAGATGTACTATAATTAACATTAAAGTGCACGATTTATAGGTTTATAGCTCAAGCTGGAAGGTGATTGTCTTAAGAAATAACTATAAATTATAACTAACCCAGTTGCGTTTATGTTTTCCTCCAATACCCTTAGCTATACCGAATAAATACATATCTTCTCAAACAATGTTTATTCAAACTTGAACGCAGGAATTTACAGTTTAATTCCTACACGAATTTAACAGCGTTCAACGAAAATGTTGGTATAATATAATAGCACCATCAGCTCATATTGCTTGTTCTTACTTGCGATTAACACCAACTCGTGTTTGTTTAAGGAAACGAAGTATGTGTGTAAATACATGTTGCAATATGCTTTACAACTTCCCGCAAGTAAACTCACCGCGTTTTACCGACTAACAGGTGAGTAAATATAGTCTGTATTTACCAACAGGAAAATTAAATTTAGAATCTCATTAATGAAAAGGCAAAGAATTTCTCAATGCTCATTCTACGTTGCTACGTCATAATAACTGGTAGATTGCATAGTGATGTAATTTGTTTTAATAATGTACTACACACCAATTATCTGTAGTGCAACTGTTATATTATTACAAATTTATTAAATCAGAGACCATATGGTGTGCTCAAGTGGACTTGAGGGAGTGGTCTCTTTAGGATGAAGGAATCTTGATTTTCAGTCAGTGATGGTTTTCGAAGTAGAACAATTCAAAACACCATCTATCCAGTGATAGTATTAACACAAGTTCAATGATATAGTCGAAATCAGGAAAATTTTGATTCAATCCAAGATATACTTCCGCATATACAATGCGCGTATTTAACATGTAAGAGAAAGAAAGAATACAAGTAGCACGTGTTTCGAGCAAAGTAGTTTAGTAACGACTTACGCTGTGGAGTTTATGATACGTAAAGAATAGGAACAGCAAACTGTCGCATGTCCTAACTATATTTCACTTATATTAACGAAGTCTTTAAGTTGATTTGTACGGTTTTTTAACACATGTCATTTTTAATACAACATACCTAACATAACCATAACTTATAACTGCGCCTTTATATTTGGGTTTGCTTTTATATTTTGATGTTTTCATTATATTATTTTCGATTTCCAATGGGAATATTTCTGGAAATTTTTATTAAACAGTCAATTGATTAATCTTGATGCATACGAATACGGTTGACGACGTGCATTCATTTTTTCCTGATTTCGACTATATAAAGTAATATGGACGGTTCATAAAATGGGTTCAGTGCATTGCAATGTTTGTAGCTTTATAACGCGTAAATATAAAGTATTGAAAAGTATCCTTTAATGTAAAATTTGATGTGCTATGTTTTCGCTCTCTTATTATTTTTTTCTTGAACAAACTCATATCTAATTCTTTGCAAGAAACTTAAAAACTTACAATTTTAAAACGGATTTTCTTCTATGTTCACTAAGTTAGAGTCGCTAGTTTGTGCAAGATTGGTATGTTTTTCAAAAGTCCCAGTGAATACCTAAATAGTATTTCAGCTTGCTCCTATGTATTTGCATCAAAGATCTCGCTATTTACTGACCTAATTGTCAACAAAATAACACGAAGAAAAATATCTTTTTCTTCTATTATTGACAGAACTAGGGGGCAAACAGCAGCTAAGGCCACGGAGCTTATATTTTACGCAAGCACAAAAACACAGTGGGCTGCTATTAATTCTCCTTTTAGAAAAAATACGATGCTTTTATTTTTTCGAAAAATTATTTATTTATAGCTTTACGTTATTTTAATTATGTTTAATTATTTTATGAAAGTTTGTAATTGATAGGAATGTGGGTTTGAATTTATGTTGTTTTTCTTTCTCAAATTAAATGTGATAATTACATCATTTAGCTGTCAAAAGAAAAGTCTATAAAAACGTCGAAGCAATCCGTTATTTTTAAACTGCATTTTCTAAGTCATGTTTCTGTGAGTGTGACTTTGGAATCAAAAACGAAACAATATTTTTTAGCTAAACCAACTTATCTAGTGTAATATTAGAAAGTCGTTTTGTAATAGTATCTATTCAATCTACAATTTTCTGAATATTGTAACAATTTTTTGACAATTACAAATCCTAATAAATTTATTTATAAAACACACTGCATTATTTATTTAAATAAACCTTTAATTTTGTGACGTGAATTATTCAGACCAGGACCATATAGCCCAATCACAAAGAATTTATTACTTATTAAAGTTGGTCTAGTTACTATTAGTAAACGTTGATCGTTTGAATTGCATCTCCAATGTCAGACGATTTTTAAATGTGTAGTGCGAATCTCGTCGACAAGACGATTTAGTCTGGCCCGACCACTTGTAGAGTTACAAGCATCATGCAGGTCCATAAAGTCCACGTCAGCAATCTGCGAGTGGCAATAATCGTTGTTGCCTAACCAAGTGAAAGATGCATCTGATTTTCTGTGCATTCTAATAATGCTAAGCAGATTAAATTATTATTATGTTAGACTAAATGATTTTATTATAGCGTTCATGAGATTTTTAATAATAATTTCCTTAAATTTGTAAATATTAATTTCACTGAACTTATTAAAAAAATAATTTAAATGGTCGGCGAATTTTAATTTCTATAAATTGTCAAGTTTAATCTTACTAACGTAAATGTAATAAATATCTATTCTGGACATTCAGCATCGATTAGCTTGCGAGTTTATGGGCTCAAACATCATGCTTAATTTTTCAATCGTTCTTTACACACAAGTTAAAGAAACGTCGAAAGTGATGTACTTCGAATAGCCTATTTATGGATTAGCTTTGTTTCGATTTGCTAAAATGAAATGCACATCAAGTCCGCGTAGATGGTTCCCAGTAAAGATCCAGTATATTACGCAATAAAATGTGGACAGCACGCTGACGTCATTTGTTTGTCGAAGGATCGCATGCAAACACATGCGGTTTCCACAAGGTATTAGTTTTAATGAAGTTTAAAGTACCAGTTTGCAAGGTAAGAGTTTTTCTATCCACTTGACCTGACTACAACTGTTCGTATAACTTGACAGCGAGGCAGATGATTAAAAACAAGTAACATTTTATGCTTTTGTTTTACAATGTAATTATGAAAAGTTTTGCTATTTGCAATTTTCCATAGTTTATATATGATATTATTGCAAATGATTATGATTAAGAATATCCTTATTTAGTCCTAACAAAATATTTCATTTAAATTCAATTACACCTTAAGTAATTACCAGAACTAATTTCATTTGTCTTTGAATATTTAATACACTTTTGTAAACCAAGGTAACAGATCTGTGTATTTTGGGTAATTAATTCAGAAAGCCACGTAGACATATTTAATACATTACTAATATTCCTTTATTCCTAGTAAAGACAGTCATGGTTTTCATAAGTAATAACTGAGTCTAAAAGAATAGCCCACATTATTGATGTATATTTTGTATATAAAATTTTATTATGAGGAAAGCTAAATTCAATTAAAGAACAATTATTAAACTCATTTGAGTAATTATTTTATTTTGGGCAAGTGAGTTCAAGGATAGTGTAACTGAGATAAAAAGTAAAAATGTACCAATGCCCTTTTATAAAAATAAAGTTTTCAGCAGTGACTTGGTAAGGAAGCACTAGACAGCACTTTTAAAAAATTTAATGCTTAAATTTGTTTATATAATAGTGTTTAAATTATTGATATTAATGACTATTCTTTTTCTTTATGCTGTAAGGTAACAAGAGTGCATCTCTTGTGTCCTTCATTATTTTATTTATACTATTTTTTACAGCTTCTGCTTTAGCAGTAAATACGATATTTCCCTCTAAGGACTTCAAAGTCATCCCTTAAGGCAAACCCGTGATGAAAATTCAAGGACTTGGTGGCGCCTTTTTTGCACCCCCATTTTGTATTATTAAAGTCAGTAAGTGAACGATGTTTTTGTTATAAAATCCACGACCACCCCCATAAACTCTACCCGAGGAATAGACCCCTAGTTTAGTCGGAAAATAGTTGAGATTCCATCATCTTAAGCAGACCATTCCCTCAAGTTTACTTGAGCACACCATTAGATCTCCTCCTCCAATTATTAAGTTAAATTACAGAAGTATGAAATTCAACGTGTAGTGAGTGATCTCGATAGAGACAAATTTTAACGTTCGAATGAGTCTCCAGAGAAAGTGAAGGTATATTCAGGCACGATGTGGTTTTTTGTTATTAATAAGTGGGAGTATATTTTGATAAGAACTAAATAAACATTTTACATTTAGCAACGACTTTGACTGATTAATTGTATTTTTAAGAACTGGGCACTTTATGCAACACTCGTGATCTGTTTTCAGGTATTGATCAGTTATTGTGTATTATAAGACTAAAGTGTAATTCAGAATCACTTATCGTACCGTAAATTTACTTTCTATATAAACAAAGTTGAACCTACGCGTTCTTATGTAGTTGTGTACAATAGTACTTAACGCAACGTACTTAACAAAAAATTTGTTAAATTGATTCAATCTCTAATTTGAGGTTGAAGTTATGTTAAGTTCACCAATCCGATCAAAATAAATAGTAACTACATGCTTTGTTTATACGGGGTTTGAGATGTGACAGCACTGCTCGACACAATAAAATTATTTTTTGCTTCTTATGCAGTAAATTCCATTTCGAATGGACTTGCATCTTGCCGAAGTTCCAGATTACTAGAACAGGTTAAATGGCTTGCGTGCTCTAATGAGCTAAAGAGCTAAACTACAGGTCCAACCAAAGTAGTAGCATCGTTAGTGAGAAACCAGATTAAGACAGTTCTCCGAAAGAGTGCAGCGGTTCTTTCGGTACTGTATGAGAATGATAGCATGGACAGTCAAAGTTAATAACAAATAAGTTATAGAAATAGTATGGGAACAAGGATATCTGTGGAAAACCAATAGGAGAAATATAAGGGCAGAATACGTTTTAAGGCATTTTTGGGGAATAGTATGGGATGTATTACGGGTAGAAATAGGAAAGAGGAGGTAGATGTAGACCTAGATCAGATAGTGATAGCTGCAGACTGTGCATATTTCAGGGAAATGTGTAGGTTAGTTCAGAATAGGACACAACGATGTTACGCGTCTAACCGTTCCAGGACTGAAGACCTAATGATGATGACGTAATAAATTGATTATAAATTGTAATCATTTAGATTTTGCATCTTTCATCTTTTTATAGAGTTAAAAATCATGACTGATGTGATTCACTCGTTTACAGGCCAGGATTTATGGTGTCTGTTGCTCCTAGGCACTACTCTTAGATCCGCAACTCATTCCTTTTCAATACTTTGTATACATTTTATTCCTCCTGAAATAAATATTGCTTAAAATATTTTGGTCTTAACAAATTTATAAGTGGCGCTGCTAAGGTCACGAAAAAATACATGACGGTTTAATACTACTTTGCTTGTATATACATACATATGTGTATTATTTTATGATATTGACCATTGAGTAGGACAAAATTAAAGGAATAAACAAAGACAAAAATTGACAGCTTAAATTCTTACTTATTTAAATAAAAGAAACAGTTCTTAATTGATTAATGTAATAGTCATTATTTTTGGAACGTAATAAAAAATCTTAAATGCATAAATGTATTAATCTTAATGAGATAACTAAGAAAATACCAATAAAAAATGATCAACTACGATTGCATAGATACTACTACTAGTAGTTTTTAGTATACAGTTGGATTAAATTGATTAATGATAATGCATTCACATTGGTTTTCGTCTTGCTTTCATTAATGAAAATTCTTCAATGAGGTTTTCAAAGTTCATTTTCTCGCTATTTAAAAGTTCTGTTTCAATATGTAGAATTGAGAGTGAATTCAGTTTTCCTTCTTTCGTAGTCGACCTAGCACATGATTTTAGTCTTTTTAAAGCAGAAAACGATCGTTCCACAGAACAGTTAGAAACAGTTGTGCATAAATACATACGAAGAGCTATGTCAATGTTTGGAAATGTTGATTGAAGTTGTTGTTCTCGAATGTACTTCATCATATGCAGTTCCTAATATTCTGAGCTTTTAATAAACCAGCAACATGGGCACACTCATTAGCAAACGATTTTTCTATATCATTTTCATATAAAGATTGAAGTTTCTTAGCACGTTCAATGACAGTTTGTAATGGCGCAGTAGACAATTCGTCAAAAACTGAAAACTTGTCTGCTTAGAGTTATAGGCGTTCTTCCTCCTGAGTAATTCTAATTTTATTCGATCGAGGATTACATAGAAGGTTTCTACCTTAAACTTATCTCTCCCTTGAAGAATAACTTCAGAATCTCTGTTTTCATCAGCGTGGGTTTTATTTTTCTTTGACGTTTGTTACAGCACGACTCGTAGTCAACATTACAACCTTTTTTAGCTCTTTCTTGGTACACCAAAAATAATCTCCGAAGCGAATCAACGAATGTGATTAACGATTCATACAATCTTACTACTCTTTCAAGTGAAGTATCTACTTTTTGGAGCGTTTGGCTTACTTTCTCTAACCTGTACAATATATCACCCCAAAGTTCTATCATAAATATTGTTTCGAGTCTATTTAAAGACTTCAATAACCCTGAAGCTTCACATCTTACTAGAGGCTTTTCTCTAGTATCATTTTCATAATAAGCCAGAGCCAATCTTACACTTTCTAAATTTTCACACAAGCTTTTACAAGCCTTTTCTCGAGTGCTCCATCTCGTATCACTCAAACTCTTGAACGTTTTACCTTTAAGTTAACTCTGTTGACTGAATTTCAAAAGATTTTCCCATCTCTTAGTAGATGCAACAAAGAAAGTTATACACATTTTGAATTAAATTAAAGAATGTACATGCTTCCGGGCAGGAACTTGCAGCGCATGCACCTACTAGATGAAGAGAATGTGCCGAACAAGAAACAAAAAGTGCTTTTAGATTTTCATCCTTAATTCGAGCTTGCAAGCCATTATACACGCCTGACATGTTGCTCGCATTATCATACGACTGCCCTCTACAATCAGCTAAATTAATAGAGTTTGAATTAAAAACATTTATAAGAGCATTGACTAAATTCTCTGATTTATGTTCGGGATTAGGCAAAAATAAAAGAAACCGTTCAATGGGATCACCACTTTCTTGAACATATTTCAAGACAAATGATAACTGATATATGTGACTGACATCGGGTAAAGATTCCACTATTGTGGAGTAGTACTTAGCTCGTTTCACTTCACTAATTATAATATCCTTTACCTTAGACGCTAGCAATTTAACCACTTCATCGCATATAACTGAAGAAAGATAGGAAGTTGTTCTCGAACCTGGGTTACCAAATGTTTGAATGTGTTTCGCGAGAAATGGGTCGAATTCAGATACTAGTTTTAAGGACATCATATAATCTCCGTTATGCTTGGACCCAAATACTTCATCATCTCCTCGGAAAGGACGTCCGTGGCTTGCTAATTTTCTGACAACTGCAAATACTCTTTTTTTAAAACGCTCCGCCAGTATTTTTCTTCAGTGTGTCAAATTAAGATTCATAGTGGGTTTCTACAGTTGCTAAGCCTTTTTTCCGGGTCAAAAGAGCTAGTTCAGAGTTCATGTGATGTTGGGAATTTTCATGGGCCGATAAAATCGTTCCAATATTTTTCCAATCTGATACACCTTCAGTTGCTAATTTAGAAGGTGCTTTTGATTCCCCAAATAACCTGCACGAAGCACAAAGTACAGATCCTGTACTTTTTGAATACACTAGATAGTCCCTTGATGTTAAATCACCGTTCATCAGTTTTCTGTCAAAGATTCTTTTTTAAAGATCTTGTTTTATCTCCTAAAACTCTCCTAGAATTTTTGAAGTCACAGTCTTTGTTTTGATTGATACCTCTACATAAAAGTGTGTCAATTGTTGTTTCATTGATTTTCCACTCAAATAGATCATCAGATATTTTATCGCTAACAAAGTTTTTTGTGTTTACCAAATATGAACTTTTATTAGTAATATTAGTTCGTTCATCCTCAATATTTAATTTATAAGCGACATTGCCATCATTATTCTCCACTTCAAACTCACTTACTAATTGTGCATAGTTTTCAACATTGTCAAACCCGCTACTAGATATAAAATCTTTCTCTTGATTCGAACAACCCGCTATCATTTGTTTTCCACTTCCACTTCCGCTATCATTTGTCCTTTCGATAGGTTTGAAAAAGCTGTCCACCTTTTGAATGGGTTTTAAGAGGTTTGTCTTTTTTTTCACGTTTTTCTCTTGCAAGTTTACGATACGACGATCCACTAAGCTTCCTTCTCATGTCACTCATGTTTCAGTAAGAATAAAATTAAGACAGTTAAACAAAACATTTTTGGTAGACTACTGCTGTAACGTAATACTGTATTTACTGTTTAAACTCACACAACACTCAATAGTTGTTTTAAGCAAACGAGAATTAAATACAATATGCGAACCTTAACACCTTAAGAATAAGAAGAATGGAATACAAACCGACGCGGAGAACGACAATCTGAGTACTGAGTGTCTGAAGAGTAAGTGTCATGATGAAGCGGTACGACGGGCGAGCGCCGGGCGGCCGGCGGTGTTGGCATTGGCCAACAGAAGGGGTTAACTATCTGAATATAACCTTTTGTGTGCCTGTGGAAGAGAAGCGAGTTGCTGCCCGGGTTTCAAAGCAGCAACATCTATCTACCACCGCCTCCGACGAACAAAGGTGTTTCGTCAACCTATGTATACCCTGCCTAAAGAAATCTTGTGGCTGCTGTTTGAAGAATTCTTTCACGGCGTTTTGTACTTCTTCGTCCGACTGAAAACGGTTACCTTTTAACGCATTTTTCAGTGGCCCAAAGATGTGAAAATCGCAAGGCGATAAATCGGAACTAAAGGGTGGATGCTCTAATATCCTCCATTTCTTTCGTTGTAGATTTTCTTTCACTACGTTAGCAACCTGAGGTTGAGCATTGTCGTGAAGCAGAATGACACCACGTGAAAGCTTCCCTGGACGTTTTCGTCTTATTCCTTGATGGATCTTGTTCAAAGTTTCATTATACAGGTTTGCATTGATAAGCACCTGAGGTTCTGTAAATTTTATTAACAAGAGTCCTTTATGGTCGAAAAAAAATGTCAACATGACCTTACCGGCAGAAGGTTGAACTTTAAACTTTTTTGGTGGCGGAGAATTTGTGTGTTTCCATCGCATCGATGATAGCTTACTGGATGGTTCAAAATAATGACACCAAGATTCGTTGCCAGCAATTATTGACAAGAGAAAATCGTTACCATTTTGTCTGTATTCCGTGAAGTGTTGCAAAGATAAGCCCATTCGCAAGCTTTCTTGGTTCTCTGACAAAAGACGAGGAACCCATTGCTCACAAACTTTGCGGTAGCCTAGTTTGTATACCATGCTATGAACAGATCCGATACTCACACCAACATTTTCTGAAATTATTCTGATTGAAAATCTACGTTTTTCTCTAATCAGATCTTCCACACATGCCATATTCCTGTCTGTTAACGCAGTACACATTGCACCTGCTCGCGGCTTATCATTCGTCCCTTCGCGTTCATTCTTAAATTTTCGACATCCTTCCTTGAGAGTTGGATACGCAAAACATGCGTTTTCATACACTGCCTAAATTTGTGTATGAATTTCCAATGGTTGCAAACCTTCAGCACACAGAAATTGAATGACCGAACGCTGATCACATTTGATCGGATTGTTAACAACAAACGCCATTTCAAAGTCACAATACTTAAAATCGCTGTCAAATATATACGAGAAAAACTGACCAGTGGGAAGTTTACAAACACTACTAACGTTGCTAAACGTCAGTTGAGTGATTACAATTGTTTCCAAGGCTAACCTGACCAAAGATGGGTTTCAATTGAACAAGCCTCGTATATTAAATAGTTAAATAATTACTTTTTAAACTGCAACTGAAAAATCAACAATTGTACAAGTTTTATAAGCTTTGTCTTTAGTTTTCATTTTCATCGTGGATGAATAATCTTAAGTGAATAACTAGGTTCACTATTAGTAACCTTAAAAGATTATATATAACTTTTCTTTTTCGGATATCTTTGCAAACACCCCAATCTAGTAAGAAACTTACAAAATATTCCAACAATGTCATTCAAAATTAGCAACCTTTGCCTCGAATAACTGGTAGAAAAAGCTCGTTCTGTTACAGTTAAAACGCACAAATAAATATGCGTAATTTTAACTCTCCGATCGCTACCAAAACAACAAAGTCGAATGCTCAGCTATCCGAATTAAATTTGAACATTTTTTATCGGAATTGTAACAATCTAACTAGTGTAAAAAATTCATTAACCTTACACCAATGATTTTAATTGTTGTTTTCCGTCTAATTCGCCTGTTCACAAATACCTAATCTAATTTACCCTCCCGGTAGCTGCGGTAAAGCGCGGTTAGTATAGTTGCGGGAAAGTCGCAGCTGTAAAGCACATTTGCCACACATGCTCCCCAAATTTGCATGTATACTTCGGTCTTCTTAGACAAATATAAGATGATGTTAATTGCAAGGTAGTGTAAGCAATAAGAGTTGTGGGCGGTAAGGCATTATACTTACGGCTCCACGTGCCATATTTAAATTCTTGTCTGAAGTGGGTTTAAAGTTTGAACAAACTTTTTGGAGAGATTTGAAGTTTTCTTGTATAACCTCTGGCTTCGCATTTTATATGTAGAAAAACATAAATCAAAAACAAATATGTGACAGTTATCGTTTATCTAACCGTTAGATTTGGATGAAATTATAAGTAAGAAATAATTGATAGTTTTCTAAAAACTTTCAATTCCCCACTTGCAAAAAGAGATGCGTTAACATTTACTAAACAATTATCTAAGAATGTATGTAACGATTTCGTTAACCGTTGACATAACTAGGAGCGGTATTTTCTATATGCAGTGCGATAACTATCAGGGATGCAATTTTAGGAGTAGCAAATTTGATCAAACTTGAGTTCTTATCTTTACAATAAAAGTATCAAAGACAACAGCTGTTTTAATGTTAAAAGGTTCACATTTATGTTTTACAATTTGGCAAATTACCAAATTATGTACTACTAAAAGGAGAACGGTTCAATTCTAGTTTTGTTAAATTTGAAAGAAAATTTTCTATTTGTTTAATTAGTTATCTAGAGTTTTTATATAGTTGAGATATTAAACCCCCGTAAACGCGGCACATGCGCCACAATGACAGTTGGTAACGATATTCCATAATGTGAAAATTGATGCGCAAATTTCGAGGACGTCACACAATATGCAAATTATGGCACGTAATTACACAAACTTTAAAGGAAATAGATTTTAAAGAAAACCCCCAAAGGAGGCACTCACGTGAACATATAAGCTTCCTTCAGGATTACTCCATGATGGTCGCCCGTGGCTTCGCTAATATTTCTCGGGTATGGGCTGCTCGCGGCTCTTTCTCGGGTGTGGGAACTCTTAAGCCAGGTTGCATCCAAATTCGCTTGTCTTCTTCCTATATGTAGACAAATATAAGGGAGGGGAGACAGGTAAAAGGTACGATAATTTGGGAACACAGAAAACCTACATATCAGAAAAAAGACACGGTAAGATACCCCACAACTGCTCTTGTTCGCGTTTCGGAGCCAAGTCCCAACGCGTCTCCCGGAAATTCCCCACTATCCTTCTTCCCCCACACGCGTCGGCGCGAATCTCGCGCAACGCACTTCTGAAGTGACGGAAATACTCGCAACAAGTCTTTTAAATTTATGGCGCGAAATCCTCACATATTAAAACTTAATTAAAAATGTCTAGTGCCGAAATTTTTGTCACGTAACAGAGATTAAAGCTAAGCACGGCTTCTAATATCTTATAAATTAATACATTTAAATTTGCTTTTAAATTTCAATTTCTCTTCGATCACTATTCGTAGAGCAATAAACGTATTAAAAATTATTACCAGTGATACAGAGTGAATAAAGGTTATTCAACCTACGCTTGCAAACAGAGTGCGAAATTGACATACTATAAGAAATAAAAATCCATTACGTAAATTGATTCGTACCGATACTTTGTAGCGTAAATTATATTATTGAAAGGTTATCGATCTGGTGGTCAACCAAGGAAATTACGCCGGTCAAACCTAAAGAATCGACTTTGTTCATTAGCGCAATAAGTATACATACATTGGTATATAGGAAAAACAATTTTCAGTTTTAGCTAGATTAGGAGTCCTAGTAAAAGGCTACACGAACAATTATATAGAACCTAAAGTAGTTCGCAAGTTTATAAGGGCACTATTGCATTATATTATTAAAGAAAATTGCGTGGTGTACCTTTTCTCAACCAGTAAATAAAAATCAGGGGCATTATTTTTCACAATAAAATTGAATCGATTCACATGGAGTTTAGAAAACTCAATAACCACAAACTCATAATGCACCAAAATTAATGATCGTTTTCACAGGAACTCAAGACATTGACCTTACCGTAAAAAAGCTTTAGACGTATATTGTGTGGGTACCGAGTGCGGATTTTAACAAAATAATGCGCCGATAACTGACGTGAACATAGAGGCTGTTAGCCTTCGGCAAAGTGACCCTTTAATGCGGACAATATCAAAAATATGGTGTAAGGGTAATAAACAGGTGTTGGTAGAGGCCAATGGCGCTCAGACAGGTCGCGAATTGTATTGATCTTCGTTGGACGAATTGACCTGGAAGTTTTCAAACACGCATGTGCGCATGGATTTGAATCAGAACTCGGTTGTGAAGTGAAGTTTCACTCATCTATCTATGTTGGATAAATTACAGATATGCACTAAAATTTACAGTTAGTTAAAAGATAAGTCAGATGATTATTGTAAGAGAATATCCAGTTACTCACAATTATGAAGTTATATGTGGGAGAAGTTCTTATTTCGAAAATTACTGTAATTGGGTTGAAAGTCAGGTAGTCTTGTTTTTCAGTAGGGTACAAAATGAGATAGTTGAGGTGACGAGTTTGGAATCAGAAGCAAAGAGAGCTATCGGGAATCATGGTCTTCCGGCTAGCTAAAACATCGACGATATTGCTAGAATGTGGCGGTTTAGCGCCATTTAATCTTGGCAGTTAGTAAAACCTTTCAAGGTAAGTAGTATTTTTAAACAAGTTTTATATTTCGGCCATTTTACATTTTATGATTTTTATCATTTTGTCATAGAAACTTACTCGCGCACCACTAAAAGTTAGCCGATGCACCTTTTGAAATTCTGGGCAATTCAAAATTAGTGCGTAATGCTATTTTTACCCGTAACAGACTGACTGCTTAAAGTGAGTGCTAAGTATGATCTGGCCGTTCTCTTTGTACTCCCACGATGTATTGCATGGGAATGTTATATTAAGCTTTGCGCTTGATAACATAAACTATATCTATTTAAGTCGCTATAGCAAAATTCCAATCAATACTTGCAACTGCTGTTTGTTTATAACGGTTGTTCCAGTGACGTATTAACAGAGCGTTTGTATTTTGAAAAGTAGGGCGAGGATGATAGAAATTTGTATTAATCATAACTTCTCCGAATTCATTGGAAATAATTAAACGTATTAAGCGCAGTTATTATTCTCATAATGTCTTACAGTCGGATTCCAACCTAAAAATAATCAATATATTAAAATATTCATTGTGAAACAACTTCAGAGGCATCACCACAACTGTTGGTATTGCCTTTTAGTAAACTCACCAGCAGCATTCGTTGTTGAATTTGGTTACGGGTTTAAGGTCAGCTGGAAAGGTTTAAAAGTAAACCCTTTTTTAAATGCCTATACTTTCGGATCTTTATTTTATCCTTGATCACAGGCTTTTCTAAAATAGTGTTAACTAGGCTGAATTTTACATAAAAAAAATATAACTCACAAATTGAGAATATTAAAATTGATATTTAAATTAATCGATTTTGTATATAAAATTTTAGATTTTGTTGCTTGTTGAAGTTGTAAAAGAAATTATATATATATATATATATATATATATATATATATATATTATTACTCATATTTAGACCAGGGTAGAAAATTAAATAATCACATCAAATAATTTTAATCACCGTGTATAAGGAATTTCATTAAATAATACGCGTTATTAAAACCATGAAGCATAAATAAACTCGGTTGTTTCAGTAAAAATAAGAAATTTAAATTATTTATAAGACGCTTTATATCAAAAGAAGCAGTATTGAAAAGCTCTGCGTGTAATGTAATTATTCCTAAACAAAGAGAAATTACGTGCAAAGTTTATATTAATTAACCCTATTTTAAGTAACCGGTAGTAAAACAAAGTGTACATATAATAATTAATATTTAAGTTGTATTCGCTAAAAATGAAAAGGATAGAAATCAATTTTAATTGGAGTTAATTAAACCGTTAATAACATATAATACCTATAGAAACTTGTAAAAACCCAAGATTAAAATACCATGGAATAAAGCTCTGAGAATTAATATTATTTTGAACACCTGCGTAGTTTAAATATCACATTCGGCGTAAATTTTGCAGATAATTAATGTTTCAAAGAATCTTGGGGAAAACGTCGCATAATAGTTACGAGAATTGCTAAAGCTGGGTATTTCACACTCCATGTGGACTAAAATAATCGATAATAAAGAATATCAAGTTGCACCAATACGAACAGGTTAGAAAAGGAAAGAGAAAATGCGTCAAGCAAAGACACATATAGTAAAAGGCGGGATTTAAGCAACGTCACGGGGGTCACAATTGGTTAAAAATAGGATGCAAATATCAGAGGTAGAACAACGATTTCTGTACAAAATTAATTAGTTTTTCTCGGACATGCTTGCGTGCCGTGTGGAAATTTTCTGATTTTTAAATGGGGCGAGTGAAAATTCGTAAAAATCGACGCGTGAGCGACGGACTGGGAACAGAGCATGAGAAATTCTAGAAACTGGCCGTTTTAGAGACTCGACCGACAGACAGGCTTTTTGCTATATATACCGGTGGTAATATGAATTTCGGCCTCTTAGACTCTTAGACTTTTGACGATTCGATGCGTTAAAAGCTCGTACATACGCGACTTGATTGAAGATGTTAAACAGTGCATTTTAGTTTGATTAAATAATGTAAAGTTTGCTTGTATATTTTGTGATTCAAAATAGTTTGTTATTTACGTGCTAACATGAATGTACTTCAGTGCACTTAGATACAAGGTAATAAAATTTAGTTTCACTGTACCAATTAGCAAAATTTACAACGACAAATGTATACACAAAAGTAGGCAGTTTTGGCGTATATTGGTGACAGACGCATGAATTTCTTTGCTATTTTTCGGGGGTGTTAATAATTAAATGGTTCAAATACGTGTCTGGATCCATGAAACAAGGGTCAGATAAACACAGATGAGTTCCGGAAAAGCCCAGAAACAACTTTAAATAAATGGTGATGGAGAAAATTTTAAAAGCGTAGAGAATCAGAAGCCGTAAATATAATCCTGTTGAATGGTGTGATTAACTAAAGAAACGATACTTTGAAGCTACGAGGACAGTAACCTTCAGGTAAACTATACTATTTTGTTTGACATTTTGTGTGTATTGAATGACTTTATAATTGATTTACTTTAAATGGACATTAGTGAAATTGTACTAACCATAAAAGTTTAATTTTAAGATGAAATTTGCTTGTTGAAGTAGAAAGGGTATTTAGTTTGATGTTCGGTAATATGATGAAAATTTGGGTATGTCTTTGAGCTCAATTAGACGAACCTGGTTAATTAACGTAAAGGGTGGTAGATGCTCCCTTTATA